>CM065781.1:7500-1495000 GCA_033296515.1 Macrochelys suwanniensis | reverse complement strand
AGGGAGAAGCTACTCAACGAATAATGAAGAGCTTGACGAGCTTTCCTCTTGGGGAGAGTTTCCAATTCGCCCTCCAGCCTAACGGCGAGTAAATAAATCTGTTCCACCTTCCTCGGTAGTGAGGTGCACCTGCCAGGAGGTCCCCCTCTCAGAAGCCTGCACGGAGACATGTACAAAAAAGCCTTTCTGGTGCATCACGTTATCGTATTTGAGAGCCCTCTTCAGCTGTTACGAGCGGTTTTCTGGAGTGATAAAGTATTTAAGAGAAGTAAGACAAAGAGTCATCGGAGACCTCAGCTGCTCGCGTGCCCTTTGCAACACATGACTGGTCCAACAGCTATTAGCTTAATGCTCCCTTCTAGTAAAAACTGCAATTCATCCTCTAAAACCAGAGTGATTTCAATGGATCTGTAAAACTTCCTTTTATCTTCATTTGGCAGTCTAGACGAAACCTGCTGTATAATTCTCTCTCTCAGTCTCCATGGAGAAGGGCAGCGTGTGACGGACACAGTATTATGATGATACCATCTTCTCATATACAAAAACTATGTTAAACATCTCACCTACTGCTGGCCTTCCCAGTTCCTGCGACATTGGAACCAACTATCCTTTGTCACATGTGAGCTATAAACCACTCTCCTAATGGGGCCTCCTCCCTGTCAATTGTACGTCAAGGGCTAAAATATTCTGAGACAAAGCCTGCTCTCCATTACTCCATTGCAAACCTTGAGCAATTCCATGGGCTTCCCGAGTCTCTGCCACACACTCCAGTGTATGTGAACGCAGCTCTCTAGCTAAGTGGCCCAGGGGCTCTCTACTAAACTGCAATGTGTTGTCCTCTTACCAGTGACTTTAATATTATATCTCAGCTTCTCTCTGGCCAGCCTGCACCACAGTGCCTGAGTGCCTCACAGAAAAGAGTTTATCCTCGCGCCCTGCAGAGGTTAGGGGGTATCTGCATTTTGCAGGTGGAGAACAGAGAGGCATAGAAAGCCTTATTCAAAGCCCACAACGTCAACAGAAAGGCTCCCATTGACTTCAGTGGGACATGGGTCAGCTCCAGAGAGATCAAATAGCTCGCTCAAGGCCGCACACAGAGTTTGAGAGACAGCTGGGAAGTGAACCCAAGATCTCGGAGCCTGCCCTTCCTCTCTCACAGCTCACCATGGCCAGAGACACTTCAGTCACTCATGCAAGAATTCCTTTCACTAGAACTCTTTTCGGTCATCCCAAACCCTGTATGCATCATGCTAAGACCCTGCTTCCTTAGTCTCCACTTTCCGTAAGGCGTCTAGCAATGGTCATATGTTTGAAAGTGAATCCCTGGCACCCAGATCTTTCTATACCACAGACAATACACGTCTGCATGCAATTCAAGTGAATAATATTTCTTATCTCAGTGTGTTCTGTAGGAGGTCAAGATGTTAATCAAATTTGGATTCGTTGGAAAGAGTCTGCATTTCCTCATTGTTTTTAAACTCTTCATCCCTCGATAGAATACAGACTAGCCCTGCCGTTTAATACACATTAAATCCATTTGATTTAGAGAACATTGTCAGCTCAGGAAATTAGAGGCCGGTAGTTCAAAGGACTTAGCCATATTTTTGGTCTTACACCTAAGCTTTGGTTTCTTTTATTTGTCAAACAGACATATCTTCTCTGAATGTACAAAAGTCCTGTAGTAAAATTAATTACTCTTATGATATCAGGGTTACCCAACCGGCACCCAACACTGGAGCTTGATATTTTAATATAGGCAAGTTGCATTGGAAACACTTCTCACTCTCAGGCATCTCCACACAGAAGCTAGTTTCCTGTGTCCTTCAGATCCCCATCAGCAATTCTTGTCTATCCCAGAGCAGTGGCCCAGAAAGCCCAGCAGTTTGTTCTGACACAAAAAATTCTCTGCATGACAAAGTCAAAACGCTCTGGACGCATCCTACAGGATTTTACTAGTGAATGTTCCACACTTAGAAAACTACTCTGCAGACCCGCTGTATAGTGGTAACATACCTGTTCACATTTTAGCACTTATACCTCACATGACTAGTACAATTTGAATCTCAAGAAGTTTCATTCAGCCAAAGATCTGGATGTACACTGCATGGATTTTATTTCAGCTTCTTTGATCTACAGATCTGGCTAAAAATGTCATAGGAACAGGCTGCTTGCAGAATTCCTTGGAATTTCTGCTCCAGGCAGGGTCAACATTAACGTACTATGAGAATCATCCCTTGTATAGTGTTTTAATGATTCTGCAGCTAATCGATCCAGCCATCTATGCAGTTATACCATGCAAAACCAGACATTGGAGGGGACTGCAAAAATTGAAAATTAGCAAAAAATAAGAACATAAGAACAGCTGCCCTTGGTCATACCAATGTCTAGCACAGTGTCTTGTCTTCTGACAGCATTGGGTACCACAGGGAATGAACAGAACAGGCCAATTAGCAAGTGATCCATCCCTGTTGTACACTCCCCCGTTCTGGTATTCAGAGGCTAAGGATACCCACAGCATGTGATTACATCCATGACCATCTTGGCTAATAGCCATTGATGGACCTATCCTGCAGGAACTGATCTAATTCTTCTTTAGCGTAGTTATACTTTTGGCTTTCACAACATCCTCTGGCAAAGAGTTCCACAGGTTGACTATGTGTTGTATGAAGAAGTACTTTCTTATGTGTGTTTTAACCCTTCTGCCTATTAATTTTATTGGGTTATCCCTGTGTCTTGTGTTACGTGAAGGGGTAAATAACACTTCCTTATTCACTTTCTCCATGTCCCAGTCATGATTTTATAGACCTCTATCATATCCCCTCTTAGTCATCTCTTTTCTAAACTGATTAGCCTCATGGTTTTTTTCTCTCCCTATATGGAAAGTTTTCTATATGCCTCATCATTTGTGTGGTCCTTCCCTGTACTTTTTCCAATTCTAAGATACCTTTTTTTGGGATGGGTCAGCCTGAACTACTCGCAGTATTCAAGGTGTGGGTGTACCATGGATTTATATAATAGCATTATTGTATAACCCTTTCCTAATGACTTCTAACATTGTTAGCTTTATTGACGGCTACTGCATGTTTAGCAGATATCTTCAGAGAACTATCACCAGGACTCCAAGATCTCTTTCTTAAGTGCTAAGAACTAATCATTTTATATGTATAGTTGGATTAAGATTTCCAATGTGCATTACTTTGTGTTTATCAGCATTGAATTTCATCTGCCATTTTCTTTACCAGTTACCCAGTTTTGTGAGATCTCTTTGTAACTCTTCAGAGTCAGCTTTGGACTTAACTATCTTGAGTAATTTTGCATTGTCTGCAAACTTTGACACCTCACTGCTTGTCCCTTTCTTCAGATCATTTATAAATATGTTGAACAACACTGGTCCCAGTACAGATTCTTGGGGGACCCCACTATTTACCTCTCTTCACTATGAAAACTGACCATTTATTCCTACCCATTGTTTCCTGTCTTTTCACCAGTTAGTGGTCCCTCTTAACCCATAACTACTTACTTTGCTTAAGAGCCTTTGGTGAGGAACCTTTTCCAGGCTTTCTGAACGTCCAAATACACTATATATGCTAGATCACACTTGTCTGCATATTTGTCGACACCCCCAAATAATTCTAATAGATTGATGAGGCATGATTTCCCTTTACGAAAGCTGTGTTGACTCTTCCATAATGTATGGTGTTCATCTATGTAACTGATAATTCTGTTCTTTAATATAGTTTCAATCAATTTGCCTAGTGCTGAAGTTCGGCTTCCTGACTTGTAATTGCCAAGATTGCCACTGGAGCCTTTAAAAAAAATCAGAGTTACATTAGCTATTCTCAAGTCACCTGGTACAGCAATTTAAATGACAGGTTACATACCAGAGTTAGTAGGTTTGCAATTTCTATTTGAGTTCCTTCAGAACTGTTGGGTGAAACCATCTGGTCCTGGTGACTTATTGTTTCATGTATCAATTTCTTCCAAAACCTCCTCTAATGACACCTCAGTGTGGGACAGTTCCTCAGATTTGTCACCTAAAATGAATGATTCAGTTTTGGGAATCTCCCTCACATCCTCTGCAGTAAAGATTGATGCAAAGAATTCATTCAGTTTCTTTGCAGTGGCCATATCTTCTTGACGTGCTCCTTTAGCATCTCGATCATGCAATCCCAGCACTGATTGTTTGGCAGGCTTCCTGCTTGTGATACACTTACAAAAGTTTTGCTGTTAGTTTTTGTGTCTTTTGCTAGTTGCTCTTCACATTCTCTTTTGGTCTGCCCAATTGTAGTTTTAAACTTGACTTGCCAGGGTTTATGTTCCTTTCTATTTTCCTCAGTAGGACTTGACTTCCAGGTTTTAAAGGATGTCTTTTTGTCTTTGACTACCTCTTTTCCTCTTTTGTTTAGCCATAGTGGCATTTTTAGTCCTCTTAATATTTTTTTATTTGGGTTATACATTTTGTTTGTTTGAGCCTCTATTATGGTGTTTTGAATAGTTTCTACACAATTTGAAGATGTTTCACTCTTGTGGTTGTTCCTTTTAATTTCTGTTTAATTCGCCTCCTCGTCTTTGTGTAGTTCCCCCTTTTAAAGTTAAATGCTACCATGGTTTGTTTCTTCGGTATTTCTCTCCCCACAAGGATGTTAACTTTAATTCCATTATGGTCACTATTACCAAGTGGTTCATCTATATTCACCTCTTGGACCAGATCCTGTGCATCACTTAGCACTAAATCAAGAACCACCTCTCCCCTGGTGGGTTCCAGGACTAGCTTCTCCAAGAAGCATCATTAGTGGTGTCTAGAAATGTTATCTCTGCCTCCCGTCCTGAGGTGACATGTACCCAGTCAATATGGGGATAGTTGAAATCCCCCATTATTAGGGAGTTTTCTGTTTTTGTAGCCTCTCTAATCTCCCTGAGCATTTCACAGTCACTATCACCATCCTGGTCAGCGGGCTGGTAGTATATTCCTACCCCTACAGGCTCATTGTTCAAGCCTGGCATTTC
This sequence comes from Macrochelys suwanniensis, assembly GCA_033296515.1. Classification (NCBI taxonomy): domain Eukaryota; kingdom Metazoa; phylum Chordata; order Testudines; family Chelydridae; genus Macrochelys; species Macrochelys suwanniensis. The sequence goes on along the minus strand of CM065781.1, from coordinate 1,489,993 downwards.
TATCCAGAGAGATTCTATGGTATTGTTTAATTCATTTAAGATTTTTACTACATTTGACTCTACACTTGTTTCGACACGTAGTGCCACGTCCCCACTGGTACCGCCCGCTCTGTCATCCCGATATATTTTATACCCTGGTATTACTCTGTCCCATTGATTATCCTCATTCCACCACGTTTCTTTGATGTCCATTATGTCAATATCCTCATTTCATGCCAGGCCCTCAAGTTCACCCTTCTTAGTATTCAGATTTCTAGCATTTGTATACAAGCACTTATACAATGTGTCAATTTTTCATTGTCTGCCTTTGTGTGAATGTAATTGAATGAGACTCTTATGTTTGACTGTTTCTCTTCAGTTCCTACCTGTATTTTAGCAACTTCTATCCTTTCCTGTTTCCTAGGATACAGAGAATCCCCTTTAATAAATCCTCCCCTCCCCCTGTCTCTGTCTGAACTATGTGCTTCTCCACACCTGTCGGCTCTCCCCCAGCCCTGAGTTAAAAAAACTCCTCTACAACTTTTTAATTGTAAGTGCCAGCAATCTGGTTCCATTTTGGTTTAGATGGAGCCCGTCCTTCCTGTACTGGCTCCTCATTTCCCCAAAGTTTCCCCAATTTCTAATAAATCTAAATCCCTCCTATCTGCACCACCGTGTCATCCACGCAGTGAGACCCTGCAGTTCTGCCTGTCTATCCGGTCCTGCGCGGGGAACCGGAATCATTTCATTGAATGCTGCCATGGAGGTCCTGGGCTTCAATCTCTTACCTAGCAGCCTGGATTTGCCCTCCAGGGCCTCTCTCCTTCCTCTCCCCATGCCCGTGCTAATTACCCATGACCCAAACATTTTGAACCCGAGGAGGATTTCAGCTGCAGTTAGACCCTGTCTTGGTTAGTGGGTCGGGGAGTCTCCTCCCCTGGCATGGTCCGCGGTGTAGGCAGATGTCTGTTCTGCCCTCCCTCTGCTGCAGCACAGGCTGCTGTTGGGCCCTGGGGTTGGTCTGTTAGAGATGCCTCAGACAGCCACAGCTGTGGGAGCAGATCCTCGTGGAGCCCACTGGTGAGTGAGGGCTGCAGGTCCCACTCTGTGCCGCTGCACCGAGGCTGCCTGTTAGTACAGCCTGAGCTGCACAGACGAGGTGCGTTAGCTCACGCTGCAGCCGCTCGTGCTCTTAGCTCTGGTGAGCCCCACTTTAATCCCCAGTGTATCAGTCAGGAGCGACAAAGGGTCCTGTGGCACCTTATAGACTAACAGAGGTATTGGAGCATAAGCTTTCGTGGGTGAATACCCACTTCATCGGATGCAAGCAGTGGAAATGTCAGGAGCGTGGCTGTCACACGGACCCTGTGACGGTGGAAGAGTTCACCAACTTTCCCTAATCTCAAAAAAAAAATGTTTGGGTTTCAGATGAAGGATGGGCACAGCGCTGGTCTGGCTCTTATTTTCAATGAACAATTTTCATCCATCACCAGGGTGGAGCAGTTATCAATACACTGTGTGAACAACCTGTGAACCCAACACAACGTGTGTACTCTCACCATAACTCTCACAAAGCCCGTCTGTGGCCATTGATCATGTCAGATGCTCTGTGACTGAATCCTAATGACTGGAGATTCTAGGCAAGTAACTTGTGAAGAAGAGACTATGTAGTGTTCAAATGCAAACTGTAGGGCTGGGCTTTTATGTGCCTGCTTTTCTCCTTCCCCATATTGCCCATGTACATTTACCTACACGGATGGTGATCACTAGCTGAATGGGCTGCAATCCAACCAAGTGGGGCAGTTTGCAGGAATGACGCACGGCTCTGTTTTTCTGACTCTGTTGATGTTGTAAGCTGCACTTGGCACAGCGCAGCTCCACGTTGCTCAGTGCGGAAACGTGGCCCTTACAGGGTGAATAAATCCAGCCGGGGGGTTTTCAGGAACGGTTCTGTAATACTTTTAGGAGAAGGCCAGGACACATATAGGCCTGACAGTGCACCCTGAAGGCGGTGTCTGCAGCGGGAAGGAAAATCCAAAAGCAGTTTTGCAAATGATGTCAACATATGGAACTTTTTTCAAAGTGTTCCAAACCAAACCATTTTTCATTTCAATGTTTTTTTATTGTGCTTTTTTCAAAGCTGTTATTGATCTCGGTGCTTTTTTCAATAACCTTTTTGGAAAAACGATAATTGAAAACGGCACAGCATTTTTCATACAAATCTCCTGTTGACGGAGCCGTTGGTACTGGTTTGGTTTGGTTTTTGAAAACAATCTCCCCCCGGAGCAGCAGCCTGGCCTGGGCTCTGTGGTGATTTGGGCCCGTGTCTGTGCAATTGCTGAATTCCCTGTGGGATTATGAACCTGCCATAGGGATTTTTATCAAACTGCAAACTCCGTTTTGGAAGCCCACCCTTGTGCCGTCTCTGTTGTCCTTTTGCCTCAACACTGGGCTGAGATGCCCAGGGTGCTGAGACAGGGCTGATAACAGAGGGTGTTAGATCAGGTTGGCCTCTGTTCAAATACAAATATCCTACACCATAGATTTGCTCCCCCTCTGGAGAATTGGCTTGCTGGGGAGTTGTCACCTGGCAAGGAAGTCTGCCAGGGATCACCTGAGGAGGCTGCCCAAGGTGTCCCCAGGCTGAGGGACTAGAAGGTAACAAAAGGGCACCAGCTGATCTGTTCAGGATTTGCAGCTATTTTTATCAGCCTGGGCAGAGGGAAGCTGCTGCAGCCGCCTGCGGAGAGCTCTGCCGGCCTGGACTCAGAGGGTCCCCCAAGGGGAGGGTGAACTAGACGGTCGAGAGGCGGATTGTACTCAGGGTGTTTGCCGCTTTCCAACTGAACTGTGCTTTACAGTGCTGTGTCTGTTACACAAAGAGCAGTGGTGTGTGCGAGTCCTGTGCAAAGTGTGTCTGAGTGTGTGCTGTGTGTTACACCCATCCTGGGCCCAGAGCGTCCCGTGGCCGGGGTTCTGGGAGAGGGTGTGGTTAAGCTACAGGACAGCCTGCGGGCTCAGCACTGGTGCCAGGAGCCGGGCAGTCGGACTGTGAGTTCCCAGCTCTCTGGAAGGGGAACTGGGCAGAGGATCTGCACCTGAGAGTGCCCAGAGACCCCGAGCCGGGGCAGGGCCTGGACTCTGTTCAGACTGGGGGGTTTAAAGCACATAGCATCCAGTGTTGAGATCCCGTCACAGCAGGCTGGTGAGTGCCCAAGAGAGGCGAGGGTGTTTCGCTCGATCTGTGGCAGACTCAGCATGGGGATGTTGGAGGGGGGGCAGTGGGGGGAGGCTGGAAAACAGGAGAGACAGTGGAAATCGGCGGGTGTGCAGGAGAAGAGACCCGGCTGGGTGGAGGACGTGGGTTAGGGCATCCCCCGGAGGAAAGGAAGCCAGCAAGTGGGGCAGTGAGAAGGGAGTTAAGGAATGAAATTTGGACTGGGGCAGAGAAGGAGGGAGATAAAAAGCACTGAGTGGGAAGGAGGAGGTAGCACTGAGGTGAGCGAGTGAGGCCGCCCAGTGGAAGGGGTGGGACTTTGGGGACATGCAGCACCGCTGCCCCGGGGTGGGTGGAGTATCCACAGCGGGCTGGGTTTCAAACATGTGCCTCTGCAAATCCTGACTTCTATCAATGGCCAGTAGAGGCCCTCGGGCTGTGTTCAGAAGCGTGTGTGTATTTGTACGGCCTGTCTGCCCAGAACAATTTACAATGATGTCCCCTCTTCTCACTGGATCCCCGAGGAGAGACCGAGAACAAGGGACCTCCGCTGCCCCAGCCTCTCTCTGGCAGCTCTGGGGCACAGGAGAGAAGACGCAGGCCCCACGACCCTCGTGTACTAATAGACACACATTAAAATCTCTGAACAGATTGCACAGGCATGATACAGAACCTGGCAACAGCTCCGTTTTTGCTAGCTGTGAAACCAATGAATAAACACATCTTGATTGGGTGGCAGTTCTGCACCAAATGAGTCACTCTGGTTACATTCCACGCAGGCCTATTTAGACGCCAGAGAGCCAGCTTTGCGGTCTCATCACAGAGGGATTGTTATCTGTGTTACAGAAGTTAGGCTAGTTATGCAGAGCGGTCAGGTAATTTCTATGAAAGTGGCACTGAACCCTCCCAGAAATGGTGCACCTCCCCGAGAACTACCTTGCAGAGAGAGGGAAACAAAAACAAACCATCTAACAAGGGTGGAACGTGTGTATTCCCTTCTGGGAATCTGTGATACACAAATCTAACCCTTCAAAAGAGGGAAACGCAGACTCCGGGCGTGCTAAATACAATGATAATGCTAGAGGAAGTGCTTGTATTTGATTATCACCAAGCAATCCCTTTAGACTTCACTCGGCAGTCAGACCTCATCATGCAAATAGTCAGAAGCCCGGCCCAGCACTTACTCACACGCCCATCACATTTCCTCATGTTTCATTCATGACGGCTATTTTAAAAGGTACTTTTATTAATAGCTATTCTTTAAAACTAGTTTTATAAGTAAAAGCTGGATTGTCCTCATTTCTTGGAGCATGTCAAGTGCTTATTCGGGTGGAATGTTAAATACACATGTTCCATCATTATTTCCAGGGTCATTTGATGTCTGAAAACAGATTTGTCCTATGTTTCGTTTGCAGGAGGGTGGGAGGGGGAATTCCACAGGTGCCCGAGGCTTGCAGTTTGGGGGGGGGGGTACACCTCTCCTGCCCCCCCAACTACATCCATGACTAGAACGCTGAGTGACTACGCAAATAATATATTCTCCCCGTTATTCTCTGGGAGATAATGCTGACAGGGAGATAATTTATTTCACCCGTGTAACTTCACCACTCACTAACACCAGTAGTGTCACACCCGATTAAAATTGTTGACAGAACACTGTCACGGAAGGTCCTATGGGCAGCAGTATCACAGGATGGCAAATGAACCAGGGGGACAGCATACCACCACAAGATCATAGCATGTGCTCCCAATGTTATGTGGCGTGATACCCTACTTAGCACATGGATTATGATGCAGTTTCAGGATTTTGTCTCTTTAGAAAATGAGCACTGGTGTTTTCAATGCGTGAAGTGAGGCTATTAAAGAGACAGAGCACCAGGAAAGAGTTGCTTGTTAAACATTGCTTTAATTCTCAGATCTAGCTTTCTGTTAGCCACCAACCATACACAATTGGAAAAGCAAAGTGATAATGGAGTGAAGGTCTGGTTTCAGATTTTTGTGTGTACTTTGTAAGAGGTAAGTCATTATTATACTACACTGGTTGATTTCAGACAAGGATGTGAGATAAAAACACTGGGACGCAGGATGGCATTCTTTGTGAACGCTCCAATTAGAGTGATGAAGGGTATTTTTACTACATTAATCGACTTTTCATTCCAGTAAAGCTACATCTTGCTTTCTCTGTGCCTTCATTTTCTTCTTAACAAACAGCAAAACAAAACTAAGACAAAGAATAATAAATAGAATATACATCTTCATCCATAGCACGTGCTGATAGTCAATGCTTTAAATGGTAAAATTCAGGGAAAATAACAAAAAATGCATACAACATCTATTCAGCGTGTCACAGTTGCAATAAAATACATCCCCTACCATGCCACGCTCTTTATCTGTGTATCCCACTCCCTATATTTTCTGGCCTTTATAAATAAAGGCATGATGATTATTCAAAATCCACATGAAGCCAGGAGGAGAAGTGCTGACATGACATGCACCCATTCAGAACCCCATTTGCTTGCACTGTTTTGCACATGTATTGGGAAGCCGAGACATTTTTTAAAACCAGGCACTATGTTTTCAAGCCACTTACTTGCACAGATGTGAAGAGAATTCTAGGGATGAAGAAAACTGAGTCTGAATTATATGTGCAATGTTTGGAGTACATTTAAAATGTGGGTGGCATTGGTTAAACTTCAGTTTTTGGATTAGCATTTTCAGTGCCCAGTCTAGCAGTTCTGTGCTTCTCACCTCCACTCAGACACTGCTGCCATTCTCCTATACCATGTATAGATCTCTTGTCAAGTTGATACGGAGTCAAGGTTGATACTGAGTCTGAATTGGTTCCCCTGGGGATCTGTTCTTGAGCCAATGCTATTTAATATTTTAATCCATGATCTGGATCAGGGGTCTCAAACACACAGTCCGCGGGCCACACACGGCCCACGAAGTTAGTTCCTGCGGCCCGCCATAGGCGCTGACTCCACTGGCAGCCAAGCTCCAAACATTGCTGAGTGTTTATATTTTATTAAAACCCCTCTTTGCATTACCTTTTTTAAAAAGTTAATACCTTGACTTTTAATAGAATACTATATTACTCTTCATTTTTTTCATTTTTTACTATACTTTTGTATCACTGTATGAAAAGGCTTCAGTGATGCGGCCCTCTGGCCAATTTACTAGTTCTCATGTGGCCCTTGTGGTGATTTGCGTTTGAGATCCGTGATCTAGATGCTATAAAGTCTTTGCAGGTAAGTTTGCAGATGACACCAAGATTGGTGGGGCAGTAAATAATGTTACCGAGTACTGTGATTGCTTTGGCTCAGCGGTCTCTCCGGTTCAGTCTTCTGAAGAGGGAAATGCCTTCGTTTAACTAAAGTCGGTGGGCTTAATACAAAGGTGTCTGGGTGAAATTTAATGGCCTCTATTGTATAGTAGGTCAAACTAGGTGACCCAATGGTCCCTTTAGGCTTTAAACTATGACCCTATAAACGGCTACCCATGCAACTAACGGGCACATGTGAAATGTCTTTTAATTGTCCTAGTTTGGCATGAGATACATGCTAGCTGTATTCTCTTTGGCATAATGTCAGTTTCCAAACAGAAATTATGTGGCAGACATCATATAAATTAGCACAGCTCTGTCAACATCAGGGGACCTACTCTGTTTTACAGCAATTGAGGATCCAGTATATTTTGTTTCCTGTCTATGCGTCTGCCCTTATTTTTGAGGAGGTTGAATTGTATACATAAAGATAAGGAGTTTAAATCTAGAGTTGGGTGGGAAATGGAGTTCCCGGCCTGGGAGAATTGATAATCTGGAAAAAAATGCAGATGATAATCTGGAAAAAAAAATCAATCCAGCTATTTGTTTTGATTATTTCTAAACATCTTGCTTTGGTTTTTAAATTTTTAACAAATTCAAAATGGCACACTGACAATGTCAAAACTTTCCTTTTCAATTTTTGTGTGAACTGGAAACTGAATCTTTCCTGCTAACAGCTTCGGTTTCAGCAAATAGACATTTTCTAACCAAAAAATAATAATTAAAAACCAAAGTACAAAACCCATGGTCCCAACTGGCTCATGAATGTGGATATTTGCAGATTTGGATGCAGCCAATATTATGAGGCCAGATCCTCAGCTGGTGTAAATCCATATAAGATCTCTAGACTTTCATGGAACTAAGCCAATTTCCATTAACGTATGACCGTCACCTACCCTAATAGATTTCAGCTCTCTGGTAACGATAGCAGCTGATAATATCAATTTATTTGCTAGGCTGTGTGCTTTGACTTTGCTCTATGTTTGTAAAAGTTGCAATTAAAAAAGCAGAAAAGTTCTTCCAATTCACCATGGCTGATGCTTCATTTTAATGCTGGTAAAAATGCAAGGTCAATCCCAACCCTTCAAAAATGCAGATATCAGTTTCTCGTTACTTGGTATTGCTTTTGCTTCTGAACTTGATGTTACTTTGCATTCCCTGTGAAGCCAATACCATTCCAACAATCAATGAAAGCTTGTTTTACACTAGCCCTACTTCAGCCTTACGCTATAATCAATTGATCTTGTCAAACAAGGCACCAGACTGAGTCCAATTATTTTTTGTTCACTTGAGATCTAGGAGGGAATACCATTTAGGAAAAGATGTGTGCAGAGATTGCATTTAAATTTAATTTAAATTACAGACACTCCTCACTCAGATCAGATTAGAAGTCCTGGTGTTTGCTTTGCCTTTTTAGAGATGAACCTTCATTTGTATGTGAGAGCATTTTTTTAACAAATGCAAACATAAAAATTCAAATGGAACTAAATCATGCAGCCCTTATTCTGTTTTTATTTTGGCAAACCTCCTGTTGACTGTAATGGGAGCTTTGCTAGGGTAAAAGCTAAGGACTTCTAGATTTAGACCAACATTTCATATCTCATATGCCTATATAACATATGCAAGAAACACATATGTACATTTAGAACACTTCTGAAGCTGCAGAGAAGGACAAATTAGTGCAGCAGTAGGCTGCAGCAACAATTATGATATAGACCAAAATTTGTGGACAATTATTTTCTAATTCAGGTTCCTATTAGATTTATATAGGAAAAGACTAGGCAGGTTGAGTTACTGAAGATGCATGTCCCGGTATTTCAGAACTCTGTCTCAGAACCCAGGACATTATCACGGTCAGTGCCAAAAGGTCTATGGAAGATGGATGAAGTGATAGAGTCAGCAGGGATACAGATTTAGAACATGTTGACAGCAAGCAAACTTTGAGTAGTAGTCAACTTACACCTCTACTTTAAGAGTTATGCTCCACCTAGTCAGGAAACAGAAATTGTACCATGTCCCCAACCCAGAACTAATCAACACATCTTGGATTGGAAGCCCTGAAACTTGTAATGAACTGCCCCCAAACAGTCTACAAACCATCAGTCAATGGAAATATTTGGCAATAACTTGAATTAATTAATAAATATGGGGAGAAATCTCAGACAATTCATTAAGGTTAAAAACAACTGAAGTTCATCAAAACCACATTTGGGTAAAAATGATTTACTCAGCTCTTCTGTTAGCAAACATATAGAAAGACTGTGCACATGTGCACAGAATACGGTCCCAGTCCTAGAACCCAGCAAGGGCAGTAATAGGAACAGGATCAGGCCACACAATTGTCCCATACTTACCTGGTAATCAGGTAAAACAGGCCGAGAATTGCATCAGGTCTATAACATCTGAGTAATTTAGATATCTTTTATAACTTACAGAGAGTTCCACATCGGGATGGAAAGACTTCAAGTCAGGAAGAATCTACCACACCCCTAGCTAGATTTTTCCAGTGGTTAATTATCCTCTCTGTAAAAAATTGTGCCTTATTTCTAATCTGAATTTTTCTAGCTTCACCTTCCAGCCATTGGATCTTGTTCTGCCTTTGTCTGCTAGACTGAAGAGAAATCAGATTTTTTCCCCCTTTATAGGCACTTGTACACCACGATCAAGTCACTTCTGAATCTTATTTTTGAAAAGCTAAATAGACTGAGCTTCTTCAATCTCTCACTATAAGGCAGGCATTCCAAACATTGAATCATTCTGCTAGCTCTTTTCTGAACCCTTTCTAATCTGTCCACAACCCTTTTGAAATGTGGATACCAGAACTAGACACAGTATCCAGTAATAGTCTCACTAATGCTGCATAAAGAGGAAATACCATCTCCCTGCGGCTTCTTGATTTTCTCTTCCTTAAGAGACTTCATTGCCACAATTTAGGTATCACCAGATAACCCAGGAGTTATGATGTTATCTAGTCTGATTTCCATCTTAACAAATGTGGCCTGGGTTTGTGTCATCAAAAATAATGATATGCAAGTGATGCCCAAGTGCTGCACTAGGTGCCCCATCAGAACACCATTCCTTCACTAATGATACAGACGAGGGGACAAACAGCCTTTTCATAAAATTCACTCATTTGGGACGTAAATTCCAGAGGTGACTGAAAATTAATATGTAGGGACCCAGTCAGATTAGCAGCATAGCCAGTGAAGAATAAAACATTTGGAGAAAAACAAGATATGGTACCAGACTTTGGGGAAAGAAGGTGCTATTTGCAATATACACTCATTGGGTTAGATTCTGAACCCCACACCAAACCCAGGCTCCCGAGCAGCAATGGACTCAGAGCAAAATCTCCAGGATGCGCGGTCACTCCTGAAGTTGGTCAGAGAAATTCTGATGGAACCATAATCTATCAGCACCTGCAGTTCCAGCAAAACCCAACTGCTTCTTAAATCGGGTCAATTGTGCTGAAATTTCATTTAAGAAAAAAAATGGAAAACATGTTCTTACGATGTTGAAATGTCTCATTTAGACATTTTCAGAACAATGTTGTTTTTTTCAAAGAACTTTCAATTTCAAACCCTTTTGTTGTTTTGTATTATGTTATATGTTGCAGAGTTCAACGTTTAAAAGAAGTTGAAATTGAAGCTAAACATTTTGATTTTGTTGAAATCAAACATTTCAAACAACCTGAAGTAGAAAAAAAATCATCATTTTCCTTCGCAGAGAATTTCAACATACTGCGGTGTTCTTCCTGTTCGGATCAAAGCCAGACTTTTAAATCTCAAATTCCTTTACAACATGGAGCTTCCTTGTCCAGAGGCAGCGACTCCCATGGACTCCCCTCCCCCACACAAGGGGACTAGCCCTGGGATCCTTGCAGCGGTTTCCAACTTTCTAATCACACAAAATTAAACACTCCTTCTCCCTGCCCCACCCCTTCTTCCCAAGGCCCTGCCCATGCCCCTCCCCTTTTATGAGGCCCCGCCCCCACTCGCTCCACCCCACTTCTTCACTCACTCTTCCCATCACTCTCACTCACTGGGATGCAACAGAAGCACAATGTTCCCCAGCATCCAGGGACTCCCTTTGTTCTTAGTCTGGGTTTCTACAGGTATTTTAGCAACAAGAAGGTGGTCAGGAAAGTGTGGGACCCTCACTGAATGGGGGAGGCAAACTACTGACAGATGATGTGGAAAAAGCTGAAGTACTCAATGCTTTTTTTGCCTCGTTCTTCACAGACAAGGTCAGGTCCCAGACTGCTGCACTGGGCAGCACAGTATGGGGAGGAGGTAAGCAGCCCTCAGTGGTGAAGGAACGCATTAAGGGCTATTTAGAAAAGCTGGACATGCACAAATCCATGGGACAAGATCTAATGCATCCGAGGGTGCTGAGGGAGTTGGCTGATGTGATTGCAGAGCCTTTGGCCATTATGTCTGAAAATTCATGGTGATCGGGGGAGGTCCCGGATGATTGGAAAAAGGCAAATATAGTGCCCACCTTTAAAAAAGAGAAAAAAGAACCTGGGGAACTAAAGACCAGTCAGCCTCACTTCATTCCCTGGGAAAATCATGGAGCAGGTCCTCAAAGAATCCACTTTGAAGCACTTGGAGGAGATGAAGGGGATCAGGAAGAGTCAACATGGATTCTCCAAGGGAAACTCATGCCTGACCAACCTGATTGCCTTCTATGATGAGATAACTGGCTCTGTGGATATGGGGAAAGCGGCGGATGTGATAGCAGCCTTCAACGACCTGAAGGGGGGTTCCAAAGAGGATGGAGCTCTGCTGTTCTCAGTAGTGGCAGATGACAGAATAAGGAACAATGGTCTCAAGTTGCAGTGGGGGAGGTCTAGGTTGGATATTAGGAAACACTATTTCACTAGTAGGGTGGTGAAGCACTGGAATGGGTTACCTAGGGAGGTGGTGGAATCTCCTTCCTTAGGGGTTTTTAAGGCCCAGTTTGACAAAGCCCTGGCTGGGATGATTTAGTTGGGGTTGGTCCTGCTTTGAGCAGGGGGTTGGACCTGATGACCTCCTGACGTCCCTTCCAACCCTAATCTTCTATGATTCTATGACATGCTCCTGTAGGGAAAGGTGTCATGTGTAGGGGAGGGTTTCTGCTTGATTATATGATGTTCTTCAGTCTAGCAGAGAAAGGTCTAACACAATTGAATGGCTGGAAGCTGAAGCTAGACAGATTCCAATTGGAAGTGAGGGGTAAATTGTTAATGGTTAGTGTAACTAACCAAGTGAAGAATTTAACTAGGGTCATGGTGGATTCTCCATCATGGGCCATTTTTAAATCCAGGCTGGATGTTTTCCTGACAGCCCGGCTCTAGGAATTATTGGGGCGGGTCTCTGGCCTGTGCTGTACAGCAGGTCAGACTAGATGATCGCTCTGGTCCCTTCTGGCCTTGGAATCGAGGACTCCAGAACACTGGTCCTTGTTCCCCCAGACTGAGCACAAGACCGAGGAACCATTTATGCCCTGCCTCAGCTCTGTTTTGAGGCCTCAGTTAGGGAGTAATGTGGCGTGTAGACCTGGTGCTTGCTGTCGGCCCCGGGAGTGAATTTCATCCCTGACGTGTGCCACTCCTATTGCAGGGCTGAAGAGGAGCACAGGGGCTTGGGCAGGCCGTCAGCACTGGGGTGAAGTGACATTTAATGACCCAGATCAGCATTTCTGAGACTGGAAGCTAACCATAGGCTCCTATGTCGATGTGTAGGCACGTACCTACCAGAGACCTGAGTTTCAGAAGGGCTGAGCACTCCCAAATCCCGCTAAAGTCTAGGGGAGCCGTGGCTACTCAGCACCTGGAATATCACTGCTATTTGGGGGCTGAATATGGGCACAGGACACTCACTTTATGCCCCCAGATCTGAAAATGTTTCCCTCTGAATCCTGAATAGTTCTACAAAGCCAACTTTTTAAAAAAGTGTGTCAGGTCATTTTGAGCAGAGCAGCTGTGCATCTGGAGAACTTTCCTGTGTCTGTGAAAAGTCACATATTTAAATGGACCTTTCTGTTTGTGTTACCAGGGTGTAGAGTGGGAGTAAATAAGAGATTTAATACAGATAATACTATAGAAGTAAAAGGTGGCAGGGTGTGGGGAGGGATAAGTGAGTTTTTGGAGATTTTAACAATACTAAGTTTTTATTGCTAAAGTCTGAACATTCCGCAAGACTCTCTATTTATTTATTCATAAGGCGTTTCTCTTTCCCTTTGCTCTTCAGAAAAAACAACGGTTCCACACAGTAGGCAAACTGAGCTTTCATTAATAAAATTGCAACAGTTTATAACTGAGATTAGATTGTGATGCATTATTCACAAATCCGAATGGGCTGCTCCATGGAATGGCAGGAGTTAAATGAAAATGTGCCATTTTGACGTATAAATGCAACAGATGTAAATAGAAAGACTGTAATGATAGTCATGACATTTGCAAGCAGGTAAACACCAGTGTTCAAAATCTGTTGAAAATAGAGATAGAATTGTGTGAACTCAGTAGAAAACAGCTTAGATTATATAGAAAAACAACAGAGAAACCCCTGTTATTGTGCTTGCAGGGCACACTCTACTTCATTCCATCCAGACAGACCAAAATCTTAAATTCCTCTTAGGTAGCACCAAGTGTCAGGCTTAGCACATCACATAACCAATTAAATATTGCTGCACAAATAGAAGCTTCTGTGTGAAACAAAGTAGACAACTGGTTAAGGCATAACACAGACACACAAATCAAAGTGTTTTGGAAAATGTGTATTTCCTTTGAAGGCTTCTTGAGGCATCGGAGACAAGGATAGCGATTTACGTTCGCTTTCTAAAAAGCACGATGAATAATAGAAAGAGAGTGTCTGTCTGAATTTTTACTATCAGATCAACTCATTGTAAGTCTTGCTCGGCTGCCTTATGTGACCTATGCAATTTTGCATGACACCAGGAATAAAAACCATTTTTAATAGCAATTAGAGATCAGTCAAGTATCATGATAATAATAGGCATAAACTGCTACACAAATACCACTATCATTAATAAGTTTGCTGTTCCTATAATTTTAGGAAACACTTCAACTTCAGCATAACTTTCAAGAAACATTGGCATTCAGAAATTTACCACAAAGAATCTGAAATACTTCCGGACAAAGGAGTAACTAGCATAACTGATGTGTGGTACAAGTATTACACAAACTAGCACTCCTGTGGGCTCTTTAATTACAGTTTAGCAACTAATTTTGTGAACAATATGCAGGAAAATTAATTTAATCTTTAATTGCTAGGTACAGTGTTTCACACAAGCAGGATCGTTTCTGAAGCTCCTTCACAGGTGCACAAGGCCTGATACAGTGACTATAATGTCTCTGCTCCCAGATGGGCAGTGAGGGCAGGTTTTGGGTACTCCATGTCGCAGTTCTGCATCCCTTTGTAGCGGCTTCTACTAGAAATACTGAACATGTCTCAGCTCCAATGATGAGCTCTGTCAAACAGCAAGACCCTTTTCAGTGCCAGTCCAACTCCCATTGAAATCAACTGAGTCTTTCTGGCCAACTGGAGTTATGCGTAAATGCAGAGTGTGTGAGCCCAGAGTAAAAATGACTTCTTATGCTTATTCTGATGTCTCCATTGGCGCAATGGGGCAAGAAGAAGGATTTTTCAGTTATATCTGGAGCAAAAGCTCTCCTAACAATGGTATAGTTCAGTGGTTCTCAACCTGCAGCCCAATCAGCACACAGGTAGTATTGGATGCAGCCAAAAATGGTGAATAGGTTGATAACCACTGGTATAGTCCATAACTATACAGACTACAGTGGAGGGAGGGATAGCTCAATGGTTTGCGCATTGGCCTGCTAAATCCAAGGTTGTGAGTTCAATCCTTGAGGGGGCCATTTAGGGATCTGGGGCAAAAAATCTGTCAGGGGACAGTAATTGGTCCTGCTAGTGAAGGCAGGGGACTGGACTCAATGACCTTTCAAGGTTCTTCCAGCTCTATGAGACAGGCATATCTCCATATATATGTATTTTTTAACTAGATGGAGATCTTAACATTGTTAATAATGATGCAGAAAAAGAGAAGTGTTCAATAAATATCTCTGTCCTTTATTCAGAAAGAACCAGGATACATAAGAACAGAAGAGCAGCCAGATTGGGTCAGACCAAAGGTCCCTCTAGCCCAGTGTCCTGTCTTCCGACATTGGCCAGTGCCAGGTGCCCCAGTGGGAATGAACAGAACAAGTAATCATCAAGTGAAGGACTCATATCACAGGAGAATGAAGAACTACTTTCTACTCTGTTAATAATTAAGGAGGATGCTAAACCACAACTTCTATGGCTAAACAGTTTTTTTTTTAAATCAGCAGGCCCAGGTAACTTGCACCCAAGACAGGAAGAGTCCTAAAAGAGTTGGCTGAGATGATCGCTGGCTGGTGTTAGTTTTTTATACATTTTGGAATAGTGAGGATATTCCAGAAGACTGGAAGAGTGCTAACGTTGTGCCAAAATTCAAAAATGTCAAGCAGGATAACCTGGGTAACTACAGGCCAGTTAGCTTGACATCAGCCCTGGGCATACTGGGAAAGCTGATATGGGTTTAAATTAATAAATAATTAAAGGATAGGAGTATAATTAATGCCAGTCAACATTTGTTTTATGGATAATAGATCTTGCCAAACAATCTGATTTAATTTTCTTACTAAGATTACAAGTGTGGTTGATAAAGGTAACTGTATATATGTAAGGTTTCAGTGTAGTAGCCGTGTTAGTCTGTGTCAGCAAAATGAAAATAAGAAAGAAAAACTTGTAGCACCTTAGAGACTAACAAATTTATTTCAGCATAAGCTCCGATGAAGTGGGTACTAACCTACGAAAGCTTATGCTGAAATAAATTTGTTAGTCTCTAAGGTGCTACAAGTTTTTCTTTCTTATTTTCATTTTGTATATATGTAACATACTGAGATTGTAAGTCATTTGACTACATCCATCCTGACATTCTGATTAAAAAGTTAGCAGTATACAATGTATATAAAGCATACATTAAATGGGGGACTGGGTAACTGACATATTTAAAGTACTAGTTGTCAACAGGGAATCTTCATCAAATGGGCGTGTCCCAAGTGGGTTAACCCAAACCCCTGGGACTTAGAATCATAGAATATCAGGGTTGGAAGGGACCTTAGGTGGTCATCTAGTCCAACCCCCTGCTCAAAGCAGGACCAATCCCCAATTTTTGCCCCAGATCCCTAAATGGCCCCCTCAAGGATTGAACTCACAACCCTGGGTTTAGCAGGCTATCCCTCCCCCCCCCCCCCCCCCGACTTAGAACAATGGAAAACAGTCAGGTTCTTAAAAGAAGGATTTTATTAAAGCAAGAAAGGTAAAAATCATCTGTGTAAAATCAGGATGGTAATTGTACAGGGTACTCAATTTCCAAACTCAGAGGGATCTCCCCTGGGCAAAACCTTAAAGTTACAGAAAAACAGGGATACTACCTCCCTTTTAACACAGGGAAAGTTCAAGCTACAGAAAACAGGAATAAACCTCCCTTTTAGCACAGGAAAAACTCCATGAGCAAAACAAAATGAAATCTATTCGCAATGCCTAACATACGTTGTAATATTGGAGGTTTGGTGGAGGCTGGGTTGGTGGAGATTGATTCCTGTCTGGTCCCTTTCTTAATCCCAAGAGATAACAAACTCACAAAACAAAAGACTCCCCCTCCCCTCAGGATTTAAAAGTATCTTCTTTCTTTATTGGTCCTGGTGATCAGGTGCCAACTGGGCTATGAGTTTCTTAACCCCTTACAGGTAAGAAGGAATTTTAGGCTTTCCTTAGCTGTATGGTTATGACATGGGCCCATTCAAGCAAAATGTGTTTTAATACAGAAGAAAGGAAAATTAGACATCTAGGGATCCTAGGAACAAGGAATGCAGGTCATGCCTATAGAATGGGGAACTCTGTCCCAGAATGCAGTGCGCTGAAAAGGCTTTAGGGTCACAATGGACAAAAAACTCAACACAAGATGCTAGTGCAATGATGTGGTGAAAAGGACAATGTGACCTTGGATTTATAAACCAGGGGATAACCAGTAGGAGTAGGGAGGCGATTTTATGTCTGTATTCAGCATTGATTAGCCTGACCCTGGAGCCCTGAGTTCAGTTCTGGGGTACACATTTTAAAAAGTATGTTGAAAAACTGGAGATGGTGCAAAGAATAGCCACAAAAATGGTTGGAGGACGCCAGAAAACGCCTTATAGTGAGAGATTTAAAGAGTTCCATCAGTTTAGCTTCTCAAAAAGGGGAGAAAACAATGGGTATTAAAGAACTCTTTACGGGAGAAAGGCAGGGCTAAAGCAACGGCTGGAAGCTGAAGCCAGAAACATTCAATTTAGAAGGAATATTTTTTTAAAAAAAATAATAAGGGAGATTAACTATGGGCACAAACTACTAAATCAAGTCATGAATTCTGCATCTTCCGATGTCTTCAAATCAAGACTGGATGCCTTTCTGAAAGGTGTGCGTTAATCAAAACCAAAATATTGGGCTTAATAGAGGGGATGAACTGGATGAAATGTAATGGTCTGTGCTATGCAGGAGGTCAGACTAATGGGCCCGTCTGGCTTTACATGATATGAATCAATAATTAAGCAGTCCCAGCTGATGGGCTTTGAGTAGCGTAACACACTTAGTGTCTTTGTCCAAGATTGCACATGTCCAATGAAAGAGAAAGGAGAGAGAGCAGATGCTGTATACTTTCCCAGGTAGTCTCATGTGCACCATACATAGAAAATGACTCAAATAATAACACAGAGTAATTATGTTTGTCAGTTAATCAACCTGAATTACCTCTATAGCCAATGACTGGAGAATTCCTAATGTAATGTTGATTTTTTTTTAAAAAAAAGGCACCAGAGGTGACCCTGGCAATTACAAGCCAGTTAGCCTCACTTCAGAACCCAGCAAAATGATTGAGAGTACTGTAAAGAACAGAATTATCAGACACATCAATGAACATGATTTTTGGGGGGAGAGTCAACATGTTTTTTGTAAAGGGAAATCATGCCTCATCAATCTATTAGAATTATTTGAAGGCATCAACAAACAGACAAGGATGATCCAGTGGATATACTGTACTTGGACTTTAAGAAAGCCTTTGAGAAAGGCTCTTAAGCAAAGTAAGAAGTCATGGGAGAAGGTCCTCTCATGGATCAGTAACTTGTTAAAAGATAGGGGGAAAGGGTAGGAATAAATGTTTGGCTTTCAGAATGGAGAGAGGTAAATATTGGTGTTCCTCAGGGATCTGAAGTAGGACCAGTGCTGTTCAGCTTATTCATAACAGATCTGGAAAAAGAGGTAAACAGAGAGGTGGTGGGGTTTGCAGACAATATAAAATTAGTTAAAATAGTTAAGTCCAAAACTGACTGAGAAAAGTTCCAAGGGGATCTCACAAAACTGGGTGAGTGGGAAAGGAAATGGCAGCTGAAATTCAAAATTGATAAATGCAGAGTAACGCACATTGGAAAACATCATCCCAACTATACATATGAAGGATGGGGTCTAAATTAGCTGTTACCAGTCAACAAAGAGATTCATAGAGAATAGGCCCATCAATGGCTATTAGCCTTGGTGGTCAGGGATGCAACCCCATGCTCTTAATGTCCCTAGCCTCTGTTTGCCAGAATTTGGGAGTGGACGACAGGAGATGGATCCCTTGACGATTGCCTGTTCTGTCAATTCCCTCTGAAGCACCTGGCACTGGCCACTGTCAGAAGACAGGATACTAAGCTAGATGGACCATTGGTTGGACCCAGTATGGCTGTTCTTATTTTCTTATCTTGGAATCATCATGGATAGTTCTCTGAAAACATCTGCTCAGTGTGCAGTCAAAAAAACCCTAACAGAATGTCAGGAACCATTAGGAAAGGGATAGATAAAAACACAAAAATATCGTAATGCCACTATATAAATCCACGGTACGCGACATCTTGAATACTGTGTGCAGTTCTGGTTGCCCCATCTCAAAAATATATGCGATATAGAAAGGGGGTAGAAAAATTGGAAAGGATCCAGAAGCAAACAACAAAGATGATCAGAGGGATGGAATGCAAGCCAAGAAAACCATGCAGCACTGGAGATCATGCGAGTTCCTGATCACGTAAGAGTAAGACTCTGAACTCAAACAAATTTGGCTGAGATCCTTGCTCCTGGATGTACTGCTTCAAATTCTGCATGCTGCTACTAGTGTGTATGCTCTAGATAGCTCTACATTCTAAGTTTCAGTGGAGCAACGACACAGTTCCCTCTTTCTTTGTATCAACGTGGGAAGACAGAGTTGCTAGTCAGTGGTAGATTTTTTTCTTTCCTTGCGGGCTGGTTAACTATTTAAGAGTGAGTGTAATTAAACATTGGACCAATGTAATTAACCATCGGAATAACCTAACAACAAGGGTTTGTGGTTGACTCTACAACTGTGGCAATTTTAAAATCGAGTGGATATTTTTAAAATGCTCTAGTTCTAACAGGAATTATTTGGGGGCAGTTCTCTGGTCTCTGCTAGACAGGTGGTCAGACTAGATGATCACAGTGGTTCCTCTGGCCGAATAAGCAATGGATCAATTTTCCTCCCTCTGTGCGTACCAGGTGAATTTACTGATGCTGGATGGCTATTTGTAGAGTGCGCATGGCAGATGTCTCTCCAAGTACATGTAATTTTATATCCAAGCGGTAAGCAACACATTCTCTTCATCCTGCTTGTTTTCAACACCTTTAAACCCACATCCCTGAAAACAAGGTGTTGATGATTTTTAAATATCCAGGGGACAGCTCCGTTCACTAGCTGGATGTACCTGAATGTAAGGTTTGTGTCATCAGCAATGAGAACCTGGCTGGGACGTGTCTCTGAGTCACAGCAGACTCACGCACTAATCATTCATTTTGGAAAGTCACATGGCGGGATGCTTATAACTGCTGCTGCTTGGCCCTCTCTTGCTGCTTCCAGCCACCCTCCGTCACCTGAGAGACAGCTCCAAGCTCTGCCCCTTCCTCGGCACTAGCCGCCAGGGTCCAAGGAGAGCACAGGCTGTGCCCTGCTCAGGGGCAGTGAGGTTTCGGATGCAGTGAGTTCAGCCAGCCATGGCCTCTGTCCTGCACTCCCACCAGAGGTTGGTGCCTTCAAGGTACAATCCAGCATGATTGGGATTCTATATGCCAATTCATTATCTGCCTGCCCCGTTCCCTTATCTAGCCCTCATCACTGCAGAGTCTTTGCTCTTCCCATGTGTTCAAAGATGCCAATGCTCACTTGCGCTCTCCCTCTTTGCCTTCAGGAATCCGGCTCGGAGCTTTTGGCCTGTGTTGGTTGGCCTATGGGAAGAGAGTTTGTCCGTGGCTTTCAATGCCTGGAAGGTAGCTGTCACTCTTCTTCCTTCAGGCAGTGAGTTCTGCAGCCAAGGCCCAGATGCTGTGAGCATTCTGTCTCCTGGGCCGCAAGCAGGTCTATCCGAGTTATAAATCCATTTATAAACATACTTGCAACTGATGATACAACACAGCCACTCCTATCACCCTAGTAGGGTGCAGAAAGGAGAGGAACGGTGTTTAATGTGGGCCATAATAATAAAGTTTTATGGCAGCAGAGTCAATGAGTTGCTAAACATCATGGCCCATCTTCAGGCCAGGTGAACCTCTGTGCTATATAATCTCTTTTTTATAAGAGGTTCAACTACAAAAGTAACAAAATCAGAGAAATGAAGGTTTCAGTACAAGTTCTGAAATTGTTCCACCAGTTTGCAAGGGTAGCTTGAGTTCAAAGTTAATGCCAGAACCTGGCTTCTAGGTTATTACTTTATTAAGAATTAATATTCTGAATTTCACTATTGCTGTATGTGTTAGTGATCTATATCAGTGAATGGGACCATACTGTTCTGAATGGTTCCGTATTGTCATTTAATTTGATGTCTCTCTTTCCAAAGACTGCTGCATTGCATATGGAATTGAAAGCTTTTTTAATGAATTTTTCTCTCACAATCATTCATCTCTATTTCTAGTGTGAAGTTCAGGTACCCTGCTTGGATATTTTAAACATCAATGGGTTTAGGCTATAGATTTTCTATTGGATCCATTGACCGGGGGACTTAGCTATTAGAATAAAAGCCATGTTTTTCAATAATGTACCAGCTTGTCATCACTGGTTTCCAGTAATGCCAAGTATGTATCTCAATGCACCAAAGGTTGCCAGTAGAATCACAGAACTGGAAGGGACCCCGAGAGGTCAGTTAGTCCAGTCCCCTGCACACATGGCAGGACTAAATATTATCTAGACCATCCCTGACAGGTGTTTGTCCAACCTGCTCTTAAAAATCTCCAATGTTGGAGATAGGGTTGCCAACTTTCTGACTGTAGAAAAACAAATACTTTTGCCCCGCCCCTTCCCTTCCCCAAGGCCCTGCCTTGCCCCATTCTAATAGGCCCTGCCCCAATTCACTCCATGCCCCCTCCCTCCGTCACTTGCTCCCTCACCCTCGCTCACTTCCTCATTTTCACTGGACTGGGGCAGTGTTGGGACCTGGGGTGGAGCCAGGGCTGATGGGTTCAGGGTGTGGGAGGGGCCTCCATGTTGCAGTTCTGCATTCCTTTGAAGACCACACAGTAGTGACTTCTACTAGAAATATGGAACTTTTCGACTGGATGTTTCAATCAAAAACCCATTACCTGGCAACCCTAGATGGAGATTCCACAACCTCCCTGGGCAATTTATTCCAGAGCTTAAACACCCTGACAGTTAGAAAGTTTTTCCTAATGTCCAACTTAGACCACCTTACTGCAATTTGATCCTATTGTGTCTTGTCCTATCCTCAGTGGTTAAGGAGAACAATTTTTCTCCCTCCTCCTTGTAACAACCTTTTATGGGCTTGAAAATTGTTATGTCCCACCTCAGTCTTTTCTTCTCCAGACTAAAAAAAAAACAATTTTTTTCATTCTTCCCTCACAGGTCATGTTTTCTAGACCTTTAATCATTTGTGTTGCTCTTCTCTGGACTTTCTCCAATTTATAAACATCTTCTGTGAAAGGAGGTGCCCAGAACTGGACACAATACTCCAGTTGAGGCCTAATCAGTGCGGAGTAGAATGGAAGAATTACTTCTCATGTTTTGCTTACAACACTCCTGTTAATACATCCTAGAATGATGGTTGCTTTTTTTGCAACAGCGTTACACTGTTGACTCATATTTAGCGTGTGATCCATTATGATCCCCATGTCTCTTACCCCATTACTCCTTCTTAGTCAGTCATTTCTCATTTTGTACATGTGCAACTGATTGTTCCTTCCGAAGTGGAGTACTTTGCATTTGTCAATATTGAAATTCATCCTATTTACTTCAGATCATTTCTACAGTTTGTCCAGATCATTTCGAATTTTAATCTTAGCCTCCACAGCACTTGCAACCTCTCCCAGCTTGGTATCATCCGCAAACTTTATAAGTGTACTCTCTGTGCCATTATCTAAATCATTGATGAAGATATTGAACACCAACCACAACCAGAACCGATCCCTGAAGGACCCCACTTCATATGCTCTTCCAGCATGACTGTGGACCACTGATAACTACTTTCTGGCCACCGTTTTCCAATCAGTTATGCACCCACCTTATAGTAGCTCCATCTAGGTTGTATTTCTCTAGTTTGTTTATTAAAAGGTCATGTGAGACAGTATCAAAAGCTTTACTAAAGTCAAGATATACCACATCTACCACTTCTCCCCATCCATGTGACTTATTACCCTCTCAAAAAAAGCTATTAGGTTGGTTTGAAATGGTTAGTTCTTGACAAATCCACACTGTTACTTATCACCTTATTATCTTCTAGGTGTTTGCAAATTGATTGCTTACTTATTTGCTCCATTATCTTTCTGGGTACTGAAGTTACACTGACTGGTCTGTAATTACCCAAGTTGTAAAACCAGAATATTAGTCCATAATACAATAAATTATATACCTAAATACACACACACATACATACACACACACACACACACACACTACATAAAACCAGAATATTAGTCCACGATACAATAAATTAGATGTCTGACAATGCTACTTCAATGGTTATTGCAGAGCATTATAGTGATGTTATGCATATGACTGATTTACCAGAGTTTAACTACAATAAACTGCAGATTACTAAGAAGATGAATATTTTGTAACATTTTTACGGTAGTTAAACCCTACTTTATGATAAATTCCATATAGTGCTTTCCCCAAGATTTCTATTGGGATTTTATTCATTTTTAAAGAAGGATAACAATTTCCACATCACACAATCAGGGTGACAAAAGACGATACAGAAATGAGGAAATGCAGACCGTCAACCTCATCTGTCATATTCACATTTTTTATCATTAGGTTTTCTGATTGATATTCATATGCTAAAAGCAAAGAAAGGCATCAAATTTGCCCTACATACTTTGTGGTTTTTTTCCACTCAAATGTGATAATCAGATATTACTGTATCCTTATTTGCAAACATAGCATGTGAGAGAAAAGACAGATCTTTCCAGGCAAATAAAAATAAGTAAATTGTACTGTTCTACCGTTGAAGTGAAGGTAATATGATCCCATCTAGACATGTTTATATGGCTATATAAGGGATGTATATACACTTACATTGACAAGTATTATCACCATCAGCTTTCCTACATATTTATCAATAGTACATAAAGAACAATTACACTAATATAAGTGCTGGGATCCATAAGAACATAAGAATGGCCATACTGGGTCAGATCAATAGTCCAGCTAGCCCAATGGCCTGTCTTATGACAGTGGCCAATTCCAGACACAAAGCAATTATTCAGTGATCCATCCCCTGTCATCCAGTCCAAGCTTCTGGCAGTCAGAGGTTGAGGGACACCGAGAGCATGGGGTTGTGTCCCTGACCACCTTGGCTTCTAGCCATTGATGGACCCTGTCCTCCATGAACTTCTTTGGTTCTTTTTGAACCCGGTTACACTTTTGGCCTTCACAACAAGTTCCACAGGGTGATTGTGGGTTGTGAGAAGTACTTCCTTGTGTTTGTTTTAAACCTGCTGCCTATTAATTTCATTGGTGGGCCCGGATTCTTGTCTTATGTGAAGGGGTAAATAGCACTTCCATACTCTTTTTCTCCACACCAGTCATGATTTTATATGCCTCTATCATATCCCCCCTTAGTTGTCTCTTTCCTCAGCTGAAAAGTCCGAGTCTTTTTAACCTCTCCTCATATGGAAGTTGTTCCATACCCCTTATCATTTTTGTTGACCTTCTCTGTACTTTTTCCAGTTCTAAAATATAGAATTAAAGGATTAGAATGGACCACAGGGGTCATCTAGTCCAGTGGCTCTCAACCTTTCCAGACTACTGTACCCCTTTCAGGAGTCTGCTTTGTCTTGCGTACCCCAAGTTTCACCTCACTTAAAACAACTTCATTACAAAATCAGACATAAATCCACAGTCCTACTGTGCTTACCAGTAGGAAGTTTTTCCTGAGAATTAATCTAAATCTGCTATGCTGTAGTTTGAACCAATTGACTTTTGTCCTGCCCGCTGTGGTAAGAGAGAACAATTTTTTTCATCTTTTTTTTATGGTACCTTTGAAGACTGCTATCATGTCTCACCTCAAGATTCTTTTTTCCCCAAAGTAAACATATCCAGTTCCTTCAGTCTTTGCTCAGATGGCTTGCATTCCATCTCTTTGATCATCTTTGTTGATCCTTTGATCATCTTTGTTGATCCACCTCTGTATCCTTTCCAGTTGCTCTACCACCTTTCTATATCCCATATATTTTTTGAGATGGGGCGACCAGGACTGCACACAGTATTCAAGATATCATGTACCATAGATTTATATAGTGACATTATGATATTTTTGTCTTGTTATCTATCCCTTTCCTAATGGTTACTAACTTTCTGTTCTCTTTTTTGACTGGCACTGCACATTGAGCAGATGTTTTCAGAAAACTATCCACATTGACTCCAAGATCTCTTTCTTGAGAGGTAACAGCTAATTTAGACCCCATCATTTTGTACACATTAGTTAGGATTATGTTTTCCAATGTGCATTACTTTGCATGTATCAACATTGAATTTCATCTGCCATTTCATGCCCAGTCCTCCAATTTAGTGATATCCCTTTGCAACCCTTCATAGTAAGCTTTGGACATAACTATCTTGAGTAATTTTGTATCATCTGAAAACTTTTCTACCGCTTTACCCCCTTTTCTAAATCATTTATGAATATGTTGAACAGCTTTGGTCCCTGTACAGACTCTTGGGGGACCCCTACTATTTACCTCTCTCCATTGTGAACACTGAACATTTATTCCTACCAGTTACTGATCCATGAGAGGACCTCCCCACCCATCCCATGACAGCTTACTTTGTTTAAGAACGTGTGATGAGGGACTTTGTCAGAGGCTTTCTGAAAGTCCAAGTACACTATAGCAACTAGATCACGTTTGTCCACATATTTGTTGATACCTGAACAGAATTCTAATAGCTTGGTGATGCATAATTTCCCTTTACAAAAGCCATGTTGACTCTTCCCCCCAACATATGATGTTCATCTATGTGTCTGGTAATTCTGTTCTTTACTATAGTGTCAATCAAATTGCCTGGTACTGAAGTCAGGCTTACTGGCTTCTAATTGCCAGGACTGCTTCTCAAGCCAAGGATCAGAGTTACTTTTGCTCTCCTCAAGTCAACTGGTGCAGATGCTGACTTAAGTGATAGGTTACATCCACAGTTAGTAGTTCTGAAATTCCATGTCTGAATTCCTTCACAACTCTTGGGTGAATACCATCTTGTCCTGGAGACTTATTGTTTAATTTATCAGTTTGTTCCAAAACTTTCTCTATTAACACCTGAATCTGGGACAGTTTTTCAGAATTGTCATCTAAAAGAATGGCTCAGGTTTGGGAATCTCCCTCACATTCTCTACAGTGAATACCAATGCAAAGAATTCATTTCGTTTCTACGCAATAACCTGGTATTCCTTGCAGGGGAAAGCACAAGGGGGAGGGCAAGTGGGGACATGGACTCCCCCCAAATATTCATCTGAAAATATGTGTTTCTGCTCCAGCACTGGATCCAGCCCTGACTGCTGCCCCACCCCCAGCCCTTACTGCCGTTTGCTGCCCCACCCCCAGCCCTTACTGCCGTTTGCTGCCCCACCCCCAGCCCTTACTGCCGTTTGCTGTCCCACCCCCAGCCCTTACTGCCGTTTGCTGCCCCACCCCCAGCCCTTACTGCCGTTTGCTGCCCCACCCCCAGCCCTTACTGCCGTTTGCTGCCCCAGCCCTTACTGCCGTTTGCTGCCCCAGCCCCAGCCCTTACTGCCGTTTGCTGCCCCAGCCCTGGCTGTTGTTCCAGCCCCAGCCAATGCTCCGCCCTGAACCCAGCTTCGGCCTCAGCCCCAACCCCTGCCACTGCTCTCATGTGCACCTTCAAAGGGGTCACATTTAAATTCTTGCCCCGGTTCCTGATTCCTTGGGTGCTCTGTTAGCACCTCAATCATCCAGTGGCACTGCTGATTGGTTGGCAGACTTCGTGCTTCTGGCGTGCTCCATTATTTTTTCTGGTAGTTGTGTGTTTTGCTATTTGCTCTTCAACTTATCTTTAGCCTGGCTAATTTTACACGTAACTTTCCAGAGTTTACACACCTCTCTCTTTTCCTCAGTAGGATCTGACTCCAGTTTTTAAAGGATGTCTTCTTGCCACTAACTACCTCTTTCACGCTGTTCTTTAGCAATGGTGGCATTCTTTTGGTGGTCTTACTGTTTTGGGTTTTGTTTTTTTATTTGAGGTATATATTTTGTTTAAACCCCTATAATGGTGTTTTTAATTCGTTTCCATTCAGCATGTGTAACACTGATGGACCCTGCAGGTGGGATTGAACCTGGGACGTCTGGAGCTTAAAGCATGAGCCTTTACTGCAAGAGCTAAAAGCCAACTGTCTGTTAGCTACAGCTGTAGAATAGACTAATTTAACTCTCTCTACGTGGTCTCAGTGACTCTAGATGGGACAGAACCCCACACCCAGGAGCTGTGTGGGTTACACATGCAGGTATTTCTCTCTTGTACAGAGAAAATTAACTTGTTCATCCTCCTCCCCTAGCTCTGCAATCAGAATTGTCCCTTTTAGGCCCTATGGGAGGGGTCTGAATTCTACCATAGAAGAACTGCTCTACTCACCGCTAACGACTCCGCTATTTTCTCTCTCAGTCAATTAGGCTTCATTCCACAGAGGGGCCCAGTGTTCCCCAGCTGGTCACAGCTGAGAGGGCAGAAGACCTGTTTGTAGCTCCTGCGCCCAAGGGCATGGCTACACTTGCGAGTTAGAGCGCATTAAAGCAGCCCCGGGTGCCCTAACTCCCGACCCGTCCACACTGGCAAGGCACGTAGAGCGCCTGGACTCTGCAGCTGGAGCGCTCCTGTTAATCCACCTCCATGAGAAGCATAACGCTTGCTGCGCCCCGGCTGAAACGCCCGGGCATCAGTGTGAACGAGGGGTTGCATTACTGAGCTGTGATCGGCCTCCGGAAACGTCCCATAATCCCCTTAAATCAAGTGGCCACTCTTCTCATTGCTTTGAACTCAGCGTTAGGAATGCAGATATGCTCTTTCAAAGCTCGTTTCTGACAGCCGGCTGCTTATCTGCTCCGGGACAAAGCGACCGTTACTGGGGAATGCTGCTTGCTGTGAGTCAGTGAGAGAGAGGTCTTATGCCAGCGACTCCCGGGGTGGTAGCATAGGCCCTGAGTACAAAGGGAATCTCCAGCAGAGGAGATCCATCTGCTTGTCAGTCCAACCCCTTTGCCCCAGGCCAGGACGGGCTCAAGATTGGGCCCACATTAATCTTTTAAGTGAGTTTCGTAAATGAAAAGTCTGATGCCATTTTAGCCACTTAAACTCAAATATCAGAGGGGTAGCCGAGTTAGTCTGGATCTGTAGAAGCGACAAAGGGTCCTGTGGCACCTTATAGACTAACAGAGGTATTGAAGCATAAGCTTTCGTGGGTCAATACCCACTTCTAAGTGGGTATTGACCCACGAAAGCTTATGCTTCAATACCTCTGTTAGTCTATAAGGTGCCACAGGACCCTTTGTCGCTTCTTCAAACTCAAAGTAATTGAGTACGGAGAAGGAGAAGGCTCCAGTGTAGCTGTAAATTATTGCCTGATTGGATTTTGTTTTCAGCAGCTAGTTACAATGATCAGGTAAACGGGCTAAAAAGACCAAACCCCATCACTGCCCCTTTATCCCGCTGAGGCAAATTTTTATGCCAGCTGATTGCCGACTGGCTGCAGCAAGATGTCACTAGAATGGCAGAAAGTGCTCGATGACACAGCACTTCACCAGTGAAAGTGTTCGTTTCAAAGCAGCTCCCTGATTTTACAAGCTGTTCCGTGACCTTCCACCACAGGGTATGGACTCCAGGTAACTGACATGCATCATGCATTCAATGTCAAGAGGGCACGCGAGGGATTAATTTGTACTTTTTAATTCATAACTCAGAATAAAAAAAAGATTCTACCTTAGTCTACATGAAAAACAACTCCTTTTTTATGCACTTTAAGCTATTAGAAGGGCAAATATTTTTAAAATGCTAAGACAGGTTCTGGTAATTATGCAAAGCCACCTGCCACGAATCATGCATTTAGTTTAGAAGGAGGAAAACATTAAGGATTTACTGTATTTCCATTTGGGGACTGTGGATCCTGGCCCAAATCTGTCACAAATTTCTTCATACCTTTGCACACCGAGCAGTCTGACACTCTCTCCACCGTACATGGAAACAGACACTGAGGCGATGACGTTGGAGACCTGCAAGGCAGATCGTCTGTCATCTGATATTTAAATCCAAGAGCCGTAGAAGGCTGAATCAATATAATAACTTATATGTACAACCTACTGCCTGTGAATAGTTGACATTTATCCTTCATGTGCTTTCAAGTTTTCATATTTTTTCTTGGCAGCTTAGAGGAATGTAACAGGCTCCACAAGGGTGAATATATTTCAGATCTAATTGAAAAGAAAGCTAGGGAGAAGCAGAAGAGAAGAGATGAGATATTTTAATTATATTCAGAATAAGTTGTTCGGGGTTCCTAAACTCCAGTTACATCCTTCCCCTCAGGCGTTCCCCAACCTCCCAGAAAACACACAGCACAAACGTAAGTTCCCAGTGCTCCTGGAACTATAAAAGGCCTTGAATTGGCACAGCTGTTTTCCAACTCAAGTGATCCTCCTCTGAGAATTACACCAATCAGCACAGGTTTTGGTCTTCTAATAATGAAATTCAGAAGGCTCAGGAAGAGAGGTCAGCTATGAAAAAGCACAAGCCGGTAACCTGCCTATCGGACCTCAAGATGCTGCATGGACAAGTAAGCAGCTCAGTAATAGCCGCTAATCGTTAGCCATTTGTCTTCCCGTTAATTATATAGCCAGCTTAACATTCTGATGCCTTCTGTAATTGGTCTCCTAGCAGAGATGATCCGGGTGGTGTTTGTTTCCCTCTCTCTCCACCCCATCATTTAGACACCAGCTGCAATGCAGCATTATCGGTGAGTGATGTGCCTGCTGCCTACCCAGGATGTTGTAGTTAGATGTAGCCCTATGGCAAAGTGGGAATCTTATTGATTTTTCACCGCTGCCGCAAGTGCGCCCATGTCCATCTGCTAAGCAATGGGGGAAGGGGTGGGGAATAAAACCAAACCACTGCTAAGAGAGAGCATCTGAAACATGGTCTCAAGTGCCCCGGAAGCCTTCCCAGCGGGACAGCACTGGATGGAATTTGCATATCTCAAGAAGACTGCATCCCGGAGGGTGGTGGTGGAGGTGGGGTTCTGCTGTTTATTTTTCAGTCTGCAACACTCAGTATGAAACATCGTGGTGAAATTTCAAGGCGCGCCAGTTGCAAGGCTGCTGGTGGAACAGCTTTCCCGTGGGGGCCTATATACTCCCTACCTGCCGATCTAGGGGTCTCCGCTCTAGGCCAGCATAAGGGACAACAAAGGGAGCCGCCTGGGTTGGGGAAAGGGAGCAATCATGGGATTTAAATTCACGAGTATCTAACACATTGTGGCTGCTACTTCCTGGCAGTGAATGCCGTGTCCTTGCCCGAGCGTATGTGCATGTTGGGTAGATACCCCCGCCCCCAACCTCTCCCATGCCACATTTCACCTGCTTCAAGCCGGATCGCTGGGGCTCTGCTATTATAACCGCATCGTGCCCAGAGTCCCCAGGTGAGAGCATGGCCCCGTTGTATTGACATTGTACAACCACGGAGTAAGAGACAGTCCCCGCCCTAAGGAGCTCCCAAGTGACAGAGGTCTGGGTGCGTGAAATGACTCCTACCCCAAGTACTAAACTAATAAAGGCTTGAAAACAGCCCCTGCCCAGAGCACCACTGTCTCTAAACCCGGCAAGAGAGAAGAGGAGGAGAAACAATCAGTCTGGCTAGCCTAGACTTGACTAGATAGGCATGGGCTTGACGAGGCTAGAATCCCGAGGCCTGCGCAGCAAGGTGTCCAAGAGGGAACAACAGTGCAACTCGGGTCATTATATAAAACTGTTGGTACAAGACGGATTGTGCGCATCAAAAGAGCTGTGCTAAGGGGTGGGCCGGGCTTCTTGTGTCGTTGTGGGTTGGCAGTGAGCCAGAGGAAAATCACGAGAGTGTGTTGCGATTGGTTACTGGGAATGAATGCGGCTGCCACCCCTTTTGGGACATTGCTTCTCTGGAGCTCACTGAAAGGACTGCGGGATGGATGGACAGGAAGGAGCGAGCTTCGTCATCAGGGCTGCTGCTGTGGCCCCCACCCTCCCCTGGGATCCCGGGATCCCCCTTCGTCGTCCTGATCCTGAAAGATGTCCTGACGAGCCCATCCCAGAGAGGGGACCAAAGGATATCTAGTGTTGCTACTGACGCGTGCCCAGAATGGAGGACATGGGCCCACGGTTGTCCCCACCCCCACCTTTGTGACCACAGGATGCTGTTTTGCAGAGTGCCTTGCCACGCTCCTACAGCATGACCTGAGGGGTATCCTCAGGGGCAGCTCTATGTTTTTTGCCACCCCAAGCATGGCAGTCAGGCGGCTTTCAGTGGCACGCCTGCAGGCAGTCTGCTGGTCATGCGGAGTTGGCGGCGTTTCTGCGGGTGATCTTTCAGTCCTGCGCCTTCGGCGTGCTTGCTGCCTAATTGCCGCCAAAACCACAGGACCGGCCGACCTCCCGCAGGCATACCGCCAAAAGCCGCCTGACTGCCGCCCCCCGCGGCTTGCCACCCCAGGCACACGCTTGCTGCCCTGGTGCCTAGAGCCGCTCCTAGGTATCCTCTGCAAAATGGCCTCCCCTTGGCATGTGACACCAGACATCACTACCAAGCAAGGGGCAAGCCAGACAAACACAGTACTGTGACTTAAAACCAGCCGACTGGCTTGCCTGGGACATCACCGCTTCCACTAGCGTGGGTAAAGCCTGAAGAACACCGGGAGTTCCTGCAACCATCTCCTTCCAGATGTGTCCTTTTTCGTTCCCACATTTCACCCCTGTTCTCTCTCTCTCTCTCTCTTTCCTTCTGTCCAGTAAGAGGCTGACTTATCTGCACCTTTTTCACAGGGCTGTGGCCGGTGACCAGAAAGGCAGGGAAATGCAATGACTAACAGTCCACCGCTGATAGAGGTGTGCTTGGTCTGGAAATGGCTGATTAGACCTTACGTGTGCTGGGCTTGTGTTTCCCCAGCAGTGAGGCTGCAAATGGAAGTCAGCACCAGAGATAGAAACTGTTATTGCCACTTGTTTCAAGAGGACCAAACCCCTTGGACTAAACTGAGGGTCTCTTGTTTCTCAGAAGGAGTGAATTCTGGTAGCAGTCTGCTTGTTTACTTTTTAATTCATTTCAGTTATTTTCAGCCTACCTCTGTGCATGAACCCTGTATTGTGTTGTCTCAATCCATCAATTTACTCAGGTAGTTTAAAAGACTGTTCAGGGGGAGGATGTTTGGTGGGATTTTTGTTTTGTTTTAAACAGAGGAGACAAAATTGTTGAAGACATCTAGACGATAAGATGATGTGGCAGGCAAAATCTGCTGCAATTGACTTCTGGTCTAAAACCTGTAGATCTAATATTGTGATGTGGGTGGCAGTGAGTCTATAGATTTTCATATCTAGGGCCAATGAGGGCATTCTGTATTTGTTCTTTTGGAAAGGGAAAATATTGCTTCTTGGATGTAAGTTCTCATAGTAGCTGTAAAAAATTGTTTAGTGCACACAGGCAATGTACCCTGATAAGAGGTCTTTTAAAAATGTTTTTTTGTGCTATAAATAACTGAACAGTGTTATTTGTTTATAAGTACAATACAGATTTTTGGTGTGACACAGGATTCATTGGCATTGGTACGATCTGAAGTGAAATGCTGATGGGATATTCAAATGTACATGTTTATATCACTGGATCAGGAGTAATCCGGGTTGCTATGGAGTGAGTCATAGAATCATAGAATCATAGAATCTCAGGGTTGGAAGGGACCTCAGGAGGTCATCTAGTCCAACCCCCTGCTCAAAGCAGGACCAAACCCAATTAGATCATCCCAGCCAGGGCTTTGTCAAGCCTGACCTTAAAAACATCTAAGGAAGGAGATTCCACCACCTCCCTAGCTAACCCATTCCAGTGCTTCACCACCCTACTAGTGAAAAAGTTTTTCCTAATATCCAACCTAAACCTCTCCCTCTGCAACTTGAGACCATTACTCCTTGTTCTGTCATCTTCTACCACTGAGAACAGTCTACATCCATCCTCTTTGGAACCCCCTTTCAGGTAGTTGAAAGCAGCTATCAAATCCCCCCTCACTCTTCTCTTCTGCAGGCTAAACAACCCCAGTTCCCTCAGCCTCTCCTCATAAGTCATGTGCTCGAGCCCCCTAATCATTTTTGTTGCCCTCCGTTGGACTCTTTCCAATTTATCCACATCCTTCTTGTAGCGTGGGGCCCAAAACTGGACACAGTACTCCAAATGAGGCCTCACCAGTGCCGAATAGAGGGGAATAATCACGTCCCTCGATCTGCTGGAAATGCCCCTACTTATACAGCCCAAAATGCCGTTAGCCTTCTTGGCAACAAGGGCACACTGTTGACTCATATTCAGCTTTTCGTCCACCGTAACCCCTAGGTCCTTTTCTGCAGAACTGCTGCCCAGCCATTCGGTCCCTAGTCTGTAGCAGTGCATGGGATTCTTCCGTCCTAAGTGCAGGACTCTGCACTTGTCCTTGTTGAACCTCATCAGATTTCTTTTGGCCCAATCCTCTAATTTGTCTAGGTCCCTCTGTATCCTGTCCCTACCCTCCAGCGTATCAACCACTCCTCCCAGTTTAGTGTCATCTGCAAACTTGCTAAGGGTGCAGTCCACACCATCCTCCAGATCGTTGATGAAGATATTGAACAAAACCGGCCCCAGCACCGACCCTTGGGGCACTCCACTTGATACCGGCTGCCAACTAGACATGGAGCCATTGATCACTACCCGTTGAGCACGACCATCCAGCCAGTTTTCTATCCACCTTACCGTCCATTCATCCAGCCCATACTTCCTTAACTTGCTGGCAAGAACACTGTGGGAGACTGTATCAAAAGCTTTGCTAAAGTCAAGAAATAGCACATCCACTGCTTTCCCCTCATCCACAGAGCCAGTTATCTCATCATAGAAGGCAATTAGGTTAGTCAGGCATGACTTGCCCTTGGTGAATCCATGCTGACTGTTCCTGATCACTTTCCCCTCCTTTAAGTGGTTCAGAATTGATTCCTTGAGGACCTGTTCCATGATTTTTCCAGGGACTGAGGTGAGACTGACTGGCCTGTAGTTCCCTGGATCTTCCTTCTTCCCTTTTTTAAAGATGGGCACTACATTAGCTTTTTTCCAGTCATCCGGGACCTCCCCCGATTGCCATGATTTGTCAAAGATAAAGAGTCATTACCATCTGATGGCTGTAGGGTGACCGGTGTGAAATGAATAATGAGAAGGTATCCTAAATTCAAATACTAATGGAAAAATCTTGTGTGCACATCACAGAGTTGACCCATGTAGGCAATCCCAAGAGAAACTAACTATGGAAATGGGTTGGAAGGCTGAA
This sequence comes from Macrochelys suwanniensis, assembly GCA_033296515.1. NCBI lineage: Eukaryota > Metazoa > Chordata > Testudines > Chelydridae > Macrochelys > Macrochelys suwanniensis. The sequence continues at coordinate 1,456,327 of CM065781.1, read as the reverse complement.
CTGCCCACCACATATGGTGGTGGAGCCATGAAAGAAGGGGCAGAAAACCCAGACTGCCACATCTACATTAGAACATCTGAACAGCCAGACTGGGTCAGACCATAAGTCCATCTAGCCCAGTCTCCTGTCTTCCAGCAGTGGCCAGTGCCATATGCTGGACTTACTCCGCAATGGCTGTTCCAGGTTGGGATGGGGCTGAGCACTGGAATCAGGAGAGAGGAGCCCGCCTCTCAGTGACCCCCTGCTGGGCCCAGGTGATGGGGAGGAGGAAGCTGTCTGATTTGAATGCAGAAGGGACAAGAGCTGGACCAGGTGAAGGGAAAGGAATAAATTGGAACAAGGTGTCTGGTGAGACTGAGACTGGCGGGGGAGAGGGCAGGCGAGGAGGCTGGAATGGGGAGTGGCTGGGAGCCAGAGGAGAGGAAAGGAAAGGCTGGGAGCTGGGGTAGTTAAGGGAAGGCTGGACAGCTGAGCAAAGAGACTGGGACTCCGAACCAGTGATGGGAACAGAGGGGAAATGGACGGAGCCAGCTTGCAGGGGTGGAACATTGAGCCTGGGTGAGGAGCTTAGGGAAGGGAGGAGACTGAGACTGGCTGGACAAGGAGCCTGGGACTAGGAACCAGCTGGGGAGGAACAGTAGCAGGGAAGGAGGAGAGGCAGCTCTGGCCAGCAACTCGGGTGTGAGGGAAGAACTGGGAGTGACTGGGCAAAGAGACTGGGAGAAGGAGCCAAGGAAGGGGTGCAGGGGTGACAGCTTTAGTGGGGAGTCTGGGGAGGGAGCGGAACTGGGAGACAGTTGCACAGGCAATTTCAATTCTGGTATTTCCTAACTTTTGTGTCCTTGATTTTGAACCCCGATGATGTTCTTTCAATGCACTTTGTTGTATAATATATGAATATTTATAGTATAGTAGCACCCAGCTGTACAACTAACCCCACTGGCATCTTGATCTACGGCTCTGCCTTCCCCAGTCACTCTCTCATGTCTGACAGTGTAGTGTTTTCTGTGTCCCTCTGGCGACACCATTTGGCCCTCAGCCCCCAGGACTGTCTTGTTTCTGCACCCAGTGCACCTGTATGATATCTAAGAAGGGAAGCAACTTTCTAAATGGAAAAAAAAAGAGCAAAGTAATTGGTTCTATCACAGAGGAATTTCCAAATCCAGTCCATCTGCTTTCAGCTCAGCTCAGCTCAGCCTACCTCAGACACTGTTGTTCTGAAACAGAATAGTGTAACTACAGTGCAGCTGGACTGTATAGTTACTTCTCCGTACAGCAGTGGCTACAGCATGCCAAGACCAGCACGCTGCTCGCTACGCGTTAGAGACGGACTGATTCCAAAACACAAGCTCTGACAAGCCCCAGACTTTGGAGAATTCTGGATCCAAATCTCGATTGGGAGCCCGCTACACAATCTTTATAATGGGACAAACACTGCAGGTCTGAACACCCCAAGAACTGGAAGCCAGGTCCAGAAATCAGGGCCAAACTCAAAACCTGGATCCGCACAGCTCTGAACTCTGAAGTTTGTATCAGTCCCTTGAACCCATCTCTATCAGCAATTGTACAAATCTCTGCTCTCTGATTGGCTACTGCATCCAACTAGCCAGCTGCAGTAAGTTTCCACAGCAAATATTGCTGCCTTCACTTCTCATTTGGGCCCAAGTTCGAACCGTTTAAGCCAGTGATTACCTGTCTTGCTGATTAGGGAAGGACTCTGCAGAATTGGGGCCTTCATATTTTCTTTCAGGTAAAAGGTAAACATTTCTTATGTACAGTTGCATATCAAATATATCGGATCAGCAGTTTTCTGAATACAGACAGTCACTTTGAGAGTGAGGTAATAACCATACTCTCTCTCAAGATATCCTTTAATTCTTATCATTTGGATTAAAACTTTTCAATTACTGACAAAACAGTTAGTAGGCTAACACAAGCATTTCCTAACTTTAATAACAAAACTATAGAACAAATTGTTTGTGTAATTCCCCAGAGGATCCGTTATCTTCAACCTCTGATCCCAAGAGTTGGTGTGTTTGTGTCGACTAAAGTGTAGTTTTTGAGGCCACGTGTTTGGTAAAATGTATTTTATAGAGGCAAATTGATCGTTCTATTGATCAATTGCATATTGGACCATTTAACCATGCACATGTAAGGTAGGACCGCCCACTTTATTACTCTCTCCACTACTATAGAGTCTGTCTTTGGGAAGATATCGTCCTTCGAATACACACATTTATAATATGGTCTCATTTATTTAGTAGTCAAACAATAGCAGTGGCATGTTTAAAAATAAACATGCACACGCTCACAAAGTACTTCAAGAATAAGGACCTTTAGGACATTTTATTTTCTTAACCAAAATTCAAATACATGCTTATTACCAAAATCTTTGTTTTTGAAATAGCTTCATATTTTCATTATGGAGTTATAAACCACTAAACAATTTGTCACGCCCTGCATGCCGAAAAAGTGCTTTTCAGATGTTTTTTTTTACAGTTGCCTTATTTACCTAATCTCTGTGAGTCATATTTCCTTTAGAACCACTTTCCTCTTTATCCATAGCCTCTCACAGAAAGATTTGTAACACAACAAACAATGGGGGTACACTTCTCTGGCGCACAGACCTCAGTGAAATGCTGCCCATAATTTCCATTTGTTGTTTCTGATTGGAGAAGGCATTTTCAGCATTCTAGTCCACTTGAAAAAAGTCTCAAGACAAAAGACTCAGGGGCACTGTTGATGCACAAGGAGCAAGAAAACATGTACACCCTCCTCACCGGGGATGGGCAAACTGGGTAAATGAAGCAAGAACCCCACTGCTTCCCCGTTCTCCACCTTCAGCGATTTTCAGAATAAAGCTGCTGAGTTTAGGGTCCATTTTATTCCCTCCCAGTTCTACTATGAGCCAGAAGTGATAAGATCATAGAAAGGAGACGGGATTTGAACCAGCTGCCTCTGCCAGGTTGTGTTTAATGGATTCAGACTCAATGCTCTCCATTGCTTTTGATTCTGGACTGGAACCGGTGTATGGGAGAGGTCGGCATCTTCCTATTCCAGTTTAGTCCAGCCCATAGTTCAAGAGATCAGAGGATTTTCAGACATTTCTGTTCTGTTTATTATTTAACAATGATATTGCAGTGGTCCCTCAAGGCCTCAGTCAGGTTGGTGCCTACTGTGGTAGGTGCTGTCCGAGCACCCAGTGAGGGACAGTCCTCGCCCCAGTGCGCTCATGCTCCACCAGACGAGACATAGCAGGTGGATGAGACAAACAAGCGTTGAGGCTGGGGGGGAGGATGTTGTTAATGAAATTAACAGGATGCTTTAACAGCAACTAGCCGCATGCCCAATTCTTAGCTGATCTGTAGCAGTTTTAGGCACGTTAGTGAAAGTAAAACTATGCACATTGGAGAATCTTAGAGTACTGGTGAGGAATGGGCCCCTCCTCCCTGTGTCACATGACAAAAATAGGAAGAATATGAGGAAGTCATAAGTTATGTCTGCCTCCCTGGCTGCAGATGAGCCTTCAAAAGATACAGAGCCGGTGTTTGCCAAATCCATGCCAGGCCACAATGCATGACCAACAAACCCCTCAGTAGTGAGCAGTGTTGCGCCAAGGTAGAAGCAAACCACACTGATCTGAGGGTGTGGCAACAGAAGGATGACGCCTGTGGCATGCCAACATGCCGGGCTGTCTCATTCTTTTGGCACGTCAGCCCTCCCTGTCCAGCTGATCCGTTTCAGGCCTTGTCTCCACGAGACACATATCACGTGTTCAACTTTCACATTCTAAAGTGATTTAGCGAAAGTGGTGCAAATTTCTCATGTAGACAAGGCCCCAGGCAACCCGCCCTCAGCATGAGAAGGCAACAGGAGCCATCTTGGTCCCATTCTTTGCACCACCCTGTGATAGCACTGCACGGAGCGCAAGAGCGGCCTTGTATTGCCGGGGTTGGGGACGGGGATACGCAGGGCTGGATGAGTCTCCTCCCGTGAGGAGAAAACACTTTGCCTAGTCAGAGCTGCAGTGCAGAGCCGATGACCCTGCTGCTGCCAGCTAACAAGGCAGAGTCCCCTGGGGCCACATCTAAGGCTCATTTCTACAGCCCCAGATTGGCTGGTTAGTTGAAGAAAGGTCACCGATTGGCACCCTCCTCCCTTCCCAACCACACCGATGCCCCCTCCCAACGCCATGTGGCTGCTAGCTCAGGAACACCTGATAGGAAGGGTAAGGGAAAGTAACTTCAGCCATCATAAGAACGGCCATACTGGGTCAGACCAAAGGTCCATCTAGCCCAGTATCCTGTCCACCGACAGTGGCCAATGTCAGGTGCCCCAGAGGGAATGAACAGAACAGGTTATCATCAAGTTATCCATCCCCTGTCACCCAATCCCAGCTTCTGGCAAAGAGAGGCTAGGGACACCATTCCTGCCCATCCTGGCTAATAGCCATAGATGGAGCTACCTTCCATAAATCTATCTAGCTCCCTTTTGAATCCTGTTATAGTATTGGCCTTCACAACACTCTCTGGCAAGGAATTCCAGAAGTTGACAGTGCGTTGCTTGAAAAATACTTTCTCGTATTTGTTTTAAACCTGCTACCTATTAATTTAATTTGGTGGCCACTTGTTCTTGTATTTTGAGAAGGAGTAAATAACACTTCCTTATTTACTTTCTCTATACCACTCATGATTTTATAAACCTCTATCATATCTCCCCATTAGTTGCCTCTTTTCCAAGCTGAAAAGTCCCAGTCTTCTTAATCTCTTCCTCATACGGAAGCCGTTCTATACCCCTAATCATTTTTGTTGTCCTTTTCTGAACCTTCTCCAATTCCAGTATATCTTTTTTGAGATGGGGCAACCACATCTTCACGCAGTATTCAAGGTGTGGGGGTACCATGGATTTATATAGAAGCAATATGATATTTTCTGTCTTATTAGCTATCCCTTTCTTGATGATTCCCAATATTGTTCGCCTTTTTGTCTGCTGCTGCACAGTGAGTGAATGTCTTCAGAGAACTATCCACGACTCCAAGATCTCTTTCTTGAGTGGTAACAGCTAATTTAGACCCCATCATTTTATATATATAGCTAGGATTATGTTTTCCAATGTGCATTACTTTGCATTTATCAACATTAAATTTTGTCTGCCGTTTTGTTGCCCAGTTACCCAGTTTTGTGAGATCCTTTTGTAGTTCTTCCCACTCTGCCTGGTACTTAACTATCTTTAGTAGTTTTGTATCATCTGCAATGTTGCTACCTCACTGTTTACCCCTTATTCCAGATCGTTTATGAATACGTTAAATAGGACTGGGCCCAGTACAGATCCCTGGAGGACATCAATATTTACCTCTCTCCATTCCGAAAACGGATCATTTATTCCTACCCTTTGTTTCCTATCTTTTAACCAGTTAGCAATCCATGAGAGAGGGAACTCTTATCCCATGACTGCTTATTGTGCTTAAGAGCCTTTGGTGAGGGACCTTGTCAAAGGCTTTCTGAAAATCTAAGTACACTATATCCACTGGATCCCCCTTGTCCACATGCTTGTTGACCCCCTCAAAGCATTCCTGCAGATTGGTGAGGCATGATTTCCCTTCACAAAAACCATGTTGACTCTTCCCCAACAAATTATGTTCATCTGTGTGTCTGACCATTTTGTTCTTTACGATAGTTTCGATCAATTTACCATCCTTGCACAGAACATCTTCCTCTGCAGTAGGAGGCATGCTGGAAGCTATTGACCACTGTAAGAACACACAATGCACAGACGGTTTGGAGAAGTGGGTATGCAGACAGGCCAACCTGGCTCATTTTCTGCCCCAGTTACCAAGCTGAAATATTTTTTATCCCCCTCCCTCTCCATGACACTGACTTTTGCTGGGCTTGAATGATGCAAGGCCTCTTTTCTGAGATGCCTAAACAGCACTAGATCTATGGAATGAGGAGAAATTCGGTGTACGTTGATTTCTCAGACTTGCATCTCATACATCACTAATCTCCATTGTCATTATTTTACATTTCAGCATGCTTCCATCTGTCAATTCTGCAACCATGTGCGTTAACTTTGAAATACTCAGATTAGCTACATACTGGGTAAATATACCATTATGTTAGAGAGAAAATAGTATTTTGTTTTGTAGTTCTTAAGTCATGTTTAAATATTCATGCCCAACAGATCTTTCAATTTACACTTCAGACTTTGAAAGCAGGGCAATATGTCTTTCATTCTGAATCACCTGATGAAATCTAATAAAACGGCAGGTAAAATGACAGGAAAAATTAAGATTTACGACAACATTTCTTCAGGAAGAAACTGCTCCTGCTAGAAAGCTTTTTCTCTTTGTTTTCAAATGTAATTAACATATAGAAACAATTGCAAAAGATAAATTGGTTTTTTGTATTGGGTTAATTGTATATGTGATCTGGAATCTAAATGATTGCTTCAAAGATCAAGCAATTCAAAGTTGCCAAACTAAGCTGACATTCCAGACAGTGTGGCTTCCTGGAACAGAGCTGTGTAACAAGCATTCATGTCATTGACAAAGCCAGGAAAAGGAAGGTCTGAAGACTCATGTCTTCATGGGGTTTACAGACTGAAAAAGAAAAAAAGAAAAAAAAGCAAATGTTGCATTTTCTACTGTAGGCAAAGGCAGGAGTTTGCAGGTGAAAACTGTATTTCATCTTCACACCTGGCAGAGATACTGCAACAAGCCTAGTCACAAAGAAAATAAAAATAAATCTCTCTCTACTGAGACTGCTCCTTCTTGTGCACCATCAGTCCTGTCTTACTTACTTGAGGCTTAATCCTGATCCTAAAGTGCTATTAATCAGGCGTAGAGCTATGTGGGAACCAAACACTGAATTTTGGAAAATTTCCATGAAATGAAATTTAAAAAAAAAATGTTGTTTTGGGTCAATTGAAACATTTTCTTTCAACAAAATCAAAACATTCTGGTTCAGTTTCAACTTTAACTTTTTTTAAATTATAAAATAACTTTTGAAACAAAAAGTTATTTTCCAAAAAGAAAAATAATTGAAATATTCCGTTCTGAAAATAATAGCATGGATTTACATTATCTACATGCTTCATTTAGTTTTTTTTTCTGAACAAAATGTTGTTGACCTCGACACACTCCCCCAAAAGTTTAAATTTTGACAAAATGTCATTTTTGGAGAGACAAATGTTTCATTAGTAAATTTTTGACCAGCTCTAATGAGGGGTAACTCCACTGAAGTTGATGGAGCCATACTGGTGTAAGTGCGAGCAAAGTCAGGTCATTTGGGACATCTGAGGCCAGGTAGACAAGTAGAGATTGTTTTCAATAGTTGGTGGCCGTTCTGGGACAGCCCCGGTGGAAACGGACCCACCTTCTATATTTAGACTTAAATTTGCAACAAGCTTCCATTATAAAGCTGTCTTGTCAGCCTCTTAAAACTTTGTTTGCTTTGGCCTTTAGAATAGCGGTGTCCATTTATAGCCCAACCATGTTTCCAAGCTAAAGTCTGTGTAAAGAATGAAGAAAATCTGTCAAACAGTTGTTAAGTTACAGGCCGTTCAAAAATTACCCTGATCCTAAACGTTCACTTCTCTGTAATACTTCTCTCTCCATCTAGCTCAAAAATACTTTGTTAATGCCCTTTCAATATTTATATATATTTGGAAATCCTTGGGAACTCATGCACTAGCTATTTAAACCATTTTTCCTCCTGTTATTACATTTGTATTACGGTAGGGTGTAGAAATCCTAGTAAAAAATCAGGGCAAAGTATCGAAGATGACTGTTCCTGCCCCAGACAGTTCACAACCCAGATGTCAGATAGGACACAACACATGGACAACACAAACAAGATGAGGTATCAAAATTAATAGAATTTAGCCGAAAAACGTATGTCTTTGTCATCCACTTACCCAGTCAATGCCAGGAGAATCACTGACTCCTATACTCAGTACTGTTTTTTATACCCTCCCTCTTCTGCCTTTTCTGATCTTTATTTTGTTTCCACCCATCTCTCTCTTTAGGGGATGGACAATTATTACTAAAAATGCTGCAAGAAAAACAGAGCAAAAGAGGTCTCTCAGTGTTTGCAGTACTTGAAAATGCAGTGATTGTTTTGCTGTGGGATAGAGCAGGCCACATTATAGTTAATACATTTTTCTTTGGTCACAGAAAGGGGATTATGATTTTAATCACATTAATTTTTGCATTTTTACAAGTCTTATGATGTTGCCACACTTCACTCTTTCAGATTTAACAGCTTCATCGTCACTTATTTCACGTAGGCACTTGATACGTCCTATTCAACCCTATTAAAAACTGGCATACAATGACAACACTATGTGGCTGATTCGTTAAGGGGAAACCAAACTGGGCAGTATTTGTGCTTGGTCTAATTTTCTCACATGAATGAGTTTCCATTCCCCAAGTTCCAAACTGAGAACACCAGTAGAGTGGGAGGCAGGACTGCAGGATGCAGGACAATAGAAATGGTTGGATTTGTTTGCAAACAGTTGACATTCCTTTTAGTTTAACATTTTGCAATAAGCCTTAGAGCGCTGGGGAAGTTCCAGAGATTGGAAGGAAGCTCATGTGACAGTTTTTTACAAAAGGTAAATGAGACGAGCCGGGTAATTATAGGCCAGTCAGTCTGACATGGATCCCAAGCAAGATAATGGAGTGGCGGATATGGGACTTGTAATGTAATTAATGCCAATCAACATGGGTTTATGGGAAAAGCTCCTGCCAAACTCACCTGATCTCTTTTTGATGAGATCACAAGTTTGGCTGATAAAGGTAATATAGAGTTGGTAAAGGAGACTTAGACTTCTGTCAGGCATTTGACTTGGTACTGGACAACATTTTCAGTAAAAATGAGAATGATAAAATTATCATGAGGAAATATCTGTTACTGGACCAAATTATGTTGGTGAAAGAGACCAGCTCACCAGCAGCAGTGGGTCCAATAAAAGATATTACCTCACCCACCTGTCTCTCTAATATCCTGGGACCAACACGGCTACAACAATACGACATACATAAAATTATCGTGGCACACAGTAATGGATTAAAAACTGACTAACTAATACGTATCAAAATGTAATTTTAAATTCTTGGCCATAGGCTATTTAATATTATCAGTGACCTGGAAGAAAACATTAAATTATCACTGATAAAGTTGCTATGTGAGCAACAAGAAGAAAGTCAAGGAAAGTGTGGGCCCCTTGCTGAATGAGGGAGGGAACCTAGTGACAGAGGATGTGGAGAAAGCTAGTGTACTCAATGCTTTTTTTGCCTCTGTCTTCACAGACAAGGTCAGCTCCCAGGCGGCTGCACTCCGCAGCACGGTATGGGGAGGAGGTGACCAGCCCTCTGTGGAGAAAGAAGTAGTTCGGGACTATTTAGAAAAGCTGGACGAACACAAGTCCATGGGGCCGGATGCACAGCATCCGAGGGTGCTAAAGGAGTTGGCCGATGTGATTGCAGAGCCATTGGCCATTATCTTTGACAAATCATGGCAATCGGGGGAGGTCCCGGATGACTGGAAAAAAGCTAATGTAGTGCCCATCTTTAAAAAAGGGAAGAAGGAAGATCCGGGGAACTACAGGCCAGTCAGTCTCACCTCAGTCCCTGGAAAAATCATGGAACAGGTCCTCAAGGAATCAATTCTGAACCACTTAAAGGAGGGGAAAGTGATCAGGAACAGTCAGCATGGATTCACCAAGGGCAAGTCATGCCTGACTAACCTAATTGCCTTCTATGATGAGATAACTGGCTCTGTGGATGAGGGGAAAGCAGTGGATGTGCTATTTCTTGACTTTAGCAAAGCTTTTGATACAGTCTCCCACAGTGTTCTTGCCAGCAAGTTAAAGAAGTATGGGCTGGCTGAATGGACGGTAAGGTGGATAGAAAACTGGCTGGATGGTCGTGCTCAACGGGTAGTGATCAATGGCTCCATGTCTAGTTGGCAGCCGGTATCAAGTGGAGTGCCCCAAGGGTCGGTGCTGGGGCCGGTTTTGTTCAATATCTTCATCAACGATCTGGAGGATGGTGTGGACTGCACCCTTAGCAAGTTTGCAGATGACACTAAACTGGGAGGTGTGGTTGATACACTGAAGGGTAGGGACAGGATACAGAGGGACCTAGACAAATTAGAGGATTGGGCCAAAAGAAATCTGATGAGGTTCAACAAGTACAAGTGCAGAGTCCTGCAATTAGGACGGAAGAATCCCATGCACTGCTACAGACTAGGGACTGAATGGCTGGGCAGCAGTTCTGCAGAAAAGGACCTAGGGGTTACGGTGGACGAAAAGCTGAATATGAGTCAACAGTGTGCCCTTGTTGCCAAGAAGGCTAACGGCATTTTGGGTTGTATAAGTAGGGGCATTTCCAGCAGATCAAGGGACGTGATTATTCCCCTGTATTCGGCACTGGTGAGGCCTCATTTGGAGTACTGTGTCCAGTTTTGGGCCCCACACTACAAGAAGGATGTGGATCAATTGGAAAGAGACCAGTGGAGGGCAACAAAAATTGAATCTATTTCCCTTAAGTTAACGATCCTCATTCACACCTGTGTGACCATCTTGTTTATCACTTCAAAGGTTTTTCTTCCCCTGCTGTTATGGTTCCTCTCAATTAATTAGCCTCTTAAGGTTGGTCTATGCACCTCCACCTTATCATGTTTCTCTGACTGTATAAATATCTGTCTACTGTATGTTTCATTCCATGCATCCGATGAAGTGGGTATTAACCCACGAAAGCTTATGCTGAAATAAATTTGTTAGTCTCTAAGGTGCTACAAGTTTTTCTTTCTTATTTTCATTCAGGAGAACTAAGTGGTGCCTAGGTGATCAGAGGGCTGTCTCTCGTTAGCCTGGAGGATTTAGTCACATGGCTACTTTTCTAGGAAATGAAATGGCTGTTTATTTTGGGGATGTTCTATGACCAGACCAGATGATCCCAATGGTCCCTTCTGACCTTGGAATCTATGACAACTCCAGCACGGATATTTTAGGGCTAGATTGAGCTATAAGATTCATCCCTGTAGCTGCTCCCTTCCTACTCCTGGGGAGACCATGTGTTCCTTTTAGATGTGCTGATCTCTCCCCCCTCAAACCTGATGGGATGTACTTCCAGGAAAATGTGGGCTTGACCACCATGATTTCTCCTACAACCTCTCTCACTCACCCACAGGGGCTGGACTATCTGGAGCACAGGGATTCTACATCTCACCAGACATGGGGTACTTCCCCATGGCCCCTAGTATGGCTGCATAAAGTAGGGGTGCAATCTAGCACTTAGTAAACCAGCCTAACCTATGAAAAGAAGGAAAGCTTGTTACATGGGATGGTGCTGCTGGTATCTCATATTTCACATGTTGTCATTGTTGTGAGTTATGAGAAAACCTAAATCTATAATTACGATGGAGTAATGTATCTTTTACTGGAAATGTATTTTACCGGTTCTGCCATAGCTAACTGCATTTTTTAAGAAGCGCATAGATTATTTACCATAGAACAGTCTGACACTAAGATATCAGAAGTTAAAATAATTGTGCTGATCCAGCAGACAAGGACAGCACAAGGATTAGTGGCAGTTCTGCAGCATAAAGTCATTTATCAATCTCTGACAAATTACTGATGATTTGCATTGATTCTCCGGACTGGACGCACTAAACTGACAAACAAGGTGCAAAGACACACTGAACTAGAATTGCAAACATGACTACATCGATTCATTCAAAGCTGGGCTGAAATGGATGTTTATCTTACTGCTGTCTACTGTATTTGGTATCCTGAAAAATGGATTTGGGGCATTCCTAGAATGACATGCCTATTGCCCCCTTAATCTGTCCTTCCTGAGGTGTAAGTTTTCAGAGTTGTTAAGGAAAACACTAAAGGACATGGTTATAACCTTCTGATAAAGTAACTGAGACAGAAAATATTATTTTCTAAAACAGAGTATGTTTTTATTAAAGTAGTTAGTAATCCCTAATATAATATATTCTAAAAATCCTAAACAAGGCACCTAATCCCTTGCACAAATCCCTTATTACAAGTTTAAAGAGCATTCACGCTACATTAGCATATCATTTAAATGATTCTACGCAAAGTGTTTTGTTACAAATGACCAGTTTGCAACTAATTGTCGACAGTTCTTAAGTTGCTTTAAAGTTTACATGCAAGTAAGTCGCAATTAAAAACAGAATTTTATGCATTCTTGTAAGCGCACACACACACACACACACACACGTACGTTAAACCTATAGATTACCCTAAACTGTACTGATGCTATACGCTAATTAAAAATAGCAGGCTCACTTTATAAATCTATTCGTATCCCTTTAAATTGCAGTTGCTAACTGCTGCTGCTGCTCCCCAGATCTCATCAGCCAACTTTGCCCCGCTCCAGTCTTCTTCTTCATTTCTCTCTGCGGCAGTTCCCCTTCTCCGTCCTTTCCCTATTGCTCCGTCTCTCTCTCTCTCCAAATCTGCCTGCTGGCCGCTGGCCTTTTATACTGCACTCGGGCTCTCTCCTAACACACCTTTCTATTCTTACAAGCAATTACCTCATTGGCACATGGCTCTGTACCAACCATTACCTTAGAGCTGTGATTGACAGCGCTGACCTTCGGGACCGGTCTGAGCAGGTTTTGACCCCCCAGGCAGTCAGCTAGCTGACCTCTCTCACCCCGTGCAGCACGGGATCCGTAGCTCGCACCATTGCACGTGCTCACGGCTGTTGTTTCCCTCGGAGTTCGGATTCCGCCGACTCCTGCGCACACACGTGGCCTTCAGCATTGACCTTCTGGGCTTTCTGCCAGTTGACTGAACTCTTCCCCCATCTCAGTACCGAGCATGCTTAGGATTGGCAGCTTCCGTCTAAGAGGCGAATACCTCCGGCTTGGTCAGGCAGACAAAAATGGAGGCTGGAGAACTTCTCTAGCAACACGTTCTGCTCTCTGTTTCCTAGGCTGTACTACACTGTAGTCTTTAGATAGATTTCTGTCTTTCGAGACCAACATCCTCTAATGTTCATGAGGATATAATAGCAGAACTCATCAAATGGAGCTTCCTTACCTCTCCCAGGTGGGATGAGGCTTCATTCACTAGTGCTTGAGAGTGCTCAAATACTACAGTGAAAAACATCACAGAAACGCTTACTGAAAAGAAAAAACAAAGTTGTAAACCCAGCACCAAATTGTGTGCAATTTCCCAGAATTTATGACATAAACACTCCAGTTATGGGGGGCATGTGCTGCTTCTCAGGACTGTCGATATGTTCTGACACTCTTGTTGTAGGATGCCATTCATAGAGAGGGGGACGGAGAATTACAATGCATTCAGAGTGCTCTGCTTGACAAAATTATTCTTCACCAAGGGCAGATTTGTAAAAAACTGTAATAAAGACTGACATATACTAGAAACCCTAGTAAAAAAATAAACAAAATGCCATAATGTTTCTATTGATCCAAATGCCCTGCTCTTTTATCTTGGATAGATCAAAATATAAAAATCCTATACATTCTTTTATGGAAACCTTCTGACACTAAATCTGAATGAATGGAGTTCGTCGGAGGGCAGAGGTATTGCAGAGATACAGACACACAACTCCTGCTATTTCTCAGTAATCAAACAGCACATAAATCCCTGCTCTCAGGCTGAGGGCTGTTAAGAGGCATTTTAGAACAAATGTACAGATATTTTTAATAACCTCCATATGACCATGGCAAATATGACTTGCTCAGAATTTCACCGTAGCCAAACCCTATTACTCCACCCATCTCTCCACACCACCTCAGATGTGCTGAAATGTTTTATTCTCAGTAAGCTTGAGTGTAACTTCTCTCGCACCAATACCAAGTATTTGCATAGCTCCGCCCTGCTGGCTGCCCAGCACGGTCATCCCTCCATTAAACAGACCTGGGGGAGCAAACTCCCCCCCTCTTTGCAATAAGTAGTACGAACAGACTTTGAGTGCATATGTCTATAACACAACCACAAGTGCACCATGAAATACACACAGAACTCTCACAAAAACCCACCACAACTGTATTTTCATCTTCTGATTATTTCCAGGCAGCAAATCCTCCAGAGCTTCTTGCTGAGGCTGCCTGGTGCTTTAAAACAGATATGAAAACAGAAACACGAGAAAACAACAACAACTGGGTTAATTGAAAGCGGAATAAAATAAATGCATCTTGCCAAAAGGAGACGATTTCGAAGCTGAGTCAGACCCGCCAGCAGAGATGGAGGAGCAGAATCTGCTCTCTGTGATGCCTGGTACACACCTGCATAGCTCCATTGTAGTCAAAATAGCCAGCCGCTCTGGAGCGGACTCCAGTGTGACTGGGATCAGCATCTCAACAGGAGGGTTTAACTTAACACCAGCCGGGAAGGATTTTCTGTCAGAACTGCTGAGAGGCAAACAGCAAACTCCTCACACACACCAGTCCCAAACCTTTCCAGGTTTAACTAGTATCAATGGCACCTTTAATTGCAGCCAGAAGCAAACTGCACGTCAGCACAGCGACTGGTGCGCACTGCTCCAGAGGCGGGCAGGCCGATGAGACATTAAAATCATAGAACCATAAGGTTAGAAGGGACCGCAAGGGTCATCTAGTCTAACCCCCTGCCAAGATGCAGGGTTTGTTGTGTCTAAAATTGTACTCTGCATCAGCAGAAGCTTTCAGGTGGAGTGCAGGAGGAACGGTCAGGAGAGTGCATTATATCACACTGGCGTAGAGGTTGCAAAACCTGCATTAGAGAGGAATGGCTGTACGCTTCAGGCAAGTCATAGGTGGCAAAAGATGCCGCAAGCCATGAACGTTATCTCGGGACTCCAGGAACAACGATGGATACAATAGCAAGAAGCAGTGAAAACATTGCCTGGGCCAAAGTCTATGAGATAAAGGGAATGACATGCCAGGGAGCATTAGCTCCTAGAGTCAGAGATTCCAAGTCCAGAACGGACGTCTGTGATCAGCTACTCTGGCCCCTGGATAGCACAAGCCAGAGACCCGACCCACAATAATTCCTAGAGCAGAGCTGTTAGAAAAACATCCAGACGTGATTTTAAAATTACCAGTGATGGAGAATCCACCACCGCCCTTGGTAAATTGTTCTAATGGTTAATTACTCTCACTGTTATAAATGTGCATCTGATTTCCTGTCTCAGTCTGTCTAGCTTCAGCTCCTGTTTAAAGGAGTCTGACCTAAATAATGCCATAGACAGACACACACCGTATTTCTTATCTCTGTTATTGATGGAATCCTCACATCTGGATTCGGCAACCCCAGCCTGCACTGTGCTCAGCACGTCCCAGTGTGGCCCTGGACCTTGCAAGCTGCATTGGTGTATCTGTGGCCATACAGTGACAGAGCCTTGCATGGCTCCAGGAGGGAGTGCTCAGGGACTGTTCTCTGTCTGCTCCGGGGGAGGCAAAGTCGTGTGGCTGCTGATCAGTTCAGGGAACACAGTCCCTCTCCTTTGTACAATCTGACTAGCCAGGTTCTTGTCCTGGGGGCCATCACCATGGTGTCTGACTCCGAGTGCCTCCCGAGATTTCTCCCTAACTTCCCGGACACCAACAGGCAGGCTCTGGGGTTCTCTTTTGTTATTTTAAATGGTTGATAATATGAGAATGACGGTGCGGATGTGGCTACCCCTGGGCGAGGGGCAGGGGGTTACACTGAGCTCTCGTTGTGATTAGGTTGGTAGCGGTTCTGATTTTATAGATCCCTAGATTTTAAACACAGAAAGGACCGTTCTGACCATGTAGTCTGACCTCCTGTGTCACATGGGCGAGAGATCAGCATCCAGCGATTCCTGTAATCAAGCTCCTCACTCTGCCTGACTAGAAGATCTCTCTTTAGAAACTACAAAGGGTCCTGTGGCACCTTATAGACTAACAGAGGTATTGGAGCATAAGCTTTCGTGAGTGAATACCCACTTCTTCGGATGCAAAAAAAGACACCTCTTCTGGATCTTGGAATGTGTAGTTCAGCCCGGGAGACTGGCCAATGGAAGAGATGAGAGGCATTAGGCACTCAAACGACAACCCTTGTGAGGCATCATGGTGACATTTACACATCTATATTTAAATCAAAATGTTCTGTGCAAAGCACACTCATTTCCTGAACACTTTTGTTTCCTTGAATACTCAAATTTGAAAAATTATGCAAAACTTTTTCCTTAAACAATTCAAATGTTCATTACTTATTATTTTCCTAATAAGAGTCTTAATTAGTTCTTAATATTTCTTATTCCTAATATATTTCAGGGTAAATTACCACTGTGTATTCAATGTAAGCATTTCTTTGGCTCATTTACAATTTGAATATTCAGTTGTGTTGTGAGAAAAGAGCAAATGAACTGGATCAGTGAGGGGAGATTTCAGAAGATACGTGGCAAATTCTTGGGTCTACTAGCCTGGGTGAAAAATAAACGGACAACCACATTCTGCTGTCTAACAACAAACAATACCACGTCACATTCCCTGTCAACCCTGCTCGCACACTGGAGATGAGTCTCAACGCAAAGTTTTGATCTGAATCTGAACGTCCTCAGGTGGTCCAGGTCTTGAGTTTGGGCTTGGAGCAGCAGAAACTAAGGGCTACTGGTCTCCAAGGCCCTGATCCGATGGTCATGGAACTTAAAGGGAGTCCTTTTCCCTGTCTTAACTCTGTATCTTAAAGTGGGGTTTAATTGTTACCCAAGCTCTCAGTCGGCCTTCCAAAGAAGGAGGAATTCCACCCAATTTTAGTGCCTTCTAGCATTAAACTGAGCTCTCGGTGTGAAACTTTAAACAAAATCAGCAAACCCGGGAACTGTTATGGGCTACATATTAAAATCAATTCAACTTATACCTTAAGAATTCACTTTCTATGATTCCTCAATGAAAATCACTGTCTGCCCACCAAGATAGGAAAAGTAGTAATTTCTGCCCCGCATTACGTATATTTTATCTACATTGCATCTAAGCGCTGTAAATCCCCCCAAAAAAAACCCTTCCATTTAAAGCATATTGATGACATTTATCACCTCTACCATAAATCATCACAACAGAGCATTCATGAGATTGTGCATTGTTGTTGCTTTGGCCGAAGGATGAAGCCTTCACTCCTACAAACATTTTCCCCCTAGGATTTTGTAACGGGAGTCAAGTACCAAAGATCACCTTGCCTTTAGCCTTGTGCAACAAAGCAGAAGGGAAGACGGCAGGAGTGGTCCTTCCCCTTGATTCCTTGTCACGGCGGGGGGCCATCCATACTGCACTCCTTGCAAGGGTCACCTGAAGAAGGTGGAGAAAGGGGCTAAGAGATGGAGCTATCGACTCAGGCCTTAGGGGATCCAATCCTTAAACAACTTAACAGGCCAGGGATATTAGGGAAGCCAGTGCCCAACAGAAAAGTGAATAGTTCTGTCCTGCCTAGGGTCTCTCAAAGGAGCTGATCAGCGGATTGATTAACTGCATTAGTAGCTGCAGGTGTTAAGTCCCTCTCGGATTCAGGCTCTACTGTTTAGTTCCCTTCCGGAGATACACAGGAAACTTTTATTGCAACTTTCTATGTTACCCTCGACATTGCAAATGTTTTGACAACTGCCAGGATGAAGAGGCAGTAAGAGACAGCTGGTAGCATGTCATGAGAAGGCTTTTAAAAGCGACCGCCAGCACAACAGTCCTGAGAAGAGATTCAGAATACCCATGGCATAGTTAAAACCTGCCATGAGACTGTGCTCACCAACTAACTCAATCTGTATGGAAATGGCAGAAAACAACCAGGACACCTGCAGCTGAACGGATCCTCACCCGCAGTCAGTGTTATCTAGTCGCTCAGTCTGTGCGATTTCATGTTTCATCCCAAATTACTGAGACACTAGATGATCATTCTCTGGCCTTAGAAATTATGGTAATGCAGCCAGGTACACAGAACATATGCAGAAGAGGATCAGAACTCACAATTACAGAGGATAATTTTTTTTCTCATTTTGATTAAAAATTACATATTTCAACAATTTGTTGGGGTTTTTTTTTACAGCCAGCTCCACTCGCTCACTTCTGCTCCACAAAGGGAGTGAGTTAAAACCAGCTTCATGCATGCTCATGAAGCTAGTAAAGGGAACTTATCAGCACATCATCAGTGAACAAGTAGCCACAAGTGGATTACTGCAAACAAACCCCAAAATGCTTCTTACTCCTATGCGCTTCATATCTAATTAACTTTGGGAAAGAATTATCTGCCAGGGGCTCCAAACTTCTCTATGCTGGGCTGTATCTTTTCCCCCAAGTCATGAGGCTGCAGATCAATATGGATTCTTCTGAAATTTCCTTGGTAGGCTCTGGCTGAGACTTAAGACAGAAGAATGTCATGCAGTTAATTACATGGTGAGCAAACAACATTATTTCACAATGCCAAGGCAGTGGAGTGCGTTGGGTCCTGCAGGAAAAGACCGGCAGGTGTGTGCTTTTCTTGCCCAGGAGTTTGGGTTTTTTGCAATAAAAATGACAAGAACGCACTGTGGTTTCACAGAATCTCACCTCAGCTTTGCATTGAATAATTCACTCACAGCATTGCCATGACTGCATGAACTCTCACACTTTATTTTAACCAGGGCATTGCACATTTTTGTTGTGTTGTTGTTGTTGTGTATGGTTTTGGATTTCTTTGTTTGTTGATCTTGCGCTGAAAAACATTCCCCTCCCATTTAGGACACTGTGGTACCTGATATACCCAGTCCCACACTGAGGGTGGTGCTCTGACCTTGCCCTCAGCCTCCTTCCTGGGGCAATCATGGCAGAGAAGCCTCTGGAATCTCAGAATTAAAACTCAAATTCTGAGCTTTCCTAAGCACTGTGGGGCACTAGATGTCCTATTCCTACTAGTTTCATTGGGGGTTGTTGTCTCCTAACTCTCCTCGGAGACTGAAAATCAGACACAAATCCTCCCAGAACTCACTGGTACTTTAACAATGCAACAATTCTAAAGTTCCCTCCTCAGGCTAAACATGGATATTTGGAACTTTTTCCAAGAAGCAAAAAACTTCAGAACATCTGGAGAATTTGGGTCTGTCATTTCCAGCCATGAACAACCTCATTAGTCTCCTGCACTTCTGCTATGTGCAACTGTTTGTCTTGTTTTATCACTACAATTATTGCTGCTTCTCTTACCTTGGCCTGTGTGTCAGCTAACACAATCTACCTGTCTGAGCCAGATTGAAAACCGATAAATCAAATAAACTACCAGCCTACATCACTTTTTACCCTTTCTAGCACTGGGTTTTATACAGAGATAATGAACACTTCAAACACAGAGCTAAGGAAATCCTGAATAATTATCTATTAATGTTCATAGACATGGTCCTAGTTTCCTCTGAGTTGTTGCCAACAGTTAATGTGTATTTTCACTTCTACATTTTAGCTTCCAAGTTGTTGATTTTTTTAAGTTGGATTTATTTAATTTTTTTTGGCATCCCTGGGATTTTTTCCCCCCAGGGTAACTTCAAGTGTTGTATGTAGCATCAGGACAGGAAACCAAAATGCTGTCTTGAGTAGGTCTTCATCTGAATTAGACACTAATTACTATGGGATTCAGAATGAATTTACTGCCCCCCATGACAGCTTTGTTTATAAATTGGATTTGTAAGCAGATGATTGCACAGATAATACACAATGGAGTGAGGTAAACAGCAGAGTCCCTCAAGGATCTCCACTAGGGCCTGTGCTATTGAACATATTCAGTAATGATCTGGAGAAGGGGGTGAACAATGAATTGGCAAAGTTTGCAGGTGACAGAAAATTATTCACCATAGTTAAGTCCAAAGCAGACTGTGAAAAGTTCCAAAGGGATCTTACAAAACCGGGTAACTGGGCAACAAAATGGCAGATGAAATTTAATGTAGATAAATGCAAAGTAATACACATTAGAAAAAATAGTCCCAACTCTACATATGCAATATGATATGATAAATTAGCGATTAACACCCAAGAAAGAGATCTTGGAGTTACCCTGGGCAGTTCTCTGAATACCTGTGTTCAATGCACAGCATATGCCAAAAAGGCTAACGGTATTTTATGAACTATTAGGAAAGAAGACAGAAAATATCATAAAGCCACTACATCAATCCATGGTCTGCCCACACCTTGAATACTGCGTCCAATTCTGGTCACCTCATCTCAAAAAGGATATGGTAGAACTGGAAAAGGCTTAGAGCATCTATCAATGTGATATATGTCATCATGTGCCAGCAATGCCCCTCTGCCATGTACATTGGCCAAAACAAACAGTCTCTATGCAAAAGAATAAATGGACACAAATCTGACATCAAGCAGTATAACATTCAAAAACAAACTCCAACAAGAAACTAAAAAACTGGAATTAATTTGCAAACTGGACACCATCAAATTAGGCCTGAATAAAGACTGGGAGTGTATGGGTCACTACAAAAACTAATTCCCCCTGTTGATACTCACACCTTCTTGTCAGCTGTTTGAAACGGGCCACCCTGATTGCATTGGCCTCATTAGCACTTCAAAAAAGTGATTTTCCTCCCTTCTTGTCAACTATCGAGAATAGTCCATTTCCATCTTAATTGAATTGGCCCATTAGCACCGACCCCCCTCCCCCACTTGGTAAGGAAACTCCCATTTTTTCATGTGCTGTGTATTTATACCGCTTTACTGTATTTTCCACTCCATGCATCTGATGAAGTGGGTTTTAGCCCACAAAAGCTTATAGCCAAATAAACTTGTTAGTCTCTAAGGTGCTACAAGGACTCCTCATTGTTCTGGATGAATGGACTGTAAGGTGGATAGAAAACTGGCTAGATGGTCAGGCTCAACGGGTAGTGATCAATAGCTCCATGTTTAGTTGGCAGCCGGTATCAAGTGGAGTGCCCCAAGGGTCGGTTTTGTTCAATATCTTCATTAATGATCTGGAGGATGGTGTGGACTGCACCCTTAGCAAGTTGGCAGATGACACTAAACTGGGAGGAGTGGTTGATACGCTGGAGGGTAGGGATAGGATACAGAGGGACCTAGACAAATTAGAGGATTTGGCCAAAAGAAATATGATGAGGTTCAACAAGGACAAGTGCAGAGTCCTGCACTTAGGACGCAAGAATCCCATGCACTGCTACAGACTAGGGACCGAATGGCTGGGCAGCAGTTCTGCAGAAAAGGACCTAGGGGTTACAGTGGATGAAAAGCTGAATATGAGTCAACAGTGTGCCCTTGTTGCCAAGAAGGCTAACGGCATTTTGGGTTGTATAAGTAGGGGCATTTCCAGCAGATCGAGGGACGTGATTATTCCCCTCTATTCGGCACTCGTGAGGCCTCATTTGGAGTACTGTGTCCAGTTTTGGGCCCCACACTACAAGAAGGATGTGGATCAATTGGAAAGAGTCCAAGGGAGGGCAACAAAAATGATTAGGGGGCTGGAGCACATGACTTATGAGGAGAGGCTGAGGGAACTGGGATTGTTTAGCCTGCAGAAGAGAAGAATGAGGGGGGATTTGATAGCTGCTTTCAGCTACCTGAAAGGGGGTTCCAAAGAGGATGGATCTAGACTGTTCTCAGTGGTAGAAGATGACAGAACAAGGAGTAATGGTCTCAAGTTGCAGAGGGGGAGGTTTAGATTGGATATTAGGAAAAACTTTTTCACTAGTAGGGTGAACTGGAATGGGTTACCTAGGGAGGCGGTGGAATCTCCTTCCTTAGAGGTTTTTAAGGTCAGGCTTGACAAAGCCCTGGCTGGGATGATTTAGTTGGGTTTGGTCCTGCTTTGAGCAGGGGGTTGGACTAGATGACCTCCTGAGGTCCCTTCCAACCCTGAGATTCTATGATTCTTGCTGATACAGACTAACACAGCTACCACTCTGTAACCTAAATTTTTTTTGTTTGTCTTAGGACTGGTCTACACTAACCCCCTAATTCGAACTAAGATATGCAACTTCAGCTACGTGAATAACGTAGCTGAAGTCGAAGTATCTTAGGCGCGCAGGCTCCCCCGTCGACTCCGCCTACTCCGTTCGCGGAGCAGGATTACCGGCGTCGATGGCGAGCACTTCCGGGTTCGATTTTTCGTGTCTACACAAGATGCGATAAATCAATCCCAGAAGATCGATTGCTTGCCGCCGAAGCAGCGGGTAAGTATAGATGTACCCTTAGTAAAGAGATGACTAAAGGGGGAGATGATAGGGGTGCATACCATCATGAATGCGGTGCAAAAAGTGAACAGAGAAGTGTTATTTATCCTTTACACAACACAAAAATGGAAATCAAAACAGGATCAAGTCCAGCCTCCTGTGGTGAGGCAGGGCCAAGTAAACCTAGGTCATCCCTGACCTCCAGTGATGGGGTTAAACAACGTTCCTTGGAAGCCTGTTCCAGAGCAGAACTACCCTTAGAGTTAGGAAGTTTTTCCTAATGAACCCAAATCTCCCTTGCTGCAGATTACGTCCATTACTTCTTGGCCTGCCTTCAGTGGACATGGAGAACAGTGGATCACGTCCCCTTTAGAACAGCCCTTAACATACTGAAGACTGTTCTCAGGTCCCCCCTCATTCTTCTTTTCTCAAGACTAAACATGCAAGTGCATTGGGGAGCATCTCATGGGATCAGGCTCCACCGGCAGGGGCTGGCTGCAGGGGTCGTTGCTGGCCAGGGCCGGGCTCCTTCAGGGGAGAGGCAAGAGTGCAGCGGGGTGCAGTTTGGAGCTGCCCTGCCCGGGGGAGCGCCCGGCCATGCAGAGGCAGCCGAGCTCGGGGAGCAGGGCTGGGAGAGCTGCCGGGCAGCCAGCCAGTGCCGCGGCTCCCATAGTGCAGATAGCCAGGGGCCAAGTGGACTGAGCGGCTCCCACCAGCTTCTGATCCTCCGGCTGCTGGCAGGAGACGGTTTTCAAACTGTGGGGCATGCCCTGCAGCTTAAAAACCTCTGTGCTAAATAGAAGGCAGAAATCTGGGGGAGAGGGGGTTGCATGCCCCCTCACACTTCACCTCTAGAGGGTATGAATATGTTTGCTCACCTGGGGTGCTAAAATGCCTGGTTACGGCTCTGACCCCTAAAATAACTCAATTCTGACTGGGCAGGAGCTTCCAGCTTCTTACCAAGGGGTACCTGTGTTCACGCAGGAATGTCTGCCCTTAATGGAAACTTCCACACCAGCTTCGCAACAGCTGCTGAGCCTGGTGAACAGCTCCCTGTGTTCCCTCCAGTGTGCTGAAATAGCAACTGCTTGTTTGCAGTCACTCCTCCACACTGCCCCCTTGCCTGGGAATGTTTCCCTATCAGCTCAGAGCAAGTAGAAACCACAGCTGCAATTACAGCAGTAGGGCATTGGTCTGAGAACAAGAAAAGAAAAGAAAAGAAAAGAAAAGAAAAGAAAAGAAAAGAAAAGAAAAGAAAAGAAAAGAAAAGAAAAGAAAAGAAAAGAAAAGAAAAGGGGTTACACTTCCCGGCTTGTGCCATCTGCAAATTTTATAATCATACTCTCCTCCCCATTGTCCAAGTCATTAATGAAAATATTGACTAGTAGAGGACCTAGGACAGAGACCAGTGGGACCCCACGAGATATACCACAGTTTGGCAGGAAGCCCTGTCAGTGAGGGGCCCCGGGAGGTTTCTGCTACAGCAGGTTTTACCAGGGGAGATGGAGATGAGGCCCTTACTTCTCACTCACTGCGGACTCAGTGGAAGTCTTGTCAGCCCACAGACTGGGCGAGTCTTTGCTCTGGGCTGGGCCTGCACAGCTCAGAAGGACCATGCTTTCGGGAGCTGCCCATGGCTGTGACTTTGATAAGACTGTTTTTAAAAATGGAATTGACAGTTAATGACCCATATGGGCTTTTTCTATTTCTCCACTTGTGATGTCTTACCCTTGGCTCAGATTCAGAGTCTTCTACCTCTGCAGCTGAATCAGATTTGTCATTCCATAAACATGTCAGAGTCCACATCCATAATTACCTTTTTCCAGCATCCGCCTCTTAGTTTCAAGCTCTCCTGGCTAAGAAGGATGCAATTATGCCTCCATCTTCCACTGCTGTGACGCATTGCAGACTGGCCTTTCAATTAGCTTCCAGAATCTCCAGACTGTGCAACACTCCCCAGACAGGGCTATAAGAACAATTATAGCAGCATATTATTTCAATTTTGATGTACTTCCACTGGCTCTGACAGCATATTGACTGCTAACTTGCCATAATAGTAGACCAAGCCACTGTGAAGATAGTTATTATAGGGCTTGGTTGATTTTTTTCACTATAAAGTGTTGTTGTTACACCCACTCTTTCTATTTTTGTAGCTCTCCTAGTTTGAAGAAAATCTTCTGTCATTTACTCAGATGTGTACAATTTATTAGTAGCAGCTTTTAACATTAAGCACCAGACATGTGCATACTCGATGACAAACAGGAAATAAAACATGGTTCCTACCCTGAATAGCTCATGAGCTAGGGGTAAAATCCTGGCTCTAGTGGAGTAAATAGTACTTCTCCCACCGACTTCAGTGGACCAAGAATTTCACCTGAGCTGCAGAAGAAACACAGTGAGTGACAAAACATAAGAATGGCCATACTGGGTCAGGCCACTGGTCTATCTTGCCCTGCCGTTCACTGTCTTGTGCTGGTGGCCAGTTCCAGATGCTTCAGAGGGAATCAACAGAACATCAAAGTTTATCGAGTGATCCACCCCCTGTTATCCAGTCCCACCTTCCGGCAGTCAGAGGTTTAGGGACACCCAGAGCATGTGGTGCATGCTTGAAAATCTTGGTTAATAGCCACTGATGGACCAATCTTCCATGAACTGATCTAATTCTTTTTTTAAACCCAGTTATACATCTGGCCTTCATGACATCGCCTGGCAACAAGTACCACAGGTTGAGTGTACGTTATGTGAAAAAATACTTCCTTTTGTTTCCTTTAAACCTGCTGCCTATTAATTTTATTGTGCAACCCCTGGTTCTTGTCTTATGAGAAGGAGTAAATGACTCTTCCTTATTCACTTTATCCGCAACAATCATGCTTTTATAGACCTTCATCATATCCCCCTTTAGGTGGGGGATGGGAAATGGGGAAAAGGAATATGAGGGCAAGCATAATAAGAGTGTCTGTTTGCTGAATTACAAGAGTATCATTGTAGTTGAGGCAGGGAAGTGTATTTTGTATTTGTGTCGTTTGTTTTTAGTCTTGATGAGGAGAAGCTAAATGGCATAGTATTTACCATGGCCTGCCCCTCAGATGCCTCCCAGTATCTAGAGTTCAGATTTACAGAGCCCAGAATTATTTTTAAAACGACATCAAAGCTTTCCCCTGTTTTGGATCTCCCTTTCCAGTTGAGTTTTAGTTTTACCTCAGTAGAACTAGCATTTCATATCGTTCTGGGCCAGTCTTTTAGTTTACTCTACTCTTACATTATTTAACCATATTTGGAAATAAGCATACATCCTGCAGTATTGTCACTCAGAACTCACTGAGTATATCTGTCCAATGTAATTATGTCAGATATCGGAGACCCTATGCCTACAGCACAGAGAAATAAGGGTTCAGCATATTTAATCATGATATCCTTATGCTAACCAAATAGCACCTTACCCAGGAGTGCTCCCATGGAAGTCAATTACATTGTTTGTATAGTTAGGTGCCACAATCTGCACCTTATTGATTCAGAATTGTCCTTAGTATCCAGAGTAGAATTAGCTGGAGATGGCAGATCATCACCAGGATAAAAGAAAATGTGCATCTATTGAAAATCCTTTGCTGCTTCTCAAGAAGTGCCTGGTACTTGGATGTAACTTCTGCAGTGTGTCACTAATGGGGATCCAACATGAACATCAACTGAGAGCTGCCATCTCAAAACAATCCTCTTCTAAGACTTCCTGTTACCGTAGTACTGACACAGAGCTGCATTTGCTGAGCACTTCCATTGTTCCAAGTTGCAAAAAGCAAGAATTTGATTTCTTGGCAAAATGACCATGATAATATTAAACTTGTAAAATCTCTGGGTCAGCATTTGCATCATCTGTCCATTATTATAATCCCCAGAATCACCCCAATTCTCCAACTGTCCAAAACCAGAAGGATGAATATAGAGATTTTTTTCCTTTAATTACACCTGTCCATATTGCTATCTTGTATATCTGAGAAAAACACCAACAGAATCTGTTTATTCACCACTGTATCCTCCTTAAAATCTCCACCTACCCCCCTCTCCTCCCGTCCGCCATGATACCTACAAGACACTGCCATCAGACATTCAATGTGCAGACACCAGGGGGATAAAGGGGTGATCACTAGCAGCCAGCACGGATTTACTCAGGGCTAGTGTACACTGGAAACGCTAAAGCGCTGCCGCGGCAGCACTTTAACGTGGCTTGTGTGGTCATGGCAGAGCGCTGGGAGACAGCTCTCCCAGCGCTCTAGAAAACCCACTTCCACGAGGGGCATAACTCCCAGCGCTGGTGCACTGGCTACATGGCACTTTACAGCGCTGAAAGTTGCAGAGCTCAGGGGTGTGTTTTTTCACACCTCTGAGCGAGAAAGTTGCAGCACTGTAAAGTGTCAGCGGAGACAAGCCCTAAGAACAATTCATGCCAAACCAGCTTGATTTCCTTCATTAACATGATAACTGGTTTAGTGGATAGGGGGAAGCGAAGGACATAATATAGCTGGAGTTTAGCAAGGCTTTTGACACAGTCACATATGCCATTCTCATAAGTAAGCCGCAGAAATGCGGGCTCAGTAGAACTATCATTAAGTGGATACATAGTTGGCTAAACAACCACAAACAAAGAGTAACTATTAATGGAATGACGTCAGGTTGGAGGAAGGTCTCAAGTGGGTCCAATGTTATTTAACATCTTAATTAATGACCTGTATATAGGAATAGAGAGCAGACTGATCAAATTTGCAGATGACACAAAGGTAGGGGGATTGCAAACATTTTGGAAGATAGAGCTAAGATTCAGAGGGATCTTGATAAATTGGAGAACTGGGCTACAGACGACAAAATGAAATTTAACAAAGACAAATGTGAGGTGCTACACTTAAGGAAGAAAAACCAAATGCACAAATACAGGATGGGGGATAACTGGTTTGGCAGCAGCGCTGCTGAGAAGGATCTGGGAGTTGTGGTGAATCACAAACTCAACATGAGTCAGCAATGCGATGCTGTTGCTAAAAAAAGCAAATGCAATTTCAGGTTGCATTAACACAGGCAGAGCATGCAAGTCATGGGAGGTGATAGTACCACTCTACTCGGTGATGGTTAGTACTCCTCAGCTGGAGAACTGTGTCCAATTTTGGTCACCACTGTATAGAAAGGATGTAGAGAAACTGGAAAGGATCCAGATGTGAGCAACAAAGATGATCAAAGGGATGTAATGCAAGCCATAAAAGCAAAGGCTGAAATAACTGGGTATGTTTCATTTGGAAAAGAGGAGATGAAGGTCTTCAAATAGTTGAAAGGCTGCCATAAAAAAAGATGGAGAAAAGTTGTTCTCTCTTTCCACAGAGGGCAGGACAAGAGGCGATGGGTTCAAACTGCAGCAGAGCAGATGTAGATTAAATCTCAGGATAAATGTCCTAACTGTAAGAACAGGAGGACAATGGAACAGACAGTTAGGGAGGTTGTGGAAGCTCCTTCACTGGAGGTTTTCCAAAGGAGGCTGGAGCCACCTGTCTTGGATGGTTTAGACCCAATAAATCCCACATCTTGGCAGGGGGTTAAACTAGATGACCCTTGCGGTCCCTTCTAACCCTGTGACTGTATGACAATAACTAGGCAGATTGCAAATGGTCAAAAATGGTCACTGTGCTAAAATATGCTTAACTTAAAATCACCTCAACCTTCACGCCCACCTCTCAGGGGCTTGCCCCTTTGTTTCTGTTGGTGACCTGTTGGTTGGCCAAGTTCTAGATGGCAAGATCTGTGGAGCAGGGATTGGCTTTTCAATAAAAGCTCGTACAGCAGCGAGCACAGCAGTGCCCCACTCCCTGGCTGGGGACTCAGGTGCTACCCCCATACAGATCATTGTAATACATTTGTATTTTGCTTTCATAGATTTTCAGGCTGCAAGGAACCATTCTGATCATCTAGTTTGACGTCCTGCATAGCCCAGGCCAAATTGTATCACCTGGTATTTCTACAGTGGATGGGATCATATGGGAATGAATAAGGGAATGAAGACATGTGACAAAACCAACTTGTTACTGAACCAGTGTGTTTCCTTTAGAAAGCCATCCAGGCTCGAGGTAACACTTCACAAGACAGTGAATTTTCAACTTCTGTTGGGGAGCTGTTTCAGCGGCTATTAGCCTCACCATTAAAATATTTCACCGTATTTCCACTTTTGATTTTTCTAACTTCATCCTCCAGCCACTGGAAATTATTTTGCTTTGATTGGCTAAATTAACCCCCCCTCCCCCATGTCACATTTTTTCCCACATGTAGATACTTATTAAAAGGAGAAAAATGGCCTCTTACTCCTCTCTTTTGTAACTACATAGATTGTGCTCCTTAAGTCTCTCGCGGCGAGGATTCTCATTTCCCAGCTCTGGACCATTTTTGTAGCTCTGTTTGGGAGCTTTTCAACAACCTCTTCTAAGGTGTGGACACCAGACAGGAGACAATACTTCAGCAGTGGCCACACTCAGGCCATACGCTGGCACAATATTGAAATTGAGAGCTTGTATCCTTCCCTCCGTAGACTTGTAAATGTGTAGCCTCATTGGGAATCATTTTGTAACTATGTTTTGTTGGTGGTGCCATTTTATGTAATTTATTTATTTATTACATTATTGCTTTGAAATTAGGTGATGTATAAATGTTCCACATACTTCCCACAGTCTTCATATTGGCTTTCCTTTTTCCTTTTTTTGTTTTGTTTTTGTATTTTGAAAACTTTTTATCAAGGCAAAGTTAGTTCCAGTAAAATGTTAGCATACTACAGCGTACATTACTTCAAAAGGAAAATTACATGCTCCAGATTAAGCAACATTTCCATGTCCAATATACAAACAAAATATTCAAGAGAAATTCTGCGGTAATGTAAACACATCTGATTAAAGGTATTTCTGTCCCCTACATTCTCTTAAACAAATTAGAACCTTTTCATTCATTTCTTGCTCTGATTAGTTTTGTTACCTATATCTCTTTCATCTAAAGCACCAAGGGTACTCTTGATTGAAGAGCTATATTTAATAAAAAAAACCTAATCAAAAGAAGAAATGAATGAAGAGGCAATTAAATACCTGTAATCAGATGTTTTTACATTATAGCAGAGATTATCTTGAATATTTCATTTCTGTATGGGAGAAGGCAATGTGGATTAATCTGGGCCATTTAATTTGCCTTTTGAAAAAAGAAAGTGAAATGGGGAACCTTTGAAAATAAGCTATTTGCAAAGAAAAATGAGCTTCCCTTTTCACACATTTGCCTCGTGTTTCTCAACAGGTATAGTAGTTTGTGCTTTGGTGAGATTTGCTTTCACAAGCTGTGTCCAGGAACATAAACATGAACTTGTTTCCATTGTACAGTGACTGCACTGTAAAAAAAAAAAATTAATATTCCAGGAGAATCCAGTTGCATCTGCCTGTGAACCTACTGAATAGATGTCAGCAACATTTCAACTCCACTTATCAGCCTCACTCTAGTGTCAGGTTTCAGTGTAGTAGCCGTGTTAGTCTGTGTCAGCAAAATGAAAATAAGAAAGAAAAAAGGGAAGAAGGAAGATCCGGGGAACTACAGGCCAGTCAGTCTCACCTCAGTCCCTGGAAAAATCATGGAACAGGTCCTCAAGGAATCAATTCTGAACCACTTAAAGGAGGGGAAAGTGATCAGGAACAGTCAGCATGGATTCACCAAGGGCAAGTCATGCCTGACTAACCTAATTGCCTTCTATGATGAGATAACCGGCTCTGTGGATGAGGGGAAAGCAGTGGATGTGCTATTTCTTGACTTTAGCAAAGCTTTTGATACAGTCTCCCACAGTGTTCTTGCCAGCAAGTTAAGGAAGTATGGGCTGGATGAATGCACGGTAAGGTGGATAGAAAACTGGCTGGATGGTCGTGCTCAACGGGTAGTGATCAATGGCTCCATGTCTAGTTGGCAGCCGGTATCAAGTGGAGTGCCCCAAGGGTCGGTGCTGGGGCCGGTTTTGTTCAATATCTTCATCAACGATCTGGAGGATGGTGTGGACTGCACCCTTAGCAAGTTTGCAGATGACACTAAACTGGGAGGAGTGGTTGATACGCTGGAGGGTAGGGACAGGATACAGAGGGACCTAGACAAATTAGAGGATTGGGCCAAAAGAAATCTGATGAGGTTCAACAAGGACAAGTGCAGAGTCCTGCACTTAGGACGGAAGAATCCCATGCACTGCTACAGACTAGGGACCGAATGGCTGGGCAGCAGTTCTGCAGAAAAGGACCTAGGGGTTACGGTGGACGAAAAGCTGAATATGAGTCAACAGTGTGCCCTTGTTGCCAAGAAGGCTAACGGCATTTTGGGCTGTATAAGTAGGGGCATTTCCAGCAGATCGAGGGACGTGATTATTCCCCTCTATTCGGCACTGGTGAGGCCTCATTTGGAGTACTGTGTCCAGTTTTGGGCCCCACGCTACAAGAAGGATGTGGATAAATTGGAAAGAGTCCAACGGAGGGCAACAAAAATGATTAGGGGGCTCGAGCACATGACTTATGAGGAGAGGCTGAGGGAACTGGGATTGTTTAGCCTGCAGAAGAGAAGAATGAGGGGGGATTTGATAGCTGCTTTCAACTACCTGAAAGGGGGTTCCAAAGAGGATGGATCTAGACTGTTCTCAGTGGTAGAAGATGACAGAACAAGGAGTAATGGTCTCAAGTTGCAGAGGGGGAGGTTTAGGTTGGATATTAGGAAAAACTTTTTCACTAGTAGGGTGGTGAAGCACTGGAATGGGTTACCCAGGGAGGTGGTGGAATCTCCTTCCTTAGATGTTTTTAAGGTCAGGCTTGACAAAGCCCTGGCTGGGATGATCTAATTGGGTTTGGTCCTGCTTTGAGCAGGGGGTTGGACTAGAACCTCCTGAGGTCCCTTCCAACCCTGAGATTCTATGATTCTATGATTCTATGAAAAACTTGTAGCACCTTAGAGACTAACAAATTTATTTCAGCATAAGAACCCACGAAAGCTTATGCTGAAATAAATTTGTTAGTCTCTAAGGTGCTACAAGTTTTTCTTTCTTATTCACTCTAGTGTCAGTGTACAACACTTGATTATGCGGTTGTGAACTATGGACAGAGTGCTGCAGTATGTGTGTATGTAGGACTGATGCATTTCTGACAGTGCTCAGAGCTAAGTTCTTCTTGTATAGATACTGCTGATGAACTTGAAGAGCAGACAGTGTGCTACCTGGGAGCAGGACTTTGGAAGTACCCTTTGAATATAAGACAATGTGTCCTCTGAGTGGTTGGTTTAGGATATTGGTCTCTGTTGAGACATGCCCCTGTTCAGGGTGTTGCTCCCATCGGCACTGACTTCAGGGGAAGACTCCAAACCTATTTTTCCATCTATTGGAGCCTGGCCACCATTCAGCCACCCATCCCTGGTTAACAAAGCAGGTAAGCCTGTCCCACTGAGAAAGTGCTTCACTACTTGGATGAAGTGGTGACCTTGAGAGCAAAACGAAAACATCAGTATGTCTCCAACATTGATACTGTTGTTTCTTGCCCATTCATTCAGTATTTGGTGATCTCCCTCCTGTTCTTCATTCTTTTCTTCCGGCAGAACAGCTGAAGACAAACCACATAATCAGTGATCTGTAATTAGCCCTTTTCTGCACGGAGAGCTCATGAGGGAAGAAAATTCTTCTCTGCAGGAGAAAAATGACAGAAATGTTTTCAGCAATCAGGACAGTTCCCATCGTGATGCAATTACAAACCTTGGAGGCATCTCCCCTGAGCCACTGTGCTTGCCCCTCTGAGAAGACAGGGACAGATGCAAGGGAGGGTGATTAATGAGGGTGACAGACCTGGGCATTACGGAAAGGTTTTACATCTTATTCCAAATACATATTTAATTACGGCTGTAAAGCTCTGCCATGGCTTTGATTATTTCCTTTATTTATGCATTACTGCAATGATATTTCTCCACATGAGCCAGCACTAAGACAAATCTGCTTGCACGGGCTTCTGGAGATAAAGGCAGGATTTTGCCCCAAACGATGCACATGTTATGTAAATTTTGTGAGACTATAAAGGATGGCCAAGTTAGAGTTATAGGGGAAAGGCTGACCTTTGCTATCCGTCCGGCAAATGGAATAATGTTTTGATAGAAAGGATCAAGTACAACACCAGCTGTATCAGAGTGTGTAACGATACAGCATCCAAACAGGAGTGCCTTTTATACAGCCACTGCACTGCCCTGTTACAGGCACTCTCCTCTCAACATCCATCAGCTGGGTTCATGATTTCTAAAATCACCCCACAGGTCAAGGATTCCCTCAAGTGTCTTCTCTCCACCTGACTCCCAACGTAAATCGAGAACGGGTAATCCAGGCTATTGCGGGGGTGGGAGAGAGCAGGCTAAATGGCTGTGCTGAAATCTCTTTCCTGTGCTAAGTGGTTTGGATGCTTGGCTGTCGCTGAGGGCTGCACTGCACGACTCCGGAGAGGAGAGGAGAGGGTGGAAAGCAGGATCCCGAGTCTGGGGTGTGCTGGGCCAGGCCTGGGTCTGGCTGAGCGCCCAGCAGGATGGGTGGGGTTAGGGAAATCCTGCCATGCCCCCTTTTCCAAAGCACAGCCCCAATGGCAGCAGCAGGGAGGGTGCTGGATTAGGATCCGCAATACTGGATCCTGCTAGAGCCAAGTCACCCTCTGCAGGATGCATAAACCGGCTTTGGGGGCATAAATTAGCGCTGCAGAGCAATGTTCATCTGTAGCGCTCAAAGCCCTTTACAAAGGACGTCACTGTCATCGATCCTGTTTGCTTATGGATCCGTGTCCTAACAGAGAAAGCAGGAGATGGGGTTTCAGTTGGTGTCTGCTACAGACCCCCAAGTCGCACGAGGGTACAGGATGACTGCCTCTTTCTGCACCTATCTGCAATGGGTCAGAGCAAACACTGGGTGATCCCGGGGAAGTTCAATTTGAGCGACACATGCAGCGGGTCTCACGCTGCTTGTACTAAAAGATCCTTGGAATTTCTAAACATCGTAGGCAGCAATCTTCTAACGAGGAACAGAACGTGAATGGGAGCTGAGCTACAGGTGATTGATGACTGGGTCTCCTGTCCGGACATCTCACTAGATACCCCAGCAGCAACAATCAAGGCAGGAGGTTGAATTGGTTAAAAATATGGCCTGGTTTAGAGGGGAAGAGAAGGCAGCTATGAAAAATAATAGGCTGGACCTGCCCTGCCATGGAGCAGGGTTCACCAGAGTGACATGGGTCTCTGGGGATCTCAGGGCTCCAGCGAGCGGAACTGTGGCTAAATCCTCTGTGCTAAGAAATAATTTGGGGGAAATCTTTCCTCCCACGTCTCCCCCCACAGTGCTTGCCATGACAGGGGATGATTCGGGCCGAGGTTAAGAAGTAAAGTGAAAAATCACCCTAGGACTTTGAGACATGGAAAGGGATAAGACAACTTTGCAGGTGCACCAGCTGCAGATGGAACAGCAGCACAGTGAAAGGAAAAAGTGACCGGAGTAATAAACCAATGACAGCCAAAAATAGTCTGCTGCAGACCTCCCTTGGAAGGCAAGAAGATTATTCATGCTGCTCATGAAATGGTGGCAGAGAAGGAGAGCCTGAGCGCAGCCCTTGGTGAAAATCCTCGCGTGTTTGGGAGAACGTCAGGGCCGCTACTGTCAAAGCAACAGAACATAGTTTTGATTTAAAGGCTTACAGCAGATACCTGCTAAAACCTGGATACTCTCTCTGCCCCTCTTGGGCAGGCTGCTGTTGGAATTTAAGAAGAGGAACAGTTCTGGGCAAACTCCGGCTGGAAACAGGATGCATATGTGACAGATAGACGCCGTATGTTTGGGGGCCGTTGGATTACATTGATGAATGGTTTATGTATAACTGTGTCTCCTCCATGAACTAAAAGCTGCAGGTGGATTAAGGCGAGTCACGGTGACTAAACGACCCTTGGCATCACCCTCTGGAGGGGTTTTCAGAGACGGGCTCAAGCTGGGTTTTCTGGAGATGAAGAAATGGCTTTGCCGCCAAAGGTTTGAACTTGAATTGACACAGGGCAATGGTGGGCAACCTGCGGCCTGCCAGGGTAATCTGCTGGCGGCCGCGAGGCAGTTTGTTGACATTGGCCGTCCCCAGGCGTGGCCACCCGCACACTCCCAGTGGCTGCGGTTCGCTGTTCCTGGCCAATGGGAGCTGCGGGAAGTGGCGCTGGATGCAGGTTGCCCATCATTGACCCAGGGCCTTCCCTCTGATCCAGCAAAGGGACAGGACCAAGCAGCCCCAGGGCTTCCAGGAGGGTTGGAAAGCCGTTGGTACAGTACAGGCCCATGGGATTGATGGGTGACATTGGTAAGAGTTGAGCATGTGCACAGGAACATCTATTGTTCTGATATGTTTTCTCTGGAATGCTTTTGCCTTAAGAATAACTGGGTTTGCATAGGATCTGTGTGGTAACTGGTAATGGCTGGCAAGGCTCTGCTCAGAACCGTCAGAGAGGAAGGAAAGCTCACGCACTAGCCCTTGGGCCGACTGGCTTGCTGCGGTATCCCAGCGTAGGGCAGGGAGCTGTGCACCCTGAACACCCCCTGGTCAGAAGAGAGTCGGACAAGGGTCTCTGCCCCCAGAGATAGGTGCTGGTTGGAGACCTGACACCTGACTGGGAATTCCTGGCACGGATCACGGGGGGAGGAAATAGGTGCAGTTATTCCAAAAATATTTAAAACTCCCCTTTGCAGTCATATCTACCAGGGTTAGGCTGTGGGTCTGCGGTGACCACACCTCTCACACTGACAAGTGTAGTCTCACTGTCTCCTCTAATGCCCTGGCAGTCTGTCTGTATCCATCTGTTGTCTCTTGTCTTGTAAAACGTATTATAAGCTCTTTTGGACAGGGACCATCTGTTTGTCTGTGTTTGTATTGCACCTCACACAAGGGGCTTGAGACAGGATTGGGGCTCCCAAGTGCAACCTTAATACTAATATTTAGAGCTGCTTGTAGGAGAGGAGAATCAACACCAAAATAAGTCTGTCTCCCCACCCCCCCAAAAAAAAAAAAATCCAAAGAACCAAAAAACCAAAGACTTTTGGATGCAAACAGTGGCAAACTGAAAAACAACGTTTTCATGTGAAAATTTGCAGGTTTTGGATTTTTCTTTTTGGGGGATTTTCGTTTGTTTGTTTGTTTGTAATTATTTGTGGGGAAACATGTGGAAACGTGCTTACCACAAAAAACCCAGTGAGTTGGAAACCCTGTCACAAAATGTCAACAGAAAATATTCGAGCAGCCCTAGCAATATTAACCACGAGTCATCCCAACATCAGTGTGAGGCGCACACGCTGGGCAGAATGGCCGAAGATGCTGAAGTGTCACCCGCTTTGACAAGCAATTGCAGGGCTTGCTGCTGCTAGGGTGAGCTAGTGTCTAGGCAGCAGCTGTCTGGACCGGCAGCCAGCAGCTCCTATCACGAGGAGGAGCACAATCGCCATTTCCACCCATTTCAGTTAGAGCGCTCAGACAAAGTGTATTCCCGTGACAGCTGAGGGCTGGGCTTTTCGACTGTTTCGTTTCAGTTTTTCCTCACTCAGTTTGTTGTGGGTTTGGTTGGCAATGTGCAGGAGTTCCAGTGGAAAATTATCTGAGGACATAACATTAGAGCACTGCTCTGTATCCTGCATGTTGGTTTCATTTGGTTTAATTCTCCTCTTCTGTAATTCCACTTCCCTCTTTTCATTGGCTTTCACTATAAATAACACCTCATGTCCCGCCCATTTCACTGTTTCACATTGCTCACTAGGAGCCCTGAGAAGCCCGTGCCCAACATGCCAGGTGGCTTTCAGACCTACCCCTCAGAGTGGAACCACAAGGGACTGTAATTATCATTGTTTTATATTTTATATGGTTTTATCAATTTTGTAAAAATGTACCAGTCTTGGCCTTTGGGGCATTGTACAGGAAAAGATGTCTGAGGGTGGGGGAGATACAAACAGGAAGAGGACCAAAGTCACTAACTGGAATAAAGAGCTTCAGAGTCACAAAAACTGCAGATGTCTCAAATCACTGCCTTTAGAAAAACCAGGGCAGAGAACTATGCCAGAATAAATGGACACAAATCGGAGATCAGGAATGGTAATATACAAAAGCCAGTAGGAGAACACTTCAATCTCCCTGGACACTCAATAACAGATTTAAAAGTAGCCATCCTTCAACAAAAAAAACCTTAAAAAACAGACTTCAAAGAGAAACTGAAGAGCTACAATTAATTTGCAAACTTAACACCTTTAACTTGAGCTTGAATAGGGACTGGGAGTGGCTGGCTCACTACAAAAGCAATTTGCCCTCTCTTGTTATTGATACCTCCTCATCGATTATTGGGAATGAATTGGCCTTGTCAACACTGGTTCTCCACTTGTAAGGTAACTCCCTTCTCTTCATGTGTCAGTATATTTATGTTTGTATCTGTAATTTTTACTCCATGCATCTGAAGAAGTGGGTTTTTTACCCACAAAAGCTTATGCCCAAATAAATCTGTTAGTCTTTAAGGTGCCATTAGGAGAGTATGAATTCAAACTTCTGTGAAGTTGCATGATATTACAGGAGAATATTTATTTCATGAGCTGAGGGCAATTGTGCAAAATGGTCATACATGTACGGCTCTAATACAGCATTACACTCAGCAGAATTTACTTACATTCAGTAATTGCACTGTTCCAGACCACATAAGAGTGTGCAACATTTGCACTGAAATCTACTTGGTTCCATTAACTTCAGTGATAACTGTTCAATTACTGAGCCACTGCCACACTGATAAGGAATTATCCAAGATATGTAGCATCAAGTCAACAGACTTAGGTCACGATCAGCTACTTGTCTTAGAATATCCCTTTCCTCCATTAAAAACATCTTAGAATGTGTGTGTGATTGTACAGGGTGGCATAAGGAGTCAAAAAAGGAAATTCAGAAGTCATTTACTGAACAAAGGCAAATGCCATTTATTTAGCATCTGTGCAGCAAACCACATCCTATTAAGAAGGACCAGTAGAGTTTAAGGGACATCAAAGTAAAAAGGCTGGAATAAATGGGCACTGTGAAGGAATACTGCTTAGATTTGTATTCAGTAAACACAGGGACCGGTGGAATCCTGATTATTAATACAAACCTTCATTTATGGAGGCTGCAATAGTGACTTTGTAAATGTCCCTCCTGCTATTAGCCTATGTAACAACCCAGATAACTCCGTTTCTTGAGTAAGCCATGGTCAGGCCACACTTCCATAAAAGTCTCCTGCGGAAAGCAGTAGATTTAATAGGTGACAATGCAGTAATCAAACAGGTCTAAGTGTTCTAACAGGTTCATTTAACAGTGCAGTTCCTGGGAAGCATGGGAATTTGCACTAAGTTATGAGAGGCAGAATTCCTTACTCCAGCAGTAAATGAGTCTACAAATAGGAAAAGAGAAAGTGGTTCTACAAGCAGGACACCATTGAAACTAAATGATAAATGTCAGCGGGAGAGAGCAGAAGTGCAGTCAATGGTATACATGAGTGAAGAGAAATTACTCACTTTCCATTCGGGGAATGTGGCATTTACTCATGTCTCCTTTGGGGAATACAGTGTTAACTCTCTTCTAAGCTTCTGTGATAAGCAAATCCTGGCTATACTGAGGGTTAAATTCAAGGCATATGTAAGGGATAACACAGGACAGGGCAAGCATAGTGTTGTAATCACATAGGAGGTATAAAGCGAATCTGAGTGCCTTCAGCCAGAAAAGCCGTATGCTGTAATTGCAACACAACACACAAGCCCTGGAGTGTGTTATCCTGCTTATCAAATGGATACTATAAAAAAACAAACAAGTTCTTTATTCTTCAAACAAACTAAAAATTTTATGACAACACCTTGAGGTGTTATCTTCCACTCTGGAGAAAAATAGTCAATCAAAAAAGGTTTCCTTTGTTATTAAAGTTAAATTGGAGACGTTCAACAGTTCTATCTATTGTAAAATGTTCCATTGAAAATGGGAAATGTGATGAATTAGTGAAACAGGTGAGAGGTTTTCAACTTGTTTCTCAAATGAGTGACAGTCCTCATGTAACATTTGATCTTTTCAGAGGCATGAACTCTGGGAACAGAACGTTTACATTTTCAAGAGAAACCGTTTCTAAGTTGATTACCTTTTCCTTTTCTTTTATCCAATCAATACAAACACCAGCTGCCCACGCACTTGTTTTCTCTCTGTGTGTGTGTGTGTGTGTGTGTGTGTTTACTTCATTTCTATTTTCCTCTGTTTCATTAAGTGGTTTACTTGTTAAAACTCTGTCTTTTTTCCAACAGCAGCTCTTCCCCCTTGTACTTCTAGCCCATTGTCACGGCTCCAAAAAGATCAAATGTTACAAGAGGAATGTCACTCGTTTTAAAAAACTTTAAAAACCTCTCGCAGCGATGTGTATATTTCTTGTGGGTTTAATGTGTCATGTATTTGTTCTGTCTTTCAAAGTCTTAGTGCTGCAAGTCCTTGAAAATGTGTCCAGCAGGTACTTGAGCGCACTTGAGGTCCAATTCATTGTGCTCACTGTGTAGAACTAAGTTTTTGAAAACTCTGTAACCTTTAACCCACGATTCTGCATTTGCATGACCACCACAACTGATGTATGTGTGAGCTACTGGCTGGTTACGCTCGGCAGCAAACTAATTGCGGAAATCATGACCTGTACAAATCTGCAATGAGCTACTGCATGTGTGGCTTGACGGAATACATTTTGTGACGGGTTCGGTCACAGAGACCCCCTTGGGACTGTCACCTGATGTGCTGAAAATCTGGGCTGGGAGAGTGTTAGGGTCACTCTGCTAACGGTAAGTACATGGTGGAAGCCAGGGTGTGACCTGCATGCTGGTGGGATGGCTGCTGATGCCCAGGCTGTGAGCCACATTGAAGGCACCCAGAGTTGCAGGGCAGATGGTGACAACCCCTCACTGGTCTGGGCTGAACTTCAAAGTGTCACACGTGGTTTATGGGAAATGGATCCTGTCAAACTAACTCTTGGATGAGAGGACAAATTTGGGTGATAAAGCTAATAATGCTGGTGTAATAAGACTTAGACTTCTGTAAGGCATTCCAGTTGATTGATATTTTGATTGAAAATCTAGAAAGATATAAAATTACCATGGCGCACAGTAAATGAATTTAAAAGCTGGCTAACTGAGAGGTCGCAAAATGCAACTGTAGCCAGGGAATCGTCACAGAACGTGTTTGTAGAGGGGTCCTGCTGGGACTGGTTCTTGGCCCTACACTATTGAATATTTCTATTCATTATCTGGATGAAAACATAACATTTGCAGATGACACACAAACCGGGGGAGTGGTAAATAATGAAGAGGACAGGTCACTCATACAGACCAATCCCAACTGCTTGGTAAGGAAGGCACAAGCAAATGATACATGTTTTGATACGGCTAAATAGGAATATATACATCTGGTAACCCTTACAGGCTGGGGAACCCTATCTGAGGAAGCAGTGATGCTGAAAAAGATTTTGGGGTCATGGTGAATAGTGAGCTGAACATGAGTTCTAAGTGTGATGCTGTGACCAAAAGGGCTAATGTGATCCTGAGGAACCTTGAGGAGGAGCAGAGGGGTTATTTGACCTCTGTATGTGGCCCTGGTGTGACCGTTGCTGGAATCCTGTGTCCAGTGCTGGTGCCCACAATTCCAGAAGGATGCTGAGTCACTGGGAAGGGTTCTGCGAAGAACCATGGGGACGATTAAAGAATTAGAAAACATGAGTCAGTGATAAGCTAAGTAGATTAAGCTCCTTGACTATCAAAAACAAAGTTAAGGGGTGCCTTGATGACCGTCTATAAGTACCTATATGGGGAACAAACATTTATTAAGGGACTCTTCGGTGTAGCAGAGAAAGGTCTAACACAATCCACTGGCTGGAAGTTGAAGCGAGACAAATTCCAAATGGAATTAAAGCATACAGTTTTACAGTGAGAGTAATTAACCATTGGAACAATTTACCAGGGTTTCTGGTGGTTTCTCCATCACTGACCATTTTCAAATCAAGATTGGCTGTTTTTCTAAAAGCTCTGCTCTAGGAATTATTGTAGGGCAGCTCTCTGGCTTGTGTTATACAGGAGGTCAGACTAGATGATCGCAGTGGTCCCTTTTGGTCTTGGAATCTCTGAAAAGCTTTTTACCACTCCTGCCTTCAGTGCGAGGGAGACTTGCTTGTGCTTCACTGGGTGTTAGTTCTCTGACACCACCTGACTTCTCCCTGGGCCATACCAGCCCCTACTTTGCCTTGCAGGTTAGCAATAGGTGCACCCCAGTCCCTGGATCCTTTCAAAGTGTTCCCCTGTAGTGTCCGGCCCTTTATCTGCCCCGGCAATCTACGAATCTATAAGCAACGAGTGTTCTGTGCACTTTGTAGCTTGGCTTCATATATTTATTTTTGATTATTATTAATACAAAAAGTGGTTTAACATTTTCTAACTCCTAATGCAAACTGTTTGGTTTTCTGCGTGTGGAGTATATTATAAAAGCGGTGCATAATGGTGCATGCGATGACCTGCAGTGTGCCTAGAATCTTTTCGATTGGACTGTTGTAATGTTAGCAATAAGCTATACGGCTGTCGTGTTATTGCTGTACTGGGATTTTTTATTTAAAACTTTTCTAAAATGATCTCA
This sequence comes from Macrochelys suwanniensis, assembly GCA_033296515.1. Classification (NCBI taxonomy): domain Eukaryota; kingdom Metazoa; phylum Chordata; order Testudines; family Chelydridae; genus Macrochelys; species Macrochelys suwanniensis. The sequence goes on along the minus strand of CM065781.1, from coordinate 1,415,473 downwards.
TTTGTCTTGCAGATCGCCTGGACTGCAGTGCTGCCAAGACAACTGGAGTTTTTTTAAAGGACAAGGCATATCTCTTGTTAATGAGTGGCGCAACTACTGTATTGAAGTATCTGACAATGAAAGCAGAAATATTAAGTTGGCATCCCTCAAAATTAAAATTAAGAGGCATGTGGATATATCAGGGTATAGTGCATAAAATCCAAGCTCAGAGGAAAGCAAAGGTGTCAGGAAACACTATTGAAGCAATTTCAGTAGTTGTAAATCAGGCAAGTGAGGTTGTAGTTAGAACTGCATATTACCTTGCCTAGAACAATTGCCCATTCAGCGACCATGAAAATCTGACTGATTTACAAGAACTCAATGGAGTAAACATGGAAAGAAATGTGCATTCATGATACAATGGAGCAGGTATTGCGAATCAGATTGCAAAGAAGATACAGAAGCACCTGCTCAAGAGTCTTACATCTTCTTCATCAAAGCTGGCTGTACCTGTTGATGAATTCAGTATTCTTAGCAGAAAAGCTACCTTGATCGTTTATCTTAAAGCATCTGTGGAGGGTGAAAGTCCTATATTCACATTCCTTGACATTGTTGGACTGGAGGAGAGAGAGTTGAGGGTACTGTCTCAGCATTCCTTGCATGTTTGTGGAATGCTGGATTCGCTGACATTTATCTTCAAGAAAACTTGGTTTCATTTGTATCTGATGGGTCCAGTGTCTAAGGTAGAAACTCTAGTGCGGCAAAGAGATTACGTTCAATGTGCACACAGCTGTTCACATGGCAGAACCACAGACTTGGCCGATGCTACTCATGAGGTAACCGCTGTGAACTATTTCAGAGCATTTATGGAAAAACAGTATAATGTTTTACAGCAAGTCAAAACCTGAACTCAATGACTCGTCAGCAGATGTAGGATGCCAAATTCTATGCATTGGATCGATCTTGTATGTATGTTGCGTGGCTAGTAGTTTAAACAGTGTATGAGCTGTATGAATGTTATCAGGGCCCTTTATAACCATTTTGAAAATGCTTTTTCTGATGCACTAAGAAATTATAAGAAAAATTACACATATAGGGGCTTAACAGCCAGTTTAGTAAGATCTGAATTCCTCTGAGACCTGATGCTGATATATGATGTGCTCATTTTATCTCAAGAGCGTCAGGCTTGTTCTCTGACCATTCCCAGGACTGAACATTTGATGAAATGAACAAATAGAATGGTAGCATCCTTCAAGGACTCCCCAGGGTCAGGGTCAATGAGAGGATGCTTGAAAAGCCAAAAAATGGGAGAATTTAAATCGATACTCTGAAGCCAAATGCAAGGCTGAATTGTGCTAATCTTGGGCAGCTTCTTCCGAGGCTTGTTAACAATATGGGAAAGTGCCTTTCAAACGGAGATGGCATCTTGGCAGATATCAGCATCTTGGATTCAAGCAGATGGCCATCAAATCCACACATTCACCCTAGGGAGGAAGAAGTGAAAAGGCTGCGGCAACCCTACAGTATAAATACTAAGTAAGAGATCAATGGAATGGGAGACTATGTAGAAACCCTCACAGAGAACCGGCATGCAGACTTTTCCATGCAGCACTGCTGAGTGTGAATGAGGTTTCAGTCTCATGAATAACATTGCAACAGATAAGACAGCAGTGTGGTCAGCATCAAATATTGCTAGTTTGAGGCTGATTAATGTGAATGGAACTTCCCTCCCCTCCTCTCCCCCTCGCAGTATTTGAACCAAAAATTGCCTTGGCTCATGGCTGCAAAATCACCATTCTGCCAATGCCATTATGTCTAGGTGGTGCAAGGCCCACCCTTCACATTCCTCTGGTGACAACCTCGGTGTGTTTCATGCCCACGTGGAGTGTTCTGGATAATGACTATTTGGATAGCACATCGGTTTAATTATTGTTGGCACTGTGTTTCAGGTAGATGATGTTTAACCGGGTTGTCCAGTGTACTCAGGTTATAACCTGTCCATTTTGTTTACCTCAGAGAGTTTAATTTAGTAGGTGCTATTTAGAAAACTATCAAAATGATTAAATAACGATCCTCCTGGCTAAACCCAACTCAATAGAAGGGTGTCTCTACACACCCCAAGTCCATGCACTGCCCAGCCAGGAACACTAAAAAGGTTACTTTACTCACTTCTTTTTAAAACATCCTTACTCCACTGGATGAGCGGAAGGGTGGTCCGAAGGTTGGCACGCCAGCCTAGAGTTCAGAACACCCAGCTTCAAGTCCCTGCTCCTCTGAAAATTCCCTGTATACCTGGGGAAAGTAACAAGATCCTTGCCTGCACTACACGGCTAAATCAGCGCCAGTGCAATCAATGCAGCAGCGTAAATTTAGTGGGTCTGGTGAAGACACGCTAAGTTGATGGCAGAGCGCTCTCCCGTCGACGTCTGTAATCCACCTCAACGAGACGTGGAGGCGGTGTCACCAGGAGCACTCTCCCGTCGACATAGCGTAGTGTGGACACTGCTGTAAGTTGATCTAAGTACGTTGAGTTAAGTTATGATATTTACGTAGCTCAACTTGAGTAATTCAGATTGATTACAGCCTTAGCGCCTCTGTGCCTCAGTTTCCATCTGTAGAATGGGAATAATAGCCCTGCCCCACAGAGGTGTGTGCGAGGGTCAATGAATTCAGGAATGTAGGTGCTCAGATACGACAGTAAAGGGGCACATCTAATTATGTAAGATCGATATGAGAGAGTTTCCCTGGATTATACGGTCACTGGAAGCCCTGGTAAAGCTCTGTCCTTACCCCAGGCATGGAGGGATCAGCTGCTCTACACAGTGCACAAATGCATAATCTCAACGTGTTGCACGTTATCTTTTGTAAAACATAAAATGTTCAGTTGCATGCTTCATTTTGGGATTGTATCTGGAAAGTGTAAGAACTTTGGTTGCTATAGCAGCAGAACATCATTCTTGTAATTATTCTTTTCATATTGAGTTCTTGAGGCTGACAGACAAAGTATTCCCAAAGACTGGAACCAGCAAAAACAAGAAAACATTAAAATTGGCTCCACAGCACATAACGTCTCAGAAACAATGTCCCTAAAATCATGAAAAGGGGCATTCAGAAAGAGGCAGGATTTATTAGTTAAATATGCTTTTGTTAAACAGTGTGACCTTTGAAACATTTTTTCAGACCAGAACTCAAGATTTGCTTGCTTGATACCTGAACTGAGTCTGAAGAAACCACAGAAATCCATTCTTTTCCTTTCCAGTTGCTTTTAAACATCTACAGTAGAACCTCAGAGTTACGAACAGCAGAGTTACAAACAGACCAGTCAGCCACACACCTCGTTTGGAACCGGAAGGACACAATCAGGAAGAAGCAGAGACCAAAAAAATCCCAAACAAACCCAAAAAGCAAATACAGCACAGTGCTGTGTTAAACGTAAACTACTAAAAAAATAAAGGGAAAGCAGCATATTTCTTCTGCATAGTAAAGTTTCAAAGCTGTATTAAGTCAATGGTCAGTGGTAAACTTCTGAAAGAACCATAACGTTTTGTTCACAGTTTGAACAACCTCCATTCCCTTGGTGTTTGGAACTCTGAGGCTCTCCTGTGCCTCTGTTGGTATGTGCTAGGCAGAGGTGAAAGTAATATTAAATACTTACCGGTACCGGTGCCTGGCTCTGGGCCCCCGGAAGGAGTGAGCCCTCAGGTGGAAGGGGCGGGGCCTTGGATGGAAGGGGCGGGGCTGGGGGGGGTCAGCCCATCCGCGCTGCCTGGCCCGTGCCGCCCGGGGCTCCGGCAGCGATTAAAAGAGCCCAGGGCTCCAGCCACTGCTGCGGTAGCAGCGGCATTGTCCGGGAGCCCCGGGCCCTTTTAAATTGCTGGCCCCCCAGGAACCTGCCCCTTTTCTCCCCACCGTCGGCGGCCTGGGTGTGGGGGGCAAAAGAGGCAACGACGTTAAAGCACTGCCGCGGTGCCGGCTGTGTACAGGCCGGTCCATTATTGGACTGACACCGTATGGACAGTCTCATGTTCTTGAGTGAAGAACAACAAACAAAACAGGAGAGAAAAGAAGACATTAAAATAGAGAACGTGTGTGTCTCTGAGTCTGTTTGTGTGTCTCGGTCTCTGTTGGGGCATGCAAAAGGCAGGTGGTGTGGAGAGTGAGGCGCAGTTAGAGTCTCTTCACTTTCCTGAGAACTCCATGATTCCACTCCCACCTCCGTCAGACTGAGCTTCATTTCCCTTGGGGCCTTGCCTCAGAGGCACCATCGCGCTCTTCGAATTTTCTTCCGCCTACTCGCTAATGATTTTGAACATGTCAGTGTTGAGGACCTTCTAAAACCTTTTAAAGAAGTTTTTAACTTCTGACAAGTTGTAATTGGCTAATGCAGATGCTAAAAGCTAGAAGGAACTTTATAGAGATACTAAATCACAGAACATCTTAGTATTATGTTAATATCAACCTGATTTATTCCTTCCATGATTATCGCAGCACATGCCCTTCGGAGAACCGGTCAGGTGTCAGGTCAGGTGTGATTAGACTAACTGAGAAGTGTCAAAGGAGACTTGAGAGAAAGAGGTAAAACCTCATGTCTGAATTTAATAAAATGGCAAATCTCTCTAAAAAGCCAGACAAGTTTTTCAGCAGGAAAAAAATAAAAGAACAAACTGCAAATTATCAAAGCTCCCTGTATGGCATGGAGAACGAGAGCTTTCTGTGGGAATTGCCCTCCAAGCAAGCCCAGCCTGCGCTTTGCGGACAGGTTGTTGAATACATAAATAATCCCAAGGACATTTATGCAAAAGGTTCAGTGCTAAAGGTCACTGTCCATGTCTGGTTTCTTGCAAACTTCTTTCTTGTGACTTGAAAAACTTTAAATTAATGTTTTTAAAATATCTGTTGAGCTTTTATGATGATTGATATGATGGTTGTGCCCAGTGGTGGGTTAGGACCTTGCTGTGCTAGGCGCTGTACAAACATGTAACAAAGAGATGGGCCGTCCGCCAAAGAGTATACACACAATGTATGAGGCAGGAGGCACCAGGCTGATACAACAAACAGATTGGGAAGCACAAGGAGACAGCAACCATTTGGTCAGCATAAGCAGCAGTGGTTACAGCTCACCAGTTGCCTAACCATTGGCAAGTTTATTCAGTGTGGCATGGGAGAATTTTAAGGAGGGATTTAAAGAAGGACCATGCTGTGGCTTAGCAGATGTTGACATGGCGCTCCCCCCATGCGTGAAAGTGCCAAAGTGCTTGTATGAAAATGTAACAAGTGAGCGAGGAAGTCTGGCACCACCGGCGGAGGGGGATGGGAATTTACAGCTCAATAGCATATGAGAGAAGATAGATAGGGGAGGGATAGGATGTGAAGGGCCTTGTGAAAGCAAAGACCAGATGCCAGTGCTTGGTGGGAAGAAGAAAGTAAAGCCAACGGAGGGGTGTCATGGTCAAAACAATGAGCCCAGTAATGATATTTGCAGCAGCATTCTGAATAGTTACAAGCAGAGTAAGATGGGCTGCATCAATGCTGGAGAGGAAAAAGTTGCAGTAGCCAAGACACAGGATGATGAGAGCCTAGATTAGAGCTTCAGCTGCATGAATGGAGAGCAAAGACTGTATCTTAGAACTCATCTACACAAACACTTAATTCATATCAGCTGGGATGTAAATCTACCCTGCACTAACCTGCCACAGATGAATCGTCTGTGTGGACCCAGCTGTCACTCACAAAAGGTCCCGCAGTGCACTTTGATCTACTCCCTTATCAAAGCAGGATTTGAGATATTATGCGGGAAGAAGTAGCAAGATTAAATGCAGCCTTGCTGAAAGTCTGTAATTACGGTCAGCCAAAACAGACCGTTAGGTGCGCTCTGCTCCTGGACAGAACACCATGTGTTTTCTCCTACTCTTTGTTACCATTGTGCTAGACTCATTAGTGGTCACAGTTATACTCCCAGCAAAAGAGCTCTGCTGTGTTTCACCATCTAACTGTGTACTTGACAGGGCTCCCCCCAAGAACCCCTAGGTCAAGATTCAACCACTTCTAGCCTGTAAAAGAGCTGACCATTCACCCTCTGAAAATCCAGTCCCTTTAAGGTGTCTCAAGTTGAAGCCACCAAAATCACTGGTCACTTTTGAAAATTGACTTTTTTTTTGTTCTATTGGGCATATTCCCATGCTTAGCAGCGATGCATTCATGCAGAGAAGTTTTTATTTAGTAGGAGAGTAGCTGTAAAGGGATGAAGAATGATGTTGTTCTTATGTACACTTTCTTCCCTTGCAGCCCTCAAAATGTGGACAAGGAGACTTTGGTCAGCTTTGTGGAAGCCTTTTTTTAATAACCTCACTCCCAGGAACAGTCTCGTAATCTGGGTGCTTGTGTGTGCCATAATGAAACTGAATAAGCCATGTAAGAATCAAATCTATGGGGAAAAACACTGGGCAGATGTCAAATAATTTTCTTCAAAACATTTCCAATAGCTGATAAAATGATGCCTGTGTTAAATGGCCACTCAAAGCATCAGTGAAAGTCAGACACCCAAGAGGGGGTAATATTTAAAAGTTAAGAGTTCCATGTGGGTTTCTAAAAGAGGAGGAGGGAGTACCTGTTACTTAATACAGGTTTCACTACACTTCATCTGCAAATCTGAGGGAGGGAGTAAGTGTTTGCTGAATTATACATCTGGTTTGATGCCCCAAGATATGACAACTATGTTAATCTTTTCCATCTGACATCATGTCCAACCATACAATAGATGAGCCAGTAAATCATTGCGGTGATTGTTGGCAATAGTGCTGGGTGAGGAAAAGGCATTTGATAGGGTTGAATCAACAGCAACATTTTTAAAAGTCCACATGTAACATTTCAAATGCCATCCCCTGTTAGCATTTAAATGAACCAAGGGAATTATCCCTCTCACTTCTCACCTAGTAAGAGAAACATGACCGGCGTCTCCTTCCTTGTCAAAATTCTTTTATTGATTAGTACCTCCACCAGCAATGTCAATTCATTAGTAACCGGAAATGGAAGGAATCATAACCAGTCTGAAAGAATAGGAATTAAATCTATAGTAGGTGACCTGCTCTTTTTTCTAACACACACACCCCGCCTTTCTGCTCAACAGGGATATTCAGAGATTTAGCAGGTTATTGCATTATCTGGTGGTTGCCTGACTGTGCATGTGTTTGGGAGATAGCACAGGATTGTTTTGCTCTCGAGAATCTCAATGTTGATGATCTTTAAGAGATATCCATGGTTGCTGTTCCTTTGTTTTTCATGGTTTGTAACACCGTATTGCTGACTGCAAGCATTCAAAACCATGAGTAAGGCATCAACAGCTTTACAATCATGAGATGTCTTAAGCAATCAAATTTTTAGTTATATTTATTTGCCTTCTGGTTTTGAGTCCTGGGGAACACATTGTCAAGCTTTTCTCCACAACTTTTTCACTAGTAGGGTGGTGAAGCACTGGAATGGGTTACCTAGGGAGGTGGTGGAATCTCCTTCCTTAGAGGTTTTTAAGGTCAGGCTTGACAAAGCCCTGGCTGGGATGATCTAATTGGGTTTGGTCCTGCTTTGAGCAGGGGGTTGGACTAGATGACCTCCTGAGGTCCCTTCCAACCCTGAGATTCTATGATTCTATGATTCTATGAACTACAAGGCAGAGATTCATTTAAAAAGGAAATCTGAGATTCTCACAAAATCACTTGCCTCCAGGAACTCAGACCCTCGGAAAGACATCCGATATTGTGAGATCTGTTATAAGATCATGATTTGGAGACACTTGGTAACATTGCCCACGGCATTTCACCACTGTACTGTTTGTGGTTGCATTGTAGCTCACCGACATTGTGAATACAACTGACAAAGTGCTGCCCCTGCATCTCTTCTTTCCTTTCTCTCACTCCTGTGGATAGGGCGTATGGACTCGATGCGCTCCTGAGGTTCCTTCCAGCCATACATTTCTATGAATCTATGATTATACCCATTTACAGAACAGTAATATCCCAGATCTGGATCCATTCTAACAAATATCTGTGTTACACTAGGAACTGTTTCATTCCCCAAATCCCTCCCCTTCCTGTAGCTAGTAACTTTAAAATGATTTTAAGTCTGCAAATAAACAAAAATAAGAAATGAAAAAAGTAAAAGAAATGAGTGTATCATGTGTCCTGTTGTAGACAGGAATTTTTTCTTAGGAAGACAGAGAAAGTGTCGCATGAATGTGTAAATGAATGACAGAGACAGAATCAAGGTCTTAATATCGTTGAAAAATACAAATGAGGAAGTTGAACAAATACATCACCCAACCCCGTCTCTGTGGAGTAGCAAAGTAACACTCACCTATCCCCAACCCAGAATCTGTGACAGATCAATAATTAATTTTATGCTCAGTGAGGGATGAGTTCCTCATTCACAAATTTCACTAGGAACTTGTGTATATTTGTGTGTCTCCTTGTCTCTTCTCCATTCACCTCCGATGTTTGGCCACAAAACATTTGTATTTGGAGAAATTTAGATACACTAAAAATCAGTGGAAAATGCATCTGGAAAATAAAGTTCTAACAAACACATAAAACATGCAGAACAGAATCATTGGCAATAGGATGTGAAAACTAGACACCGACCAAATTAATAGTGCAACAACCACTGAACTACTATTTGTTCAAAATATATCAAATATGCACAAAATCAAGGATGCTGTGGGGGTGGGGGGGAATATTGGCACTTATCACTATTTTCAAATATTGCAGCCATATTGGAACTGGGTAATAGACCCAAGTGGCTCAATATTAAAAGGCTCTGAATACGTATTCCCAGTAAAATGTTCTGTGTTAATAACTCTGCAAATAACAGTAGAGTGGTACAAAATGTTAAGTGCATTCCAACAGCATATCTGTGCTGGGGTGATTGCTGTTGTGTTGACCAGTTTTATGCCCACAAGCACACTGGCTGACCAAGGACACAGAGTAGATGAAGTAAATATTTGTATTTCCTCTCAAAATGTAGAACTCCTGGTATTCATTGGAATCAAACACAGAGACCTCTTTTAACCTCCTTTACACAGAAATGCCACGGCTTTCAATGAAAGCTCCACGCGTGCAGGAAGGAGAGAATATAGCTCACATTTATAGCAGCATGTCACTTTGTCACAAAGTGCTAATGAAGGTCATACTTGTTCCAACCTGTAGAATATACAGTGTGATTTGCAATCAGAAAGTAACACAGCATATCAAATAAACTGATGGTAAACAGGTTTTGTACATCTGTACAGTAGTCAAGTAAAACAAGGTGTTGAAACGACCTTAAGTGACTTCTATAAGAGTAATGTTATAATTATGCTTCATAGCTATTGTCTACTAGCTTCAAACAAAGCACTTTGCCCTTCAGGGTTATCCGGAAATTAGTTGGAAGTTGTCCACAAACATGAAGCCTCTGCCAGTGTCCTATAGCGTTCCCAATCCAACGTTGGATCAGGATACTGTAGCCCTGGCATGCCGTCAGCGTCTAACCTAAAACAGAATGCAAATGTCCATGCTAACACTGCTAGGTCTATCCGCAGCTTTTAAAACAGCCAACCAGGAGGTGCTGCTGTCCTTCTACAAACTCTGGCAGAGCGGGGTGGGGTTGGGTTACCCTGGATTACCCTGGATTTCAGTGGCTAGGCTCAGAGGGTTCTGATGGGTAACTGTTTCTGAGACCTGTGTAGCCTTACAGTGCCCAGTTGGTGTTCGCTCTTATTTATGTAGGGGAGACTGTGGGCCACTGCGGACTTCAGGTCCAACCGTACCCTGATGAGTCCCAACCCCATGCTCCAATTCTCCTCAGACGCACATGACACCGTTTTTCAGATGCCCTGTGGTGCATAGCTGAGATAAGCACCTGTACGACAAGCAGCTCCCTCCAGCTTCGCCTCAGCAAGTGCTGCTGGGAGCACCAGGGAAGCATGCGGAGGGGTTGGTAGGAGCTCTGAGCTCACTCTTTATTAGGTCATTTGTCCTCCAAATACAGACACGTTACTCCATCTTGCTGTGTCTGAATCATAACACTGGGCCAAAAATGCCCTTTATTCATCTTTCCCCCCACTTTCTCCATTGATTTGCCCCCTTTTGAGTAGAAAATGGAAAAAGGAGGGAAAAAGGAGGGGGGCAGAAACAGAAAAATGTTCACAAAAAGTGCTGAATAAATAAAAACCTCTCTTTTTTGAAGCCTGCAGAATGAAATAGGTTTCAAGAGTTTGCCTTTTTGTTGGCGTGGTGTGTGAAAAATTGTTACTGTTTTTTTAACCAGTGTAACTTTGATACTGTGGTGACAGGAGTGTTAACAATGCATTGACAAAAGGATCAACAGCCTGTCTATGGGACGACCAGAAGGTCTCATACAAAATGAACAAAGATAAGATGAGGTGCCTTCTTCACATCTTCTAATTAGAGCTGGGTGAAATATTTCATCCATTTTTTTCTAGGGAAAAATGCAGATTCAGTGACACTCAATTATTTTGCTAATTCAGGTCAGTTTTGCTGAGCTGTTTGTGTAAAAAACTGAAACCCAACCAAAGAAACCAACCAAAAAGAAATACAAAACACTTTGATTTTTCCATTTGAAATGACTTTTCAGTCTGAAATGTCCTTCCAGTTAAATTTAAAAGCTTCAAATTGAAAGAAAACATTTGGTTCACCCGGAAATGATTATTTTTTTCTTCTTCTCAAGTTTCTGAAAGTTTTGAAAAATGTCACTTTTGGTTCACAAATTGGTTTTTGTAGCTGACAGCAAAGTGAAAACTCCCTTATCTACACAGCTCTGCCCAGAGTGTACTTTTTGCCTATTATCTTTAATAGTATTAAAGTAAGAGTGAATAGCAGCTACGAGCTACCTCGGCAGACTCAACTGAAGGCAGACCACTTCACTGCAAAAGAGTTAAACACGGCACTGTTCAGTGGAGGATGCTTGCAGAGGAGGGCACACAAGCAGCTCTTTTTTGAGGACATACTCCCAGTGAAATGAGCTGTAGGGAATGGCTTCAGACGTAAACACTGAAATGCTCAAAGTAAGATTAAAAATGGCTTTATTCCAGCAAGGATTCGCAGAAGTGGAACAAAAGCCCAGTGACCTGGAATACCCCACCAAAGGCATGAAATTCATACTTAACAATGAGACACCTGCAGAAGCAGGTTTCAGTGTAGTAGCCGTGTTAGTCTATGTCAGCAAAAAGAAAACAAGAAAAATCCCTGTGGCACCTCAGAGACTAACACATTGATTTCAGCATAAGCTTTCATGGGTTAGAACCCACTTCATCGGATGCATGGAATGAAACATACAGTGAACAGATATTTATACAGTCAGAGAAACATGATAAGGTGGGGGTGCATAGACCAACCCTAAGAGGCTAATTAATTGAGAGGAACCATAACAGCAGGGGAAGAAAAACCTTTGAAGTGATAAACAAGATGGCCATAATGGACAGTTGACACACATGCATCCGATGAAGTGGGTTCTTAACCCACGAAAGCTTATGCTGAAATAAATGTGTTAGTCTCTAAGGTGCCACAGGTATTTTTCTTGTTTTCTTTTTGCAGAAGCAGGTTTACAACAGATGTCGACTTTTCCTCTAGCTTCAGTGTTGTGGTTGCTGCATCCTTTGCTGAACACTTTTTAGTACAGCTGGTTGAACAGTGGATAGCAAATACCTTATTGGATAAATCTAGCCTTCTGTGCATGGCTGGGAAGCGTTCCGTAGGAGGTCCTGGCTTGGTGAATGTGTGTTTTTTTGACAAAGATTTGACAAAGATGCTGAATAAACAACTAATGTCAGTCTAGGAGGTGTTTGTAAGCAGTCCATTTTAACAGTTTGCTATTCATTATTCATGGTGCACGATTGGTCGCATAAGTCACATGATGTTATTTCTGCCCCCTGAAATAATGAATAATGAATATTAAAAAAAATGGTGATTAGCAAATCGCATGTAGTGACTAGCAGAGATCGCTCTTGTTTCTGTCTGAACAATCTCTTGCCCATGTGGATACAGGTTACTCATGGGAAAGAGCTATTCCCTAAACATTTCCATGAACCAAAGCCTGCTTGTTCCAGTGTTTGCAAACAGAGCATGTAACGGACACTTCTGGGGGCAGCAGCCGCTTGCACTCCACATGATGATTCAGGAGCACGGTCTGCAGCATTCCAGCCACTTTTCTCTTTGCTAATGTTTTACAGCCATGCTGGTGAAGGGATCATAGATACCCAAGGCCTCCTGGTCTCTGAGCAAAGAAATTTACTGTTCATTCAGGAGCAAAACACAGTTTGGAGGCTTGTCCACAGTTTATCTGAGCAGCAATTCCTCGTGTCCCTCTTCCCCACACCCCTCCTCTGCTTCCCAGACATGCACTTCCTCACGCCCCTCAGTTCTCCTTCCCAGATCTCCTTCCCATTATCCAAGACCTGCATGGCTGACCCCGCTTCATGACCCCCATCTTTAACTCCCCACAGCCCAGACCTTGAGGTTGTTCTCTTCAACTGTGTCTTGCCGCACGTTTGACAGGCTCTGCTGAGTTGGCTGCTGTCTTCAAATTGTGCATGCTCCCAGTCTTTTCTGGGTCAGAGGTACAAGGATACACCCTGCATAATACTGATCCCAGAGAAGACCTGGAGTGCAGAAGATCTAAAAATGAAAGTCAGCCAGGAAACATTGCCAGACCTGACACCTCTAATGTGTGTTAGCAGTGCAGATGGGGTGACCTGGTACAGAAACATCCAACCTGAGGTGAACCTTAGGAGAGGGATATGGTTTGGTTCAAGTTTCTTCTATTATTTTAAGAACTGCTTTGCCTGTCACCATCCTATGATCTTCATTATTTAAATTCCATCTTGAGGAAGACTCTATAAGTGTGCTATTTCCTATGTAAAATCAATATATAATGTATAGGACTGTCGATTAAGCGCAGTTAAGTCATGCGATTAACTCAAAAAATTAATCACGATTAATCGCACTGTTAAACAATAAAATACCAATTGAAATTTATTAAACATTTTTGGATGTTTTCTACATTTTCAAATATATTTATTTCTATTATAACACAGAATACAAAGTGCACAGTGCTCACTTTATATTATTATTTTTATTACGAATATTTGCACTGTAAAAGAGAGAAATCAAAGAAATAGTATTTTTCAATTCATCTCATGCAAGTACTGGAGTGCAATCTCTCTATCGTGAAGGTGCAACATACAAATGTAGATTATTTTTGTTACATAACTGCTCTAAAAATAAAACAATGTAACATTTTAGAGCCTCCAAGCCCACTCGGTCCTACTTCTTGTTCAGCCAGTCGCTGAGACAAACAAGTTTGTTTTCATTTACAGGAGATAACGCTGCCCGCTCCTTATTTACAATGTCACCTGAAAGTAAGAACAAGCGTTTGCATGGCACTTTTATAGCCGGCGTTGCAAGATATTTACATGCCAGATATGGTAAACATTCGTGTGCCCCTTCATGCTTCGGCCACCATTCCAGAGGACATGCTTCTATGATGATGATGCTCTTATAAAAAATAATGCATTAATTCAATTTATGACTGAACTCCTTGCGGGAGAATTGTACATCTCCTGTTCTGTTTTACCCACATTCTGCCATATATTTCGTGTTATAGCAGTCTCGGATGATGACCCAGCACATGTTCGTTTTAAAAACACTTTCACAGTAGATTTGACAAAACAAAGAAGGTACCAATGTGAGATTTCTAAAAATAGCTACAGCACTCCACCCAAGTTTTAAGAATCTGAAGTGTCGTCCAAAATCTGAGAGGGACGAGGTGTGGAGCATGCTTTCAGAAGTCTTAAAAGAGCAATACTCAGATGAGGAAACTACAGAACTCAAACCACCAAAAAAGAAAATCAACCTTCAGCTGGTGGCATCTGACTCAGATGATGAAAATGAACATGTGTTGGTCCACACTACTTTGGATCGTTATTGAGCAGAACCCGTCATCAGCGTTGACACATGTCTTCTGGAATGGTGGTTGACGCATAAAAGGACATATGAATCTTTAGTGTATCTGGCATGTAAATATCTTCCGACACCGGCTACAACAGTGCCATGTGAAAGCCTGTTCCCACTTTCAGGTGACGTAAACAAGAAGCAGGCAGCAGCATCTCCTGCAAATGTAACCAAACTTGTTTGTCTGAGCGACTGGCTGAAGTAGGAATGGGTAGACTTGTAGGCTCTAAAGTTTTACATTGTTTTATTTTTGAACACAGTTATTTTTTGTACATAATTCTACATTTGTAAGTTGCACTTTCACGATAAAGAGATTGCACTACAGTAGTTGTATGAGGTGAATTGAAAAATACTATTTCTTTTTTTTACAGTGCAAATATTTGTAATAAAAATAATAATATAAAGTGAGCACAGTACACTTTGTATTCTGTGCTGTAATTGAAATCAATATATTTGAAAATGTAGAAAATATTCAAAAATATTTAAATGAATGGTATTTTATTGTTTAACAGAGTGATTAATCGTGCGATTAATCAAGATTAATTTTAATCGCTTGACAGCCCTAATAATATCATCTTCACTCACAGCCAGACTTTGACTAAATGTGCAAAACATTCGCCTTTGACATTATATTTCATTTGCAAGCATTAATACAAGAGAGGGTCATTTTTGCAAGACAATAAGGCAATCTATCTTCCTTTTCAATATGCCTCCCCTGAGATACTGGACTTTCACCTCTACACTCTCCAGATCAGTCAAATGAATGTGATGACTTCAGCATTGTTAATATTGCACTGACTTTCTAATTCCCAAGCTATCCCTCATCTCAGCAAAATGTGTAATGATTGTCATTCTTTATTTCATGTGGGTTCAGGACAAAATGAGATTGAGTCTGAATTACTGTCTCAAGAGTCTGTTCAAGATGTATTAAGAGAGAACATCACGACAATGTGAGTCCACTGCTGTTTCTGCCCACACTCTGTCTGACATGTACATAAATAACAGTCTTCAGATTCACGTGCTATCCGTCTTTCACCTTTCAAGCACTAAATTAATATTTTCCAACAAATGTCAATTAAAATCGGTCAACTTTTTGGATTATACCTGGAAGCACTTGACATGATCACAGCCCTTTAATTCTTCATACTTTTCAGAGAATAAAAACCCAGCTGCAATTCTGAGTTTAAATGTAGAGTATAGTTATAAAAATGACATTGTGTTAGAATAAAATGTTCTCTAACGAAACAGAGCAAAGATTATACTTGTACTAATTAAGCACACAGGTAGCGAGGCTGAGTTAGGTCTCAGAGCAGACAATACCGGCTGAAATGTCCCAAATCATCATGGTAGGACCCCGATTTTTAGCTAGGCAACAGGCTTTTGTTCCCTTCTTTCTTGTAGAGATGTTTAGAAAAAAAAAGTATGGGCTAGCTATTGCGCTGGTTTACATTGGCAGAGCTCCACTGAAAGCAATGGGCTAGGTCCCATCTGGCGCAAATTGGCCTAACTCCATTGAGGTCAATGCAGTGATTCCAATAAACATTAGCTAAGGATTTTATTCGGTGTGCTTCTCTTTTTGGAAAGTCCTTTGCTTAGTGCCTGTGAGCTCAGAGAGCCCATGACCAGTAGCGTAGTCGGGGGGGAGCAGGGGGAGCGGCCGCTCCCCCTTGAGCAGAAGCAGTGGAAGCGGAGCCTTTTTTTAGCAGCACTAAAAAAAGGCGCCGCTTCTTTTTAAGAGCCGCTTCTTGCACTCACCCGGCGGCGCTCCGGGTCTTCGGCGGCATTTCAGCGGCGGGGACCACCAAAGACCCGGAATGAGCCGCCGAAGTGCCGCCGAAGACCCGGAGCGCCGCCGGGTGAGTACAGGGGGAGGCCACAGGCGCCGACTTCTGGTTGCACCGGTGGGGGCTGACGCCGGGCCCCGCCCCCGACGCCGGGTGACGCTGCGGGGCCCCGCCCCCGACGCCGGGTGACGCTGCGGGGCCCCGCCCCCGACGCCGGGTGACGCTGCGGGGCCCCGCCCCCGACGCCGGGTGACGCTGCGGGGCCCCGCCCCCGACGCCGGGTGACATTGCGGGGCCCCGCCCCGGACGGCGGGTGACGTTGTGGGGCCCCGCCCCCGACGCAACGTCGCCCAGCGTCAGAGGCGGGGCCCCACAACGTCTCCCGGTGCTGAGGTGAGTTTGCGGTGGGTCCCGGGGCTGGCGGGGAGCTGGGCGCAGGCCCCGGGGCTGGCGGGGAGCTGGGCGCGGGGAGCTGGGCGCAGGCCCCGGGGCTGGCGGGGAGCTGCTGGTGGATGCTCTGCACCCACCAATTTTTCCCCGTGGGTGCTCCAGCCCCGGAGCACCCACGGAGTCAGCGCCTATGGGGGAGGCGCCCTTTTATAGCGCCGCTCCCCCTGCGCTCCGGACCTGGCTGCGCTACTGCCCGTGACATACCGAAGGGAGTCTCAAAAGGCCATCTGGGTCATATGCTCCTCGCCACCCCATGCTCCAGGTGCCCCTTTGCTTCGCAGGAAGTGAATGAGAGAGGCGATTGTGGGTAAGGGGTGGGAGTAGCCTGCTGAGCAAAGACGAATATGTAATTGCCCTTTACTCTCTGCCCCTAAAACGTTGCAGAATCGGTAAGTGCTTGGAGCCTGCCATTTGCCTCTTTTCTCCATGGGTCCCTTGGATGTTTCTCCATGGCTTCACAGACTCCTGTGAACTGTGTTCACTCGGTGCTGGCAGTATCCTGGCCTGATCAAGGCAAACTGGGATTTTACTTCCATGCTTACTTTTCAAGCGTCCTGGTTTCCCAGGTTGGTGGGGACAGAGTGGAAGAAGGGGCCATATTGCCATGGGCCCGGTCTTACCGCACGGCCCTCTCTTTAAAGGTGGACGAAGCTGCCGGGATCACCGAGAGAGGGCTCGGTGATCACACTCCTGGGCTCAGCATTGCACCCGGTGCCCAGGAACAGCCCTGCACTTGGCAAATAGGTGCCCTGGAGCTGCATAATCGCACGCTGAGAGCTTCCATGGCGGACGTGGAGGGGGCTGTCGCTTGTCGCTGGAGGAGCTGATGAGCCCTTCTTTGGAGCTCACACCTGCTTCTGTGGCGCTTTGAGAGGTTCCTCCAACTCACCCAGTGTGTTGGGACAGAGGGGTGGGATGGGGCGAGTCTGTCAGAAAAGTGTTTGAGAAACACCAGTTCCAAGTCTCATTAAAACGCTGCTTGTGTCAAAATTTCCCAATCGCTCTAACTAGAGCCCAGATCATGGCACCGTAGCGACGCAGGGCTGGAAAGGACCTTGAGAAGTCATCTCACCCAGCCCCGGCGCTGAGGCAGGACCACGCAAACCGAGACTGTCCCTGACAGGTGCTGGTCTAACCTGCCCTTACAAACCTCCGGGGACGCGGATTCCCACTAGCTCTGATAAATAAACTGCGCCAGCTCTGTCCTGTTTTTGACTCAGCTCTGGCCCCCATGTCCCTTTGTTGTCTTCTTCCCCCACTGTTTGGCAAGTGGCCAGTTCATCTGGGGAGCGAGACAGGCTGCTCAACGGCATGATGGGGGGGGGGGGTCTCTGCCTTGGCTGCTGGGGTGGCTGGTTGTACTGGGCTACACATTCAGGTTACGTTTTCTCCTTTCTATTCCCTTGGGCCGTCAGCAAAGGCATGTCTGTAGGGCAGCTCTCATACTGCCAAGGGAGGGGGAACTGACTTTTCCATCAGGAACTACTCCCTTCCCCTGTCCCATGGGGGCCATGGCTTCTTCTGGTAAGGGTTCTCTGGGATCAAAGGTCCCAAGGCATCCTTTAGGGGTCCGTAAAGAAGAGACTTTGGGGGGGGGGATATGGAAGTACTGGTGTGAGCTTCACAACCATGGCTGCCACCCCCACCATCCCCTGGGTCTCTGGGTCTTCTTCGTCCGAATCGTCAGGGGTGTCCAGACCAGACAAGGCCAGAGAGCGGGACCCAGATAACATCACTGCCTCTATCAGCTCCAAGTGAATCCCAAACACCACCTGGGATGAAACAGGATTGGACTTTAACAGCAGCCCATCTCGACCAACGTCTTTTCTTTTCCCCAAAAATGATGGTTTTACCAGCCTTGATACCGCCTAAGAGACTGTCCGATAAGGCGGGTTTTCCTTCTGAAACTCTCTCTGGCTAAAGGGAAGAGGAACAAAGGGTGCTGTTAAAATGAAAGCCTTACCTCATTCTTTACATTTCTAATAGTCTATTTGTCCTTCTCCTCTGTTTTTAATGTTGTGGTTGCCATGGTGTTAACCATCCTTAGAGGTTTTTAAGGCCCAGCTTGACAAAGCCCTGGCTGGGATGATTTCATTGGAGTTGGTCCTGCTTTGAGCAGGGGGTTGGACTAGATACCTCCTGAGATCCCTTCCAACCCTAATCTTCTATGATTCTATGAATCCGAGGTGTCTGTGTACCACACACTGAACTTTAACACTTTTTAATGTGAAAACTTTATGGGGTATGTTAACATTTTTGGGCCCCTATATTATATCTAAATTAATACAAGAGCACCCAATCTATTCACACTACTTACCCAGTATATCCACCCTATGCTAATTCTTAAGATGGGCCTGACCTCCCTGTGGGTCTGAGCAGTTAATTTTCCAAGTGAGCACCACAGAATCTGATTTTTATTTTTAACACAGCATTAGTATGCAGCAGCCACCATTAAAATGATTATTATTTGGCCTTTTGCCTAATTAACATCGTTGCCATATTCCCCTAAAGTAAGCGTAGAGAATACCAGGGCACTGGTAATTACTCACAAGTGGCAATTGTGAAGATTTGAATAGTACCCACTGTATATTTTGTCAAAGAGGGTATTATTAATTAAAATAAGCACAAATGAGGTAAAAGTCAAGTACCACGCTGCTATCACTGATTAATATTTTTAAACTCCCAAATGGAAGCAGGAGGAACAGCCTGTGAGCCCTATGTCTCATTCTGGTTTCCGTGGAAGTTTAAAGCATGATTTGTTCCTGAGGCCAAACCATTAGGATTGAAAGAGTTGACTTCCATGGTTTCCATTACAGGTATTTATAGCACCATGTGTCTTGTCAGGGAAGTCTTCATTGTAATGTAAAGACCTGCCTATCCTCAGACATGGCACTGGGAACCATTCTGCACCTGACTCTCAACTCCTTTTTGCTAGCTTTATGGAAGCGGATTCATACTGGCCTACAGCCTGGGTAGCAAGTACAGAGCCAGGCCCTCCAGAAGTGTTTCTGTCGTGGACAGGACAGTTTCACTATGTGCATTTCATTATTTATTTACGAGGGCACTTGGGCGTAAGTGGGATCTTTGCTCAGTAAGGATACCTCCATTCCCTTCTTGCACAGGTCACATCATAGTCATTGTCAGAGCACTTCTGGCAGCTAGCAACTATGGGACAAAGCGAGGATTAGCCCATCAGCTATAGGAGAAGTGGAGAAACTCTTAAGAAACAAGGATCTTAATTGTACACAGGGGTATTGCAAAGTGAGGCATCTACATTTCCGGCTAGGCACCTGTGACCCGATTTCCAAAAGTGCTGGGTGCCTGCTCTTCCCAGTCACCTACCCAAACTCAATGTTCCTCAAAATATGAAAAAGTCTCTTAAATAAATTATGTAAAAGCATCCGATAGCCTTCCTCTTTCCCCAATAACTATTAACACACATCAGCTTTGGACACCAGGCTACACCAGCAAATGAACATCTCCCCCCTCTTTGTCCTCATACCTGGGCCCTCTTTGAAATAGGCACTGCTACAGTTACACCCTGAGTGGCAATGTGGAATAAAGCCATTTCTGGTTGTATTTGATATAAAATCGGCAGAAAGTGAAAGCAAAGTACCTTTGTGTCTCAAGATCTTGGAATGTTTTTAGCTGGAGTGTCTATTGTAATGTATGCCAGGCGTATATAGGGTTTTTGGATGTCAGTCGTTAATATTATATTGGTAAATCCTGCCATGACTCTATTTCCATACACATTGTGCTTAGTGTGGGACTCAGGTCATTAGTCATCTTGGAAAGGCAGAGGAAGGGTTATCACAAGTGCATTGGTGTGAAAAGAAGAGAAAAGGTAGATACAATAATAAATCAGGGGCACTAACCCAAAGTTTATTCCCACCTGGCTGAGAAGCTGGTTTCTGTTTTAAACAGATATTTAACAAGAAATATAAAGAAATATTTTACAACTAATTAGGAAGCAATTAGGGCCTTAATAAGCATAGTTATTAAAAACGCAAAGGAATACTTGAAACTAAATATAAAAATAGAGCAATCCGATCAACTGATCAAATTACTCATTGTAAATTCAGACCTTTCTTCTGTGTGTGAATCTTAAGGAAACAATCCAGATATCTGAGAATGTATTTGACTCAGAAATTAAGATTTTAAGGCTATTTGGAGCATTTACTCTGACCTTATGCATGACACAGGCCGGGCCGCCACTTCCCACAGCTCCCATTGTCTGGGAACAGTGAACTACGGCCACTGGGAGCTGTGGGGGGGGCCGTGCCTGTGGATGATCAACGTAAATAAAATGTCTCACAGCTCGCCAGTGGATTACCACGTGCCGAATGTTGCCACCCCCTGGTCTAGTGGACAGAGTACTGGAATGGGACTCAGGAGATTTAGGTTCCATTCCTGGCTTTGCTGCTTGCCTTGGGTAAGTCACTGCCTTGCTCTGTGCCTCAGTTTCCCCATTTGTAAACCAGGGATAATGATATTGCCCTCCTTTGTCAAGTGCTTTGAGATGTGCTGATGAAATGTGTTGTATAAGAGCCAGGTGTTATTGTTATGGTGCAGCCCGGGTGTGTGGTGTTAACACAGTAACCTCACTGCTATAGAGTGAAAAACTCCCTGCCTAAAATGTAACCTATGGTATTTGCCCACTTCTCAATATTTTGGAATGAATTCAGGATATTTGTTCCTTACTTTACAAAAACCAGCCAAGGCAGTGAGAGGAGGAATTGAGTTGGTCTTTAAACATATTTCCTTCCTGTGTGTCGTATACTCCAGCCCAGGTTGCCAACATAACACTACAGTCTAATGTTGCCACTGGAGATATATGAGCCATTCAACATTACAGGCTGAATCCAGAACTGGTACAACCAGATGCAACACCCCTGAAGCCAAAGAACATAGGAATCGCCAGACTGGGCCAGACCAAAGGTCCATCTAGCCCAGTATCCTGTCTACCGACAGTGGCCAGTGCTTCAGCGAGAATGAACAGAACAGGGCAATTATCAAAGTGATTCATCCCCTCTCATCCAGTCCCAGCTTCTGGCAGTTAGAAGTTTAGGGACACCCAGTTCTTTTGCAACCATTTGCACCACAATAGAATTTGGCCCTAAAAGCTGACTTTAATGGGATTTCCATCATGCTTAAAGTTAGGCATATGCCTAAGTACCTTGCTGAACCTGGGCCACAATCTGCACCTATAAAAAAGTGGACAAAATGGGAAAACCCCGTACTGCAGAGATCTGCAGCACCCGAGAAGTCCCTGAGCTACGTGCAGATTGGGAACACCAAATAAAGAGATGAAACAAGCTAAACCTTAAACGTTGAACAAAAACATTGTACTCCCAATTGTACAGCCAGGCCACATCTAGATATCACTAGGGTTGGTTACAATGTGCCACTGAGGAGGTCTGGAATGTGTAATGTGTCCATTATACATTTATCCCAATCACCCTCATGCATCAGGTGTGTGTTCTTTACAGCAGTGACAGGGGTCCAGGGCACAGTTAAGAGAAAACAAGCCATGTGACGGCAGGTTGCTGTAGAACAAGATACCATTGCAGCTGGTGAACGCAGATACTGACTTACTACCACAAAACACAGCTGCGCTTGCATCCCATCTTGCGATCAGTAACTTGTGTCTCTGCTACAAGCCGAGTGGCAAATGTACAGCAGAGCCATGGGCCCAGAACAGAGAAATCCCACCTTCCCCTCCTGCCTGCACAGCCTCCTCCAGAGCCCTTTTGTTTCCAGTTCTTAAAGCGTATTTTAAAATAGACACAGGTTTATAATTGGCCTTGGGGTCTGTGGCAGAGCAGGGGTGAAACCCCCTTTAAAGCCCTGCCACACTGCTGGCTGCAGCCTGCTCTCTGGCCAGGAGTAGGGCTGCAGGTAGTCAGCAGGCAGCCCAGCTGCAAGCCCTAAGGAGGGCTGGCTCAGAGGAACAGGCTGAGCTAAGTGCTGACAGCTGGGTGGAGTCAGGAGGGCTATAAAGCCCTGGGCAAACCTCAGCAGGGGGCTAGCCTGGGAGGAGACAGGAAGGTAGTTTAGCTGTCTCCTTACATTAGAGGGAAGCCTCAAAGGCCAGGAGACCCTGGGGAGGGTCTGTGGGGCACTAGCTGTCGGGGGAACTGGGAACTGCACGAACACTGTAAATAAAGACATGTGGGTGATCCAGCAAGAGAGAACATGGAAGATTCTTTATTAGAGCAGCCTAAACCCAGGGTGCAGGCTCCAGAGGGAGAACACCTGCACTGACCCTGCGACAGGGACTCAAACCACAGGAGGGGCAAACTCCAAATGTCAGAAGCAGCTCCATGGCACCCTGCAAAGTGCTGCCTGGGAGCCCAGGGGGCTGAGAGCCCTCGGTCAGTCTTGCATTGCTTTGTTGACAGCGTGGCATTGATAATTCCACTGCAGTGTCAGAGAAGTAAGCAAAAATTATGCATCGCGCTCACATGACCCCTCCCCTTGAAGACTCTCAGGGATCTCCTAGCGACAGCCTCCCAGTACCGCAAGGGCACAGGAAAGCAAGCAGGATGTCCCCCGTTTCACAGGGGCATACACTGAGGTGCAGAGCGGTCGAGGTGACAGAAGGAGTAGAGACTGCACTGCAGATCCCCAGAGGAACTGCTAGCCACCGAGGCAAGGCCAGGGCAAAGCCTTTGGCGCTTGTACGAAAGTGGAGAGCAGCCGAAGAGAATTCGGAGCCTCTCGGCAGTTTCCAAAGTTCCATTTGTGCGGTGAGCTCAGCCCCACCCCCACACCGAGCCCGGCTGAAGGGCGGTGCATGTATGAGGCTTATTGCAAGATTAGACCCCAGTTCGTTGTCTCTCTCCTCCCCCTCTCTCATTTCTAAGCTTTCTGGTGTTTTTTTCCCCTGCTCTAGACTCAGCCATGCACTAATCAGGGAATTCTTAATAAGCACATATTGACTTTGTTGAATTTGTGCCTCCCAGCTGGAGAAAGTGCCTGGGACTTACAATGCTGGCTGCAGGAGATCTCTCTTTATTCGGAGGCCGCTGAGAGACATTCCAATCTGCCACATAATTAAGGTTCAAAACAAAAATATCAAATGGCAAAGCTAACCACCGGCCGGCGGACGTGCCCCTGAAAGCCCGGAGCAGCTTCCCGCTGCTGATCTCGGAATCCTTCCCATCTCCTTCAAACCCAAATACTCCTGGCTGCAGCTTGTCATCTCCTCATAGTTAGATGTATTAATTAAATGAAAGTGACAACCAGCAACGCTGCTGAGATTGTTTTTAGGTCAGCGATTTACAGACACAATTAAATTTCCACTCCCTTTGGAGCAGCAGGATGAAGGCACCGTTTGCATCACTGCATTGCTCTCACCGGGGTAACCCCAGGGAGGAGTTAAAGGGCTGACGTTAATGCAAGTTTAGGTACTTTCAAGATTACGCAGCTTAATTCTGTATTCAAATCACCCAACAACTCCAGTGCTGTTTCTGGCTGTCCTGCCTCCTGCCTTCCCCCCACCATTAGATTTTTTTTAAATAATGCATTTTAGGTTCACTCATTCCCACCCCCCCCCTTGTGGGTTTTGAATCATTAGGGGGCTGGGATGCCCATCCCAGCTCAGAGCCTCCCCAGCTCTGCAGGAAACCTCCCTGCTCCAAGACACCCTCCTCTTGCCACTGCCAAGCAGAGGTTTAGATAGAGTTTCCTGTTTTCTCTCTGGGGATCTGATTGGCTCTCTGGCCCCAGCCCTTCTTTGTTCCCACCCCCTAGGCACCTGTGCAGGGGAAGGGAGGGCTAAGCTGGATTTAACCCCTTGTTTGCTGACAGCTGAGCTGGGGCCCTGCACCTAGTCACACAGCTGGAGTCTCTGCTCAAGGCAGCCCATTGCTAAGACCATGCTCAGAGTAGCCTGTAGCCCCATGAAATCAGGGGTTTATTTTCTATGTGACATCAACTAACTGTGAAAAGTGGCAAGAGAAGGGAGAGCTCAGAGCAATGCAGGCAAGCTGCGATTTCCACTCTTTCCTTTGCCTGTTTCCCTTTTTGTACACCTGGCAGAGGGGCCAGGAGATGTCAGACCCAGAGCTTCTCTCGCTGGGTTTAAAGGGAAAGAGGCCCTGGCGTTTTTGCATTTAGCTCAGCCAAAGCATTTTTTAAAAGGAAAAGAGAGTCTGGATCCGATCACCCATCTGCCCTCAGTTAAAGCACAGTGATCTACAGAGCATGTTAACTCCTCTTTCATGATGATATTAGCCCAAGTCCCGTCATGCGTCCGTTCGCTATCCGTCCTATGGCCTCCCTCCCATTGCTCAGTCCCAGCTTGGACTCCCGCTGGATCCCATCTGTTTAAAAACATGCAGAAATGTTTTGACAAACGCTCTCCCCATTGGCAAGCTGGAGCCGAAGTCCCGTCCAGCTCCTTCACACTGGTTTATTTCTTGTCATGCAGCAACAGAGTCTAACATGCCGATTTATGCCAACAGTCACCCACCCTCTCCCTTGCTGGTGAGAACAGTCTCTGGGCAGCTGAGAAAGGCAGATGGGAGGAAGGTGAAGGCTGGCAAGGACTTGGACAGTTTGCTAAAAAGGCACCTTCATTATCTTTTAAACCGTCCATAAAGCAGGGGAGCCTCCGCTGGGGAGCCAGCCCGGGACTGTGCCGATGGGACAGTGGAGTGTCTGGCACATCTGCCACATCCCACAGTTCTGCAAAGATGCCTGGATGCTTTGGGAGTCACCGTGCTGGGCTAGTACGGGGCTGCACACGGGGTCTATGGTGCACCAGTCCGCTGCTCCAAGACCTGCTCCTCGAGTGTGCTAACTTGCTGCTCTTCTGCGCTGCGGCCCTTCCTTCTGAAGTCAAAGGTGGGAGCACCTGCTGAGAGCAGCCAAACGTGTTCTGAAAACAGGTTTAAAATAAACATTGCTTATGGGCATCGTAATGCTGTTGAATGGGCGGGAATGGGCGGCAGGGATGGGTCACTTGGTGATTCCCTGTTCTGTTAATTCCCTCTGGGGCCCCTGGCATTGGCCACTGCCAGCAGACAGGATACTGGGCTAGATGGACCTTTGGTCTGACCCAGTCTGGCCGTTCTCATGTTGAAAATGCGTATTCAGTCGGTTCACTCCTACAGTGACCTTCAAATTACCTTGAGGTTTGCGTGTTGATTTAGCCACAGCAGTAGCGCTAGTGGTATGCAAGTGTGAGGGATTTGGAGTTGCCAGTAATAACGTATTTATATTCGGTGTGGACCTGGTTATGGTGATGCTCACTGAATGCATATGTCAGGTTAATTCAATAGCAGAGTAGACAGGAAATGCACACGGGAAGGGGAGCTGGAACCCGGAAGGCCGTTCTCTGCAAACACTTAAAGAGACAACGCAAGAGATATACACTTTGATGTCCTGGCTCAGGCACCTGCTGGACCTGCCAGACCAGTTTCCACAGGAGTGACTTGGTCCCTGTGAGGAGGGGAATCAAAGGATGCCAGGGGTATAAAGAGGCGCTCATGACCTCAAGGGGAGAGAGGTTTTTGAGCTATCGAGCCCCCAGGGCCTGCAGGAGAAGATCTGTGGGAAGTTAGACCTACTGGGGTCCCCACCAGGAGGATGGTTAGACTCCGGGTAAGACAGCCATGCCTGTAAATCTCGTGTTGCTTTAAAATCCGTTTTCTCTTGTATTTTGTTCCTGTGGTTAAACAAACTTTTTTGCTTGTTTGTTTTAAGAAGGCTTTTTATGTCACTGTGCATTGTGTGAAGTACTTCTTCACACAACACACAGTCAACGTGTGGAACTCCTTTCCAGGGGATGTTGTGAAGACCAAAAGTATAACTGGGTTCAAAAAAGAATGAGGTTGAGGGAGGATAGGTCCATCAATGGTTATTAGCCAGGATGCTGAGGGATGGAACCTCATGATCCAGGTGTCCCTGAATCTCCATCTGCCAGAAGCTGAGAACTGGCGAGCGGGGATGGATCACTTGAATACCTGTTATGCTCATTCCCTCTGAAGCACCTGGCATTGGTCACTGTCGGAAGACAGGATACTGGGCTAGACGGACCTTTGGTCTGACCCAGTCTGGCCTTCTTATGTTCTTCCATGGCCACAAGCTCTTGAAGGGAAGAACCACAAGTATGAAGCCCAGTCGGATGAGATGAATAAGCATGGCTAGTACACATGGGACTGCAGCCAAGGGCCTGGAGTAGGAGTGGGAGAATCACAGGATTCCACCCCAGGAAAGGGTAAGGCAAGAAGTCTGAGTCCGGACAAATCAGGGGGTCAATTCAGAGACACCAGAGAAGGCTTAAGAGGTGCAGCTAGCCCTGAACAGCTGACCAGTGATAGCATGGTTGTTTCAATGTATGTTTTTGCCATTAGTGGTAATTATGGATCGTTTTGTGCATTATAGCCCTGTCCAATTTTTGAGAGGGAGGGTGACCTTTGAGGGCTACTTTAGTAGCTGCTCTTTCACATCCTCCTGAGATACGAGTGGAGTGGAAAGAGAGTCGTTATCATATGATAAGAATACAGCATCTGTTTTTTTCCCCAAACACAAAAAAGAAACCTTTACTGAACACTTCTGCCTTTTCTGCATTATTATTCAGAATTCTACCATTTCCATCTAGTAATGTACCAATGCCATGGTTTGAATATAAGAACATAGACTAGCAGCCTAAATTTGGCATCCAGGACCTCTCTTCTATCCTTCCCTATGTTGTTGGTATCTACATGTACCACAACCACCAGTTCCTCTAGATATCTCGAGAGATCCGCAACCTTTACACCTGACAGGCAAGTTACCATGCAGTTCTCCCGTTCATCACAAACCCAGATATCTATGTTTCCAGTGATCAAATCCCCCATTACTATTACCTGTATCTTCCGAAAAACTGGAGTTCGCCTCCCCCGGAGAGTTATCCTCAGTGTGAGAGGATACCATGACATCATCTGGAAGGAGGGTCCCAACTATGGGTTCATTTACCTCTGTTCCAGAATTCTTTTTGTTCCTAATATTCATTAAAAAAAACCCTTCTTATTGTCATTAACTTTGCTGGCCATGTTTCTCCTTCTGTCCCTTTGCTTCCCTTATCAATTTTCTACAATTCCTAGCTTCTGATTTCTATTCATTACTATCAACTTCCCCTTTTTTCCCATTTACTATATACATATTTTATTTTTATAGATGCTTTCCCTCTCCCGCTCCCCAAACCAGGTCAGGTTTTTATACCAGTATTGCCTTTCCCTATAGGATTGTGGCCTTTTGGGAATCTAATAAAGTCATAAGCACTGCCCAGTTACCACTCACATTTTTCTGATTAAATTCTTCCTCCCAGCTGATCTGACTCATAATTCATAGAATCATAGACTCATAGAATCTCAGGGTTGGAAGGGACCTCAGGAGGTCATCTAGTCCAACCCCCTGCTCAAAGCAGGACCAAACCCAATTAGATCATCCCAGCCAGGGCTTTGTCAAGCCTGACCTTAAAAACCTCTAAGGAAGGAGATTCCACCACCTCCCTAGGGAACCCATTCCAGTGCTTCACCACCCTACTAGTGAAAAAGGTTTTTCCTGATGTCCAACCTAAACCTCCCCCTCTGCAACTTGAGACCATTACTCCTTGTTCTGTCATCTTCTACCACTGAGAACAGTCTACATCCATCCTCTTTGGAACCCCCTTTCAGGTAGTTGAAAGCAGCTATCAAATCCCCCCTCATTCTTCTCTTCTGCAGGCTAAACAATCCCAGTTCCCTCAGCCTCTCCTCATAAGTCATGTGCTCCAGCCCCCTAATCACTTTTGTTGCCCTCCCTTGGACTCTTTCCAATTTATCCACATCCTTCTTGTAGCGTGGGGCCCAAAACTGGACACAGTACTCCAAATGAGGCCTCACCAGTGCCGAATAGAGGGGAATAATCACGTCCCTCGATCTGCTGGAAATGCCCCTACTTATACAGCCCAAAATGCCGTTAGCCTTCTTGGCAACAAGGGCACACTGTTGACTCATATTCAGCTTTTCGTCCACCGTAACCCCTAGGTCCTTTTCTGCAGAACTGCTGCCCAGCCATTCGGTCCCTAGTCTGTAGCAGTGCATGGGATTCTTCCGTCCTAAGTGCAGGACTCTGCACTTGTCCTTGTTGAACCTCATCAGATTTCTTTTGGCCCAATCCTCTAATTTGTCTAGGTCCCTCTTGTATCCTGTCCCTACCCTCCAGCGTATCAACCACTCCTCCCAGTTTAGTGTCATCTGCAAACTTGCTAAGGGTGCAGTCCACACCATCCTCCAGATCGTTGATGAAGATATTGAACAAAACCGGCCCCAGCACCGACCCTTGGGGCACTCCACTTGATACCGGCTGCCAACTAGACATGGAGCCATTGATCACTACCCGTTGAGCACGACCATCCAGCCAGTTTTCTATCCACCTTACCGTCCATTCATCCAGCCCATACTTCCTTAAATTGTTTTCAGATTTTTGAACCCGCTCCTGTAGATAAGCACCTAAGCAGCTGAGCCCTTCCCGAGTGTGTTTTTTTATGAGCAAAACTCACCCTATGAGAGGGACTAGCCAGATATTCAGGGTACTCCCCCGGGAAGCGGGAGACCTGTGTTCGAATCCCTGTCTTGGAGTAGGGACTTTAACTTGCGTTTCCCACCCCTCACCCTCAGGTCATTGATGACTCTTTCAGTCCCTCGTGCTAAAGTTCATCCACTTTGAGTAAATAATTAATTGTTCATTGAACGTGGGGCTCCCACACTCCAGGAGGCCCCACCTACCAGACTATAGAGGTAATTTCTGCCAAAGACTCCTCTTGTGAGCTTGGGCAAGTCACATCATCTCTTTGTGCCTCAATTCCCCATCTGTAAATTGGGGATAATAATACTGCCTCCCCCCACACACTGTTGTCTGTCGTCTCTGCTTGAAGTGCAAGCTCTTTGGGTGTGGAATGTCTCTGACTGTGTGTCTGTACAGCCCCAGCACAACGGGGACCTGACCTTATGTGGGGCTTTTAGACGTGACTGCCATACAAATACAAGCTAATAATTAAAAAGCCCATTAAATAAACAGAGGCTGTGTTGCTGAACTTTCTGCTGTTTTTAGAATACCTCCTCTGTAAATTATCACTTGTTTTGATAAATGGTTCTGCAGGATTCTGACAGCTTTAATAAATGACTTATTCCAGAAACTATCAAGATTGATATATTGTTTAACCTTAAACCAAACATGTAATGTTGATGTTAATTCATTGATAGGCTCTCAAACTTGGATTTCCTCAGCATATATAATAAAACGTGTTCCTTCATGAAATATATAAATATGGCATAAAGTTGCTAATAGAGTGTCTTAAATTCTATTAACATTCATTTCATCTCTTCGGGGTCTCTTTAAACATTCATTTAAAATTCTAATCACCACACAAAGATTTTAATAAAATGCAATGCTAATGAAATATGTGGAATAGACATTAATATGGAGAAGTCACTATAAAAAATACAGGTGGGGGGGAAATAAGCTAAAATAGAATGTAAGTATAGTTAATGGATTATTTAAAGTCTACCTGCATGGAATAACACATCAGATTCTTCCCTGTTGAGATTATTTTAAATGTCTTCTTATGTTAAATACTTACCTCTTAAAGCAACCTATGATTTTTAAAATATTGTACTCTTGTTACCCACACACCCAGTTATTTTTTAACCACTCGCTGGGACTTTTCTGTTGGGTAAGCGACTGTCATTTACAGCTTTTGTACCGCACCTACCCTGATGGGGAGAGACCTGTTTGACGACTCTAAGTGCTACTGCACTGTACAATAAGAATGAGTATTAATGTTAGCGTATAACACTGCCCTTTATGTGATACACAAAAGGAAAATTCACTACCATTATATTGAAGCTATTTCATTTGGTGAATAAAAAAAAAGTTCAAAGAATTGTCAGGCAAACAAATGGTCTGAAAATACTCAGAACGCGTAGATTGAAACCCGGGTCATTATTGGACGGTTGCCCAACTGTTATGCAGTTTATAGGTCAGGTCCTCAGCTGGCGCAAAGCAGCTGTGATGAGTGTACAAACCCAGCCTAGGCAAGAAGGGGTTAAGGATGTCTGGCTCAGCCAGCCCTGCCCCACCAGCCTGCTGGAGATGCAGAGACTGGGGAGCATTAAAAGGGAGAACAGCTCGCCTGTGGGCAGGCCAAGGGGGAAAAAGGATCTTTACCGTGCAGCTCCTTAGGAAGGCAGGATCTCTCCCTCAGAAACTGCCTGAAGGTCCCTCGCTGAAGGGAGGCAGGACCTGCTCTGTTTTGGCCTCACAAGCAGGCAGCCCCCTCCCTCCTCGCATACTAACCCAGTGTGTTTGTAATCCCCTGGGGGTGATTTATGGACTGCCCCAGAAGGGGAGAAACTCGGACCTGACCGGGCCGGAGGACCATGGTGCGAAAGGAGGAGAGAGCTGCCATGCCAGGCCCAGCCATGAAGCAGCACCAAGTGGTGATCTGTCCCCCTCCACGGCGTCTGGCTACAGACTGGGAACTTTGGGCCAGAGTGGGGCGGTCGGAAGTGGCCCAGAGAGGGCAAACTTCAGGGCTCCTTGAGTGTCAGATCCTTTGATTGCCCTCAGAGGGCCCAGGGCCGAAGCCCAGTGGAGCGGGAGAGCCCGGGCGTCCCTCTGAGCCCCACCCCCTCTGCGTTTTGCAGGGTCTAATCCCTAACCAAGAGATGATGGTCCCAAGGAGTGCTGACTGTCACAAATACCGTGATATTTAGCCTATTGAAACACACAGATTGTTCGCTTGCCCCCAGCTTGCCAAATGATCCTGACGACGCTGTATCGGTAACCTGTCCTCTCCATTATTTATCATTCCCGAATCTTTGTGCTGCCTGCAAACCTTACCAGCATAATATACAGTGTCACTTTATCCGGATAATATACAAGGACACTGGCTGATGGATAAGAGGCTAATTTGCAAGGAAAGGGTCATTTCTTTTGAATTAGGGCAGGTGTGCTCCATATAGCAAACTAGCCTTTACTATTACTCTGAACCCCCCGGGCCTTGATACCACTTACAGAAGACTGGGTTACATAGTGTAACATTACATAACACATCCTGAATTGAAGAAGCATTAAAATAATCTGGCAGGATTTGTTTCCTAGACTTCAAGAAGGTGATGTTTGGACTCTAGGCAATAAGTGCACAAAACCCTGGTTGGGAGTTTGTTTACATGACAATCACTGGGTTTTCCACTACATAAATGAGTAAACCTCTTTCTCTGTAGGTCCCTGTGCACAAAGTACGGTCAACAAAAGCTTCTCTGTGCTCAGTCCCTAGCCTAGGTCACGATTGGATTGGGGTAAATCTCTCTCATTTGGAAGTTCTCATTGATGAAAGTCCTCCATAGAGGGAGTCACAGTTCAAAGTAACTGCACCTATGTCTGCCCCCGCTACACTTCTGCGACAACTCCCACTCTTAGGCTTTCAGCTCCCCGGCAATCACCTCTTTTGGGAGGAGACGTGCATCTCTCTCTCTCCTGACTGGGCTAGTTCCAAGCAGCACAGTTCATAAGAACAGCCATACTGGGTCACA
Organism: Macrochelys suwanniensis; assembly: GCA_033296515.1. Classification (NCBI taxonomy): domain Eukaryota; kingdom Metazoa; phylum Chordata; order Testudines; family Chelydridae; genus Macrochelys; species Macrochelys suwanniensis. The sequence continues at coordinate 1,383,700 of CM065781.1, read as the reverse complement.
CCAATGGTCCACGTAGCCCAGTATCCTGTCTTTCGACACTGCCCAATTCACAATCTCCCATGGCAATGAGTTCCACAGGTTGTCTGTGTGTTGAGTGAAGAAATACTTCCTTTTATTTGTTTTTAACCTGCTGCCTATTAATTTCATTGGGTGACCCCTAGGTCTTCTGTTCTGGGAAGGAATAAAACAATTCCTTATTTACTTGGTCCACACCATTCATGATTGTATAGACCACTATCATATCCCCGCTCAGCCAACTCTTCTCCAAGCTGAATGGTCCCAGTCTTCTTAATCTCTCCTCATACAGAAGCTCTTCCACACCCCTCATCATTTTTGTTTCCCTTCTCTGTACCTTTTTCCAGCCTTTAATTGCTACAATCCCCCCTGGAGCCTTTTAGAAAAAATGGTGTTACACTAGCTATCCTCCAGTCATCTGGTAATGAGGCTGATTTAAGTGATAGGTTACAGACCACAGAGAGTAGTTCTGCAATCTCATATCTGAGTTCCTTCAGAACTCTTGGGGGAATACCATCTGGTCCTTGTGACTTATTGCTGTTTAATTTATCAGATTGTTCCAAAACCTCCTCTACTGACATCAGTCTGAGCCAGTTCCTCAAATCTGTCACCTAAAAATATGGCTCAAGTGTGGGAATCTCCGTCACGTCCTCTGAAGTGACAACCAATTCAAAGAATTAATTTAGCTTCTCCACAACAGCCTTGTCTTCCTGGAGTGCTCCTTTAGCACCTCGATTGTCCAGTGGCCCCATTGGTTGTTTAGCAGGTTTACTGCTTCTGATGTACTTACAAAAATTGCCTTTGTGTGTTTTGCGAGTTGCTCTTCAAATTCTTTTGTGGACTGTCTGCCTACATTGTGAATTCCTTGACAAAGTCAGACAGGCCTACACAGGTCTGCTTTACTTTTCCCCTCAGAGACAGTAAACCATGTAATTGCCACAGTTAAGTTACCACACAGCTCTTTCTAAGCAAGCACGTTTATTCTTAAGGTGAAAGTGTTACAGAGAAAGAATATTAACAACCATGAGTGAGCCTACACACCTGCTAATCAGCTTACCAGAAATCGCCTCAACTCCAACCTGGACTCTGGCCAGTTACCTCAGAACAAGCACACTCCTAAATCTGAGCGTCACTCCTTTATCCAGCCTAGGCCTTTGAAAGGCCTGGGAATAGGAATCAGCCAGCGCTCCTCTTCCCAGGCAAGTTCTGATTTCCTTGGCTTTGACTGGCTGTTTTGTCCAGAGCAGCAGCGTAGCCCTTGCCCTTCACATTGATCACTGTACCAGGCAACAGTCCCTCCATTTGGTAGCACTCCCCTGACTCACTTGTTCCTTTTTCTTTTTCTCCAGAAGACCTGTCCCAGCTGTGATGTCCTCAGAAATCAATCCGATTACACAGTTAAACTTTCAGAATCAAACAGAGGCTGGCACTTACTTTTTCTATGGCTTTCACGGGCATACCGTATATCAAATACTGCCAGAGCATATGTCATTGATGATCTTTTATATTATTTTACATCTGTTCTTTTTCATGAATTGCAGTTTTATGGGCCTCTTCTCTTCTTTCAGCACAGAGCATTTCTCTTCCTTTTCATTTATGTGGAGAAATGATCAAGGTTCCCAGTCGTGCCATATCAAATGAATAAGGATGCATTCATCTCCATTTTCCCAGTGTGTTTCAAAACTGATGTGAACTCCATTCTTGAAGAATCTGCGAACACTGAGGGAAAAAAACTTATTTTTTGCTTGCCTCCTTTTCTGGAATTTTCCCTTTGGCCTCTTATGTCTCCTCTTTGCTGTCTTGGTTTGGAGACTCAAGGAGCCAGTGAGAACAGAGACAAGCAATGGAGTTCCGGCCAAGTGGCTGCAACTTTATTAACACCTCTTCATGTCAGACAAGACACTTCTCAAAGTCAGCTGTTCTGGCAGTCACAAAAGGGGGAAAGGCGACAGCTGACCAGAGCTGTCCTTGCCTTCTTTCTTCTTTTGTTTCTGAAATCAGGAGGAGCCTGATATCTCTCCACTCAGACAGTCCCCAATGGGCCTGCACTGTTCCAAGTTCTAAACTTCACTCTATAGTTACAGCAGGGGGAGGATTCCTTTCCCTTCGCGTTGTGTGTCGCTGCGGTACAGCTACACTGCTTCATTCAAGAGGCATCACTTTTCCCAGCAGAATCAGCAGTTCCTTGTGCAGACTGTGGCTTGCAAACCTTGTTGGGATCCTTTGGCTAGAAAGTGCCACATAGATTTACTTCATTATTCAGAGGAGAATTTTTTCTTTAAAGGAAATCCAGATGTCATCATTGTAGCTAATGTGTCTCTTAGGCAGTTTGAACTTTTCCTTTCCACTCAGACTCCGCCATCTCAGGTAACCGGTGGTTAATAAACGCACTTGTTATTTAAAAAAAGAAAAGTGCTGCTCCAAAGATGAGTAATGAAGTGTGAGTGTTTGTGTAGATAGCTGAGGGAGGCACAATGCCAGATTGTCGACAACAGCCATAGAGCAAAACTCCCACAACCATTTGCTAACATGGCAATCACTGTGACGCGAATACGAAACCCGTCACCATTGCACAAGCTGACGGAGCGGAGGAGAAAGAGCAGAAAAAGGAAAAGCCTTTGGCTTGTGAAAAATCTTTGTAGTTGCTTTCATAGGGATAAATTGTATCCGCTGGTGTATAAGAAACCCAGACAGCCCAAGAATTATGTATTGGAATTTGCATAACGTTCACCTTACAGCCTGCGTAAATCCCTACCTTTTGGGCAATAAATAGAAAATAAAGACACAAGACAAGCAAGAGAAATATAGCAACCCAGGCATTCTAAGAAATATAGTAATAGCTGAAGTCTAGGCAAAACAAATCAACTATCGTAAATCTGGTGACAACCTGGTGAAAACAAACTCTAGCACATTTGCCCTGTGCTCAGCTCCATCCATTGCCTGAGCACAAACGAGGCAAAATAGGCTGGTGGCGCATGGGAGAGCACCAAAGAGCAGAAAATCATTGAATCAGTGCTACTTTTAGTAAGCAGGATCGGAACCCCATTGTGCTGGGCTTTGTACAAACACACGGGAGGACACTGCCCCTGCCCCCAAGAGTTTAAACTAAGCCTCAAGATAGGGAAGGAGGGAAGACAGTGGAACAGTCCTGTCTGTTTCAGAGGGGTAGCCGTGTTAGTCTGTATCAGCAAATACAATGAGGCGTCCTTGTGGTACCTTGGAGACTCACCCATTTATTTGGGCATAAGCTTTCGTGGGCTAAAACCCACTTCATCAGATGCATGAAACTGGAGTGGAACCTGCTTTCTGAGTCTCCGCATTCCTCTGCTGCCAACAAACATCTGCGACTTCCGCTGGGAAAGTGTCTCCTTCCAGGACTAGTGTACAGTGTGGATGGCAGCCTACTGCTGCAACCAAGTAGCTGAAGTGCCAGAGGTCTGTCAGGGCATCCGGAATGCAACCGGACCTCAGCTCCCTGGTGCATATGATACTCCCTTTGGTCACATACTATTTTCTCTCCAGGACGCCCTGCCACAGTGGGGCTGTCTACACTGCAGTTAAAAACCTACGGCTGGCCCGGCCCAGCTGACCCAGGCTAAGGTGCTCGGGTTAAGGGGCTGTTTAATTGCTCTGTAGACATTTGGGCTCAGGCTGGAGCCTGGGCTCTAGGACCTGTGAGGTAGGAGGGTCTCAGATCTCGGGCTGGAGCCCAAGCCAGAATGTCTACACCACAGTTGGATAGCCCAAGCTCTGTGAGCCCGTCAGCTAGCATGGGTTTCTAACTGCAGTGTAGACAGACCCATTCCATGCACAGGATGGACCTGCCTGGGGGCGGAATCAGGGGTTTGCAGTGAAGAAGGCTGCTGTCCCTAGGACCCCTGCTTCATTTGTTGCCGAATTTGGAAGGTGTGTAATGAAGGGGGCAAGAGACTGCAGGCAGAGGAAGAATGGTCTCGTGGGGGTAAAATGCTGCCTGGAGCACTGGATTCCAGCCCTGCCTCGACCACAGAAGCCCAGATCCACAAGGAGCCAATGTTGCAATGCGTAACTTTGAACACAACGTGAGCCGCAAAGCCTCAGCTCGGTGACACGGGTCCTTGTATGATAAATGGGGGGAAACAGGCACCTCAGAGCAGTGATCCACAGCCAGGAACCCTGTCCTGCAGGCAGGCACCTACGTCATGTGCAAGAAACATGGGGGTGGGGGTCAGTCCAGTGGTTAGAGCACTCACTGGGTACGGGCAGGAGCCAGGGTCCGTTTCCAGCCCTCGCTTGATGGAGAGGAGCGGTTTGAACAGGGGTCTGAGCCCTCTGAGGCAAGTGCCCAAACCACTAGCTTCGGGCTAAAGAATTAAAGGGAGACTGGACCCAGGGTCTCCCACCTCCAGTGTGCCCCAGCCACCAGGCTTATAGAGTCACTTTCACTCTCCGGGGCAATGATGCTGCTTTTCTCCAAACTGGAACGGTTTGGGCAGGAGAGAGAGAACGAGCCCCCCATTACAGCAGGCCATAGCTTAGGGGTTAGGACACTCACCCGAGACGTGGAAGGCCCTTGCTTAATCCGGCAGAGATTAATTGAACCCAGGTCTCCCACAGGTCTGGTGAGTGCTCCAACCACTAGCCTACCAGTTCTAAGCAAGGGGCCCCCACCAGCATTTGAGTGGGGCCCAGCCCAGTAGCTGTGCACAGAACACCCCCACCAGATCAGGCCCTGCAGGCAAGATGGGTGTCCCCGGCCTGTCTTCCCTTGGTCTGCGGTTTGCTCTGGGGTTTCAGTGGGAACGAGGCACCTGGGTGCTAGGTGAAGGCAGCGGTGCGCACACCAGAGGCAGAGCACTACGCAGCTAGGGAAATTTCACTGCAGAAACGTCAGCCCCGAGAGCGTGTAGGCACCTACAGGGGTTGGTGGCAGCCAGCGAGGGGTTTTGTGCATCACAGAGATGCCTAAAACTGGGACTTGGGCACCTAAATCTGGACTTTAGCCTGCCCCTGGGCTCGGGTCTTTGGTCAGATTAAATCTCCCTGGATGCACTGCGGTTTCCCTCTGACCAAGCAACATGGTGTATTATGGGAGATATGAGCCAGGCTCCCCGGCTGGACTGTGGGGAAGAATGAGGGCATGAAACACTAGAATTATAACGTGCACCTGAGGCAGTTGCAGTTGAATATCAGACTGACTCAAAACGTTTTGATTTAGTTCAACGCATTTAAGTGACATTTCCAAATCAAACCTTTTTGGAAATTTTCATTCCATGTTTGTACTCTGGCTTTTTGTCCTGATTTGGGATAAAAACAAATGGTGAAATATCAAAATATCCAGCAGGTTGAAATTTCGGATTTTTTTCGCTCAGCTCTGCTATATTTAATTAATTAACCTACTATTAATCTACTATTCAGATTAATTACAGCAGCACAGTTAGCAGGCTAGCGGTGATAATGAAACTCTGACCTCTTCCTGAATTTTGCATGATAAAAATATTCTGTCTTCCATGTCCCCATTCTGCAACGGGTATTCTGTGCAATGGAAATAATTTTATTCTGGCCTACATGTTGTTTTTTAAGATTCAAAGATCAGTATGGACTTGACTCTCTTATGGAAAATGTCTGCTTTTTAAGCGTGCAAATTCAAATCACAATCTCAGTCACGGAATTTCAATACAAGGTCTAGGGACCCACCCACTTTCCAAGCAGACAAAATGGGATTTTTTTGTATGGCTCTCTTTTCTGAGCAAATTGTTCAGCAGAGTAGTAATTGCACAGTGCTGTTTCTGTTCTCTGTGCAGTGGACAGAAATTGGTCATTGTATGCATAATTTACAATATGCTGTAAAAGTCAATATATCATTAAGATGAGGAAAAGATGAAGGAAATTTCTATATTATGAAAATTGAGCACATTAGGCTATGCAGTATGAATTTCATTACACTGCATGTTGCAAACTGAACTGGGAACAAATTTGTTGATATAGATGTATAGGTTTTATGTGCAGAAAAATATAAATAACACTATTTTAAATTGCAATTTGAAATTTAAAGATGCAGTTACATGCCCAATTATTTGTTTGTAGTTGGTGCTAATTTATAGCTAAAGATACCTTGCCTGAGGAGACTGTGAAGGCTAGAACTATAACAGGGTTTAAAAGAGAACTGGATAAATTCATGGAGATGAAGTCCATTAATGGCTATTAACCAGGATGGGTAAGGAATGGTGTCCCTAGACTCTCTTTGGCAGAGGGGGGTGATGGATGGCAGGAGAGAGATCACTTGATCATTACCTGTTAGGTCCACTCACTCTCGGGCACCTGGCATTGACCACTGTCGGTGGACAGGATACTGGGCTGGATGGACCTTGGTCTGACCCAGTATGGCCTTTCTTATGTTCTTATACACTGAACACTGCTTTCACATCACAACCACCTCACAACCGGCACTAACAGCAGCACTGTCCAGCCTAATGAAAATGTACACGGAACCCACTACTGTATGTTCGAAAGCTCAGTATGGGTATATGGCATGAAACTCACTACTGAGTGTGCCGCACAGGTCTCTCTCTGTGCTGATCCAAAGGGGATGTGAGTTGTTCCAGTCCCAGATAACCAGTCTTGGCTGTTTGGTTCAAGCTGTAGCAACTCATACATCTACCCCTGGGAATCTCCAGTTCAGCCAACAGTGTTTCTTCCACCAGCATGCCACAGGATGCTCTGATTGCAGCATTATCTCTGGGAAAGGCATAACTTAGTGGCCTCAGCATGATCTTTGGAATATCAAGTTTTCAAGGTGCAGCCAGGACCAACCGTCCAAGTACAATAACTCCCTGAATTATTATAATAAACGTTGTGGTGGGGGGTGAGGGGAGCGTCTTTCCAAGCTCAATTTACATCTGTGCATGCACTTTTGTAAGTCGAGAAATGTTCCCTTTCCTGACCAAAGTGCCGTCTTCCCCAACGGTTGGGACCAGCCCAGTTGTTATAATCCTTCTGAGAGGTGGTTGCATTCCTGGGGCACTGAAAGTATTTAGGGACAAGTTCTGCACTCCTGACTAGACAAAACCTCTGCTGAATTCCCACGAAAGGCTGAGTGAAGAAAGCACCTCTCGGACTAGGTTTTCAAAGTGTTTTGGGTTCCTGCAGATTAAAAGATGTTCTGTACCGATCCAATAGGAGTGTCTCAATCCATGAAGAACTGCAATTTGTCGCTGGTATTGTACAGTTCTGTCTAGGGACAATTGCATGTTTTGTTTGACTGTGCACCAAATGGTTCTGTGCTCAGGCACAATGGCCCGTTCGACCACGAGGGTAAAGCTCCGGCTCTCTTGGGGGCCAGTCCAAATTTGTGACCAGTCGGGGAAAACATCTGTTCTGTGTGATCCTGGTTCCCTGGTGAGTTTGGCATTGTCCCTTCCCTGAATGCATGTAGTCCCACCAAAAGGAGGCTAGCCAGGAGGTTGTTAAGGAACCCAGGCTGGATAAAACAGTGACACAGATAAGAGCCTCTCGGGTTCCCAGCGTCAAAGGAGTCAAGGCAAAAGGGGCTGAGCCACCCGTTTGGGGAAGAAACAATTTTGCTAGCACCATTCCTAGTAAGGTTTCAGAGTAGCAGCCGTGTTAGTCTGTGTCAGCAAAAAAACCCAAAAAAACCAGGAGTACTTGTGGCACCTTAGAGACTAACAAATTTATTTCTGCATAAGCTTTCCTGGGCTACAGCCCACTTCATCAGATGCATAGAATGGAGCATACAGTAAGAAGATATTTATAAAGCAGGGATGAGGGGCGGGTTGGCCAGCTGGGGGCTAATACACAGGCCAACTGACTGAGGGTCAGTACCTGCAGCAGGCAAGCTGTAACGTGGTGCCCAGAAAGAACATGAACAATGAAGTTCGGAGTCATGCCTACCTAGGGGCTGGAGGAGATGCCAGACATCGGCCAGACAATGGACATGGATGTCTTTGTTATTTTAAATCCACGTCTCTAAGCTCTTGTACCATTTGGGCAAAATAGGGTTAGGGTTAGGGTCCCATGTCCCTTCATGCTGCTCCTGATCCCAGGTTCCTGACAAAGGATTCTGGCAGGCTCCAAGCCCAGTTGCACCTGCTAGGTATCATCGTTGGTACCCAGGGAGAGTAATCTGGAAACGCCGTCGCAGAGTGATTGGATAGTGGGATCCCAGCCCAGAGAGAAGTGGAGGCACAAGCCTGCCACTGAATAGGGGTGCACTCATAGGCCTAGAAAGGGTCTCACAAGGGTCAGGATGCCCAGGCAAGGTGAGAGAACTCCTCCAGGGTCTAGGGACCATCACAAACCTCACCACCTTCCACTCCTAGTACAAGGCAAACTTCTTTGGCCTGCCTCCTCTGCTAACACAAAGCAGGGTGTACGTATAAACCTGCAAACAAAACACTCCACTACACACGCAGTTCTCCTGGGGAGATGAGGAGAGAAAGAACGTACCACATGTGGCAGATATTAATTGTCTCATTTAATGCATGACTGGAAGGCTCTCAGGTACTGCGGTGATGAGGATGGTAAAGGAACAGAATACTCAAAGTCCCTATTGACTTCAGTGGGAGTTGGAAAAGCCCACCGTTTTGCTGATTTGTTTCTATTTCTGATTTACCAGCCAAACGTGAGAAAAGCAGGCTACCGCTTGCTCATGCAGTGCTTCCATCAAAACACATTTCATACAGAACAGTACAACAATGAAAGGTGTCAACATGCAACAAGCAGTCAGACTATTCAACATCACACTGCCCCCACTCCTCCTCCTTTCATGCCTACCAGTAAGCAAGCTGGTGAGAGCATGAACACAGTCAGAACAGTCGCTGTGTACAAACGGTACTATCATACTCATCATATTGGCTCCAAGGGTCAAGTCACATCTGCTGCGCTGGCAAACACACGGTTTTACTATCGCCAGTGCTGGGAAGGCCCAGCACAGCTATGGAACAGTGAGATGGATTCTACCTTGTGCACGATCAAAACAATTGTGAGCCAGCTTCTGTCTGCAGAATCCTCTGTCAGTCATGCAGGAGGCAGGAAGCACACAGCCCGATCTTTGGAGCCCGGGTGACGTTCGCTGCTTTGTCATTGAGAGAAAAATCTTGGTTTGTCTTGAAAATTGAACACATTTGGTCTGGAATTCACTGAGTCTGAGTGGATATGGAAACCCAAAATGCCCTGTCTGCTGTGACCTGGCGTTGACTGACGGCACTTTCAGGACTTAGACTTACTGAGCTTACAAAACCCCAACCAAATAAAACAAAACAAGTAACTGCCAGCAGCTCCACGTGGAAGCATTCTTCATCTTGGCCTCAGGGCCTGTCTAGCAGACCCAAACCATCCAGCACCTAAACAAGGGTCGACAATCTGATAGATTTTATAGAAACAAACTGAAAGTTGGAGAGTAAACAGACTGAAAGTGGGAAAGTGGGAGATTTACTGACCGTAGGGCAACTACAGGGGGAGGAAGACAGGGAGAGAGTGCAGGGTCATCGTCTCAGTTCCAGCCCTGCTCTTGCACTCACTGACAATCATGAGTAACTTTATCCCCTTGACTAGACCCACTGAATCCAACGGCATGACTCACGTACCCTGGGCCTGTCTTACGCCAGTGGCACTCAAGCTTTGCCTGCTTGGGTTGTTCTAAAGCTGGTTTAGCCAATGTCATGGCAATAGAAAGTGCCATGGGTCAGATCCTCTCCTGTATGCTCCTCTTTTCTAGCTATGACTTTTTCTAACCTCTGCATATAGATCTGGGCCTTATGGAAGGCCATCAGCTTAGAGGTCCTCTCTACCTTGTCCAACTCTTCAGTTTCTTGCCCACATGGTAAGAAAGGACCCCGTACATAATATGTAATCTTAGTAGTGCTTTGCAAAATGACTAATGCATGCATACTTGTCATGCTATTGGAACATACTGTATTAAATAAACCTTTTTTTTGTAGATGTCACAAAACGTTCACAAGTTTTAAAATTCTGATAAATTAACAGGACTTTCCCTTCCAAGCAAAGAAGGGTTTGGCATGTAAATTGATGAAGTTGCGATATCTGGAACTATGTTCTATAATATTTTTAAAAGATAAATGCCATGGTATAATAATGAAATTTTGCAGGCTACAGTTCACTGTAACAATGTATGCTCCAGCAAGAAAGAGCGTCAATGTGTTAACCAAATGTCTCTAGTTAATCTCTTGCTTTTATCTAATATTTTAAACACCCAGATTGGTTAAAAAAATCTTCAAATTATGTTACATCCATTTCAACCATGTTTACACTGTTGCTATTAAATTGCTAAATAAATCATGCTACAGGAAGCAAATTTACCAATCCAAATGATATATCTTAATTAATATTTAATTCATATATTGTACTTAACCTAGAAAAATCTACCATATTGTAACCTTCAAAACACTGAAAAATGACAGTCATAATTAAGATTAAATGTTAAATTTATACTAATAAATGTTAAGTTTAGTTTTAAGGGACTCAGTAAATCATACTGCAAGAATATAATATATTTACCTAAATAAAGTACAGTAATAAGGAGCCCAATCCTTGGGCCCTTCAACTCCCATTGACTTTTTAATGAAGCAGAATGTGCATTTTAACACAGTTTAATTTTCTCAGAGTGCTAGTGGAGGAAATTAATTATTGAGTTTGAAAAGTGATTGAAGAGCAATCACAAAATGTTTCCAGCAAAATGTAGTTGGTTGTGTTAGTGTATATGAGTGGTGGCTGAACTGAAGCATACCTTAACAAAGGTACTGTTGAAATGATTGTAGTCAAATAATGTCATTCTTACAATCAGTAGTACACTACTAGGGTTTGAGATAATAAATACAAAAGAGAGTGATATGTTCTTATGTCAAGAGACTTGAATTTAAGGGTCATTATATAGCCCTTTCATAACGGACTATATGGGCTTACAAGGAGAAGTGACAATGTGCTGCAATGTCTGTAATAAACAATGCTATTTTGTCAAGACTCATTATCCCAAGAAAAAAAGGAAAGACGTTTCAGTACCAGAGACTCTCCGGATTGCCCACATACCATATAGAAGCAGATCCTGAAGCCTGGGCTGATATGAGAAATGGCCACACTGAGAAACATCCAAGTCATTAACGAATTCTGAACTAACTTGTGACATCATTAACCCCAATGGATCCAAATCTGTGGCCTCACCCCCACCCCACTCCTTCCCCCAGGCCCTGCCCCCACACGCTCCATCCCCCCTCCCTCCATTGCTTGCTGTCCCCTACCCTCTCTCACTTTCACCAGGCTGGGGCAGGGGCTTAGGGTGTGGCAGAGGGGTGAGGTCTCCGGCTGGGGATACGCGCTCTGGGGTGGGGCTTGGGATGAGGCATTTGTTATGCAGGAAAGGGCTCCAGGCTGGGGGTGGGGTGCAGGAGGGGATGAAGGCTCTGGGCTGGGGGTGTGGGCTCCAGGTGGGGCCAGAAATGTGGGGTTCAGGGTGTGGGAGAGGGCTCTGGGTTGGGGGGGACAAGGGCTATGCTTGTGGGTGTTAGGAATAACAAGGGAACGTTGAGTTCGTCACCACTTGTGGCTGGTGTCCCATGTGGACAGAGGCTCCCAGGACCAGCTCCCAGAGGGGATGGGGCCTGGGCTATGGCTGGGGGCCTTTGCCACAAGGGGAAGGGGAGACCTGGACCTTGGCAGACTGAGGTCTCCTGGGTGTCTGGCAGGGACAGGGCAAGAGGTGTCAAAAGTGAGCTGGGGTCAGGCTGAGGAGGGTCTCGACAAGGTATCGGTTACATGATGTGAGGCCTGTGACCCCGCACTGGGCCCAGTTAAATGGCTGGTATGTGGCAGGGAGAGGGGGCAGCACCTCTCTCCAATATTAAGTTAATGAATTTGAAACCTGCTACCTAACTCCATCCGTGTGTCTGCCTGTCATTCACCTGTGTGTCCTGATCAGTACAGAACAAGCTAAGCTTCCTGGGTAGGTAGCAGGAAACAATGGCTCTCCATTTACTTAAACGGGTGATAGGAGACCCCCCCGCCATTCATTTCTGTAAATGCACAGAACACGTTTCTTTCCTAATTATTGTGGATGTTGCATACCCCTGGGAGGAGGGTAAGGAGCCTTTGTGCTCTTTGAGAAGTAACTATTTTACAAGGGGAATCTCACCAAATGGTTTATTTTCATATCTTAGCCCGGGGGAGGAGAGAACGGGATTTGGCTGCCAGACCACCCGTCAGACGTAGAGTCAAGTGCCAGTCTCAGTTAGAACAGATTGGACCCTGTACAATACTCCTGTGTATTTCAACAGCTACCTGCTGACAGCCCTGTCTGCATTGTCTGGGGGTGTGTCCGCAGGACACAGCTGTGGGGAGATGGCCCCTTAGCACAATGCCAGCAGCACAAAGGGACAATCGAGTGAGTGTTTCTGCACCGCGGGGAGCACACCTGGGACTGGTGAAATGCCATAGAGTCAGCAGCCCCGTGCACCCTCCCACGGGTCCTGGCAGAGGGGGCAGCTGGGGAAAATGGGGGTGGCCAGAGTGCTGCTGTCCCCTGGCGATGGCTGGCTACTGAATCAGACTCTCGGGCCGTAGCATCCTGGCACAAGTGAGAGCAGCTGCAAAGTTGGTCCAAGGCCCCTTTTTGTCTCACAAGCAGACGCCTGGACTTCGGCTCTGAAGGCTTCAGCCTCTGTCATCAGAAGGAATTGACTTTCACTCTTGCTACTGAGGCCTTTTCCATGGAGCACCTTGAACCTCTGACTTCTCTTGCTCCCAGATCAGGAGATGGAGGCCACATAAGCTGAATGCCAAGAGGTGACCGTCCCCCTCCCAAGCAAATGGATATGGTGATCTATCAAGGACAGTTTGCTACCATGATTGCCTGCCATAGAATCATAGAATCATAGAATCTCAGGGTTGGAAGGGACCTCAGGAGGTCATCTAGTCCAACCCGCTGCTCAAAGCAGGACCAAACCCAATTAGATCATCCCAGCCAGGGCTTTGTCAAGCCTGACCTTAAAAACCTCTAAGGAAGGAGATTCCACCACCTCCCTAGGTAACCCATTCCAGTGCTTCACCACCCTACTAGTGAAAAAGGTTTTCCTAATATCCAACCTAAACCTCCCCCTCTGCAACTTGAGACCATTACTCCTTGTTCTGTCATCTTCTACCACTGAGAACAGTCTAGATCCATCCTCTTTGGAACCCCCTTTTAGGTAGTTGAAAGCAGCTATCAAATCCCCCCTCATTCTTCTCTTCTGCAGGCTAAACAATCCCAGTTCCCTCAGCCTCTCCTCATAAGTCATGTGCTCCAGCCCCCTAATCACTTTTGTTGCCCTCCCTTGGACTCTTTCCAATTTATCCACATCCTTCTTGTAGCGTGGGGCCCAAAACTGGACACAGTACTCCAAATGAGGCCTCACCAGTGCCGAATAGAGGGGAATAATCACGTCCCTCGATCTGCTGGAAATGCCCCTACTTATACAGCCCAAAATGCCGTTAGCCTTCTTGGCAACAAGGGCACACTGTTGACTCATATTCAGCTTTTCGTCCACCGTAACCCCTAGGTCCTTTTCTGCAGAACTGCTGCCCAGCCATTCGGTCCCTAGTCTGTAGCAGTGCATGGGATTCTTCCGTCCTAAGTGCAGGACTCTGCACTTGTCCTTGTTGAACCTCATCAGATTTCTTTTGGCCCAATCCTCTAATTTGTCTAGGTCCCTCTGTATCCTGTCCCTACCCTCCAGCGTATCAACCACTCCTCCCAGTTTAGTGTCATCTGCAAACTTGCTAAGGGTGCAGTCCACACCATCCTCCAGATGGTTGATGAAGATATTGAACAAAACCGGCCCCAGCACCGACCCTTGGGGCACTCCACTTGATACCGGCTGCCAACTAGACATGGAGCCATTGATCACTACCCATTGAGCACGACCATCCAGCCAGTTTTCTATCCACCTTACCGTCCATTCATCCAGCCCATACTTCTTTAACTTGCTGGCAAGAACACTGTGGGAGACTGTATCAAAAGCTTTGCTAAAGTCAAGAAATAGCACATCCACTGCTTTCCCCTCATCCACAGAGCCAGTTATCTCATCATAGAAGGCAATTAGGTTAGTCAGGCATGACTTGCCCTTGGTGAATCCATGCTGACTGTTCCTGATCACTTTCCCCTCCTTTAAGTGGTTCAGAATTGATTCCTTGAGGACCTGTTCCATGATTTTTCCAGGGACTGAGGTGAGACTGACTGGCCTGTAGTTCCCCGGATCTTCCTTCTTCCCTTTTTTAAAGATGGGCACTACATTAGCTTTTTTCCAGTCATCCAGGACCTCCCCCGATTGCCATGATTTGTCAAAGATAATGGACAATGGCTCTGCAATCACATCGGCCAACTCCTTTAGCACCCTCGGATGCAGTGCATCCGGCCCCATGGACTTGTGTTCGTCCAGCTTTTCTAAATAGTCCCAAACTACTTCTTTCTCCACAGAGGGCTGGTCACCTCCTCCCCATACCGTGCTGCGGAGTGCAGCCGCCTGGGAGCTGACCTTGTCTGTGAAGTCAGAGGCAAAAAAAGCATTGAGTACACTAGCTTTCTCCACATCCTCTGTCACTAGGTTCCCTCCCTCATTCAGCAAGGGGCCCACACTTTCCTTGACTTTCTTCTTGTTGCTCACATACCTGAAGAAACCCTTCTTGTTACTCCTAACATCTCCGGCTAGCTGCAACTCCAAGTGTGATTTGGCCTTCCTAATTTCACTCCTGCATGCCTGAACAATATTTATATACTCCTCCCTGGTCATTTGTCCAATCTTCCACTTCTTGTAAGCTGCTTTTTTGTGTTTAAGACGAGCAAGGATTTCACTGTTAAGCCAAGCTGGTCACCTGCCATATTTACTTTTCTTCCTACACATCGGGATGTTTTGTTCCTGCAACCTCAATAAGGAGTCTTTAAAATACAGCCAGCTTTCCTCGACTCCTTTCCCCGTCATGTTATTCTCCCAGGGGACCTTGCCCATCAGTTCCCTGAGGGAGTCAAAGTCTGCTTTTCTGAAGTCCAGGGTCTCTGTTCTACTGCTCTCCTTTCTTCCTTGTGTCAGGATCCTGAACTCAACCATCTCATGGTCACTGCCTCCCAGGTTCCCATCCACTATTGCTTCCTCTACTATTTCCTCCCTGTTTGTGAGCAGCAGGTCAAGAAGAGCTTTTCCCCTAGTTGGTTCCTCCAGCACTTGCACCAGGAAATTTTCCCCTACACTTTCCAAAAACTTCCTGGATTGTCTGTGGACCGCTGTATTGCTCTCCCAGCAGATATCAGGGTGATTAAAGTCACCCATGAGAACCAGGGCCTGTGATCTAGTAACTTCTGTTACTTGCTGGAAGAAAGCCTCGTCCACCTCATCCCCCTGGTCTGGTGGTCTGTAGCAGACTCCCACCACGACATTACCCTTGTTGCTCCCACTTCTAAATTTAATCCAGAGACTCTCTGGAGACTCTTAATCTGGAGACCTAAATAAGGGGTCCCCATTGAAAGGTCAGCATGTGCTAACAGGAACAACAAAGGTATGGAAGGATACCACACACACACACACACACACACACACACACACACACACACACACACACACACACACACCCCTGCGCTTGAAAAATGGAATATATATAATAACCAACTGGTGACTTTTTGCTGCCTTTGCTGTCATCTTCTCTGACCGATGGGCTTCCATGTCTCCAACAAACCTAAACACTACATCAAATGGAAGCTATTAGCTTGCTCAGCATGACATCTAACACCAGTTCAATGCTACATACTACTCTAGTTATCACAATTAAAAAAAAAACCATATGCCATACACAGGCCTGGCCCGAGTGAGGGCAACAGAGGTGTATCTACTGAGAGAAATGCCAAATTCCATCCATTAACTAAAATCCCTAATGAACAAGCCCAGAACTGGATTAATAGTCACCACTCCCAATGCAATGGTTCCATGCCGTGGAAGTCACTGCATTCAGTCCTACAGTGGATAGCTGCAAAGGAAATGCGTGATCACTTCTTAACACCAAAACTTTGTCTCGGATAGCAGGATTGAAAGTAAATTCCTTCTGATGACAAAGTACTTACTGTCGGTGGACTGGCTGAGGTAGCCCTACAATGAAGGACTATGCCAATGGGAAAGAGGATATATTTCCTGTCTCTTCTTTTTGGTGTCAGAGCTTTGATACGAAGAGCACGGTCATCAGGGAAGGACTATTTGTTTTTGTTGCCAAACTAAGGACAAGGAAACTTGCATCATCAATATTATATTCCTGCTGCCAGGCTATTTTCTTTTACAGGCTGATAATAAAAAAAACAAACAAAACAAAATTAACACTTGGATTCTTTCTGTGAAGCGTTTTGAGCCAGAGCCAGCCTTCTCGTCCCTGCCGAACAGTGCCTCGACCAGGCGCTCACACATGCCCATTGCTGCCGGGAGGATGGCTACATAGCAGCTGCAGGGGCCTGCTGCCAGAAAGCTGGGCAGAAAAGTGGCTATTTCACAAAAATGGGGAATATTTTCCATGTGCTTGTGAAAGAACCAAACCCCAACCCCTTACACAATACACACTGACTAAAACAGCCAGGGAACGAACCGGGAGGGCTAAATTCTCTTTACTTAATAAAAATATTCAATTAATTTATTTCCTAGGCTCTTTGTTGTCCGTGATACTTTCAGAGAAAGATGAAGGGTTTATTTATGGATTTAAAAATATCTAATTTTAGGAGCTTCCATTTAGCATCCCCCAGAGATACTAGTGTAATGGACAGTGATAAGAATATATCTTCTGGTTGTTCCCTAACTACAGAACAGAAATCTTTATTAAAGGAGGGTGTTGTAACTGAATGCAAATCAACATGGGTTTATGGAAATAGATTCTGTGAAACTATGTTGATATCTTTTTAAATGAAATTACAAGTGTATTTGGTAAAGGTAATAGTGTCGATGTAATATGTGACTTCTGTAAGGCATTTGACTTGGTACTTCACAACATTTTGATTTAAAAAGTTAGAACAATATAAGTTGCATGTGGTACATATTAAGTGGATTTAAAACTGGCTATCTAATAGGGCTCGAAATGTAATTATAAACAGAGACTGGTGATCAATCAGTTGTGTTTCCAGTGGGATCGGTTCTTCGCCCTGTGCAATTTAACATTTTTATCAATGGCCTGGAACTGCTGCTGGAATCCTGTGTCCAGTGCTCGTGTCCACAATTCAAGAAGGATTTTGTTAACTTGGGGCTGGTCTACACTAGCCCCCAAGTTCGAAGTAAGATACGCAACTTCAGCTACATGACTAACGTAGCTGAAGTCGAAGTATCTTATTTCGAACTTAAAAGTACTCACCCCTGGTCCACACGGCGGCACGCAGGCTCCCCCGTCGACTCCGCCTGCTCTGTTCATGGAGCAGGATTACCAGCGTCGACGGGGGAGCACTTCCTGGTTCGATTTATCGCGTCTAGGCAAGATGCGATAAATCGAACCCAGAACATTGATCCGACGCCTCCGACACGACGGGTAAGTGTAGACCTACCCTTGGAGAGGGTTCAGAGAAGAGCCACAAGAATGATCAAAGATTTAGAAAACATACTTGTATCATGACAGACTCACGGAGCCCCATTTCTTTAGATTAACAAAGAGAAGGTTAAGATGTGACTTGATTACAATCCCTTAGTATCTACATGGGGAATAATTATTTGGTAATGGGCTCTTCAGTCTAGCAGAGAAAAATAGAACATGATCCAATGGCTGGAAGCTGAAGCTAGACAAATTCAGACTGGAAATTCGGTGTAAATTTTTAATCGTGAGAGTAGTTAACTATTGGACTAATTTGCCAGGGATTGTGGTGGATTCGCTATCTCTGACCATTTTTAAATCAAGCGCGGACATTTTTCTAAAATATCTGTGCTAGGAATTCTTTTGAGGATGTTCTACAGTCTGCATGATACAGGAGGTCAGACTAGACAATCACAGGCATCCCCTCTGGCCTTGGAATCTCTGAATCTATTGGCTTGAAATAGAGTGTGTTTACAGTCCTAATTTGACCAAAATAATGGATTTCCCAGCTTTCCCAATTAGCACCAAATTGAAGATCTAGCTACCATTGCCAAGTTCACTCTAGGGAGTTATTGACTGTGTCTAGAGCATCTGGATTTGCTGTCAGGATGCTGTGAAGCAGCTCACCACAGTCGTTACAAGGCATGACTAAAATCACACCTTTTCAAAGAAGTTAATCATACTTCCTATTGAGCATGCTGTTGGTACCGTAGATTAGGCTAATGGTGATTATGTTTTTACTGGCCAGTATTTTTACCTATTAAAAACAGGTAAAAATGTCTATTTCCCATAGTTTGTTATATACTTCAATAAACAACAACTCTTATGTCACTGTACGTGTACATCAGACTTAATTAGAAGATAATTCCACTAGCCACTTAGAAATTACCATATATGTGCTCTAGTAAGCCACCCATGCTCTGCCAATCTAAACTAGAGCATGTCTTGACTTTATAGACACTCATCATAACACCTATTGTTTAAATTTGCTGACAAAATGACTAAGACACTTTTCTTGTCAGTGGTGGGAGCAGAAGTTCTCATCACGATCCTGCTGCCATTCATCTGAGTTCCCTGACTCTTCCAAACTGTGAAAAATACAAACCACTGCTAAATATTTGCTGTTTCCAGGTATTTTGCCTAGCAAAAAGCAGAGCTATGATGTAATTGCAGTTTTAAAACCATGGGTCCTGGAACTAGGGGCAGCAGCACACCCTGGCTTGAAATGGCTTCCATCAGATACAGGGTTACCAGTTTGGTTCAATGACTCTCAGCACCCCCACTCTACAGATTGTTCCAGCCCCGCTGCATGAATATACATTCTTTCGTATTTGGGAAGTGTACAAAAGCAATTCCGAATGTAACCCCACTCACTTCGGCCCAGTGCCCAATATCTTCCTGCACTTCAATGGAGCTGCACTCATTTATACCTCCAGAGAATTTGGCCCTTTATTGAATATGAGTTAGAGATTTAATTGGAGCGCCGACATTCTCAAACCCATCTGATACCTACTGAAAAATATTTCCCCAGATAACTTTGTGTTGTATTTAATGAGAAACATCTTTCTAGTCAGCAAGGAATCCTAGATTTGAAGGCCAGTAGGGACTGCTGTGATCATCCAATCTGGCCAGAGAATCCCACCCAGTCATTTCTTCTTTGAACCCAGGGACTTCTGGGTGACCTAGAGCTTATCTTTAGAAATCAGTTCAATCTTGATATAAAGACTTTAATTGTTAAAGAACCCACCACTCCTTAGGTAAGTGGCATGATGTACAATGGGCCACCAGCAGAGACAGCCTGATCCCCCAGAGAAGCTATTTACCGTAGTTCGGGGGCTGGAGGCTGCACTGCACAGACAGAGATAACAGTGGAAAAGACGACGCTGTGAGTTGCAAGCCCCATGATAAGAAGGGAAAACCGGCACAGCCAACGTTAACTTGCCCTTGTCACTGTGTTTGGAAAGGCTGGCCGCCTCACAGAAACCCCCCTCATGGAGTCCAGAGCCATCCCGCCTCCAGGGCCATCTCTGTGTATTGGACAGCCAGAAAAAGCAGAGAGCTCTGATTGAGGTGGAAGTGCAGAGAGAATAAATGCCAAGGGTTAGCAACCAATGACTGTGAGGAGGATCCCTGTTTACACGGTACAGGAGTCCAAAGGGAGCCCACCTGAGCAGAGCAATGAGCTTCCCAGGAAAAGATTACAGCTAGGGACTAGAAAACACACCGCTCAGTAGCAGCACAGTTTACTCTCGTATCAGCCAACAGGTTCTCTGGCCTCTGCCAGATTCTTCCTAAGAAAGCAAGTCATAGAATCATAGAATCTCAGGGTTGGAAGGGACCTCAGGAGGTCATCTAGTCCAAGCCCCTGCTCAAAGCAGGACCAACCCCAACTAGATCATCCCAGCCAGGGCTTTGGCAAGTTGGGCCTTAAAAACCTCTAAGGTGGTGGAATCTCCTTCCTTAGATGTTTTTAAGGTCAGGCTTGACAAAGCCCTGGCTGGGATGATCTAATTGGGTTTGGTCCTGCTTTGAGCAGGGGGTTGGACTAGATGACCTCCTGAGGTCCCTTCCAACCCTGAGATTCTATGATTCTATGGAGATTCCATCACCTCCCTAGGGAACCCATTCCAGGGCTTCACCACCCTACTAGTGAAATAGTGTTTCCTAATATCCAACCTAGACCTCCCCCACTGCAACTTGAGACCATTGCTCCTTGTTCTGTCATCTTCTACCACTGAGAACAGCCAAGCTCCATACGCTTTCTAACCCCCTTTCAGGTAGGGTTTTGTTTTGTTTTTAAATGGAGATATGCCAATCTCCTAGAATTGGAACAACCTTTAAAGGTCATCGAGTCCAGTCCCCTGCCTTCACTAGCAGGACCAAGTACTGTCCCCTGACAGATTTTTTTTTGCCCTAGATCGCTAAACGGACACCTCAGGAATTGAACTCACAACCCTGGGTTTAGCAGGCCAATGCTCAAACCACTGAGCTATCCCTCCCCCTCGATAGTTGAAAGCAGCTATCAAATCCCCCCTCACTCTTCTCTTCTACAGACTAAATAATCCCAGTTCCCTCAGCCTCTCCTCATAAGTCATGTGCTCCAGCCCCCTAATCATTTTTGTTGCCCTCCGCTGGACTCTTTCCAATTTTTCCACATCCTTCTTGTAGTGTGGGGGCCAAAACTGGACACAGTACTCCAGATGAGGCCTCACCAGTGCCGAATAGAGGGGAATGATCACGTCCCTCGATCTGCTGGAAATGCTCCTACTAATACAGCCCAATATGCCGTTAGCCTTCTTGGTAACAAAGGCACACTGTTGACTCATATTCAGCTTCTCGCCCACTGTAGCCCCTAGGTCCTTTTCTGCAGAACTGCTGCCTAGACACTTGGTCCCTAGTCTGTAGCGGTGCATGGGATTCTTCCGTCCTAAGTGCAGGACTCTGCACTTGTCCTTGTTGAACCTCATCAGATTTCTTTTGGCCCAATCCTCTAATTTGTCTAGGTCCCTCTGTAGCCTATCTACCACTCCTCCCAGTTTAGTGTCATCTGCAAACTTGCTGAGGGTGCAGTCCACGCCATCCTCTAGATCATTAATGAAGATATTGAACAAAACCGTCCCCAGGACCGTCCCTTGGGGCACTCCACTTGTTACCAGCTGCCAACTAAACATGGAGCCATTGATCACTACCCATGGAGCCCAACAATTTATCCAGCTTTCTATCCACCTTATAGCCCATTCATCCAGCCCATACTTTAACTTGCTGGCAAGAATACTGTGGGAGACAGTATCAAAAACTTTGCTAAAGCCAAGAAATAATTCACTGAAGTCTAACAGGCTGGGGCACCATCTTCTCATCCAAGGGATTTCCTAGCCCACTAACTCACAGCTTCTCCCCTCACTGTGTTGGTTACTGGTTAACAAGCCTGCCGCTATGGTGGCCTTTATGGGGAAACAAGAGTGAGAGGTTCTTAGCAGCCCTTGTAGGTGACAAGAGCAGTGGACATTTGGACCATTTTCTGGCCATATCCCTAGTGGCAGGACCGCTAGCCGCGTGACAGTAATTACACCAAAACCACTTCCTGGCAACAGTTTCCGCCAGTGGAAACTCCAGCTGACATGTTTCAGCTGGTTCCCACTCCTTCCGCATGTCAATTAGATCTGAGACTGAAACAACTGCTCTTTTGTTCCTGGTTCCTGGGACTATTGGTCCCGCAGTAGAAACTCGCAGAGATGGAGAGAAGAAGAGGATTCTAATGGAGCTTGATGGATTTCCACATTGGCTCCCTACCAGTTTCTCCTCTCTCATGGGCTCCAAGCAGCACTCAACTATCTCTCAAGACCCAAACCACTATGTGTTTAGAAAAATACACTTCCACCCTGCTGAGGGAGTCTGTCTGGTGCATCCATGCATCCGATGAAGTGGGTAACAACCCACGAAAGCTTATGCTGAAATAAATGTGTTAGTCTCTAAGGTGCTACAAGTTTTTCTTTCTTATTTTCGTTTTGTCTGGTCAATGTATATTTTAACTCAGCAGAGTGGAGACCCATTTCAGGACAGACTTGGTGAAGGTGCCTGGGTTTCTAGACAATATGCACTCAAACTTTTCCCCACCTGTATTTCCATTTTAAGAGTTGAAGTTGGAAGTTTAAGTTATCGAACAAGTCACATGAGATCCACATTCAGACCACTTATGGTGGGCACGTGGTGATTCATGAAGCTATGCAACTGGATGGAGTTTTTTATCATACTGGTTTCTGTTCTCATCTTTAAATACTGAGGTGTCTCCTTGCCTGCTGCAGAGGAAGCTGTGATGCAGCAGCCATTTTGTTTAAAGGTCAGCGGCAGGATGCCATGAAGTGAACCGCTATGCTCTGCCTCACATGTCCTGTCTTTCCTCATTTTTTACCTACTCTGAAATAATAATAATCAAGACTGAAAAAAAAATAACTGTTTTGCTTTTTGTGTGTAAGAAAAACAGGAAATGTGTCATCCAGAGATAGACTAGACTCCCAGAGCATGCTTAATTGAGTCCCTATAACACCGTCTTTATTAAACACTGGAGTGTACTGACACTTTGCTTAGGTAGATGTGTTGAAATGTGCAGTAGAAGAGTTTGCAGTGCGGAATGCCTAATGCTGCATTTCACTCTCATAATTGTTTCAGATACTGAGACCCTTTCTATTTCAGCTGTATATAGCTTTTTAAAAAAAAAAATAGCTCTCTTCAAGCAGTAAATCAGGCTCGTTATCCCCAGGTTTAATGGAAGTTTCCTGTAATGAGTTTTCCAACTGTTTAAACTTCTTAGTCTTCTCATTTGTTTGAAAATAAAGTTTGCTTTTCATGCTTTAGTTGTGCACGCTCCTGGCAGCATAGGCAGGTTATGATTCACTCACAAACCTCTGGTTAACAAATGTTCTAGTCTCCACATACGGGTCTGCTTCTTTTCATCCAGGAATTTACTGTGGCTGAAAGTTTATGGGGACTGACAATGGGATATAGAACTTCCCGCCCCTGGGTTCAGATTGCTAGCGGCTAAAAGTCTTTCCCTCGGACAGCCATTAGGAGGTCTCTATGAAAGTATTTGATAGATTTCAGTGGACAGGTGTCCACAACACGCCAGTCAGGGTCACAGAGCTGCCTAGGAGTGAAGGCAAATTGAAATATACCGGGTGGTCTGTTTGTTTGGGGAACCGTGTGCTGAGCCCAGCGGCCAGCTAGGCAAGGCTGAGAGTGTCTCAATGAGACTTTGATCCCTAAGCCCTTTAGCCCCCCATCACCATTAACCAGGGGGCAGGGCCACTCAGGAAGACCAGAGCTTTAAAACGCCTGCTCCTAAGTGACCAGAGGAGCTAACAGGGGAACAGGAGCGGCTAACAGGAGAGTTTTGCGAGTTGTGGGGGGTGGAGCTAGATACACTTAATATTCTCTAAACTTAAAGCCAAAAGCATCCC
Organism: Macrochelys suwanniensis; assembly: GCA_033296515.1. Lineage (NCBI taxonomy): Eukaryota > Metazoa > Chordata > Testudines > Chelydridae > Macrochelys > Macrochelys suwanniensis. Next base: position 1,360,166 of record CM065781.1, on the reverse strand, counting down.
CCGATAAAAACACAACAACAACAAAGGAACCAGCTGCAGGAGTGAAAAGAGAATGCAGGCAGAATTCCAGAAACAGAGTGGGGGCTACCCAGTTTATTGCACCCAATGCAGCATGTCTGAATACCTGTCCTATGGGTGGGTGGCATATGTGTGCATTCGGTGCAAGAAGAGACCCAGAATGTTGGGAATCATTAAGAAAGGGATAGATAATAGGACAGAAAATATCATATTGCCTCTATATAAATCCATGGTATGCCCACATCTTGAATACTGCATACAGATTTGGTCGCCCCATCTCAAAAAAGATATACTGGCATTAGAAAAGGTTCAGAGAGGGCAACTAAAATGATTAGGGTTATGGAACAGCTTCTGTATGAGGAGAGATTAATAAGGCTGGGACATTTCAGCGTGGAAAAGAGACGACTAAGAGGGGATATGATAGAGGTCTATAAAATCATGACTCGTCTAGAGAAAGTAAATAAGGAAGTGTTATTTACTCCTTCTCATTACAGGAGAACTAGGGGTCACCAAATGAAATGAATAGGCAGAAGGCTTAAAACAAACAAAAGGAAGTATTTCTTCACATAACGCACAGTCAACCTATGGAACTCCTTGCCAGAGGATGTTGTGAAGGCCAAGAGTATAACAGGGTTCAAAAAAGAACTAGATAAGTTCATGGAGGATAGGTCCATCAATGGCTATTAGCCAGGATGGGCAGGGATGGTGTCCCTAGCCTCTGTTTGCCAGAAGCTGGGAATGGGCGCCAGGGGATGGATCACTTGATGATTACCTGTTCTGTTCATTCCCTCTGGGGAACCTGGCACTGGCCACTGTCGGCAGACAGGAGACTGGGCTAGATGGACCTTTGTTCTCACTGAGTATGGACATTCTTATGTTCTTATATGTTAACCCTGCTTACAATTGGGCTTTAAAGTTGTGAAAATTTGAATGCTGGCATGGAAGGATGTCCCAAGATGAAGTGGATAAAAAATAGCACAGCTTCAAAGATAGCCCCAGAAGCAAAGTATGTAAACCTGTTAGAAGAGTAGTGAGGAAGAAAGACTTGTTGGGGAGCTAACAGAGTAATGTGTGTGGACTATGCAAATGTCTGTACAAATAGCCAAGTAAAGTAAATTATCCAACAAGTTACGGGGAGCAGCATGACAGAGGTGCTTGGGGAAAAAGATTTCCAATGCACATACGTCCCACTGAAAGTCAATGAAAATTAGGTGCTTTTGAAAATGGAACTACTACAGTAGTACCTAATGGTCAACCAATATTGGGGCACCGTTGTGCTCGCACACTAACCATCGCAGAGCAGATGCAGTAACATGGCCATCCTGAGTACAAATCTGCCGAGACCTCGGGGGTACGTCCAAAGGGTGACTAGCCTGAGCCACTTCCAACCCATGCTACTTCCACTCCACTGCTATTCTGAGCATGGCAGCTCAGAGAGCTAGCACTCAAGCTGGGAGCCGCAGATCAGAGTTATCTGAATGGTGATGCCAGGAGAGTGAAGGCTCCCCTGGCTGCTGCTGTTCCCCCATGTGAAGCATTGTGGGGGAGCTGCTGGGTTGTTCTGGGTCTGATGTGGAGCAGCTTGGGCTAGAAGATGTGACTTATCCTCCCTTAGGAATAGAAACAGTAAATTGCTACTGAGTTGTTACAAAATTAGCATTTGGCTTTCATTCCTTCAGCCTCAGGGGTCCATAGGAGCTTTCTTTTATTTACATGCCAAGAGCACAGTTTTGCCTGGGTAAAGATTGCAATGTCTGTTCCTGAGAAATGGTCAGATGTTTTCCACTGGCACGTGAGGCTGCAGAAATGGCTTCCTGCATCTTGGAAATTAATCAAGAGCAGGAATTAAATAAGCTTAATGGTGCCCATCTCTTCTCTCCTGCTCTCTGCCTCCGGGGGCCACTTGCACTGAAATCTATTTCTGTGGGAATGCAAAGCCCAGCTCTAGTTCCCCCAACGAACAGTGGGTAATTGGACTGCTCAAGAAACTGAATTAGATTCTAATTAACCTCTGAGTGTCCACGTGTGCTCTGATCCAGGGTGGTCTGCTTCCCTTTCCAGGCAGAACTCAGTCTCCTGCTTTAGCGAAGCACAGCAGCTGGAGCAGGTGACAGATAATCAGCTCAGTATTGCTCATAGCTGTCCTTTCTGCTGCAGAATATGCAGGGGAACTTGGTCTCCCAACCTTCCCTGTAACACGACACAGCAGCCCAAGTAGCGACTTCCAAAAACATTCTGCTGATGCTTCAGGAATGGCTGGTGAGTGGTGCTGTAATCCGTCACTGAGCTAGCCCAGGATAAAGGTAACAAAAGTCCTCCTGGCAGACAGGAAGTACAGAGAAATAAGCATGTCTTCTGCCAAGAGTTATTGCAACTCATACAAATAGTAATGGGTACAAACTATTTATCGGGTAGTTCAAAATCCCGTAGTTTAAAAATGTGAAGTCTTCTGAGCATCACACAGGTAGCTGACAACCATAAACTGACTGAGAGCAAAGTGAGGAGGATGCAAAAGATCAAAATGCGGATGTTTCTGGGTCCTGGGCTAGCCGTCTCAGCAGAGGTGAGGACCAGATTAAGTCTTGAGTGGCAGATTGCCCTTCCCGCTGGATACAACTGTCCTCTGCTTGACAATCAAAGCTGACACTGGGGAAGGCTCCAGTTATGAAAGCAGATGTCTTTTCTTGGGCGGAGGTGGGGGGGAAGCAAGAGTATTTTTCATCGTGAGAGGCTGGTGGGTTGGAGACAATTAGCAGAGGAAAGCTCTTGATGTGTGTGAAAGAGGTGTGATGGGGGAGAGGGGTTCAAGAGGGGAAGGAGGAAGCTATGAATGGGGGATGGGGGGGAGGAAGACTGTTCTTGCTGGTTATTGACAATGGAAAAGTAGGAAGATCCTGGGAAGATAAGCATGGGGGGACAGGGGCAGGGTATGCTGACCCTTTAACACAGGCTTCTGGCCCTGCTGTCAGTTTCATCCCAAAGCAGGGGAATTCTGGGAGCTGTGGTCCCCGAGGCTGATGGGAGTGGGTAGGCTTCACAACAATGCTTGCTGGGAATGGTGCCTGCTGTGTGCATAGACAGGGTTTCCACCTGGCTGGTATTTAACGGGCTAGCTGGGTTATTTTTTTTTATGGATTTGCCAGTCGCCAGATAAATAATTTAATTTGCCAATTTTTTTTTAACCTTGGTCTAATGATTTGCATGATCATCGCAATACACAGGGATATGGAATGTTCAACGTTTGTGTCCAGCTAACGATGCTGCCGAGTTCCCACTGCCGCAGTCGAAGTGATCAGTAACAGATCGAAACACAGCCGCTGTCTGCCCACCAGCACCTGAGCTCACCGCGCGGGTGTGCACGGGAGGGTTTGAATCACATGAGTGGTGGTTGAAGGGCTGGGGGGAGTTGCCGAGTTGCCTTGTGGCTGGAGTTGTGGTAGATTTGCCTTGGGGGTGGGGTGCTAGGTTTGTTTGCATGTCAAAGGTGGTAACCCTGGACACAGCCCCTTAGTGCAGAGCAGAGAGATGGGGGAAGAAGCAAGACTGGCTGTGAGTTTCTCCACTGAGTGAGAGGCTAGGAAAGGGTCAGGGGCTCTCTAGCCCAAGGGCTCAGGACAGCCTGGGAGCGGGTTTGGGGAAGGTACTGAAAGCCCCTGTGCAGAGAGCTACCAGGCAGCTGGAGAGCTGGGTCATGGGCCTGAGGAGGGTGCTTTTCTTGCCCTCAAGCCCGGGGCGAGGGAACTGAGGGAGGGTGACAGAGTTAAAGGAAGTAGCCTGGGGAGAGGCGGGAACTGCTAAAGCTGCACAATCGAGATTCGACCGTTCCAGATGTGCCGGTACAATTCTGGAGTCGCTCCGAGAGGCGGGCTGCTGAACTCTGTCTCTGGGACGTGATAGTCACCACCGGTGGAGTCACAGTCACGGTTGTGCCGACAAAGTGCAAAGTATCGAGCGGCTCCACCGACCCCAGGTGGAATTCTGCAGAGCTCAGGGGTGTGCCTGGGGGTGACAGCTGCATTCCCTGGCTATGCTGTCGGGGTTTGTGGCAAACGGAGAGAGGGTAACGACTCCCTACCCACTCTGCGAGGTCTGCACAGAACGTCTAACGGTGAAGACACCGGCTGTAAGATTGCTGTTTCCCACAGCAGACAGGCTGGCTCTGTCCAGAGAGGAGTAGGCAAGGCAGGTGTCAGTCCTGTGGATTCTTCCCTTGCAATTAAACTTTTTAATAATCGGTTTTCATTCTCCCCCCTTGAATTATTTCGTTGTGATTTGCGTTAGCTGAACTACTTCTGCGGCTAGGTCATTTCTACCCACCCAGGGCTGTAACTCCCTCTTTTCATTTGATATTAAAGAAACTCTTGGGACCTCGTTCTAATTCATTGGCTTTATTATTCTATTTGGACTGGAGCGCAGACTGGTAACCAGGACAGGACCGGCGCCAGGCCTGTACACAAACAGCCAGAGGAGAGGAGTAGAGGGGACAGCCAGGGATCTGACAGGGTCTCTGCTCCATTGGCGAGTGGCCCTAGGCTGTTGCTCACAGAGGAGAAGGCAGGAGCGCCTCTGACATCACCCCAGGGACACAGCTGTTACAGCTCAGAGGGGAGGAGGCAGACAGACCCGGAGGGAGGGCTGCGACTCAGGGAAACCACTGGGCTCTACTGAAGTCCCTAGGCCAGATCATCAGCTAGTGCAAATGGGTTTAGCTCTCCTAAAGTCAATGGGCAGATCCTCTGCAGTTGTAAATCAGCTCCAAGCTACACTGGGTTACTAGGAGCTATCCGTTTGCAACTTTCTAATCCATGTCATGCAGTGGCGTAGCCAGGTTTAGAGCACAGGGGGAGCGGTGCTATAAAAAGGCGCCTCCCCGCTCCCTCTGTACTCACCCCGGTGGCGCTTTAAAGGGCCTGGAGCTCCAGCTGCTGCAGAGCCCCCGGGCCTTTTAAATCCCCGCCCAAGCCCGGCTCCGGCAGCGGGGCTGGGGGGGCCGCTTTAAAAGGCCCGCGGCTCACCGCAGCGGCAGGAGCCACTGGCCTTTTAAAGCGCCCCCCCCCCCCCCCCCCCGCCCGGGTCCAGCAGTGGGGCTGGGGGGGGGGGGGCGCTTTAAAGGGCCCGTGGCTCCCGCAGCGGCAGGAGCCGCGGGCCTTTTAAAGCGCCCCCGAGCCCGGCTCACACAGCGGGGCTCGGGCGGCGCCTTAGCACCGCTTCTCCTCACAGGGGGAGCGGCCGCTCCCCCTGCTCCCCCCCGGCTACGCTACTGATGTCATGCAGTGTGCACTGAGTTTCTACAGTGATCACTTTTATAAGAATGTCATGTGAGCCCAATTCAAATGCCGCTTAGAAGTCTAAAAGTACTAGCAACACAGTTACCTTTATCCACTAAATGTGTAGTCTCATCAAAACATATTAAATATGTTTGACAAGACCTGTTTTCCATAAACCCATGTTGAATGGCATTAATTATACTAGCATCCTTTACTTCTTTACTGATTACATCCCTTATTAGCCTTTCCGTGATTTTACCCAGGATCATTGTTAGGCCAACTTGCCTAGTTTCCCAAGTCATCCTGTTTGCCCCTTTTAAATACTGGCTCTACATTAGCATTTCCCAGTCTGATGGAACTTCCTCAGTGACTGTTTAAAAATCAACACCCGTGGTTCAGAGAGCTCCTTGGCTGATTCTTTTAGTACTTTTGGGTACAAGTGATAGGGTTCCGCAAACGTTAAAATGCTAAATTTTCCTAATTGCCGTTTAGCAGCCTCTATAGTTCTGGATGGAACAGCAACTATTTCATCATTACTGTAGAGCAGGAATATCTCATCCTGCCTCTTTCTGAATCCAGAACAGAAGTGTTTGTTTTGACTATTTCTGCATCAAGAGTGACAATTTTACCATCTTTGTCTACAATTGGATCTAGACCATTTCTAGAATGTCATTTGTTCCTGAAACATTTAAAGAATTATTTCTTATTGTCCTTAACCACGCTGATCATAGATTTTTTTTCACTGATACCTTTGGCTTCCCTTAGTCTGCATCTCCTAACTGAAGATTTTATTCATTGCTATCAGCATCTCTGTTTTTCCATTTGTTATCTATTGATCTTTAATTTTTTTTTATTGCTACCTTTAGTTTAATTTGACAAAAGGGCTCCCCTGCAGCTGATCAGCTCAATTTTTTTTCTAACAACTCCTGAAATCAAAGGTAATTGCTGGTATCACTCACAGAAGCTTTATGTGGTTTTGAACTGGTAGGATGATGAATGGCCAAAGGGGGAGAGAGAAACAGACAGACAAAGTCTCATGCAGAACTTCCCAAGCTGGTGGAAGCTTGAGGCCCTCTGTGTACAGTGGGGAAACAAATTTTAAACACCATTGAAATAAATCCATCCCTGGACTGTCTTCTGTACCTTTGTACAACCACTCACTAGAGAGGTGGAAAGCTTCAGGGTTTTAGAGTTTCCGTTTGGATCAGCACATAAAAGTTCAATGCTTATTCCATGCGTCCCAATGCATTTCAGAAACGTTAACCCCTTTGGCGCTGTCCCCTTTGCTCCTCCAGAAATTCTGACACCTCCTCAGACTGGAAGCAGAGTGTGTCCCTAAACAGGTCTTTCCCTGCAGCCTGGATGTGTCTACACAGCAAAACAAACAAACAAAAAACCTACGGCAGCAAGTCTTCACTGACTCAGGCTTGTGCTGTAGGGCTAAAAATAGCCATCTGGAGACTGGGCTCCGAGACTCATCCCTGCGGTGGATTCAGAGCCCGAGCTGCAGCCCAAGCGGGAATGTCTACGTTGCTGTCACATCCCCCGAGTGTGAACCCTGCAAGCCCAAGTCAGTTAACCCAGGCTCCGAGACTCACTGCTGTGGGCTTGGCTGTGCAGTGTAGACATACACTTACATCAGGTGATCCAGCCTGGCCTCACGCTGGGATCTGCTCAGGGACGAGTTGCAAACAGAGAAGGGTTTGGGTTGTCAGATCTGTTGCTGTGAGTAACTCCAGCAGCTCACGGAAGGTCTGCATAAAGGAGACGCAGTGTTGGGTCTGTCAGTCTTGAAAATGTCCTTGCAATAGTGAGTCAACCATTCCATTTGTATCCTGAAATAACGCTAACGGGGTATTTGGAATGCACTGTAAGCTGAGTAAGCCTTTGCTAGAGAGAGTTAGATTTCATTTACCTTTAATATAATCCCATGATTTCAGAGTAGCAAGAAGCCTAATCTCCATTGAAAGAAAAGAGAAATTGGTAAGTGTACCGAGGTCGAGACTCACCGCCGTGGCACCTCCTGCTGGTCGTCTTGGGAACTGGCTCTTTCAGCACTCGGAGCGCCCTCTGCTGGCCAGTGTCTCACCTGCCACTGGCCCTGTGTCCCTCCCGGACCCCGGTGCCTCTTTACCTCAGGGTTCTGCCCCAGCAGTACCCCCATGCTCTGGGTCTCCCCTCCCCGGGGAACCCCCAACCCTCTAAACCCACCTTGCCTCAGTGGCTACTGCCAGTCATCATCTAGCTCCCTTTCACTGGGGCAAACTGCAGTCTGTAAACCACTCATCACTGGTAAGGGGTTAGGATCAGCTGCTGCTGCCTATTCCCAGGCTGCCCCTCTGTCGCCCCAGTACCTCCATCGGCCTTCACCAAGGCCCACAGCCTGGGGGTTTACCAGGCTGGAGCTCCCCAGCTCCCTTTGCCCTTCCCCAGCCCTGCTCCACTTCAGGTACCTTGCTCCCAGGCAGCTAGGCCCTTCCCACTCCAGGGCTAGAGTGAGACTCCTCCAGCTTCTGGCCCACAGCCCTCTTATCGGGGCCAGCTGGGCCCTAATTGAGCTGGCCACAGCTGTAACTGCTTCCCCACTCAGCCTAGCTTGGCTGCTTTCAATCCCTGTTCTCCAGGAGTGGGGCAGCCGCCCCACTACAGTAAGAATCCGCATGCTTTAGGAGATCTAAACCCTCCACTGCAAAACATCCTTTAATTCGTAATGGTCTTTGTGCGTATTTGTTTTGGTTCGATTTTCCCAGGACAGTGAATGGGCGATTCGTTCGCTAGTAGAGAGCTGGGTGAAATGTTATAATTAAAATTCTTTTAGGGGAATATGCAGCTTAGGTGAGACCAACACATTTAGCAAACTGCAGTTGATTTTGCTGAATTGTTTCCATCAACCCTCCCCCCCAAAACTGTTCTCTCCCTAGCACTGGCCAGAGCAGCCGAGGGCGTCAGATGCTGTCACACTCCAAGACAAAGTTGGCTGTATTTCTGAGTGTCACTGAAGGAGTGATCGCTCACTGCTTGGGGTTAAATGCCACCCAGGACTACGCTGGCGCATAAGGTCTGGTGTCTTGCAGTCCACATAGGTAGACAAAAATGCAGGAGGCCAGTGGGTATCCAGATATGTTGTACCAGACTGCCAGCCAATGCTGCATTCCTTAACCTGGAGTCCCATTGTAGTTTCTAACATTTCCAAAGTGAAATAAGCTAAACCAAATTAGGGCCACTCTAAATCTGAATAACAGTGTCCACATGGGATTTAATGTGGTTTAACCAATCCCCTTCAAATTTGCATCTTTAATGAACCTGGATTAATTTTCTCAGATGCTCCTATATAGAAAAAACCTAAATAAATCTATGCAATGTACAGGCAACGTGATTCCAATCCTTTACTCCGCCTGCTTACTGAAATCCGGAGAGACGACTGCATATTGATTGTGTCTCATTTTCAGACGGGATCGCACCAGCAGTGGAGCCCTATGGGTTTTGAATTACCCAGACAGTTCAACAAAGCTCTGAAGAATGTAGAACAACTCCGCCTGACGCCTCCTGTGCTTCAGCGGGTTTGTCTCAGAAAAACGGCTGCGGCTTCATTTAGAACAAGCATGCAGCGGGGTGGCTAGACCTTGGGGCTCTAGGAAACAGGCCTGTCAAGGGTTAAGATCCCCCTTTGGGGCCCAATACCCCATAACTCAGTGGGAGTCTTTAGAGTGCATCCCTGTGGCTACTCGAATTTGTGCCTGGGCTTGGCTCAGCCTCCAGCCATTCCAAGAGTTCGGGGAGTCAGAAAAGTGGGTTAGAGCCACGTGTGCCCCGCTCCCCATGCATGCACACGCCGCTTCACTAATCATCGTGACACTGGCAGACCAGGTGCAGCTCATGCCACGGCCCCTAGTCCCCACCGAAGTCTGACCAATACGCAGCTGGAAACCGGTCGGGCTCACTTGTGGCAGTGTTGTTAAAACAGGTATTGGGTTTATTAAAAATGTGTTTAGTGTTGAGACTTTATGTAATGCTTGTGAGCTTCTGTATGGAGTGATCCCACTTATAACAACTGGTTCCCGTATTAGAAGGTTATATTAAGGGTTTGCATTGTAATCCTCTGTGACGTAACTCCCCAACCAGGAAAGGAGCGCTAATTAATGCGGAAATGCTGGCTTCCTGCAGAAGGGGTTAGGTCCTGCCCGCTGAAACCTAATGAGCCATTGTGAAACTTCGAAGAACAAAGACTTTGTTGATTACCACCCCACACACACCCATGAAGAAGAGACACAGGAGGGCTCCTCTCATCAGCTTGAACTCTGGGGGAGGGAATAAACATCCCTGCCAAGAAGGAACTGTATCTCCATGCTGCATGAACTCTGAGGGGTGCAGATTTCTACGTATAAGCAAGAGTTCTCCAGCCCTGGGCTAGTCCTAGAAGACGTCTACAGCTTGCATATTACAGCAACTTCTATTACCTTTTGGAACCTAAGACTGTAACTTGTTTGTGTACATGCGTGTTTACCTGCTTTAACCTTATAAATTACTCTTATTTCTTTCTCCTAGTTAATAAACGTTTAGATAGTTTATTACAGGACTGACTACAAGTGTTGCGTTTGGTGTGAGATCTAGGGTTCAATTGACGTGAGGTAAGTGACTGCTCCTTTGGGACTGAGAGTAACCTGAATATTGTTGTGATTTTTGGTGTAAGGGACCATCTATCATAGTGGCAGGCTCGCCTGGGTGGCAAGATAGACCGGAGTGCCCAAGGGGTTGGTCTGTGACTCCGACTCCATGTAAAGGCTGTTTCAGGGCCCGAGGAGTTCACACTTGATACTTGGTTGGTGAAATCTAATTGTAGACCATATAACCATAGGTGCCACCTTTTGTTGGCGCTGCTCGGTGCTCCACCCTGGCCCCGCCCCAACACCACCCCTGGCCCACCCCAACTCCACCCCCGGCCCCGCCCCTTCCCCAAATCTCTGACCCCTCCGCCCCGGGAAAAATTGGTGGGTGCTGAGCACCCACCGGCAGTTTCCCAGCAGCCCTGCACGCACCCACCCGCCCGCCCAACTCAGTCACCTTCCGGGTTCCCTGCGTGGCCAGAGGCGCCTCCGGCCGCGCAGGGAACCCGGAAGGTGACTGAGCTGGGCGGGCGGGTGGGTGCGTGCAGGGCTGCTGGGAAACTGCCGGTGGGTGCTCAGCACCCACCAATTTTTCCCCGTGGGTGCTCCAGCCCCGAAGCACCCACGGAGTCAGCGCCTATGCATATACCCAGTTCTGGTTTGTGCCCTGGCTTGTAGCAGGATGTCAGGAAGTTGGCACACACATTTGTGAGCTACTCTAGACAGCTTGACAATCATAAACTAAGCCTGGCTCAGAAAGAGCCTGCCAGCTTGGATATACAGACTCCAGCAAGTCAAATACTGTAGTCTCGAGAATGGTCATTTATGCATAAGAACTGCCAGACTGGGTCAAACCAAGGTCCATCCAGCCCAGTATCCTGTCTTGCAACAGCGGCCAATGCCAGGTTCCCCAGAGGGAATGACCAGAACAGGGAATCACCAAGTGATCCATCCCGTTGCCCATTCCCAGCTTCTGGCAAACGGAGGCTAGGGACAACATCCCTGCCCATCCTGGCTAATAGCCATTCATGGACCTAACCGCCATGAATTTATCTAGTTCTTTCTTGAACCCTGTTATAGTGTTTGCCTTCACAACATCCTCTGGCAAGGAGTTCCACAGGTTGACTTCCATCAAACTTCTGGTTCTCCTCGCTAATCCATCCCTCCGAGCTGGCTTGTGTTCACTTCTTCCAGCTGTTCTGGTTCAGGCAAAAACATTTCTTACTATTTCTCGATTCATGAATTTCTCTCCTTTGTATCCTTCATGGTGTGTAAAAGAACAAAATCCCTATTGGGTCAATACCTTTTGGAATAGAAAAGATAAGCTGGGCTCCACCGAGATCTCTCAGTCCCCAGCTGCAAGCAGGTAAGAAAATCTTCAAGGTCAGATTTCTTCTCCTGGGTCCACTTGAAGTGTATTTGGCTACTCTGGGCCTATCTGTTGCAGCTGAATTATTAAGAAAGCCTAAGAGTCAATCAGTAATGCACAGGGGTGCCAAAGCAACCTGTTCTAGTTATTAAGCACTGGGCCACGCACCGAAAAGAATAAGAAATGATATTGGAGAAAAGCACTGAGGAAAGGGGGAAATCATGGAGAGTGGTTGTTGAGTCTTTAATCTGATAGGAATAAGATCCAATAACTTGTGAATATTATTCATGGGAACACACACACTTCACCTAATAAAGCCCATTCACCTCCTCCCTCCCCATGGTGAAGGATGCTGGAGAGGAAAAGGGGAATACCGCAGGTGGAGACGAGAGAGAAGAGCAAGTAGGATTTGTTTGAGGGGGGTGACGGGAGGTAATGGACTGGGGAGGGGTGACCAAGCTCCATAGATTTAACACCAGAAAGGACCATTCTGACTGTTTTGTCTGACCTTCACGACAGAGTTCCAGAGAACATCACTCAGGGGTCCCTCACTCAGGTCCATATCTTGTGATTGAGCTAGAATGTGTCCTTTGGAAGACCATCCAGTCTCTTTTCAAAGGGCCATATTCCCACAGACTCAGGAAGCCATAAGTAGTCTCTCCTGCCAATCAGTTTACCCCTCCCCCCCTCCCCGTTCCTGCACCGAGCAGCTCTTGTATGCAGGAGAGACTCCAAATTCTACATTGTTCCTATGGTTAATTAACTTCACTTGTAAACATTTGTTAAATCCAGTGCCCAGTCCCATATCCTACAGACCAAAGGGCATGTATCCAACAACACAGTCTGTCCTAACAGTGAAAGGGGACACACTGAAAATATCCCCTCCCCCATGCACATACACAGCCTTTCTCCCACGTACGCCAATAAATGCTATCACCTACAACTTGTTTTCCTTTATCACATACTGTCAGCTAGACTGACTGCGTTTGCCTGCACTGAATACATCTTTGTAGAAATTTGGCAAGTGGATGAATACAGCACTGATGCAAGTTATTTACCGTGTTATCTCCAGATAACACAGTAGAATTACCACCAGCTACTATGGAATTCTCTTTGTTTATAATATAATGGAGTTGTCAGGTGTTTTACAACACATTTATTACAAAACACTATGGTGTATTTCACAGGATGCAGAAAATATCTCAGAGCAACACCCTAGACATGTTCTTTTATGGTAAATTGCTGCGTTCTCGTCATATCTTTATTCAGTCATGTTTTCTTAGTTCCTGCTCCTGTATTTCTTAAAGGAATATGGCAAAGCACAGGACTCTGACATTTCTTTTCCTGTTTGCTTTTAACGCTTAGTCTTTGCCCAGCTGTCCTGGAGTCTTGTTTCCGAACCTTTTCCTAGTCAATGCAATCAGTTCTGTACAATATCCGCCACTCAAGGCAATAGCTTTATAAGCCCGTGTAGATATTGCCTTTACCTGCTCTACCTCTGCTGGAATTGAATTTCAGCACAGACCTGATATCAAAGCTGCTCTGAAGTCTGGGGTGCTGTTGTAGAAAAGGAGAGCGAGAATTGTGTGTCAATGGCAGAACTGCTGATGTTTTCACAGGCATTGCTGAGACGTGCTGTCAGGCACTGAGGAGAGCACCCCGCTGCAAGGCTCCGGGATTGTTCCTGTGCTAGGACGTGGCTGGGGCTCTATCCCCATGGTCCTGGGTTCCCCCAGATCACCATCTTCAGCCCCCGGGACTCCCACCCCATCCCACCCCCCTGCTTCCTCACAGTATAACCCCCTGGACACCATGCTGACTGGGCTTCCTTGCACACCCCCACCCAGGGATCCATCAGCAAGGAGTAAGTCCACAGCAAAGGGTTTTTTCTGTATGAAAGTGAAGGCCCGGGGGGGAAATGCATGTGTATCCAGTCTCCATACCCTCCCCATGCGAGGAAGGCTTTCTGTGGGGCACAGACTGGCTCCAGGGAAGCCATTGACTCGTCTCCCTGCAGTGCTTCAGCAAGGGTGAAATCCACTCCCTAAGATTCCTCCTGCACCACGGCCATTGGGAATGATCCACCCATGTATCCGGTCTTTCTGAGCACACCCACCCAGACACATCCGCCGCTGCTGCCAGGCTGATGAAGGCAGAAAGGAGTTTTTTGGAAGGCGGCTGGCTGGCAGAGTTCATTATTGAAGAACTCTTGTGAAGTTGGTGGGGAGTTTTTGTGCTATTAGTGGTGTGTCACGGCACCTAGCGCTGTACAAAAATGTCTTCTTTATTCTTAAAGTCCAGATAAATCAAATGAATCAGCGGCACTCCAGTAAAGTCCATGGTGCTATCTATGGCCTCCATTGCTATAGGACCAGAATGGCATATTTTTTCCCTCACTGCTTCCACGTGAAGTAGGATGTCGCTATGATGGGGAGAGGAAACTGAGGCACAGAAAGATGAGGTGATTTCCCTAAGGTCACACAGGCAGCTGGTGACAACGCTGGGAAGTGAGCCCAGGTCTTCACACACTAGCCAGCCTCCCACAGACCGTCTTTCCTCCCACTGCCATGCGACACGGGCTGAGCAGCTGCAGGGCTCGCTATCTTGTTACAAGCCTTCAGGCCGATTGCCCTTCTTTCTCCCTCCTGCCCCCTGCACTGGTGGTGAGCTGAAAGTCTGCTCCTGTTGCCAGCTAAACTTTCCTGAGCTTCCTTGACCCTGGGGTTGGGCCCTCGGTGCCTGCCTGGGAAACAGACAATTTGCCGAATGTGGCAGAACACTTAAGCCTTTCACCATGGTCAGCGTGCATGGCAGGGTCTGTGCTTTCGTCTCTTCTCTAAACTCCTTCGCCACTTGGAACAAACTCCAAGCACCTGCAAGGCTAAGCAAATATTCATTCTTCTTGAGTTGCTCCATAAACACCTGTCATTCCAAGCACCAGGAGCAATTCAGCATTAGCATTCTACTATCCAGTCTTCACCGTGCGGCCTAGACAAACTCTCCAAAACAGCATCTCAGGGAACGAGTTTATTGCAGCTCAGATGACACTCTTACCTTATCCTGGTCACATTTCATCTAAGCAGGAGACCAATTCTGACTTTTGAAAATGTGAGTTGTCTATAGTCTGTAAATCCCTTGGAATGGGGAAGAGGAAGTTACATTTGCAGCTGTGGATTTCTTTAGTGGAAATACAAATGCATCATTGTCATGTAGAGCACAATAGCTCAAGGGGAAAGTATCCCACGTTCCCGCTATCACTGCGCAGGGTTCATTTAAATAAGAACAAATGGAATATGTGCATAACTGGTATGTAACAAAGCAAACTATAGGGGCCTGGTATTCCTCTCACTTACACTTTGTTACAGATGATTGGCACAGAAATGCTTTAGGGCTCTAATCTCAAGACACCGCATAAGGTGGGCACTTTGTTCAGACAAAACATGGAACCGGATTTACTTGTAAAGCAAATGTCTGCATAAGAAATGGAAAAGCAGGACTGAGGATATTTAAATCCCAGAAGCCCAGGAGAAATGACCAGGCCCTTGTAGTAGCAGGGTTTGGAGTTGTGGGTAATGATGTCTCTGGGATTCCTGGAGCATGACGCAGCATCTCATCCGGCCACATGTGCAAACACATTCAGCAATCGCCATGGAGATGCCTGGTGATGTGTAAGTGCCTGAGAAACTGGAAAGGCAGCTTTAAAAATGCCTGAACAACCTGCAGTGAAATATTGTGGCTTGTGAAGGGATTTCAGTGCAGACAGGTTAGTAAGAAACGGCTCCGGAGTAAGGGGAGTTTCGGCAGAGCCCAGGATTGCAGACGTGATTTTTGTGTAAGGTGCCAGTTTTACACCCCTTAAAGAACCCAGTTTTGCAGAGGCTCAGCAACAGAGACCCCTGGCCACACCCCCGATGGTCAGCCACCCCCGCCTCTTTGGGCTGGATTGGGGGAAGCTGGTTCCAGAGCTGAGAGCTCTGAGATCCCCCTTTGTTAAGCAGAATGGGATCCATTTCCAGGGCTCTGCTGAGGGCTTGGGCAGCAACGGGGAGAACTAACGCCCCGGTGACAGTCGGAGCCCGGCTCCGGGGGTTGTTACCTGGCACACAGGGTCACCGTGCCACTGAGATTTGGCCTGGCCACCCCTCCATCATGCCGATGGCCAGGCTGTGTGAGTGGCATTACCAGCTGGCGCAGGGGGGGTCACAGCGCCACTCGCACGGATCTGGCCTGGCCGCCCCTCTGCCATCATGAGGGAGGGGCAGCCAGGCCAAACCTTACCCCATGTGCCAGATGGCAGCGCTCGGAGCCGGGAGCCAGGCCCAGCCCTGTTGGACTGGCGCCGCTGCTCTGCTTGCTTTGAATCACCCCCGACCCTGTGCTCCCCCAGGGACAGGACTTGAACCCTCTATCCCCAGCGTGGATAAAACGGAGACACAAAACCTCCCCAAATCCCCCCAAAATATAAAAAAGATACCAACTTCCCTGGGGAGGGGGGTAGGAATGGGGGCAGAAAGGCCAGGAGGCAATAGTTTGTCCCTCCCTCACATGCTGGCCAAAGGAGCTGAGACCTGGGGCAGGGCGGGGGTCTGCTGCACCCAGGGAGAAGCCAGAGAGGAGCCAGGGATGTAGATAATCTGCCTTGCAAAGCCTTCCCTGGGCAGCTCTCCAGAGTCAGGTTTGAGAATGTCCAAGCCCCACACACACCGGGAAAGGCACCTCGGGAGCCCAGGGCTGGCCATGAGCCTTGTGACGATTGTACTTTGCGCTATTTGACTTGCCTGCCAGGCACACGGGAGAACGGCTCTGCAGGAGTCTCCTCTCAGCGGCCTGCATAGTCCAAGGTGATTCCGTCCAGTTGCGCCCACGCTGCCGGCTGAGCTCCACTGAACGGCTGTAAGAAAGGACACAGCCTTTCCCACAACGAGCTGCAGGGACACAGCGTTAGCGACTCACTTGCTGGCAGATGAGCAGTGATTTAATACAGGGGATGTGGAAGCATTTGTTAAGCAGAGCTCCCTGCAGTTCCTTCACATGGGACATCACCTTCAAGAAGATGCTACAAGACACCCCAACAGCTCCTTGGGGGAATTAGAGGAAACACGTGTCTGTCCATCTGGGGCATTAGTGACACCGGCCCCTGGAGGAGCACCCAAGGGCTAGGAATTCTTGATTCACAGGGTGAGATCCTGGCCCTGCGGAAGTCCAAGAGAGCTTTGACCTTGACTTCAGGAGGGCCTGGATTTCATCCATGGGCTTTAAAGCCAGAAGGGATCACTGTGGTCATCTAGGCAGACATCCAGCCGGAGAATCCCGGGCAAAGGTTCCTGCCTCAAGCCCATAACATCTGGCTGAGCTAGAGCCTGTCTTTAAACACTGACTGGGGAACATCATTTAGGGCTTGCACAGCTTGCAATCAGGTACTTAGAATCATAGAATCTCAGGGTTGGAAGGGACCTCAGGAGGTCATCTAGTCCAACCCCCTGCTCAAAGTAGGACCAACCCCATCTAAGTCATCCCAGCCAGGGCTTTGTCAAGCCAGGCCTTAAAAACCTATAAGGATGGAGATTCCACCACCTCCCGAGGTAACCCATTCCAGTGCTTCACCACCCTACTAGTGAAATAGTGTTTCCTAATATCCAACTTAGACCTCCCCCACTGCAACTTGAGACCATTACTCCTTGTTCTGTCATCTGCCACCACTGAGAACAGTCTAGACCCACCCTCTTTGGAACCCCCTTTCAGGTAGTTGAAAGCTGCTATCAACCCCCCCCCCCATTATCTTCTGCAGACTAAACAATCCCAGTTCCCTCACCCTCTCCTCATAAGTCATGTGCTCCAGCCCCTAATCATTGTTGTTGCCCTCCGTTGGACTCTTTCCAATTTATCCACATCCTTCTTGTAGTGGGGGGACCAAAACTGGATGCAATACTCCAGGTGTGACCTCACCAGTGCCGAATAGAGGGGAATGATCACGTCCCTCGATCTCCTGGCAGTGCTCCTACTTATACAGCCCAATATGCCATTGGCCTTCCTGGCAACAAGGGCACACTGTTGACTCATATCCAGCTTCTCGTTCACTGTAACCCCTAGGTCCTTTTCTGCAGAACTGCTGCTCAGCCAGTCAGTCCCCAGCCTGTAGCAGTGCATGGGGCTCTGTAGCAGTCAGCTCCCAGGCGGCTGCACTCCGCAGCACGGTATGGGGAGGAGGTGACCAGCCCTCTGTGGAGAAAGAAGTAGTTCGGGACTATGTAGAAAAGCTGGACGAACACAAGTCCATGGGGCCGGATGCACTGCATCCGAGGGTGCTAAAGGAGTTGGCTGATGTGATTGCAGAGCCATTGGCCATTATCTTTGACAAATCATGGCAATTGGGGGAGGTCCCGGATGACTGGAAAAAAGCTAATGTAGTGCCCATCTTTAAAAAAGGGAAAAAGGAAGATCCGGGGAACTACAGGCCAGTCAGCCTCACCTCAGTCCCTGGACAAATCATGGAACAGGTCCTCAAGGAATCAATTCTGAACCACTTAAAGGAGGGGAAAGTGATCAGGAACAGTCAGCATGGATTCACCAAGGGCAAGTCATGCCTGACTAACCTAATTGCCTTCTATGATGAGATAACTGGCTCTGTGGATGAGGGGAAAGCAGTGGATGTGCTATTTCTTGACTTTAGCAAAGCTTTTGATACAGTCTCCCACAGTGTTCTTGCCAGCAAGTTAAGGAAGTATGGGCTGGATGAATGCACGGTAAGGTGGATAGAAAACTGGCTGGATGGTCGTGCTCAACGGGTAGTGATCAATGGCTCCATGTCTAGTTGGCAGCCGGTATCAAGTGAAGTGCCCCAAGGGTCGGTGCTGGGGCCGGTTTTGTTCAATATCTTCATCAACGATCTGGAGGATGGTGTGGACTGCACCCTTAGCAAGTTTGCAGATGACACTAAACTGGGAGGAGTGGTTGATACGCTGGAGGGTAGGGACAGGATACAGAGGGACCTAGACAAATTAGAGGATTGGGCCAAAAGAAATCTGATGAGGTTCAACAAGGACAAGTGCAGAGTCCTGCACTTAGGACGGAAGAATCCCATGCACTGCTACAGACTAGGGACCGAATGGCTGGGCAGCAGTTCTGCAGAAAAGGACCTAGGGGTTACGGTGGACGAAAAGCTGAATATGAGTCAACAGTGTGCCCTTGTTGCCAAGAAGGCTAACGGCATTTTGGGCTGTATAAGTAGGGGCATTTCCAGCAGATCGAGGGACGTGATTATTCCCCTCTATTCGGCACTGGTGAGGCCTCATTTGGAGTACTGTGTCCAGTTTTGGGCCCCACGCTACAAGAAGGATGTGGATAAATTGGAAAGAGTCCAACGGAGGGCAACAAAAATGATTAGGGGGCTGGAGCACATGACTTATGAGGAGAGGCTGAGGGAACTGGGATTGTTTAGCCTGCAGAAGAGAAGAATGAGGGGGGATTTGATAGCTGCTTTCAACTACCTGAAAGGGGGTTCCAAAGAGGATGGATCTAGACTGTTCTCAGTGGTAGAAGATGACAGAACAAGGAGTAATGGTCTCAAGTTGCAGAGGGGGAGGTTTAGGTTGGATATTAGGAAAAACTTTTTCACTAGTAGGGTGGTGAAGCACTGGAATGGGTTACCTAGGGAGGTGGTGGAATCTCCTTCCTTAGAGGTTTTTAAGGTCAGGCTTGACAAAGCCCTGGCTGGGATGATCTAATTGGGTTTGGTCCTGCTTTGAGCAGGGGGTTGGACTAGATGACCTCCTGAGGTCCCTTCCAACCCTGAGATTCTATGATTCTATGATTCTATGATTCTATGGGATTCTTCCTTCCTAAGTGCAGGACTCTGCACTTGTCCTTGCTGAACCTCATCAGATTTCTTTTGGCCCAATCCTCCAATTTGTCTAGGTCAGTCTGGATCCTATCCCTACCCTCCGTGTATCCTCCCAGCTTATTGTCATCTGCGAACTTGCTGACAGTGCAAAAATTCATCCCACCATCCAGATCATTAATGAAGATGTTGAATAAAACTGGTCTCAGGACCGACCCTTGGGGCACTCCGCTTGATACCGGCTGCCAACTAGACATCGAGCCATTGATCACTACCCATTGAGCCCGACAATCTAGCCAGCTTTCTATCCACCTTATAGTCCATTCATCCAGCCCACACTTCTTTAACTTGCTAGCAAAAATACAGTGGGAGACCGTATCAAAAGCTTTGCTAACGTCAAGATTATATCACATCCACCATTTTCCCCATATCCACCAGAGCCAGTTTGTCTTTGTCTGATCCCCTCCGCTGCTGGCCACAGACCTCCCTCACTTCCAATCTCACCCCTCCCCCGCCTCCATTAAGGGTGGGGAGATATGATAGAGGTCTATAAAATCCTGAAGAGTGTGGAGAAAGTGAATAGCGAAGTATTATTTACCCTCTCCCACAAACGAAAACGAGGGTCACCCAATTAAATTAATAGGCAGCAAGTTTAGTGCAAACAACAGGAAGTACTTTTTCGTACAACACACCTGTGGAACTCATTGCCTGGGGATGCTGTGATGGCTAAATGTATAACTGGGGTTAAAAAAGAATTAGAGAAGTTCATGGAGCGCAAGTCTATCAATGGCTATTAGCCAGGATACTCAGGGATACAACCCCATGCTCAGGGCAACCCTATGCTTCGGATTGCCAGAAGCTGGGCACGGAAGACCAGGGTGGATCACTCCATTCTGTACATGCCCCCTGAAGCTATGAGCCACTGTCAGAGACAGGATACTGGGCACGATGGACCATGCTCTGACCCAGTATGGCAGCTTGTACGTTCATACGTTCTCCCTCCATAGCATTTTAATATCTGACCTTTCACTTTGGTCCACACAAACACAAACTCCCAGTCAGGCGCGCCGCGCCTGGCCTTCCCAACACCTACCACTTCACGCCGATCCATGTCAAATGCAGCAGCTTGGATCATTGCCCTTCCCCACTAAACGATCGTGCCATGTCCTTTGTTGAATCTGACTTCTAGCTTCCCCTCTTTCAGCAACAGATCCAGTGCACATTTCTTGTCCATAGACCATTAGCTGTTTAGGGCAGGGGTGGTTTTCTCTGTGTCTGCGGGCAGTGCCTAACTTATTGTAGGAGCAGCCATAATACCGTAATAATAGTAACAACCTTTACGCACGGCTGTAAATGGGCTCTGAGTGCATTTTTTAACACGTCAGTTTCACCTGCCTACATGGCAGATCTCAATGGCTTTGATTGCTGCTGGTATTCAGCAAGTACAAACGAGGAGTCACACACATAATGGCACCTTGGTAGTTGAAAAGCATTATAATGGATGCACATACAAAGGCAATTGGACCAGATCCTTTATTCAGTAAAAGTCTAATTCAGTCTGCCAAGTGCTACGTTTCAGTGTCATGCTTCTGTATACAAGCACAGAGCGCATACCATCCCACGGTACTAACATTGCCTCAGCCAAAATGAACACTGCTCTGACCATAAAGGTATTTTTAATAACTCTCTTGCTTTAAAATGATGCTGTGGAAGCTGCTTAAAAACTAAAATATTTCAACCGTTGTCAGGGTTCCCTCCCCACTCTGAACTCTAGGGTAAGGATGTGGGGACCCGCATGAAAGACCCCCTAAGCTTATTTCTACCAGCTTAGGTTAAAACCCCCAAGGTACAAAATTCCCTGCACCCTGAGAAATGCTTCTTCCACTGCCACCATCAAGTGTTTTAAACAGGAACCTGGGAAAGGAACCACTTGAAGTTCCCCTTCCCCTCAAAATACCCTCTCAAGCCCGTACCCGCCTTTCCTGGGGAGCTTGAGAATAATCTCCTAACCAATTGGTTACACAGTGATCTAAAACCCCACCCCCGGGGTTTATAACAATAGAAACAATCAGCTAATTAAAAGAAGGATTTTATTAAAACAAAGAAGGTAAAAATCATCTCTGTAAAATCAGGATGGTAACTATTTTACAGGGTACTCAATTACCAAACTCAGAGGGATTCTCCCTCTGGACAAAACCGTAATGTTACAGAAAAACCAGGAATAACCCCTCCCTCTAACCCAGGGAAAGCTCACCAAGCAAAACAAACAAAACCTATTTGCAATGCTGACTAACTTACTTTAGAACAGGGAGGTTTAGTGAGGCTGGTTTTGGAGGAGATTGATTTTCTGCTGGTCTGTTTAGTTCCCCAAGATCACTCTGACTCAGACAAAGAGGCACACACAAAACCTTCCCCCCTCCCAAGATTTGAAAGTATCTTGTCCCCTTATTGGTCAGATGCCAGCCAGGTTACCTGAGTCTTAACCCTTTACTGGTAAGAGGATTTTATATCACTGCATCAGACCCTCTCCCCCTTCCCTTTATATTTATGACAACCGTATCCCTATAGTTGTGTAATTACATCATTGTTCTCCTTTAAACTTCATTTTCCTATAAAATAACATTTACACTATAAATTAAAGATTTATTACAGAACTACAGGCCCTGATTCAGCAAAGCACGTTGGCTCGAGCTGACCCTAAAGTATGTGCCTAAAGTAAGGCAGATGCATAAGTGCTTTGCTGAACTAGACCCAACAATCAGATCTTCCAGAGTGACGGCTGTTTGCACAGAATTCTGAACCCAGTCTTGCTCTCGTTAGTCTTGTTAAGTAGCAACAGACTTTATGAGTTGATTTCAATTGGACTACTTGTAATTTGCTTCACTTGAGTAACGGTGGAAAAATATGCTCTATACTTACGTTAGTTATTTATATAATGGGGACAGTTAACTTGTGAGTTGAGTGTTTCTTCATAAGGGGTAACCAGGTAAATATAGCATTATATCAAACCTCTCACAAATTTGGCTGGTATATATGAGAAAACGTGCACAAAAAATAGCTAATCTTCCCCTGGCTTCAGTAGGACTGCGGGAGCTGACCTATGGAAAACCAGCTCCCTTCTTTATGTACTTCCCTTTGGGCCTCTACATTGAAAGGTTTAGCCTAACTAATGGGTAGAGTTTTGCTGTTGTCTTCAGTGGGAGCAGGACTGCAGTGACAACCTGCCCCCAGCCCTAGGAACTCCAGCGCTGAGCGGGCTTTTCGTTACACACCTGGACAAGAGAGCTAGCTAGGCACAGAGAATTGATGAATGTCCCAAGGTTGGATAGTGATTTAGGAATGGGTGTCAGGTCACAATCCCCTCATCTAATCCCTAACTGCCTCTGTGCCGATTCTCTACATTGAGATCAATGTGCATAAATGAAAAACGTTATGAGATGAGCCATTATAACAGGGATGTGAACTTTCATCCTTCCTTCTCTGGCTAAGTAAGTACATCTCTAACGATAGCTAACAGCCCCAGTGTTTCAGGAAGGATTCATAGACTCATAGAGTCATAGACTTTAAGGTCAGAAGGGACCATTATGATCATCTAGTCTGACCTCCTGCACAATGCAGGCCACAGAATCTCACCCACCCACTCCTGTAATAATCCTCTAACCTATTCTTACCAGCTGCGTTAGAGTCTGCTGAACTGAATGTGAACACCGTTAGCTGAATGCAAACCTGCTCCTGGCAGACATGCAATCCCTCCCTTTGGGATATTTGGATTCTCCCATGATAACACTGTGTTGTGACATCACAATGTAAATGCCATCATGTCCATATGCAGTATCCCAGGCAGCTGAGACTGGAGCAAAGTCCACTTCTTTGGTATGTGAACCGATAAAGGGGGTCAGGGCTGTGTCTGAGGGTAACAAACAGCAGAAACCAAACCAGCATCCCAGCTTCCCAGGGAGCAGGGCCTGTCTGCCCTTTGACATTCTCAGCAGCAAACCCCTTTTTCTTAGACACTCGCTTGCAACAACACTCATCATCTGAAACTCTTTCCTTCCTTCCTTCCCAAACCATCCCCACCCCATTTGGCCTTCTCTGTGCTTGGCTCACAGCAATGAGGTCAGCTCCCAAGGCTACATGTCAGACACAAGTCACCTTGGTGGGATCTGGGCCCCAAATGCTAGAACGTCTCTAAGCAGGCATCAGCTCCTGGCTCCGTGCTGGCTTTCACGAGTGCTGGAATTTCATCCATTTTTATCATGGTTAAGTGGCTAATGGGCTATCTGTGTTTTCTAGTCTCCCACGAGGATTCCCTTCTGCTTTGGCTGGGAGACTTTGTTACTGTTACATGCTTCCAACTAATCTCCTACCCAAGTTCTTTTCTCAATTCATGTGTGAATTTCTTTCATGGAAAAAATTACAGCTCCCTTCAATGATTTTGTCCTTGAAGATGCCCTTGCTCTACTGCCTGGGACAGTTTATTATATTATAGCTAACATTATTACATTCTGTATAATTGTATTCTTAGTTACATCATTGCATTTTTAACCCTTTGGGATTTTTTTGGTCTAACTGCTATTGCAGTCAAGCTACTTGTTTTAATAACTAATTACTGAGGAATGGTAACTATGCAAAAAAACCATTATCACGTAACTCAGTATATATAGAGTAGATCAGCATCATTCTTTTGTAGATGGAGTTTAAATATAAAATTTCTTGAACAAATATATATATATATATTTAGAATTGCACGACACTCACAGAATCCTTTGCACGCAGTTTGAAATGACATCATGCTTTGCCCAGAGAACAGTTTACTTTGAAGACTATAACTGGGAACTCTGTGCAGAGTCCTGGAATTGTACACTCAGCACATCCTTTCCCAATGAAAGCCTTTTCCGTAGCACGGCCTTCCTGCTTCAGCATTTTACGCCTGATTGAAAGCCCACTGGAGTCTTTCCATCAACTTCAATAGTCTTTGGAGCTGACCCTTTAAGACAGCCCCAGAGATCCGATGGAAGGCTTGTCACACAACTGAATTGACTTCATGAGCATAGACCAAGGCAGCAGACTTGCCTAAGTTGTTGCTCATGGGACACTAGTGCTCGCCATATAATCAGCAGCCTCCGTTTTCAGTGGCGTAGCCAGGTTTAAAGTACAGGGGGAGCGGAGCTAAAAAAAGGCACCTCCCCTTGTACTCACCCGGCGGCGCGCCAGCTGTTCAGCGCAGGACTTCAGTGCCGGGTCCAGTCCCTTCACTCGCTCTGGCTCTTCGGTGGTACCCACCGCCGAAGTGCCGCTGAAGACCCGGAGCGAGTGAAGGACCCACTGCCGAAGTGCCGCCGAACAGCTGGTGCGCCAGCGGGTGAGTGCTTTTTTTAGCTCCGCTCCCCCGGTAGCGCCGGAGCAAAAGGCGCTGGAGCAAAAAAAAGGCGCCGCTTCTGCTCAGTGGGGGAGCGGCCGCTACCCCCGCTCTCCCCCTGGCTACGCTACTGTCCCCAACCCCAGTTTTCCCACAGTTTTCACCCACAGAATCACTTTCTTTTCACAGCCACATTTGAATGAGTAATCGCCTTCACCCCCTTGTGCCTGACGTTCAGTTGGTGACTGCAAGGCGGAGAGCAACAAATGCTGCAAATTTCATCACAAACAACATCGGCCCTAAACCTGGCATCAGATTCCGGCTAACCGTCGGGCAGCTTCCTGCCCCAAAACCAGTGCCCAGAAAGTGATGGTACCAATACTCCGCTCCTGTCAATATTTAAAGAGGACAAGCAGTATATACCCTAAGGGAACTTTTATTCATAAATTGCTAGAGCCATGTTTGTTATCAGGAAGTTATGATTTGAGTCAGTTTGAAATGAAGGTAAGTCCTTGGAGAAGAACAAACCAGCAGGCGTTCAGTGTTTATATCTAATGTGCTGGTCTCGTTAGGGGTTCATGCAAAGCACATTATTTTCAGAAATATTGACAATGTCTGTATCACTCTCTAACAGCGGGGAGGCCTCATTCCCTCCAATCTCTCACCCTGCACAGAAATTAATGGCCCAGTCCCTCATTTCCACCTGAGCAAATCTCACTGCAGTCTCTAGGAATTGGGCAAATTCAGTCCTAAGGGCCACATAGGTAAAGGTACATGTTTATTTATGTCAGTAAATGTTGAGTGTTGCACCAGCACAAATCTCCATGCAAACAAAAAGCCATTCCCATGTGCAAATTAGGTAATTACCCATGAAAACAGGGAACTCAGGAATGATTATCATATTTGTAAACATGAGCGCTCATCTGTGCATGGAAAATCAGTATGCATGGGGGATCGGTCCAATTTTGGTTCTTCCTTTTACAAATTTGGCCCTAAATTTGCAGCCCGAATGTGAAGTTAATATTGCTCTCACCATTAGTAAAACTTCATAAGGAACCTTACTAATAGGTTCCTGAAGAGAGACAGAAAAATGCAGCTTTCAGAGAAATGAGAATTAATGCAATATTTCTTGAAGTGGCACCAAAGACAATGAATTCATTCTGTATTCATGGGGATGTCGGATGTATCTCCGTAGGTGTTCATTTGTAATCTGCATCACTTAATGGAAATTTACCATTTTATAATCAGGAAGAGCGTTTTATTGTAAGTGTGCTGACATTATGAATTCATTTTGTATTCATTGTAATAGCACTGATCATAATGAACCTATTCGGTATTCATTTGGTGTCATACGTATGTTCCATATTTCCACAAGAGTGCTATTGTAATTCAGCGTTAGTTACCAGTAGTTAATATAGAAATAATATAATGCCACGTAGACCTTTACTTCAACTTAATAATAACTTACCCTACCTGAACATGGCATTGCAATGTTTTTATGAAGCTCCATTGTGCAATACAGAGCAGTGATACTCATTCATGAAGAGTAGGTGAAAAAAATCCAAACCCACTTCAATCCCCTAGTAACTGTGGTGCCTGGAGATGCTTTGCCTACTCATGGCGGGCACATACCGTGCACACGGAGCTTTGGAAATGTTGGCAAGCAATATCCATTGTGGTGCATGTCCACCTGCCTCTGTCCTGGCATGCCCTCATCGGAGGTCAGACAACAGGATGCAGCTCCAAACACCACTGTGTTCCTTCACTGCTTCAATCGTCTGGTTTGTTGTAAGACTCTGAGAGCAGCTTAGGGAAAAGCATCTTCAAACCCACCAGTTACAACTTGTAATTCTTTGAGCGTTGTCTGTGGGCATCCCCACTCATGGTGAGAAGTCAAGCTAACTCCAAATCTAAAGGAGGTGGGTCTGAGGAGCCTCAGCTGAACAGGGGCTATGGGGAAGCCCTCCTAACCTAAGGAGCAATGCTGCTTCGTATAGAGCTCCAGTCAGTTGTGCGGCTGTTTTCCCTAGCTCAGCGACTCTACGAAACGGGGACTTCCAGGGAAGGCTTAAGTGTGCTTGGCTGAGCAGTAAAGAGACAGAGCTACGCCATGCTGACAGAAATCACATGGAACACAGCGCAGGCCTTGGGTCAAGATGTAACTAGTCACTTGGGTTGGATTTTCCATGACGACCAGGCCAAGTCCCACGAAGGCTCTACCACTGCTGCACCCAGGGACACTGCCCTCCTCTGAGAGAGGAGAAACTAACATCCGAGTAGCATAAGTTTAGCTGCATCCCAATGCTGAGCTGTTCATTTAAAGACATAGGCATGCGGGAGGAAAGAATCCGGTGGGGCAGCCCCCGGAAATGACAGACTGGAGAGTCGGCAGGAGCATAGTCCTGTCAGGGGCTGCAGAGCAGCGCCCGGAGTTCACTCAGGAGCCCCCTAACCACCCCTCAGAGCTGCGGGACACTTCCAGGAAACGTGCCCAATTCTAGAGGAATTTGCAACTCGCAGCAAGACTACCCTGACCAGCCCCTCAGCCACAGCGGAGCACCTCCCAACGCGTCCTTAATTCACCAGGTGAGTTACAGGGCCACACCGAAACATCACACCCAGAGCTGCCACTGGCCGCACCCCATTGCAGCGATATCTACCTGGCGCTTGGACGGCTGCTTTGGACAGTCTAATGGGCACAGTGAGAGAACTGAACGGACCGGTCAGCACTTACGTGGAATCAGCACTTTGTGTAGGATAAAGAGGCGAGGGATCTCTCCGAGTTACCATTACCAAATACACGAACCGCCGAAACTCAGGCCTGGCCTTCAAGAGCAGCTATGTGCATGGCACAGTGCCAGGGCCCAGTCCCGGGGTGGCCAACGCCTGGGTAAATGAGAGGAGATGTTCCTCTGAGAGGAGAGGTTACAATCTCCAGTCCTAAAGATGCCATTCATGGATATTACCACTCAGACAATTTAGGGAATACGTCTAGGCCAACAAATGAATTCCCTTTTTTGATTTTATGGATGCCATTCCTTATTGTAACCTCCTGTGGTGTGGATTAGAACTACTGCTTTGTGTCAGGAACAAGCTATGTCTGGGAGGCAGTCAACACTGAATATCTCTACCCTGGTAGGACAATGGGGTTGCTACTGACAGAACCACTGGCTTTTCAGTCTCAGCCCCAGAAATCCCACATGGGGCTGGGAGCAGGGAAAATCCCAGCGGAAGGACAGAAACGAAACCACATCTGTCACAGGCTGCTTTTAAAGGTGACATGCTCTGTAAGCAAAGAGAGTCATTTCAGTGTCAGAAACAGAAGGCACAGCTGGAGGAGAAGGTGCAGGAGGGCCTTTGGCTCACCCCAAGGACACTGAGCTTACCCAGGCTCTCAGGAGTGGTGAGGACTCCAAGGAGGGGATTGCATTCAGGTGCTTGTTGTTTTGCATAGATCTGTAACTCCTGGGCTGTCTAAAAGGCATGTGTGTTTAAAAAGTCTGAGTAAAGCATATGTGTTGAAAAAGTCTGTGTGCAAAGCCTGTGTTCCTTACTTTACTTACCATGGGACCCAGATAAACCAGGGTGCCCAGGAGTGAAGAGCTCTGAGGAGCATGTGGCAGCAAATGAGGACGCTTGGGAAGGTCAGTACTGCTTTCAGGGCACTTGGGCTGACGAGTCCCACGGCCCGAGGAGGGGTGACAGGCAGAGGGTCTGCACCCAGAAATGTGTCTTGCAAGCCAGAACTAGAAACAGTGTCTGGAAACTGCCCAGAGCCAGGTGTCTTGGAAGTCTTTGGGAACCAATACAACAGACTAGTGACCATCCACTAAGGGACCCAGCCCGGGCTGTACTAGCCGCTATCTGAGAAAACAAATGGAGTGCTACAGTTTATGGAAGATCTCGCCGGGAATGTGGATATTTGCTTTCTTGGCTGTGAGCGGTAGATTGCCATGGTGAAGCGGAGTTGTCAACAGCTCAAGAGCAATGAAGTGAATATAACATAGTCTTGGTTTTGACATACTGGACCCTTTACAGGATTTTAAATGGAAAGCTGGGAAACAAGGAGACTTAGCTTCTAAGTCTACAGGGAAGCATGTGGCAGTTGATGCATGTACAGGACATACCAGTCGATTTCTAAAGACTGAAACTGGAGTTCAGCTGATTACACTTGTCGGTTTTGAGGCATTTTGACAACTTCTCCCCCTTTGCTGCTCCGAGACCTGGCTCGAAGTAGGAGTAATGTGGCATGCTGTGGAAGTAGAAGTAGCCATGTTGGTTCTTTTATGCATTGCTCTATCCCGTGCAGAAATGGTAGGGCCATTTGCCATGATGAGAAAATAGAGCCGTTCACCAGAGGACTTTGGTGGACGAGTATCAGAGCAAGTCTGGTCCTCAATCAATTGGATCACCAGAACTGAGTTCAAAGTACACTCCAAACACAGCCAAAAGGGCCAGGGCTTCCCGTAAAAGGGGGTGTTCTAATTCCTCTCAATACAATTTCTTTTTCTAATGTTTATGTTATCAGTTGTTGTTCCAGTTTCAATGTTAGAATAACAATTAAATGAATATTCTAAGTTGGATTCCCGGGTTTCACCATATTCTATTCTCTATAGGTCCCTATACCATGACCCTCATTCCCCAGGTAGAACTCCCTTTGGAGTCAGTGGCAGACAGGCACAGCAATCAATGGCTGGATTTGACCCTTGCTGTATCATGAACAAATGAAGGGTCAGATCGGATTGATATCAGAGTACTTGCAGCATGGCCCTTCAATTGCCAAGAAGGATTTGGTCCAAAGGTGCCATTTTACACATGCTAGACTTTGTCCTCCCATTGCCCGATTCAAACTCTTAGGGGAATGCTCTTTCCTCACATATGCTCAGGGGTTGGCTATTTGCCTAGTCAATATGCCCCTCATTACAAGCCAGAATGTGTTTATCAGCCTGGCAGCAGAAAGTGAGCCAAAGAATGAAGACATGAAAAATCATGTCCCTGAGCCTGAGAGAGAGCCAGACTTTCCCCACCAACAAGAGCAAATGAAGCTGTCGAGAGGGGCAGCAATGTCCTAATACTCAGAATAAAGCGATCACAACATCAGGATTTCATTGGGAATGCAATTCCTCTCTCTCTGTTTGGAGAGGGCTATGTCAAGAGCATCAGGCTGGACTGAGGACTATCAGGAACATGGGCAGTGTGTGGCTTAGGCTAAAGCATCACTTCTGTGTGCCTTTTTCCTGACTGCTTTTGCCAAGAGCCCCAAGAGACTGAAAGGCAAGGAGCTAAGAGGGCAGAGCGTGGACAAAGCCGTGTGACAGCTTGTTAAAATGCAATCTTTGGATTGCTTCACAGAAGGTTATAATTTTCACACCGCCAACCTCAGACTGCAGACCCTGGATACTGCAAACCCTGCTGTATATATTGCAAATATTCATGAGCCCCACATTATCATTCTTAAATGTTATCTGTTGTCTCTGTGGATTGTACTGAGCTTGTTATTGGCTCATGATCCCTGCCCACACAGCTATACTTAGATTCTCTCTTCCACAGCTAATTGCCTGCTCAACCTAGATAGCTCACTGTCCAATTCAGCAGGACCACAAGCAGCTCGCTCCCTAGATAGCCACAGAAGCATGGAGTTTGCATCTCCCTGGCTGACTCAATGCATTGTTATATCAGCTGCCTTCGGAGAGATTCACCATCCTGATGTAGAACTCATTTATCCCGGACAACCAACAAGAAACGCCACCTTCCCCAGGGAGGAGTGTCTGTGAGCCCAGTGCTGAATACATTGGTCACCTACATAACATAGTATTTGGGATTGAAGGCAGAAGCAGCACAGAGCATGTAGTGTGTGCAAAACACGGCAGGCAGCTTTCTGACTGGTTGGCCACAGAGGGCACCTCGCCAGCGTATGCCACACCCTCCATTGTTCCCCAGTTTGCTCCTGATGCCCTTCGAGGTCCTGGTGCAGATGTGCTGAGTTGATACCCAGAAATCTTAGGCACCACCCCTCAATCCATAACACTCCAAGACAGCAGCATTCTTCCGGAGCTCTGCGCCCAGGAAAGCCCAGGCCAGAACAGGTGAGAGACCAAACATCCTTGAGCACCTCACAGTCTTTAATGTAGTAAATACATTAATTTTCATTAACTGAGTGAATGTAACATAAATTAACACTTGGACTTTTTTTTCCCCCTTTGGGAGAAGAGTCAGACAATGAGAGAAAGTGTAGGGAAAAGTATTCTTTTCATGCATTGAGACAGTTTTTCAACAAGCTACAATGAGGAAAAGTAGTTTATTTCACACTTTCTTATTTATTTTTTAATTTTCTTTTGGGAAAACTGCTATTATTTCCTGACAGAAAACATGAAACGTGGGCTGTTTCCCATGAAAACTCTGACACTGTTACAATGGGTGGACTGAATGTCTTATTTTCAAAAGTGGCAAAGATTTCTCAAGCTTGTGACTTTGCATAACGAGTTTGAGGAATGAAGCTAATTTAACCCCGAAGAGCGGAGTGTATTGTTCAAAGAAAACCCTGAAAGAAACGAAACTGTAGTCACCTGAACAGCAACATCATAATAACCTTCCTACTAACATCTGCAGTAAACAATATAAGCATTTACACAATGGAAGTACATTCAGCATGAAATATTAAAGCACTTTCCATTCTAATATGACAATTGATTTATTAACATAACATATTAGTATTCAGTCTCACATACTCTGCTTCTCTAGGCTATTTGGCAACTATGTGTCTACCTATGCATTTATATTCTTTCTGTTTCCTGCTTTTCTCAGCCTTTTGCCCCAGAGAGAAGCAACTAAAATATAACGCTGAGACAAATAGCTCCATATAAAAAGAGATGGATAATGTGAATACGAGAAATAAACAGAAGCGAAAGGTTAGGTAATGAGGTCTGCATGACTTGGAGATAGCTTTCAGTGACCTGCATGAAAGGAGCTGTGTACCCAGACCTTATTTACTGATCTGTGTTTCTTCAGTCACCTAGATTCATAGATTCCAAAGGCCAGAGGGGACCATTGCAATCCCCTAGGTTGACCTCCTGGATAACACAGGCCAAGAATGTCCCCAAACGAATTCCTAGAGCAGATCTTTTAAAACAATGTCCAATCTTGATTTAAAATTTGTCAGTGGCAGAGAGCTCAAGGTAACCCTTGGTAAATTGTTGGTACAGTGCCTAATTACTCTCACCGTTTAAAATGTTCAGTTTATTTCCAATCTGAATGTATCTAGCTTCAACTTCCAGCCACTCTATCATGTTACACTTTTCTCTGCCAGACTGAAGAGCCCATTGTTATATATTTGTTCTCCACGTAGGTACTTCTAGACTGTGATCAAGTCACCCTCTAACCTTCTCTTTCTTAAGCTACACAGATTGAGCTCCTCAAGTCTATTACTATAAGTCAGGTTTTCTAACCCTTTGATCATTCTTGTGGCTCTTCTCTAAACATAAGAACATAAGAACGGCTGTACTGGGTCAGACAAAAGGTCCATCCAGCCCAGTATCCTGTCCACCAACAGTGGCCAATGCCAGGTGCCCCGGAGTGAGTGGACCTAACAGGTAATGATCAAGTGATCTCTCTCCTGCCATCCATCACCCTCCTCTGACAAACAGACGCTAAGGACACCATTCCTTACCCATCCTGGCTAATAGCCATTAATGGACTTCATCTCCATGAATTTATCCAGTTCTCTTTTAAACCCTGTTACAGTTCGAGCCTTCACAGCCTCCTCAGGCAAGGAGTTCCACAGGTTGACTGTGCACTGTGTGAAGAAGAACTTCCTTTTATTTGTTTTAAAACTGCTGCCCATTAATTTCATTGGGTGGCCCCTAGTCCTTCTATTATGGGAACAAGTAAATCATTTTTCCTTATTCACTTCCTCCACACCATTCAGAATTTTATATGCCTCTATCATATCCCCCCTTAGTCTCCTCTTTTCCAAGCTAAAAAGTCCTAGCCTTTTTAATCTCTCCTCATATGGGACCTGTTCCAAACCCCTAATTATTTTAGTTGCCCTTCTCTAAACCTTTTCTAATTCCAGTATATCCTTTTTGAGATGAGGAGACCACATTTGTACGCAATATTCAAGATGTGGGTGCACCATGGATTTGTATAAGGGAAATAAGATATTCTCCATCTTATTCTCTATCCCTTTTTAAATGATTCCTAACATCCTGTTTGTTCTCCAATTTATCACCATCCTTCTTGACTGGATGTTGGATTATCTTCAATTTTTCTGGTTTGTTGAATTCCATATCACAAATCCCGTTCATTGGCGCCCTGGTGCCAATTACGGAGGAGATACCAAGGACTACATTACTTCCTTCTGCCAAAAGATGGCACTTCTGGGCCAGGATCATGGACCCTGGGCTGGGCAGTGTCTGTGGAAGTGGGCACTCTCCTTAGCTGGATTTATGTGTTATGTGGTTGAGTGGGGGAGTTAAGTCTCCACGCCAGTAAATGTTAACCTGCACAAGAAAGAAATCCACTCTCATATGAGGTTTAGAAGAAAGAAAGAGAAGCAAAAAGACAAGGAAACTGCATTTCAGAGTATCAGATGCTGTGGTGTAGCACATGTTTCAAATTGGCAAGTGACCCAAGGCAAATACAAAGATTTGCAGCCTCAGTAGAAACACATTATCTTCATAGAAAATTATGGAATACGACATGCGTATTACACATAGTTATTTCCCACCACAGGATAGAATTAAGGCAAGTAAATTTTCCAAAGGAAATATTTTGAATTGCAGGCACAATGATTATTAATGTGTTTAATTATGTGCTTGTAGGCCGGATCCTCAGCTGGTATAAACCAGGGAAGTCACTTGGTCGTCTCCTCTGTGTACAGCCATGGTTCACTTGAGCTCTCTTAGCTCAACATCACACTGAGAGTTTGTGTTCAGCTTGTGTAACAATTAGAGCTGCTCAAAATTCTGTCAGTGAAAAGATTTTAAAGCAAAATTTGATGTTTTGACAGGAACAACACAGAAGAATTTAAAATACTTTCTGAAAAAAACCCTCAGAGTGATTTGAAATTCTCAAAAAATTCATTTGAAATAGTGAGGCGAAAAATCCATTGTTTCCCTTTTTTACTTTTCCTTTTTTTCTAACTAGAAAAATCTAGGGAAAAAAGAGAGAAAGCATTTTTTCACACTTGCTTTGCCTTTTTTTACTTTAATGGAAATGAGAGCTGGGAAGGTAAAAACTTTTTTTAAGAAAAAAAAATCATTACAAAATTCAAATGAAATGAAAACTGTTCATTTTTGGGGAATATTGTTCACACATACTCCCCTCAAATTTAACCAGCTAGAATAATAATAATCATACCCCTAATCTACTTTCTATATTTTATATATGACAAGTATGTGCAGTATACTACGTTTTAGAGATTAAAATACATTGTTATTAGTCTAGTATTAGGAGCTGTATATTTTCTATAACAAGAGAAAAAAAGAAAATATAGTGCTAGCAATATATTTCTCAAGAAACGTATGACTTCCCTTAACGAAAGGGAAAAGTAACACACTACAGTGGTGGTGTAAAGCATTATA
Source organism: Macrochelys suwanniensis (assembly GCA_033296515.1). Classification (NCBI taxonomy): domain Eukaryota; kingdom Metazoa; phylum Chordata; order Testudines; family Chelydridae; genus Macrochelys; species Macrochelys suwanniensis. Next base: position 1,326,131 of record CM065781.1, on the reverse strand, counting down.
TTACAGGATTGGTACTTAGGGTGAGAATACTTTATAAGGGTAATGTGAATGTTTGCTTTCTCGGAAAAGAAATGAAAGAAAGACAGAACAGAAAAGACCTTCCTTCGGGGAACACATTCCTAGTGCTCCCAGAAGAGGCTGTGTTTCCCCACCAGTAGAAGCAATGTCACTTAGAGAGCCCAGCTGGGATGTTGCAGGCTGAATTTATAGGATACTCTAATAGACTGATGCGTTGTTCTGCTTTTATAGTTGTTGTTCCAGGGCACACACAATAAAGAAAACACATTGTGTGGATTGTCTGGTATGGCTCCTTTTTCCACTTTGTAAACAGCCGCTTTAAAGCCCAGTAAACACTGTTGCTGCTCCGTGGGCTGCTTTCTGAAATACTATAAGGATTGTTTCTGAAATATGGAAGGGGATGTGCTAGGAGAGTTCTCAGAGTAACCATTCAGACATGTTTGAGCAAAGGGGCAGGTGTGAACCATGCTGGCTGGCGGGTGTTGTGTTCCAGGTGAAGGTCAGCGAGTCAGGCCTAGTGAATGGTCCATCGAAGGGGTGAACATCTGGACCAATACTTCTCTCTGTCTCCTGTTGGTGAAGAACTTCCCTATCTCTGGCCTGGATTGTGCAAACCTTGTTTAGCCTGGCGAGAATTTCCTCACACAAGGAGCAACGTGGCGACTCGGGTCACCCATCCGTGCGGAAGGGCTGCTTGTTGGGGCCTGTATGTTTTCAAAATCTTTAGTACCACGCAAGAGCAAAAGAAAAGAAACCTTTGGCCTAATGATGTTAGCTTTAATCCTGACTTCAGCCCCTCCCTGGGAGTTTGCAGTAGAAGGAGATAAGACAGTCCAAGGCTGATAGCTAAGTAGGGTTATTATTCCTATGTGTAGCGACGCGAGACTCACCCGGCGGCGCCTCCTGCTGGTTGTCTGGGAATTAGCTCTTTGCACCAGCCTTGGAGCACCCTCTACAGGGCGGTGCCTCACCTGTCGCTGGCCCCTGTGTCCCTCCCGGACCCCGGTGCCCTTTGCCCTGGTGTTCTGCCCCAGCAGCACCCCCTCACTCTGGGTGTCCCCTTCCCAGGGAACCCCCAACTCTCTATCCTCACCTTGCTTCAGCGTATGGCCACTGCCAGTCACTATCTAGCCCCTGCGCACTGGGGCAGACGGCAGCCTGTAATGGCCGTTCATCATTGGCAAGGGGGGATTGGACCTGCTGTTTCTGCCTAGCCCTGGGCTGCACCTCTGCAACCCCAGGACCTGCTTGAGGCCTTCCCCAAGGCCTGCAGTCTGGGGAGTTGCCAGGCTGGAGCTCCCCAGCCCCTTGGCCCTATTCCCCAGCACTGCTCCACCTCAGGTACCCTGTCTCCCAGGCAGCCAGATGCTTCTCCCTCCAGACTGGAGAGAGAGTCTCTGACCCAGCTCCTCCCTATGCCCTTATAACAGGGCCTGAGTGGGGCGTGGCCCACCTGTGGCTGCTTCCCCAATCAGCCTACCTTTCTTGGCTCTCTCTGTCCCAGCCCTCCCCACGGGCTGGCTCTTAACCCCTTCCGGGCCAGAGCAGGGTGACCGCCCCGCTACACTATGTTACAGATAGGGAACTGAGGCACACAGCTATCTAGTGACTTCTCTAAAGTACCACAGGAAACTTTGGCAGATTGGAAATAGGGAACCCAGCTCTTTTGACTCCCAGTGCATGACTAAACCATCAGACCAGCCTTCCTTCTAAAATGAACGGGAGCATTTTTATCCTAATGAATCAGAAGATTCAAAACACTCAAAACACCAAGGAAGCCAACTGAGAAAACATTTCCCAGATATTATTGCTTAGCTCGCTATTCCTCAAGGCATCCCATCCCCCCCAGCTCTACAAGAATTGGAAAACTGTAAACCAGAGCTCACACAAATCCTCCCTATTGTATACGATGTTGGAAAGTTACCAGTGTTTGTAGCAGAGAATTTCTCATTCATGGTCAGGGCACGGTCACAGCTTCCTGTCTGATCTGCACAAGGCAACCTCACATACAACTGCAGTGAACTTTAAGCAGTGTGTAAACTTAAGATTTATATTTAGAAAGCTTCTTGTTTCCAGATTAACAGAGGATGAAGGAAAAGCATTAAATAACTTATCCACTCTTGTATTGCAAACCTCATCTCATTTAGTAATTGGTATTATACTCCTTGGCTAAATATTACTTCCATTCCACTGTGATGGGTTTTATCCTCTTGCTGGCCAATTATTTTCAAATTTCCTAGCACAAAAAAAAACAAAAACAAAAAACCCTGATATATTTTAACCTTGAAAACCTCCCAAGTGAGTAGGAAACAATCTGCAATAAAGGAAGGAAAGGCACCTCACTGCACTAAGATACTGACTGAGCCTCACCCACCAGGAAATGGAGACAGCATCTCTGAGGAGACTGGTTGGTTGTGGGGGAGGGCCAGGAGCCACTGGACAGGTTAAGAGAGGAGACGTCTCCTGTGGAGCAGACCCTGCCCCTGAGGATTAAGGGAACGAGGGTAACATTTTGCATTTATAAATAACCCTTGACATCTGGGAATCTCCAGTGGTTTATGCACCTCCAGGGTCAGGTGTGAAAGGAGCCAGGGTAGCTCTGCAGTGTACGGAGGCCGCGATTAACTCCCAGCATTATTTCACATGTACACCGTGATTCCCCGATCCTTGCACACAGACGCTTCTCCCCCAGGTGCCATCTCTGTGCTCAGGAGAGTGCCGGGACCAGCTCACCACCTACAGGTGGGGGCATCCAGTGCCACCCCTGACAGAGAAGCCCATTGGGACAACCTTAGTGGGGCACAGCCCTTCCCTTTGCTGTCTGCAGGGTGGTGCAGCCCTGCCTCTCCTCCTGGACACTGGCTAAATGCCGCCATTGGGCACGAACGGACCGAGCCTAACAACATCCCAGGGAATGTTTTCTGTGTATTTACTACCGATGGTTTTTGCATAGTGCCCATGGCCAGCGTGGGGGCTTTAGACCTCCCTGGAAATGTCCCAAAGGAACATCCACAGGGGTCCTGCTCCTCTTCCTTCCCATCTCCTAGGAGGGAGCTTTGGTTTCCTTAAACAGCTTGGCTGTGATGGGAAGGCTTTTCCGGTCTGTGGGCTTGGCAGTGTGTTCTAGTCAGCTTCGGGTTCATTTCTTCTGGCTGCTCATTGCTCAAACAAACCCCCTCAACGAATACATTATGTTAATGGCGCAATTGTCGAATTAGAATGGACAGTGCTTTAATATTTCATACTTCCATTGCATAAATGCTTCTGTTGTTTACTACAGATGTTGGTAGGAAGTTATTATGATGTTGCTGTTCAGGTGACTACAAGTGTCGTTTCCTTCAGTGTTTTCTTTGAACAATACACTCCTCTCTTCGGGGTTAAATTCGCTTCCTTGGTCAAACTTGTTACGCAAAGTCACAAGCCTGAAAAAAATTGTCACTTTTGAAAATAAAACATTCAGTTCACCCATTGTAACAGTGTAAGAGCTGTCATGGGAAACAGCCCACGTTTCATGTTTTTCTGTCGGGAAATGGCAGTTTTCCCAAGGGAAATTTAAAAAAAAAGGTGTGGAATAATCTACTTTTCCTCATTTTAGCTTGTTGAAAAACTGTCCCAGTGCATGAAAAGTTACTTTTCCCTACACTTTCTCTCACTGGCTGACTCTTCTCCCAGTGAGAAAAAAGTCAAAGTTTGTGTTTTTTTGTTACATTCTCTCATTTAAAGAAAATTAATATATTTAATGCACTACAGATTGTGAGGTGCACAGATATTATGTTAATTGGAGTTAGAGAGAGAGAGAGAGAGAGAGATTAAAAAATGTAAGTATTACTTTTTAAAGTGCAAAATAATTCTCTTTTCCAACGGAAAGTGTTACTTTTTCTCTTTAACTTTTGTTACTTTTCTATGGGGAAAAACAGAAAACAAACAAACTTGGAGAACCTGGGCATTTCCCCACAATTTTAAAATGAAAAAATGTAAGACTAGATGTCCTCTCAATGTCCCTTTCAGTCCTATGATTCCATGTCATGTTCCAAACGCCATGGCGGAGTCAGTGATCCCACAGCAATGCCGTGGTGAAAGCGCAGAGTCTAATCTTTGTGTTCAGACAAATTCAGACTGGAAAACTGGCATCATTTTTGAATGGTGAGAGTAATTAACCATTGGAACAATTTCCCAAGGGTCATGGTGGATTCTCCATTACTGACAATGTTTAAATCAAGCCTGGATGTTTTTTCTAACAGCTCTGCTGTAGGAATTATTGTGGGGCAGGTCTCTGGCCTGTGTTATGCAGGAGGTCAGACTAGATGATCACCACGGTCCCCTCTGGCCACAGAATCTATGACTCTCCAGTCCTGCCCGACCCGCAGGAGGGATCTGAAAGCAGGACAAGTGCTTACCAGTGAGCGAGACAGAGCACAGCCCAGCCCTGCAGAGGGGCTGGAAAGTGTAACAGGTTTGTCTGAAGTGCCATGGTATAAATGAACGCCGCAGGTGAATCTTTTGACTGAACTGAAGACAGCTTTCAAGTCTGCAGATGCTGTTTAGACAGGGTAGGTGAACGCCCCGACTCCCTCAGGGAGTTACCTGAGAGCGAACACTTGGTGTGTTGGGTTGAAGATAGGTTAGATGTTAGATAGTGGCTAGATGTCAATATCTGGGCAGGCTTTCATCCAACATGGTCCTACAAACAGTTTTGAAATATAACAGGAGTACCATTTTGTGGCACACTCTTGACACAGGCCTTTGTGGAAACTGGGAATGGGTGCCAGGGGATGGATCACTTGATGATTCCCTGTTCTGTGCACTCCCTCTGGGGCACCTGGCATTGGCCGTTGTCGGAGACAGGATACTAAGCTGGATGGACCATTGATCTGACCCAGTATGGCCGTTCTTATCTTCTATCACAGAGCTTCAGACTTTATCAGGGTTGCAGAATATTGAGTATCCTCCATACAATACCTCAGGATCTCGCTGCCCGTGGGATTCATACATCCCCAAAGCCTGATCATTTAGCATCTTTGCAACAGCTCTCATAACCTCATGTGTCCCAGGTGTCTGTACTGAAGCCTTACTGAAGCCTGAACAGGCAGCTCAGCATATGAACGAGCCCATTAAAGGTTTCATTATTGGTCACCACTGCAGCAGCACACTGAAATGTTTGCCGCATCACTGTAAGATGATAAATTATGCCACCCTTGTCTGCCTGGTAGAGTAGCCTGAAGGGAATGTTACCTGACGCTCACTACTACATCTCCAGTGGTGTGAAGAGTAGCAGCTTCATCCGCAAGAGTTCTCTGGTCTATTGCAAAGCTTTTCAGATAATATTGTCACAACATTGCAGATGAGATTTTCAAAAGTGGGTGCCTAACCCCTCTACGTGGCTGAAACAAATTAATGTCACACATTCCAATACCTCAGCCTTCTCATGTGCATGGGGGAGGATAATCCTTCTAGACACCAGCACTTTGCTTCTCCAAACCATCTTCACAGCACTCTGGTCCTGTGTTGGTATTGTCCCACCTTGCTGACACTCTCCTCTGGCTGGCTCCACACCAGAGCTTACCAACGAGCTCTGAGTGCTGGCCAAAGGTTATCCTTTGAGAACAGTGCCCTGTACTTTCTCCTTTGGGGCCAGAGTGAGCTGTCTCTGTGGAGCTCCCAGCCCCAGGCATGCTGGAAAGTGAGACACTGAGCAGGCGAAGGATCTGACCTTAGACCCATCTGTAGTTGCACAATGCACCGCCTCTAGGCTGCTCTACCACCTCTGACCCTCAGCTCTGAGCATTCCTCCTTTGGCTGTTGACAGGTCTGGGGCCTCTGTGCTCCTCCCATCTGGGATCTCACCATCTTCTGTGATACTTGAAGCCACTGGATGGAAGGTTTGAAATTTCTCCTTCTGCCTATTTGAGGCACTTGCTGCTTCAGTTCCCATTCCCCTTGGTGAGGCCACGATCACTCCCTCGGCTGAGATCGCTCAGCGTCCTAAAAGGGGTTTCTTATCTACAGTGTCCATAGTGCGGGAAACATTCGAAAGTCACCACTTGCCAGCACATGCCATGCTGTGACTGTCATTATTTCCTATTCCTGGTGGGTGCTGACCACGGTACGTACACACACACACACACACACTCACACACTACCAGCGCCGGTAGGGTTCACCCTTTTCATGCTAGCCTATTCTACTGTATCCTAGTTCACCCTTTTCATGCTAGCCTATTCTACTGTATCCTATCCAGTTACGTTCTTATACCATACCCATTAGGATGGTGTCTGACGCTGGGAATCACAAGCTCCACCACCACCACTACCTCCTCCAGCAACATCTGTGCAGGTTTAGTTCTGCTCAGAACACACCCCAAAGGCAAGAGAGCAGATGAACTTCTAGCGTGTCCACCCCGCTGGGGCTCAGGTGCTGAGCGGCTCTGCACACGCGCCTCGTTGACTCTATCAGCAGAAACGCGGGTGCCTACGGACTTTAGGCACCAAAAGAGTCAGGCTGTAGCTGAGCAGGGGTTTTGTGAATGCCAGTGGCACCCAAATGTTGGACTTAGACACCGACATCCCCTTTGTGATCCCACCCTAGGTCCCCACATTCAGACACCATAGTCCAAAGGCCCAGACACAGGGCTGTGAGATGCAACTCTAGTGGCCTACTTCTGGTTCTTCCCCTGACTGGCTATGGGATTTGAGAACGTCCCTAACAAACTTCTCTGTCGCATTCCTCACCCACAGTGAACTGGGGGTAATAGCAGGATTGGGTATAGTGACACCCTGGAGTCTCGGGGTATCCGTTAGATTATACTTGCACATCACAGTGCATATAATGAGACAAGCGTCATTATTATTCTCGACTATGAACAGGCGTTAAAGGGACAGGCATGCCATCGCATTACAGCTCAGTTCTGAGATGTGTGTCTTTCCAGTGAAGGCAGAAATAAGACTATTGAGGTCAGGTCACTCATAAACCAAGGGCATTTGGAATGGTACAGCTGCTTCAGCACTGATGCAGTCAGCATTTTGTTGTTTTGTACCAGGAAATCTTCCTACGCATCCCAGGCATACAAGAATAAACATGACAATTAGCCCTTTTCCTTGAAGTGTTGGTCTCTAGCAGATTGTCAGGCACAAACCCACTGGGGGCAATGCAAGAAAACTGCTTGGCAACACAATTCATACAATAGTGTCACAGGACACAGATGACCAAGGTAATGTATTCTGAGAAGGCTGATTCCAGGAAAAATGAACACTAATGATTACAAAATTAATTCATTCAATTAAAAATGAATACACTGTTGGAAATGTTTAAAAAAGTGAATACTAGATAAAATTACTTTACAATCCAATTAAATCTCAACAAGATTTGCTGAGGCTGAGATGGCATTTATTAAATTATCTCTGAACCTCTTATGCAAATCAAAGTTAGATTTGAATGCAATATGCTAATTCTCAGCTGTAGCTACATGAAGCAGTTGTAAGACTCTTAGAAAGAAGTGTACAGAACTTTCTTTAAGGTCACTGCTTGACAGAAACACTACAAAACATAGCAATGCATTTGAGGAGGTTGCTATTCAATCTTCTTTTGTAGAAGAAGAAATGATTAAATGTAGACACTTTCACATATTTTAGGCATTTCCCATTTCCCTTGATTTTAAATGTTAACTTAAATTCTACTTAAGAAATCCTTTAACTTGATATGAAGATGTCCCTTTATAAAAGCACTCAGCTGCCATGCCTAGTACTACAGATTTTTTTCAATTGTTTGCAAACAAGAATTTCTAATAAAAATATATCTTGGTGTCTTTGTAAATTATCAGTTCTTATAAAAATTAGCACTATGATATGTTTATAGATTTTTCATTAAATGATTAGTTTGGTTGACAAAGGTAACTGTGTTGATGTAATAGTCTTGTTTAAGGCATTTGATATAGTACTACTGGGAATTCTGATATAAAAAAACACTGTACAAAATCAATGCAGCATGTATTAAACGTATTAAAAATTGGTCAATTGCTAGCTCTCAATAGTAATTGTAAAATTGTCATCTAATGGAGATGTTTCTAGTAGTGCCCTGCAACTGTCTTTTCTTGGCCTGATGCTATTCCATATCTTTATCAATAATCAAGAAGAAAATTTAAAATCATTGCTGGAAAAATTTGAAGATGACACAAAAAAGATGGGCTCATTTGAACAACATGATTTTTAATATAGCTAACGGCAAGATCATACTCAGAAGAAACAAAAATGTACTCCAAACTTGTAGGATGGGGAACAGTAGTTTGGAAAGTCATGACTCAGAAACAGACTTAAGGTCACAGTGGATAACCAACTGAACATGATCTCTCGGTGCAATGTGATGGCCAGGAAAGGGCATATAATCTTTGGGTATACAAGCAGAAGAATACTGAATATTTGTAGAGTGGTGTTACTACCACAGTATATAGCATTAATGAGACCTTTACTGGAATTCTGCATTCAGTTCTGGTGTTGACAAATTGAAAAAGATTCAGAAAAAAGCTACAAGACTGATTTGAGGCCTGGAAAACTTCTCTTACAATGAGAGGTTCAAGAAGGACAATCTACTTAGCTTAACAAAGAAAAGATTCACAGTTTCATAGATTCAAAAGCCAGAAGGGACCAATGGAATCATCTATATATCATCCTAAAGCAGGTCTTTGAGAAAAAACATCCAGTCTTGATTTAAAAATTGTCAGTGATGGAGAATCCCCACCACCGTAGATAAATTGGTCCAATGGTTAAATACTCTCAATGGTAAAAAAATAAAGTGTTATGTCCAGTCTGACTGTGTCCAGCTTCAACGTTCAGCAATTGAATTGTGTTATTTTTCTCTGCTAGATTGAAGATCCCATTACCAAATATTTGTTTCCCATTTAGGTAATTATAGACTGTGATCAAGGCACCCTTTAACCTTCTCTTTGTTAAGCTAAATAGATTGAGCTCCTTGTATCCTGTGGCTCCTCTCTGAACCCTGCACTTCTGGTATCCACCGCAGTGGTTTCTCCAGTGCCAAATGCAGAGGTAAAATATTCTTTCTACTCCTATTCAAGATTCCGTGGTTTGTGCATCCAAGGGTTGCATTAGCCCTTTCGGCCACAGCATCACGCTGGGAACTCAGAGGATTATCCACCACAACCTCCAAATCTTTCAGTCCTTGCTTTTCAGGATAGAGTCCCCCATCGTGTAAGTATAGCTTACGTTCTTTGGCTCCAGATGCATACATTAACATTTAGCCATATTAAAACACATATTGTTTGCTTCCACCCAGCTCACTAAGCACTTTATCAGTGGTGACTTCATGTTTTCTTCCAGGTCATTGATAAAAATGTTAAACAACCTAGGGCCAAGAACAGATCCTTGCAGGACCCTATGCAAACATGTCTGCTTGATGATTATTCCCCATTTACAGTTATATTTTGAGACCTATCAGCTAGCCAGTTTTTAATCCATTTACCATGTGCCATGTTAATTTTATATCTTTCTAAATTTTTAACCAAAACGTCATTCCATACTAATTTAAATGCCTTACAGCAGTCTATTAAATCAACACTATTACTTTTATCAACCAAACGTGAAATCTCATCAAAAAGAACTATCAAGTTAGTTTGACAGGATTCATTTCCCATAAACCTATTTTGATAGGCATTAATTACATTATCCTCTTTAATTATTTATTAATTGGGTCCAATGTTAGCCACCCCATTTTCTTGCCCTGGATTGAGTCAGACTGACAGGCCCATAATTACTTGGATCATCTCATGTACTCTTTTTCAATACTGGCACAACATTAGCTTTCTTCCAGTCTTCTACAACGTCTTTCGTGTTCCAAAACTTATTGAAAATCAACATCAGTGATGCAGTGAGCTTCTCAGTGAACTCTTTAGAAAGGTTGAGAAGTGACTTAATCATGCACTATAAACACCTAGTTGGGAGAACCTACAGTTTGATGGTAGAGGACACTAGCACATAAAGGAATAATAGAATTCCATGGCTGGAGGCTGAACCGAGACCAATTCAAACTAGAATTAAGGTGAACATTTTTAATAGTGATGGTTTTTAATCATTGGAACAATTTACCAACCATTGTGGTGGATTCTCCATCAGTTGGAGTCTTTCAGTCAAGATCAAATAGCTCTTTCTAAAAGATACTCTCTAATTCAACCCCTCATTTGAGGCTTGATTCAGTAATTATAGTGTGAGCGTCTCCGGTTGTGCTATGCAGGATGTAGGACTAGATGATCATAATGGTCCCTTCTGGCCTTAGTTTATGATTGAATGAAATATAAATAGAAGCTGCGTGTAGTGGCTCAGTTCATAATGGATCTGTGCACCAGTACGTCACCTCTGGGGCTTGGCTTTAAATCTTTCTTTGGTTACAGTCTCAATCTAACCTCTCATCCTAATCTCTATTTGAGATTCCTCCAGCACAGTGTTACCTCACGGCTCACCCTAACTGGCAAAGAAGAGACTAGATCAGGGACATTGTTGCAGAATCTCTATGGAATCTCATCAGAGTGATGACACTACACTTGAGTCTTTCACTCCACCTTCTGCCTGACGGCACAGCCTACTCGTTGTGCAAAGAAAAGGAAGTTATTCCTGACCAGAAACTAGAAACAGCAAACTTCCGCCTCTGCCTCACTCCAGAGCTGTTACTACCATTATTACGTGCTGTTATCTTGCAGTAGTACCTGTGGGTCCCCGGAAAGGATGAGGGCCCCATCCTACTAGGCACCACACAGACATGTAACAAAGAAAATGCTCCCTGCCCCAATCAGTTCATAGTCTGCAGGGCAGGTACACAGTAATCTCTCACCTTGCCTGATTTTAGAAAAAACAAAGCTTTCTCCAACTGCAAATATCCTGTAAACTCATATTTCATGCTGCACGAAGCTGGGAGTGGGCAACAGGGGATAGATCACTTGATGATTACTTGTTCTGTTCATTGGCCACTGTCGGAAGACAGGATACTGGGCTTTGGTCTGACCCAGAGTGGACGTTCACAACAAAATGACAAGATATCAGGCCAGCTCTCAACATCAGGTCTGCTCCCTTAATGTTGTCTGAGTGGTGAAAAAGGGGCATACCCTGGCCACAGTCTGAGAACTCCCCAGAAGAAGGGAATTTTCATCTGCTGTCAATCTGGCAGAGTAGAAGCTCCCATTCGGCAGTTCTTGGCTGGTATATGATTTGTTAGAGATCATAGCTAGCTGTCATATATTAGAGCAGTCCCTGGGCTGCTCTAACTCCAACCCTTAGGGATGGGGCCAGTGCATTTAAAGAAGCAGGGAGCCCTACCTGGTGGTGCCTACCTCCTGCACTGAGTAGACTGGTGCATTTGAGAATCTTGTCTATTGTGTTTATTACAGAATGCCCAGGACAGGTAGAGATCTGTGCTATTTTAGCAGAGTTAGTTATTCATTTTTTGAGTTATTGGTGCAGTTAAACATGGAAGCATGAGAAGTAACTATTTACATACATTATCTGGGCTTATTAGTTGGTGTTTTCTTAACTTGTCTTTGATGTAGGCTAATGCAAGTGAAAGTCTCTGTATTCTAGAGAGATTGCCATTAAAATATTAGTTGATGTCATTTTTCTTGACCAATATTAACACTTCGATTGTAAGATCTGTACAGAACCAGGTGCAAATAATAAAACATACGTATATAGAAAGGGGGACTTTTTTGCTACTTTACTGAAAGAACAACACCATGCTGAGTTGAGAGCCCTCGCTCCAGCGTGGGGCTATGTGACAGGGAGTGAGGCTAGTGTAGAGCAGAGGGACAGAACAGCTGCGTACAACAAGCACTGTTGCTCTTCAGCCCTTTCTAACAGCTTGTTATGGCAGATTAAGATAGAACATACGTTTTTCTGTACAAATTATGGAGCAGCCCCGGGTCTTCAGAAAGCCTAATTACAACAGTAGGCGGCCTAGTGGCGCCTGGGTTTCCAGAGATGCCTTAAAGTAGCTAGCAAAGAGAAGAAGAAAATGACTGCCTTCAGAGACGCTTTCAGGAGAGAGCTATGCAGTGCTTGACTAGCTGCAAGCCTACTGGGCTCTCCAGGGCTACATGAGCTCTCTGAGTGGCAGGTTAAAGTAATCTTGGGGGGAGGCAAATGCGCTCCTGGACTCACAACAAACAGGGTCCAGTCCTGTGGGACTTTGAGCATGATGACAAGAGGATTCGTGCCTTCGAGCAGAATGGAGTCCAGGCTAATGGCCCCGAGAAGAGTGTGCATGGTTTAGATTTCCTTTGGTGAATCAATATATTGCCTTGGTGTGGGAACATCTGATTTCGAGCAATGCTCCGCCTGAGCTCTAGCAACGTGTTACTGTCACCAGAGGGAAGGGGGCCTGGCACATCCACCTCCTTCTTAACTGGAGGGCTCTCCCCACCCCTGTGAGCAGCTTTTGCCATTAGCCAGCCCTCCCTGTGAGCCAAACCAGAGCTGAGCAGGCAGGCGGTGGGGGAATGAGGGGAGAGGAAGTGGTTCAGACATTCTCTCCCCAGGCTCTCAGGCGCTATTAAGGGCAATCTATATTTAGCTAAAATACCCTATTCCAGTTTACTTTGAAAGTGCCTCCCTTGCAAGAACTCAATGGATTGGAGAATCAGGGCAGAGAGCTTTGCCTCTGCACCCATAGGTGTAGATTCACCCACCTCTGAGCCAGTATTTTGCACTATAAACTACTCTCTCTTCTGGCACCAGAAACTACAGTAGGAAGTATTTATGCCAACTCTTTGTCCAACGAGAAAATAACGTCCCCTGAACGCTATTTCTTTGACACAGCCTGGGACTGGTGCTAACGACGATGAGACAACATGCTGCTGGTAGATGCAGGGCAGTCATAGATCTTGTTTGGATTAAGCATTCCAGGTTATGAGGATGTGTATTTTTAGCCAATGTTTTATCTGTGTTCGGAAAGGACACTAAGATCCTTGATTCTCAACATCATTCTTTTAACTAAGCCAAAAACAAAAAAAATAACATGAATATTTAACATCTTCCCTGGGTCTCTAGTGCCAGGCAGCGTTGAGATATCTTTTATATTGGCTGCATGGTGACTCTTAACCCTTCATGGTGCATGAGGCACTCTGAAGAGCCAATACTTTTTCTTAGCATTTTCTTGTCGGTTCTACAACCCACTGAGCTGCCTCAGCAGGACACAGCATTGGACCTAGAATGAGTGTATTGGACAGTAACAACGAATAACTTTAATTAGCCTTTCAAGGGTGGGAAGCGCTTACTCAGTGATCTGATCAGGCATCTCTCAGCACGCAGAACCCTTTCCGCAGTACTCTTCCTAGGCAGTCATTTCCCATTATGTATGCGTACAACTGATTGTTCCTTCCTAAGTGGAGTACTTTGCATTTCTCCTTACTGAATTTCATCCTATTTACTTTAGACCATTTCTCCAGTTTGTCCAGATCATTTTGAATTTTAATCCTATCCTCCAAAGTACTTGCAACCCCTCCCAGCTTGGTATCCTTCCGCAAACTTTATAAGTGTACTGTGTATGCCATTATCTAACTCACTGATGAAGATATAGAACAGAACCGGACCCAGAGCTGATCCCTGCTGGACCCCACTCGTTATGCCCTTCCAGCATGATTGTGAACCACTGATAACTACTCTCTGGGAATGGTTTTCCAACCAGTTATGCACCCATATTATAGTAGCTCCATCTAGGCTATATTTCTCTAGTTCATTTTTAAGACACTTATGAAAGACAGTATCAAAATCCTTACTAAAGTCAAGATATACCACATCTACCGCTTCCCCCATCCACAATCTTGATGTTTTTTCATATATATGTTAATAACTCAAAAATGTCATTCTTTGGTCTCCATTGCAGATTGGGGGTTGGTTCCCAGGATGAGAAGACCTGTTTTCTGTAACAGGTGGGGTTTTCTGTCTCCCCAGTGTCTGTGGTCAGCATAATAAGCAGACGGAGAAGTGGCTGAGTTCTTGATACACTTGATCTCAGTGTTGCCTCCTTTAATCTTTCCACCTTTCTGGTCTCGTTGGAGTCAGACATACTTCTAGCCCCTTCCAAACATCCTGTTCCTCTGACCTGATGGCTAAAAATAAAACAAAATTGATTTTCTGTCTAGTTAAAATAAATAATGGAATAAATAAATACAACCCCCCTGGACACCTAAGAACAACAAACAAACAAATAAGATTTCTTTAGGTTTTACTCCTGGGTAGCTTCTGAACCCGTCGTCTTTGCCAAGCCTGAGGAACCGGCACCCTCCCTATTGCAAACCTGAATGTTGCTCAGTGATTCAGCCTGTGAAAGTGTGGCACAGAATGAGACCCTGGTCCTCCCACCCCTCCTGGCGGCCTCACCTGCCCTGCAACCCCACAGCGATGCTCAAGTTCGATTTGAGAAAAGGGCCAATGAGCTATGAGGGGTGAGCTGCTTTTTGCCTAGGATGAAAAATTGCCGGACTAGGCTGGCAGGCAGGGACATTTATTCCCTTCTCCTACGCTCAAAAAAGGAAGCATCAGCCAGATTTGTTGCATGGGCAAGAAGGTACGACCAGTTACAGCAGATGTAGCATGAAATCCTGAATCACAATCTTGCTTTAATAAATGCTCTCTTCTTACAAAGCATCAATGGAATTAGAGGTGCTGTTATCAAAGCTGAACGAGAAAACATGCGTAAAGCCCAAACTTTGTTGTGTTAAGAGAAACATCTGATTTGCAGCAGGGCTCTTGTGTGTTTGGAGTTTAACAAAAATACCCAGAGACTCTCCCCATAGGCCCTTTTCAGTTTAATTTACACAGGCATTTAGCCAGACACATCTTTCAAGTCCACTCTATGCTGCACCCATTTTTAAAAACAGTTTTAGCCGTGTTACAGCCTGTTAAACTGTACAGTATGAAAGGGGGGGTTTCAAAGGCCTCACTGGCACTTAGACACATCACTGCCATTCAAACCTCAGAAAATCACTCACTAAATTCTATAAAACATTTGGAAGAAATGCTGTTTATTTACCAAAGTGACTTACCTTATTAAATCGAAATTAGCTGCATGATTAATCATATTAAGGGCACTTAATTAAAGTGCTAAATATTGTGGGTGTTGAGTGGCATTTATTTCCAATGCAGAATTTCTAATGTGTTTTCTGTGGTTTTCATTTTCCCATTTGTGGTGGGTTTTTTTAAAAAAAAACCATCCAGGAAATGTCAGGTTATTCTGTTAATCTTTCCTTAGTGTGGTGCTTGGGGAAATATTACACCATAAATATTGTACACCTGATTTTCAAAGATGCCTTTGCATGCCCCTAATTTATATAAGCATAGCCAGTATTTGTGTGTGAACATGTGAAGGTATTCACCTACCTTGCCATTTTTGCAATCCGTTATCCATTCTAAACATACAATCGTGTTTGTATATGGAAGTTATGTAAGCTCCCCTCTTTAATAATCAGGCCCTGTATGAATGTGAATTGCATAGAAGTATTCAACAATGACATTTCTATTTTCTCATATACTTCTCTATCATCCCTATTCACCCTGTTATCTCCTTCAGCACCAATCTCCTTATCGGTTTTGATGGACAGGCCTGGGTTTATCTAGATCACGTCTCCCACTCAGCAGGTGTAACGTCCTGATTTTCTTCCCATATAACTCCCCCGCCCCTCCCCTCACTCTTCCTGGCAGGGTCACCAGGGCAACTTGGAGGGATAATTCTAATCACAGCGTAACTCCCACTGGCCAGATAGTTGGAGATTCCCAAGAAACACACACAATGTATTCAACAGAGGAATTATATTACACAGAAAGCAAATATAACTTAACAGGGTAAAACACTACTGTCAGGAACACCGTTGCCCACGCTAATAATACCTGTGAATTTCCCCAGTCGGGTGACCTGCAATAGCGTAGTCGGGG
Source organism: Macrochelys suwanniensis (assembly GCA_033296515.1). NCBI lineage: Eukaryota > Metazoa > Chordata > Testudines > Chelydridae > Macrochelys > Macrochelys suwanniensis. The sequence continues at coordinate 1,310,192 of CM065781.1, read as the reverse complement.
GGGGGGGGGGGGGAGCTGGGGGAGCGGCCGCTCCCCCTGTGAGCAAAAGCGGCGCCTTAAAAAGGCTTCTTTTTAAGCGCCGCTTCTTGCACTCACCCGGCGGCGCTCCGGGTCTTCGGCGGCATTTCGGCAGCGGGTACCACCAAAGACCTGGAGCGAGTGAGGACCCACCGCCGAAGTGCCGCCGAAGACCCGGAGCGCTGCCCGAGGCGCTGCTGGGTGACTACAGGGGGATCCTGGGGAGGCGTCTTTTTATAGCGCCGCTCCCCACATGCTCAGGACCTGCCCACGCTACTGGTGACCTGGTAGAGCAAGAGTAAAATGTAGTGTCCTGTCAGTATGCCTACTTTGTAGGGGCCCTTCATGGCCTTTGACAACAACATCTTCTGTTGTAGCAAAGCAACTTGGCTGACTTGGTTCAGTACAGCCCCAAAGATTCAGCTGGGATAAGATGGCCAGTCCACAGGTTTAATAGGCAGCAGGTAATGAAATCCCCAAACCCTCACCCCTTAGCTTGAGGGCACAGTTCGGGGAGCAAGGGAGTCTCCCAAGCAATTTCCCTGACTAGCTAACTGAAGGATGGTGACTCACAACTCCATGAAGGATCCTCAGGCTCAGAGACAGCTCTGGACTCCTCGGCCTCTGCAGAGCAGATGACAGTTGCTGCTGGCAGGTGACCTCTCCACGCAGGAGTCAGGCTGCTTTTGTGCCCCACACTTCCCCCACCACAAGGAGTGCAGGGGTCAGGAGCAGAGTACAATAACTGCCCTAATAACTCTACTGAACCCCTAACACCCATCCCCTACCTTAGCGCCCGGACACGCTCACAGCAGGCGGGCAGGTGTGGGCCAGCAGCTAGAACAGCGCTGGCCAAGTGATAACTGATTATCCCTAGGGAGATGGGGGGCTGACTCCACCTGCCTTGGGGGTGGGAGGAGTTTTCCCAACAGAACTCCACCCACTGGGAGTCACCTTGACCCGGCAAAGGGCCACGCTGAGGGATGTTGTTCCCAGGTCCCCAGAGGCCAGTTCCCAAGGAACCCTGCATGCACCTGGCCCTCACCAGCTCCCCCACAACAAGCTGAGGGATGTCGTACCCAAAGGCCAGTTCTCAGATGACCCTGACTGCACCCTGAGAGAGACTCAGGAGCTCACCACACAACAAGTCCCTCCCAAAATGCTTCTCCCATCTCATAGTGCTCTCCGGGGCGGGCATCTCCTCGAGAGCCTTCCTATTGGTCAGTCTAGCTCCTCTTCCTGGGCTTTGAGTTGTCCATCATTTGACTCCAGGTGTCTTTCTTCTCTCCCTCTGGGTTGCCTAGCAGGCTCTGAGCTTACCCTGGGCCCCCTGGATCCCCAGGGCAGCATGTCTTTCACTAGGCTACCTGGACAGAGCACCCGGGTGCCCAGGTTAGCTCCTTAGGGGCTACAGAACCACAACGCTTATTTCCATAGCCTCAAACGCAGAAGAACAAAACTGGTCCCGTAGTATGAATGAATACGCCACATATGGATACCCCCACTGAGGCCAAACAGAGAGAGGGTGACATGTAAGCTAAGCAGCAGCATTCAGTGTCTCTGGCTTCGTATACTACATGGTGTAGAAGGAAGAGAAAGGACTTGGACTTGGATCCTGACTCAGTCAGACACTGAACACATCACTAATCCCAAATGTGCTGAGCTATGTTTACATTGGATGTAAAAGAAAATATGGGAGTACTTAGAGATGGGCAAGACTCCAAGGTTCCAGAGCTGTAAATATGGTTTGCATTGGTACCCAAAATGAGCAGCTTGTCTAACCTTTATTGAATGCACCCTTAACTGCAATATAAATCTGCAAAATTGGGCTGGAAATCTCTCCGGAACAGGCTCTCAAGAGATTCTCAGAAATTCACACCTCTGGGTGGGCTGGAAGCAGAAATGCAGAGGTTCACTAATGATATTTTTAGTTATTGATACTTGAGATTCCGTTGAAGTTCTACTTGAGTTTAGGCTTGGCTGAGGGTTTGTTCATAATTTATCTAACATATTGTGCCAAGTATTAATTAAGCACTTGGTTTTTAAAGCTGTGTAAAATACAGATGCAGAGGAAATTGTGCATCAGACACTTCTCCAAATGAAATAAATACACCATCATTCGAGGCAACGGAAAACTCCATAAAATCGCACTAGTGGAAGAGATGGCAGGACTGAAATATTTAAAGCCGCTAAAGGCTACTATGTAACAGTAAGTTTGGTGCGTTTGAGGTCATTAGGTAGAACAGAGGTAGAAGGCACAGATGTGAGCTGAGAGAGGGGATATATGTGAAGAATTTCAGGGTGAACAGGCCGAATGAGTCCAGCTGTGCTGGTGGAGCCAACAACAATTAGGTGACAATGGCATTTCACAGGATTAATTCCTAGATTTTAAGGCCAGAAGGAACCGAAATAGTCATCTAATCAGACCTGCATAATGCAGGCCATAGACTGTCACCCAGAAATATCTGTATCAAGCCCAATCACCTTGAGTCAAGCTAGAACCTCTCTCTTACACAGATTCCAAGGGTAATATTTTGAAAAGCACCTGGCTTATAAGAGTAGGTTCCATTTTCAAGCATGACATAGGCTCTTAGGATCCTAAGTCTTATTAATGCTACATAGGCTCCTGAGTGTCTAAGTCACTAAAACCATATAAAAACAATGAGGAATCCTTGTGGCACCTTAGAGACTAACAAATGTATTTGGGCATAAGCCTCCGTGGGCTAAAATGATTCCTCATTGTTTTTGCTGATACAGACTAACACGGCTATCCCGCATCCCCAGATAAATCAGCCTCCCTGTTAAAATGTGCGCTCCATTTCACGTTTGAGTTTGTCTCGCTTCGACTTCAAGCCACTGGGTCTTGTTATGCTGTTGGTTGCTAGACTAAAGAGTCCTCCTCTAGCCAAAATACTTTCCTGTGCAAGTACTTGTAGACTTTGATGAAGTCACCTTCTTTTGGTAGTAAACTAGGGAGACTGAGCTCCTGATGAGTTTCGCGGTAGGTCAGGGATCGGTTTTGTGGAGAACAGCTGAACGTTGGGGGGAGGGATAGCTCAGTGGTTTGCGCATTGGCCTGCTAAACCCAGGGTTGTGAGTTCAATCCTTAAGGGGGCCATTTAGGGATCTGGGGCAAAAATTGGGGATTGGTCCTGCTTTGAGCAGGGGGTTGGACTAAATGACCTCCTAAGGTCCCTTCCAACCCTGATATTCTATTAACATCTATTATGGGGGTGAAGAAATAGCTTCTCAATTATCATGCTCTCCATCCCTCCAACTAAGCATTTTATTTCTTTGGGTACTGCTTGCTTAGAGAGGAGTGTTTGTTTGTTTGTTTGTTTGTTTTCCCCTGACACACATAGCTAAAAAAAAAGTTGTAACAAGAGCAAAGGTTTATATATATAGGAATTTTATCACAGATATTGCCTTCTTTTGGTCCTATGCAACCGTGTGAATGTACAATGTCAGCTGAACCTCAGAGTTATGAACACCAGAGACATCAACTGACCAGTCAACCACACACCTCATTTGGAACCGGAAGTACACAATCAGGCAGCAGCAGAGGGGAAAAAAAGCAAACACAGTACAGTGCTGTGTTAAACAAAAGACAAAAAAGGGGGGGAAAGCAGCATTCTTCTCGTGCATAGTAAAGTTTCAAAGCTGTATTAAGTCAATGTTCAGTTGTACATTTTTGAATGATCAGCCATAACGTTTTGTTCAGAGTTACGAACAATCTCCATCCCCGAGGTGTTCGTAAATCCGAGGTTCTACTGTACCTTTCTTCAATTCTCATTGTTACTATTTCAAAAGCCCCCAAATGGGCACCTCCTAGGACAAGGAAAAATGAGGTTCTCTATCCCATAAAATATACACTCAAAAATCGGCAAGTCACAAATCAGAACAAGGGATGGTCATAGACAGACACAGCAGACCGTACAGTTAGCTAGCACGGCATCTCCACATCGTGTTGGAAACCAAACTAGACCTCTCTGCCTCCCCACTTCTTGTTGCCAAGACATCTGACATGAGGTTTGCACAGAGATTTAATAAGGTAAAGGACCTGCCTGGGAGAAAAGGCGTTCCCTGTGGGGGAAGCATCTCAGTAGAAAATGTGAAAAGATCACCCTTAAAAGAAAAGGAAATTTCTCAAAGAAACCAGAAGATGAGGAATGTTAATAACCCTGAAAGAAAAAAAAATACTATCATCAGTAGAAACAAGCGTGGTTTTTTAGGTAGGTTTCTCCTGCAGAGGCACAAGTAATTCATTTCTTTAACAAACCCTCAGTAAATTTTAGTTTCTCAGCCTACTGAGATTTGAAGCCGTTTTCAGGTAACATCTCTCCCGCCCTGGTGAGAACTCTTACCAAAGATGGAAATATCCTCTGGCACAGTGTAGCAAAGCGTTGGAGGCATTGTAGTTTGAGTGAAGAGCAATAACTCTGGAGTGTCGGTGTGCATTCCAATACCTGAATTATCACTGCTTGGTTTCCAGTGGCTGAAATCCCGATGTAAATGTACGCTTTCTAATCTGCTCAGAAGTGAGGACGTTCTACAGCTCCTATTGAATCAAAGTATCACAGACTCTCTCAAGCTGGGAGCAGGCACCCTTGTAAACAAATAAAAAAGAAATTAATGGAGGCATATTTCAGAAAGTCAGTGCAGTAAATCTGTACAGCTGCAGGCATTGTGGCATTTGCTGGGTGGTTTCCGTTGTAGATGAGGCAATAACTGTAAACACTATAAATTACTTTAAGAAGTCCACACTGGCCCAATAAATCAAAGCGTGTCTATGTCTCTTGTCAACAGCCCAGGTGGGAAGCTGGAACGACTTGCTATGTCCTCCATTGTATTTCACAATGAACCCAAATTAAGCAAGTGCTGTAAAGGATTGGCTTCTTCAAGCATTGCATAAGCAGATGTAAGTGGGGGAATGGTTCCGCTATTGTGGGGAACTTTCCTGGCTTCTGCACTACCCCGGTGAAATGGGCTAGCGGAAGGATCTGAGTCCTTGCTCCCACCTCCTTTACCCAGAGGCCTCCCTGCCCTCGAGGACTCCCCTTGCACTCTCCTGTCTGGCAGAGTCCTCGTAACCCCAACAAGGCTGGGCCCAGGATTCCTGGGGGGCTCGACCCCCAACCTTGCTGTGGTCACCTAGGTCAGGGGGTAGGGTGTCCCCACTCCGGGGTACTCTCTCTGCACAGGACGCTTCCCTGACCCACTGATCACTGCATACAATTCAAAGCAAATGCAAATTATTTAATTAACAATTAATTTTAAAATGAATAAGGAAAAATTAAAGGAAACACATCACCCCGCTCTGTGGCAGGGAACATCCCAACAGTGTCTCTGCAATGTCAGGGCAGTACAGTCTGTTCCTGTGTAAGTCCCAGGCTCCTTCTCAGGCCCTGGCTGTGCTGCAGGGACGCTGTGGGTTGGATACTTGCTCCGGCGGTGGCCACACGCTCGCAGGCTCTGGGTGGCAAGACCCTTCTTCCCAGCGTCGCCCCCGCCCTGTCGGGGTTTAGATCTCCTGCAAGTCTGGCCTGCAGGGCCTCTTGGATGAGGCGTCTCCCTGTGCTGGGCCCACTGCCCAGGGTCCCCCTCGCTGTCCCCAGCTGCTCCCCACACCCGGCTCCGGACTGCTCCAGCCCCAGCTCCACCCTGACCCTGCCTCAGCTCCAGCCCCTCTGCCTCAGCACGGCTGCTGCTGCTTCTCTGCCTCCAGCCCCCTGGGCTGCTTCTCTGGTCCCCCTGGCTCTGTGTGCTACAGCTCTGCTCCCAGCACAGGTCTGCTCCCTGGGCTGCTGTTCTGGTTCTCTCTGGATCTGGCCCAGCTCCGCTCTCCAGCTCAGCTCAGGCCCCAGCCCTCTCCTCAGCTTGGACCCGCTCTGTCTGACCCAGGCAATCCCAGCTCACAGGGAGGGCGGGACTCACCCTGGCCTCCTGACTCCCTCATTACCCTGCCCTGTCAATCAGACTAGCCTGGAGCACTGGCCTCTCCCCATTGCCCCCGGGACTGTCAGTCTCAGGGCCCTGATTTCCCATCCACCCTTCCCCTTTCTTCTGGTACTGGGAGCTAGCAACCAAAACCTCCCCACTGAGCGTTAGTGAGGGGACAACAGTCCCCTTACACAGAGGATGCTGCTTTTTATCTTCTAATTGTTTAATCTTTTAAAAGTCCTGCCTTGAGTGCAGGGGTCTGGACTAGACCTTCCGAGGCCCCTTCCAGTCCTACGATTCTATGATTTGATTCTATAATATTATAAACTAATGAGCTTGGGGGAGGGGGGCGGATGACACGAGGTACCTCAAAATAGCTGTAACCCTGTAACCTCCACCTTCACCATTCATATGTGGTTATGATATCTCACGCAAAGCCGGCCATGTAAGATATCACATGAAAGATCATCATCTGCTGAACCCCGTTGTTCTCTCCAAACACGTATATCATTCGTGTGTGTGAAGATATGAGATGTTGCTGTATTTTACTGAAAGATGGTGTAAGTTTCTAGTGACATACAAAGGACCCAGTAGCGTAGCCAGGGGGGAGTGACGGTAGCGGCCGCTCCCCCTGTGAGCAGAAGCGGCGCCTTAAAAAGAAGCGGTGCTTTTCTTTAAAGAGGGAGTGGAGCTAAAAGAAGGCGCTGCTTCTTGCACTCACCCACCGGTGCTCCAGCTGTTCAGTGGCACTTCGGCATCGGTGGTGGGCACTTCACTCGCTCTGGGTCTTTGGTGGCACTTCAGCAGCAGGTACCACCGAAAACTCGGAGGGGGTGAAGGACACGCAGCCAAAGTGCCGCCGAATAGCTGGAGCGCTGCCGGAGCGCCGCCGGGTGAGTACAGGGGGAGGCGCCTTCTTTTAGCTCCGCTCCCGCTGCGCTCTGCACCTGGCTACGCCACTGAAAGGACCCCCGCCCAGGAGGGAGTTCAAGGACCATTAATCAGCAGGGGAGCTGTACTCAAGGGATTTTCAGTTCAAGGAGAGCTGCCCAAGCTCCACACACTGGGACTGATCAGCTCTGTGACTCAGTGGCACCAGGGGGTTTGCTCAACCCAGTGACTCAGCCAAGCCTCCAGGACAAGTCTGGGCCAGTGTCTTCTAGGCTCATGGACTGAGGATATAAAACCGGGGACACTGGCAGCCTGCCTTTGCCTGTCTACTCTCCCACCTACACTGGAAGCAACAAGAACGCTGAGAAGACAAAGACTTCAACTGAGGAGACTGGTGCAGGCTTCAGGGAGAAGTCTGTGTATTATGAACTGCAACATCCAGTGGGTGAAGAAACTGCTGATCGAAATACTAACTAGTGTAATAAGGTTTACGATGTAGACTGTGCACTTACCTTTTATTTTATTTTCTTTGGTAACTATCTCTGACCTTTTATCACCATCACTTACAATCACTTACAATCCACCTTTCCATAGTTAATAAATCTGTTTTATACTTTACCTAAAACGGGGCGTTTTGGTTGAAGTGCTGGGAAATCTCAGCTCAGTTTACAAAGGCTGGTGCGTGTCCTCTCCAACTGAGGGAGGGGCAGACTAAGTAATGACCTTACGCTAGCCAGGCTTGTACAGCTCTGGGGTGCAAGGCTGGGGGGAATTGGCTGGTGCCTTTCTCTGTGCGATTCGTGACCAGCTCTGGGAGCATTCACGCACTCCAGCTGGGTGAGGGGCTCCACATGCGGTTGTGCTGAGTGATCACAGCACCTGGAGGGGGTTGCTGCTTGTCACTAGCAAAGCCTTGCGGGAGACAGCCCAGGCTGGAGAGTTAAGGGGGCACAGCAGCACCCATTTCCAGGTTGCCCCCTGGGAATACTAGGAAAAAACAATTTCACTAGTAGGGTGGTGAAGAACTGGAATGGGTTACCTTGGGAGGTGGTGGAATCTCATTCCTTAGAGGTTTTTAAGGTCAGGCTTGACAAAGCCCTGGCTGGGATGATCTAGTTGGGGTTGGTCCTGCTTTGAGCAGGGGTTTGGACTAGATGACTTCCTGAGGTCCCTTCCAACCCTGAGATTCTATGATTCTATGATCCTGTCACACAGTCCCCTATAAGCACATGTCCTGTGTGAATATAGGACCTGATTCCTCGTGGGATGGCAGGGAAGAGCTGCCAGGTGTCAGCAATCTGCACGGGGAAGCCTGTGTGGATTGCATGGGATGGGGCGACTGTGGCTTGGGAGGAGCACCAGGAGTAAGCGGTGAGGAAATGCTGTAAGATCTGTGCTAGCATGCTGCATCCTTCCCAGGCCCGGGGCTCTCGCTCGAACCAGAACGCCAGGGCTGGGCTGGATCTGAGTCCCGGGACTGATTCCGGAGCGAGCCTGGGCTGGCTGGTCATGGCCCTGGACTCCACAGGGATCCCAGACCCGGGCTGAGAGATCAGACGGCTTCGGGGCATGAAGTCTCTGGCAATTCCCCCTCCCCAAAACAGAATGACTCAGAGAAAACGGCACAAGCTGCATCCTGCAGAATTTCCTGCTGCCAACATCCTCCTTCTCTGTCCTGTACCCAGGATACACGTCTCCTCCCCTCTCCTGAGGGGATCCAGTTGGGAGTCCCCACGTTTAAAAGACACGTCTCTAGTGGCGCAAAATTATTATCACATGACACGGTCATTACAGGTATGTCAGACATGTATGCACACGCGATAACAGCCTGCGTCCGGGCGCTGGCCTCCTCTTGTCCCAGGGAGTCCAGAGCAGTTTTAATTGTGGATGAGAATGATGATAACTACAGGAATTGTTACGTTAATTGAATTTATTTCCCCCCCTTAACACCTTTGTGTCAACTGTCTGTAATGTGCCATGTTGATTATCACTTCAAAAGTTTCTACTGATAACCGTTCCTTTCAATAAATTAGCCTCTTAACGTTGGTATAGGCACTTCCACCTACTCATGTTTCTCTGAATGTATAAATATCTGTTCACTGTATGTTCCATTCCATGCATCCGATGAAGTGGGTTCTTAACCCACGAAAGCTTATGCTGAAATAAATTTGTTAGTCTCTAAGGTGCCACAGGTATTTTTCTTGTTTTCTTTTTGCTGACACAGACTAACATGGCTACTACACTGAAACTACAGGAAAGTGTTCCTTGCAGTGGGACGAGAAGAAACTGTGCGGTTTGCTGCAGAATACTATATGTGCAGGTGTGCACAGTTTGCACACACACATTCTCTCTCTCTCTCTCTCACACAGACACACACAAACCCTCTTTTACTTGATCTTTCAAATAATTGCTAACTTTACTAGTCCCTTGAAGATCTTACTGTCAAGTTTTTCAAAACAATTATTATCCTGAATAATATCAGACATTTCCAAGGATGACTTTTCACTTAGATCTTTTTTAATAAGTACAGTGATTCAAACAGAAGAATGTGCTGTATTTTGTCTGAAATTAAATGCATACTGTACGCAGCACTGTATCAAAAAAAAAAATGCTACCATTGACATGTCAGGTAGAACTGACTTCTGGAGACAATACTATTTTGTCATTCACTTGACATGAAATTATGTAGGAAAATGTTATACAGTGCCATGAAAGATGGGGAGCCAAAGCTGGGATTTTAAGAAGGCACAAAAGCAGGTACCAAAATCCCCTATTCTCCTGCCTTTCCTGCCACTGATTCTGTGCCACTCCCTGTGCTTAGAACTTCCTTCCTCATCCAACCTCCCAGGAGAATCTGGCAGGGGCTGGATCCGCGGCTCCTTCCCAGAGATGGGTGGAGACAATAGAGCTATTGATCTGCATTAGCAGCTGGTGAGCAGATCCTCAGCTGCATTCTGGCCTAGGGCAGGGGCTGGAATCACCCTTTCCCCACTGCCTGTCCAAGTCGCTCAGGATTTTGCCCTTTCCGTAGAAAGCTTGTGGGCTGACAGCGTTTCGATGTGATGTGTACATGTTACCTTGTTCTTACACCTAACTTTCTGTGGCATCGTGCTCTTCACACCTGCTTGTACCCCGCTTCCCTGTAGAAGCATCTCTATCCATAACATCTAACGCCATAATGGTGTTGTTAGCGTCCAGGAGGAGTAAGTGAGAAACCTGAGCAGATGATCCTTTTCGGGCTCACGCAGCCCCCCTGGCGTGACCAGTAAGGAATTAAGCTCTGGCTTCTAAATTTTGCAGTTCTCAAATTCAGAAACTTCCCGACAATAGTTAGTTGCATGTGACTAGGTCAGCTGCTGCCAGAAGCCTGCGAGTCTGTGTGAATGGGTGCGTTTCTTTTCACTAAGGAAATCATTAGAGCTGTTTGCTCTAAGCTCTGGTTAATGGACTGACCGCAAGGGTTATTATTTAAAAGAAAAAATCAACACACTTTATTTCCCAAAGTGCTGTTGCAAATTTTGGGTTTTTCCCCCCCAGCTGCTATCTGGCTTCTCTGCCTGAAAGAGGAAGATAGTTGGTGTATTAAAAAAATAAACACATCCCGGCCCTTTGGGACAGAGGCAGCACCCAAACATTTGTGTACAGCTGTGATAGAGTCAATAATTGGCTTGCTAATGCTTCTGTGAGAAACAAGTCCAATCACGGTAACAGCCTGTAGCTCTGATTGTGAATTACAAAATCAATCTCCTTGTCTGAAGGCCTGTCCACACCATCCCTTTGCACACTGCAGGAAGCTGCCCTCTCTGCGGGAAAGCCATTATCTGTCTGGGAATGTGGCAGCCTGTCTTTTATTATTCTTTTGCAGATTATGTTCACTCAAGAAGCAAAGCTGCAGCTTTGCTCTTTTTTATTTTCTCTTTCGAAAGGCTCTATCTCCTCATCTCGTATCAACTTATATTTCTCTTTGCAAAACAAAATGAGACTGTTTCTATTGACGTGAAGTAGCTGCTCCAGGCTTGCTTGGTGGTGTAGATTCATCATGATGTCAAATGCGCCTTCTTCCCGTTAAAACCCAGAATAGAATCTTGGAGGGTCACGAATTGTGGGCTTGTATCTTGACACCCCTGCTGGGTTTTCTCCACCTTCAAGGAGCTCAGCAGCATCATTCAAATATGACAAATGCTTCAAAGACAGCAGATAAACCCACTCCACCTGCTCCTCCATAGATATAACGGGGGACCTCGGTGGAGACGTCTGGCCAACTTCAGGCACTGGTATGTGGAGAGGCAGGGCCAGCATTTTGGTCCCACTCCACCCTCTTTGTTTGAGCGACGCAGAGGGGATGGAGAAGTAGCTGGAACAGCAGAGGTGACCCTCCGAGTGTTATAAAGACATCCCTGCATCGCCAGGTCCTGGAGCCCCTGAGAGCTCACAGGGCTGTGGCCACAGCATGCACTCTCTGGCTCATGGAGTGGGCCCCAATGGTTGTCGTAGCTGCCCAAATACAGTCCTGCCCGGCTGCCTGTGGATGTGCTCGGGCGGTCAATCTACGCTGCGCCGGCACACTTCTTGAGATGAGCTGGCACGAGTCTCTCTCCGGCCTGCCCCCCCCAGCTGCTGCCTAGATGCGCCCCCCATCAGGAGTGTGCCGCATCACTGGCTCTGTCACCCAGGTTCTAACGAGTCATTGTCAACGCACCTCTTGTCCCCGCCACTCATCACCTGAGAGGACACAAGACACCCCCCATCCCCCCCGTTACTTACGTTACTCACCCAGGGTCGAAGGCTGCTGCAACATGCAAGTTACAAACCAGACTTGGGCTTCTGAGAAACGACTTTACGTCTGGACCAGGCCTCGGTGCATTTCCCCCCCAGTCCACACGCCCAGAGCGGGGGTGAGCTGGGCTATTTACCGCAACAGCGGCTTTGAAGTGCCTGGAAACGCCAGCCATTTCTGCAGCAGCAGGAGCCTGACCCAGTCTGTCATGTGTGCTCCACTTGCAGAAAGCCTGGCATGTTTTCACTCCTCCTGCCAAATAGCCAGCGATACAGCAGCCACCCCCGAAACGAAACAGGGCCACAGGGGGCATCGCACCGTGAAGCCGCCGATGGGCACTTTCTCAGGAAGCCCCGATAGCCAGCTCTGGTACGAGGGTCAGTGGCCAAAGCACAAATGCGTCCCTCGTTGAAAGCTCCCTGGCCTGGTATTCGGTGTTCTGCCAGTTAGCACAATGCACAGAGGCTCAGCATTAAGGCCTGGCTTTCACATGGGCTCCGACGTAGAAAGTTGGGAGCCCACGGGGATGCCAAACAAAGCAAGATCAACTTTCACCATGTTCTTTGCCTTTTGAATGGGCTGGAGCCCAGTGGGAAGGGAGGGGGCCGTCTGCAGAGTTCCCTGGGCTTCGGTACGTGCCGGAGAGCCAGACAAGGCACACAGCTGCCTGCCCCAGAGGGGTGGGTTGTTACGGAACCTGCTCAGCAGCTAGCCGAGACTAGGCAGGGGACGTCTGGGGGGGACCCAGTTCTGCATGCAACGTCCCGCAGTCTAAACCCAGAAGTCGCCATGACGTGCTCACCGGACCCAGCCAGTAAGAGTCCATGGAGGGAGCCGAGACCCGGCTAGGGCCACCGGCACCTGCATACCCAGAACTAAGCAGGAGAAACGCCCCTCCTGGGATTATCCCATGCCTCATAATCAAAATGTCTTCTTCTTCGGTGACTCTTGTATTCTTGAATGGGTGGGAAAATAGCTTCAGTGTGAAGTTCCTCTGCCAACTTCTGTGCACTCTTCAGAACGTTTTGAAATCCCTCATCTGACCGGTAAGACTGTAGGTTTGACTTTGCTTTGACCAGTTGTTCCATTGCTCCAGATATACCAAGGTCAACACCTTGGAGTCTCTTGCTTACAACGTTTGTTTCAAACAGTATGTCATGCCACAACACTAAGCCACACAGAAATGTGAAATTATGTATGTTTCTGGTGATTCCATTTCCCTCTGCTACTGTTCTCCCGTGAACAGTTCCTGTCATAGCATTGTCCTCCATAATGGCAACATCTATCTTCCCAATTTGGTGTTTGATAGGATTTATTGCCTCCACTCGACTTTCCCATCGTGTGGCACTCAGTGGTTTCAGTGTCAGAGATGATGTTCCCAGATGTTGCTTCAAAATTTTCCTTCGATGAGTTGATGCAGAGAAAAATACATAGATGCTTTGAATTACATTAAAAAATTCAGCAGGCTCACTAAAAGCTGATGCTGCATCACTGACCACCAAATTCAATGAATGAGAACTGCATGGGACAAAAAAAGCTCGAGGGTTTAACTCTTGGATCCATGTCTGCACTCCTCTGTTCTTTCCTCTCATGTTGGCACTGTTATCGTAGCCCTGACCTCTCATGTCAGCTATCGCAATTCCCATATCTTCCAGCTTTTTAAGAAGCTCATTTGTCATACCAGCTTCTGTAGTATCATCAAGATCAATACATTCTAGAAAATGCTCTGACAGTCACCATTGCAGGGACATTTTCACTAGGTTCTGTTGTTGTGACAAAACGCACCATTAAAGTCATTTGTTTCGTATGGCTGATGTCAGGTGTGCAGTCCAGAATAACAGAGTAATATCTTGCTGACTTCAGATCTGCCACAATCTTGTTTGACTTTTGTTGCCAGTAACTGTATGATCTCATTTTGAATTGTTTTTCCAAGGTAGTGGTGTGTGTACATTTCTTGGGTGGTGACTCTTCTTAGATGCTCCTGGAGTACAGCGTCAAACTCAGCCATCAGCTCCACAATTTTAAGGAAGTTTCCCTTGTTTGGCACATACAGTTGATCTGAAGTGCCACGCAGTGCTAGGTTTTGGGGAGCAAGCATTCTCACAATGGCAATGAGCCTTTTCAGAACATTTTGCCAGTAAAGAGACGCTGATGCAATCTTCTCTTGATGCTGATCATCTATGGTGGCCTCTAACCTTAGTGGCTCTTTCCACCTATGGAATGCTCTCTGGTAATTTTCTGCCTTCTCATGGCATGCCAGATTTCTAGCCAGATTTTTCCAGTCCTTTGTTCCTGTAGAACCCAATGTGGCTGGAACATTAGACTGGAAGAGTTTGCAACAAAAACAGTATGCAGCATTCTGGGTTTTTGAGTACATAAGCCATGGCCTCTCCACTTTGTCACCATTGGGGATTTCATGCCAGTAATGTGTTGGATGGAAACTTCTATTTTCATTGTCTTTGGGGAACATGAAGTTTTTCACTTGCTGTGGCCCATGCAGTACAAGGAAGTCCCTCAGGCTACTTCTCAAGTGGGTCCACAGTCCTGGATCATCTAGACTTAAGGAACTAAACTCAGCAGCAGCTGTTTCTTGCGCCTCCACCACACTCTTCTCTGATCTACACTTTGCTTCAGGAATGTGCATGGTTACATCCACTTGAGATGGAGATATGGATGCTGCAGTAGCCGTCAGGTCACCTGCACTCTGACTGACTGGAAGATCTGGCATCTCCTCACCACGCACATCCTCACTGGGGCCGGAAGGCTCACCATGAACATTTGTGTCTATGTATCTCAGGAGAGCTCCTTCCTGCTTAGCTAGAAAAGCTCCCTTTGCTTGCTTGCTTTTTCTGAATGCTGCCCCAGAGGGGCGTTTTCTTCTTTCACTCATTGCTGCTGTTCTGTGCCAGCTAGAGTGGCTCTCTACACTCAATTGAAGGGGACAAATAAGCAGGCTGGTAGCAGGGCCTGAGTGAGGGAAGATATCAGTGTCTTAAGGGCCTAACTGGCTCCTACTATTTCAGTTGACTGCCTGTTCTTCTCAAGTGGGTTCAGGGAAGCAGCAGGAAACAGGAAGCTCCCTGAGAAGCTGGTGTTAATCGGTCCAGGCTCCTGGGGGTGCTAGAGAGGTACATACGAGGCTCCTCCTCCTCTCTCTCCCTGAAGCTCCTGCTGCTTTCTGTTCTTCCCTCTCACCTTTTCTCCTGCCTGCCTGTCATGTCTCTTGTGCCCTCCTTCCTCCAGCTCAGCACTCCACCATCTCTGGGCATCTAGCGCAGAGAGAATACAGATGTACCAGCAGCAGACACAATTTTCTACACTCTGGGTCCCAGTGGTGCCTGTCACGGAGTGTGGGGGAGTCAGGCCCTGCACCCCTCTTCCTGCAATTCACCATGACTCTCAGCCAACCAGTAGAACAGAAGGTTTATTAGTGATGCCAGGAACACAGTCCAAACAGAGCTTGTCAGTACAAACAGGACCCCTCAGTCGGGCCCTTCTGGGGGGCAGGGAGCTTAGACCCCAGCCTTGGGGCTCCCTGCGTTTCACCACCCAGCTCCAAACTGAAACCAACCAGACAAACCCTCCAGCAGGCTCTTCCCCTCCCCCGGGGCTCCTCCTCTAGCCTGTGTCCATTCTCCCAGCCAAAGGTGTCACCTCCCAACCCCCCTCCTGGCTCATGTTACAGCCCCAGGTATCTTCTTTCAGGGGAAGTCTCCCATCGCCAATGCAGCCTGTCCCAGTGAACCTCCCCGGCAACACTCCCAGGTCAAAGCCACCCCGCTTCCTACTCCGTCACAGTGCCCCCCCACCCCACCCCCAGTCTGGCACCTGAGGCGGCCGCCTAAATTTGCCTCATGGTAAGGCCAGCCCTGAGTTGTTGGAGCTCTATCTCGTATGTTCCTTGGCAACGCTGCGGTTTACACTGAACAAAGAAAAGAGGAATAGAAAGCACTCTACAGATATGACAAAGCTAAGATAATGTTTGAATGAAATTGCTTGATTTTGTAGTGCTTCATTTCTCCCCCTAATCATTGCACGAATCAGTCGGCAATTGTTTGGTTTGACTGAGTGTTTTGCGTTTAATATCCCTGCTATTTTAAAGAGACAAATAAAGAAGTTGTTGGAAACTATCCCAGGTTCACACTCTCCTCAAGTTATAGCTGAAAAGGCCTCAAAAACCTTCTCTGCTGTTCCCTCCCAGATGCCATGAGTTAAGTGTTTAATGTAACTGCATGGAGTCATGACTGGAAACTTCTGTATATAATAAAAATCTGATCTCCTGAATAATAGAAGGGAAATTAACTTCTGCTGGATTCTGCTTTAAAACTCAATAGACCCTGTGGATTTTGAATGTTTCTCTAGTTGAGGCTGAAAGCAAGGATATATGTTAACTTTTAGTTTTAAAAAAAAAGCAATAAAACCACATAAACCAGAATGGAACCAGATTGCTGGCACGTAAATTTGAAGAGGTCGTAGAGGAGTTTTTAAATTAAAGGGCTGGGGGAAAGCCGACAGGTGCGGAGGAGCACCCGGTTCAGAAAGAGACCTCTCCTAGGGGAGGATTCATTAAGGAGATACACTATATCCTAGTAGAGAGGAGAGGATAGAAGTTGATAAAGTGCAGGTACAAACTGAAAAGAAACACTCAAACGAACAGGAGTCTTATTCAATTACACCACACGAAGGCAGACAACTAAATATTGACAAATTGTGTAAGTGCTTGTGTACAAAAGCTAGTAGTTTAAATACTAGATGGATGAACTTGAGTGTCTAGAATTAAATGAGGATATTGATATAATGGGCATCACAGAAACTTAGTGGAACGATGATAATCAATGGGGCCCGGTAATACCAGGGCACACAATATAAAGGAATGACAGAGTAGATCGGGGTAGGCAAACTTTTTGGCCCGAGGGCGCCATCGGGGTTGCAAAATTGTATGGAGGGCTGGGTAGGAAAGGCTGTGCCTCCCTAAACAGTCTGGCCCTGCCCCCATCTGACCCCCTCACACTTCCCGCCCCCTGACTGGCCCCCTCAGAACCCCTGACGCATCCAATCCACCCTGCTCCTTGTCCCCTGACTGCCCACTCCAGAGACCTCGCACCCCTAACCACCGCTCCGGGACCCCACCCCCATCTAAGCCCCCCTGCTCCTTTTCCCCTGACCGCCCCCTCCCGAGACCCCCCACCCTAACTGTCCTCCCAGGGCTCCCCAAACGCCCCCTGCTCCCTGTCCCCTGACTTCCCCGACCCCTATCCACACTCCCGCCCCGTGACAGACCCCTGGGACTCCCACGCCTATCCAACCCCCCCATTCCCCATCTCCTGACTGACCCCCCCAAACTTCCACCCCATCCAATCACCCCTTGCTCCATGTGCCCTGACTGCCCCCTGAGATTCCCTGCCCCTTATCCAACCCCCCGGCCCTGGCCCCCTTACCAAAGCCGCGCGCCAGAGCTAGACACGAGGCCCCTCAGGAACGCGCAGCCCTGCCCCCTTACCATGCCGCTCAGAGCGGCAGGAGCTCAGGCCCCACTGGAGCCAGCCACGCCACTGCAGCGCGTCCCAGGACGGGTCCATGGGCCGGATGTGGCCCGTGGGCCGTAGTTTGCCCACCCCTGGAGTAGATCGTACTGGCGGGGAAGTGGCACTGTATGTGACAGAAAACATAGAACCAAATAGAGTAAAGATTTTAAATGAATCAAACTGTACCAGAGAATCTCTGTGGATAGAAATGCCATGACTTAGTAATAAGAGTCTAGCAGGAGAAATAGACTGCCAACCACCTGACCAAGATGGTGACAGTGACTATGAAATGCTTAGGGAGATTAGAGAAGCTGGAAATCAGAAAACTCAGCAATAATGAGGGATTTCAGCTATCCCCATCTTGACCCGGGGACGTGTCACCTCAGGACTGGATGCAGCAATCAAATTTCTAGACACCATTAATGATCCTTCTGGGAGCAGCTAGTCCTGGAACCCACAAGGGGAGAGGCAGTTCTTGCTTTAGTCCTAGGTGGTTCATAGGATCTGGTCCAAGAGGTGACTATAGCAGAGCCGCTCGGTAATAACAAACACAATGTAATTCAAATTAACATTCTTGCAGAGGGTGGGGAACGACAGAGAAACCCACCATCACCGCAAACATTAACTACACAAAAATGAGGAAGCTAGTTACATGGAAATTAAAAAGAACAGTCACAAGAGTGAAACGCCTGCAAGCTTCAAGGTCCGTTTTTTAAAAAAAAGTTTTCAAAAATGCCATAATAACAGCTCAAATTAAACATAGACCCTAAATAAAAACAACAACAACAGAAAACAAAAACAAACAAACAAACAAAAAACAGTCAAAGGACCAAAAAAATGCCATCAGGGCTAAACAACAGAGTAAAGAGGCGGGTAGAGACAAAAAAAAGAGGCATCCTTTAAGAATCAAAATAAAAGCCTAGTGAGGAAAATAGAAAGGAGCATAAACACTGTCAAGCCAAGAGTAAATGTATAATTAGGCAGCCAAAAAAATAATTGGAAGAACAACTAGGAAAAGACACAAAAACTAACACCAACAACAAATGTTAAGTACATCAGAACCAGGAAGCTGACAAACAATCAGTGGGGCCACTGGACGATGGAGGTGCTAAAGGAGCACTCAAGGAGGACAAGGCCATTGTGGAGAAGCCAAATGAATTCTTGCATCGGTCTTCGCTGCAGAGAATGTGAGGGAGATTCCCACACCTGAGCCATTCTTTTTACATGACATATCTGAAGCATTGTCCCAGACTGAGGCTTCAGTAGAGAAGGTTCTGGAACAAATGGATACATTAAACATCAATAAGTCACCAGGACCAGATGGTATTCACCAAGAGTTCTGAAAGAGTTCAGACATGAAATCGCAGAACTACTAACCATGGTATGTAACCTATTGCCTTAATCAGGCTCTGTACCAGGTAACTGGAGGTTAGTTGCTGTAATGCTGATTTAAAAATAAAAAAAGGCTTCGGAGGCGATCCTGGAAATTACAGGTCAGTGAGCCTAACTTCAGCACCAGGCAAATTGGCTGAAACTATATTGAAGAAGAGAATTATTGGTCATTAAGATGAACACAATGTGTTAGGAAAGGGTGAACACCGCTTTTGGAAAGGGAAATCATGCCATACCAATCTATTAGAATTCTTTGAGGGGGTCAGCACACATGTGCATGAGGGGGATCCATGGGATACAGTGTTCTTGGACCTTCTGAAAGCCTTTGACAAGGTCCCTCACCAAAGGCGCTTAAGCGAATTAAGCTGGCATGGGATAAGGGGGAAGGTCCGCTCCTGGATTAGTAACTGGTTACTGGGCTAGATGGACCATTCTGATGACCCAGTCTGTCCATTCTCATGTTCTCATGTTCTTTTTTAACACCATGTTATTTAAAGGATTAATTCTGACTCAGACTGCACCTGCACACACTGCTTATTCCTACCCAGGATACCTGGACTTTGGTTCTAGACGCATGGGGTAAGTGGGTTACCCACCTGCAGCCAGTGGGCAGGAAATGGCCAGGCCATTGGTTTCTACTCCACAGACACTGGCCAGGTTCGTAAAGCTCCTGATACAGCAGAGCAGCAGGTTGATACCCCCCCAAAGCCGGCAGGAATTGTGCCTAAGAGGAAGGTCTCTTTGGCATTACACCACCTGCAGCTGCTCCTAGGCAGCTCACTAACCACCCATGGTCAGGTGTTGGCTTCACCAGTCTAGTCCCAACCTCCCCTGTAGCAAAGGAGACAGATACACCATGTAAATTACAGCCATTGGGATCACCTGTGATAAACAGTGGAGTGGCTGAACTCTTCTAGGACCGTTAATGTCACCCCGCTGAAACACGACATGCTCTCCATGCATATGCATTGCAGCTTTCCCATTGGCAGTTACCTGGGGGGAGCTGGAAAACCACCCTAGTCTAGTAACGTGATTCTACAGACGAGCAGTCTCCTTCCAGAGCAAAGTGCCATTCCATTTTTTATTTTCTCAAACGTAGTTATTAGAAAATTCATCAAACAAGACTGCAATTTTGTCCATGCCAATCATGAGGCCCCCTCTGATTGACTACAGAAAACAGACCATAAAGCTTTTAGTTTATGGAAAAAATCTCATGGAATCAAGGGGAACCTGTGTTTAGGATTCTGCTGTTCTGAGAGCGGCTGGCTACTACCTTGAGTTTGAAAGCTTCTTAATTTGCATCACAAACTTCCATGCATTGCACATGGAGTAAAGTTTTCACTCATACTTATGTGACTTAGGACCTTAAATTCCATTTTCAAAGATGACCTAGGAATTAGGACCCTAAGTCTCCTTAACTCCCAGGGCCTGGATCCACACAGGGAGTGAGGCATTGCAATACCTAACATTTAAGTGGCTTCAAAATCACGGGAATTCACAAAGCCTGAATTAGGCACTCAGGCTCCCTGTACAGTGACTGCGGAGAGACAGGTGCTTAAGAATGGAACCCACAAAGGCTGATAAGCTAGGCAGGGAGCCACCTAAACTAGCCAATTAAAATGCCAGTTAGAAGGGGTGTGTCCTCAGCCCCACCTCTTTCATGGAGTACAGTGCCTATCTTTGATTGCGATCCACAGCTGAGAACCTTTCTTTTGGAGTCAAGCACCTTACTACTTATGATTAATTGCAGGAAATTTATTTTTACGGGCATTTAAAAGTTACATGCTATTGTTTCTCTTTCTGATTGGATGCTTAACCTTTAAAAAGGACTGATTTTTCCATGGCTCTTTATTAGTATGATTTTACTTCATGCTAAATATAAAATTTCTTTTAATAATTGAACAATTACTTGTTTCTCATCCCTGTTTTATACAAGAAAAGCAATCAAATACAAATTTGTAACTTCACTACTATTCATGCTGTTTAAAATACTTTATTCCCTATTTCATTAATACATGTTATCCCATTTTCTCCTTTATCCTCACACACAGTAATACTGTCATAAGTGACATAGTTATTTTAACCGGTTCATAAACACTTTACCACTAAATTTTAAATCAATCCTTTTTCAAAAATACTTGTCTACTGCTTGTTGTTGTGATAATACCATAGATCCACAGATTCATGGATTCCACAAGAACATAAAAACAGCCACACCGGTTTAGACCAAAGGACCATCTAGCCCAATAACCTGTCTTCCGACAGTGGCTAATGCCAGGTGCCCCAGAGGGAATGAACAGAACAGGGAATCCTCAAGTGATCCATCCCTTGTCACCCATTCCCAGCTTCTGGCAAACAGAGGCTAGGGACACCATCCCTGCCCATCCTGGCTAATATGATGGACCAATCCTCCATGAACTTATCTAGTTCTTTTCTGAACCCTGCTATAGTCTTGGCCTTCCCAACATCTTCTGGCAAGGAGTTCCACAGGTTGACTATCTGTTGTGTGAAAAAAATACTTCCTTTTGTTTGCGTTAAACCGACTGCCTATTAATTTCATTTGGTGACCCCTAGTTCTTGTGTAATGAGAAGGAGTAAATAGCACTTCCTTATTTTCTTTCTCCACACCACATATGACTGAGGTTTTATAGACCTCAGTCATATACCCCTTAGTCATCTCTTTTCCAAGCTGAACAGTCCCAGTCTTATTAATCTCTCCTTATACGGAAGCCATTCCATACCCCTAATAATTTTGTTGCCCTTTTCTGAATCTTTTCCAATTCCAATATATCTTTTTGAGATGGGGTGAAAACATCTGTATGCAGTATTCAAGATGTGGGCGTATCGTGGATTTATACAGAGGCAATATCATATTTTCTCTCTTATTATCTATCACTTTCCTAATGATTCCTAACATTCTGTTACTTTTTTTGACCGCTGCTGCACAATGAGTGGATGCTTTCAGAGAACTATCCACAACGACTCCAATTTTATGAAAACTCTTTTTCTCTCACTCCACTACACCTGATTGTTGGGCAGAGAGCCAGGCCCTTTTCCCTCCCATGCTCCTCCCTGGAGTTACATAGGACATTTCTCCTCTGCGGCTTCTGCTGGGTGGAGAAGTCTTCCTGTATCTCTCTACCTCACCATCCTATTTCAAATGCCAGGATGGAGGAGTGGATAATATGATCTGTCTGGGGTGGAATTTTCCGTCCCAGTTGGCTTCACACGTACTATTTCAATCTTACTGGTGAAGTATCTGACAGCTCTTCACAGCGATCAGTGCTTGGGTCTGGTCTCTGCACTGTGCAGTCTGGTTGGGTAGTCAGGTTCCTGTGGATTAGCTCCGGTGGCCGTGATTGTGCTGCGGTGACTGCAGAGGAGCAGAATGCTTGTTTTGCATCCATTATTGAAGTGGCACCGCCATGCAGCTATTGTTTGTGCTGCTAGCAGGTGGATTCAGAGTGTTCTAGCACCACGGGAATTCCAACTTTCTCCATGCATGCTTCATTTGCCATAGCTCATCTGTGAACCATGGGGATCTTGTTGGCTGTTTTGGAGGAAGCGGGCACCTTGAGACCAAGGTGTTGATGGTAGTGGACATCATGTAATTGTGCTGTCGCACTAATTCATTGTCACCTTGGTCTTGTATTTGAGTGGCTTGTTGTGTTCTTCCTAGGTTTTCCACTCACCCAAGGTATACAGGAAACTTCGGGGTTTGGACCAGCCTTAATTCCTCACTGCATGTAGCTTTTACATGTTAAGCTCATGTGAAATTACCCATTTTGTTCATGTGGTTACTGAGCACTCCAGTTAAGCATGCAATTAAGCATGCACACAGTGTTAAAAAAATCACCCCTAGAAAGTCTAATATGGTAATCACGTACTTAATAAGTTGTATATACCCATATTTTTCTTGTGTGAGAATTAATTCTGCAAGAAATCTCAGCATGTGCACCTCATGTTGGGGAGCTAGTCATTAGCCTGAGAACCCCTGTCGCAATGAGTAGTCCATATCCTTTTCAGATTACATCTGTATAACAGAACATTAATTTATATTTTAAAATACATCATTTAAATGCACAGTGAATTTGTCCAGAAATGCACAAATAACAAAGTCATAAATTTGAACTGCAGGAAGACTTATTTCTTGGATCATGCTCAGCAGATGGAATAAAACAGAGGATCCTGAGATGAGGAAATGCTACCGCACCAAGAAGAAATGAAAAGTAGAGGGTCTGATTCTCGGCTGCCTTGTGACTCACATGGTCATTTTACGCCCCTGACTAGTGTGTGTAGAATTGCACCAATTCCGAATTCTCCCCTTCCTCACAATGGGGGAGTATTTTACATCCACTTTGCATGGGTGTTAGGAAGCACAGAGGCAAGAAAGAATCAGGCCCAGAGGTTCTAGAAATGAGATTGCTGGAGAGCATTGCCAGAAGAGTCCTCGCAGACGGCCTGGTCTGATCTCTGGTGCCGTTGCCCGGCTTTGGGGCTTGCCATAGTGTATCATTTCCCACTAACAGCTCATCCAGTCTGTGTAATAACTACAGTGACGGCACTTCAGCCACGTGCCTTGGCAGTCTGCTCCTCTCCCCAATTGCTTTGTAGGACTCTGGCTCGACATCAGGCCCTGAAATAAATCAAACACGTCATTTTAATAAAAGCCCTCCCCAAAGTGCTCCTCCACGGAGCCCAGCAGCCTCCGGGTCATCGAAGGAGACTCTGTCGGAGATGCTAGTGACGCGATGCTGCGTTGTGTTTGTTTTTCAGTAGTGAGACCGCACAGCCCATGCTCTACTCTGCCCCAGGCTGACAGATCCACCCCACCGGGCAAACCACAGGAACTTACCAATGCTGCGATCAGTCTTTATGGAGAAATCGTATCTGAATAATGCGATTTTACACCTCACCCCTGGCAAAACTGGGAGTGAAAACAGAGCCCAGGCCCTGGCTGTCTGCCACGGCTCACCGCTTACTGAGCAAACCTCGGGAAATTGGGGTGAGCTTCCAGAAGTGCGGACGCGGTAATCCTTGGAGGTTTATACCGGACGTCTCCTGAGGAGGAGCTCTGCCGTGGGAACAACAGTGTTTCCCGCTTCTCCTTGGACTGGCTGTATTGGGAAATAAATCTTTAGTCTAATATTTCCTCTTCCAAGCCTAGCCAGAGAGAGAGAGAGAGTAATCCAAACTCTTTTTGGAGCTGAAAAATGGCCTTGCTCGTATTTGGGGGGAGTTTGGGGTCATTGCTTTTTATAGGTCTTGGAGCCAGAGAGGCCTCCTCCAGGACCCCACTGCAGTGCTTGTTAATGGAGCAGCACTGTGGAACTTGTGTCATTGAAAATCTCATACGCTTCAGCACCTCTTTCCTGAAGTGCCTTAGGACGTTTTTGTCCATAGCTGAAGGAAAATGTATCCAGCACAATCTACCTCGATTTCTGAATGGCTTCATCCATACAAACAGTCTCCCAAAACAATTTACAAAGTTAAATAACACGAGCACAGTTTAAATAAGTCTTGGGAGCAGAGTGAGAAAGCAAGAAGCCTTTGCAAGGGGAAAATGTGATTTTCACTGGCATTTGAAATAGGATGGTGAGGTAGAGAGATACAGGAAGACTTCTCCACCCAGCAGAAGCTGCAGAGGAGAAATGTCCCACATACCTCCAGGGAGGAGCATGGGAGAGAAACGGGAAGGGATCTCTGCCCGATGATCAGGTGGAGTGGAGTGAGTGAGAGAGAAGGCAGGGGATCTGTGCTGGAATATGTCCAAGCAAAGGCAGTTTTGAACTAGATGCTTAAGTAAACATGGAGCCATTGGAGTTGCTTGTGTGTGGTGTGATCATTGCTGTTTGTGCACAGGAGAAGCCAGGCTGGTGGGGAGCCGGAAGGTGGAGACAATGGATGTTGCAAGACGCAAAACAATGTACAATAAACATGTGGGTGAAATACTTCCTGTATTTCAGTTACGGTGAAGCTGTGGCGGGCGCATGTGGGGAACATTGTGGAGGGGGCCACAGGAATGTCAGAGAACAAAGTTTAAAATCCAGGATGGTACCCAAGCCACATACGGTGTAGACAACGGGAGATCTGAGTCCAGAAAGGAATGGTGGTGAGTCTGAGAATGCCCCTTCTGGACAAATGAAACACGTCTGTCATAGGTACCTTTGGATGAATGAGCTTGGGATGCCTCAAACTCACGCTCAGGTACTATGGTGATGGGACGCAGCATAAAATACTAAAATAAACGTACTCAGGCAGGATATGTAGTCTCGGTGGGTGGGGAGTGGTCATGAAGAAGGCACAGAAAAACACGTGCAGTTGGGTGTTATCAGCATTAAAGCAGAGGCTAGCAGGCAGATAGAGGACTTTTTGCAATGCTTTACATGAGTGATCCTGGCACAGAGATGGTTGTTTGACATATACAGGAGCAGAACCCTGCCCAGGAAGAAGCTGAGTGGCCTGCTTTTATGAACTATACAGACGGCCCAGCAGGATGAATAGTGCTGGAGTTCACCCTATGGTTGAGGAGAGTGAGGTAGGAGAAGTGACCCTCTTGGGCAGAAAGAAGCAATTCCTCTTCCTTAGGTGTTGTAGTATGAGAGGAAGAAGTATATCAAAGGAGGCCATTGCACACTAAATCAGAGGAGCTGTGTTTGGAAAGATGGCTACAACACGCAGAGACTATAGCATGGGGAAGGGGATGAGACAATTTACAGCAAAGAACTGATAAATTATATTTAACAGCAATTTACATGCATTACAAAGAAAGCTATAGACGGTATGAAGGATATTTATCTATTTACATCACTGGACATATACATATACCACAGTTTAATCAATAACAGTTTGATGTATGGTGTCTTCCATTATTGTGTATTTAAAAGGAATTTATTCCAGAAATCCCCATAATAATGTTGCAAGTGAAATATCACTATCACATTCATTTTATAATGGATCTCATAAGCAACTTTACATTGGCTCTAATTCATATTTCCTTGAACTGAACAAGTACTGAATGAATTTTCATTTAAGATTCTGAAATGAGACTTGAGTTCTTGTTTTCTTCTATTTTAAGAATTCAAAATAAGCAGAAAGAGGTCACGCCTGGTAGCTCGAAATCCCACTTTACGTTTCTGTGTTATATTTTGTTAATTGCTAAAGAGCAATTGATACTCATTTTTTGTTAGCTACATTTGAAAAGCACAGGGAAAAGTTGCAGTAAGTAGCTAATTATCACACTTCTCGTTGTCTCGTGAAATGAGTGCACACTGGGTTTTGGCTGTCTAGCATGTGCTAGTTAGTGTACTCCAGAGCAACACAACGGGGGAGGTCCAAGAATCTGCTCTATGCCAAATGAAGAGTAGCTGGATCAGCTCTGCTGCCCGCTGATGCTGCAGAACGACAGACTGAACACTCCTGTGTTCAAGGGACGATCAAAGTTTGGTTCAGTTTTATTTTGGGTCATCCCTCCCGCCCCGCCCCCGGCTGCTAATGCAGACAGCGGGGAATGGAGCTGTGATGGCCAAGGTAAGGTTGTTATAAAGGTTAGTTTCCAATGAAAACACACCGTTGTACTCGGAGGGAAGGCAGTGGAGAGAGGAGAGACAATCTCGAACCCCTCACACCTACAGATCAGGAAGAGGCTATCAATGGCTTTCCCAAGTCCTGGATATGCTCACTAGGTATTGCTTGGCTGGCTGGCAGGACTCACAAAGAACAGCAGTTTGTCTCTTTAATTTTCAGCTTACAACCCCACAAACAGCCATGATGAAGCTCTGGTCTGTGTGAGTGCCACGGAAGGCCCCTGCGTAGTAGAAAGGGGGAAATGTTCAAGTTGCAGCCAGATCTGCATAATGAGCATCTGTGTGTGCAGACTGGAGATGTGCACTGGGGGGGATGCTCAGTTAGCTGACCTAACGGGACGGTGTTTGAACACTCCCGTGACGATGTGCACAGCTATATCCCTGCAAAATGCTCTCAGGTGCTCAGACACCTCAGCAATTGGCGTGGCATCAGAACCAGGACAGCGTGGAGTGGATTCAGCATGGCATGGCCATACCCTGCCTTGCAGCCCTAACAGAACGCCCTGGCGTGCCGTCGGTACTCTGCCTGGTGATCCCTGGCAGTACAGCGGCTCCTTTGCTCTCCCAGCCCATTAGAAAAACACTGAACAGCAAAACAGATACATCAGTTCTAATGAGCCAGGCCTCCGGCAGGGATAGTTTTATGGATTTCAAAATTCGAAGTACTGAACCGACGGAAGTGAAGAGGTTAATACATATAACTTATTACAGAGAGAGGGAAACTGCTGCCTGATCTCAAGGGAATAAAATACTTGAGAGCGATCCAGAGAAGAAAAGTTCTTACTTCCCAAGGTTTGTTGTGAACCATCATTTAAGGGTATGTTCCCTGTAGTTTTTTCCCCATCCATCTAGAGTAACCACTGATCTTGGGAGGAAAAACCACATATTCCTTTTGAGACAATAGACATTGTCATGAGAAAAATACACACGGCCCACTCTTGACAATTGTGAACATTTACAGAATAGATTATGTGCTGTAATTACTGTAAAATCAGCACTGCTCTCCCAGGGTTTTTTCTACACATCTTCCACACACCCACATCCTGAAAGAAATTACTTCTATTTTAAACATTATCTTCCCCATAGATGGAAGAAAATCAAATCACATTTAATGCCACCTTTTACTCTGCATTAGCCTAATCCCCTTGCTGATTGCAGCTATTGGTAACAATGAAATGGAAAGTCTGGCTGAGGACTCTGAATAAGAAGATGCCAGCACTACAGATCTTTTTCCTTTGGGGACTGCGTATGTTTCCCGCCCTGATCCTTTCAAAGCAGGTAAGAAGTGTAACTGGTGTCGATTTTTTTAGTTGAAAGTGGCAACCAATTAACATATATTCTTTCACCTTATGAATAGTTCAGCACAAAAGCTATTTACAGGCACTTTTGTTATTTAAATTTCCATTATAAAGAGTTTTTACTTCATTCTGGAGAACTTCATTTGGGTCCCTCTCTTATCTTTTCTGTTCCCGGCAATATTTCTTGTTTTGAAATCCTCTGGGTTTCAATTAGCAACCCTGGGAAACTCCAGGAGTCTTCTGCCTCCCTGTGTTGCATTAAGAAGTGACAAGATGTTGTGTACCCTCCATCTCTCTCATTCTGAATAATTCATCATGCTCTTTAGGGTGTGTTGGGATTTCAGCTGAACATTATGGGCTAAATTTTCTAAACTCTTCATGCCACACGTGTACATCTAATACCTGGGGAAAGAGCACATATGTGTATTCAGACAGCTGTGCACAGAATTAGATAAACATATCAACACATCCCAACAGTTGTGCAACTGTAATATAAATAATATTCTTAATAGAAATGCTAATCTCAGAATTGGGGGGATAGTAGCTAGAGCTGGACTGATTGAAACACTATTGCAATTTTCAAAAGACAGTTAGTTTCTAACTAATCCTGGACAAATGTAGAGAAGTAAATGCATCTACTAACGAGTTCGAATATTATGTATAAATCAAAGCTCTGTTCATTCACTCAAATTATTACGATTCCTTGAAGGGTGAAGTTGACTCAAAGTGGATGCTGAGACGGAACTGACACCAGCGTCTCTTCAAAGCAGAGTGATACAGAACACAGTCTGTGACGGTCCACGCCCCTGGGGTCAGGGCAGCGCGGCCTACCTGTCACAGTCTCTGATGCTACCCCTCCATGTCGGGTAGCGTGGCCTAACGGCCGGAGACTATAACACTCCCATTTGGTGCAGGGCAGCGTGGCCTAGCGGCTGGAGTCTCTAGCACCCCCCTTTGATGCAGGGCAGCGTGGCCTAGCGGCCGGGGTCTATAACACCCCCCTTTGGTGCAGGGCAGTGCGGCCTAGCGGCCGGGGTCTCTAGCACCCCCCTTTGGTGCAGGGCAGTGCGGCCTAGCGGCCGGGGTCTCTAGCACCCCCCTTCGGTGCAGGGCAGTGTGGCCTAGCGGCCGGAGCAGTAGCGCGGCAAGTCGCCAGTGACTCAGCGGGGAGGGTCTGGCCGAAACACGCTGAGTTTCTCCGGGGTGGGAGGTACCATTCCGCTGCCCTCCCTGGGTCACTCCCTAGCGGACTCTGTGTTGGGGTATCCCATGAGGGGTCGGGTCCTCCGTGGTCGGCCAGGCCGGTCGTCGTCACCGGCTCCTCCCCGTGTGGGGATCCAGGCAGGCCGTGCAAGGCTTCGGTTCCTGGTTCCATCAGCGGCTGTGACTGACCCTCTGCAGGAGCTGCCCAGGCAGGTCCTTCCCCTGCGGTCTCCTCCCCGGAATGAGCTGGGCTCCCTCCCTTTATACAGCTAGAACACTTGGAGCATGCCCAGTCTTGCCAGGGGGGCGGGACTTCTGCTCTCAATCCCATGGGTTCAACCCTGCCTGGGCTAGTGCGGGGTAAGCGGACCCCGTCACACAGTCCCATTAAAATTAAACCCCACACAGCAAACGATTTTCACTAATCGAAGGAAAGATTTTCACTAATCTTTAGCTGACGATCTGAAATGCCCAAACTACAGGTTGTGACGTTATTGACAATAATTGGGACCATATAGATCATTGTCCAACCGAGGTCCTGTAGTGGCACCAAATCTTATATAAAGGGGGTCAAATGAGGTGTCTAAGACCAGGTTATGCTTGGCTGGTTATGATTATGCCATTTATATGTATGTATCAGTTTTGTAGTTGAAGTTATGAATATTGGCTTTATACTGTCTGTATTTCAAACTGGGGCTGGGCTTCTGGGACCCCGGACAAGCTATCAGCTCTGCTAGGCCTGCTGGATGGCCCATTAAGGCCCATCAGCGATACAATGGACCCATTGAGGGAAGGCAGACACGCCTGTGACTCAGCAAATTATGCAGGGACTTGCCCATGTGACTCCAGACTCCATTTTGCTGTGATTTTCCACAGTAAGGACAAAGAGGTGTCTTTACACCTGGAAGAAACTATAAAAGGCAGCTGCCTCATCTCCATTTTGGTCTTCATTCCTGCTTCTTACCTCTGGAGGAACTTTTCTACAAATGGAAGCTCTGAACAAAGGACTGAAGGACCCATCCATGCTGTGGATGTAATCCAGAGACTTGAAATTTGAACCTGCAGTTTATTCCATCTCTGCAAGCCTGAACCAAGAACTTTGCCATTACTGTATCTAATTGATTCCTTTTAACCAATTCTAGCTCTCACCTCTACCTTTTTCCTTTTATGAATAAACCTTTAGATTTTAGATTCTAAAGGATTGGCAACAGCATGATTTGTGGGTAAGATCTGAGTTGTATATTGACCTGGATCTGGGGGTTTGGTCCATTGGGATCGGGAGGACCTTTTTTCTTTACTGGGGCATTGGTTTTCATGACCAGTTGTCCCCATAACGAGTGGCACTGGTGGTGAGACTGGGAAACTGGAGTGTCTTAGGGGATTGCTTGTGTGACTTGTGGTTAGCCAGTGGGGTAAAACCAAAGTCTCCTCTGTCTGGCTGGTTTGGTTTGCCTTAGAGGTGGAAAAACCCCAGGCTTGGGCTGTAGTTGCCCTGCTTGAAGCAATTTGTCCTGAACTGGCACTCTCAGTTGGGTCTTGCCAGAACCACCATCGTTACACAGGTACCATCCCAGCAGTATGTAAAACTTTCTTTTGCTGATGTTCTGCCAAGTAGAAAAGAGCATTGCACTGGGGCTCCCTGTGATGCACACATTGAAAAGACACTCACATGTGAAGTTCATTAAATCATAGACAATAGAGATGGAAAAGACCTTTTAGGTAATGGTGCCCAACTACCCTCCCTGTACAAGCCTAATTAAGTTTAATTTTCTCTTTGGTCAAGGAGAGAGATAGGAGCAAAAGCATGAAAAGCAATTAACTCCTCCAGAATTCAAATACATTCGCTCCAAAAGCATAATGTTAAGCAAATGTTAAGGATGCACAGTTAAGCAGTCGGAAGTCAGAAAATGTCAAAGTTAGGTTACATACACCACCTGATGCTGATGTGAATTATGATGCTGGCTTCAATATTTCGATACTATTCCCCCCCTTCACAGCTAATACAATATATCAGGCTGGTTTTTTTTAGCATTTGAGAAGTAGAATGAACATCTGCATCATGGTACCTGTGGAGAAGGGGGCGGTGAGAGAGGCTTGGGTGCATCCTTAAGGGTTTGACACTTATTTTTCCATCAGAATATTCTGCACCTGCCAGCACTGCTGTTGCATGATTATTCCCGTTTCTGTGCAGTCGAGTGGCGCAGCCCTGAGCGACACTACATCCCAGGGGTGCATGATGAGGCCTACACACGCTAGACAAATCATTCCACGAATACTGTGACACACACCCAGCGTGTGGCTTGGGAAAGGCATATTTTCTTAAGAGGGAACCCATTGCCAGCTGAGACCCTTGACCATTATGTTATAGACTTGCGTAATGAAGCCAAGACAATTAATTTGAACCGTTAATGGCCTATTTAGAGATTGCATTTTTTGTGATGTCACTGGTAAAGGCAAGGTTCTTGTGAGAATTAGACTGGACCTTGCAAAGAACAGCAGATGTTTGCAGGACCAGCTAGAGCTAGCGGGGGAGGGATAGCTCAGTGGTTTGAGCACTGGCCTACTAAACCCAGGGTTATGAGTTCAATCCTTGAGGGGACCACTTAGGGATCTGGGGGAAAAAAAATCTGTCAGGGGGACAGTACTTGGTCCTGCTAGTGAAGGCAGGGGACTGGACTCAATAACCTTCCTGTTCTAGGAGATTGGCATATCTCCATTTATATTATTGTTATATTATGTTATCTGTGCTTCTGAAGGCAAACCTAACAAGTAGTTAAGAACTGAGGTAAAATACCAAATATAACAAACCGACAAACCTCCTACCAAGAAGGCAGAGTTCCTGTTGACAGGAAGGAAAAGAGAGAGAGAGAGAGACAGAAAATGTAGATGAACGTGCACAGGTTCTGAGTTCTGGGGCACTCAGATACCCCGGGGATATGCGCCCTAGAAAAACCTGCATAGAAGAAAGAAAGAACAGGACCAATGCTACTTAAGCTGCACTAACCCGACATTCAGCCTGAGGAGGGAAGGGCCCTGACAGCAAGTTTTCCAAGCACAGCAAGGAAGGAACCCAGGTTGGCTGAGTCACAGGTTGGTTTATGAGCTGGGTCTGGATGTTCACTGCCACACTGGTCAGCTTCTAGGATCCCAATGGGCTCCACTCATCCAGGTGGGTCAAAGAATATGGCCCATGATGGTCTGTGTGTGGGGCACGCATCTCCAGTGCCCCACCAGTGGAGGTCTGCAGAGGCCATGCTTGGAGATTTGGCAATATTTCCCCTTGACCTGGAGGTGAAGCTGCAAATTATAAGTAGCCAGATGCAATTTTCAGCAGGCAGGATGGGTAACGGAGGTGCTGACGAGAACAGAGTCTCCAGTTGACAGCAAGCCCAAAGGAGAGGTTCACCGGACTTTAAAATCCGAAAGCCCAGTGGGCTGCCGTTGTCTCTGCGTCTCACCAGAGCAGCAGCATCTAGGCCATCAACCGCACAGCCAACCCCCTCTCAGGATACAGCCCGACAAGTACCTGTGTCACCACACCCTAGGGTGACCAGACAGCAAATGTGAAAAATCGGGACAGGGGATAGGGTAAAGGGGGTGGTGGTGGTAATAGGAGCCTAAAGAAGAAAAAGACCAAAAAACCGGGACTGTCCCTATAAAATCGGGACATCTGGTCACCCTATGGCCTGGTCTCAGGCCAGGAGCAGCTTCTGCCCCACAGGTGGCATACAATGCTAGTTCCTGCTACTGGCCGGTAGATAAGAGAAGGCAATAGCTTGACAAGGTGTCATTTTAATTTCCACATAGCTGCAGAGAGAGAGAGAGAGAGAGAGAGAGAGAACATTTTTACTCTAGAATTTTGTCACAAGTTTCCAGTGACATCCCCAGCTCTCCTCATCCTTAAATAGGACCATAAATAACTCAGACAGGTCACTGTGTATAAAACTGCTTGTCAGAGGCTGCACAGCACATCTGCATTCCGCTGCAACTGGCTGAGCATCGAATTAACCCAGACATCAGGCAGGGAGTCTCTGAGCACCTTCATCATCTCTCTAGCATGCATCTCCATCTGCTCTGACTGGGCCAGCAGCTGCAACCTCTCCACTGAGTACGTGTCCCTGAGAAGTCTGTTCTAAATGGGACAGCCACAGTCAGGTACCTGCAATGGGACCCCCTTGGGCATCCAGCGACTTTGTCCCCTCTAATTGTCTTTAGGAGGGCAAGTGGCAGCAGGGTTTCCAAAGAGTCTGTGCACATTTTAAAAGTTTTATTTCATATTCCCCCATCACCACACTGTTAGAACCTGCATTTCTCTTCTGGGATTGTCTTTGAAAAGTAGAACTGCATTTGGCCTTTGGAAAAGTTTAGGTGGGAATAAAAGGGTCCTGTGGACCGATCCTCCACAAACTGATCTAGTTCTTTTTTGAAGCCTGTTATAGTTTTGGCCTTCACAACATCCTCTGGCAAGGAGTTCCACAGGTTGACTGTGCATTGTGGGAAGAAAGATTTCCTTATGTTTGTTTTAAACCTGCTGCCTATTAATTTCATTGAGTGACTCTTGGTTCTTGTGTTAGGAGAAGGAGTAAATAACACTTCCTCGTTTACTTTTTCCATACCAGTCATGATTTTATAGACCTCTATCATATTCCCCCTTAATCGTCTCTTTTCCAAGTTGAAAAATCTTTGCTGTTTTAAATCTCTCCTCATAGGGAAGCTGTTCCATTCCCTTAATCATTTCTGTTACCCTTCTCTGTACTTTTCCCAATTCTAATATATCTTTTTTGAGATGGGATGAGATGGGATGTGGCTGTATCATGGATTTATATAGCACATTATAATATTTCTGTCCTTTTATCTATCCCTTTAGTAATGGTTCCTAACATTCTGTTCACTTTTTTGACCGCCACTGCACATTGAGTGGATGTTTTCAGAGAACTATCCACAATGACTCCAAGATCTCTTTCTTGAGTGGTAACAACTAATTTAGACCCCATCATTTCATATGTATAGTTGGGATTATGTTTTCTAATGTGCATTACTTTGCATTTCTCAGCACTGAATTTCATCTGCCATTTTGCTGCCCAGTCACCCAGTTTTGTGAGACCCCTTTGTAACTCTTTGTATTTAATCTTGGACTTAACTATCTTGAGTAATATTGTGTCATCTGCAAACTTTGCCACCTCACTGCATATTCCTTTTTCCAGATCATTTATGAATATGTTGAACAGCACTGGTCCCTGTACAGATCCTTGGGGGACCCTGCTATTTACCTCTCCCCTTCTGAAAACTGACCATTTATCCCTACCCTTTGTTTCCTATCTTTTAACCAGTTACTGATCCATGAGAGAACCTCCCCTCTTATCCCATGACAGCTGACTTTCCTTGAGAGTCTTTGGTGAGGCACCTTTTCAAAGGCTTTCTGAAAGTCCAAGTACACTATATCCACTGGATCCCCCTTGTCCACATGCTTGTTAACACCCGCAAAAATTCTAATAGATTGGGGAGGCATGATTTCCCTTTTGACTCTTCCTCAACAAACCGTGTTCATCTCTGTGTCTGATCATTCTGTTCTTTACTATGGTTTCAGCCGTTTTCCTGGCACTGAAGTTCTGCTCACTGGCCTGTAGATGCCAGGATTGTTTTGAGAGTCTCCAAAGGCCCCAGGCAGGATCAGAGCTGCAGGGGGCGGGTGATGGATACACCCATGGGAGAGGACAGGTCCCAAAATGAAAGCCAACAGGTGAGTTACGAACACAACAGGTAGGAAGCAAGTGAGGAAGGAGATGGGGGGCAGGACACTCTGAGGAATAAGGTCCTGCATTGACACAGCACAGTCTGAGGGCTAGAACTTCTGCCTTTGGTTAAACACAAAGCCCTTTTCTTCCTCAACCCTTGATCCTCGCTGGCCTGCATCATGATCAGACGGGCGGCCGCGAGAGGGGCCATGTTCCACAGAAGGGCTGTTACTGACGAGACAGCAGGAAAACAGGGATGTGAAGGGTTGGGGAGGAAGGAATGCAGCCACCTGGACAGAGCTGTGTCCACCTGTGGCAACAAAGTTCCGCTCGTTCTCCATGACCTGCCTTCAGCTTCCGGCTTTGCTAATGAAACACGGGGGCAGAGAGTTTTCTGCCAGGCAGGAGCTGGCAGCATGAGCCAGGGAACGTGGTCTGGATCCCCCTGGAGCCTGGGTTTTGCAGACACAAAGCTAGCCCAGCGATGGACCCGGGGCAAGGAGGAGCTCGAGCTGTACTGTCACCTGGGCATGCAGGAGGACGACAACAGCAGGAAAGTAACACTATGATTTTTCCGTATTGGAGAACAAGACAGAGAAGTCTGCACCACTCTGCATCTCACCCCTGCCTCCAGCCTCACCATGGTCCTGGTAGCCCTGGGGACCTAGTGCTCCCTGAAGCACAATGAAACCGTGGAGTGGCACAGGTTTTTCACTAGAGACAAATCCGAAGTGGAGGGCATAGACCCCGTGTTACTGCCTTATGCTACATGCAATTCTGGGGACTTGACAGCCTCCCTGATTCAGGACAGGCTAGCCTGCGGAATATGGGATCCCCGCCTGCAATAGCGGCTGCTCCGAGAAG
Organism: Macrochelys suwanniensis; assembly: GCA_033296515.1. NCBI lineage: Eukaryota > Metazoa > Chordata > Testudines > Chelydridae > Macrochelys > Macrochelys suwanniensis. Next base: position 1,274,963 of record CM065781.1, on the reverse strand, counting down.
GCAATCTTTAGACAGATGCTTTAGACATTGGACGTGCAGCAAAAGCCTCAAGAGAAAAGATGAAAGCCCTCGGAGGTACAACGTCCCCCAATGCACATGCAGTGGGACAACACCAAAGGAAAGCAGATGTCCAGGGTGTCCAGAATCCCGTACCCATAGATTTTTTTAAATCCTGGAAGACTGTGGATGGATTCACTGTTGCAACGGGCAGCCTGAACATATAGAGGGGAAAACTCTTTCAATGACACTTTAAGAACTTTTAACAAGAGCTAAGGTGTGGAATGTGTAACTCCTCACGGCTGACACTTGCTTGCCACTTAGCTCTAATGAGCCCCAAAGAGGTGGACGCTCAAGACGATAGCCTGCTGTCCACGTTTTAACTGGGCTACAGCTCCTTCTAGCTTCATTTTTTTTCATGTCACATCTGTCTAAGTAGCATGTCCTGCTGAGATTTCTGACAGCACTCGGGAGCGGAGCTGCAGGAACAGCATCAAGCTGCACTAACTTGGTCACTAAACCCAATTTCTTATTTGGTGGCACCCCGAGGGGCCCAGCTCTGGCTGCAAATGGCCATCAGGGAATTCCCCTGGCTTAGGAGAGCTTCCCACTGTGCTCCTATAAAGCTGGCAGAGACAGCTCTGTCCCCTCCCTTGGCAGAGGGGGCCTCTGGGGAGAGGAAGGTGGTGTGCCCATGTGACGTTATTGACAATAACTGCGACCATATAGATCATTGTTACAACCAAGGTCCTGTAGTGGCACCAAATCTTATCTAAAGGGGGTCAAATGAGGGGTCTAAGTCCAGGTTATGCTTTGCTGGTTATGATTATGCCATTTATATGTATGTATCAGTTTTGTAGTTGACGTTATGAATATTGGCTTTATACTGTCTGTATTTCAAACTGGGGCCATGCTTCTGGGACCCCGGACAAGCTATCAGCTCTGCTAGGCCTGCTGGATGGCCCATTAAGAGCCATCAGTGATACAATGGATCCATTGAGAGAAGGCAGACACGCCTGTGACTCAGCAAATTATGCAGAGACTTGCCCATGTGACTCCAGACTCCATTTTGCTGTGATTTTCCACAGTAAGGACAAAGAGGTGTCTTTACACCTGGAAGAAACTATAAAAGGCAGCTGCCTCATCTCCATTTTGTCTTCATTCCTGCTTCTTACCTCTGGAGGAACCTTTCTACAAATGGAAGCGCTGAACAAAGGACTGAAGGACCCATCCATGCTGTGGATGTATTCCAGAGACTTGATTTGAACCTGCAGCTTATTTCATCTTTACTGCAAGCCTGAACCAAGAACTTTGCCATTACTGTATGTAATTGATTCCTTTTAACCAATTCTAGCTCTCACCTAGACCTTTTTCCTTTTATGAATAAACCTTTAGATTTTAGATTCTAAAGGATTGGCAACAGTGTGATTTGTGGGTAAGATCTGAGTTGTATATTGACCTGGATCTGGGGGCTTGGTCCGTTGGGATCGGGAGAACCTTTTTCTTTTACTGGGGCATTGGTTTTCATGACCATTTGTCCCCATAACGAGTGGCACTGGTGGTGAGACTGGGAAACTGGAGTGTCTTATGGGATTGCTTGGGATGACTTGTGGTTAGCCAGTGGGGTAAAACCAAAGTCTCCTCTGTCTGACTGGTTTGGTTTGCCTTAGAGGTGGAAAAACCCCAGCCTTGGGCTGTAGTTGCCCTGTTTGAAGCAATTTGTCCTGAACTGGCACTCTCAGTTAGGTCTTGCCAGAACCAGCATCGTTACAGCCCAGGGCAGGCAGCTCCACTTCACTACGTCTTGCCTCCATAGTTGTTAGGTCCTGTAAGACCCTGCACCGGGGATGTACGTCAAAGCAGCCCCTCAGCTGCTGTAGCTCTTGGCAGGACTGGCCCAAACTGGCCCTGAGGATGAGGGAGCCAATCTGGCTGGGGGAAGCCTCTGCACCCCCATGCCCAGCAGAGAGCTGTGCTATGCGAGAGAAGCTGGGTGAACAGTGTCACAGCACTGGGAAGGCCGATCTTCCCGCAATGTGGCGAGGAACGAGGGAGCTGGTGCTGAGGCAGAGCTTCACACAAACCAGGCACCAAGCCGAAATGATCACTGCTGACCTGTCAAAACGTGTCATGAGTGCTTCTCCCCATGTTTTTCCTTTTTGCCTCTGCTGTCCTGGGTTCACTCTGCTACGGATACGCAGATGTGCACGAGGATCCGGACTTTGCAAAGTTTGGGGTGGGTCACGGTGGTGGAGGGGGAATATCCAAAAGCCTTGGGAAAATAGGTGGTCTGGATTGTCAGTTCTGCAGAGTGTGGCTCTGAGGATCTCTGCTCCAGCAGCATTTTGGGGCCCTACAGGAAGAGAATCTTCAGCCCGTGAAATTGTCTAGGACACCAGTTCTCTGGCCTGTGTTAGGCACATGATCACTGTGGTCTCTCCTGGCCTTGGAATCTATGAATCTACTTTTAAACCTAGAATCTTGGTTATCTGGAGTTTAGCTGGTACTTATTTGAAATTAATCCAGTTTTCCAAAATTTCCGTGCCATGGCTAACTGTCTAAATCCTTGAATCACGGCTTTCAGAGGTGCTATCTCTGGGGTTGGCAGGTTATTTGACAGTATTGGCCAAATGTTCAAAAGTGCATATGGTGAAGCTTAGTCACACTTTTGCACACACAGTGCCGTGTGTATGTTTAAACCCTGATTTGCATGTGCAGATTGGAGATGGCACGAATGCGAGCTGATACATGTACGTTTCTGTGGATGTTCCAATAGGGAATTGCTTAAGAACCTGACCTTTGCAAATGGGGATTTTATTGCAAACAATGTCCAGATTTAACTGCAGCACCTCTTAGAAGAAGGACAGCTCACTTCAGCACGATTCTGGCAAAAAATTAATTAATCCTGTTTTACAAACGTGCACCATCTGAATCTTAACAGGACAACAGTTGCTGTACTGTCATCATTAGAATTTCCTTTTACTATAGCCCCAGAGAAATGAAAATGTAATTACTTCACTTGCAGCAAAACTGGATTCCCTGATACTCTAACTGACAAGGCTTTCATTTCCAAGTGCTCTGCTCAGACAGTGAACGTGGCTGATCAGACGCGCCTCAGTGACAATACTGTAGGATATCATGGACAGGCTGCTGGTCAGATGCCTTTGAAATACCTTTGCTATTCTCATTTACCAAATTTCAGACTCAGATCCCTTGGCTACTCTCATCCTCTGGGTTAGCCTCTGAACTTGGAGCGGTGCTTCAAATAAACACTGTAGTCACAGTGTAGAGTTATCTTCTCTCCCTTGACCCTAGACTGTCAGAGTCATTATCTTGTAAAATGTGCCCTCTCATCCTTTCACTAGAATCATAGAATCATAGAATATCAGGGTTGGAAGGGACCTCAGGAGGTCATCTAGTCCAACCCCCTGCTCAAAGCAGGACCAACCCCAACTAGATCATCCCAGCCAGGGCTTTGTCAAGCCTGACCTTAAAAACCTCTAAGGAAGGAGATTCCACCACCTCCCTAGGGAACCCATTCCAGTGCTTCACCACCCTACTAGTGAAAAAGTTTTTCCTAATATCCAACCTAAACCTCCCCCTCTGCAACTTGAGACCATTACTCCTTGTTCTGTCATCTTCTACCACTGAGAACAGTCTAGATCCATCCTCTTTGGAACCCCCTTTTAGGTAGTTGAAAGCAGCTATCAAATCCCCCCTCACTCTTCTCTTCTGCAGGCTAAACAATCCCAGTTCCCTCAGCCTCGCCTCATAAGTCATGTGCTCCAGCCCCTAATCATTTTTGTTGCCCTCCGTTGGACTCTTTCCAATTTATCCACATCCTTCTTGTAGCGTGGGGCCCAAAACTGGACACAGTACTCCAAATGAGGCCTCACCAGTGCCGAATAGAGGGGAATAATCACGTCCCTTGATCTGCTGGAAATGCCCCTACTTATACAGCCCCAAATGCCGTTAGCCTGCTTGGCAACAAGGGCACACTGTTGACTCATATTCAGCTTTTTGTCCACCGTAACCCCTAGGTCCTTTTCTGCAGAACTGCTGCCCAGCCATTCGGTCCCTAGTCTGTAGCAGTGCATGGGATTCTTCCGTCCTAAGTGCAGGACTCTGCGCTTGTCCTTGTTGAACCTCATCAGATTTCTTTTGGCCCAATCCTCTAATTTGTCTAGGTCCCTCTGTATCCTGTCCCTACCCTCCAGCGTATCAACCACTCCTCCCAGTTTAGTGTCATCTGCAAACTTGCTAAGGGTGCAGTCCACACCATCCTCCAGATCGTTAATGAAGATATTGAACAAAAACGGCCCCAGCACCGACCCTTGGGGCACTCCACTTGATACCGGCTGCCAACTAGACATGGAGCCATTGATCACTACCCATTGAGCACGACCATCCAGCCAGTTTTCTATCCACCTTACCGTCCATTCATCCAGCCCATACTTCTTTAACTTGCTGGCAAGAATACTGTGGGAGACTGTATCAAAAGCTTCTCTAAAGTCAAGAAATAGCACATCCACTGCTTTCCCCTCATCCACAGAGCCAGTTATCTCATCACAGAAGGCAATTAGGTTAGTCAGGCATGACTTGCCCTTGGTGAATCCATGCTGACTGTTCCTGATCACTTTCCCCTCCTTTAAGTGGTTCAGAATTGATTCCTTGAGGATCTGTTCCATGATTTTTCCAGGGTCTGAGGTGAGACTGACTGGCCTGTAGTTCCCCGGATCTTCCTTCTTCCCTTTTTTAAAGATGGGCACTACAATCTGTAGGACTGGATCACTTAGGTCGCCAGTGAAAGCAGAGAATTCTACCAGATTCTCCTCCAAGGTTGTGATTGAACCCGTTTTCCCCATTTTCCCGTATGCATGTATACAACACATATAAGATTACCTGTGGATATGTAAAATACAGTCCAAGACAGCTGGCTGTATTTTAAAGAAGCCTCATTGAGGGCACAGGAACAAACCATCCCAATGTGCAGAAAGAATAGCAAATATGGCAGGCAACCAGCTTGGCTTAACAGTGAAATCTTCGGTGAGCTTAAACTCATAAAGGAAGCTTACGGGAAGTGGAAACTTGGACAGATGACTAGGCAGGAGTATAAAAACATTGTTCGAGCATGCAGGGGTGTAATCAGGAAGGCCAAAACACAACTGGAGTTGCAGATAGCAAGGGATGTGAAGGGTAACAAGAAGAAGGGTTTCTACAGGTATGTGAGCAACAAGAAGAAGGTCAGGGAAAGTGAGGACCCTTACTGAATGGGGGAGGCAACCTAGTGACATATGATGTGGAAAAAGCTGAAGTACTCAATGCTTTTTTTTGCCTCGGTCTTCACAGACAAGGTCAGCTCCCAAACTGCTGTTCTGGGCCACACAGTATGGGGAGGAGGTGAGCAGCCCTCAGTGGTGAAAGAACAGGTTAATGACTATTTAGAAAAGCTGGACATGCACAAGTCCATGAGTCCAGATCTAATGCATGTGAGGGTGCAGAGGGAGTTGGTGGATGTGATTGCAGAGCCATTGGCCGTTATCTTTGAAAATTCGTCATGATCAGGGAAGGTCCTGGATGACTGGAAAAAGGCTAATGTAGTGCCCATCTTTAAAAAAGGGAAGAAGGAAGATCCGGGGAACTACAGGCCAGTCAGCCTTACCTCAGTCCCAGGAAAAATCATGGAGCAGGTCCTCAAGGAAACCATTTTGAAGCACTTAGAGGAGGGGAAGGTGATCAGGAACAGTCAGCATGGGTTCACCAAGGGCAAGTCATGCCTGACCTACCTGATTGCATTCTATGATGAGATAACTGGCTCTGTGGATATGGGGAAAGCAGTGGATGTGATATATCTTGACTTTAGCAAAGCTTTTTAGCAAACCTCTCCCACAGTATTCTTGCCAGCAAGTTAAAGAAGTATGGATTGGAAGAATGGACTATAAGGTGGATAGAAAGCTGGCTAGATTGTCAGGCTCAACAAGTAGTGATCAACGGCTCAATGTCTAGTTGGCAGCTCGTATCAAGCGGAGTGCACCGGAGGTCGGTCCTGGGGCCAGTTTTGTTCAACATCTTTACTGGATGATGGGATGAATTGCACCCTCAGCAAGTTATAAATAAATAAGGAGATATGCCTATCTCATAGAGCTGGAAGGACCTTGAAAGGTCATCGAGTCCAGTCCCCTGCCTTCACTAGGCAGGACCAAGTACTGTCCCCTGACAGATTTTTGCCCCAGATCCCTAAACGGCCCCCTCAAGGATTAAACTCACAACCCTGGGTGTAGCAGGCCAATGCTCAAACCACTGAGCTATCCCTCTCCCCACAGATGACACTAAGCTGCGGGGAGAGGTAGATACGCTGGAGGGTAGGGATAGGATCCAGAGAGACCAAGACAAATTGGAGGATTGGGCCAAAAGAAATCTGATGAGGTTCAACAAGGATAAGTGCAGAGTCCTGCACTTAGGACGGAAGAATCTCATGCACCGCTACAGGCTGGGGACCGACTGGCTAAGCAGCAGTTCTGCAGAAAAGGACCTAGGGGTTACAGTGGACGAGAAGCTGGATATGAGTCAGCAGTGTGCCCTTGTTGCCAAGAAGGCTAACGGCATATTTGGCTGCATTAGTAGGAGCATTGCCAGCAGATTGAGGAAAGTGATTATTGCCCTCTATTGGGCACTGGTGAGGCCACACCTGGAGTATTGAATCCAGTTTTGGTCCCCCCACTACAGAAGTGATGTGGACAAATTGGAGAGAGTCCAGTGTAGGGCAATGGAAATTATTAGGGGGCTGGGACACATGACTTACGAGGAGAGGCTGAGGGCACTAGGGTTATTTAGTCTGCAGAAGAGAAGAGTGAGGGGGGATTTGGTAGCAGCCTTCAACTACCTGAAGGCTGGTTCCAAATAGGATGGAGCTCGGCTGTTCTCAGTGGTAGCAGATGACAGAACAAGGAGCAATGGTCTCAAGTTGCAGAGGGGGAGGTCTAGGTTGGATATTAGGAAACACTATTTCACTAGTAGGGTGGTGAAGCACTGGAATGGGTTCCCTAGGGAGGTGGTGGAATCTCCTTCCTTAGAGGTTTTTAAGGCCCGGTTTGACAAAGTCCTGTCTGGGATGATTTAGTTGGGGTTGGTCCTGCTTTGTGCAGGGGGCTGGACTAGATACCTCCCGAGATCTCTTCCAACCCTGATATTCTATCATTCTATGATTATTATACATGTAGAAACACATATATATGTGTAACCCCATATCCAGAATATCCTGGACAACAGACTATAAACTACGATTTTTCTAGTGTCACCTTCCATCGAAAATCGTTTTAGAATGTCCATGGTGTGAGGAAGGCTTCTGCAAACACAAAGGCACTTACATTCTTTCTTTCTTATTAACTATTGAACCCAGACCAATTGTGATTGTGTTGCACGTGCACCTAGAGACATTTTAATTTGGGACATTTTGTTTATTGCAGTATTTAGGGTGTTTTATTTTACTTGTACCCAGCTATGTCAAGTGCCTCTTTGTCGTATGCCTAGATTTTTCATTTTTCTTTCTTTCTTTCTTTCTTTCTTTCTTTCTTTCTTTCTTTCTTTCTTTCTTTCTTTCCTGTGTGTCTGATAATACATATGTCTGCTGTCAGGACAGACCAACTGGGGACTTTTTTATACACCACTTGTTGTTGATTCAGCAAAGTGCTTTGTTATTGTGTATCTGCAGCCTTACAGCAGGGGCAATCCTGGCCCATGGGGATCTGTTCTCCCATTGCTGCATAAATGTAACTCTTCCTAATGAGTTCTGCACATGTCCCAGGAGCAGAGCAGATGTCAAAGCAGAGAGAGAATGCATTCTAACAGCTCTGCTCTGGGCTATGTGATGCAGCCCTTCGGTAGTGTTCTTTCACCATCCTTCTGACTCACGGTGCCCCCACTTGAATTCAGTGAGAGCCCAATCCTACAGACACTTCAGCATGTGGGTAATTTTATTCCTGTGCATAGTGCCGTGGCCTCTGTACAGCGCTGTGCCATGTGTGGGACCGCTCCTTTTTAATACAATCCAACTCTCAGAGCAGCTAACACAGCCCCCTGGGAACACTGCCACGAGGAAATTAACCCCCAGGCATATGTGTCTGCAGGCCCAGGAGGGGATCTGAATTTGTCCAACTGAGAGGTGGATCTAAGCGAGTGTGGAGGCCCAGAAAGCAGAGACCACTTTAAAAGCTGTGGATAATTCATTTATTACACTTCTCAAGTGGAGTTGAACCTTGCAGAGAAATTGATACATGTTTGTAAACACGAAACACCCTTCAGGCAAAAACCCAGACTAAAGATACAGAAAATAAATGTTATTCTATGCGATATTGTACAATTTTTTTCAGCTGGTAAATTGCAGTTTATTAGTAAAGAGACGCTTAAGGGTAGAAAGCAGTAAAATGTGTTATCCCAGGGTTACAGGGATGGTGTTTTATCTGGAACAGTGTAATTAATAATATTATTCTGTCAGCCACAGCTGAACTTTCCAAAATTCTGACAACTGAATTCCTTGGCCTCATGACAATTTTACTGAACAAGCAACTTTATGTCACCTGATGATCCTGCTGCTTCCTCAGCAGGAGATGCATCAGTTGTCTTGAATCTCTGCTCTATGCAAAGCAATGAGCTGTTATCGATAGCAAGATGTATATGCCCAGCATCTAAAACTCTTGCAAGCCGGCTGTTTTGATTCTTCCAGCAATTAAAGGGACTGCAGCAATATATTAAATATAACACGTGTTGGAGACAAATTAGCACTGACTTTGGCCGTCTGTACCCTGGGAAAGCTGGAATGAGCAGGCTTGAAAAAAATGATATTTTCTTTTATGGAAAAGTAACGTGATAAGAGAAAGTAAACTCAGCTGTCCTGTTGCGTGGTATGCACACCCCGTTCTCCTTTGGGGTGGGGTGGGGTAGCAACACCACCACGGTTACAGTTAGACAATTCGTAGGCAGAGATCAGCACGGCCCAGAGACCAGAGTCAATATTGGGTCCCTCAAGTACAGGGCTGTGTGGCCTAGTATCCAGAGTCAGGAAAGTGGGCCAGCACCTAAGGGTGGGTGGTGGCCGGGTAGGGGGACCCAGGCCCTCCCTCTCCACCAGGTCCTAGCCCAGGGCCCTGTCAGTGACGGGAGTGGCCATCACGCAGTCAGCAAGGAATCCTACAGCAACACACTGACCTTGCTCCGGTGGTAGATACCACTCCTGACGCCTCCCTGAGCCACTTCCTACCGCATTTCCTGTCCATAGAGCATCGGGGTCTCCAGGTTCCCACCAGCGGGGGGAGTCACTCACTGGGAGTCCGACTCCCAGCAGTCCGCTGGAGATAGCAGTTCACCAGTCTGGTCCCGAGGCTTTCTGGTTCCCGCAGTCTGTGACTGTAGCAGCTCCTGGCCAGGAGCCTCCACCAAGCGTCTTCACACCCCGTCACAGTACCAGATTCTGACCGGGGGGGGGGGGGGTACTGATTTTGTCTTGAAAGTCCACCCCTTTGGGGCTCATTAGGGTGATGTGGCTAGCAAATGGTTTCGGGGGACACTGGATATCACCCAAGTGGGGTAATTAGTGTAAGACTGTGGGACAAAGTCTCAAGTTTGTCCAAACTCCACAGTGAGAGGAGGGCTAGCAGGGAGCTGGGTGCATCTCCCTGATCCACCCGGCCTCGGCGTAAGCCGGAGCAGCAAGGGAGCAGCTCCAGGTTACACCACTGAGGTGAAATTGAGCCCAGAAGAGCTACGTTTGTCAGCAGATGGAGGTAGCCTGCAAGAGAGAATCAGGGGTTGCATTGGGCCACCAGGCTGCAAACGAGAGGGATAAACACATTCCAGATAAGCTAATTTATTATTTCTCTGCCTCAGTCTATACCTCCAGGGGATGCTGGTAAAACACCGAATCCAGCACTGTTCTTTTCAGATAACACACATGAGGCATGGTCATAGACGGAGGTGTCAGACGGGCGGTGCTGGAACGAATGAATTAGCAATAAATCGCTCTGCTCTGGAGACAGCTCCCCCAGTCCAAAGGAGTCCTGTTTTATAGACGGTCAGTGATTGCTACGAGGCCCATTTGTTAACCCTGAGCTAAGATACCAGGAGGGCCCTGGTGGGAGATGAGTCCTGCTATGTTTACAGCTGCCAGGCTAGCCTGGGTATTAATTACTGGGCAGGGCAGGGTGACCGGAGCAGGCTATTTTAGAGCAGTGTTTTTACCATGGGTCATAGGGCACATAGGGGGTTCTCTTTGGGGCAGGAGGGAATAAATAAAGCAAACAAATAACTAATTCTGGCCCCGTCCTCAGACTAACGTATCTCCTTTGATAGCAAGAGGGACGGTAACTTTCTGGGACACCGCTTGAGAAGACATTTCAAAGCATCTCGGGGCAAAGTTGTCGTATGATGCCTGCTGCCCCTCCACACTAATCACACTCTGACCACAGGTCGGGCGAGCCCACCGTCACCGGTGGCAACAGCCTTGTGGATTTCAGGAGCCAGTTTAAGGAGGAGGAAGCGCGGCTAACGTGTGATGAAAGAGAGTGGCTGCTAGGTGGGTTTCACTGAGGGGCGGGGGAGAGTCACTATCCTCATCTTGCTAAAAATAGGCCTGGGTGCTCCTGGAGAGGGGAGTTCAAAGCGATCCAGTCAAACGGGACCAGAACTGAGCCTTCTCCCAGATCTCGGCTGAACCTGCACCAGCTGTCAGTGCAGAAAACATCCCTTCTCCATTTGTCCCTTCGTGTGCATCTCAAGCCCCTCGCTCCCTGCTCTGCCAGGCCAGCGAAAGGAGTACGGAAACAGCCTAGTGCGCTCAGCACACCCAACACAACATCACACTGTGCTGCGCATGGCCATGATGTTAGGGCACGCCATGCGAATCCCAGTCCTGCCCTCCAAGGAGTGCTCTCGGCGACAGGTTCCCAGACCCTGTAGGGTCAGACGCAGTACGAGCCTGGCACCAGGTAGCATAAGGATTCCTTTCCTTTGTGGCCCAGGTCCACAATATTGCAAAACACAGCCACTGCTTCCCTCCTGAGCATGCTGCTAAGCTCCAGCAGGCGCTGAGCTGAGGGCTTGGACCCTCTTTGTGTGTTTTGCAGCGTGGAAGGGAGCAATTCTTTTCCGAGGAGCCGACATTCTGCAGACTCATGTTTGGTAACGGCTTCAGAGCGGTTGGGAAGCTTTGACTTCAGAGGTGTTGTTTCCGGCTTGGGAGAAAAGTGCTTGGCCAGACACACAGGATTCAGTACAGTTTCCTGCTGTGGTGTGCAGCTGTTATTCTATGTACACATCTTCTGTGCAGACTGGCACTGAGCATTTTAATTCCCCAAGACTGCGCACTCAAACTCCTCCCCTGACGATCAGGCTTCATCTCCCTTGGCTCTACCCTTGGTGTTGGCCAGTAATGCAGACAGATCACTCCGTGGTGGGCCAGTGCCCCTACGGATGGATTCCCTGCAATGCTCTGCATGGGGAAGTCCAAGGGAAATAGAGTTCTCTTCTCCTAAGCAGGGACAATTCTCATTTCATACTCATTGTTCTACATTGTTACAGTAAATGTGCCCTAAGTGAACACAAAACAGCAGAGAAAGAGACAAATATGCTTTGTACTGTGTCTTCCTCCAACGCACTTTAGACTCAGACTTCATTGGACTACAGCCTGTGACAAAATCACCTCCTTTATATTTCACCAGACACATTTTAATTTTGTGTAGCCGCCTGAACCCCCATGGCCATTGACTCTTACAAAGCGCGGTATCAAACTGTCAGACTGACTGGGAGCCCCATACTCACAAGATGGCAGGTTTGGGTTGAAGTAGCATCCAGAAGCCGGACGCTGCAGAAGGTGAGAACCAGAACGGCCCTGCTGGCTTCCAAGCAAAGAAAATCAGTTCAGCTGCTGATCACAATTTTCCCCCTTTCCTTAGACACTAAGCAAATTGTTATCAGAGATTCAGCGGTACCAAGGCCAGCAGGAACCATTGTGATCATCTAGCCTGGCCCCCTGCATAGCACAGGCCAGAGAACTCCCTCGACATAATTTCTAGAGCAGAACCTTCAGAAAAACATCCTGCCTTGATTTAAAAATAGCCAGTGATGGAGATTCCGCTATGTCCCTTGGTAAATCATCCCAATGGTTAATTACTCTCAGTCACCTTGTGTCCAGTCTGAATTTGTCTAGCTTCAGCTTCCAGTCACTGGATCGTATTACACCTTTCTCTGCTGGACTGAAGAACCCGTTATAAAATAAAGTAGCATCAAACAGTACAGAACACGTAGGTATCACATTTGCGGGAACTGAGTAATACAATGCTCACGCCAGTCTCATTCCAGAAAACCTGCCAGCCAGCAACAGAGACGAGAAAAGAATCTCATCACATCCCTGGCTCAGAGAGTGAGGATTCTCTGGAGCTAGTGGTTAAATCCATGCGAGTTCCACAAGCCCCAGGCAGGAAAAGGGTAGGTGGGGAGCCTAGAAGAAGGCACAGGGGCCAGGGGAAAGTTGTAGGTAAGAGATCTCAGTCGGAAAGCATGATATGCTAAGAAAGTCTCAAGGGTTCCCGGGAAGATATTAACACACCGAACACACTCCCAAGTGCAGCACTGGGAAGTTCATTAGCAGTGATTTCCTGACTGGGTCACTTTGTTGAAATTCATTACAGAGGCTGTAGAATACAATGCAAAACAAGTCACCCCAGTCTGGCAACGTGGGTTGTCAGGGCCAAAGATCATGAAAGCAAAGATTCAAGGTTGGCAAGAGTCCAGGGCTTGTCATGAAAAGAAGAGGCTGGTTGTGGCTATGAGGACTGGAGAATAAGGATAGTTTTTGCCTTCATTCTGCTCCATACTCCATACGCTTAGTGATGTCCTTGAGTTATGCCTGCTTTGAAATGCACAAATACAGACTTGCTGATTGATGTTATCCCATTGAAAATAAAACTGTATGAAGAGTCTGTGGTTAAATACTCCACACTCGAGGAATGGAAAAGCTAAGAAGATACACTCACGAGTGTATCCATTCATCAATTCACAGCTCTTGGGGGCAGAAGGGAGTATTCTGATTATCTGCTCTGACCGCCTGCAGAACCCAGGCCACAGAATTTAATCCAAGGACTCCCGTACCAATAAAAGCGATTACCTCACCCACCTTGTACCTTGTTATGCAGACCACATTAAGGGTTTCTTTCTGTAGCCACAAGTTCATAACAGCCATTAGCTCAGCAAAAGTGCTCCCATGAATCTATATGTTACTTTTATCGAATCTGGGCCTCTGGACTGGCCCTTATGTAACAGGTGATCAGCAGACAAAGGCTTTCTCCTCAAGAAGCAGTTCAAAAGCTGGGTCCGGAGGAGAGACGTTGTCTTCCCGCCCACCCCCCCCCCCGCCCCAAGTAGCCTACTTAAGTTTGTTCATCTAGCCCATTGTTTCAAAGCGAGCTTTGAAGCTCACAATACATCCCAAGGACTGATTAGTCAGGTCTCCTCCTGAGAGATGTTACATTCAATTCCATAAAAATAGATAAAGATTTGCATTTTTAATACAATGAACTCCTAAGATACTTAAACTTAATTCCATAAGGTTCATTCAGGAAATCGTCAGACCTGTCACAGGATTTTCACCTGCTGACCATCTGTCCCATTTGGGTGAATATCTTTTGTGTGGCAAGAAATGCTGCAGGGTTACATGCACTAGAAGAGATGGGGCATATGAAGGTATCCCCTAGCTACCAACTAACGACACAAGTGCCCACAGCTGGCTATGTTGCTACAGGAAAAGGAATCACTTCATTTAATGAGGACTTCTAAAAAAGTTTCTTTTCCTTGCTGTGTGACAAAAGCCAGCTTTGGTGAAATTGGGAAATGTGCCCTGCTGTATTAAATCTGTTTCTCATGTTCTGTTCTTATCTCTTTGACAGGCAGCACAGAGGCGGGAAGGACACAGGCCACACTAATCAAAGGCAGAAATGAGGTCAGATATTGCCCTCGTTGTTGGAAGTGGGCGTGACACCTGTCCCCCTGATACCGATGGTCATAGCATTGCCAAGAACACAGAGCCCCTCTGTGTAGAGAGATTTCCCCATCGACCTCAACTCATGAGTGGGATTGGGAGCCGTGCACGTCTCTCATCATTCCACTGATGATCTGCCCTTCCCCTCCCCTCACCCAAATGTATCTTCTGCCCCCTCACCTCCTAACCTGACCTCTCTGTACATGGGAAATGCTGACGGGCAGGGCCGGCCCTACACCAAATGGTGCCCCAGGTGAGGAACATCTTTGACGTTCCCCCTCCCTTTGTTAAACTTTTGAATACTTTATTTGTATTGCATTCGTAGCCCGTTTCATGACTTTGATGTACGATTTGCATGCAGGATTTATCCCTGTCATAAAGGTGATAAATTTGCATGCTAGGATATGTAAATCTGTATTTATTCATGCCATATACCGAATGAGGAGATCAGAAGGTGTACAGAGGTGACCGATGGAGTGCAGTCAATATACGATGCAAAGCGGAGATGGGCCGGTCACATAGTCCGCAGGCAAGACAATAGGTGGACAACCCGCATCAGTGACTGGATCCCCAGAGACCACAAGCGACTGCTGGGCAGACCCCGAAAATGTGCTAGGCCGATCCCATGACAAAACTCTTTGGCCAGAAATGGAAAGAACATGCTCACAACAAAACGGAATGGTGTGGTGTCGACTTGCGTTCGTAGAGGGATGGACGAGGACAAGCCAGACAAAGGTGATATATAAGCAAATAAAAAAAATCTGCTGATTCTGTTTCTCTCCTCCGACAAAACCTGCACTCTTCGGAGGAGGGGCAATCCTGACTCATTTCCCCATCGCGGTGGCCGCTCAGGGCACTGTGGATTCATGGTCACCAAGCACAGCCAGCAGGATCTGGGCCCGTGTTAATGAATGAAAAACGCCTGCAATAGATTTGCTGACTGTCTGTTTCCTTTTAACATGATGGTCAGGGCTGGTAAATGGCCCATCTCAGGGACGATATGTTTGTTTGTCTTGTGTCCCAACTGTGATTTGGTTTTATGTGCATTAAACAGGCCCATAGGGTGACCGCGGTCTGCACATGTATCTGCCATGGGCATCAGTGAGCGGCTGTCTTTGACAGCGGCCAGTAATCCATGCCCCTCATTGCAGCAACCCACCAGAGATCATGCTGTGTCACTGCTGCTGCTTTAGCTTGCAGTATTTTGTGAGTTTGGCTTGTTCTAGAATTAGTGCATGTGGTTCCAGGCTGCTGTGACATGATGTTAGCCCACATTTTATTCAACCTGGCTTCGCTTTTAAACAAAATCTTGTTTTTCCAAATATTAGCAGAACCTGTGGAAGACTGAAAGCCAATAGTAGTAAGCTGGAAACTCAGGTTTCAGAGTAGCAGCTGTGTTAGTCTGTGTCAGCAAAAAGAACAGGAGTACTTGTGGCACCTTAGAGACTAACACATTTATTTCCGCATAAGCTTTCATGGGTGACCTTCAAAGAAATGTAAAGTGCAACATCAAAGATGCCTCATGGTTTTGTTTGATCGCAAACTACATCCATGGCAGAGTTTTCCTGCACTGATATAGTCGTGTTAAATTATTTCACCTTACGTTTTATCTAAAGCTTTGCTCTGTGTTCAGTTTTTAAGTATGCTTCCACAAAGGAAAACATAATATGTATATAATGTGTGTGTATGTGTGCCATTGGAATATTAGCAAATGATGAAAGAAAATAATAAACTTTGCTCAGTATTATAAGGAAATACTCTGGAGACATACAAAGTTTTTATGTTAATACCTGTGCATTGCTACTCCTGAATCTAAAATAGATTTGGAAATGCATGAAAGCTTTTGCAAATTAAGAAACCAGGCCATTTTAGAGTTAAAAATTCTGTTGATTTGGGAGAGTTGTTCTTGTTTAAGACTTTATGTTTTCTTGGGAGACTGAACTCAATATGTATGTTTAGAACATCAAACACAAGGAAGGCACAGAGCATTGCTTGTCTACAGTGGGTATTTAATAGTTTGTTGATGAGAATTAAATCTGGAAATTACAATTAGTTATTTATCAAAACACAGAGTTGGGATTTTCCTCACATTTACTTGGGTCTGGCACTGGTATAAGTTCACTGAAATCAATGGAGTTATGGCTCTGTAAAACCAATATTTCATTTATTGATATTATTCATTTATTATTATTAATTATTATTATTTATTTATTTGAATTCTAGTGGCACCTGGATGCCTTCTATGATGAGATAACTGGCTCTGTGGATGAGGGGAAAGCAGTGGATGTGCTATTTCTTGACTTTAGCAAAGCTTTTGATACAGTCTCCCACAGTGTTCTTGCCAGCAAGTTAAAGAAGTATGGGCTGGATGAATGGACGGTAAGGTGGATAGAAAACTGGCTGGATGGTCACGCTCAACGGGTAGTGATCAATGGTTCCATGTCTAGTTGGCAGCCAGTATCAAGTGGAGTGCCCCAAGGGTCGGTGCTGGGGCGGGTTCTGTTCAATATCTTCATCAACGATCTGGAGGATGGTGTGGACTGCACCCTTAGCAAGTTTGCAGATGACACTAAACTGGGAGGAGTGGTTGATACGCTGGAGGGTAGGGATAGGATACAGAGGGACCTAGACAAATTAGAGGATTGGGCTAAAAGAAATCTGATGAGGTTCAACAAGGACAAGTGCAGAGTCCTGCACTTAGGACGGAAGAATCCCATGCACTGCTACAGACTAGGGACCGAATGGCTGGGCAGCAGTTCTGCAGAAAAGGACCTAGGGGTTACGGTGGACGAAAAGCTGAATATGAGTCAACACTGTGCCCTTGTTGCCAAGAAGGCTAACGGCATTTTGGGCTGTATAAGTAGGGGCATTTCCAGCAGATCGAGGGACGTGATTATTCCCCTCTATTTGGCACTGGTGAGGCCTCATTTGGAGTACTGTGTCCAGTTTTGGGCCCCACACTACAAGAAGGATGTGGATAAATTGGAAAGAGTCCAACGGAGGGCAACAAAAATGATTAGGGGGCTGGAGCACATGACTTATGAGGAGAGGCTGAGGGAACTGGGATTGTTTAGCGTGCAGAAGAGAAGAATGAGGGGGGATTTGATAGCTGCTTTCAACTACCTGAAAGGGGGTTCCAAAGAGGATGGATCTAGACTGTTCTCAGTGGTGGCAGATGACAGAACAAGGAGTAATGGTCTCAAGTTGCAGTGGGGGAGGTCTAGGTTGGATATTAGGAAACACTATTTCACTAGTAGGGTGGTGAAGCACTGGAATGGGTTCCCTAGGGAGGTGGTGGAATCTCCTTCCTTAGAGGTTTTTAAGGTCAGGCTTGACAAAGCCCTGGCTGGGATGATTTAGTTGGGGTTGGTCCTGCTTTGAGCAGGGGGTTGGACTAGATGACCTCCTGAGGTCCCTTCCAACCCTGAGATTCTATGATTCTAAGAACAGGCCTCCGTTTCCTAGGCACTGTATAAACCAGTAGCTGAGACTGTCCCTGTCCTAGGCAGGTTACACATCCTAGTGGTGAGTTTTCAAAGCCACAGTCTGCAGGGCAGCACCCAGCTCTTGTGTGTGCCTTCAGAAATCTCCCCTAAATAATTAAGACAGATGTGTGCTGCCCTGAATGGGTTTTTGTTTTTTTTCCTTTCCTATTCATACTGAGTGTGTCATAGGCAGGTGTGATAAATAGTGGGGGGGGAGCTCCCTTTTATGGACACCCGGCCAGTCAGTAGCTATAGGATCCTCCTTAGCAGCTGTTCCCTAATTGCCTCACCTGTAAAGGGTTAAGAGAAGCTTAACCTGAGTTGGCACCTGACCAGGGGAACCAACAGGGAGACTGCACCCTTTCAAATTGGGAAAACTGCTGGCTGTTGGGTTTTTTTTTCTTTTCTTTGTCTCTTGGGCTGGAGAGAGGGGAAGGCAGCAACAAGCTGTAAACTTTAAGCCAGGTATGAGAAATCATCAGCGTCATACCCAGAAACTCCTCATTTGGAACCCCAGATATGTAAGTAGCACAGGAAA
Organism: Macrochelys suwanniensis; assembly: GCA_033296515.1. Lineage (NCBI taxonomy): Eukaryota > Metazoa > Chordata > Testudines > Chelydridae > Macrochelys > Macrochelys suwanniensis. Next base: position 1,256,917 of record CM065781.1, on the reverse strand, counting down.
AGTTAAGATAGATGCAATTAGGAACCTTTTGGGTTGTTTTGGTTTCTGGATTCCTCTTTACTAACCTCAGGTGCTTTTGTTTTACATTTAACCTTTAAGCTGAGCCCCAAGAAATTTATTTTTGGTGTTTAATCCCTAAAGCCTGAGTTTTCAGATGTTTCTTTCTTTTTTAATAACATTTACCTTTTTTTAAAGAATCCTTTGATTCCAAAGTCCTTAGACATGGGGTTCATCTGTGCTCCCATTGCTAAGGCAACTGGTTGGTATTTTATTCTCAAGCCTCCCCAGGAAGGGGGGTGAAGAGGCTTGGGGGGATAGTTTGGGGGGGGTAGGGATTCCAAGTGACCCTTCCCTGAACATTTGTGAAAATCACTTGGTGGTGGCAGCAATATCTGTCCAAGACAGAAAACTGTGGCTTGGAAGAGTTTTAACCTAAGCTGATAGAAGATAAGCTTAGGGGGGTCTTTCATGCAGGTCCCAACATCTATACCCCAGAGTTCAGATTTGGGGGGTTATACCCTGGCTGCAGGGCTAGCTATGCAGGAGAGGCAGGAAGGAATTGGTTAACAGGAAAAACAAAGAAAGGGGCAGGGAGCATTAAGGGGAGGAGGGGAGCAAAGGAAAAAGAGAGAAGGGTAGAGAGGAGGATTCCGAGGAGGATGGAGGACCGTTGCAGTGAGGCTAGAAAGGCTGTGAGGGAGGCATAGAGGTAAGCATCCAACCCACCGTGGGGACGGCAGTTCAGAATAGCAAGTGTAGAAGCTGTCTGATGACATCTTCAGTGTTCGGAGGAGAGAGGTGTATCTGCCCCCCCCTTTAAGAAATAGAGTGATCACAACCCATTTTGTTATCCTACTAGCAATGATTGAGCATGGGTAATTGGATAGGTAAATGAGTGATATTTACAAAGTGATCAAGATGATTTGCAAAGAAAAGATCCAATGACGAAACCTTCACCGAAATGTGTACTTGGAGTCAGATTCGCTGGTGCGGTCTGGCTGCTTTGTGCCACCCTGGTGACACCCAACAGCTTTCACTCAACTTAACCAGATGGTTCGCCAGGGTTTGTGGCTCCTCGTGGCACAAATGCAGTGGGCACGTCACCCCAACGGTATCCATGAAACGTACAGTTGTGAGAACCGCTGAACAGTGGCTGAAAGAGGCGTCTGAACATACTGCCGGGCTCGCATATTTCTTCTCATTTTAGTCTCAGATCCTTATTTGAGGGGAGCAAAATCAGAAAGTCGCCTTTTGAAAAGCCTCTTTCCTCTGAGGCTTTGGATAAGAAATAACACTTAGAATTGCTGCTTGCAGCTTCTGGGCTAAATTAACAACGGCTCCTCCCCTTCTCCTCTTCTGCTCTGTCCCTCCACAAAGCATCCAGACACACTGCTGTGCAGTGTCAGTGTGTAGCCACACCCTCCATCCTCGGCGGTATGTCCGGCGGAGCACTGATAGGATACCCGTCAACGCCCTAGCACCTCAGAGCCAGCTGTCCTCTTCCTCCCCCTCCAGCATGCCACAGGCACTAACAAACTGAACTCCCTCCGCTACTTGATCCTTGCACTGATACTCAGCAGGGTTTAAGGCCAGGGACCATCGTCATCATGTCCTCTGCCTCCCTGCCAGAGAACTTCACCCACTGATTCCTGCTTCACGCTCACGTTTCTGACTAGCCGGAGCGTATCTTGCACACACACATCCTGGCTTGATGTAAAGACTTCAAGTGATGGAGAATCCACCAGTGTCCCTTGGTGAGTTGTTCCCGTGGTTAATTGCCTCACTGCTAAATTAGATCCTCATTTACATTTGTAATTTCTTTAGCTGCAGCTTCCAGTCCTTATGCATTTGTGTCCATGACTTTCAAAATTATGTTTCCTGTCACCATATTGAACTTCTCAGTAATGACGTTATTCCGGCATGCACAGGGTTCTCCATCCACTTGAAAACAACCCGCACGGTTACGCTGTTTGCACGGCCGCGTTTCTGTGGTCCTTGTCCAGGTACAGCAGCACCACAGCAATTGACAAAGGCACAGAGTCGTTTTGCTGAGATACCGAACCCTCTGATTTACTTGGAACAAACACACTCTCTCCAGACAGCAATCCCCACACTAAGCAAGACAATAATGGAATTAAGAGTCCAAACAGGATCCTGTAGCCGATACTACTATTCAAACAAACACTTGCACACACTGTTCAAGCAGGAGGATCTTGTATGACACGGGTGACAGACTTTTCACCCTGTCTCTCATTTTATATACCACCAAACACAACATACATGGTTAAAACAATAGTGAAGACTGCTCACACACATACTCTGACAGCACAACCAGAAAACAAGCCGGAACCACCCATTGCATATTTGTATAGATCAGTGTGTGTGTGGGGGGGGGGGGGGGGGGGGCGCGGGGCTGGTGGAAAATTTTCCATTGAAAATGTTTCGATAGACAAATGGGCTATTGACAAAAATGTCTGCTGGTCATGGACAGCTATGAAGTTTTTTGTCAAAACCTTTTCACCCCGAAGCTGGAAGTTTTCCATTTTCAGCTAAACATTTTCAGTTTTTTACGGAGTTTTATTAATTTTTCACAAAAAAATCCTGTTTTTCCAACCATCAGAGACACAAACCTGTGTTCAGTTCTGGCCACCCTATCTACAAAGGTCATAGCAGAAACAAAGGACGCTCAGACCTGGGCAGGGAGAATGACTGGTCCTGGAGAGACTTTTCTCGGAGGAGAAGAGAGTCTGGAAGGCTTGGGACCGGTCAGTGAGGAGATGAATAAAACAGGACATGAGAGAGGTACAAAATATAATGAATTGCAAAGAGAAGGTAAACTAGGTGCTCCCTGTGATGGAGCTTGAGCTGCGTGTAATAATTTATGAATATTGGGTCTTGATGAGATTGTGGTGGTGTTCCCTGTATGCATATATTGATTTAATTCAAGAGCTGGCTTGCTGGGAACTGTGCCCTGGAAGGGAGAGGACAGGGGAATGGATCCTGATATACAAACCCCTGAGACAATGAAAGAGCCACCCCTTTGTTCCCTGGTGTGGCCCACCTGCTGGGCCTGCCAGACGGATTTCCCCAGGGGTAACTTGGTCCCTGTGAAGGGGGGAATCAAAGTACTTGGGGGGGAGAGGTGAGGTTGAGAAGAGACCCCCTCCTTCAAGAGGAGAGACAGGTCTGTGAGCTTTGGAGCCTCCGGGAGCTGCAGGACAGGTGCTCTGGTGGAAGTTAGACCTACTGGGGTCCCCATCGGGAGGATGGTGAAACTCTGGGCAAAATGTTTTAAAACATCTTGTGTGGGGGCCCGCTTTACATAGATCAGCTCAGGTGTATTCCCAGAGGCTCCCAAGGCAGGCCAGTGAGCGTGTGCAGGGCTCATCCACAATTAATGTCATTTGTAAGTGAACAGACTGCAGCGGGGTGGATAAAGGGCTCCCACCTATCCAACATGACCCGGGGATACTCAGGAGAGTGTTCACAGCATCAGGCGCCTGGGCACACAGGTGAGTGTCGCCTGCTCCCGAGTAACCCGGGGAGGGAAGGGGGGATACATGTGTTGTTTTAAAGTAATGTTTTCCTGTGCACTTTGTTCCTGTAGTTAAACAAACCATCCTTTGCTTTTCAGGAGGCTGTTTGGGTCACTAATCCATAGTCAGAATCTCCTGAAGGGAGGAACCCCAGGTCCTGATCCCAGTTGGACCAGCCGGGTAGGAATGGCTGGTACCTGGGGACTATGGCCCAGGGTGCAGAGTAGGAGCAGGAGAACTGCATGATTGCACCCGAGGAAAGGTCAAGGTGCGAGGATGAGCCTCAGGAAGGCTGGAAATGGGACAGAGGTGCAGCCAGCCCTGTTACCGTGGCAACCCCTCTCCCAAAATACAGGATCTTACATAATAATAATTATATATAAGGGACATGATCATTCCCCTCTATTCGGCACTGGTGAGGCCTCATTTGGAGTACTGTGTCCAGTTTTGGGCCCCACACTACAAGAAGGATGTGGATAAATTGGAAAAAGTCCATCGGAGGGCAACAAAAATGATTAGGGGGCTGGAGCACATGACTTATGAGGAGAGGCTGAGGGAACTGGGATTGTTTAGCCTGCAGAAGAGAAGAATGAGGGGGGATTTGATAGCTGCTTTCAACTACCTAAAAGGGGGTTCCAAAGAGGATGGATCTAGACTGTTCTCAGTGGTAGACGATGACAGAACAAGGAGCAATGGTCTCAAGTTGCAGTGGGGGAGGTTTAGGTTGGATATTAGGAAAACCTTTTTCACTAGTAGGGTGGTGAAGCACTGGAATGGGTTACCTAGGGAGGTGGTGGAATCTCCTTCCTTAGAGGTTTTTAAGGTCAGGCTTGACAAAGCCCTGGCTGGGATGATTTAGTTGGGGTTGGTCCTGCTTTGAGCAGGGGGTTGGACTAGATGACCTCCTGAGGTCCCTTCCAACCCTGATATTCTATGATGATTCTATGATCTTGTTTGAGCATCCAATGGACCTGAAAGGGAACCCATTTCAAACTCACCAAAGGAAACTCTTTCCAGCGCAGACATAGTTAGCCTGTGGCACGGATTACCACCAGATATCGGTGAGGTTAAACGTTTAGGACTCAGAGGCTCAAACATGTATATGGCAAATGAGAATATCCGGGGTTCACTGGACAGAATGAAAACGAGGAGTGATACAAACCCATGCATTTCAGATCCTGAGCAAGCCTCTAGCTCCCAGGGGCTGGGAGGAAACTCTCTGAAATGTCCCTTCAGTGTTCCTTGTCCCATAGTCTAAGGCTGGCCACGGTCACAGACAGGACACAGGATTAGTATTATTAGCATATCTACTACGATTAGTTTGGCAGCAGTGCCTGGGCTCCCTAGTCAGCGGATTCAACAGATGGGAAGAGACAGACGGGGGAGCACAATGAACCAACAAGGCAGTACCGGTCAGTGTGACCAGCAGCGGTCACTGCACACCAGCAGCACAACCAGTGTCAAGGGTTTTTGAAGGGACATGGAGTTGGCATTGTGGGGATTTGTGCGGAGTGCCTCTGGAACATGAGGGGCAGCACAAGCGGTCTGGTGTGGTACAACACTTCCTAGATCCCTACAGGACACTGATCTACACACCCTGACAGCACGAAATAGGGAAGGGGCCTCTCAGTCCCGAAAGCAGTGACTAGGAATGGAGTGAGCACACGAAGATGGAACAGCTTACGGTGCAGCGAGAGAACCTGTGACATTCTCTGAAGGTCAGCACAAGACCACCGCTGTTTACTCTATAAATAAAGGCTCTGGTGTGGTTAAATTTGCTGAGAACACAAAACCGGTGGGCTAAGGAATAAAATATGCAAGACAAACATTTACAGTGATTTGGACAGATCTGGCCAGAAGCAGCTCCTTCATTTCACTAGGACACTTAAAACATAATAAAGATCCAATAGAATCAGAGAGAAAAATCGACTTGATGCAAAATATCCCAAACCAGACAAAACTTCGGCTGCCCCCGGCCTGACCAGCCATAGGAAGAGTGCTCTCAGTACTGCAGCCTGGTGATCTGAATTAACTTCACTGGAGCAGACAGAGAGGGATTTAAGGGACTAATCCTGGAGTTAATGAGAGTTTGGCCTGAGAAATAATGGAATGAGGTCATCGGGATCGAGCCCAAGCTATGCCCATGGATTGTAGAGATCATCAAATTTCAGCCCTTGTGGCTCAGAGAAATCAAACCACCATTATTGATTGATTTGGGGCAGGAGGATAGTAAACATTTTCTTGGCTCAGTCCAGGCTCCCTCAGCCTCCTTGATGCTTTCTGCAAAGCAAACACTTAATGCCTCTGTTTGAAGAGCTTAACCCACTGTGCTCTGATCTCCTCCTTTTTGGGCATTCAAATACTTTTCCAAGAGTGCTGGTTGAGGGCTAGACAATGTTTTCCCTCTACTCTGTCCTCCATTTCACATGTTCTGTCATTGGAGACACACACATGTACACATGGAAAAGTGAGTGTGGGAAAGATTCACACCTACAGCTAAAAGTCCAATAACAATAAAACCAAAGCATTGATTTCTCCACAAGGCAGTTTTACCAAGTTTGTTACAAACCCAGAATTGCCATTTCTTCCTCCTAAGCTCCAGTCTCTATATTGCAACAGGACTCAGACTGAATTAATGATAATATTCTGAATGTTCCCCACCCAGTGGCTGTCAGCATGTCTCCCTGACATCCTGAGCAGGGGAGGGTGGTCAAGGAGGTGACCCAGAAAACCCACTAAAGAATATGTATAGCTCACTTACTTGTGCTGCTCCTACTTTTCTCAAAGTGTCACTGTGAACACCAGGCCAGTTGTGTACCCACTTGTTATTAGAATTATAGGACTGGAAGGGACCTCGAGAGGTCAGCTAGTCCAGTCCCCTGCACTCAAGGCAGGACTAAGTATTATCTAGACCATCCCTGACAGGTGTTTGTCCAACCTGCTCTTAAAAATCTACAATGATGGAGATTCCATCACCTCCCTGGGCAATTTATTCCAGTCCTTAACCACACTGACAGTAAGGAAGTTTTTCCTAATGTCCAACCTAAACCTCTCTTGTTGCAATTTCAGCCCATTGATTCTTGTCCTATCCTCAGAGGTTAAGAAAAACAATTTTTCTTCCTCCTCATTGTAACAACTTTTTACATACTTGAAAACTGTTATGTCCCCCCTCAGTCTTTTCTCTATTCCAGACTAAACAAGTCCAATTTTTTCAATCTTCCCTCATAGGTCATGTTTTCTTGACCTTTAATCATTTGTGTTGCTCTTCTCTGGACCTTCTCCAATTTGTCCACATCTTTTCTGAAATGTGTCGCCCAGAACTGGACACAATACTCCAGCTGAGGCCTAATCAGTGCGGAGTAGAGCGGAAGAATTACATCTCGTGTCTTGTTTACAACACTCCTGCTAATACATCGCTGAATGATGTTCACTTTTTTTGCAACAGCGTTACACTGTTGACTCATATTTAGCTTGTGGTCCACTATGACCCCCAGATCCCTTTCTACAGCACTCCTTCCTAGGCAGTCATTTCCCAGTTTGTATGTCTGCAAGTGATTGTCCCTTCTTAAGTGGAGTACTCCGGCTGGGGGTATGGGCTCTGGGATGGGGCCGGGGATGAGAGGTTTGGGGTGCAGGAGGGGGCTCAGGGCTAGAGGTGAGGTGCGGGAAGGGGTGCAGGCTCTGGGAGGGGGCTCTGGGCTTGGGCAGGAGGTTGGGGTGTGGGCTCCAGGAGGGAATTAGGGTGCTGGAGGGGATTCCGACCTGGGTCAAGGGTTCAGGGTGCACTTACCCCAGGAGGGTCCTGGTCAGCGGCACAACGGGGCTAAGGCAGGTTCCCTGCCTGCCCTGGCTCGGCAGGGCTCCTGCAAGCAGCTGCCATGTCCGGTCCCTAGATGGAGGGTCCGAGTCACTATACGTGATGCCCACACCCACAGGCAGTGCCTCCGCAGCTCCCATTGGCTGCTGTTCCTGGACAATTGGAGCTGTGGAGTCGGCGCTCAGGGCAGGGGCAGCACACAAAACCCCCGTGGCAACGCCTCCACCTGGGAGCTGGAGGGACATGTCAGCCGGTTCTGGGAGCTGCACGGAGCTGGGTAGGGAGCCAGCCTTAGCCCCACTGTGCTGCCGACCAGACTTTTAATGGCCCGGTCAGCAGCGCTGACCAGAGCTGCCAGAGTCCCTTTTCAACTGGGCGTTCCAGTCAAAAACCAGATGCCCAGCAACCCTACATGTGGGGGGAATGCCAGCTTTCCATTTTTGTAAAGTGACTCTCTTCGCCACTATCCGGGCTGCAGCAATCCATTCCCTGGCTAGCAAGTGATAGGTCTCCTGGCACTCACCCTACAACACAGTTCGATTCCACAGCCCAGAAAAGCTCACTGCTGGCCTTTTTGGTGAGAAGACTCAGAGGCATGGCCAGGGGGAAACCGCATGGAACCTTTGGGTGGGCTAGAGTTCACTTCACTGCCCTTCTCCAGTGCCTAAAATCCCCAACTCCCCTAGAGAAGCAGCTGGAGACCCAGAATTCTGTCTAAAGATTTTCAGCATGTGTCAGGGTTCCCTCCCCACTCTGAACTCTGGGGTACAGATGTGGGGACCCACATGAAATACCCCCTAAGCTTATTGCTACCAGCTTAGGTTAAAACTTCCCCAACGGACAAATCCTTTCCTTGTCCTTGGACAGTATTGCTGCCACCACCAAGTGATTTAGACAAAAATCCAGAAAAAAGGACCACTTGGGGGAATATTTTTGGGAAACAGGGATTCCAAGTCCCTTCACCCCCTTTCCTGGGGAGGCTCGAGAATAATATACTAACCAATTGGTTACAAAGTGAGCATAGACCAAACCCCTGGGTTTTTAGGACACTGCAAATCAATCAGGTTCTTAAAAGAAGAATTTTATTTTTTTAAAATGTAAAAGAATCACACCTGCAAAATTAGGATGGAAGGTAGCTTTACCGGGTAAATAAAAAGATTTAAAACACAGAGGATTCCCCTCTAGACTCAGCTTCAAAGTTACAAAAAACAGGAATAAAACTCCGTCTTAGCATAGGGAAAATTCACAAGCTAAAACAAAAAAATAATCTAACACATTTCCTTGCTTTATTTACAATTTCTGTAATTTTAGGTATATTATTTCAGGTATCTTTTCAGGAGATGTTTTACCAGCTTGGTCTCTCTCTCTCTCTCTCTGTCCACAGAGGGAACAACAAAGAGAGCACACACAAACACCCTCTTTCCCCCTTCCCCCAGATTTGAAATTATCTTCTTTCCTTATTGGTCCTTTTGGTCAGGTGCCAACCAGGTTATTTGAGCTTCTTAACCCCTTACAGTAAAGTGATTCTGTACCTCTAGCCAGGAGGGATTTTATGTAACTGCATACATAAAGGTTGTTACCCTTCCCTTTATATTTATGACAGCATGGTTGCACAGGGTCAATCTCCCCACATTCAAGACCCCAAAAGAACAAGAGGAATGAATTTAATTAAACTTTACAAAATCGAATGATAAAGAAACATTATAATAATAACTTAATTTTACAACATAACCTGGCTATTTTATAATCCACAGACATTACCTTCATAGTTATGCATAAACATAAATAAAGGGAAAAAAATAAATCTGAACAGATCAGTCCCCACAGAAACACAGTGAGAAGAAACTGAGCCCTGGTCTACACTGCGGGGGAGGGGAATTGACCTAAGATATGCAACTTCAGCTTTGGGAATAGTGTAGCTGAAGTCAACGTATTTAGGTCGCCTTACCGTGGCGTCTTCATGGTGCTGAGTCGACTGCTGCCACTCCCCCGTTGACTCCGCCTGCGCTTCTCATGGCGGTGGAGTACCGGAGTCAATGGGAGAGCGCTCGGGGATCGATTTATCACATCTAGACTAGACGCAATAAATCAACCCCTGAAAGATCGATCACTACGCGCCGATCTGGCAGGTAGTGTAAACATACCCTCAGAGTTCCTAAAAGCTTAGGTTGAGTTCACCTGATTCTCTGTTGGAGTCTTTGATCATTAAATCTATACAGTCTGGTGAGTCAAAAGCACTGCAACAATATCTCCCCTCACTTGCTTGGAGGAATCTTCATTTGGAATCCATGAAGACTCTTCCTCTTCCTCTGCTGAAATCCCTGCTAGCCAGTCAGCTCACAGATCAGCCAACCACTCCGGTATGTAGATAGATTTTGTAAAAAGAACCTGTTACAAGAAAAATACAAAATTGAGAATAGCAAAATAAATAACTCTCTCCCCATTATCACATTTAAAGAAAAGCTGGTGAATTGCGCTAGTTGAGACAATTGAACTAAAACAGTTTGGCAAAAATCAAGCAACATGCCAAGAATACAATTGAAATGAAGGAAATTAGTTTTCCCTCCCAATTTCCCCTTGCTATAATTAACACTGCCAAGCTTCCCCACTGGAGGGCTAAAGAATATCACTAACCTGCTGCAAAACGCCTCCGAGTCAGGGGAAGCAGTCGGCTTCCTGCTCCTGGGCTCAGCTTCTCCCAACCCACACAGCACACCCGGCCTTTTGCAAAGCACTGCCCTGACCACTTACCCTCATTGTGTCTGAGTCCAGCTACTGGGAACCTATTGAGCGTGCCCAAAACCACCACCCCCAATTCCAGAAACTTCTGACTGTGCAGTGCTCATTGTGCATCTGCCTAGCCACAGTGACAGCTCATGCCTAGCACCCCCCTAATAGATCTCTTAAAAAGCTATCTCCCTACTTGGCACGTGGGTTAGACACACACAGTGTGATATATCCCCAACTAAAAGAACGAGGAGTCCTTGTGACACCTGTGACAAAGTTCCTCCTCTACCTCGGTGGGTCCAGTGCTTATTGGCGGATTTTTGCTTGCCTCAGAGATCTTCCCCTCTAGTAGAACCCACAGTCCAGGTTAACTCCTCCTGTGTCTGATCAGGAGTTGGGAGTTTTGGGGGGAACCCGGGCCCGCCCTCTACTCCGGGTTCCAGCCCAGGCCCCTGTGGATTGCAGCTGTTTAGAGTGCCTCCTGGAACAACTGCACGACAGCTACAACTCCCTGGGCTACTTCCCCATGGACTCCTCCCAACACCTTCTTTATCCTCACCACAGGATCTTCCAGCAGTACGCCCTCTTACTCTCAGCTCCTAGTGCCTCTTGCTCCCAGCTTCTCACATGCAACCTCCTTCCACAGCTCCTCCCCCCTCACTGACTAACTGGGAGGCTTTTAACTAGTTCCAGCCAGTCCTTGATTGGCTTTAGGTGTCCCAATCAACCTCCCTGACTTCTGGAAAGTTCTTAATTGGCCCCAGGTGTCTTGATTAACCTGGAGCAACTGCCATAAGGTATCAGGGATTTGTTTAGCCTGGGGCTAACCTACTGGTTCCTTACCACTTCCCTATAGCCCTCTGGCCGGGAAGGAGGTAGAGGGCTGCTGCTGCTCCTCCTGCTCATCTTGCTGGGGCTGCTGCTAGGCCCTGGGCCCTCCCAGCTGCTGTTTGCTGCTACTGCTGCTCCAGCTTCTCCCCTGGCTGGGCCAGAAACCCCTCCCACTGCTCTACTCTCCGGTTGCTGGCTACCTGGCAGCTGAACCCCCTCCCCCCCCAACACCTTGGTTGCTGCTACTCCTGCTGCTGCAGCAACCCCTTCGGGGGGAGGGGGCCTGCTGGCCCTCTCCCCAGAGGAGGGGTGTGAGGAGCCCCTACTCCAGCCGCTGCTGTGACCACCAGCACCACCATCTGTGAGGGGTCATGCCTGACCACCACCTGGGGTTGCTGGAGCTGCTGCTGCTGCCCTGTTTGCTGCCAGGAAGCTGCTGGTACCCAGAGGAGGAAGACCTGGAAGACCGTCGGCGGAGACTCTGCAGACCACCGTGGAGGGGGCCTCCAAGAACTGAGTAATCTTTCGAACTGTGCTCTAGTGGTGGGGGTATTGACTGTGTTTGTAGGGGCACATGGGGTGTGGCGCCGAGCCTGCCCCCTGGTCCACCTGTGCCCCCCCATAACCCCCACCACCACCGCTGCCCCCTCCACCACCTCTGCTGGCTGCTCACCATCTGCCTTGTGCTCCGGCCTCTGGACTTAGCTGCTTCCATGGCCCGCCACAAACTTTTAACATCATTTGGGCCTGCAGCGGCAACCAGCCCCACCCATTGACATTGTGCAAGCGCACGTGGGTGCACGTGCCCCCTCCCATACCCCTTGGACTGACCCTCTTCCCCCCAGCAGCACGTCCCTTGCTTTGTCCCTTGCCACCTGCCCCATTTACCCCTTGCAGTTGTTTGCCCCCTTTTTTTTGGTCCCAGCCCCTTGCTAGTTTCAGTTTTGCCTGCCCCGCCCCTCTCCCTCCACAGCCTTGTTTGTTTGCCCTACCCTAGCCCTGAAACTAGTCCCTTGTTTTTCTGCCCCATTCCCAGTTGGTTGTCTCCCTCCCCCTGTAGCTCCATTTGCCCTGATTAGCCCCCCACTTTCGTGAACCCACGCCCCCTCCCATGCGCTTGTGCCCCTCCCCTGTTTAATTTTGACCCTATCTCACTGCACCCCCATGCTGTTATATCATCCCCTCCCCTAGTGCAACAAGAGGAGCCGGATTTCCCATCTTGTGTCAGTGACTGAACCCACCCCCGCACTAGTCCGAGTTAACCCTGAACCCTGAACCCTGTCCCCACTTGTATTGCCCTCCTCCCCTGCCTGCAGCCTAGCAGGGAGGAGTGGTCACCCCAATTCCTCTCCCCGCCCCCTCTCAAGCGTTTTCCCTTCCCCCCTGTTCATCATGGCAGGCGACATGGAGGGAGAAGCCCCTCCAGATGGCATGGCTGCCCCTCCTCCGCCTGTTCCCCCGTCACCCTCCCTAGGCTCCACCTCGACCGCCGCTGCCGAACCACCTGCTCTCGCCCCCGCTGGGGCACCGGCAGCGGCGGACACTGAAGGGACCTCCGCTGCTGCCACGTCCCTCACCCCCCATGATCCTGGGGGAGCCCCCCGAGCCGGCAGGAAGGGCCAGGGTAAAAAGAAGGGTAAGGGCCCCGCGACAAAGGCCAGGCCCTCCATGGCAGAGGCAGCCACTACTGCTGCGGCCCTGCCACCGGCCGCGGCGCCCTTCCCTGCTGTTCCCTCTACCAGCTCTGCGGGTGTCCCACCCCCGGCCCCCAGAGCGTACGCCCAGGTGGCGGCAACCCCCCCACCTGCCGCAACGTCACCTAACCCGCCCACCGCCTCAGCTACCATCTATAGCGGCCAGGGCCCCTTTCCCACCTTGACCAGGAGGCATGGCGTCCGTTGCCTCCTGGTACCCGCCTCGCCCCACGTAGAAACCTATGTGCGGGCGTTGGCGAGGGTGGTGGGGCCCACGGCCATCGTAGCAGCCTCCAAAATGTACGGGAAGGTAGTCTTCTTCCTCGCATCGGAGGCCGCGGCCCAAGAGGCGGTGGAGAAGGGCCTGGCGGTGGGGGGCGTGTTCGTCCCATTAGAGCCGCTGGAGGACTTCGGCGTCCGCCTAGTCCTCACTTCCATCCCTCCCTTCCTCCCCAATGCCGCCCTGTTACCTGCCCTCTCCACCCTGGGGAGACCCATCTCTGTAGTCAGCCCTCTCCCACTGGGCTGCAAAGACCCCGCCCTCCGTCACATCCTCTCGTTCCGCCGGCAGGTGCAGCTCCAAATGCCGCCGGCTGCACGTGACGGGGAGGCGCTCGAGGGGTCCTTTATGGTCCCCTATCATGGGGCACGTTACCGGGTGTACTATTCTACAGGGGAGGCTCGGTGCTACCTCTGCCGGGTGATGGGACACGTCCGGAGGGACTGTCCCTTGGCCCGGCAAGGAGGAGCATCCGAGACCCCCGAGCCCCGGCAGGGCGTCGGCCCCGTCATCGCCGGCGCCCCTGAATGCCCGGTGCCCAGAGCCGCCCCTCCTCCTTCCCAGTCCACCGCTGATCCCACTCGGGCCCTGGGAGTACTTCCCCCAGTGAGCCCAGACGAGCGGGAGAGGCCCGCTGCGAACAGTCTGCTGAGACCTGTGGAGGAGGGTGAGGCAGGGATACCGCCGGGCGTGGGAGTGGGCCCGCCCCAGAGAGACTTTTCTCTCCCTTATGCTGGCCCACCACTACCTCCCCGAGTCCCTAAGAAATTGCCCCTCCCCTGACCCGACCCTTACTAGCCAGCCCCCAGATGATGCCATGGAGGGCTGGGCCTTAGTTCAGGGGAAGTGGGGCAAGCGGAAGGCTCGAGCCCCGCTCCTTTCCACCGATGCGGAAGCCCCCCGGAAGACCAGGAAGGGGGGCACTGATGCCGAGCCTACCGCTTTGCCCCCGAGCGGCTTTTGTCTGCCAGAACCGGCTGGGAAAGACGTGGCAGCACCGGAAGGTATTACCGCCCCTCCCTCGGAAGCCCCCGGTAGAGCTCCTTCTGCCCCTTTTGTCGACCCTGCGCGCCCTGACCCGAGCATCGCTTCAGGTGCCGGCGGGGAGAACCCCGGGGTGGCAGAAGGTGACCTGCCATCCATCTACGAAGAGATCGAGGCCCTGGGTCTGACCCCAATCACCCAGGGGGAAGACGACCCTTTAGCAGCAGGCCTCGATCTCAATGACCTCACCCCGGTGCCCCTTTCCCCCCTCTCCCCATGCTCCCTCCCCTTGACCGTCTGTTCCGCTCCCACCTCCGAGGATCCCCTGGGCTCTTCCACCTGCCTGGTCGCAAGTGACACCTCGCTGACGGCCGCCAAGCCTCCTGAAGCGACGGCCGGTGCCCTGCGGCCAGGACCCGAATCCCAGGGGGTCCCCCTCGTTGGGGTGGGACAACAGTTCTCCTTCCCAGGCGGGGACCCCGCAAATATCTGTCCACCTCCCGATGCTGTGGCTGTAACAGGAGCCATCATACTAGAGCCCGGCATCGCGGGGGGTCCCCTTTCCAATTCCCAGATCCCTAAGCCACACCAAGAGAGGCCACCTCCCAGTGGCCCAGCTCCTGCGGCTCAGGATCCTCTACCCGTTCCTCAGCCCGGCCCTGCTCATGTCCCCTTCCCTGCCCCTACTTCTGATCCCTGCCCTGCCCCTGATGCCGTTCCAATCTCCTACACCTCCCATGATGACACTGCCGCCTCTGGGGCTGTCTCCCTCCCCTTCTCGGAGGATGACCCCCAGGGAGCGGCTCCAGTATTTCCTCATCCCGACCCACCAGAGGCTGCTCTTCTCCCTCCACCGCCTCCCCCAACTAAGCCGGATTTCGGGTTGGGCCCTAAGGTGCCGGCCCAGCGGGAGCTGCGTCGAGGGTCCGACCCTTGCCTGTCCGTTTCGGTGGGCCATAGGGCTGAGTCCGGGGCCCCTTCTTTTGATAGCCGGGAGCCAGTAACCCCGGTCCCCCATACGCTGCGAGAGGAGCTGTGGGAGTTCCTGGAGGATGTCCGGGGCTCCCGCAACAAAGAACAGCTCGCTCTCCAGCGATGGGGGGATTTCCACCAAATCCTCCAGGCCGCGAGGGCCCTCATGGGGGAGGGTAAAGGGACTGGGAAGCAGGCCGCCACGGCCTACCAACAGGTCCGCCTTTTCCGTGACTCACTACTCGCCTACGGGGTGGGTCACGGATTGTTACGCGGCCCGATGGGGGCTGTGAGTAACTCTGCCAGCGAGGATCCCCCCCAGCCCTCCTCATGGCATCTCTCCTCTTCGCAACATTGAACACCCGGGGCTGTAGGATGGGTCTCCGCAGGAGCCAGGTGCTCTCCTTCCTTCGGGAGGGGGGGTACTCTGTAGTATTCCTGCAGGAGACCCATACAGATCCAGCCGCTGAAGACAGCTGGCGGCTGGAATGGGGGGACAGAGTCTACTTCAGCCATCTCTCTGTTCGCCAGGCTGGAGTGGCGACCTTGTTCTCCCCCGACCTACGGCCTGAGGTGCTGGGGTTTGCCGAGGCTGTGCCGGGCCGCCTGCTGCACCTACGGGTCTGTATGGAGGGGCTCGTGGTCAATCTCGTCAACATCTATACCCCGACACCGGGCCCGGAACAACTTCGTTTCTATCAGCAGGCGTCCACCTTCCTCGGCACCTTGGATCCTCGCGAGTGCCTGGTCCTGGGCGGGGACTTTAACAACACCCTTGAAAAACGGGACCGCTCGGGGATCGAGCAGTGCCCGGCCGCAGCGGACGTCCTCAGGGAGATTGTCGAACATCACTCCCTGGTGGACGTCTGGCGCGACCACCACCCGGACGACAGCTCAACCTTCACCTTTGTCCGGGTGGAGGCCCATCGGTCGCACCACTCCCGGTTGGACCGCATCTATTTATCACGTTTTCACCTTTCGCGGGCCCACTCCTCCAGCGTCCGGCTGGCCCCGTTCTCTGATCATCATCTCGCTACCGTGACGGCCTCTCTCTGCGCGTAGAGGCCGGGGCCGGCCTATTGGCATTTTAATAACAGTTTGCTGGAGGATGTGGGTTTCGTGGCGTCCTTCCGGGAGTTCTGGCTGGCCTGGCGAGGGCAGCGGCACACCTTTCCCTCGGCGCGGCGATGGTGGGATCTAGGGAAGGTACGCGCCCGGCTCTTCTGCCGTGACTACACCCGGGGCGCCAGCCGACGGAGGGATGCGACGATAGGGCAGTTGGAACGGGAGGTCTTAGAGCTGGAGAGGCGTCTGGCTGCCAGCCCTGAGGATCCATCCCTCTGTGGGGCGTGCCGGGAGAAGCGGGAGGAGCTCCGGGAACTCGAAGATCATCGGGCCCGGGGCGCCTTCGTTCGATCCCACATCCGTCTCCTTCGGGAGATGGATCGCGGCTCCCGCTTCTTCTACGCCCTGGAGAAAAAGAGGGGGGCTAGGAAACACGTCACCTGTCTCCTCGCAGAAGATGGCACCCCCCTCACGGATCCGGTGGAGATGTGCGGGAGGGCCAAGGCCTTCTACGCGAGCCTTTTCTCCCCGGATCCGACCGATCCTAATGCTTGCAGAGTGCTCTGGGACGAACTCCCTACGGTCAGCACGGGTGACCGAGACCGGCTAGAGCTGCCTCTCACTCTGGCCAAGTTCTCGGAAGCCCTCCGTCGCATGCCAACTAATAAATCTCCGGGACTGGACGGGCTGACCGTGGAGTTCTACCGCGTGTTCTGGGACGTCCTCGGCCCAGACCTTGTCACTGTCTGGGCCGAGTCCTTGAAGGGCGGGGTCCTCCCTCTTTCGTGCAGGCGAGCCGTGCTCGCCTTATTGCCGAAGAAGGGGGACCTCTGCGATTTACGGAATTGGCGTCCCGTCTCGCTCCTCAGCACGGACTATAAAGTCGTAGCAAAGGCCATCTTGCTGCGGCTTGGGTCCGTGCTGGCGGACGTGGTCCACCCAGACCAGACCTACACCGTCCCGGGCCGCACCATTCTCGACAACCTGTATCTGGTCCGGGATCTCTTGGAGCTTGGGTGTAGGGATGGTCTGTCGTTCGCCCTTCTGTCTCTGGATCAGGAGAAGGCGTTCAACAGGGTGGATCACGGGTACCTCCTGAGCACTCTGCGAGCATTTGGCTTTGGGCCCCAGTTTGTGGGTTTTCTCCAGGTGCTGTACGCCTCCGCAGAGTGTCTGGTCAGGCTCAACTGGACCCTGACCGAGCCGGTCAGCTTCTGGCGAGGAGTACGGCAGGGGTGCCCCCTCTCGGGCCAGCTGTACGCTCTGGCGATCGAGCCCTTCCTTTGTCTCCTCCGCAGGAGGTTGACGGGGTTGGTACTCCGAGAGCCGGAGCTGTGGCTGGTCCTGTCGGCATACGCCGACGATGTGCTCCTCGTGGTCCAGGACCCAGGCGACTTGGTGCGGGTGGAGGCTTGCCAGATGATCTACTCGGCGGCCTCCTCTGCCCGCTTCAACTGGGTCAAGAGCTCTGGCCTGGTGGTAGGGGACGGGTGGCAGGTGAGCTCTCTCCCACCCGCGCTTCAGGCCATCAGGTGGAGCGCGGGTCCGCTGCTCTATCTCGGCGTTTACCTTTCTGCCACGCATCCATCCCCGCCGGAGAACTGGCAAGGTTTAGAGGGCAGGGTGATAGAGCGGATCCGGAAATGGACAGGACTGGTCCGGTGCCTCTCCTTTCGAGGAAGAGCACTGGTAATCAATTAGTCCTGTCCATGCTCTGGTACCGGCTCAACACCCTGGTCCCGGCCCCGGGTTTCCTGGCCAACCTCCGGACATCGATTCTGGAGTTCTTTTGGTCAGGACTGCACTGGGTCTCTGCAGGGGTTCTCCATCTTCCTCTGGAGGAGGGTGGGCAGGGCCTGAAGTGTCCACACACTCAGGTCCATGTCTTTCATCTCCAGGCCCTGCAGAGGCTCCTTTATGGTGCAGGTAGTCCGGCGTGGAGCGTATTGGCGCATGCCTTCCTGCGCCGTTTCCGAGGGCTCCGATATGACCGGCAGCTCCTTTATCTCCATCCGAGAGGTCTTCCGCGAGACCTCTACGGGCTGCCGGTCTTCTACCAGGACCTCCTCCGGACCTGGAAGCTATTCTCAGCGACCAGGTCCGTGGCGGCCACCGAGGGGGCAGATCTCCTCGCGGAGCCCCTGCTACACAACCCCCAGCTCCGTGTGCAGGTGGCGGAGTCCCCCTCGGTGCGCCAGAGGTTGGTCCTGGCAGAAGTCACTAGGGTCGGAGACCTCCTGGACTACGACCGGGGAGATTGGCTGGATCCCCTGACGCTTGCTCAGCGCATGGGGCTCTCCAGACCTCGTACTCCCCGGCGCGTACTTCAGGAGGTGAAGGCTGCTTTACCGCCCGCTGCTCGGGTTTACCTCGACCGGGTCCTGTGAGAGGGTACGCCCCACCCTCCCTTCACCCCAAGCCCTCCGGACCTTTTTATTGGGCCCCTGCCCCGTGGTCCCAACTGGGTCTCCTGTCCGTTCATGGTGAGCCGGCTGCACGAACTGCAGCCGGTCCGCTTCCAGACCGCGCCAAGGAAACATCTATACACGCTTGTGCTCCACACCCTTCATCTCCTCACCCTCACGTCCCACCCCGATACGAAATGGCGGGACCTCCTGCCACCTCTAGAGGGTGAGAAGCCCCGGTGGGCCAGCCTTTACTCCTCCTTAGTCCCAAGGCCCGCCGGGGACGTCAGTTGGCGGCTCCTTCATGGAGCCGTGAGCACGGGCGTGTACTTGGCGCGGTTCACCCCTATCCCCGACACATGTCCCTTTTGCGGTGTGAGGGAGACCCTGGCGCACATTTATCTAGAGTGCGCCAGGCTTCAGCCCCTGTTCCGGCTCCTCTTAGACATTTTGTTGAGGTTTTGGTTGCACTTTTCCCCTCACCTTTTTATTTATGCACTTCCAATCCACGGCCCCACGAAGTCACGGGACCTCCTGGTCAACCTCCTCCCGGCCCTAGCTAAACTGGCCATCTACAAAACCAGGTTGAGGAGGTTGGCCGATGGAGGCTCCTGTGACTGTGGGGCCTATTTTCGATCCTCTGTTCGTTCACACATCCGGGCAGAGTTCCTCTGGGCAGCATCCACTGTCTCCCTTGACGCCTTTGAGGAGGAGTGGGCGCTGTCCGGGGTTCTCTGCTCGGTGTCCCCATCTGGTTCGGTTGGTTGACCCTTTGACCACACTCCCGTTCCTGTTTTTTCATTTTTTGTCCCCCGGACTCACTTGGTATCCAGGTCCTGTGGATCCCTCCCCTTAGGCTGAAGGGGGGGATCCTTTAGCAGTGGGTGGGCTTTGCCTGCCCACTTCCCGGATCCCAATAAGAACATACTGGTTCCTTACCACTTTCCTATAGCCCTCTGGCCTTGCCCCGTCACACACCTAAGAGACTAACAAATTTATTTGGGCATAAGCTTTCGCGGGCTAGAACCCACTTCATCAGATGCATACCCCCCAAACTTACACCATTAACAGCACATTTTTGTTTATCAGCAGCTTTCCTGGGAAACATCAAAATACATGACAAATGCAGCCAGGTTTGTTATTCGGAGTGAGAGGGACAAAATCTTGTGAGGCATGTCAGGCTAAGTAAACAAAGTCCAAGAAGCTACATGCATGTTGCTTGCCCAGATTCTGTTCCTTGCTTGCCGTGTTAATCAATGCATAATGTGCATTATTTGTGACAGCACTTTCATGAGCAGGCCTGGGAGAGGATTTTGTAGGATATGCAAAATCCATGCTATGCATCTGCGATCAGAATCTAGTTATGTGTCTAGATGATCACTAATGGATGCTCAAACTGATGAGGCACTTCTCTGGGGCAACAGATGGTTTTACTGGGTCTAGTATGCTGAACTAGGGTTGAAAAGGAAAGTCAGAACACATTTTTGTACACAAAGGAAATGCAATTGTTTTTAACATTTCTTCTGCCCTTGCCTCTCCATCAGGTTTAGCTAATGGAAATATTTTCTCTCGAATGTCTCCTCTCCCAATATGACTGATATAAACCCACCTGGTCTTACTTGGAGCTGTGGTAGAGGAGAAGCACTTTAAGCAACAACCTTCACAAGCAACAACCTTCACCTCAGTCCCTGGAAAAATCATGGAACAGATCCTCAAGGAATCAATTCTGAACCACTTAAAGGAGGGGAAAGTGATCAGGAACAGTCAGCATGGATTCACCAAGGGCAAGTCATGCCTGACTAACCTAATTGCCTTCTATGATGAGATAACTGGCTCTGTGGATGAGGGGAAAGCAGTGGATGTGCTATTTCTTGACTTTAGCAAAGCTTTTGATACAGTCTCCCACAGTGTTCTTGCCAGCAAGTTAAGGAAGTATGGGCTAGATGAATGGACGGTAAGGTGGATAGAAAACTGGCTGGATGGTCGTGCTCAACGGGTAGTGATCAATGGCACCATGTCTAGTTGGCAGCCGGTATCAAGTGGAGTGCCCCAAGGGTCGGTGCTGGGGCTGGTTTTGTTCAATATCTTCATCAACGATCTGGAGGATGGTGTGGACTGCACCCTTAGCAAGTTTGCAGATGACACTAAACTGGGAGGAGTGGTTGATACGCTGGAGGGTAGGGACAGGATACAGAGGGACCTAGACAAATTAGAGAATTGGGCCAAAAGAAATCTGATGAGGTTCAACAAGGACAAGTGCAGAGTCCTGCACTTAGGACGGAAGAATCCCATGCACTGCTACAGACTAGGGACCGAATGGCTGGGCAGCAGTTCTGCAGAAAAGGACCTAGGGGTTACGGTGGACGAAAAGCTGAATATGAGTCAACAGTGTGCCCTTGTTGCCAAGAAGGCTAACGGCATTTTGGGCTGTATAAGTAGGGGCATTTCCAGCAGATCGAGGGACGTGATTATTCCCCTCTATTCGGCACTGGTGAGGCCTCATTTGGAGTACTGTGTCCAGTTTTGGGCCCCACGCTACAAGAAGGATGTGGATAAATTGGAAAGAGTCCAAGGGAGGGCAACAAAAATGATTAGGGCGCTGGAGCACATGACTTATGAGGAGAGGCTGAGGGAACTGGGATTGTTTAGCCTGCAGAAGAGAAGAATGAGGGGGGATTTGATAGCTGCTTTCAACTACCTGAAAGGGGGTTCCAAAGAGGATGGATCTAGACTGTTCTCAGTGGTAGAAGATGACAGAACAAGGAGTAATGGTCTCAAGTTGCAGAGGGGGAGGTTTAGGTTGGATATTAGGAAAAACTTTTTCACTAGTAGGGTGGTGAAGCACTGGAATGGGTTACCTAGGGAGGTGGTGGAATCTCCTTCCTTAGAGGTTTTTAAGGTCAGGCTTGACAAAGCCCTGGCTGGGATGATCTAGTTGGGGTTGGTCCTGCTTTGAGCAGGGGGTTGGACTAGATGACCTCCTGAGGTCCCTTCCAACCCTGATATTCTATGATTCTATGAATGTGAAGTTTAATGACAGTGAAGGAACGGTGAGGGATGAAAGGAATTGATGCCATCAGAATTTGTGATCAGCCGTAAAACTGCAGGAAATGCAGAGTTAGACATTTGTGAGCAGGCAGACACTTACCAGAAATTGTTGCTTGCAGCACATTTTCCAAAGAAGCAAAGTTGATTTCTTTTTCATTTTTGTAGGAGTTTTTAGTGAGAAATTTTCTCTGCTCAGTCATTCAAACTTACTGAACAAACTTATTATTTGCTACTACTAATAATCATCTAGCGCCCCATCCATTGTCCAGTGACGACAATGGGAGTCTTCCCATGGATGTTAATGCTTGATAAGCTGGGTTTTATGGATGCCATGCATCACTGCAGCAGTGGATCACAGCAAATCTGGCCCAGAGGCTGTTAATAAAGACTGTACCAATGGAATTATGCAAAACATCAGTATCACACACACTCTCCCTTGTGAGCAATGTTGGAAGAAACTGATAAACTAAACAGTAATAAGTCACCAGGACCAGATGGTATTCACCCAAGAGCTCTGAAGGAACTCAAATGTGAAATTTCAGAACTACTAACTGTCGTCTGTAACCTATCACTTAAATCAGCTTTTGTACCAGATGACTGGAGGATAGCTAATGTGATGCCATTTTTTTCAAAATGGCTCCAGAAGTGACCCCGGCAATTACAGGCCAGTAAACCTGACTTCAATACCAGGCAAACTGGTTGAAACTATAGTAAAGAACAGAATCGTCAGACACTCAGATGAACATAATTTGTTGGGGGAAGAGTCAACATGGTTTCTGTAAAGGGAAATCATGCCTCACTAATCTACTAGAATACTTTGAGGAGGTCAGCAAGCATGTGGACAAGGTGGATCCAGTGGATATAGCGTACTTAGATTTTCAGAAAGCCTTTGGTAAGGTCCCTCACCAAAGGCTCTTAAGCAAAATAAGCTGTCATGGGATAAGAGGGAAGGTTCTCTCATGGATTGATAACTGGTTAAAAGATAGGAAACAAAGGGTAAGAATAAATGGTCAGTTTTCAGAATGGAGAGAGGTAAATAGTGGTGTCCCTCAGGGGTCTGTACTGGGACCAGTCCTATTCAACATATTAATAAATAATCTGGAAAAAGGGGTAAACAGTGAGGTGGCAAAATTTGCAGATGATACAAAACTACTCAAGATAGTTAAGTCCCAGGCAGATTGTGAAGAACTACAAAAGGATCTCTCAAAACTGGGTGACTAGGCAACAAAATGGCAGATGAAATTCAATGTTGATAAATGCAAAGTAATGCACATTGGAAAATATAATCCCAACTATACATATAAAATGCTGGGGTCTAAATTCGCTGTTACCACTCAAGAAAGAGATCTTGGAGTCAGTGAATAGTTCTCTGAAAACATCCACTCAATGTGCAGTGGGAGTCAAAAAAGCAAACAGAATCTTGGGAATCATTAAGAAAGGGATAGAAAATAAGACAGAAAATATCATATTACCTCTATATAAATCCATGGTACGCCCACACTTTGAATACTGTGTGCAGATGTGGTTGCCCCATCTCAAAAAGTATATATTGGAATTGGAAAAGGTTCAGAAAAGGGCAAGAAAAATGATTAGGTGTATGGAACGGCTGCCATATGAGGAGAGATTAATAAGACTGGGACTTTTCAGCTTGGAAAAGAGACGACTAAGGGGGGATATGATAGAGGTCTATATAATCATGACTGGTGTGGAGAAAGTAAATAAGGAAGTGTTATTTACCCCTTCACACAGCACAAGAACTAGGGGTCACCAAATGAAATCAATAGGCAGCAGGTTTAAAACAAACAAGAGGAAGTAATTCTTCACACAATGCACAGTCAACCTGTGGAACTCCTTGCCAGAGGATGTTGTGAAGGCCAAGAGTATAACAGGGTTCAAAAAAGAACTAGATAAGTTAATGGAGGATCGGTCCATCAATGGCTATTAGCCAGGATGGGCAGAGCTGGTGTCCCTAGCCTCTGTTTGCTAGAAGCTGTGAATGAGCAACAGGGAATTGATCACTTGATGATTCCCTGCTCTGTTCATTCCCTCTGGGGCACCTGGCACTGGCCACTGCCGGAAGACAGGACACTGGACTAGATGGACCTTTGGTGTGACCAGATAGGTCCATTCTTATGTTTTTATATTTGAAGCCTGAATGTTTCAATTTGTTTGTTCTCTCTCTCTCTCTCTCTCTCTCTCTCTCACACTCACACTCACACTCACACTCACACTCACACTCACACTCACACTCACACTCACACTCACACTCACACACACACAGTTTTAAAGATTAAAACTGCAGGAACACAAGCTGAATAATAAACCCACAAGTGTCCCTAAGCCATTCAGGCAAAGACAAGAGAGGAACAATGGGATGCTATGAGAAACCTTGATACATGGCTGTGATTTTAAGGCATTGTTGTTAGTGTAATTCTGGAAATAAATACTGTGGTATTGGCTGATGTGGAAACATGCTCAAAAGTTCTAGAAGTGCCTCATCCTCTTTTAAATCCCTCCTTAAAGCTACCATTGTTGGGGGTGGACACAAATTCCTCACTGCCGCCTGGCGTGTCCTGGTGGCAGGGGGAGACCTGCTCAGCTCCTGAACTCAGCTTGTTCTGTTGTAAACCTCATCTTCCCAACTCAGCACGGGCACGATTGCCCTGTGGTGACATGTCTGCTGTGGACTCACTGGGCCAGGGACAATCTTACTTGTTGGCACAGTGGGGTTCTGATCCTTGGTTGGGGTTCCTAGTGCTACCAGAATGCAAGTGGCAATAACGATACGAGATTTAGCCCCTCTCTTGCAGAGCTATTGAGGCACTGATTCCCAACAGGCAATGCATTGAGTTCGGGCTGGTCCTACAAAGTTCTGGAGCATTAACTGTACGGTTTTTGGACCCTATGACCTCCAGGGTGGTCAGGATTCCTTGGGAGATTACGTCCTTTCCATTTGGGTGTTATTTGTAGGCGTCAAAGCTCAGCCAGTTCCATTCAACCTTTAATAGAATGAATTACTGGCGCACAAGCTCTGACCAAATGTGAATCCCTCACGTCAACAGTGATTGGTAATCTGATATTGATATTAATAATTTTAATACTGGCTATTCGCTAGCATGGGCAGAGATACAAAACTATGCTCTGAAGTGTCCCTAGCCTTTGTTTGCCAGAAGCTGGGAATTGGCGACAGGGGATGGATCACTTTATGATTCCCTGTTCTGTTCATTCCCTCTGGGGCACCTGGCATTGGCCACTGTCTGAAGACAGGAGACTGGGCCAGATGGACCTTTGGTCTGACCCAGTCTGGCCGTTCTTATGTTCTTATGTTAACATGAAGTGCATTGTAGAAAATTAAATTCAATGAAACCAGATGCTGTACAGAGGGGCCATAAAGCTGTCCTTAGAAAAGAAAGCAAGGCTTTACACATTCATTTTTGTAATTATATATGACAGAATTATCCTTCTCAGAGACACATTCAGGCCTGTCATTTCCTTATGTTTTCTAGAGTTGTACATTTTCATTATACGCAGGCTGAGCAGTGATTTTGAGAATTACAGCTAGGAGGTAAGTCATTGAGTTTTGATTGTTTACCGCGGGCTTCTGGGTGATTGCCTATGCAGGGTATAATTGCTGCCCTCATTCCTGTCACCACAGAATGGATGCCACCAGTTTCGTTTCGGTTTGTGTGTGATTACAGGAGAAGGCAGAAACACGCTGTTGGTTTTACTTAATAATCCAGTTTTAGATCAAGCTTGTTGTTCTGCAGAGACACTAAGTCCCATGTGTGCAATTCTTACCCTGTGAAACAGAAGCATTTATTAAATTCAATAATAAAAGCAACTCATGCAAAGAGAACAGGCTTCGCCAACAGGCTAATATTTCTCTCGTATCTTGGTCCCAAGGGGACTGAGTCACTATTCTGCAAAAGCCACTTTCCATGGGGAATCCCACTGATGTCAGTGGAGTTACAGAGGCATAAACCCGGCGGATCGTAACCCAGTGGAGCCTCGGACTTTGATGCCTAGTGTGCTTTGAGCAGTGTCTCAGGCCCTATGTGGCGTTACCTCCGGGGGGGTTATCTAAGAAGCAAGAGGCCTCTCTTGCACCCCCGTGGACAGGTGTTTTGTTAAACACAATCTAGGCCAGACGTGCACCTTAGAGCAGCTGTTAGTCACTTGATGTAGGACAGGCAGCTGCATTAGCGTCGAGACAGACCCAGGAAGCCTTGTACATGAGGTGGTTTAGTTCAACCTTCACCATCAGCAGACAGGCATCACGTCCTGAACGGCTGCCCCACAATGGCAGGATGGGGTCTGTGCAACCCCAGGCAAGGTGCACCTACTTGCAATCAACCATGTCTGCCCAGTGACGTCAGACTAACCCCCCGGGATCTGTATGGGGAAGTGCCCCAGGGGCCCCCCGCCCCGCACCAATCAGCACGATTCTGACCTGGGTAAAAATTCCTTCCCAACCCGAAATATGGTGAACACTTAGACCCTGAGCATGTCAGCAAGACCCACCTGGGAAAGAATTCACTGTTGCAACTCAGAGCCCTCCCCATCTAGTGTCCTATCGCTGGTCATTGGAGATATTTTCTACGAGCAGTCACTGAAGGGCCACATGCCATTGCAGGCAGTCTCATCATACCATCTCCTCCATAAACTTATCAAGGTCAGTCTCGAAGCCAGTTAGGTTTTTTCTCCTACTGCTCCCCTTGGAAGGCTGTTTCAGAACTTCACTCCTCTGACGGTTAGAAACCTTCGTCTAATTTCAAGTCTAAACTTGTTGATGGCCAGTTTATATCCGCTTCTTGTGCCAACATTGGGGCTTAATTTAAATAACTCGTCTCCCACCCTCGCTAAACAAGCCAAGCCCTTTGAGACTCCTCTCATAAGACAGGTTTTCCATTCCTCGGATTATCCTGGTAGCCCTTCTCTGCGCCTGTTCCAGTTTGAATTAATCTTTCTTAAACATGAGAGCCCAGAACTGCACACAGTATTCCAGATGAGGTCTCTCCAGTGCCTTGTATAATGGTACTAACACTTCCCTGACTCTACTGGAAATACCTCAGCTGATGCATCCTAGGACTCCATTAGCCTTTTTCATGGCTGCATCACATTGGTGGCTCATAGCCATCCTGTAATTGACCAATGCACCCAGGTCTTTCTCCTCTTCTGTCACTTCCCACTGATACAAAAATTCTTATTGTTGACCCCTAAGTGCATGACCTTGCACTTTGCACTATTAAATTTCATCCCTTTTCTATTACTACAGTTTCCAGGGTCATCCAGAGCTTCTTGTATAATATTCTGGACCTCCTCCATATTGGCAATACCTCCCAACTTTATGTGTTCTGCGGATTTTATTAGCACATTCCCACTTTTTGTGCCAAGATGGGGCCTGGTCATCTTATAAAATAGACAACTAAGGGGGGATATGATGGAGATCTATACAATCATGAATGGTGTGGAGAAAGCGAATAGGGAAGTGTTATTTACCCCTTTACATAACACAAGAGCTTGAGTTCACCCAATGAAATTAATAGGCGGCAGGTTTAAAACAAACATAAGGAACTACTTCTACACACACAACATACCCTATGGAACTCATTGGCAGGGGATGTGGTGAAGCCCCAAAGTATAGCTTGTTTCAAAAAAACAACTAGCCACTGATGGACCTATCCTCCATGAACTTCTCTGTTAGTCAAGATGGTAATGGATGCAACCCCATGCTCTGGGCATGCATGAAAAGCTGGGAGTGCATGACAGGGGATGGATCACTCAATGATTGCCCTGTTCTGTACATTCCTCTGAAGGATCTGGCATTGGCCACTGTCAGAAGACAGGGTACGGGGCTAGATAGACCAATATATCTGTTCTTATGTTCTTATTTAACTGCTGGCTTAGTCACACTTACAAGAAATGCTGATGGCATTGCTTCATCTGCAGAGAAATTCACCCACAAACAGAGGGCTAGACACCATTCAAACTTAGCCCCAATAGGAGGATTTAAGTAGGTCAGAAGGGGTGCCGAGGTCTTATGGTGGCCTCTGTACACAGGGTGAAGTCCACGCACAGTTATTAATAAAGTTGAGTAGCTCTGTGGCAAAAGTCAGAGCCCCCTGACTTGCAAGTGAGGGACCTATGCTTTAAC
Source organism: Macrochelys suwanniensis (assembly GCA_033296515.1). Taxonomy (NCBI): domain Eukaryota; kingdom Metazoa; phylum Chordata; order Testudines; family Chelydridae; genus Macrochelys; species Macrochelys suwanniensis. Next base: position 1,229,404 of record CM065781.1, on the reverse strand, counting down.
GAGGTGAGATCTCTATGAACCAGTGTGATAGGGAGCTGAGTAAGAAGGGCTTAATGAGCCCCCTGCTACTCCAGCCCCAATCAAGGGGAAGAGATTGGGGCTGGCTGAACAGCCCTGTGCCTGCCTGGCAAGGAGAAACAACTACAGACTGCTACAGACTAGGGACCGAATGGCTGGGCAGCAGTTCTGCAGAAAAGGACCTAGGGGTTACGGTGGACGAAAAGCTGAATATGAGTCAACAGTGTGCCCTTGTTGCCAAGAAGGCTAACGGCATTTTGGGCTGTATAAGTAGGGGCATTTCCAGCAGATCGAGGGACGTGATTATTCCCCTCTATTCGGCACTGGTGAGGCCTCATTTGGAGTACTGTGTCCAGTTTTGGGCCCCACACTACAAGAAGGATGTGGATAAATTGGAAAGAGTCCAAGGGAGGGCAACAAAAATGATTAGGGGGCTGGAGCACATGACTTATGAGGAGAGGCTGAGGGAACTGGGATTGTTTAGCCTGCAGAAGAGAAGAATGAGGGGGGATTTGATAGCTGCTTTCAACTACCTAAAAGGGGGTTCCAAAGAGGATGGATGTAGACTGTTCTCAGTGGTAGAAGATGACAGAACAAGGAGTAATGGTCTCAAGTTGCAGAGTGGGAGGTTTAGGTTGGATATTAGGAAAAACTTTTTCACTAGTAGGGTGGTGAAGCACCGGAATGGGTTCCCTAGGGAGGTGGTGGAATCTCCTTCCTTAGAGGTTTTTAAGGTCAGGCTTGACAAAGCCCTGGCTGGGATGATCTAGTTGGGTTTGGTCCTGCTTTGAGCAGGGGGTTGGACTAGATGACCTCCTGAGGTCCCTTCCAACCCTGAGATTCTATGATTCTATGATTCTATGAACTGCCAACCTAATTAGCCAGGGGCTATAAAGGCTGGGGGGAAGGAAGCCAAAGGAAGAGGAAAGCCTGACACAGAGAGGGGTAGGGCCCTCTAGTCTGCTGCTGGCCGGGCATGCTGCTGGCAAAGTTTGGCTGTGAAACACCTGTACATAGAGAGTAGGAGGTGGTGGGAAACAGCTGTAAATAAAAAGCCCCGGTGTTTGCACCAACCTGAGTTGATTTGTGAGAGAAGCAGGGGCAGAAACCAGAGGGGCCCAACTGATGCCTTGCTACATGTAGGGGCTTGTCCAGGATCTGAAGCCACCGCAGGAGTTCGGCGGCCCAGAGATGGAAGGGACCGTGCAGTGGGTAGCAAAGCAGCAGGAGGAGATGCAGAAGCTGCTGCAAGCCTTCCAGCTCTCCCACCAGCTAGAGAGGCCGGCCTTACTCTTCTGGCAGGCGGAGCAATAGAAAACCCTGCAGGACTTTATAGGGGAGTAGCCCAATGTGCAGCAGCAGCTCCTACAGAGACTGCTGAGTCCCACAGGGGGTGATGACACCCGCACGACCAGGTTGGGCCTGGGTAAGATGGGCCCTGCCGATGACCCAGACGCCTTCCTCTGCACCTTTGAGCGGGTAGCCCTGGGAGGGCTCTGATGCTGTCTGTTTGCTGAGCAGGTTCTTGATGCAACAGTAAATGTGTTCCTCCCAAATCCCAGGCTCCCTATCCGATGGGCTGGCCGCTCTGTGGCTGTAATCTGCGTCTGTGCACTGGGGCTGTGCTAGCGTGGTGCTAAGACCATCCTACTCCATGTTTCTGCAAGTGCAATGGATGTTTTACACCCTTGTGTTAGCATGTCTAGAAACCTTTCTTTGTCATCTCTGGCGGCACACGAGTGCTTCGCCAAGACTTCAACAAGGATTTGATCGGCGACTTGTTTCTTTGCTTATGGCTATATGGTCCCCAGTGACATTTGTGAAAGGGATAAAAATTCAGAAACTCCAGAGATTAAACTCCTGGAATCTCAGCCATCTGCTCCTTGAGACGGGGAGGATTTCAGTCCATGCACCCTCCATCTAGCTCTGCTTCCCGCTGCATGTTTCAACGGCCTCTTCTCCTTTTCTCCAGCTTTTCTCCCCTCCAGGGCAAACAGCAAATGGGAGTACAGAGCACAGAGTGACACTGCACCCAATATTCTTCATAGAGATATTGTTATATGATCATAGCATATCTAAGGAGTATTTTATACCAGATGGGTCATGTGAGATATCATTGTCAAGGTTATGATTTACTGAATATGATTACCATATTTGTATGCATGTAACATTTTTGGATCTGAAGTTAATAATATTGTCTATGCACCTATTACAAATGCATTTACATCTGGGGAATGCCCACTAGACAGAATGCAATCAGTCTGGATTGCCGGCTGGAAAGGGCCATTAGGAAGAACAATAGGTTTTAGAAGATGCTAATCTCTCACGGGGACCATGGGGGCGGGGAGCTTCCTAGGAAAGCCTTCTTGTGGATGCTGCAAGCAAACTTTGAGTTACAGCTGCAGGGTCATGTGATACTGGACTCCATGAATAATACTAGTACTTTTTCCACTGATGGGCGATGGCGGGAGGGGGAGGGGGGAAATCACACTGGAAGGTGTCTAGCCTGTGAATGAAATATCTGAAGTTTTAAGCTGCAGGCCAGTGCAGTTGGCCTGCAAGAATCTCTGCAATCTGCCTAAAACAACGTTTAGGGTGAGAATTTACTACTTGTAACCGGTTTCTTTAGTATCCTAAACTTAGATTGTGTGTTTTATTTTCTAGGCAGTCTGCTTTGATCTGCTTGCTAGCCCTTATAATCACTTAAAATCTCTCTCTTGTTGTTAATAAACTTGTTTGGTTTTGTCTAAAACCGGAGTGTATGAAACTCGTAACTGGGGGCAGAAAGCTGTGCACATCCCTCGCCATACTGAGGGAGGGGGCAAATCGCGTGAGCTTACCCTGTCTAGTGCTCTGTGCAGCACAAGGCGGAACAATCTGGGGTTTATCCTCTAGTGGGGGGGTGCACTTCACTTCCCCTTCCGAGGCAGAGCCGATCTCAGCGTCTGTGTAGCTGCGGCTGGGGGTGTCCCTACCTGTGTGTGCTGGACGGGGCTTGAGGGCCTGTCACAGCTGTGCAGTGTAAAGGGAGCGCCAGGCTGGTGGGTCAGGTGGGCTCAGTGGTACCCCAGTTCCAAGTGGCACCCCAGGGGGAACCCATCACGCACAGAGCCAGTAAGGGACAGAGCTGCCGTTAGTGCTTCAGAGCCTCACCTGGCCACTGAAGCTCTTTGGAGCAGCTGCAGGACGTCTCCTCCCTGCACTCGATCTCTGAGTGCTGAACGTAAGAAGCACAGAGCCATCCACACAAGCGTCCGTTCCCTGGGACAGCTGTCAAGTAGCTGCCAGGATGGCAGAGCCCAGCCTCGGGTAGCGGAGATACTTCCCCATGCTTGTTACTGGTCTGAGTATGGTTCCATAGCCGGGCCCTGTCAGGGAAAGCCGTCCCTTGCTGGGGAGCGGGCTGGAGGGAGGGATTCATTAGCTAGGACAGCTCCATATAGAGGGACCTGAACTCTAGCAGTGTCCCATTGCTGTGAGCATGGACTCCTCACCCAGTGATACTGTATGGCAATGACCCTCCCCCACCCGCTAATCGCAGTATAAAGAGTTACTGATTAGCTGAGCGCTATCCATGGTCCTGATGACAAGCTGTAGGGTTTGTCTGAAGGAGCATAGCTGAGGCACATTGTTACCTTTCTGTGCTGTTAGCTGGGCCTGGCTTTAAACCCTTAGTATTACAGAGAGCGGGGATTCGGATGCCTTCTGGATATCCGATGCATTATGCCTTAACCTCTTAAAAGATCATATTAGTGAGTACCGCTTCCTTGGCTTCATTCAGTCATTACTAGGCCAGGCTTCCAATGCCAATGCTGTACATCAGATACTCTGAAAACCAGAGACAAACCCATTTGGATTATGGCTGCACTTCCCTGCCTTCTGATCAGGATCCAGGGAATTTGCTACTCCTTCTGCAGTAAAAGGTGTGTGCTGACATTATTGCTGAATGTTACAAGGATGTTGCACTGCTGTGTGCCCAGCCAGGAGAGGACTTTGCTATGGGTCCTGGACTAATGCTAGCATAAATCAGTAAAAGGTTTGAGGTGTGTGTGTTGCAGATGACATGATTAATAGTTTGAAATTGCCTGTAGGTAATAGACTTCATAGACACTTTCCATAACATTTTGAAATGCTGATGTCTGTGGCACTAGTTTCCACTGAAACATATGAAATCTAAATAGATTTCGGGTGCTAGTGGAGAAGCTCTGTACCTCACTGCAAATAGCCCTATATATTTTGGAGAAGGTGATGCAGAATTTAAATCTCACTGCTACACATACAGTATACAGTTGTTTCCTAACCATAGTACCTATATGGATAAACACACATCTTTATAATGATGATTACAAGACTTAATGAATCAACATCCATTTGCTGAATGAAGCAGACTATTCATGAATACCCTTGCATTTAAATCCCACTGATTGGCTTTGCTGGCATTTGTGAACCCTTACGTTCATTTATTTGCAAACATTTGGTGAATGCGTTTATATTAGCATTTTTTTTGTAGAAAGCAAACATTTTGTAAATACTAATGTGAATATTTTCAAGAATACTCCCACAGAAAGAAGTCTTGGCCATTTTGAAAAGCTCTTTTATTATTTGCGCAAGAGATTCCAACAGTTGCATATGCTTAACAATAAATGAACAAAAAAGGGGACTGTTTATAGGGCTTATGGTTCCCAATCAAAGAACAGAAAAAAACATGTGACTTAGATAACCAATCATATCACAGAGATAGCAGTTTTCAAGAATATATTGGAAAAATTTTGTTTGCACAAACTATGTGTTGAATTATTGTAAAAACCAGGTTGTGACCATTAAGAATGCGTTAGTTATCAGATAAAAAAGGACACGTTCATTAAATAAATTATTTACAGTGAAAAATTCAGCCAGATCTATGCCTCCACCAGCAAGGCTGAGCAGTGTCAATGACTTGGCCCCAGTTCAGGAAAATATCCCTATTTAAGAAATCACTTAAGCAAATGTTTAAGCTTTTGCGAACAGGAGCTGCAAACAGGGGAGTTTGAGAGGAACTGCTCCAGGTAAAGCAGGAGCAAATACAGGACCCTTGGGGTAAGTGGCTGTCTGTAGTGTGTGTTTGGGGGTACTTGCTGTGAGATCATTTGTTTGTTTGTTTGAAGGACCGTGTGCTGTGGCTGGCAGTTGGAAGCTGAGCTTCTACACCAGGCTTGAAACCTAGAAGCCTTAATCAGGGGGCTGGGCTAATCAGGGAGTCCAGGGCTTTATAAAGCAGTGAGCAAGCGACCAGGGAGCTTTGCGACCAGGAGCTGCAAACAGGGGAGTTTGAGAGGGAGTTTGGAAGGGGAGTGCGAAGGGGGCAAGCTATCCTTGCCATTCCTAACTCCTTTAACCCAAACTAAAGGCAGAGGCAGAGCAACCAGGGGGCTGCAGACGGGGGAGCGAGTATCTGTTGAGGGGACAGTTTGGCAGTTTGACCGTGTTCTTGACTGCCTGTTTGAATAGTGAGTATTGGGAATGCTTTGTTCCAGGCTCTTCTAAAAAGACAGTCAGTCAGCTGCGAACCAGCTGAGCAGCGAATAGCAGAGAAGCAAACAGGTGGAGTTAGCCTGGGAGTTCGCCTGGAGAGAGCCTAATGCGGCATCCCCCTTGCAGGTTTCCCTAAGTAGCTTCTGCCACAAGTGAGGAAACTCTTCGAAGGAAGGGACTATGGATGCTGAGCGATCCGCTGTCGTGACCTGCACAGGATGTGCCATGTTTGTCTTTCTTCCACAGGATAGAAGCGACTTTGTCTGTACAAAGTGCAAGCTGATCTCCATATTGGAGGAGAAGATTTAAGGTCTGGAGAAACGAGTATCAACCCTGCGTTCCATAAAAGAAAATGAGGAGTTCCTGGATAGACGTCAGGATCGGCTTCAGCGGGCACAGTGTTCTGAGGATTCAGAGCAGGCTACGCAGCGGGGACAGAAGGCCAGTGAGGATAATTGGTGGCATGTGACCTCCAGAAGAGGAAAGAGTATGAGACAAGTCCATGTACCAGAAACGCATATTCAGATGAGCAACCGTTTTCATGTTCTCTCCACAGGTACTAGTGCAGAGAGTGGAGTGAATGATACATCTGAGGGAACAGAGTGGAAGGAGACTCCGCTGATAGGAAGGCATGAGATGCACAGTCCTAGGGATGGGGGTTCCACGACCACCACTCCCAAGAGGAGGAGGAGGGTGGTGGTGGTCGGGGACTCTCTCCTCAGGGGGACTGAGTCATCTATCTGCCGCCCTGACCGGGAAAACCGAGAGGTGTGCTGCTTGCCAGGGGCTAGGATTCATGATGTGACGAAGAGACTGCCGAGACTCATCAAGCCCTCAGATCACTACCCCTTCCTGCTTCTCCACGTGGGCACCAATGATACTGCCAAGAATGACCTTGAGCGTATCACTGCAGACTACGTGGCTCTGGGAAGAAGGATAAAGGAGTTTGAGGCGCAAGTGGTGTTCTCGTCCATCCTCCCTGTGGCAGGAAAAGGCCGGGGTAGATACCGTCGAATCATGGAAGTCAACGAATGGCTACGCAGATGGTGTCGGAGAGAAGGGTTTGGATTCTTTGACCATGGGATGGTGTTCCAAGAAGAAGGAGTGCTACGCAGAGACGGGCTCCACCTGACGAAGAGAGGGAAGAGCATCTTTGGAAGCAGGCTGGCTAACCTAGTGAGGAGGGCTTTAAACTAGGTTCACCGGGGGAAGGAGACCAAAGCCCCGAGGTAAGTGGGGAAGTGGGATACCGGGAGGAAGCACAAGTAGTTGAGTGCAAGAGGGGAGGGCTCCTGCCCCACACTGGGACAGCAGGACGATCGGTGAGTTATCTTAAATGCCTATACACAAATGCAAGAAGCCTGGGGAACAAGCAGGGAGAACTGGAAGTCCTGGCACAGTCAAGGAATTATGATGTAATTGGAATAACAGAGACTTGGTGGGATAACTCACATGATTGGAGTACTGTCATGGATGGATATAAACTGTTCAGGAAGGATAGGCAGGGCAGAAAAGGGGGGGGGAGTTGCGTTGTATGTAAGAGATCAGTATGACTGCTCAGAGCCCCAGTATGAAACTGCAGAAAAACCTGAGAGTCTCTGGATTCAATTTAGAAGTGGGAGCAACAAGGGTAATGTCGTGGTGGGAGTCTGCTACAGACCACCAGACCAGGGGGATGAGGTGGACGAGGCTTTTTTCCAGCAACTAACAGAAGTTACTAGATCACAGGCCCTGGTTCTCATGGGTGACTTTAATCACCCCGATATCTGCTGGGAGAGCAATACAGCGGTGCACAGACAATCCAGGAAGTTTTTGGAAAGTGTAGGGGACAATTTCCTGGTGCAATTGCTGGAGGAACCAACTAGGGGAAAAGCTCTTCTTGACCTGCTGCTCACAAACAGGGAAGAAATAGTAGAGGAAGCAATAGTGGATGGGAACCTGGGAGGCAGTGACCATGAGATGGTTGAGTTCAGGATCCTGACACAAGGAAGAAAGGAGAGCAGTAGAACAGAGACCCTGGACTTCAGAAAAGCAGACTTTGACTCCCTCAGGGAACTGATGGGCAAGGTCCCCTGGGAGAATAACATGAGGGGGAAAGGAGTCGAGGAAAGCTGGCTGTATTTTAAAGACTCCTTATTGAGGTTGCAGGAACAAACCATCCCGATGTGTAGAAAGAAAAGTAAATATGGCAGGCGACCAGCTTGGCTTAACAGTGAAATCCTTGCTCGTCTTAAACAGAAAAAAGCAGCTTACAAGAAGTGGAAGATTGGACAAATGACCAGGGAGGAGTATATAAATATTGTTCAGGCATGCAGGAGTGAAATTAGGAAGGCCAAATCACACTTGGAGTTGCAGCTAGCCGGAGATGTTAGGAGTAACAAGAAGGGTTTCTTCAGGTATGTGAGCAACAAGAAGAAAGTCAAGGAAAGTGTGGGCCCCTTGCTGAATGAGGGAGGGAACCTAGTGACAGAGGATGTGGAGAAAGCTAGTGTACTCAATGCTTTTTTTGCCTCTGTCTTCACAGACAAGGTCAGCTCCCAGGTGGCTGCACTCTGCAGCACGGTATGGGGAGGAGGTGACCAGCCCTCTGTGGAGAAAGAAGTAGTTCGGGACTATTTAGAAAAGCTGGACGAACACAAGTCCATGGGGCCGGATGCACTGCATCCGAGGGTGCTAAAGGAGTTGGCCGATGTGATTGCAGAGCCATTGGCCATTATCTTTGACAAATCATGGCAATCGGGGGAGGTCCCGGATGACTGGAAAAAAGCTAATGTAGTGCCCATCTTTAAAAAAGGGAAGAAGGAAGATCCGGGGAACTACAGGCCAGTCAGTCTCACCTCAGTCCCTGGAAAAATCATGGAACAGGTCCTCAAGGAATCAATTCTGAACCACTTAAAGGAGGGGAAAGTGATCAGGAACAGTCAGCATGGATTCACCAAGGGCAAGTCATGCCTGACTAACCTAATTGCCTTCTATGATGAGATAACTGGCTCTGTGGATGAGGGGAAAGCAGTGGATGTGCTATTTCTTGACTTTAGCAAAGCTTTTGATACAGTCTCCCACAGTGTTCTTGCCAGCAAGTTAAAGAAGTATGGGCTGGATGAATGGATGGTAAGGTGGATAGAAAACTGGCTAGATGGTCGGGCTCAACGGGTAGTGATCAATGGCTCCATGTCTAGTTGGCAGCCGGTATCAAGTGGAGTGCCCCAAGGGTCGGTGCTGGGGCCGGTTTTGATCAATATCTTCATCAACGATCTGGAGGATGGTGTGGACTGCACCCTTAGCAAGTTTGCAGATGACACTAAACTGGGAGGAGTGGTTGATACGCTGGAGGGTAGGGACAGGATACAGAGGGACCTAGACAAATTAGAGGATTGGGCCAAAAGAAATCTGATGAGGTTCAACAAGGACAAGTGCAGAGTCCTGCACTTAGGACGGAAGAATCCCATGCACTGCTACAGACTAGGGACCAAATGGCTGGGCAGCAGTTCTGCAGAAAAGGACCTAGGGGTTACAGTGGATGAAAAGCTGAATATGAGTCAACAGTGTGCCCTTGTTGCCAAGAAGGCTAACGGCATTTTGGGCTGTATAAGTAGGGGCATTTCCAGCAGATCGAGGGACGTGATTATTCCCCTCTATTCGGCACTGGTGAGGCCTCATTTGGAGTACTGTGTCCAGTTTTGGGCCCCACACTACAAGAAGGATGTGGATAAATTGGAAAGAGTCCAGCAGAGGGGAACAAAAATGATTAGGGGGCTGGAGCACATGACTTATGAGGAGAGGCTGAGGGAACTGGGATTGTTTAGCCTGCAGAAGAGAAGAATGAGGGGGGATTTGATAGCTGCTTTCAACTACCTAAAAGGGGGTTCCAAAGAGGATGGATGTAGACTGTTCTCAGTGGTAGAAGATGACAGAACAAGGAGTAATGGTCTCAAGTTGCAGAGTGGGAGGTTTAGGTTGGATATTAGGAAAAACTTTTTCACTAGTAGGGTGGTGAAGCACTGGAATGGGTTCCCTAGGGAGGTGGTGGAATCTCCTTCCTTAGAGGTTTTTAAGGTCAGGCTTGACAAAGCCCTGGCTGGGATGATCTAATTGGGTTTGGTCCTGCTTTGAGCAGGGGGTTGGTCTAGATGACCTCCTGAGGTCCCTTCCAACCCTGAGATTCTATGATTCTATGATCGGATCCTCCACCTGATCCATTTTCCCTTTACACTGGGACCTCTGCAAACACATAGTAAAGGAGAGTCCCTCCCTGCCCCAAAGAATTTACCACCTTATTTTGTCTTTCACGTCAATGTGACTGAGCATTCCAGCTTCCAGTGGAAAAGGTCCAATCCTGCAGGATTACCTAACATTTAATCCTGAATCTCCTGCACTGTAATACACGGGCTTCCCGGATCACTAACTCAAATGATGCAGTCAGCTCTGGTAGCCTCACAGCAGATTGAGGTTTTAAACTTTTTTACTTGCTTTATTAAATGGATTGTCATGTTGCTACAAAATTAAAAAATCATAGGCAGCCTGGCAAAGTCAAAATGGAACAGTTTGTCTCTTTGGGGAGAGGCGGCGCTGTCCTTTCACTTCAGCCTGTCCTTTCACCCAGCTCTCCAACTGAGGTTTGCCACAAGGCTTTGTAATACTGGGCTCGCTGTCACGCAGTCCAGCCACCCCTCAGTCTGTGTTACTGAGATGCTGCTGCATCTCAAACGCTAGTGGCACTTCTCTCTCTCTCTCTCCCTAGCATGGAGAGCACATTTGTGATGTAGCATAGCACCTAGTAGTTTATAATCATGGCCAGACAGCGCTTATCTGGGGCCTGCTGCAAAATTATTCAATTGCTGCTATTCAGAGCGATGTCTACATTTCAGTGTGTATCTTCCTCCTTCCCCAACCTGGTCAGCCATGTCTGCTGGGGACCGTCTGCCCTGCAAGGAGGAGTGGGGGCTGAATGGAATGGATCTGGAACTGTCGTGAAGAGGGACAGGGAGTAGCTCCTGCCGGAAAGGAGGGGAACGTGCTATAGGGATGCTGTACCTGGACTGATGTCAATAGTTAATTAGGAATGTATCCAAGAATATGCTGCATAGTTCCTGGGATCTGAAGGACCAATAGAACATGTTGCTGTTGTGCGTTGCAAATGGCTTCCTCTTTGCATCCGCTCTTGCGGGTTCCAGGACTAGCTGCTCCAAGAAGCAGTCATTTAAGGTGTCAAGAATCTTTATCTCTGCATCCCATCCTGACATGACATGTACCCAGTCAATATGGGGATAGTTGAAATCCCCCATTATTAGTGAGTTTTTTATTTTTTTAGCCTCTCTATCCTCCCTGAGCATTTCACAGTCACTATCGCCATCCTGGTCAGGTGGTTGGTAATATATCCCTACTGCTATATTCTTATTATCTGAGCATGGAATTACTATCCATAGAGATTCTATGGTACTGTTTTGTTCATTTAAGATTTTTACTTCATTTGATTCTACGCTGATCTGGACGGATGTTTTCAAGTGTTAATACATGGCGGGCTGTATCCTTTAGAAGATTATTAATTTGTGCTATGCCTGCATAATGAACAGCCAGTCACCACGGAGTCTCTTTTAAACTTCTCCCTGCATTACGCAGAAATTGTTGGCTCATGAATTAAACAGGGCGATATCCAGGAATCACTGTTTTCTCTATCAATATTAAAATATCGCCAGAGGTATTTTCTTGGAATTTGGGTCATGAAGGTTTAAACTGTTCTACTGTCAGATAATGAAGACTTCATGTTTTGCCAAACCACAGCCACAAATTTATGAGTGTTGGGTTTTTTTTCCCTTTCTATCAAGCAATAAAATGAATACAAGGATCCCTGGTAAACTTGAGACTTACTGTAACGGCATCTGTAATGAAGAAATATATTTACTTCAAAATATGCAAAGTCAGAACGGTTGGGTTCCTTGAACTGTGATGAATATAGATAGTGATTGCAGGTAGAAGATGCCTTTACACTCCAGAGAGAATAGTTGATTGACTTCAAAGCTAGAGGAAAAGGAAAAGCAGAGGACGACTGGGGGACAGACTCAGTGTTGAGCTGACATGGAAGTGAGGGGCTTGCAAGCCAAAACCAAAATGTTTTAAAGAAGCAGGGAGCCATGCTGTCATGCACAATTCACACAATCTCCTCTCAAGGTTATCACTGCCAGGCTACCTGCATTAGCATTTCCATCTCACAACAGAGACTGAGAATCTCACCATCAGATTTAACTACAGTGACTAATAGCAAATCTGTCCTCCTGGGAGTGTCAGGTTGGAACAAGCCCAAAATGTTACTCACTCAGATTTGTTATTCTGCATTGGTACAAAAGCTGCCTATTACACAGAGAAGGAGCCCATAGTGACTTATCTGGCAAGTAGAATCATACAAGATTAGGGTTGGAAGAGACCTCAGGAGGTCATCTAGTCCAAACCCCTGCTCAAAGCAGGACCAACCCCAACTAAATCATCCCAGCCAGGGCTTTGTCAAGCCTGACCTTAAAAACCTCTAAGGAAGGAGATTCCACCACCTCCCTAGGGAACCCATTCCAGTGCTTCACCACCCTCCTAGTGAAATAGTGTTTCCTGATATCCAACCTAGACCTCCCGCACTGCAACTTGAGACCATTGCTCCTTGTTCTGTCATCTGCCACCACTGAGAACAGCCGAGCTCCATCCTCTTTGGAACCCCCCTTCAGGTAGTTGAAGGCTGCTATCAAATCCCCCCTCACTCTTCTCTTCATCAGACTAAACAATCCCAGTTCCCTCAGCCTCGCCTCATAAGTCATGTGCCCCAGACCCCTGATCATTTCCATTGCCTTCTGCTGGACTCTCTCCAATTTGTCCACATCCCTTCTGTAGTGGAGGGCCCAAAACTGGATGCAATACTCCAGATGCAGCCTCACCAGTGCCGAATAGAGGGGAATAATCACTTCCCTCGATCTGCTGGTAATGCTCCTACTAAAGCAGCCAAATATGCCATTGGACTTCTTGACAACAAGGGCACACTGCTGACTCATATTCAGCTTCTCATCCACTGTAATCCCCAGGTCCTTTTCTGCAGAACTGCTGCTTAACCAGTCGGTCCCCATCCTGTAGCAGTGCATGGGATTCTTCCATCCTAAGTGCAGGACTTTGCACTGTTCCTTGTTGAACCTCATCAGATTTCTTTTGGCCCAATCCTCCAATTTGTCTAGGTCACGCTGGACCCTAACCCTACCCTCAAGCCTATCTACCTCTCCCCTCAGCTTAATGTCAACTGTGAACTTGCTGAGGGTGCAATTCATCCCATCATCCAGATCATTAATGAAGATATTGAACAAAACCGGCCCCAGGACCAACCCCCCAGCTTTCTATCCACCTTACCGTCCATTCATCCAATCCATACTTTTTTAACTTGCTGGCAAGAATACTGTGGGAGACCGTATCAAAAGCTTTGCAAAAGTCAAGATATATCACATCCACTGCTTTCCCCAGATCCACAGAGCCAGTTATCTCATCATAGAAGGCAATCAGGTTGGTCAGGCATGACTTGCCCTTGGTGAATCCATGTTGACTGTTCCTGATCACCTTCCGTTCCTCCAAGTGCTTCAAAATGGTTTCCATGAGGACCTGCTCCATGATTCTGCCACAGACTGAGGTGAGGCTGACTGGCCTGTAGTTCCCCAAGTTCTCTTTCTTCCCCCGTTGTTTAAAGATGGGCACTACATTTATATTTGCCTTTTTCCAGTCGATGGGACACACGAGTGATAAAATCTCTGCACTAGGCGTTAGGAAAGGCAACAGCAGCCCTGCAGAATCACAGGCACAGTAAGAAATGAGTCACCTTTTAATGCACAGTTATAGGAGTATGCATGGGCTGTTTTGGGTGTCAGGCACACTCGCTATTGTGCTGCTTGTGGCTCTGCTTCTAGGTCCATAGCCTCTATCTGCCCCCCTCCCCCGGTCTCCGTTCCTTCTTTGTGCAATCTGGAGCTGTGGTGTCTGCTCACAGTCTCACATTCCTTGTGTGCCCCTGGGGCTTCTCTGAAAGGCGGGGGGAGGCGAGATGAAGTAATGCAGCAGATCCGGTTGCTGGCTGGTCACTGCCAACCCTCTAAGGATCGAGGGTTAAAATGATGAGTAATAGGGGGCCAAGTGGCCGTGCTTGGAGTCGAGTGGGTGCATTTGATAGGAATTGAGTCGTGTCCCTTACATAGTTTGGGAGCCCCCTAGCGGGTCTCCCTCTCCTCTTTCTACTACAGGAGCCATGAGAACCTTGCCAGAGCAGCGGGTGGCTGGCCAGCATATGTTTGTACATAGGTAATAAACACTCATATTTTACATGCGGCTGTGTCCGTGGGGTTTCCCCACATTCTTAATGTTGTGTGGAGAGCAAGGACCCAGCAGCCAGCGATGAGGCCGGGATGCAAACTCAGGAACACACCAAGGGAATAGAAGGTGACTAGAGAGGGCCAGGGAAAGTGAACCTAAAACTGCGGCCTGTGCAACACTGAGACTGCACGGACCCTGTTCACGTAGACCGAGAAGAAGGGTTACAGCGTCTGGCTGTTTAGGGGAACTGGATTTTTTTGCTAGCTCGGCAGAGGACTGGGCTACCTCCATCAAGAGATGGACAGCGCATATAATAACTAATGAGATCCGGGAGGAGAAAAAGGCAGCAGCTGCACCGAGTGGAACGAGCCTTACAACGTATAACTTGCAGTGAGGCCTAACCACTCCTGTTAAAGCAGCCTACAAAAACATCTGCTGGGATGGTGGAAATGCTACAAAACCACCTAGCCCCAGATCCAGTGGGGTTTCCCAGCATTTCTGCTTTTAGAGAAGGAATGAAAGAAAAGTGAAACAGTTCCTGCATACGAGGCTGGATTCAGGAAGTTAACGGACCATTGCCAGTTCGGAGACCATTTAAATTGTGCATTAAGGAACCTGCCAGTGTCTGGCATGCAAAATTAAGGAATCCAGAAAAGATTGAACATGCACCAAGAAATTGCTGTTTCAATGGAGACAGCTCCTAAAGATGACCGGAAGCTGCAACAGCACTGTGAAATCCACAACAAAAACTGGGGGTGGAGCAGGAAGCATAACATGGACAGTACTCAACGAATCTGCTTTCATGGTGGGAAATAGCCTCACAATGCAAAGATTGTTGGTTCAAGGACAAAGCCTATAAAAACTGCAAGAAATTGGGGTGTGCACACAGAAAATATGCACATCAGTGCAAAAAGAACAACTTCCACCTTACAAGGGCAATATCAGAGAACTGCAGATTTGTCAGTTTGCAAATGACAACATGGTAGCATCACTAAAACTGTGTAATTTAGAGGAAAACATATTATTAGAATTCCTTTAGAAATGGAAGGTTAAAGACCTAAAACAGAACTCGATACAGGATCTGCTGATTCTTTACTTTCACAGCAGGATTATCAGAGCCCATGTAAAATGAAGTTGCAGAAAACCTCATTTTTTCTAAAAATATCTACAAGGAAAATCCTAACACCTCTGGGCACTATTATGATGAAGGTAACATAACTGAACAGCATATGTAAAACCTCCTGTGTAGTGAAGCTGGGGGAAGAAGGGAGGGTCATGCGTTATTTGGTACTGAATAGCTAAGAGAGATTTAGTTGGACTGGCAAAGCATAAAAGTGCCTGCAAGCTTTAAAAAGAGATGAACTCTGGACCAAACCAAAAATAAGCTGAACTTTTGGACACAGCAGCTGATGTCTTTCAGAACAGTATCAGAACTTGAAAACATATGAAAGCAAAACTGCTCTTGAATTTTTCAGAACTTGTCCAGTTCATTTTGCTATACAGTGAAGCAGGGAAGCAGAACTTCAGCACTTACAGGACTCTGGAATTATATTCAAGGTTAACTGGAGTGAATGGAGCACACTTATAGTGCCAGTGATGAAAAATAATGGAGCTGTTCATATCAGCAGTAATTTCAAGGTTTCCATTCACTCAGTATTGCGTGCGGATTAGTGTTCTTTGCTTCACTAGCTGGCGGTAAGCATTGCTCCAAGATCGACCTAGTTCAAGACTATCTACAAATGGAGATTGAGGACAGTGACAGGAAGTACCTCCCAATTAACACACACAATGGTTGGTTCCGATGCAACAGGCTAGTGCTTGGAATAGCATCTGCACCTGCTATTCGGCAGGGAGCTAGGGAGCAGGTATTACCATATATTCCTGGCACTCAGTGTTACTTGGACGACATGCTGTGATGAAAAGTACCTGGAGAACCTTCCAAAGGTACTTGTGGCTGCGTGATGTTGTGTGCAAACCCCACACTGGGCAAGAAGGGGTTAAGGTACTGCTGTGGGTTCAGCCTGCCCTGCCCCACCACACCTGCCAGAGACACACAGGCTGAGGCAGGCATTAAAAGGGAGCAGAACGGCTCACTGGTGGGCAGGCCAGGTGGGCCAGCCTTCACCTTGCAGCTCCTGAGGGAAGGCAGAATCTGTCCCAGGAGACTCAGAACTGACCTCTCCAGAGGGCCCAGGCCCAAGGGGAGAGACCTGCCCTGCCGCGCCCGGCCATGAGGAGACACCAAGCCATGAGCTGACCCCTTCCACGATCTCCTGCTGCAGACTGCAAACTCTGGACACTAGCAGGGTGGCAGGAAGTGGGCCAGGGCGGGCAGCCTTGAGGTGCTCATGGGAGTCAGACCCTTCAGTTGCCCTCACAGGGCCCTGGGCTGGAGCCCAGAGGAGTGGGAGGGCCCGGGGCCCTAAGCTCCTGACCACTAGGCAACGCTTGGTTGATCCCACCTCTGGCGAGAGGGGAGGACAGACGGACCCAGACGGCCAGACAACCTCAGACTAGAAGACCTGGGCCGGTAGCTGAGGTGAAATGGACCTCGAGCGCCTGCTTAAGTGGGTGATGGAGAACCAGCAGCAGCAACAGCTCCCGCAGCAAATGGCTGCTCAGCAGCCCCAGCTGGTCCTGGACTTTGGGACACCATGAGAGCGTGATCACCACATGTGTCTAGATCGTCTGTTCTTCCCCAAACACAGAACAGAAAAATGTATTGAACACTCTGCCTCGTCTGCACTCCGACTGATAATTCCACCTTTTCCGTCTAGCAATGGACCAGTACCATGGCCGGGATTCTCTTTGTTCCTAACACATTTTAAAAAACTGCTTATTGAGGCCTTTGCGTTAGTTCTCTTACCTTTGCAGAACGTAACTCAGCTTGAATAGATAGTGACGCTCTGGGTTTTGTCTGGGGAGTTAAAACATTTCACAGTTTCTGTCTCGGAAATTATGTACAGTAACTCCTCATGTAACGTTGTAGTTCTGTTCCTGAAAAATGCTACTTTGAGTGAAAAGATGTTAAGTGAATCCAATTTTGCCATAAGAATTAAAGTAAATGTGGGGGTTAGGTTCCAGGGAAATTTTTTTTGCCGGACAAAAGACATATGTGTGTGTGTGTGTGTGTGTGTGTGTGTGCGCGCGCGTATATATATATATATACACACAGTATACATTTTAAACAAACGGTTTAATACTGTACACAGCAATGATGATTGTGAAGCTTGGTTGAGGTGGTGAAGTCAGAGGGTGGGATATTTCCCAGGGAATGCCTTACTGCTAAATGATGAACTAGCACTCAGCTGAGCCCTCAAGGGTTAACTCATTGTTGTTAATGTAGCCTCACACTCTACAAGGCAGCACAAATGGAAGGAGGAAACACAGCATGGCAGAGAGAGACAGAGACACACACCGTGTGTGTGTGAGAGAGAGAGATGTGCATTGCCCTTTTAAGTACTCTGACCCCACTTTAAATACATTGCCTTTTTAAGTTGATCAGCAAGTTGAGTCAGCAGCTGCTGCCAGCAAACTCCTCCATCCTGAGCCCTGTCGTGTCCCGCCCCTATGGAGAGGAGGTAAGGGGGGTGCAAGAGCAGAGGGGAGGGGGATACCCCAACAGCAGCACCCCTCTTCCCCCCACCCCGCACAGCAAGCAGGAGGCTCCCAGGAGCAGCTCCAAGGCAGAGGGCAGGAGCAGCACATGGCAGTGGGGGGAGGGACAGCTGAACTGCCGGCAATTGGTAGCCTGCTGGGCGGCTGCCACACAGGGAACTTAGGGGAGTGGGGAGCTGCTAGGGGGGCTGCCGGTCCACCCTGGTTCCAAGCCCCCACCAGCCAGCTGCAACGGGCTGCTCTTCCTGCAAGCAGGGGACAAAGCAGGCGGCTGCCAAATGGCATTAGAAGGGAGCATTGCACAACGTTAAACGAGCATGTTCCCTAATTGATCAGCAACGTACAACGTTAACCAGGACCATGTTAAGTGAGGAGTTCCTGTACTGTGGTTACAGATCATCAACTTCTAGCTTCCGTTCTTAACCCAGAGGAAGGAGTCTCGATGGCAAGATCTCATACCTGCCTTTGGACGAAGCAGGAACAGATCCTGAAATGGAACAAGAGCCAGTCCATATATTCAATATGGAACAAATTGGACCCTTGTGGATGCCAAATGTGGTGCTGTAATGCAAAACTAACAATGACCTAGTGCTGGCTAAAACGTCTGATGTGATGAGTCGATGGACTCATGCACACAAGCAGCTATGCCCAGCTTTCTTTGCTCAAAAGGAACAGTTCAGCGTGTCTCCCGGTTGTCTAATGAGTGGCAGAGTGGTTATTCCTATGATGCTCAGGTCCTGCATACTCCAAGAATTACATGAGGCCATTTGGGAATTGTAAAAAGTGAAAGTCCTGGCCACATGCTACGTGTGGGTGCTGGGGATTAACACACAAACAGAGGAAACGGAAAAAACATGCCTGAACATGCTCCGTTGCACCTGTGGGAGTGGCAGTGATTTCACACAGGTCATTGCACACTGGGCCACTACTGATTGCAGTAGATCCTCATTCTGAATGGCCTGAATATCCTGTGTGAATTCCAGCCCCTCCATGCAAATGGTGGGAGTGTGAATGCTCTTACAGAATCATAGAATCTCAGGGTTGGAAGGGACCTCAGGAGGTCATCTAGTCCACCCCCCTGCTCAAAGCAGGACCAATCCCCAACTAAATCATCCCAGTCAGGACTTTGTCAAGCCGGGCCTTAAAAACCTCTAAGGAAGGAGATTCCACCACCTCCCTAGGGAACCCATTCCAGTGCTTCACAACCCTACTAGTGAAACACTGTTTCCTAATATCCAACCTAAATCTCCCCCACTGCAACTTGAAACGATTGCTCCTTGTTCTGTCATCTGCCACCACTGAGAACAGCCGAGCTCCATCCTCTTTGGAACCCCCCTTCAGGTAGTTGAAAGCAGCTATCAAATCCCCCCTCACTCTTCTCTTCTTCAGACTAAACAAGGGTGGAGGTTCCTGATCAGATTGACATGAGAGTGGAACTCAATTCACATTCAAAGAGTTCTAACTATTTGTCACAAAAGCTCCTTACCATCTTGACACAAATGTATTAGTGGAAAGACTTATTCAGACACTCAAGCAAGTGATCCATGCTATGACACCAGAGAAAAGTATCTTTACAACACAGGATTGCAGATTTTGGTTTGGCCTATAGGAAGGCAGCCCATTGTGCCACTAATTGGATATCAGTGATGTTGTTTATAGGACATAATTTAAGGTCTCTCCTGGATTTGGTAAAGCCTGAGCCACACAAGGATGTTCAAAGGAAACAGTGGGATCAAATGACCACAAATAGTCACACCCAACTGTGCAGTTTTCACATGAGAGGCAAAAGCATCCGAAAGATGCCAGAGATAATTTATGGAAATTTGGAGTGACTGCAGCACAGACTGGACCTGCTCTCTTACTGGAGAGAGCTAGCAGTGAGCTCATCCTGGGGAGTCCACATACACCAGCTTCTGAGCACAGGTTTGGCAAGACGTTCAATACCAGTGACACCCGTGGGAAACGGCCCGCCTACAATACAGTGCTAGTTAGTGACCTGTGATAGCACCAGGGAGCCTCATAGCTTGCTGCTGCTACAAGTGACTCTGGCACTGCAGAGCAGGGAGGTGTTGATACAGAGACACCAGGAAGTGCAGGCACTGTTCTGCATGCTGCTGTGATGCCTACAAGATGTTATCCAGAGAGAGAGAAGTCATGAACTGCCCATCAGACTGAATTTTGTAGCATGTTGTGTATTAATGACCGTAGTTGCAATAGCAATGCGACGTGTAACATTGTTGGTATGGCTTTTCATGCCGATGGGCGAGGCGTGTGTCATGTTTAGGAGTTGGGTAATATCCCTTTATATTGTTTGGGAGCCCTCTTGTGAGTCTCCCTGTCTTCTGTTGCAGAACCTTGCCGGAACAGCAGTGCTCATAGGTAGCTGGGTCTTCTGTATTTGTGCATAGTTAATAAACGCATTTGTCTGGAATCGGTGTCACTGTGGTTACGCCATGTTCATAATGCCGTGCAGAGCACAAAGACACAACAGTAGGGCTAGGCTATGGTTCTGGGTTCCACTGTGCCCAGATCCTGGGAGTGGTTCTTGGGAGATTTTGACCTCAGATAACAGAAGTAGTGCATGGGCAGCTGATTATGTAGGTCGGTTCTGTCACCTTCATCTTCGAGGGGAAAATAGTGCTGCAGAGACATGATGTGAGGCAGCAAAGCTGAGGTAGCAGGCGAAGGGACACTGAGTTTAAACGATTTGTCCAGGTTCCCCCATCTTGGAATGCAAACACATTGCCTGATATCCGGTTCCAGGATCCAAGTATGGGACCTCCATCCTTGGTCAAAATTTAAACTGCTGCTTCTATTCCCACAATATCTTGGCTGAATCTGAATCTGACTTGTAAAACCATCAGGGGATTATATTTTCCATCTGACATGGAACCAAAGCTGGATGGTCAGGTTTTGATCCTTGCATTCAAATCCAAACAGGACTCCGTGAAATACCAAGAGATTCAATCCAGGGTTCTATCACACGTCTCTGCTGATAGAGCCTTGCTTCATATCAGCAAAGTTACAGTTGACGTGTGGTTGTGGGGATACCCTTGTCCAACAATCTGCCACATCACATATAATCACAGAATAGACTAGATGGAAGCAAAAATACTTCTGGCTGCTGAACTCGGGGGAGAGGGAAAAAAAACAGTGTTGATTTATTTTCCTACATAGTGCTCCCTGAAATCCTCTCCCACAATTTCCCGGGCGTGCTGTAAAACTGACTAAGAGCAGAGGTGATCAAGTGCATCCTCTCCTGCTGTTGGTGAGCTGCAGCAATCAAATTGCTCATGACTCCAAAATAATTCTGCGGTTTAAAGGCTAATATGAACTGCATGGGCCAGTTTTTCCCTCCCTTCCCAGGTTAAAGCACAGTCAGGGCTGAATACTCCAGCAGAAGTACCGAGCCACCGAGAACGAACTCAGTTTTCAGTTTCCAATGCAGTATTACAAGCACAGCAGACTGTGATATTATCCTCGCACACTGGTGGAAAACCCTGGAATTAATTATTAATAAACAGCGGGTTTGTGATCAGAGCTGTTTTCATTATTTGGAATATTTAGTATTTCACTTCTTTACATCTTCAGCAACCCAGCTGCCCTGCCATAGCTGTCCTGACCATAAGAATTAGCGTTTGTAAATTGTTGATGAAGGTTAGTACTAGGCACCAATCCTGTGAAAAATTAGAGATCTCTTGAACGTACTATGTGGAGAGCATGGAGTGGCGTCGGGCTTTGCCTCTGAACAATTAACTAACCCATATATTAAGTTAGCTCCTAGCAGTGACTGATTCTGGGGGGTCGCAATTCAGGTATCATATTGCTGACTTGAGAGATGGTGAAATGTTGATTGTATTGTGATAGCACCTTGCATCCTCAGCTACGACCAGGGCTCCATTGTGCGGGGCCCTGACTGTACAAACCCTTGGTAAAAGACAATCCCTGCACCAAAGAGCTCCTGATCTGAACCGACGCAGGAGAGGAAGTGTTACTCCCCTTGCTTTAGAGAAAAGAGCAGCACGCACTGGGTTACACTGCAAGCAACCCACTGACTGTTTGGCGTCTATACGGATCAATTAACCATGTATTGACGTCTAGCAATCATTTATTAACCTCTCTAAGCTAGTGTGTACTCTGCTCACATTATGCATACAGATGGCAATAAGCCCGAGAAAGTCATCGTGGAAGGAATGATGGGAGGTCATTATGGGAGGGGAGGGATAGAGAGTGTGTTGCAGATCACTGGGAGGTCAGAGGCTGAGTGCGTTAGAGATGGATTGAGAAGTCCTCCAAAAATCCTGCTCTCATGTCACCAGTACTTAGACATGAATAAATTGACTTTAAGCACCTAAGCCATCTGTTAATACAAAAACGACTATGCACAAATTGCTTTGAAGGCTGCCGCACCCATCTAGGCCCAGATTCTTACCCGTGTAAATGGAGACATCTTCACTGGCTTCTGTGGGACTGGGCAGGTGACTAAAGTTAAAAACATGTGTAAGTGGTTTCAGGATCCTGGCCCACGTCAGATCCACGGGGCGGGGGGCACTCGCACTCATTTGACTGTAACAGGGGAGATAGTGAGCGTGAAAGAGAGCTGTCAGAGCACAAGGCAGGAAGGTGAGCAAGCTTCTTTCTTGTTTTGGGCAATTCAGGGTTGAGGTGTATTTGTTACTCCTGAGGGCATTATGCACCAAAAAAATAAAATTCTGCACCAAAAAAATTAAAATTCTGCGCAGAATATTTTCAAATTCTGCAAAATTCTGCAAATTTTATTTGTCAAATAAATGTGGAGGCTCCAGCATGGCATTGGGGAACACGGGCCACTGGCTGCACAGAGGTGGGAGATCACTGAGCAGCTCCCCAGCCCCGGCCACGGACTCAGCAGTGAGACTGCACCCAACCGACACAGCGCAAGGACCGGGCTTGCCCCAGAAACACCCCAGGGCCTGCCCCTCTGTGCCAGGCGTGGGCAGGCAGGCTCAGCCAGGCAGAATCCAAGTGTGGAGGGGCTCAGTGTGGGGGGATCCAGGTGTAGGTTGAGAGGGTTCTGGGTGAGGGTGGCTCAGTGCGGGATCCGGGTGCAGGGGGGATCTGGATGCACAGGGACTTGGTGCAGGGGGTCTGGGTGCAACGGTATTGGGACTTTGAGGCGGGTCCAGGTGAAGGCAGTTGGGGCTCATCAGGGGGTTCAGATGTTGGGGGAGTGGGGCTCAGTGGGATGGGGATCCAGGTGCAACTGGTTGGGGCTCGGTGGTGTGGGGATCTGGGTGGCTCGTTGGGACGGTCCAGGTGCAGGGGGCATGGGGCTTATCGGGGGGGGGGGTTCTGAATGCGGGGGGGAGGGGGATGAGGCTCAGCGGGAGGGTCTGGGTATGATGGAATCTGGATGCACAGGGGTTGGGTGGATGGGGGAGCAGCTCCCCATACAGGGATCCCTCCCCCTGCAGCTGAGGAGTGATGGGTGCAGGAAGTGTGTGGCGGGGGAGGGAGTTTGCAGAGCTTCCTGTATCAGGGCGAGAAATCTGGGGATGGGTCTGACCCGGCCCCGGATGCCGTGCAGGGGAAGAGGAAGTCCAGTGCCCCCCAGCTCAGCCGGGACTAGCAGCTGAGCCAGGCACAGGGTAGGAGCCACCAGCCGGGTCATCCCCAGTCCCGCCCTCTGCCCCACAGTGATTTACCTCTGCCGGCTGCCCTGGGCACCCGAAACATACTGCTGGGGAGGGTCGCATGACTGCTCTTGTGGCCTCCCTTTGCTTACCCATCAGAAAGTCGTTTTCCTGTGGGGAAGCAAAGAACTCCATGGGAGACATAAATTCTGTGCATGGAGTGTGGGCAGAACTCCCCTAGGAGTAAAAATTTGTAGACAGTTCTCTGACTTGGGTCTCGTATCACTGTTCTACACGGCAACTGAGGAGAGAAACAGTCATTATCAGAGTCCTTGTTTATTGCCGGTCAGTGATCCCTGAGACAATTAGTCTATTCTAAGGCCAGAAGGGGCCACTGTGATCATCGAGTCTGAGCTGCTCTCTAGCACAGGCCACAAAACCTCACCCAATAATTCCTGCATCATGCTCATGACTTCTGGTTGGGCTACAGCACATTCTTTAGAAAGACACCCAGGCTTGATTTAAAGACTTAAGTGATAGAGAATCCATTGTATCCATAGGGAAGTTTTTCATGGGGTTAATTACCCTCTATGTTACAATATGTGCCTTTTGTCTAGTCTGAATGTGTCTAGCTTCCCCTTCCAGCCACTGGATCTTGTTATGCCCCCCCCCCCTTTTTCTTTCTACATTAAAGGGCCATAAAAAGACGTTTATTTTTTCCAGCTGCCAGCCCTGCAAACTTAGCCTGGGGTCTGACATTCAAGCAGAGTTCTTTTCTTCTCATGCATCAGCACCAACAATAAAAGCTTCATATGCTAAAGTAATTCTTCACTTCCACCTCTGCAATCCCATTGTCTTCAGACCATGCCCTCAATGATACCTGTACAAAATAAATGCCTTCAAATCGTTTGTAAGTATGTCATTGATTGGACATGCAATTGGAAACAACTCTATTGAAGATGCTTAAGGATTACAATGAAGTCCCTGCCCCCTTAGCTATCTATACTGGTTCTGTGCTCGGAGTGACAGAGTGGGAATTCTGCCTTGACACCCCCTTCCGCAGCTGGCCAGGCTCAGGGATGGACAGGGGAGGAAGGAGGAAAAAGAGGGAGGCCCCAGCGTGGGGTGGGAAATGAGTCAGGGGAAGGAGAGAAAATTTGTAGCATGCAGTGGGTCTGAAAGAAAGAAAAGTAAACCCTTTATAGCCCTCTGTGCTGGATTGAAGAGCCCATTCTTAAATATTTATTCCCCATGTACATGCTTCTAGACTGCACTCAAGTCACCCCTTCCCCTTCTCTTTGTTAAGCTAAAGAGATTTTTCTCCTTGAGTCTATCACTATAAAGCAGGTTTTCCAATCCTTCCAGTGGCTCTTCTCTGAACCCAGTTTATCAACATATTTCTTGAATGGTGGGCACCAGAACTGGACACAGCAGGGTCACACCGGTGCCAAATCCAGAGGTAAAATAGCCTCTCTACTCCTACTCGAGATTCCCACATTTATGCATCCCAGGATCACATTAGCCCTTTTGGCCACAGCATCACACTGGGAGCTCATATTCAGCTGATTATCCACCATGACCCCAAAGCTAGTCAAATCGCTCTGAGTCAGTGACCTGTCCCTCTTCTTTATTTATCACTACCCCCATTTTTCTGTCTTTGACCCTAGGAGCCTTTAATGCCCACTGGCACAGAGTACACTGTCTCTCATAAGACCCAACCAACTCACTACACCCAACACTCAGTTGTCATCGTATTTATCTAACAGGTATTGTGTAAGGTATCATATGAAAGCTGCTAACATGCTGGTTATTCATATAATTGTAAAATGCATGTGCTCATGTTAGATGTGAAATAATGAATTCCCTCTGTATGATAAGAGGGATGGTTCCCTTATAGATCAGTAACTGCTTAAAAGGTAGGAGACAAAGGGTAGGAATAAACAGTCAGTTTTCACAATGGAGAGAGGTAACCAGTGCTGTTCAACATATTCATAAACGGTCTGGGAAAGGGGGTAAACGAGAGAGTAAAGTCTGCGCACAATTACTCCAGGTGGTCAAGTCCAAAGCTGGCTGCGCAGAGTTACAAAGCAAAACCTGGTGGCTGGACAGCAAAATAGCAGAGGAAATTCAATCTGGATAAGCGCACAGTGATTCACACTGGAAAACATCATCACAACTCTGCGTAGAAAACGATGGGTTCTAAATTAGCTGTTACCTCTCAAGAAAGAGAGCGGGAGTCGTCATGGCTAGTTTTCTGACAACAGCTGCTCAATGTGCAGCAGCAGTCAAAAGAACAGAACAGTATATTAGGAACCGTAAGTAAAGGGACAGAAAGATAATGCCACTATATAAATCCATGGTATGCCCATACTTTGAATAGCCTGTGCATGTCTGGTTGCCTCCTCTCAAAAAGGATGTATTAGAACTGGGAAAAGTATATGGAAGGGCAACAGAAATGATTAGGGGCATGGGGCAGCTTCCATATGAGGAGAGATTAAAAAGACTGAGACTGTTCAGCTTAGAAATGAGACGACTATGGGGGGATATGACAGAGGTCTGTACAACCATGAATGGTGTGGAGAAAGTGAACAGGAAAGTGTTATTTACCCCTTCACATAACACAAGACTCAGGGGTCACCCAAGGACATCAATGGGCGGCATGTTTAAAGCAAACAAAAGGAAGGACTGTGATGGTGTACCCCATAAAGCTTTATGGGGAGATGCTTATAAATGTATATATGTAACTAGAATATGTTTTATGCTACATGTGCCATGTAACATATCTCTGTGAAAGTTATGATCTACTGAATCTATTCCTCCTGTTTGTATGCATGTATCATTGGTGTAGTAGAAGTTATGAATATTGGTTGTATTTCGTGAGAAAGGAATGTGCAGGTTAAGTGCCCAATCAAGAAACACTTAACAGACAATGGAACTTGCAGACACCAATCCACATCTGAGCTTTGCCAGGAATGTGGCTTGGCTGAGAAGGAACTGAGTTGTGCATGGACAGGTGACTTGTCCATGTGACCCCAACTCCATTTTGTAACTGGATGCTACACAGGGAGAGGGAGGGGTGTCCACCCAGAGGAGAAAATCTATTTAAACCCCTTGGAAGACCCCTCCATGTTGTCTTCAGCTGGCTAAAGAGAGAGGCTCTCCACCCTCCAAGGACATACCTCAGAGAGACTCAACAAAGGACAGAGACAATAGGGGGTGTGAGCGACTGCTGGACCCAGGCTAGTTCTACAGCCTGTAAAAAGGAAAAGATCTAAATCTGGTGAGGCTTTTATCTGTGTTAACTTTGTGTAGACATAGACGTGCGTGTTTTATTTTATTTTACTTAATAATTCGCTTTGTTCTGTCTGTCACTACTTGGAATCACCTAAATACTGTCTGTATTTCAAACTGGGGCCATGCTTCTGGGACCCCAGACAAGCTATCAGCTCGGCCAGGCCTGCTTGATGGCCCATTAAGAGCCATCAGCGATACAATGGACCCATTGAGGGAAGGCAGACACGCCTGTGACTCAGCAAATTATGCAGGGACTTGCCCATGTGACTCCAGACTCCATTTTGCTGTGATTTTCCACAGTAAGGACAAAGAGGTGTCTTTACACCTGGAAGAAACTATAAAAGGCAGCTGCCTCATCTCCATTTTGTCTTCATTCCTGCTTCTTACCTCTGGAGGAACCTTTCTACAAATGGAAGCTCTGAACAAAGGACTGAAGGACCCATCCATGCTGTGGATGTAATCCAGAGACTTGATCCGAACCTGCAGCTTCTTCCATCCCTGAACCAAGAACTTTGCCATCACTGTATGTAATTGATTCCTTTTAACCAATTCTAGCTTTCACCTAGACCTTTTTCCTTTTATGAATAAACCTTTAGATTTTAGATTCTAAAGGATTGGCAACAGCGTGATTTGTGGGTAAAATCTGATTTGTATATTGACCTGGCTCTGAGGTTCGGTCCATTGGGATTGGGAGAACCTGTTTTCTTTTACTGGGGGATTGGTTTTCATGACCAGTTGTCCCCATAACGAGTAGCACTGGTGGTGAGACTGGGAAACTGGAGTGTCTTATGGGATTGCTTGGGATGACTTGTGGTTAGCCAGTGGGGCAAAACCAAAGTCTCCTCTGTCTGGCTGGTTTGGTTTGCCTTGGAGGTGGAAAAACCCCAGCCTTGGGCTGTAACTGCCCTGCTTGAAGCAATTTGTTCTGAACTGGCACTCTCAGTTAGGTCCCGCCAGAACCAGCATCGTTACACAGTGTTCACAGTTTTGCATGAGGAGGTCAAAGAAGGGGCCGCAGGCAGAGGTAGGACGAGGCGGATGCACTGTATGGCACGCAGATTTGATGGGGATTTCTCTGTTGACGTCCATGTGGCCAAAATTCATCCTGGATATTTAAGACTGGTAGCCATACACTGAGATAATTATCTCAACTCTGTAAGTAATAACTGCTTGGGACATTTCTTTCATTTTATTTATATTTGCAATGCACATTCCAAAATAGACCAATACGGATGTGGTTTATAAATCGTACTGAGTAGTTACTTGCATGAGTAGCTTTCAAAAGTCAATGGGATTATTTACATGAGGAATAATTCACCAGCATCAGTCGGGGTTTGTGCACTGAGCCCATACTTAGCATGGCTATCTAGACCCATCGTCTGCATCTGGAATTCTGGATTGAATCATATCAAAATCTAAAATTCCAATTGACTATCTGGACTAATTTCAGTGGAATAATTTGTGACTTTCTGGATTCATTTATTCTAACAATCGGGGGGACTCAGCCTTCGTGATTTTAAGGCTGGTTCATAGCTACAGTAGTGTGAAATATTTGCAAAATTTCCATATAAAATGTGCTTACTTTCAGGTTAAGTGGATTTGTGAGAATAAACAACACAGACAGATACTATAGAGCAAAAATACACAAAGTGAAAAAAATGATGACACAAACATTTCCTCATGCATATTTTCTGTGAAATTGTCTTTTCTTCATTCAGTGATAAGGAAATTGACTAAGATGAAATGGAATTGACCTATCTCCGGCTAGATTTTCCACTAGGAGTAATGAATTAGAGAGGGTAGATTCTGAGCATGACAGACCAGCAGTCTAACACATGACACTACTGGGAGCGAGCTATTTTGTCTTCTAAACAAGCATCCCCGTAGAAATAACCTGCCAGAGTCATTTTCTGTGTCACTGACACTCTCTCTCTCTTGATTTTGTAAAGATTCACAGTCCCCTTGGATCTGCTCTATTTTAGCTGACTACTGGATTGCCTTAGTGCAGATGTTACACCACACTACACAGACCACTTCTCCTTTATATATACATAGGAATAATATCCCCTACACAGCCGCAGAGAACAGACCACCCAGTCAGTTAACTTGACTCTTGAAAAGACTCATTTTCATACAGTGATTATCATTTAAAACGTATTCCCGTATCAATAGTTCTCACACGGCAGAGTCTGAGATGCCAAAGTTCTTTCCTACTGTAGGTAGAGGGAAATCCTACTGCATCTCTGACATGCTACTGGGTGCTGACAGTTGGTCAAGGTTGACATTTTATTAGAGACTGATATATTTCACGGAAGGGGCATCTTTAATTAAGTTAACAGTTTCTAGGGTGTTTTTTTTCTTTTCTTGAGTACCCCCAGAGGAGATCTGAGTTCCCCTTAGAAGTTTTCACTTTTCCTCTTCTACTTACTGCTTTCACACTGCTCTTGTCTTTTCATTACCTGCCACGGCAATTGTCTCCACTGAGTGACAGTTGTGTAGCATGCAGCAGCTCTGCAGTGCTCATTCTTTATCTTTCTTCCCGGCCACTGCATGTGAGAAGGGGAGGGGAGATGCCCGGATGATGTCAGAGGACCAGGGGATGCCCTTAGTTGTTTCCCCCTGGTGTGTACTGGATACAAGTACCTGCCAGATGGGCCAGTGTGCTGCACTTCTATGCCCTGTGGACCATTTGGGGTGCTCTTACGCCCGTCAGAGCATGCCATGCTCATTAACGGGGCTGTAACTGTTAGCTAATGGAGACGGAGGCCATCAGCTTTGCTGACAAAGGGCCCAATCCAGTCGTGCTGCCTTACCTCCCTGAGACCTTCCTGAGACAGGGTCTCCTCGGAATCAGTCCCCATTCCGGCTCTGCTCCAGTAGGGCAGAGGGGTGCGTCCTGGCTCAGCAGGCAGTTGCAGAGAATGCGTGGGCAGTGTGCAGCCAGCTCTCCCCGTGTTCTCTGCAGGATACGGTGCATTCGAGGGGCACGCTGAGTGCTCCTGCTGCAGGCTAGACCAGCCCTGAGACCAGAGCTGGGCTTCACCAACCCTGAGCTAGCCCCAGGATCAGAGGGGGTGGGGAGGGCATCACATTCTGCTCTAGGGTGCCCAAGGATATCACCTGAATGAGAAATGGCCCAGAATCTGGACAAATAAAAACATTTTAAAACTAAACATGACCCTGCTGCATTTTGGCTGACACCCGATACAGAACAGGGGCTCTCCAGAGCTGAAAGCCGGACACAGCCTGAGCTGAAGAAGCAGCTGGTGCAGTTGGTCTGTGAAACACACTCCCACCCTCGGTTCATGAGTCCCAGGGAGGAGCACAGACCACACGAAGCAGTGGGTTACAGAAATACTCTTTCACAGCACACCTTCTTCCTCCTCATTGCAGATGTAATATGCTCTAGGATTAAAGCAGTTCTAGTTTCACTTACTGTGGGACACAATCAGTTCTGCTCTCAGCAATGACTATTTATTTGGGGGCTCACTAAAGTTTATCACAGAATCACAGAATCACAGAATCTCAGGGTTGGAAGGGACCTCAGGAGGTCATCTAGTCCAACCCCCTGTTCAAAGCAAGACCAAACCCAATTAGATCATCCCAGCCAGGGCTTTGTCAAGCCTGACCTTAAAAACCTCTAAGGAAGGAGATTCCACCACCTCCCTAGGTAACCCATTCCAGTGCTTCACCACCCTACTAGTGAAAAAGTTTTTCCTAATGTCCAACCTAAACCTCCCACTCTGCAACTTGAGACCATTACTCCTTGTTCTGTCATCTTCTACCACTGAGAACAGTCTAGATCCATCCTCTTTGGAACCCCCTTTTAGGTAGTTGAAAGCAGCTATCAAATCCCCCCTCATTCTTCTCTTCTGCAGGCTAAACAATCCCAGTTCCCTCAGCCTCTCCTCATAAGTCATGTGCTCCAGCCCCCTAATCATTTTTGTTGCCCTCCGCTGGACTCTTTCTAATTTATCCACATCATTCTTGTAGTGTGGGGCCCAAAACTGGACACAGTACTCCAAATGAGGCCTCACCAGTGCCGAATAGAGGGGAATAATCACGTCCCTCGATCTGCTGGAAATGCCCCTACTTATACAGCCCAAAATGCCGTTAGCTTTCTTGGCAACAAGGGCACACTGTTGACTCATATTCAGCTTTTCGTCCACCGTAACCCCTAGGTCCTTTTCTGCAGAACTCCTGCCCAGCCATTTGGTCCCTAGTCTGTAGCAGTGCATGGGATTCTTCCGTCCTAAGTGCAGGACTCTGCACTTGTCCTTGTGGAACACATCATCACCTGATGTGTTCCAACCCATCGCTCCTAGCAGTTAACATCACCCCCAAACCTGACACTGGCAACCTAACTGCACTGCTTTTAAATGTGCTTTTATCTGGAAACAAATGTGGTGGGCTCTTGTCCTCAGAATTCTCTGTAGGCATTTTTTATTAAAACCAATATTTTTTTTTAAAAAAATACTTTTCTGTGTATCCATTTTAAATGCATGCTACAACCTGCAAGCCAGGGCCCTGGGGTATCCTTTATTGAAATGCTTATGTACAAGACAAGCTAACACTGTTCAATGACAGCGTCTCATGAAGAATTGCAGCACTGGAATTTCTCTGAAAATGTATTCACTAAGGAGAACACTTCAGCTAGGCATCACAATAACAGAACTAATTCCTAAATGCGGGTAAACTCGGCTCAGAGGCTAGTTCCACGTAATCACTTCATTAGAAGTAATGAAACGGTAAAAAACAAACAAAAAATCAGTTCATCTTTCTGTTGCTTGCTAGCTTATTCGGGAACACCAGGAGCTGCTTCACATCTGCAGCCACAGGACTAGTAAGTCCTCATCTAGCCAATGTTATTCTGATATGAATTCATCGAAGGGGCTGTGCACCGAGGCACGCTGCCAGCCTGGCCAGGTGTCCGGCACGGAGCAGACAGACACTGAATGCCAATGAGCTCCCTCTTAGTAGCATGATCTGCTTCAGCGCAGTTTTAGCTAAAACTTTTCAAAAATTAGCCAGGAGGCTCTCCAACAGTAATAGCAAATTACTTCTAGCTCGGTCTGTGTCCAGCACAGCTACAGGCCACCCACAGGGCAAAATATTTCCTCTAACGTATTTCATTTTATTGTGCGTTTTGATAACCCTCCTTTTTCTAAAAAAAAAAAAAAAAGAAGCCCAATACTTCACTATATGCCTAATTTCTTATCCCATATCTAATGAGAACCATAGAAACTTCCACAAGCGTATAAAATGACTTTCTTTTGTGGCAATCATTTCCAGGAGTCGTCTTTGGGAAATGAATGCTAGCTGTACAAATTCAATGCTCTTTGCCATTGCTTGGAAGTCTGCTGACCTTTATCATCAATATGGAGGCGAAAGTACTAACAATGGCTGAAAGCGAGTCATGTGCTTCTGCATATTCCTTGCATTACACCCACCGACGGCAGCTGCAATCGCCCCTCACTCATCAGAGAACAGCCAGTTTCCCAGGCCTATGCATAGCCCATGTTGCCCGTCTTGCTCAGAGCTACACGATGCCAGCAAAGCTCTGCCAACGCTAACAAGTGACCATAGTGAAGCTATACACATAACGCATTCTCACTGCCTTTCCATTAGATGAACATTAAACTACTGCTCTAGGCTCTAGATATATTAAGATCGTTTTAAGCACCCTATTGCTGGAGAACATGTCAGCCTGTGGCTAGTTTGTATAGCTGTTTGTTCTGCTGTACATGCCCTGATGTGTCCGAGAGGGGCCATTCCGTTAAAAAATTAATTATGTCCGCTTAGACGGTGATAATTTCTAAATGGCCATAAGAAACCAGAGCCAATGTTTCCTAGTTTTCCAACCAAAGAAAGACTGTTTCGAGTGGCTGTGTGAGAGTGAAAACAAATATATCCGGTGAGTTTAGACATTACACTCACCAAAGACCTTACCCACCCCCGTCCAGAGACATGGGAGGGCAAAGTCTACACAGCACTTACATAATTATATAGATAATAGATAATAATCTATTCTTCACATTCTACTAGAGCCTAGAGGCTCAGGCAGGATCAGGTTTACATAAATATGCATGAAATGTTTATGCAAATGTTTCAGACAAATCAGCCCAGGCCCCAAAGGGCTCATGTGAATGTAAGAACATAAGAACCAATGGTTCATCTAGCCCAATATCCTGTCTTCTGACAGTGGCCAATGCCAAGTGCTTTGGAGGGAATGAACAGAACAAGGAATCATTGAGTGATCCATCCCCTGTTATCCAGTCAGTGGCTTCTAGCAGTCAGAGGTTTAGAAACACCCAGAGCATGGGGTTGCATCCCTGACTATCTTGGCCAATAGCCATTGATGGACCAATCCTCCATGAATTTATCTATTCTTTTTTTAATCCAGTTATGGGTTTGGCCCTCACAACGTTCCCTGGCAATGAGTTCCACAGGTTGACTGTGCGTTGTGTGAAGAAATACTTCCTTTTGTTTGTTTTAAACCTGCTGCCTATTAATTTCATTGGGCGACCTCTGGCTCTTGTGATATGTGAAAGAGTAAATAACAATTCCTCATTCGATTTCCCCACATAATTCATGATTTTATAAACCTCTATTGTATCCCCCCTTAGTCATCTCTTTTCCAAGCTGAATAGTCAGAAACTCTTTAATCTCTCCTTGTATGGAAGATAATCATTTTTGTTCCTTTCTGTGTACGTTTCCCAGTTCTAAATATATCTTTTTTGAGCTGGGGCAACCAGAACTGCACACAGCAATCAAGGTGTATTCGTACCATGGATTTGTAGAATGGCATTATGATATTTACTGTCTTATTATCTATCTCTTTCCTAACAGTTCCCAACATTCTGTTCTCTCACCAGCTAGTGTGGGACAAGACCCAACCAGTGGGTAAAAGACAAGCGGAGGTGGAGGAGAAGGCAGGATGAGGATAAGAGTAATACAATGATGCAATAGGATAGTCTGATGCTGATCTCTGAGGGATATGTTCATACCATATTTTTCCTTTCAGTTTTTCCTATGCTTCTTTCTAGACCTCTCTTTTTTCCTTTGCCAAGTTCTATTTCCAAATTTTCAGCTACTTTCTAGCTTTATTTAAAAACAAACAAACTATGTGCGTATATGTATGCCGTGTATGTACACCTACCCACCCCCCACACGCACATTATTGTATGGGGCGCTTTAGTTATTCATGGATTCATACATTCTAAGGCCAGAAGAGACCTTTGTAATAATCAGATGTGACCCCCTGGATAGCACAGGACGTAGAACTTCCCTGAATTAATTCCTGTTTGAATTAGAGCAGATCTTTAAGACAAACATTCTGTTGTCATTTAAAAATGGCAAGAGATGGAAAATCTACCCCCAATGGTTCCAATGGTTAATTAATCTCCCTGTTAACATTTTCTGCCTTATTTCTAGACTGGATTGGTCTAGTTTCAGTTTCCAGCCACTGGATCTTGTTATGCCTTTCTCCTCTAGATTAAAGAGCCATGTCTTGCCAGAAATCACTTCCCCGTTTAGGTGCTTGTAGCCTGAAATTAAGTCACCACTTAACCTTCTCTTGAATGAACTAAAGTGTGAGTTTCTTAAGCCTTTCACAGGAAGATAAATTTTCCAGGCCTCCATTTATTTGTGTGTGTGGGGGGGCTTCCTGACCCCTCTCCAGTCTCCCAGCATCCTTCTTGAATTGTGGACACCAGAATTGTGCCCAGGATTCCAGCAGTGGTTGCCCCAGTGCCAAATATAGAAGTAAAATAACCTCTCTGCTCTGACGCGAGATTTCCCTGCTTATGCATCCCAGGATCGCATTTGCCTTTTTGGATATTGGCCTCTCCTTCCCCCGCTGCAGTATCATAGAATCATAGAATCTCAGGGTTGGAAGGGACCTCAGGAGGTTCTAGTCCAACCCCCTGCTCAAAGCAGGGCCAACCCCAACTACATCATCCCAGCCAGGGCTTTGTCAAGCCTGACCTTAAAAACCTCTAAGGAAGGAGATTCCACCACCTCCCTAGGTAACTCATTCCAGTGCTTCACCACCCTACTAGTGAAAACGTTTTTCCTAATATCCAACCTAAACCTCCCCCTCTGCAACTTGAGACCATTACTCCTTGTTCTGTCATCTTCTACCACTGAGAACAGTCTAGATCCATCCTCTTTGGAACCCCCTTTTAGGTAGTTGAAAGCAGCTATCAAATCCCCCCTCACTCTTCTCTTCTGCAGGCTAAACAATCCCAGTTCCCTCAGCCTCTCCTCATAAGTCATGTGCTCCAGCCCCCTAATCATTTTTGTTGCCCTCCGCTGGACTCTTTCCAATTTATCCACATCCTTCTTGTAGCGTGGGGCCCAAAACTGGACACAGTACTCCAAATGAGGCCTCACCAGTGCCGAATAGAGGGGAATAATCACGTCCCTCGATCTGCTGGAAATGCCCCTACTTATACAGCCCAAAATGCCGTTAGCCTGCTTGGCAACAAGGGCACACTGTTGACTCATATTCAGCTTTTCGTCCACCGTAACCCCTAGGTCCTTTTCTGCAGAACTCCTGCCCAGCCATTCGGTGCCTAGTCTGTAGCAGTGCATGGGATTCTTCCGTCCTAAGTGCAGGACTCTGCACTTGTCCTTGTTGAACCTCATCAGATTTCTTTTGGACCAATTCTCTAATTTGTTTAGGTCCCTCTGTATCCTGTCCCTACCCTCCAGCGTATCAACCACTCCTCCCAGTTTAGTGTCATCTGCAAACTTGCTAAGGGTGCAGTCCACACCATCCTCCAGATTGTTGATGAAGATATTGAACAAAACCGGCCCCAGCACCGACCCTTGGGGCACTCCACTTGATACCGGCTGCCAACTAGACATGGAGCCATTGATCACTACCTGTTGAGCGCGACCATCCAGCCAGTTTTCTATCCACCTTACCGTCCATTCATCCAGCCCATACTTCTTTAACTTGCTGGCAAGAACACTGTGGGAGACTGTATCAAAAGCTTTGCTAAAGTCAAGAAATAGCACATCCACTGCTTTCCCCTCATCCACAGAGCCAGTTATCTCATCATAGAAGGCAATTAGGTTAGTCAGGCTTGACTTGCCCTTGATGAATCCATGTTGACTGTTCCTGATCACTTTCCCCTCCTTTAAGTGGTTCAGAATTGATTCCTTGAGGACCTGTTCCATGATTTTTCCAGGGACTGAGGTGAGACTGACTGGCCTGTAGTTCCCCGGATCTTCCTTCTTCCCTTTTTTAAAGATGGGCACTACATTAGCTTTTTTCCAGTCATCCGGGACCTCCCCCAATTGCCATGATTTGTCAAAGATAATGGCCAATGGCTCTGCAATCACATCGGCCAACTCCTTTAGCACCCTCGGATGCAGTGCATCCGGCCCCATGGACTTGTGTTCGTCCAGCTTTTCTAAATAGTCCCGAACTACTTCTTTCTCCACAGAGGGCTGGTCACCTCCTCCCCATACCGTGCTGCGGAGTGCAGCCGCCTGGGAGCTGACCTTGTCTGTGAAGACAGGCAAAAAAAGCATTGAGTACACTAGCTTTCTCCACATCCTCTGTCACTAGGTTCCCTCCCTCATTCAGCAAGGGGCCCACACTTTCCTTGACTTTCTTCTTGTTGCTCACATACCTGAAGAAACCCTTCTTGTTACTCCTAACATCTCCAGCTAGCTGCAACTCCAAGTGTGATTTGGCCTTCCTAATTTCACTCCTGCATGCCTGAACAATATTTATATACTCCTCCCTGGTCATTTGTCCAATCTTCCACTTCTTGTAAGCTGCTTTTTTGTGTTTAAGACGAGCAAAGATTTCACTGTTAAGCCAAGCTGGTCACCTGCCATATTTACTTTTCTTTCTACACATCGGGATGGTTTGTTCCTGCAGCCTCAATAAGGATTCTTTAAAATGTATCCCCCATGCAGCTCAGCTCTCTGGGGCCTTTCTGCTCTCCCCTACATCACTCCCTAGCTCACAGCACCATTTCGGAACAGCCAGCCAAGGACTCCAGACCAAGCCATACTTGCGTCGGGTGCTTTGTGCCACCTTTCACTCCCCCATTCTGAGACTCCCCTAGCTTGCGACCTGGCCCTATGGGCTGCTGCCGCAGCCATGAATAGCCAGGCCAGACGACTGTGCTGGCCATACCTCCTCCTCCCCAACCCTGCCCCTGCGCTCCCTGCTGGGGGGATGGCGGGAGGATTGTGCAGGGCTGTCCATGCCAAGTGTCTGTCTGCTAGGGATGCGGGGAAGGGAATTACCTGGGGGGGGCAGAGCTGCCATTTACCATGGTGATGACAACGATGATGACTATCCTATGGACCCATAATACTTTCCCTTTGTTGGCAAAGCAGAAAGAAGCTGGTGCACAGTGAATTTCTGGGCTTGCACAATGTGGCATCAACTACCAGTGGAAACATTTCCAAGTCTTCGTAAATGTGTATGTGTGTGTGTGTGTGTGTGCACGTGCGTGTGTGCGTGGTATGTGTGTGTGTGTGTGCATGTGTGTGGTATGTATGTGTGTGCGTCCATGTGTGTGTCTATGTGTGCGTTTGTGTGTGTGTGTGTGATGTATGCGTGTGTGTGCATGGGCGTGTGTGGTATGTGTGTGTGTGGTATGTATGTGTGTGTCCCCATGTGTGTGTGTGTGTGTGTCTGTGATGTGTGTGTGTGTGTGTGTGTGGTATGTGTACATGTGTGTCTTTGTGTGTGTGGTATGTGTGCGTGTGTGTGCGCGCACATGTGTGTGTGCATTTGTATGTGCGCATGCCCGTGTGTAGTATGTGTCTGTGTGTGCGCGCGCATGTGTGATGTGTGTGTTTGTGTGTGTGGTGTGTGTGTGTGCGTGATTGTGTGTGTGGTATTTATGCACATGTGTGGGTGTGTTTGTGTGTGTGTTTGGTATGTGTGTGTGTGCATGTGTGTGCGCGCACATGTGTGATGTGTGTGTGTGCACACATGTGCATGTGTGCGTGTGTTTGGTATGTGTGCCATCTCTGAATTCAGTGTCTGTCTGTTCTTGCCACCTGGCATTTGATGAACGTGGGATGCAGCAAGTCGTGTAAGGCTCCTGATTCTCCGCAGCTCAGCATGGACGGGAGCTTGCCTACATGTCCAGCATCGCGGCAGCACTTAGTGAAGATGCTGCCTATGCCGGCAGGAGAGCTTCTCCCGTCGGCGTAGGGACTCCACCTCTCCGAGTGGGCGCAGCTGTGTCAACAGGAGAAGCCCTCCTGTCTACGTAACACCGTCTGCACCAGGGGTTAGGTTGGTAGAATTGTGTCGCTCAGGGGCATGGGTTTTCCACACTCCCCACCCCCCCCCCCGAGTAGCGTTGTTACACTGATGTAAGTCTGGAGTGCAGACCAAGCCTAGGGCAGTAATGTGCATTTCAGAATCAAGAGCCTGGCTTCAACTGTGGCTCGGGTCAATGCAGTGTTGTGGGACATTTTCAACGGGTTATTATCACAAAACAGCCCTGCAGAGCCCACTCTAGCCATCCTCATGCAGGAAATACTCCCAGAGACGTCCATGGGATGTTGTCTCGGGAGTGCAGGAAGTGGATCCTAACGCAGTTCCCTCCTGAGAGAAGACCTGGTCCCAGTTCTGAGATAAGCAGAGCTGTGTGAAGAGCACCAGGCATGCACTAAGTCTGGCTCCACATTATATTTTAACCCTCACTGTGACTAGCATGTCACCACTATTTGGGAGATCCCGGTTTGCGTCAATGGAAGGTTGTCGTGAACACTCACTGAGCGTCATGGGACAGGCCCTTGCACGTAGTACGTTTACTGCTGGCAAGCTCTGCTCAGACGTATTTGCAGCAGTGTGAATGGGAAGTTTTAAATAATTTGCATCATGCCAATTAAGGGAACATGTCCATTCTGGGCACGTCCTGTCCTGTGCATCTGTCATCCTACCACAGAAAAGTGATGGTTTTGAAAGCCAATTACTTTCTGGGGAAGATAATAGGAATCAGATACTAGAGATGATAAGTTAGATCCTCGAAATCTCTAGTTTAAATCTTTTCCTCACTGAAATGCCAACAGGAATGAAAATCTGATTCTACTGGACGGCCTATCCCCATCGAAGAGTGTGCCTGTGATACTGAAGTCTGAGTCCTGCACTTATACACTGTATGTACGCCATGAGGACATGATCACTGTCCTGTTTCCGCAAAGGAATTGCAGGAGACTGTGTTGTAAAATATGAGTCAACAACCTCTGCTAAGTAACTGCAGGGAAATGGTGCTGTTGGTTCCACTGGGCAGAGTACAGTGGTAGCAAGGCTGGTTCTGCAGCTGTCTCATTGTGCCTGATCTCTGAATGACTCTCTGTTGCTGCCACTGTTAAACATTGCAGGTTCAAACCATTAACCCAGCAGTTAGGAAATAAGGAGTTGCTTCCCTGTGCAGAGACATTCAGGAGAGAAGCCCCATCCTAGGCCAATGACATAGGAACAATAATTATTGCCTCAAAGAAGCAGAAATGCAGCCGGGTACCAAGATATTAAAAGCAGGACATTCCTTTAAGAAAAGCAAGCATGTTATCACCACACTTCTGGAAGAGAACATGTCCTGAAATACTCAACCCAGTCCAAGGAGCAGCAGACAGTCTTCTTCTGCATAACGAGCTCAGGGATAATTAGCTCATGTTTTTCAATATTTACATGGAATAATCCAGTAAAACATAAAATACCTCAAGAAAATGTCCCTCTTCCCTCTACAGAACCCTAAATCCTATAGAGATCCCCCAGGAAGTGCCACGGATTCTAAGGAATACTCAAGAGCCTTCTATATGATGACATAATTGGCTCTGTGGATGGGGGAAAGCAATGGATGTGATATACTCTGACTTTAGCAAAGTTTTTGATACAGTCTCCCGCAGTATTCTTGCCAGCAAGTTAAAAAAGCATGGATTGGATGAATGGACTACAAAGTGGATAGAAAGCTGGCTAGAATGTCATGCTCAACGGGTAGTGATCAACAGCTCGATGTCTAATTGGCAGCTGGTATCAAGTGGAATGTCCCAGGGGTCAGTTCTGCGGCCGGTTTTGTTCAGCATCTTTATCAATGATCTAGATGATGGGATTAATTGCACCCTCAGCAAGTTTGCAGATGACACTAAACTGCAGGGAGAGATAGATATGCTGGAGGGTGGGGATAGAATCCAGAGTGACCTAGACAAACTGGAGGATTGGGCCAAATGAAATCTGATGAGGTTCAACAAGGACAAGTGCAGAGTCCTGCACTTAGGACGGAAGAATCCCATGCACCGCTTCAGGCTGGGGACCTATTGGCTGAGCGGCAGTTCTGCAGAAAAGGACCCGGGGATTACAGTGGACGTGAAGCTGGATATGAGTCAGCAGTGTGCCCATGATGCCAAGAAGGCCAACGGCATATTGGGCTGTATTAGTAGGAGCACTGCCAGCAGATCGAGGGACGTGATTATTCCCCTCTATTTGGCACTGGTGAGGCCACACCTGGAATATTGCGTCCAGTTTTGGCCCCCCCACTACAGAAGGGATGTGGACAAATTGGAGAGAGTTCAGCAGAGGGCAACAAAAATGATTAGGGGGCTGGGGCACATCACTTAAGAGGAGAGGCTGAGGGAACTGGGGTTATTTTGTCTACAGAAGAGAAGAGTGAGGGAGGATTTAATAGCAGCCTTCAACTACCTGAAGCGTGGTTCAAAAGAGGATGAAGCTTGGCTCTTCTCAGTGGTGGCAGATGACAGAACAAGGAGTAATGGTCTCAAGTTGCAGAGGGGGAGGTCTAGGTTGGATATTAGGAAACACTAT
The DNA here is from genome assembly GCA_033296515.1 of Macrochelys suwanniensis. Classification (NCBI taxonomy): domain Eukaryota; kingdom Metazoa; phylum Chordata; order Testudines; family Chelydridae; genus Macrochelys; species Macrochelys suwanniensis. The sequence continues at coordinate 1,189,216 of CM065781.1, read as the reverse complement.
TTCACTAGGAGGGTGGTGAAGCACTGGAATGGGTTCCCTAGGGAGGTGGTGGCATCTCCATCCTTAGACTTTTTTAAGGTCAGGCCTCACAAAGCCCTGGCTGGGATGAGTTAGTTGGGGTTGGTCCTGCTTTGAGCCGGGGGTTGGACTAGAACCTCCTGAGGTCTCTTCCGACCCTGAGATTCTATGATTCTATTATTCTAATTCATTCACCGTTCTGTAAAACAGGATACCAACAGATCCGTATCTATAGGACCTACCCTGTCACTTGTAGATCAGCTCTCAGGTTCCATTCCTGGCATTACACACATGATACTGATTGGTGGGTTTGTGCGACAAGGAGGAGAGGGGGAGGATATTGTTTGTTCGTACTTTTCTAGTTCTCACAAGCAAAAAAATATTTGTATTAAAGACAGACCCTATGAAAGAAAAAATAAAAAGCACTCTGAAGAATATTTCTGGAAGGCATAAATTACTACTCTGCTAGAATTTTATCATAATCAGTGATGTAACAACTTTTTTAAATAATAGGCCAGGTGTTAGGTGAGTAATCAGGAATGCACAAAGCTCCTTACAGTTGGCATTTCACACTCCAGTGCTGATATTTCTTACATCTACAACTAATTGTTGGACTAATTAAAATTTTTGTCTGGGTTTTAAAACATGTCAAGGTAATGTACTAATAGCCTTGGCAAAGCTCCTTTTGGCACCACTCTTTCAAAGACAATGTTTGGTGCAAACTGGCTTGTTTGATATGAAATTAAGCTACAAAAGTGCATGCTCGAAGGAATTGGGTGCACCTCCTGCTTTGGTTTATTACCTAGCTTTGGCATTAGCAGTTCCTTATAAATTCACCCTGATTGTACAAACACAAATATGGTAAGGAATCAGTACAGGGTACTATTGTTACCCAAACAATTGGATGTAAATTCTATTTGTATTATTTTATTGTTCAATGCATCCCCAAAGTTATATTATATTATATCCCCAAATATATACACTGAGTTTATGGGCAATGAAATGGCTTTAATCAAAAATACCACAGGAATCTACCTACCTCTTTATTACTTTTCCCAAAGGTCAGAGAGCAGAGGTCAAAGCTCAGTGGTCAGCCATCTGGCATGGACCGTTTTAGCATTCTAAACCAAGATGTCAGCTCTGGCCAGGATTGTCCATGGAGGTTTCTTACAATAAACAACAATAAAAGACCAAAATAATCAGTCATCACCTTGATTTCTTCTCCATAGCAGGTTTCCATTAATATGCAGCCCCAATAATAGCAGTGTACCAGACAGTTATGTATATGTCTCTGTACATGATCTCATAATTTAGAGAAAGCAGCAGCTGGTGTTACTGTGCTCACCTGTACTGAAATTATGAGCATATGGCAACTCACACAGCAAGATTTATTTCTTAGACTGGAACATAACAGACAAACTAAGCCTATCGAGAACAGCAAGTTCAACAGTGTAACGATCTTGCCTCATTAACTTAATTGGAAATAAGTCTGTGCCCCCAGTGGTGTGCCATCTATCTATGCAATGCATGCATTGCATGCCCAACCCACTGTGCGTTGTCCAGCTGGATCCAGCCCGTGGGAGGATGCTGTCTGGCCCCTGAACACATGTGTAGAACAAAATGTCATTCTCCACACAGCATGATCTCACATGCACTGTGCGTGCAAGGTCATGCCACATGGAGGATGCCATTTTGCAGGTTAAATCTTACATGCAAAAAAGTCGTGATATGCTCACTACAAATGTCACGACACATCACTGTTGCCCTCTCCACCCCATGTCAGAGAGTGACTACATGTAAAATCCGTGTATGGCATAGATAAGCCCTAGTTGAGAAGAGTTTGTGACAATGCTGATAAAAATGCAGGCGTGTATTAGAATAAACTGATAATCCTTTACCAGGGAGCAGATCATTCAAAAGTGTCTAATATAGACCATGCAATATAATTGCATCTTTCTTCTTGAGTCTCAGTAGTTTTTAATTACTGTGGGTGCAAAAGCTGCCTAGGAAATGCTCAGGTGACTCAGAGATGGGCTCTGGTACAAAAAGAGAGGCAGAGTAGGTTGATAACTGGGAGGATGGCTTCGCAGCCTGTGGGATTTGGGTTACACAAACTATGCAGGACAAAATCCCTACATTCTGAACCTTCTTTGGAGCCAAAATCTGTTTGAAATGTGAGACTTAGGGGGTCCTTTGTGCTTCCACCCCAGTGTCAGGGGGAAATTATATTAAATACAAACTGTACTCTCAGTTACTCTGATGTCAAGGGGATGGAATGAGAAAATTCATAGAATCATAGAATCATAGAATCTCAGGGTTGGAAGGGACCTCAGGAGGTTCTAGCCCAACCCCCTGCTCAAAGCAGGACCAAACCCAATTAGATCATCCCAGCCAGGGCTTTGTCAAGCCTGACCTTAAAAACATCTAAGGAAGGAGATTCCACCACCTCCCTAGGTAACCCATTCCAGTGCTTCACCACCCTACTAGTGAAAAAGTTTTTCCTAATATCCAACCTAAACCTCCCCCTCTGCAACTTGAGACCATTACTCCTTGTTCTGTCATCTTCTACCACTGAGAACAGTCTAGATCCATCCTCTTTGGAACCCCCTTTCAGGTAGTTGAAAGCAGCTATCAAATCCCCCCTCATTCTTCTCTTCTGCAGGCTAAACAATCCCAGTTCCCTCAGCCTCTCCTCATAAGTCATGTGCTCCAGCCCCCTAATCATTTTTGTTGCCCTCCGCTGGACTCTTTCCAATTTATCCACATCCTTCTTGTAGCGTGGGGCCCAAAACTGGACACAGTACTCCAAATGAGGCCTCACCAGTGCCGAATAGAGGGGAATAATCACGTCCCTCGATCTGCTGGAAATGCCCCTACTTATACAGCCCAAAATGCCGTTAGCCTTCTTGGCAACAAGGGCACACTGTTGACTCATATTCAGCTTTTCGTACACCGTAACCCCTAGGTCCTTTTCTGCAGAACTGCTGCCCAGCCATTCGGTCCCTAGTCTGTAGCAGTGCATGGGATTCTTCCGTCCTAAGTGCAGGACTCTGCACTTGTCCTTGTTGAACCTCATCAGATTTCTTTTGGCCCAATCCTCTAATTTGTCTAGGTCCCTCTGTATCCTGTCCCTACCCTCCAGCGTATCAACCACTCCTCCCAGTTTAGTGTCATCTGCAAACTTGCTAAGGGTGCAGTCCACACCATCCTCCAGATCGTTGATGAAGATATTGAACAAAACCGGCCCCAGCACCGACCCTTGGGGCACTCCACTTGATACCGGCTGCCAACTAGACATGGAGCCATTGATCACTACCCGTTGAGCACGACCATCCAGCCAGTTTTCTATCCACCTTACCGTCCATTCATCCAGCCCATACTTCCTTAACTTGCTGGCAAGAACACTGTGGGAGACTGTATCAAAAGCTTTGCTAAAGTCAAGAAATAGCACATCCACTGCTTTCCCCTCATCCACAGAGCCAGTTATCTCATCATAGAAGGCAATTAGGTTAGTCAGGCATGACTTGCCCTTGGTGAATCCATGCTGACTGTTCCTGATCACTTTCCCCTCCTTTAAGTGGTTCAGAATTGATTCCTTGAGGACCTGTTCCATGATTTTTCCAGGGACTGAGGTGAGACTGACTGGCCTGTAGTTCCCCGGATCTTCCTTCTTCCCTTTTTTAAAGATGGGCACTACATTAGCTTTTTTCCAGTCATCCGGGACCTCCCCCGATTGCCATGATTTATCAAAGATAATGGCCAATGGCTCTGCAATCACATCGGCCAACTCCTTTAGCACCCTCGGATGCAGTGCATCCGGCCCCATGGACTTGTGTTCGTCCAGCTTTTCTAAATAGTCCCGAACTACTTCTTTCTCCACAGAGGGCTGGTCACCTCCTCCCCATACCGTGCTGCGGAGTGCAGCCGCCTGGGAGCTGACCTTGTCTGTGAAGACAGAGGCAAAAAAAGCATTGAGTACACTAGCTTTCTCCACATCCTCTGTCACTAGGTTCCCTCCCTCATTCAGCAAGGGGCCCACACTTTCCTTGACTTTCTTCTTGTTGCTCACATACCTGAAGAAACCCTTCTTGTTACTCCTAACATCTCCGGCTAGCTGCAACTCCAAGTGTGATTTGGCCTTCCTAATTTCACTCCTGCATGCCTGAACAATATTTATATACTCCTCCCTGGTCATTTGTCCAATCTTCCACTTCTTGTAAGCTGCTTTTTTGTGTCTAAGACGAGCAAGGATTTCACTGTTAAGCCAAGCTGGTCGCCTGCCGTATTTACTTTTCTTTCTACACATCGGGATGGTTTGTTCCTGCAACCTCAATAAGGAGTCTTTAAAATACAGCCAGCTTTCCTCGACTCCTTTCCCCCTCATGTTATTCTCCCAGGCGACCTTGCCCATCAGTTCCCTGAGGGAGTCGAAGTCTGCTTTTCTGAAGTCCAGGGTCTCTGTTCTACTGCTCTCCTTTCTTCCTTGTGTCAGGATCCTGAACTCAACCATCTCATGGTCACTGCCTCCCAGGTTCCCATCCACTATTGCTTCCTCTACTATTTCCTCCCTGTTTGTGAGCAGCAGGTCAAGAAGAGCTTTTCCCCTAGTTGGTTCCTCCAGCACTTGCACCAGGAAATTGTCCCCTACACTTTCCAAAAACTTCCTGGATTGTCTGTGCACCGCTGTATTGCTCTCCCAGCAGATATCGGGGTGATTAAAGTCACCCATGAGAACCAGGGCCTGTGATCTAGTAACTTCTGTTAGTTGCTGGAAGAAAGCCTCATCCACCTCATCCCCCTGGTCTGGTGGTCTGTAGCAGACTCCCACCACGACATTACCCATGTTGCTCCCACTTCTAAATTGAATCCAGAGACTCTCAGGTTCTTCTGCAGTTTCATACTGGAGCTCTGAGCAGTCATACTGATCTCTTACATACAACACAACTCCCCCCCCCCTTTTCTGCCCTGCCTATCCTTCCTGAACAGTTTATATCCATCCATGACAGTACTCCAATCATGTGAGTTATCCCACCAAGTCTCTGTTATTCCAATTACATCATAATTCCTTGACTGTGCCAGGACTTCCAGTTCTCCCTGCTTGTTCCCCAGGCTTCTTGCATTTGTGTATAGGCATTTAAGATAACTCACCGATCGTCCTGCTGTCCCAGTATGGGGCAGGAGCCCTCCCCTCTTGCACTCACCTACTTGTGCTTCCTCCCGGTATCCCACTTCCCCACTTACCTTGGGGCTTTGGTCTCCTTCCCCCGGTGAACCTAGTTTAAAGCCCTCCTCACTAGGTTAGCCAGCCTGCTTCCAAAGATGCTCTTCCCTCTCTTCGTCAGGTGGAGCCCATCTCTGCCTAGCACTCCTTCTTCTTGGAACACCATCCCATGGTCAAAGAATCCAAACCCTTCTCTCCGACACCATCTGCGTAGCCATTCGTTGACTTCCACGATTCGACGGTCTCTACCCCGGCCTTTTCCTGCCACAGGGAGAATGGACGAGAACACCACTTGCGCCTCAAACTCCTTTATCCTTCTTCCTAGAGCCACGTAGTCTGCAGCAATACGCTCAAGGTCATTCTTGGCAGTATCATTGGTGCCCACGTGGAGAAGCAGGAAGGGGTAGCGATCTGAGGGCTTGATGAGTCTCGGCAGTCTCTCCGTCACATCACGAATCCTAGCCCCTGGCAAGCAGCACACCTCTCGGTTTTCCCGGTCAGGGCGGCAGATAGATGACTCAGTCCCCCTGAGGAGAGAGTCCCCGACCACCACCACCCTCCTCCTCCTCTTGGGAGTGGTGGTCGTGGAACCCCCATCCCTAGGACTGTGCATCTCATGCCTTCCAGTCAGTGGAGTCTCCTTCTGCTCTGTTCCCTCAGATGTATCATTCACTCCACTCTCTGCACTAGTACCTGTGGAGAGAACATGAAAACGGTTGCTCATCTGAATATGCGTTTCTGGTACATGGACTTGTCTCATACTCTTTCCTCTTCTGGAGGTCACATGCCACCAATGGTCCTCACTGGCCTTCTGTCCCCGCTGCGTAGCCTGCTCTGAATCCTCAGAACACTGTGCCCGCTGAAGCCGATCCTGACGTCTATCCAGGAACTCCTCATTTTCTTTTATGGAACGCAGGGTTGATACTCGTTTCTCCAGACCTTGAATCTTCTCTTCCAATATGGAGATCAGCTTGCACTTTGTACAGACAAAGTCGCTTCTATCCTGTGGAAGAAAGACAAACATGGCACATCCTGTGCAGGTCACGACAGCGGATCGCTCAGCATCCATAGTCCCTTCCTTCGAAGAGTTTCCTCACTCAGCTGGTTCACAGCTGACTGACTGTCTTCTTAGAAGAGCGTGGAACAAAGCACTCCCAAATCACACTATTCAAACAGGAAATCAAACACGGTCAAACTGCCAATCTGTCCCCACAACAGATACTCACTCCCCCGTCTGCAGCCCCTTGGTAGCTCTGCCTTTAGTTTGGGTTAAAGGAGTTAGGAATGGCAAGAGTACCTTGCCCCCTTCACACTCCCCTTCCAAACTCCCTCTCAAACTCCCCTGTTTGCAGCCCTGTTCGCTTGCTCACTGCTTTATAAAGCCTTGGCCTGCCTGATTGATTAGCCCCGCCCCCGGTGTAGAAGCTCACAGCTTCCAACTGCCAGCCACAGCACACGGTCCTGCAAACAAACAAATGAATGAACAGACAGACAGACACAAGTACCCCCAAACACACACTACAGACAGCCACTTACCCCAAGGGTCCTGTATTTGCTCCTGCTTTACCTGGAGCAATTCCTCTCAAACTCCCCTGTTTGCAGCCCTGTTCGCAAAGCTCCCTGGTCGCTTGCTCACTGCTTTATAAAGCCCTGGCCTGCCTGATTGATTAGCCCCGCCCCCTGGTGTAGAAGGGGGCGGGGCTAATCAAAATTCATGGAATCCAGCTCAAGCTTCCAGTCAGAAGGAGAGTAAGAGAAAGGGCTGGTTCTGCTATAGGGGAATAACTATTAGCTGTCATCGGTCCTTTGAAATAATGCCGCCAGGTGTCTTGCCTAAACTTTCACAAACTGCTTCTCCTGTAAATCTTCCTTTTCTCTTTCCCTCGGTGATTTTGAACTGGATGTAAATTTGAAATAAGACTAAGGTTCCTGTGAAACAGACTAAGGCCTTAATATTCCATAACGGGAAGAAAATCAAATGGACGTTGTGGTAAAGGAACGGTGAAAAACGAAGATAACATATTTTTCTATTGAACAGCGATACAGTTACCCAAAAGGTTGCGAATGTGGGAGGCCGAGAAGTGGCAATTCCCCCTGTTTTCCCCCAAACTCTCTGTTTCTATTGCTTCAAGCAAATGTGGTCACTGTTTCATGCAGGTTATAGCAGCATGAGGAACAGCCTCTTTGAGGCATCGCTATCTTATCAATATTTACTCTGTTAGCACCTAGGGACTGAACTCATTGTCCTGGGTATTGTCCACACACATGATATAGTCCAAGTCCCAGAGAGCTCATGATCTAGAATAGTGGACAAATTGCAAGAGGTGAATAAGGAAAAGGGAGGAGGAGGGGACAGAAGGATGAACATTGCGTTTACCAGGTACTCCCCACTTTAAATATTTTCTTAATGATAAAGAAAGAGTCGGCAGGATCACCAGTCCGCTGCTGAGGACTTGTGTCTTGACATTGCAGTGAAACCGCTCTCTCCAGGATGGCAGCAATGGGAGAGGGTTTTCGTACCTGGGCGCGTGTGTGTGTGTGTGTGTGTGTGTGTGTGTGCCTGCTTTGTGCTATGCCTCGTTTGCCTACATTAAACCAATGAGACATTCCATGTTTCTCAGACTGAACTTTAACTAATGAGCTGCAGTGGGATGAGAATCATCCTTCTTCCCCACCCTCCCTCGTTCCCCATTGGCGTCTCTGTCACACTCTCAGGCGGTTTGTGCATTTTGCTGTGCTCCAGATTCCTGAGCTGCTCAGCAACATGCAAATGAAATTCCCCTCTGGGTGTGTTTTTGCACAGAGTGCAAGGAAAGTGAGAACCCAGATTTAATGTAAAACCTTGTCACTGAAATGTCAGGGAATTTCATAGTTTTTCAAACTTCCAGATGTGCCTGGAAACTGAAATCAATTTTACTCAGTTAACAGATCACAAGGAACAGGGTTGTATAATTCTGTTTCACTAGGCTGGAAGCCATTAGAAAGAAATAACCCTCCACACAAAAAATCAGTTGAGCTTGTTAATTCCTCCAAAGAGGTCTGAGCATTTTAAGTTCATCTTTTTTTAAAGGAAACACTGCTGAGCTGGGTTGGATTTAAGGCATGAATCATAAAACATATTCCCATGAACGGGAATGTGCAGGTGAATGAACCGGTGATGGTGTGGCTGATCTGGTTAGGTCCTGTAATGATGTCAAACACAGACCAAACAGATCAACAGGGCCAGACGTGTACCCAGAAGCCTCCTGCTGCAAGACAAACCGAAGAAAGAAACCAACAGAACTCCACTGGCCATCACTTACAGTCCTCAGCTAAAACCTCTCCAATGAATCACCAGTGATCTGCAACCCATCCTGGACAATGATCCCTCACTTTCACAGGCCTTGGGAAGCAGGCCAGTCCTCGCCCACAGACAACCCGCCAACCTGAAGCATATTCTCACTAGCAACTACACACCTCACCATAACAACTCTAACTCAGGAACCAATCCATGTAACAAACCTCGATGCCAACTTTGCCCACATATCTACACCAGGAACACCATCACAGGACCTAACCAGATCAGCCACACCATCACCGGTTCATTCACCTGCACAGCCACCAATGTAATATACGCCATAATGTGCCAGCAATGCCCCTCTGCTATGTACATCGGCCAAACTGGACAGTCCTTACGCAAAAGGATAAATGGACACAAATCAGATCTAAGGAATGGCAATATACAAAAACCTGTAGGAGAACACTTCAATCTCTCTGGACACACAATAGCAGATTTAAAGGTAGCAATACTGCAACAAAAAAAGTCAGGACCAGACTTCAAAGAGAAACTGCTGAGCTTCAGTTCATTTGCAAATTTGACACCATCAGCTCAGGATTAAACAAAGACTATGAATGGCTAGCCAACCACAAAAGCAGTTTCTCCTCCCTTGGTGTTCACACCTCAACTGCTAGAAGAGGGCCTCATCCTCCCTGATTGAGCTAACCACATTATCTCTAGCCTGACTCTTGCCCACATATTTATACCTGCCCCTGGACATTTCCACTGCATGCATCTGAAGAAGTGGGTATTCACCCACAAAAGCTTATGCTCCAATACGTCTGTTAGTCTATAAGGTGCCACAGGACTCTTTGTCTCTTCTACAATATTCCATTAGCCTTCTCAGCAACAAGGGCACACTGCTGACTCATATCTAGCTTCTCGTCCACTGTAATCTGCAGGTCCTTTCCACATGCTTGTCTGATGGCCATAGTAACCTGAAATGGCTAAGGCAGTTAATTGTTCTGTATTTCTTAGCACATTATATTTTCATAGACACTCTAAATGATGTTCACAAATTTCGGAGAGATTCCATAGTGGCATAGCAACTTCCATAAAACTGTTCTTTCCACTGTCTCAAAGCCTTTCTGGAAGTCTGTAAAATTCATGTAAAATGGTAACTGCCATTTCATCCATTAGTAGGGTTGAAAATCAGCAGCAAGAAAGCTAAAGCCATGAGAATCAACACACAACAAGAAACACCACTAACATTTTCTGGGACTGACTTAGAAGAAGTCCGATATTTCACATATCTTGGCAGATTGTCAGTACAACAGATGGAACAGCTGAAGAGATTAAAGCCAGAATAGTGAAAGCCAGACGTGCCTTTGTAATCTAAAAATGACCTGGAAAAACAGAAATCTTGCCCTCCAAACTAAACTTCAAATATTGAACACTATTGAAAAGTCATGCTTACTATATGGAGCTTAAAACTTATTATGACCGTAGTATCTAAACTCCAAGTTTTCATAAACAGCTGCCTGAGACAAATCCTCAATATCAGATGGCCAGAAAAAAAGTCACAAATGAACCGATAGGACAGGAAATTATGCAACAAAAATGAGGATGGTTAGGACATACATGGAGGAAAGGTCTGAAGAACATAACAAGACAGATATTGGACTGGAACCCGCAGGGCAAGAGGCGATGAGATAGAGCAAAGGTAACATGGAAAGTCACAATAGAAGCAGAATTAAAAGTTATCATAATGACACGGGAAGAAGCTAAGACTGCAGCAGGAGACTGGCAAAGATGGAAGGCAGTGGTGAAGTCCTCGTGTTCTACCTGGGATAGAGAGGCATTAGAGAGAGAGAGAGAGAGAGCACACTGATATTCTGTGATCAAGATAGAGATAAAACCAAGTCCAAAAAACTTTGCGCCTGAGAGAGCTGTCTGCAATGATTGTTAATGCCAGTAACTTGCCTTACACTTCACAAAACTGAGTCTATGCGATCTCTTATCAGCTGGGCCAAAACCCAACACTGTGTGTGAGCTGTTGTGATAACTGGGCCTACACATTTACCCTAAAAGTGAGCGAAAGTTCACAAGACATCACAATAACCTGCAACAAGAAATGTTGATGGGAAAAGGTACAAAAGAGAGAGGGACACTCTGAGGACAAGGATATGTGGGCTGAATGAGGGGTTCCTGGTGGAGGGGGGATGCCATCAGGTCTCTGCTGCACTCCAGGGACTATTTCTTTTGCCCCTGGATCCTGAAAGTCATCACACCATCGTGAAGCCCTGACCGCAGTGAGGATATCTGGCCATTGCTGCCTCACCAATGGAGACTCTAGAAAGAGACCTGGCAGATCCTGCTCTGTTTCCCCCGCCCTTGTCTGTTCCTTTCTGCCCCACTATTTTCTCCTGTCCTGTCTTTCTCTTTCTCTCTTGGCTTTTCATCTGATCATGGAGTCAACTGTGCCACAAGGAGAGGAGACGGCCCATCCAGCTCTATCCAGTGCTGCCCGTCCTGAAAGAGACCAGTTAAAGAAGAGGGACCATGCCAGCTAGGTGATGTCCCAGCTTGTGAAGTGAGCCTGAGCCCAGGAAAACCGCTGCTGTGGTCAACCTGCCAACACAGAGCGTCTGTCTATGACAGACCCACTGCCAGAAATCCCGAGAAAATCAACAAATGTCACATTTCTCCCCGCTTTTGTGGTCCTTTCCCTTCTCCCTTCTGTGTCTGTCTGTTTGTCAAAGGCAAGAAAAGTGACCATCCTTCCCATCTCAGGGCTGAGCAACAAAACTCACCAAGACGGGTTGCTCAGTGAAATAAAAGACTAACTGATATCCTCTCATATCTTCTCTTTTAAGAGGGACATGGATAGGTTTGAGTTAAGTTTGTTTTAAATAATCATTCACTTTCAGTTTTAAAGTGCTCTACAATTTGTTTTAGGTCCTTTTCTCTGGTAAATTGTCTTGGGGCAAGTACACCCCATCACCATGGGGGTGGAGTCAGAGTGTGGTAGCCCCATAGTTAAGTCTATATGGCTGGCCTCAGCCTCAGGACCGAGTGGTCCAATGGTCTGTAGGGAAGTGCAGCCCAATGGCCAGAGTCATCTGGAGGAGCGGGGGGGGGGGGGGGAGGGGGAGATCAGGAAGGGGAACCTGGGCCCTCCCTCCTCCACTGGGTCCCAGCCCAGGGGCCTGGTAGTGGAGAATGAGTTCACCATTAAGTCGGTGGGGAATCTGCCCGCAATAAACCGATTGCTGCAGGGACACTGTCTAGTCCCTCCCTGGGATAATTCCTACTGTGACTCTTGCAGTTGAAGTCGGGGTGTCTTCATAGTCTCTGGGCTCCTCGGGAGATGACTGCAATCTCCCTGGGGTGTCCACAGGTACCTGGATGCCTGGCTGGGCCTTGACGTCTCCTGCTCCTGTGGTCTGGGATCCCAAAAGCTCCTTGGCTGGAGATGGCGAGGTGCGTCCTTCCTCATTGGCGGTCAGCCCAGACTGAACTAGGTCTCCCACAGTATTCTTGCCAGCAAGTTAAAGAAGTATGGATTGGATGAATGGACTATAAGGTGGATAGAAAGCTGGCTAGATTGTCGGGCTCAACGGGTAGTGATCAATGGCTCCATGTCTAGTTGGCAGCTGGTATCAAGCGGAGTGCCCCACGGGTCAGTCCTGAGGCCAGTTTTGTTCAATATCTTCATTAATGATCTGGATGATGCGATAGGTTGCACCCTCAGCAATTTGCGGATGACACTAAACTGGAGGGAGAGCTAGATATGCTGGAGGGTAGGGATAGGATACAGAGGGACCTAGACAAATTGGAGGATTGGGCCAAAACAAATCTGATGAGGTTCAACAAGGACAAGTGCAGAGTCCTGCACTTAGGACGGAAGAATCCCATGCACTGCTACAGACTAGCGACCGAGTGGCTGGGCAGCAGTTCTGCAGAAAAGGACCTGGAGATTACAGTGGACGAGAAGCTGGAGATGAGTCAGCAGTGTGCCCTTGTTGCCAAGAAGGCCAACGGCATATTGGGCTGTATTAGTAGTAACATTGCCAGCAGATCGAGGGAAGTGATTATTTCCCTCTACTCGGCACTGGTGAGGCCACATCTGGAGTATTGAGTCCAGTTTTGGGCCCCCCACTACAGAAGGGATGTGGACAAGTTGGAGAGAGTCCAGCAGAGGGCAACAAAAACGATTAGGGGTTTGGAGCACATGACTTACGAGGAGAGGCTGAAGGAACTGGGATTTTTAGTCAGCAGAAGAGAGGAATGAGGGGGGATTTGATAGCTGCTTTCAACTCCCTGAAGGGGGGATCCAAAGAGGATGGAGCTCGACTGTTCTCAGTGGTGGCAGATGACAGAACAAGGAGCAATGGTCTCAAGTTGCAGTGATATTACCAATAGTCATATGTACATTTGGCAGCAGTCAATGGGAGTTGGGCACCCACAGACCTTTGAGAATCTGAGCCTAAGTGTCACACAGGAAGCTGGTGATAGGGCAGGGATCTGAACGGAGATCGCTCAAGTTCCAGGCCAGCTCCCTAGCACTGGGTCACCCTTCCTCTCACCTCTTGCAAAATGTGGGCGTGTGAGCTGAAAATGGACCTTATAATAGATCTTTCCGTACTATCCTCTCTCCATAACACAGAGTTCATGGCTCTGTTGTCTGAATTCACAGCAGATGGTGCACCTCCCTAGACTCCTCCAGTGACAACGTACGGATGCAATAGCCTGGATGCTCCTGGAGTCATGAGGGCTGTGAGGATCTTGCTGATAATTGTTGCCCTAACTCCTCCTGCTGTCACCCATATTTTTCAGGTGAGCAATCAGAGGCTGCAATTTTGTAGCCCATTAGACTATCAAATAAAACTTGTATTTTCACCCAGAGAAGGGATCTAAAAACACCCGTGATGGAGTGAAAACAACAATGAAAGAAAAAATAAAGTTTGAGACGAGTTTTTAAGTTAGTGTGTAGCATGGTTTACATGGCCACAGAGCAGCCAGAGACAGGACGAGCGTAGCTCTGTTTCGTCTGTTGCTGTGATGCTGGGAGGCTGAGAGACGACAGCATTCAGAAGAGGTCTGGTTTCTAATTTTTCCCATTTGGGTACATGGTGGGACAATGGCTTTGCAAACAAACCTCAGATTTCCAATATCCAACGACCCAGTGACTTTTGGGATGCAGGACAAATAAGGGGAAGCAATACAGAAAACCATGACCAAAGTCAAATCGGCTGGAAATAGCCATTATTCTGGCAGGAAGAGGTTACAGAAATCTTTGTTGCTAGTGTTAGGAGTGCTAATAATAATGTAGGATTCGGGCCTGTATTTTTGCCTGAGATAGAATTTTAGGTCTTGTTTGCCCGTTTGATTCTTCAGACACTTATATTCTTAACTAATATGTGTGAACAAAGGAAAAAGACACTGTGTGTGTTGCTTCTGCCTGGCCAGGTGGGTTTGTTAATATAAGGGGAACAGATCCGAGCAGTTAGAGTGTTGCTGTATATGGTGGGAGTATAACATGCGAGCGCACTCGAAGACTGACTCCGCTCCTATCTCAAGGTCAAGCAACCTGTCTGGAGGAGCGAGGGAGGATTTGGGGGAAGGTAAAACACTAAAAGGCCAGAGAAATGCCTGCCCCTGACCAGAGCACAACCTCACTCGTTACCCCTCCCATGGGGTACAAAGAGGGGAGACGAAGACCCCAGGCTCACCACCCCCCAAAACGAAACATGGCCATAAGTTGCAAGGGGTGGGACTGTGAGTGTGCATTTCAGGTATAATTGTGCCTGCCAAGGAGGGGGCGGACGGGACACTGGGAAACAAGGCTCTGCGGCATCAGAGTTATGGACACGCTTGCTGGAAACTGACCCCAATAAACATCGCATTGCCTGCACCTCGGATGTCTGCTTTCTGTCTGCGTGACAAGAACCAGGGGAGAAGGTGAAGGGAAAGCCCTCTACCAGCTAGGTTCCCTCTCTAACATTCAGCATGCTAGGTTGTAACCATGAGAAACTTCTCTATGGTGCTGGTATTCTCCAAGAAAAGAAAATCATATCATGGGCCCTAACTTGGGAAGTGTCACATCACAGTGCATGGAAATCATTTTAGTCATTTCTGTATAACAGCTGAAATCGAGAACAATGGATCTCTGGCAGACTTGAGACCCCCTGGTGCTACTATACTGCAAATAAGTACTATGCATTTTAGAAGTGAAAACTAAATAAAAACTGTGCTCTATCAAAACCAAAACCAAACCAAAAACACAACCTCCTCTTATATTTTTGCAGAATTGCTCCTTACAGTGTATGTCCTATTACTCTGGATTCATTTGCACTATCTTCTAAGTGCAAAGTGACAGACATAGAGCTGGTATTCCATAATATGATGAAGGTGGAGAGATTTTAAGCAAAGCTATGATGTGCACTGTGTAATGAGCTTATAAACAGGATACGTTTAAAGTACTGATGGTTTTGTTCTGTCTTGTGGGGTTACTTTTGTATTCCTTGTGTACACATTTGCTTTCCAACTGCACATTCTCTCAGAGGTCGAGATGATTTCCATGCAGTACCTCAAAGGGGATTTCTGGTATGATTTAATGGACCTTTCTCCAAGCTCAGCAACACAGAAACTGTGTTGGTGCAATGAGAATACAGACTTTACTCCACTGCACTAGCTCATATTTTACATGCTGCACAAAAACAGTTCCCTCTCTTAAATGCTGCAGAAACAGCTACAATGTCCTCATTAAAAAATAGAAATGCGAAGACCCCCCAGTGCTTTTACCACTCCATGCAAACAGAGCCACACTTTGGAAGTGTTCCATTTTCAGGCAAGGGTTTTTTTTTAACTTGAGTTTTTCCTTTGCTGCAGTGCATATAAGGCTTTGCATATTTCACCTGGCCACTGTTCCAATTATTGCTGTTCCAGAAATGTTATCAGCAAGAATATCATTCAAAGCACATTTTTCTCCACGAAAAAACATGCCCTGGGTTACCTCTGCATATTTATGTGACTTGATCATAAAAGTCCATCCTCATGTGTGTGTGTATATATATATATACATTCAGAAAGAAGATTGCTTTCTGGACTCCGTGTCATATGCCTCATGGCAAGAATGTTCATACATTTTAACACTTCCATGGCAGCAACTTTTCTTTTCCACTGGTTCCAACTGAATTGTGTGGACAGTACTGCAAGGGAAATACTCCAGACTGGAATTTAAAAGAGTAAAAAGGAATGCAAGGAACATCCACAACATCTTTGTGAAAACGCACAGATGTGGAAGCAGCTCAAAGAACCAAGCAGGCCTGTGAAAGAGACAATTAACCCTCCCCTGGCTACCCCTCAAAATAAAAAAAACAATGTCCTCCAATTTCACCATCTCATGAATCTAAGTATGGGACATTGTGTTCCAGGGAAGGGCCCATAGGACATGGACAGTGGAGCCAGGAGCTTCACCATGTTCATTGCATGGGGTTTCCTGCACAGTCTTCTTTCAAACTTGAGGGACATGACTCATCACTCACATGGAGAGAACTTTGGAGAACTCTTCAGCCTTCCCTGTGGACTGGAGAGCCTTTCCAAACCTGCCCTGCTGCTCCCTCTACCCCCAGTTTCCTGCTCATGTTATAGAAGGAGCCCTGCAGGAGTAATGCTGCTTAGCAGGTGTAAGCAAGGTTTCAATGAGCTCTCCCCTGAAAGCTAATGATGAGCTGGGGAGGGGAAAAGTCTTCAGGACCAGACTGTATTTACATGGACACACCCACCCAGCCTATGTGTGAGCAGACACAGCTGTTTTGGCAAAGTGACCACTTTTGGCTGGTGTTGGGTTGAAAATCACGTTAGAACATCTATTTAGAACACATCACCAGAGGTCAAAAATACCAAGAGAGATGAGCTGTAGTGCCATTGAGAAACAAAGCCAGGAAAGTAACTGAAACACTTCTCTGGTGGATTGTATTTACTGAGGGACAACCTATCCTAAATTCTGAATTACTGAGGGACAACCTATACTCATTGCTGTATTTGCTTTCCACAAGTTACTCTCAGTATAACTTTTTATGAGTGATGTACCAAGGTATTTGGAAACTAATATTTTAACTTTATTGTTAAATTTATTAACCTTAATTTGGAATAATAATAATGGGGGATTTCAACTATCCCCATATTGACTGGGAACATATCACCTCAGGACAGGATGCAGAGATAAAGATTCCTGACATATTAAATGACTGCTTCTTGGAACAGCTAGTCCTGGACCCCACAAGAGGAGAGGCAATTCTTGATTTAGTCCTAAGTGGAGCACAGGATCAGGTGCAAGAGGTGAATGTAGCTGGACCGCTTGATAATAGTGACCATCATATAATTAAATTTTACATCCCTGTGGTGGGGAAAACACCACAGCAGCCCAATACTCTAGCATTTAGTTTCAGAAAGGGGAACTACACAAAAATGAGGAGGTTAGTTAAACAGGAATTAAAAGGTACAGTGCCAAAAGTGAAATCCCTGCAAGCTGCCTGGAAACATTTAAAGACACCATAATAGAGGCTCAATTTAAATGTATACCCCAAATTAAAAAAAACATAATAAGAGAACCAAAAAAAGTGCCACTGTGGCTAAACAACAAAGTAAAAGAAGCAGTGAGAGGCAAAAAATGGAAGTTAAATCCTAGTGAGGAAAGTAGAAAGGAGCATAAACTCTGGCAAATGAAGTGTAAAAATATAATTGGGAAGGCCAAAAAAGAATTTGAAGAACAGCTAGCCAAAGACTCAAAAAGTAATAGGAAAAAAAAATATTTACGTACATCAGAAGCAGGAAGCCTGCTAAACAACCTGTGGGGCCACTGGAGGCTCAAGGTGCTAAAGGAGCACTCAAGGATGATAAAGCCATTGGAGAGAAACTAAATTAATTCATAGAATCATAGAATCTCAGGGTTGGAAGGGACCTCAGGAGGTCATCCAGTCTAATCCCCTGCTCAAAGCAGGACCAGTCCCCAACTAAATCATCCCAGCCAGGGCTTTGTCAAGCCAGGCCTTAAAAACCTCTAAGGAAGGAGATTCCACCACTTCCCTAGGTAACCCATTCCAGTGCTTCACCACCCTCCTAGTGAAATAGTGTTTCCCAATATCCAACCTAAACCTCCCCCCTCCAACTTGAGACTGCGAGCCGGGATGATTTAGTTGGAGATTGGTCCTGCTTTGAGCAGGGGGTTGGACTAGATGACCTCCTGAGGTCCCTTCCAACCCTGATTTTCTACGATTCTATGTTGAGGGGGGTCACCCTCTACTGAACTGAACTCGCTAAGCAGGGGGCTCGGATGCCAAACTGCTCAGAAGGGGATGAGGGGGTGGGGATATGTGTCCCTGCGGGGAGGTGTGGGCTCTGCTTAAGAGTCTTAGGCCTAGCTTCACCTGCCCCTCCCCACTGTTCAAAGACAGAGCTAATTAAGGCTCCAGTAGGACTCTTTTTGTGTTGTTCAGTGATCGCTAGAGCTGAGATAATCGGCTATGGGACCGCGTTTCTGCCCAGCCGACACATCAGCAGTGAGGTTCCCCACTAAGAGCTGACAGCTGGTAGAACCTCAAGAGACCGGCTTGCAGAAGTCCCAGTCGAGCGGCAGACGGCAGCAGCAGGTGACAGTGTGTTGGTGCGGTGGAGCGAATGGTGACACGACAAACAACAGCAGCGGAGTGAACGACGGCGGCAGTGACACAGAGCGAGCGGCGGCAACGGTGAGGTAATTACGGCAGCAGCAGCAAAGGCATTGCTCAAGGTTTCTTCCCCGTGCCCCCAGGGGAGGTGAACTCACCTGAACGCACCTCTAGACTTTGAGTCTCCGCCAACCCAGGACAGCAGCCATGAGTGGGGTGCGGTGGAGGGAGAGGGGAGTAGCGTGTTAAAGGGACGTTTGTCAGATTTTCACATTGCGGGGTGAGAACAGAGGCAAAGGACATGGCACAACAGGCTCCGGGGCAAGAGTTTTGTTCATGGTTACGGTGTTTTCCCAAATTAAGGCCAGGTTCCCTTTCCCTTTTATTGAAAAAATGTCTTTGCTATACACAGACTTAGCGCTAGTTAGTGGGGAAGTTTGTCTCTCAGAGGCACCCAGGGGTGCTGTTTAATTTCCCCAGATTAGTGCTGGGGGCTCATGTCAGTTCTGTATTGTATGGTTAAGATGGACACGTGGGTATTGAACCCGGCCCTTGTTGCTACCGACTCCAACTGGCAGAAGGATTTCACAAGGGATTAATTCCCAGGGGATATCTGCCCGGACTGGAGGGGCGCATGCTGCAAAGAGCTGCTGCTGCTGCTCCCATTCCACTTCCTACCACCCAGGCGTTTCTGGCGTTCATGCAGAAGGGCTTTCAGGAGTTCCCAGTGAGGGTGATGCATGCTACAGCGCTGGCCCGTCATCCTTTGGAGGTAGCAAACTGGGCGGGCAGGAGGAATTTCAGCAATTTAGGGCAGCAACCGTCTTGTGGCTCTGTGTTTGTGCAGTGCCAGCCCAGTGAAGTCCTGATCCATGACAACAGATCCTAGGTGCTCCAGAAACACAGAGAATCATCCTCTTGTTCTCCAAGATCCAAGCTTCCATTTCACAAAAGAACCTTGCCCATGAATGTAACTGGTGCAGCAGCATCTGCCTGCGTCTGCAGAGAACCGGACACAACAGCTGAATAATGCTTCCCCGTTCATCTCAGTGGGCTGGGGATGGGAGGTTGTCCCGGACCCTGCACCCCTCTAGGGACAGCCCAGCATCCACTATATAGTAATTTCATCTAGACCACATTTCCTTAGTTTGCTTATGAGAATATTATGTGGGACTGCGTCAAAAGGCTTACTACTATAAAGATCTATGACAGGTACAGCTTCCTCCCGTCCACTAGGCCAGTAACCCTGTCAAAGAAGGGAATTACGCTGGTTTAGCATGATTTGTTCCTGATAAATTCATGTTGGCTGTTCCTTATAATCCTATTATCCTCTAGGTGCTTCCAGACTGGCTGTTTAATAATTTGTTCCAGTATCTTTCTAGGAACTGAAGTTAAGCAAACTGGTCTATAATTCTCCAGGTTCTCTTTTTTTAAATGTCAGTACTATATTTGCCTATCTCCAGTCCTCTGGGACCTCACTCATTCTCCGTGAGTTCTCAGAGATAATCACTAACAGTTCTGCAATTGTTTCACCTAGTTCCTTAAGTATCCTAGCGTACATTTCATCAGGCCCCACTGACTTAAATACAGCTAACTTATCTAAATATTCTTTACTCTGTTCATTCCCTATTTTGGTTTATGTTCCTTTCCTCTTGTTGTTAACCTTTTTAGTGAAGACTGAAGCAAAATAGGCTTTAAACACCTTAGTCTTCTGTATAGAAGAAAAAAAAAAACGGCCACTCCGCTGCCCCGGCCGGGGTGTCAACAGGGAGGGCGGCATGCCCACCGCCCCGCTCCCTGAGCCAGGGCGCCGGCGGGGAGGGCAGCATGCCCGCGGCCCCACTGCCCCGGTTGGGGTGCCGGCGAGGAAGACTGTTTTTTAAAAAAAACAACAAAAAAACCCTGAGTGCCGCCCCGCCCGGAGGTGCCGCCCCAAGCACGTGCTTGGTCGGCAGTTGCCTGGAGCCGGCCCTGCTTCCTCCGCCCCCGGCATGCACTTGTCAGGTGACCAGTTCAGTTTAGTTGGCTCCTACCCAGCGCTGTGTTACGCTCGGCAGAAATCACCCCTCAGCGCCGCGCTGTACGCAGCTAGGGCACCGTTAGCCTGTATAAGACCGTGGGACAGAGCCTGGGAAAAGCTCCCTCAAGGCGAACGCTCGAAGAACGAGGGGAGTCCCGCTGAAGGCTGCTGCTGAGCACAGCAGTGGCCACGGGGCACGGGGAGAGAGGTGGGCTCGCTAGCTCAGCATGTCAGCTTTGGCTGCCCCCAGGCGCCAGTGGGCCACGGGGCCTGGTGCTTGGATAGCACATGCTGCCCCCGAGGGTCCAGCACAGCCACACGGAGCCGGCTCAACTCCCCCCGAGGGGTTTATGGTGCGGTCCCATGACGACTGCCCTGCAGTGATCCGTCTCCAGGGGACACAGACATGGATCAGAGCAGCAGGGTCTGCATCCAGGCAGTGGTCCTGGCCTGCTGGAGACAGTGGAGAGCCTCCCACTGCCTGGCTGCCCTAGGACTGTCTAACTGCCGAGGAGAATCCAGCGCCATCCAAGTAACAGCCGGTGCAACCCTCCTTCGATCAGCATCACCACAGCTTCCGGGTGCTTCTCCACCCACCCAGCGTCTGCTCCTGATCCATCTCCAGTCAGCCGGCTCTCAGCCCTGCGCCTGTTCCCCCCGACCCTGCACTAGGCATCCCACAGAGGCCTTACAATGGAAAGAGGAAGTTTGGTGTCACCAGCAAACGGAAGGATCAACCCTCTGCAAAGCCTTGGGGGTGTGAATAAACCCCTCTGCCAGCAGCTGCCAGAGGATTCTCTGTATTTCAGACCCTTACTTTGTACCCTTAACTCTCTTCATAAGCAATAAATAGCATCGTGTTCGATGAATTATTCTGAACACTCCTAGTCTAACCCATATCTGCACCACCATTAAAGGCAGATTCAAAGTGTCAGGACTTCTGACTGCCTCTCTTCAGACAGCAAGTGCCACGGCCTGAAGAGGACTTTATACATGCCCGTGTCACTTGGGAGGAGTAGCTGACTAGACATTGCAGGTGGAAGCAACCAGCTGTTCTCCCACCCACACGAGCCGCTACTTTGCCTGTCACCCCAAAACCACACTCTCTTTCCCATCTGGCCCACGAGACTCAGTAGGATGGGGGCGGGGGACTGGCAGCATTTCCAGAGAGATTAAACCCTGATCTGCCTTGACCAAAGTCAGCTGTGTCCAACCCAGAGGCAGGAGCAAATCAATGAAACTCTCAGAATCACCTGAAACTCTCTGAATTAGATTTCTTGGCTCTGCACAGCCAAGCTGGGCAAAGGAAAAAAGGTCACATTCAAAAAAGACTTCAAACCTGACACTTCATTCTGTTTCAGAGGCTATATGCTACCTTGTGTAGAACCACAATATCGTCTATTCGAATCAGCACCCGGCCACTGCAGAAGGTGAGTTTGCTGTAAGTCAGACAGAACACAGCGTGGAGCAGATAACACTTATATTAGATATGTTACATACAATGTACATATAGTGCAGAGCAGTGATATTTAGACAGATTTTCACAGGGATGGCAAAAGGCACATCCGTTACACTATGGATATCCAATTTCCAAGCACAGGGCACTAGAACTGTTGAAATTAAAGTGCATCAGATTTTTTTTAACATGTGCAAAACAATGTATTGTCCCTTGTTCTCAGAAAAGTCTGAAACACTCCGGCTGAAATTTTCCAGAACAATTCAGCCTGCAGCAGATATCCAGCAGGGAACATTTCAACCTGATTGGTTAACATTTGGCTAAATTATGAAACGGGGTCTTATAATTAGAATTGTTGGGCAACCTGAATAGCAGGTGTTTCTACAAGCCCTGCCTATACTATATATATTTACAGTCCCACAGGACATTCTCATAAGTAAGCTGAAGAAATGCAGGCTTGGTAGAATTACCATTAAGTGGATTCTTATTTGGTTAAACAACCGCAAACAAAGTGTAACTATTAATGGAATGATGTCAGATTAGAGGGAGGTCTCAAGTCGGGTTCCCCGGGGATCTGTTCTGGGTCCAGTGTTACATACATCTTTATTAATGACCAGGATGCAGGACTAGAGAGCAGACCGATCAAATGTGCAGGTGACACAAAGCTGGGAGGGGGGTTACCAACACTTTGGAGGTCAGAGCTAAGATTCAGAGGGATCTTGATGAATTGGAGAACTGGGTTATAGACAACAAAATGAACTTCAACAAAGACAAATGTGAGGTGCTACACTTAGGGAAGAAAAACCAAATGCACAAATACAGGATGGGGGATAACTGGTTTGGCAGCAGCAAGGCTGAGAAGGATCGGGGAATTGTAGTGGATCACAACATCAACATGAGTCAGCAATGCGATGCTGTTGCAAAAAAATGCAAATGCAATGTTAGGTTGCATTAACAGAGGCATAGCACGCAAGTCACAGGAGGTGATAGTTCTACTCAGCACTGGCTAGGCCTCAGCTGGAGAACTGTGTCCAATTTTGGTCACTGATGTATAGAAAGGATGTAAAGAAACTGGAAAGAATCCAGAGGCGAGCAACAAAGATGAGCAAAGGAACTGGTTATGTTTAATTTAGAAAAGATGGGATTAAGGGGGGACATGATATCAGTCTTTAAATACTTGCAAGGCTGCCATAAAAAAGATGGAGAAAGGTTGTTCTCTCTTGACACAGAGGGCAGGACAAGAGTCAGCAGGCTCAAACTACAGCATAGCAGATTTAGATTAAATCTCAGGAAAAACGTCCTAACTGTAAGAACAGTAGGACCATGGAACAGACGCCTAGGGAGGTTGTGGAAGCTTCTTCACCAGAGGTTTTCAAAAGGAGGCTGGACAGTCATCTGCCTTGGATGGCTTAGTCACAACAAATCCTGCATCGTGGCAGGGGGTAAGACTAGATGACCCTGGTGGTCCCTTCTAACCCCATGGTTCTATGTTCTATGGTTCTAGGATCTGTCAAATGTGAATAACAGAAGGAAATCATAAGATTCAGTGGAATGGCCCAAAGTGTAGTATTAAAGATCTGTGATATATTTGCTGTCTCTCTGACACCTGTGGCAAATTGCCGGCACTACTATGATGGGTCCCACGCTTTCTCTTCTTGTGGGGGGGTTTCAGGGCGCCATTTCTTGCCCCTGAACTGGGGTATCAGCTGTCCCACTAGTATCCCAGAGAAGGGGAATGGAAAGGGAGGGACCCGGGCCCGCCCTCTGCTCCGGGTCCCAGCCCAGGGGCCCTAGGATAGCGAGTAAACCACTTGTACTAATGATACTTTCCCCTGGGCTCCTTCTCTCTCCTGCTTGTGGGGCTTCCTGCCTTCCCTCTGCACAAGCCAGGTGTCCCTTTACCTAGGGTCTTGGTCTTCTTAGCCCGCCACAGCACTTCTCCAAACTCTCCTCTGCTTTCCTCCAAACCGCTCTCTGTTCCAACCCCAATCCACTGTGCTCTAACTCCTCCAAACTGCTCTCTGCTCCAACTCCAAACCACTCTGCTCTAACTCCTTCCGACTTCTCCCCTGTCTGCCTGAGGCAGCGGGTTTTATTAGGTTCCTGAGAGGGCCTTAATTGACTGCAGGTGCTCCAATTAACCTGTAGCCACCCTCCCTAGTCTCCAGGGAGCCACGCCTTAATTAGCCTAGGGCTTATATATTTCCCCTCTCACACTCTACTACTGCTCCCTGGCCCTCCTGTATCACACACCCCATGATATTTTCTGGGCTTGGGGCTCCCCCTTCCTTACAAACTGAATACCCTGCCTAGCTACATTGTAACCATCTCTAGGATTTGCAAACCTGGCCAGTGAACCTGAGATAAGTTATGCTGCCGGGTAAAACCAGGTGAAAGTCATTTTTCCAACATCTCTCTTGGTGGTATTGGATGTGTATCACTCTTGTGAATGATGCATTATGCAAAGTTGTTTTACTTTAAACAGGAATGAAGTTGCTAGGCCTATTTCTGCTCCTGGTTATTTGTGTAAGTCTGGAGTAACTTGCTAAATCAATGGACTTACTCCAGATTTACATTGGTATAACCGAGAGCAGAATTTGTGCCATGATTGTTATATCAGTGTCAGTTCTCATGCAGCGGTAAGACTGGAAACCACTGTCAAACTCTCAGCCTACAGTTCTAGTATCTATCTGTGTAGTGAACTATTGGCCTGCTCAACAGTTCTGGGAGGCAACCAGCCATTCCCTTGAGCCCAATGAGCTGTTCTTTGCAGCAAGATGGGGAAGTGTGAGGGAATCTGGGGGTAGCCTGAATGATGCTTAACAAAAGAGATGATCTTACCACTATCTCTTGTGTCTGGACAGAACATTTTTCAGTGCTCACTGTAGCCCAGAGGGGAAGAGTTAAAGAAGGAGCCTAGCAAAGAAAAGAAAAAAATACAATACAATACAATATAAAAATAGAATATTGGCGAACAAGACTCCTTCTCCCAAAAGTTCACAACAAAGCCTCATACTTGGTTCATTCTGGTGAAGGTTAAGCTTGGAAGGTTAAAGCTAGACAAACTCAGAGTAGAAATAAGGTGAGGGTAATCAAACATTGGAAAATGGGCCTAAGGGCATAATGGAAAGTATTTAAATGAAGACTGGGTGTCTTTCTGAGAGATCTGCCCTGGGTCAGCCAATAGGTATGGGCTGGATATAGGAATCCCTGGTTGAGGGTCTGTGACCTGCATTAGGGAGGAGGTCAGACTGGATGATCAATATGGCCCCTTCTGGCCCTAAAATCTATGCATGTGAGCAGAGAGAAATAAATAAAGTTGCCCTCCCTGCCCGTTGAATATCTTCTCTCCACGTAACTTTAAAATAACCCTCCCTTCCGTCCATTTTGACACAGGCCCCTAATCAACTGTTTTACTTTTTTCAACCCACCCTCTGTGCCCTCAGGAATTTGAGTGCTTCTTTATTTTTGCATTCAGCATCTTCTACAAGGGCTATATCCTCTCCTTGTTCCAATCCCTTCTCAAGACACTCGGTTTCCAGGAAACCTACAGGAAACAGCTCAGCAAATACTGGCTAGGCTGGGGAAACTGGATATAGGAACTGTGTCTCAGAAGTGCAGATGTAGGTATTTTAAGATTAAGGCTATCAATATTAAAGTGCTTTGTTATTGCTCAAGAGTCAGCCAATACTGACAGCACTGGAAGGCAGTGTGAGCTAATAAATGGGCCCTGGTCTGGGAGTCAGGGCACCTGGGTTCTATTCCTGGCTCTGCAACTGACTGATTGTGTGGCCTTGGTCATGTCCTTTCCCCTCCAGTCTGTTTAGAGTCTGAGCTCTTGGGGGCAGAGACTTTAACTCTGTGTCTGTGCAGTGCCTAGCACAATAAGGACCCACACTGCTACTATAATAATGAACAATAATTTGCTAGATGAGGATAAATGCTGTAGTAGCATTAGCATGCTGCCCATCTAGCAGAATGACCGCTGTAGCTCCCAAAGCAGCTTACAGGCTGTGGGGGTGGCTCTTTCAGACATTACTCTCTCATCCTGCACTGGGGAGGAGTACTTTTTCCTAAAATGGATTTTAAAAACATCCCAAATTCTGACTGGGTTTCCCAATCACATCACCATGCAGTGGAATCTCAGTCCTTTAGGTCAAAACCTTCTTTTACTTGGAGACGACTCGGACAGACTAAAACTGCAGAGCTGGTTGGATATTGGGGAAAAGAACTGTTATCTGGTAAACATTGCCTGAGTTCATAATGGGTGAAATCTATCCCTGTGCGGAGAGCCAGCAAAAGGCCCATGCACCCCAAAAGTCCTCAAAATAGGGCTTAACGGGGACTTAAATAGTGCCTGGGTCTTGTGTTGTTAGTCCCGCTGCACAGGAGTGAAGTTCACCCCAAGTAGACAATAGCGTTCCAGCAATATTGACCAGTCTGTATAAGCTATGGAGCAGTTCACCGAGAACTCTTCTGCAAAGCTAGATGGATTTGGAGTCCAGTGTATAGTACAGGCCCCCTTCCCCAAGCTCTGTTCCTTCCCAGTGCCCTCCCCTCCCTTTTCACACTCTGCTCAACATTTCCTTCCGCATTAGAACCTGTAGCTACTTCAGCCTCTTTGGGGCCTCAGCGAACACAATTTCCTTATTACTGGAACATCATCCGTAAACCCGGGAAGCTCACCTGAAAGCTGATGCGATGGTGAGTATGGGTAGGGGCAAGAGCTTTTCTGCATAGTTCAGCTGGTGTCTCAGGGGGTCCAGCCATCTGGTCAGCATGCCTTGAAGTGAATGGACTGGTTATCTAGATGTTGCCCACAAGCTTTGTAGTCCACCAAGAGCTGACAGGCCATAGTGGGTTTATATTTTTAAAACAAACTAAGTCTGCCCAGGCCCATAGGAGCAGGGGGTGCGGCAGAGACTGGTCTGTTTCTCTCTCTCTCTCTCACACACACACACACACATCACCAAACCTTATTTACTATCTAATTTTCATTTAAGATTAAGGGGGACAGAAAAACAAGGGGCAGAGAAAACACGGACACGGAAGTACACGTTGGAGAAAAACAGAGTTCTCACTCTTTCTTTGGGTGCAGCAAGGCAGATACATTTTATTAACTCAAGCAATTGCACAGAGGGAGAGAGTGCACTAGGACACAGGGTTTCCCCCTCCTAGGCAGGTCTCTCAAAAGATAAACAATTAAGGCAAGCATTTATACTTTTTGTTACATACAGTAATGATCAATAGTTTGTTTATATTATGTCTTGCCCATTCCTGTATTTTCTCACTTCTGTTCTCAAAACATAGCTATCTCAAGGTTGGGTCACGCTGACTCTACTCTGCTGCCTTTTCACCCACTTCTGACGTGAGCCCTGCTTCTACAAATCTTGCGTTATTACAGCTAGAGTTAGCCTGACTCTTGCTCATATAGAGGCCTGCATCCAAATTCCCTCTACCGACTTCCACAATGTGCATTAACTCTAGAGTGCTCTGCCCACTCTGACTCAAAGGAGGGCACTGCCCCTGCTTGTAGGAGTAGGAAGGTGCACTACAGAGAGAAAAACAAGTCACAGATGACCTAGTTACATACAGCCCCCGGCAGAGAATTCAAACCCTAAGGAAGGAAAGGACCACCATGTGTACTTCAAAAGCATCTCTACCACACAGAGTCCTGGGGTGTAGCCTATGTGATGAACTGGGGTATTGATTAATCTCTTTGACCACAGGGGTCAGTAAGGGTTTGGTCTCCTGAGTGGCTATAGCATTGGGGAGATTATCACAAGCATCATTAGAGTGGGAGACTGGAGGAGCACACCAGAAACAGTTGCAATTTATCTCCAGTACCTTTATTAACAAATCCACGAAGCGGCTAAACAATCCCACAAACACTGAAACATCACCGCCGAGAGAGAAAGAGAGTACAAAGCGTTTAGCCCTGTGACCGGCGTCATTCACATCTCGTGCTGGGAGTGTGTCATTTCCTTCCTCTTCAGCATCACCATCACCACCAGTGACTGTCATCCTGGTGTCTCGGCAGGCACACAGGCTGGAGTACGGCTTTTATAAAGGGGGGTGGACTAGGCCCCGAGGCCCCCTTCTGTTCTAGGAGCCTCAAGGTCCTGCCACACCCATCCCAGGAAAGAAGCAGTGGCACTAAGTTCTCCAAGCAGCTTATAGAGACTGTGCAGGAAAGCAGCCAATCAGGGGGAGGCTGCAAGGGGCTAGCCAATCAGAGGGTTTCAGGCTAGTATAAAAGGAGCTGTGGTGCGGAGCAGTGCCTATGGTGCTCCTAGCTGGCTGAAGGGGACTGTAGCCCCAGGGACATCTCAGTGTGGGCAAGGGGTGAGGGCAGCGAGGAAGAGCTCCTGGCTGGGCCTGAACATGGATGAGCCCTGAGGTAAGGGTGATGCTTTGGTGAAGGCCGGGGCTGTGGGGAAGTGGCCTAGGGAGCTGAAGGCAGGCTAGTTAAAGGGATTTGGCACTGTGTGGATGCTATTCTTAGGGTCCCCGGGCTGGGATCCAGAGTAGTGGGCATGTCCATGTCCCCCCATAAGTTACTGGGGAAGTAGCCTACAACTGGACAGCAATAACCCCCAGAAGGGGATCTGAACTGTTAAGAGGCCCAGCTGGGGGCAGGCCAGAGTGGGCGATGAGTCTCCAAGGAGGAAGCCCTGGGTGTATGGCCCCCTACCAGAGCCAGGAGTGCTTAAAGAATGTGTTGGACTAATGCCCTGGAAAGGGTCTGTGTGAGTTGTGTTCCTCACAGGCAGTGCCTGACGCAGCTGGAGGCTGAGTCACTGAAACTGCCGGTAGGGGGCACCAGAAATGGAGAGAAGTGGAGAGAAGTGCAGATGCGCTTCACCAGAACGGGGTGCTCATGAGGGGTGGGTGCCATGCTACTACAGTTACACTGATGCCCACTGGGGTTCATAAATAGTTACGAAGGTTTCAAAATCTTTTCTTTATTTGAATTTCCACAGCCCACTACTTTTGGGGTGCCCTGTTTTGTGTTCATAGGCTAACTTGATTAGTTCTCGTTATACTCATTAACATTTATGTAACTCAGTCACCATAAGAACCTGTGGTTACCACATTGCTGATACCCTATGTAACCCTGGCTCCATGGGTCACAACTGAGAATACCAAATTCAAGACAAACTGCTGAGAAATAGGGCAGACATGCCCCCAAACTGGTGATTATTCTCCCATAAGATATACCAAACCAGCAACAAAAGTGAACTTCTGTTTCACCACGCTGGCTAACAAGAAGTCAGAAGAGCAGTCTCCTTAGGCATTTCAGTCCTTGTATCACCACCAAAAACAAAACAGAAAAAGTCTCTGCTTGCTCCCAAATCACTGGAAGGTCTTCAGTCCCTTGGTTAGAATGCTCCCATTAGTATAAGCTCATAGTCCAGACGTCTGAGCAGGAAAGAGGCAAAATGGAGCTGTTTCCAGGGCCTTTTATAGCTTCTGCCAAGGGAAGGGAAACCCATTGTTCTCACTGTGGAAAATTACAGGGAGCAAGATGGTGTTTGGGGTCACACGGGCAAGTCCCATGTCCACGCATGATTTCGCTTAGTCACAGCAGAAGCCATCACCCATACTCCAGATAGAACGTGCAAAGGAAAGTCCATTAAGGTAGATACGCATCTCCCATGGTCCAATCTTCCTGTGTGCTAACTGCAGGATTTCCTGAGGGACGGATGGAACAACCCCAGACTCAGAGAGAACCCACTAAGAACCACTGAGGCAAAGCAACTGACGAGGGAAAATGTTTTAAAGTTTGGGCACTATAATATATATTAATCTTTTCGTAAAAAATATTACTATTGTAGGAGGAACCCCTGGGAAAATAATTCAAAACTTTTCTTTTAGAGGCACAAACCAGTATCGATGGCGCAGTGAAACACTTACAGCATGTATTGCATATTTATTACTATATTTACATCACTGATATAATGGCGAAGAATTAGTCACACCCCCAGACAAAGTTGTCAGAATAATCAGTCTGCTGAAATGCCACCTGCTCTTTGTTTGTGTGGGTGACAGACTGGGCAACTCTAATTACTGAAGGAAAATCCTGGCTAAAGGTTGGTTTCTCTCGGGTAAAACATGTGACCAGGGCAGGTTTTTAAATGGCAAAATGATGCTCTCTCTTAATCTTTATATAACCAAAGAGCTGACAGCAATTCCGCAGGCTGAGCTCATTCTGACTGTGCTGCAAGCCCTCAGGGGTGGGATTGGTGACACTGTGCAGCTTGCAGTGTCTGTCTTTTATGTGTCAGAGGGGTAGCCGTGTTAGTCTGGATCTGTAGAAGCGACAAAGGGTCCTGTAGCACCTTATAGACTAACAGACGTATTGAAGCATAAGCTTTCGTGGGTGAATACCCACTTCTTCGGATGCAAGCAGTGGACATCCGAAGAAGTGGGTATTCACTGATGAAAGCTTATGCTTCAATACCTGTTAGTCTATAAGGTGCCACAGGACCCTTTGTCGCTGTCTTTTATGTGCTGTGTCTAGCATGGGTTAGAGCAAGAGGTTGATTCCATGGTTGAATCACATCTCCTAATAGCCACACACAGCTGGAGCAAGGTCGCACGTTCATTAGAGTATAGTTGCCTGCCCCCAAAAGCCCACAAACCCCTTCTCTCCACTCAGCTAATGTTATCCTGGGGTAGGCTGAAAGCAGCTATTCTTACATCACAGCAAACATTGCTGCCCCCGGCGGCCACCCGGTCTGATGGAGAGAGACGTGCTCACGCTCAACAGGTACATCTCCACAAGGAGGCTAAGAGCCTGAGTCTGCAGACTTGGGCATCTGGGGCTCATGCTATGCCACAAAAACCAGCTGTGTAGATGCTCAGGCTCCGGCTGTGAAGCCCAGGGGGGCAGATGGGCTTCGGAGAACAATCTCCCGCCCAAGCTGACATGGACTAAACAGCCGTGTTTAGTGCCGTAGCACAAGCCCCAGTCGACGTGAGCACTGAGATTCACTGCCAGGTACTGTCAGCTGGACTCACTGCTAAAATCCCCTGCTTTGAAACCAACAAAAAATGGCCATCCTGGGTCAGACCCATGGTCCATCCAGCCCAGTGTCCTGTCTTCTGACAGTGTCCAATGCCAGGTGCCCCAGAGGGAATGACAGAGCAATTCTCAAGAAATCTGTCCCCGCTCATTCACTCCCAGCTTCAGGTCGTGAGATCCTGGCTGTGACTTCCCAGGTCTTGAACCCAGGCCTGAGAGTCCCCAAACAGCTGCTGCATCGGCACCAAGTTTCTAATCTGCTGGGGGGTGCTCCTCCCACCCCAGCTCTGCCCAGGCCCCGGCCCCACTCCACCTCTTCCCCCAAGACTCCACCCTCACCCTGCTTCTTGACGCTTCCCCAATATAGCCTGTTCATCTATTTCTGATAATACTATTCTTTACTATCATTTGAACCAATTTGCCTGGTACTGAAGTTAGGATTACTGGCCTGTAATTGCCAGGATGGCCTGTGAGCTTTTTTAACAATGGCTGTTACATTAGCTACCCTCCAGCAATATGGTTGAGTCTGATTCAAGCAGTAGGATACCTACCACAGTTAGTAATTCCGCAATTTCATTTCTGAGTTCTTCTGGAACTCTTGGGTGATACCATCTGGTCCTGGTGGCTTAGTACTGCTGTTTTATCAGTTTGTTCCAAAAGCTTTATTGACACTGCAAGCTGGAACAATTCCTCAGATTTGTCATCTAAAAAGAATGGCTCAGGTTTGAGAATCTCCCTCACATCCTCCGCAGTGAAAACCGATGCAAAGAATTCATGTAGCTGCTCTGCACTGGCCTTGTCTTCCTCGCGTTCTCCTGTAGCACTTCACCGCAAAATACATTGGCAGGATGATTCTTGTGTCGTAGGCCATTACCTTAGCACCTAGGCCATTCACTCTGAATGCTGACCTCTGGCTGAAAGCAATACTGGAGTTTTAGGTGACCTTGCTACGGTAGTAACTCTGGTATTTGCACCCATTCATGGTACTAGCTGGTTTGGTTAAATCCCTAGATCCTGGGTCATTTGGTTACATGAGAATCTTCCTTTTCCTTTAAAAATATGAAACACAAGTTTCTAGCCCTCCTAGTTTTGGAGAAGAGCCTGAAAATGTGGCCCCTAAAGACTCAGACAAGAAGGGAAAGAAAAAGCCCCAACGTTATATTTAAATGAAAAACCTCTGAATTTTTAAGCCACTTTTCGTGTCCTTGGGGTGTCAGTGGTGTCTGCGGCCAAGGTTCCCCAAAGTACGTCGGCACCGAGACCCCTAGTTAGGTTCTGCTGTGATGTACAAAACCTGCTGAGCCCTGTGGCTGCCTCAGCTCCCTCGGCACCTGTGTTTTTTGCAGCGAACGTTCACCTCAGTGCCTGGGTTTCTGCCTCTCCATACGGGTGCCTCTGTCTCCCTCTTGGTGCCCCGAGCAGGTCACAAACCAATGGATGATGGATGTTGATCCACGTAAGTCGCCTGTGGGCCCCAATCCAATAGGGGCCTGTGAGCATGTCTACAGGGTCCGGACCCTCCTGTGGGTTCCCACAAAACAGCCGGGGGGGGGGGGGGGCACTCCCTACTAACTTCTATCCCCATGGCTCGAGAACTCACCTGGGCTGTGGGAGACCCACAGCTCTAGTCCCCGCACCCCGGTGATGAGGAGCTGGGAAAGCTCTCTAACCACGGAGCTACAGGATATTCTAGTGTGGGGCTCCCTCTCCTGCTGAAGCTGTTCCACTCTGGATAAATAGAGAACGGGTGGTTGGAGCAGGGAGCCTGGATCTGGGGTCAACCGCAGCCTGGGCGAATGCTCTAACTGCTAGGCCAGAGGGTCACTCATGCTTCTGCGTCCTCTTGCTGTCTCTGCCCCATCATGATTTTTTCCTCCTCCCTCGCTCCCCAGCTTCTTGCAAAACAGGATCGGCTCCTGACTTCAGAGAGGGTTCCCAGCTGTGGATCACAGCAGTCTGGACTTAGGCGCATATCTCTGAGGGGTTGGGGCTTAGCCTATACCCCCTTTGGTCGGCAGCTCCCTACTTAGCAGGCTGGGTTCTGTCAATCACGGTCTAAGGTACCTGTCTTTCCCCAGTCATTATACAGAGAGCCTGGCACCTAACCCGGCTTTTAGGACCTCCGTGTGTTCCAGTGGTTTTCTGGGCCTCTAAACATTGGGTGCTTTGGGACTCAGTATTACAACTCCTAACTCCTCTTGCGTGTCCAAGCTGACATGTCTTTTTCTCACCCTCCTGGCTATTTTAGAGCCTAATCAGACCTTACCATTGGATCAGGACCCTAACTGGTCTTGCCTTGATATTTTTCTACTTCTGTAGCAATTACAGAATAACTGTCTTCAGGGTAGAAAGATGGATGTTACTAGTCACAACCAGGGACAGGGAAGGTTAGGGAGGTACTATAATAATGCCTGGCATTTCTGTTTTAATAAAGTCAAAGTCAAAGCCTCTGACTGCCAGATGCTTGGACTGAAAGACAGAAGATGGCTCATTCAATAATTGCCTTTTCTGTTCATTCCCTCAAAACATCTGGCACTGGCCACCGTCAGAATACAGGATACTGGGCTAAATGGACCATTGATCTGACCCAGTCTGGCCGTTCTTCTGTTCTTAAAGTCTCTATAATACCAATTATAAAGGAAACACAGTTTAGATTGAGTTCCCAAAGAGTCAGACTGTGCTGCTCCCTGTCACAGGTCTTGGAATGGTGTTGAAACTGCCTAGAAAGTAAGGGGGGGCGGGGGGGAATCTCCATTGAAGCAGCACAGTGGGAAGTGCCAAAAGTAAGAGATCAAAGGAGAATGCTATTACACACTCACATGTGTGACAAAAGGGGCTTTGCTCATGCAAAGTAATCCATAGTCTTGCGGTGCTATGTAAGCTGCAGAAGATTGATGAATGCTCTACACCCAACCTAGTCATCTGAAATATGACTAGGTTATTGAAACATTTGTGTGCGTAGATCCAGGCAGGGAGGGTTGGAAAGAAGGTTTCACATAAAATTCCCTACCTAAAGTAAAAGGATTTGAATGTCTGCCATTACCTACATAAAGTGGTTATTTTACATAATATGGAGGATTTCCTGAGCTACAGTAGTAAATCATGAGTTTCTGAAAAATAATACAATTTTCTAACACAAATGGTACTGCACACAACATGAGGTAACTATTAGGGAAGTCGTCAAGATACAGAGAGATGAATAAATCACTAGTCTGCAAGCTGATGGTTGCATAGGAACCAGTGGTCATGATCTGATTACATTCAATATAGGCAAGGAGAGGACAGTCCCAACTAGTAAAATATATATTTGGGGCTTCAAAAGGGCTAGTGTCCCAAAGCTTAGGAGAATTATGAGCATAGCCTAGTAGGAGGAAAAAATTAGACAATATAAATGAAAATTGGGAGTTCTTAAAGAAGAGTTTATTAAATAGTCAAAAAGAAAGAGGATAACTTTAGCTAAAAGCCCATTCTGGAGCTGTGATGAAGCGAAGAAATCAACTAGAAATAATAATAAAAATCAATATATAACACATGGGGGGGAAGGATATAGGTAGCAGTCAATATACATTAAATGTTATGAAGTGTAGAAAATAAGGGAAACTAAAAACATCTCTTGATGCATTCTGATCAAGGCTGTATGCCTTTCTTGAAGATATGATTTAGTCAAACATGTTATTGGACTCGACATGGAGGCAAGTGGGTTTCTTTGACCTGGTTAAACGGAAGTCAGATTAGATGATCTGATGGTCCCTTCTGGACTTAAGAGATACAGTATAAACTCGAAGGTCTCTAGTGTGTGTTTGTGTTAATGTTACCAATTTGGGATGCAGGCTTCCGCCACTGACATCCATGGGAATTCTGCTATTGACCTCAGTGGGAGCAATGTCTGGAGTGGTTTTCAGATGACAGAGCAAAGCCAAAAAAATACTCTGCAAATCTACCTACTGCTAAAAAGTTTGGTTTTAAAGACTTTTTAGGGCTGCTCCTTGCACCTTCACTAGCAGTTACTGGTGTCAGAGCTCAGGGGGGATTACAGAACTTTAAAGATGCTGTGTGATTTCTGCTGTCTCCAATGTGTTTGATAATCTGCAAGAAGCATTTTCTAGCACCTAAAAGAGGTGGGAACCTGCTCTATCGTTCCAGGGGCTGGTGGAGGGTTACTGATTTGGATAATTTGCAAGTTAGACATGTTGCTGTTCTTGCAACTCTGGTGCTAAATTCAGACTGTGCTTGAGGGGAGCTACGATGACATGGAAGATAAGTTATTTTTTAAAACATCTGTGGTTCATATTTCATAAAGCTTGAGTCTGACAGTGCTGCAGTTTTTAGTGTTGCTTCCCCACATCCCCACCCCCGTAATGAATTCTGAGTTACGGATGGTAGCAGTCTGAAGCTGCTTTGGGCTCTCATAGAAAAGGCCTCGCTACAGACAGGTGGAGTTTGAGGCTGACATATAAAAATTATGCGCACGTGCATCTGCTTTTTGATCAACACTTAGTGCATTTTCATGGGTGGTCCAAAGGTGTCTACTTTGAGCACTTTAATTTCTCTAGGGAAAGTGCTTCTAGGACAGCCATTACTGTACAGTAGAACCTCAGTTATGAACACATCAGGAATGGAGGTTGTTTGTAACTCTGAAATGTTCATAACTTTGAACAAAATGTTATGGGGTTTTTTATGTAAAGTTTACAACTGAACATTGACTCAATACAGCTTTGAAACTTTACTAGGCAGAAGAAGAATGCTGCGTTCCCTTTTAGTAGTTTATGTTTAACACAGCACTGTACAGGGGGGCAGGAACAATTTGTATAGTGGGGGTGCTGAGAGCCATTGAACCAAACTGTAAACCCTGGATATAATGGAAACCACTTCAAGCCAGGGGGTGCTGCAGCACCCCCAGCACCCCGAGATCCAGCACCTCTGGTACTGTACTGTATTGGCTTTTTGGGGGGTCTCTGCTGCTGCCTGATTGCATACTTCCAAATGAGGTGTGTGGCCGACTGGTCAGTTTGGTTCTCCGGTGTTCAGAATTCTGCGGGTCTCCTGTACTTTCTAAGCACCAACACAGTAATTATAGAGTCAAAACCAGGCCTCACTCAGGGCCAGTGCCAGGGGGTTGGACTAGATGACCTCCTGAGGTCCCTTCCAACCCTGAGATTCTATGATTCTATGATTAGTAGCTTTTGTTTCTGATACTTTTACATTTTTATTCAGTGAATAGTCATTGAACCGCAGGAAGCAAGTGCTTCCCCATAAATGTAGGAGATTCAAATTCAAGTACCTGCTCCGACAATTATTTATGTATACAAAGTGGACCAGCTTCAACAGGAGAAATTGAGAGCCGCATCCCACGGCCCTATGGCTAGGGAACAAAGGTCAAGTTCAAATCCCTTGTCTACATCAGGCCGAGCAGGGACTAGACCTGTTGGTCTCCCACATTTCAGGTGAGTGCCGTAACTCCTGGGTGAGAGCTGATAAAGGGAGGTGGGGGCAGCAGAAGCACTCCCCTTTCGGTGACTCTAGTCCTCTTGTCCTTTGCTTCTGCCCAAAAAGCCTGACATTGAAACAGGTTTTCAAGTGTCAAAGTCAAATGTTTCATTGGGACTCAACTCACATTTTTATCAATGTCTCAATCCACCAAATTTTAAGAGATTTCATTTTCAGTTTGACCCAGAAGGATTTTTTTCTATTTTTTCAGAATTCCCAGCGAACCAAAAACATCCATTATTCACCGCGCTCTAGGAGGACACTGGGGGGCTGAGCTTGTTCTACGGAACTATCGATAGAAGCCGCCTGTAGAAACTCATAATTTGTTCCCTTGCTTTGTTTTTTACCGTGTGGGATTTTTGTCTGTCTGTATGATCGCTGATGTAATGAAATTATTTGTCACAGACAAGTATGAAAGTAAATTGGCACATGGTTTGTTCTAGCCTTTATATAATGCAGAGCCAATTTCATATCATGTGAATTATGCATGGCCCCATACAAGGGAGGTGGGAAGGATTAGAGCAACGGTGCTAGTCATTTAATGCTTCTGGGCAGAGCATTCTGTAACTGTCCATTCTGATACCGACCCACCTGGAGAGCTCGGTTAAAAAGCAAGAGTGATGACTGGCCTTGCGTGAAAGTATTCTTGCATTGAACTGTCTGAATGCTGAAAGGACTTAGTTCTGCCGTAATGTCTGCAGACAGAAACAAAGGATTTACATGTCAGAACTAAATATGTACCACTCTGCAAAGCAATCAGCTTTCTGAATTTGCTACACAAGCAGCCAAGATCTAATGGGCCAGGTTCACTAGTAGCTTTGCTTTCTGCTACCTCAGAAATACTCAGCTTAATTCACCTATGGCCTCCTGAGGAATACTATGTGCAGGACTGGTAGTGGTCACCCCAGCTGAAAAGGAGACTGCAGAACTGGGAAGGGTTCAGAGAGGAGCAATGAGCATAATCAAGAACCTAGAAAAACTCCCCTGTGGGGAGAAATTGAATAGAGTGGGATTATTTAATGTAGAAAGGAGATGAATAGAGGAGGACACGATACAAGTATATGAAATAATGAATGATAAAGAGGGTAGATCAGGGAGTCTGTTCTTCCTGTCTCATAACTAGAGCTAGAACAGGTTCTCCATCAGAAAATGCCATTTTGACAAAACAAACCATTTTATTTCACTGATACAACTTTGCAAAAAACATTTGAAAGACAAATTGGAGACATTTCAAAAAATGCCACAGTATCCTGTTTCACTATTTTCAGACCCCAAAGTTGTTTGGTTTTTGAAATTTACATATATAATAAAAAAGGTCAGAACTTAAATGTAACACTTCAATTGACCCTAAACATTTTTTTAAAAAATCAACCTTTTGGCTTTTCTTCCTGACTTGGTATGATTCTACCGCCCCCCACAAAATCTCAGTTTTCCCACTAGCTGTACTCCTAACACAAGAGGAGAAGGCATTCAATGATATTACAAGGAGGCAAATTAAAAACTGATGAGCAGAAATATATTTTTCCACACAATGTGTAGTTAGACTGTGAAATTCACTGCCACAAGAAGAACTGAGCAAGATTCTAAAAGTGATTGGACATGATATGGATAATGAGAATAGCCCGAGCTAGCATTAATTATCTAGCTTTTTGAAAGGGGATATTAAACCTGCTACACAGCTTTAGCCAATCCCTGACTATTAGCGACCAAGACACAAGGTTGGGGACAGATTACCCCATGTCTGCTGCTGGAGGGTTCTTACACCTTCCTCTGAAGCAATGGGAGCTAGTTACTGTCAGACTAGACTAGAAGGATCTCAGCTCTGATCCATTATGACGATTCCTACATTCCTACCTGGCCACTGACCCAGAGGGTGTGCATGCTTTGCATTGCGCTTACTGCCGCCTTACGTAGCAGAACGGCACAGTGTATGCAGAGCGTGTCGGTGACCCTAGCCCAGGACTCTCTCTGCCGGGTATGTGACCACATGCTCATGACAGAAGGGCATGTAACAGGAGCACTTCCACTTACTGGTGCTCCTCAAGCCAATGCCAAAATTCAGGTAAACTAGCAATGACTGGCTGTCACTTCGGCCCTGATCCTGCGAAGCAAGCCAGGATGCATGCAGGGTCACTAACACAGACCTCTTGGCAGGATCTGGGCCTAAGGTGTTAGCAGGCTCCTGTTCTCTCACGAGAATGTAGTGCATAATTAATATTGATGCAGCTAGTTCCAAACAGGGACTGAACCAAATCTGGATCTTCAGTCTTCCAATTACAGCTGGGTGAAAGCGTGTTCAGGCAATAGCCTATTAGCCGAAAACTGCCGGGCTTGGTGGTGAACGAATGATTCCGAATTACAATGAATAGTCACTGGGGCAGGGAGAGAGCGACTCCTCCATAGCCGGGTGCTGAGGGCTTACACCTGAGTGGGGGGAGAGCCAGGTTCAAATCCTTGCTTAAGAGGCAAATTATATATACAAAGCAGAACAGCTTCAACAGGAGAGGATGAGAAAAGCCTGCCACAGCAAACGTCCTGTAGCCCAGTGGTCAGGGCACTGTCCTGTAGCATGGGAGATTCTAGTTCACATCCCTTCTCCACATCAGACTGGGGGGGGAAACTGATCCCAGGGCTCCCCCAGCCCAGATGAGTGCCCTGGTGGGGAAGGGAGTGGAAATAGCACCCCCCTCCTCTTGCTGGTCTGTGAAGTTGCCTCAATGGAGATGGGTTGAACGAAGTGCCTTGTTCAGACATTCTAACACTTTTTAATTCACTGAAACTTTTTTTTGTTTGACCCCCTAAAAGAACTTTTTTTGGAATTGCCAGTGAACTGAAAAATCTGTTATTCACCCAGGGTTACTTCCAGTGTGGCAGGGATTTTTTTAAATTCAGTTTACTGAAAACACTAGCAAAAATATTGTATTTGTGATTAGTAGCCTGCTGTATCACTCTGAAGTATAGCCTATGTCTGAAATGACTAGTCTAGCTTGTGTTCTAGTTGTTGGTTTAATACTGTCTGGAAATGGGAAAGAAAAGGATAATTGTGCACTCTATTTACCTGCTATACTGGGGAAGACAAATAATACACGTCAACCAGCAAACCATTACCTGGTCTTAGACACCTTATTTGAGCCCCTTTATGTAAGATTTGGGGCCACTACAGGACCTTGGTTGCAACAATGATCTATACGGTCCCAGTTTAAGCCAATAACTTCACACCCGGCTTTACTATGTCCCTGGTCCCCTTCCAGAGACAGCTCCTTTCTAACTGAAAACCCCAGTGCTGGTCCTTCCTAGGCTAAGCTCATCACCACGCTGGAAAGCTACACCAACAAGCAGTTCTTCTACCCACTCCCTAAGTAAGTAGCTTGGCTTTTATCCCCACTCCCAGCAGGCCTGGCAGACGTCCCATGGTCTTTGAGGAAACCAAGCCCAGCTCATCCTGTGACAGAATCCTACAAATAGTTAAATAATCCCACTGATATGATACGAACCCTCTCGTGCTTTATTTCCATACTACGTCTGAAATGCAAACACCCAAGTAAGCCAGAGTTTTCGGGTGAAATCCTGTTAACTTCAGTCAGGCCGAGAGGTCACCTTCAACATATGCAAGGCCAGGTAGAGCTAAAACACCATTCTGTCTGCTACTGCCGTAAGTGTATGCTGCATCGGGCCGGGAGCTCCTCCCTGGACGTTACCCGGGAGAGGGTCAGGCCACGAGGGGAGGCAAACAGAACAAGCCCAGACTCGCTGCTAGTTTTA
This sequence comes from Macrochelys suwanniensis, assembly GCA_033296515.1. Lineage (NCBI taxonomy): Eukaryota > Metazoa > Chordata > Testudines > Chelydridae > Macrochelys > Macrochelys suwanniensis. The sequence continues at coordinate 1,149,294 of CM065781.1, read as the reverse complement.
TGGGTGCTGACAGAAGTTGCTGATGCAGCCGGGTCTGACACAGCCGCTTGGCCTGTGTTTTATTGGCCCTGCTGCTGTTCAAGGTCATGGCAGAGATGCGCTTAGAGACCCAACCATCCTGTGTTTCTCAGCTTTCCTTTGTGCACGTGGCAGCACGTTGTGTGGGGTCATGGCCACTCTGTCCCTTGTGTGCTTGGTCAGGCCACACACTGGCCATGGGCTCTGCTAGCACAGACCCTCACACTCAGGCCGTGTATCTTTAGCTCCCGATCCCATGAGCGTCCATCTTCCCCTGCAGAAAACTTCTCCTGGGCCTCCCCTGCTCTCTGCACATGCATCCCTGGTCTCCCTCAGCCCCACCTCCACAGTGGGCCACCCCCAAGTTACCCACAGGCTTCTTTCCTGGCCAGGTATGGCTTCTGCCCCTTCTCTCCCTGGCTGCTAGGGGCTGCCCGCTGTGGGACGTCATTGTCCCCGTGGCACATGCTGGGGAGGGACAAAGCTACACAAAGCACAGAGCTGCTGTGCACACTTTGTTGCCTCACACGTGTTAGGCACACTGAAGTCCCAAGCAATGCAGCCAGTCTCCAGGAGTCTTTGCTGGTGTATCCAAGACCTGCTCTGGTCCAGCTGGAGAGGGAGCTGGTGACGTAATGCCAACGTAGCATTGTTACGTGCGCTCCTTGGGGAGTGTCATAGGTTACACCTCTGGGGCACCCCTGGGGCGTGAGTAGCTCTCTCCTCCCAGACATCCCCCTCTGGCTCTAGGTCTTGCTGTAGCACCTTTCTGGGGCACAGGGTGGTCTCCCAGCTCCAGGTTTTAGGGAGGCAGATCCCTCCTCTGGACATGACCTCACTCCAACACACACAAAATAATCCTGCCGCCCATCAAGCCGCTCAGGCTCACGCCAGTTCCCTGAAAGGCAGAAGGTAAATAACCTCTGGGAGAGGGGCTGGGCTCCGAACCCCACGTGTCTGGGAGGCCCAGGCTGTACGCCCTGGACTCTCATGAAAACCAGCATGAGGATGGTTCCTGTTCCTCTCCTGAGGGGCCAGCAGCAGAGACTCTTCAGCAGCTTTGTGGGTAAGCAGCCCCTGCTCTGTGGCGCCAGGGAGCTCGTTGTGTTAATCTGCTTCTCTGCATCCTGTCCAGCCCTGAACAGGGACCCGCCAGGTTCACCAGGCCTCACAGGTGCACTGGGGGGATGTGGGGCTGAGTGTGCCACAGAGAAGGAGAGACTCTAGGAACTCCTCAGTGCCAAGTGGCAAAGGGTTCCCTGTTCTAGAGCAGCAGCTCCTGGACAGACTCTCTACCCAGTACACCGCTTTGGCGTGTTTATCCCTAAAGAATGTCATGTGAGATCCTGACTGAAAGCCAGGATGACACTGGCTATTCGTAGACAGCAGTGTGAGATGTACACATGCACACCACGGCCGAAGTTACACATACGTGTGCTGGAAAATACGTGTTCAAGTCCGAATCAAGGGGGGTTGACAAATGGTTTTCGCCAGACAAAGGGATAAGTATTCCCCTGTCTGCCACGTAATTTGAGCATGGTAACCCAACTCAATGGAAGCCCCGTTTGCGTCTGAAATCAATGTGACCTGTTAAGTCAACAGGAAGTTAGCATACCAAAAAAGAAACCGGGGTGGAAGGGCTACCCTGACACTAGGGCTGAGCAATGAATGGGGGTGTTATAAGGAGAAGGCAAAAAGACACTTTTTCATCGCTCCCTGAGGAAGCGAAAAGGACAGCGGTTTCTGCATCCATGAAAGAGGTTTCCCAGCTAGGAGACATGGGGGGCTTGCTGTGGGTGGGATAAACACTTTAGACTCGGGTTTGTCCCGCTATAGTTATGTTTAGACTCTGTCAGACCTTTTGTTTTATACGTAACCATTTCTGTGTCTGTTGTTACCCGCCCGATCTCTCAGCTCTTAGCCGTTAACAATAAACAGATGATTGTTTTCACTATCAATCTATCTCAGTGCTGTGATGGTAACGAGGCGCTGAGCCTCAGTTGGATCAAATGAGCTAGTGTGGACACTGTCCCGTGGTACAGAAACCTGGTGGTTTCGGCAAGTGCCCAGTGGTGAGGGGCTGGACATTGCAGGAAGGGCGCCATGGTTGACGTGGGCCTATAACGAGCCTGGACAGACACAGCAAGCCCTGAGGAGGCCTAGCAGGCAGGGCTTGTGTTGCCAGAGGCTGTGGGTTTCAGGGAGCTGAGCTACATCTGGCACGCACAAGGCTGCTTCATGCTCCAGACCGGCGGTGGCGAGGTGCCTCTTGACCTGGGGGAGCCCTGGGCAGGGCCGCAGTGGGATTTCACACAGGCCTCCCTGTGTCCATGTTTTCAGGCTCTGAATTAATGGTGAAAGGACGTACTCTGGTTCATGTAGCTCCTCTCACCGGCAGTGTGGGAATATCCTCACAGCACCACAGGTGGGGCCGAGGTCTAGCTCTTGATGGGCGTATTATCCTTCATTTCTTCCATTTGCTGGTGCTGTCCAGCTTCCTAATGTCGGTGCGGCAGGCGGAGCTGGTCCTGCGTGAGGACTGCCAGGCTCTTGGAGACTGCATTAACCGAGCTGATGGCCTGGGCCCCTGGGGGGGGATAATAACCACCCTGGTGACAAGTGCCCGTCAAGAAGCGTTAATGTGAGCTTCCAAGCAACCCACTGCTTCTCTCCCCGAGCCGAGAGACGGGTGAGAAGAGCAGCCGGCACAAGAAGAGTGCCGGGGAAGAGGAATTAGATGACAAATCTTTCCAGGACAAAGCCCCTTGAATTCTGCCTTCGTTTCTGGTTTCAAACCCTGGGCTAATGGCATCCTGGGGCCCCCTGGATCAGGTGAGGGGGTGACATGCCCAGGCTAATCAGGAGAATGATGAGAAATCTGTGGTGGTGCCCGGCCAGGACAGCATCCAGGGAGCTCCAGCCTGGTAGTGACCTTTGACCCCGCTGCTGTTCAGAGAAGTACAATGCAGACACGGCTTTTCATTCTGGTTCTGCTTCGGCCACTGCTGAACGAGCGTCTCCCTTCCCCTCCGCAGCCTTGGCCTGAGACGGTCTCAGCTCTGCTTTCCCTGGCAAAAAGAAATGCTGATGTCACCGCAAGATCACAGGCGCTTTCATTTATCCCTCTTTGCAGGGCCAGTTCTTGGACTGCAGTTGCGGCATGCGTATTCATCATCATCAGCGAGCAGAGCGGTGGAGTAACCAGAAACAATTATAAGTTGATTTGAGAGCCTTGGCTGCAGCATATCTGCCCATTAAATAGAACTGTGTACCGGAGTGAGGCTTTTAGGCTCCTGGCCAGTGGAAAGCGAGTGTATCGTGGAGGTGATGCACTTAGTCTGCGGTGAGGAGGAAGCGGTCAAACCGCACATGTTCTGTGCTGCGCTCAGCAAACGGTAAGTGTGTCAGCTACTTTCCCAGGGAAAAGTGCTGCTACTGCAGCTGCCAAAGAAATGCAGAGCGAGCGAGAGAGTCTGCAGAAAGAGCAAATGGACGGACGGCACAGTGGAGGCCGAAGCGAGCCTGGGAGAAGGAATGCCTAGAGCTGCTCAAAATGCTGACGATTGTCACATTTATCAATTCAAATACAGGACACACTTTCTGCAAAAAATATTGGCCACAGCTGTCAGGCACAGGCATGTTTTCACTGACGAGGTGACGCAATATTGATCTTCACAGCGATGGAACAGCTCTTGCATCTCTGCGGTGCTCTGTCTGCTGTCCGTCTGGAGTTATCCCGCAGAGAAAAACCGTAATGCACAGATATTCCAGGCAAAATCTGTATCTGTTCGAGTAAAAGCAGCTTGTGAAAGCTTCCCTTCCCTCTCACTGAGGTGGCGGAGAAGGAATGAAGGGTGTGCTTTGATCCCCTGTCCCGCATTGCAGATAACACACAAGCCAGCAGTTTTCCTACCAACCTTTTGGGAAGGAGCTGGCCTACCGCAGGCACTCCTGTAACGCCTGCGTTGCTCTATTTGAACATGCAATGGCTTCCCTGCTGTTTACGCGAGCGGAGGAGAGCAGCACCCAGTCGGTCCCAGCGGGGAGCAGGGGACAGCTGGCTATCTGGCACTGTAGTCCTTCCCCACTCCATGCCTAACACTGTCGTTCTGCCCTGCTCCCTGAACCTGTCCATGTGATTCCACTTCTCCAGCCACCCCCCGTTTCCCTCGTCCCTTCCCTGCCTTCATCTTCACCACTCTCTGTGCCGCCTCCTTTCCCACGCCTGCTGTGTCTCCCCTCTCCCGACTCGCCCTTTACTGCCCCCCACTCCAGCGGCAAGGGCCTCCAACGTGCCGTCTGCTCCTGGCCCTTCGACTCACTGTCCTGTCGCTCCCCCGCACTGGCTTCTGCCTTCTCCAGTCCACAGAAACTGCCCTCACTACAGCTACTGCCCCTCTTCCCCACGCTCATTCCCCATGGGGTCTCTGCTCCCTGGGGCCTTGGCACCATCCTTGGCTCCCTGAGCCCACATTCCTCTGGCTCTTTCATGTGGCTGCCTCTGCTTCAGCCATTCCTCCACTTCTCCCTTGTGTAGGCGCTTGCTTGTGCTCTGTCCTGGTCTCCTCCCTTCCCACGCCAATGGCCCCCGCTGAGATTCCTGCCTCTCAGGACTTTAGTTACCGTCCGTATGCTAAGGGCTTTCACCCCCAGTCGCTCGCCCCTGCTACCATCAGTGCTCACGGCTGCGTCTCTGCCGCACTCAGTGCCGGTACTGTGCAGTCCCCTTGCTTACACTCCTAGGAGTCATTTACTTCCCAGCAAACCAGCTTAGCCCACCAGGAAGCCACCCTGGCCTCCCAAACTCCCCAGCCCACCAGAGTGAGCCAGAAAAACTGGGAGGAACCCCCCTCCCGTTCCAGAACCAGTTCCTGTTCCTCTTCCTGAACAGGGGCTCTGTTCCCATCCCCACACAAGGCTTGAGGTATTGGTGAAGCCCTTCCCCCCCCACACCCTTAGAACTAGGGTGACAAATGGGAGACCCTTCCCCTGGCATGGCTGCTGCTGGGAATAGAACTAGTCTCGTTTCATCAGATTAATTACAATGAAGAACACTATTGTCGCTGTTACCTGCAGTCAGGATCATCCCTTACCACCCGGTGCCAGCCAAACCCCTGTGTGCCCTAGCAATGCCACCCAGAGCTATGCTAATCCTGCGGCTCCCTTGGCTTGCACATGGAGAGGCACGGAGACCATGCTCCAATGGCCACCGCCAGCGCTCAGGACTGGTACCCTGACGGGGGGAACTGGGCCCCTCATCTGGGTGCCTACAGCCTAATACTGGGAACGGATCCTTTGCATACTAAAGTATCAACCAAAGTGTTAATACCCAGCAATGGTTTCAGCGGCTAACCTTTGGGAGAGGTACAGTTCCAGGAATGCAATATCCATTTTGATCATATTTGTCCTTCCAGAGCGAGATCGGTCCAGAGGCCCAGATTAGATTCAATTTATTTGAAAATTCAATTGGGTTTTATGGCTCTAAAGGTCAGACAATTTTTTAGGGATGAGCACTCCTAAATAATGAAGACAAATATTAGACCACTTAACAGGGAGCAAGCATGTAAGAGCTGTATAATTACTGTCATCTCGAGGCATTATCAAAGATGAAGCCCCGTATATCTTGTAACCTAAAATAGCTCCAGAAGACTACATCATTTCTCAGAAAATTGGTAAAGAGGTGGCGGGGTCATTAATGCACAATAAAATGTCTGTATTAGGGAGATGGAATGAACATGTTGATTCCTCCTTATCATATAAATCTTGAACTCTCTTACCTACAGACACCAGCACCTGCATAGTTAATAAGGTATCTACAGTAGCTTCCTTCTCTGAGCCTGATTTTAACATCCATCACCCATTTATCTGGGTCAAAACAGAGCTGATCCACTTGAAATTGCATATATACGAGTTAAACTTATGGAAGAAATTTTCTGGATAGTGTGTGGCAACTCAGATGAGGTGTTTGAAGAATACAGAGGTTCAAAAATGGAGGTAAAGACCACTCAGGGTTCGCTTTACAGAGTTCAGGCAGCCGTGAGACATGCCAACAGACCCCTAATCATGGCCCTGCATGATGCAGAAAACATGCCTGGGTAATACAGAATGTGTTATAGCCACAGCGGCACCATGTTTAAATGTTTAAAGGTCTGAAAAACATGACCTACCAGGAAAGACGGTAAAAACTGGGTTTGTTTAAGCTGGAGAAGAGGAGCCTGAGGGGGGACATGATAAGTACATAAAAGGCTGTTATAAAGAGGAAGGGTGATAAATTGTTCTTCTTATCCACTAAGGACAGGACAGGGAGCAATGGGCTTAAATTGAAGCAAGGGAGGTGTAGGTTCAACATTAGGGAAAACTTGCTAACTGTCAGGGTAGTTAAGCACTGAAACAAATTACCCATACAGAGGTTGTGGAAGCTCCATCATTGGAGGTTTTTAAGAGCAGATCAGACAAACACCTGTCAGGGATGATCTAGATAATACTTAGTCCTGCCTCAGGGCAGGAGACTACGCTGGATGACCTCTCACGGTCCCTTCCAATTCAATATTTCCATGATTCTCTGCCCAATGCAGGGGCTCTGAGTGGAGGTTATGTCCCAAGGGGTGTGTGCTCCTGATGTGCAGCTTGGGAAGGTGACACCTACCTCCTCAAAATCAACTGCCCCGGCCTAGAGAAAGTAGCACAACTGGGAGCCAGTAGGTCCCATGAAGTCTGTCCCCATCTCTTCTTCTGAAAGGGGCTCACCCTTTGCAGGCATTACCCAGTCAGGCCTCCCTGCAAGTTAAACGTTCATCGTTAGCTGCATTCTGCAGCTGGTGCTAAAGCTACATGGAGCAGCATCTCTGGCCCTCCCCTTTCCAGCAGAGCAAACGTGAGTGAGAACTTCCACAAGTCCCCTGCTAGGAACAGCCAGGTGTGGGGAAGTCTCTAGCCAGTGCAGCCAGCTCCTAGGTGTCAGGGTTCTTTCACCACTCTGAACTCTAGGGTAAGGACGTGGGGACCCGCATGAAGATCCCCTAAGCTTGTTTCTACCAGCTTAGGTTAAAACCCCCAAGGTACAAAATTCCCTGCACCCTGAGAAATGCTTCTCTCACTGCCACCATCAAGTGTTTTAAACAGGAATCCGGGAAAGGAACTACTTGAAGTTCCCCTTCCCCCAAAAATACCCTCTCAAGCCCATACACCCCCTTTCCTGGGAAGCTTGAGAATAATCTCCTAACCAATTGGTTACACAGTGATCTAAAAACCCACCCCCGGGGTTTTAAAAACCATAGAAAACAGTCAGCTTCTTAACAGAAAGATTTTATTAAAACAAAGAAGGTAAAATCATCTCTGTAAAATCAGGATGGTAACTATTTTACAGGGTACTCAATTTCCAACTCAGAGGGATTCCCCCTCTGGACAAAACCTTAAAGTTACAGAAAAAACAGGAATAACCCCTCCCTCTAACACAGGGAAAGCTCACCAAGCAAAACAAACAGAAACCTACTCACAATGCTGACTAAACTTACTTTAGAAAAGTGAGGTTTGGTGAGAAGACGACTGGTTGAGGAGATTGATTTTCTGCAGGTACTTGTCTCCAAGTTCACTCTGACTCAGACAAAGACCCACACACAAAGCCTTCCCCACTCCCAAGATTTGAAAGTATCTTGTCCCCTTATTGGTCAGATGTCAGCCAGGTCAGGTGTCAGTCTGGCTACCTGCATTTCTTAACCCTTTACTGGTAAGAGGATTTTATAGCACTGCATCCGACCCTCTCCCCCTTCCCTTTATATTTATGACACTAGGCTATCAGCCCTGCACCACCCCTGAGTATCAGGGGCCAGGAGGGGAATGGTCAAGTGGCGAGGAGCAGGTAGGGGCCAACACTGTGGCTAATGCCAGCATTGCCCTGACGTGCAATATGCAAAGGGCCTGCATTTGCTGGGACCTTTTCCTACTTTGGAAATGAATGTGAGCTTCCTGCTGACTGTCCAGGCACTGTTACTTATACCTGCCTCCCGTGCCGCCGGAAATTGGCCAGAATATCCTGGGGCTCCAGCCCACCGACCATACGAACCACAACAATTGCCTTGGTATATTGTACGGCTGAATACCGTGCACCAGTGTGGTCTCATGGCAGTCACACTAAACTCTTGATACTCAACTCAATCATGCCAGGCAGATAGTGACAGGGATGCTCAAATCGACTCCCCTTCACTGGCTTCTGGTCCTTTCACACCTCCAGCCTCCACAGATGAGACGAGCTGCCCAGACATCTCGCTTTCGCCACCACGTCAACACAAGCAACAAAGATCCCACTGCACAACGACCGGCAGAACCTGCCGAAGTCGGGATTAAAATCCCGCACTCGTCTATGGAACTGTGTCAAGACCCTTACACTCGACTTTGACGCTGCGGCTCAATGGAGAGTCACACGGAGCATTTTGACCGCTCAAAACAAACAGCTCCCCACTGATCCTGCTGAGGAACCCCCTGGAGAGACTGGTACAAATTGAATTGCATCAGGACAGCTCATGGGAGAGGTGGACAAACCCCCTTTCAATGGAAAATGAGGCAAACACCTGCATGCGACCTTGGTCACCAGGCACAAACGATGGAGCACGTCACAGCTGAGTGTCCCCTTCGTTCTTTCGCTGGGGGCCTGAAGGACGTTCATCAGCTCACTGTTGCGGCTATGTGCTGGCTAGCAAACGTAGATATGAAGTTGCAGTTGTTGCTACCTACGCCATATGCAAGAAGACGTGCTGCACCAGGGCATCGTGGGCCGTGGCTGCAATTACACTGTTGTCATTTGCCATGTGAAAGCCAATATTACAGGTATTCCCTACCTGAGACAGGCAGTGGGCCATAGGTGGTTCACTTTGGAGCAGCACCAGAAGGATAGTAATCTGAGCTCCCCATCCCTTCCTGATCATGCGAGAGCCTCTAGAGAGTGAAGGTAAATGTAAACTGCATAATAACGTGTGTCTCTGCTGGGGGATGATCCATTCTCCGAGTAAGGTGGCTTTAAAAAGAAAGCCAAGAGCACGGTGCTGGTTGCAGATGGATTTCTGCTAATGTGTCCACTGGAATGGTTTCGGGTGTACATTGATCTCAGGGCCGGCTTTAGGAAGTGCGGGGCCCAATTCGAACAGTAATTTTTATTCACCTGGCGGTGCTCTGGGTCTTTGGTGGCACTTCGGAGCCAGGTCCTTCACTTGCTCCGGGTCTTCAGTGACACTTCAGCAGCCGGTCCTTCACTCACTCCGGGTCTTCGGTGGCACTTTGGAGCCGGGTCCTTCACCCGGAGCAAGTGAAGGACCCAGCGGCACTGACGGTCTAGACCAGTCCCCTGCACTCCAGGCAGGACTAAGTAATAACAAGACTAGACCATCCCAGACAGGTGTGTGTCTAACCTTTTCTTAAAAACCTTCGATGACAGAGATTCTGCATCCTCCCTGGGCAATTTGTTCCAATGCTTTACTAACCTGACAGTTAGGAAGTTTTTCCTAAAGTCCAACCTAAACCTCCCTTGCTGCAATTTAAGCCCATTCCTTCTTGCCTGATCCTCAGAGGTTAAGGAGAACAATTTACCGCCCTCCTCCTTGTAACAACCTTTTATGTACTTGAAAACTGTTTTCATGTCCCCTCTCAGTCTTCTCATCTCCAGACTAAACAAACCCATTTTTTTCAATCTTCCCTCAGCTCATGTTTTCTAGGCCTTTTTTGTTGCTCTTCTCTGGACTTTCTCCAATTTGTCCACATCTTTCCTGAAATGTGGCACCCAGAACTGGACACAATACCCCAGTTGAGACCTAATCAGCCTATGGGCAGGTATCTTCTAAAATAATAGTCTCCACTGGAAGGGCCTTGTGATCATTCAGAAGTACTGATATAGCCCTTGATCCAGCAAAACACTTAAGCATGTGAACAGTTGTACTGAAGGCCTCACGCGTCATCACCCTTGTGTTTAAGTGATTTACCAGACTGGGACCAAAAATGCCAGCTGGAATCTGGGCAGCATTATCTGATCCCCCACTGCGGAAGGGTGAATTGATCTGATACGAGTTTTCCTAAATAAAATAGTTTCAGAATCCCCTATAGCCATCTGGTCCCACTGACCTCCAAAGAGTCTCCTGTGCAGAGAATCGTGAATATTTCTGCACTGTGGGTTTCAACACCCTCCATACATCACTCAGACTCCACACTGGACATTTGTAGTGTCCCTACGGGAACGGGCTGGAGGCCTCCCTCACACCCAATCACGGCCAGGGCTGGCTCTGTAGTAACTTCCCCTCATTTCCCTCCTGGCAGTCCCCCAAGAACTCCACAAAGGAGTATGTGTCTGTCACCCCCTTTTCTAGTTTTTACTTTGTTTTAGTTTTCTGGTGCTCAGCCCACAACCTTACTGCTGTGATTACATCTGCTGTTTCTACTTGCTCTGAGCTGATAGGGAAACATTCCCAGGCAAGGGGGCAGTGTGGAGGAGTGACTGCAAACAAGCAGTTGCTATTTCAGCACACTGGAGGGAACGCAGGGAGCTGTTCACCAGGCTCAGCAGCTGTTGCGAAGCTGGTGTGGAAGTTTCCATTAAGGGCAGACTTTCCTGCATGTGCACAGGTACCCCTTGGTTAGAAGCTGGAAGCTCCTGCCCAATCAGTATTGAGTTCTCTCAGGGGTACAAAACTGGCAGCAATGCAGAGTGCCAGTGAGATCTAACTCAGCCCTGCAGGGAGTTGCCAGGGTAATCCAGACTGACTCTGTGGGTTGGATCTCAGTACTGTTTCCTGTCATTGTACAGAAGGCAGTGGGATTGAGGCAGGGAAAATGCTTTGAAAGAGGAATTTCAGACTCAAGGCCAATGTCTTTGTGGGCTGCATCACATCGTTGAACCAAAGACACTGTGTGACTAACAGCGACAGCAATTGTCACTTTTCTTATTTGCCGCGGTGCATGTGCTCGATATCATGGGTGCTGAAAGAATTGGTTATGTGGGACGATGAAATGTCTTATCCTGTCACTATAATACCCAGGGTGAGTCTACGTGAAAGCCAAATATCTCCGGTTGTCAAAAGGGCGAATCCAGGTACTACTTTGGGGAGGTTTCCATATATATTTTAGAGTTTAGGCTCTTTGGTATATTTCTCACTTTAAAGGAAGATAACAAATCTCGAGTGAGTGATGCCAGTCTAGCTAGGGCGGGCTGTAACTGCTGTGCTGTAACAGTTTGTCTTTGGAGTGACGAGCTAAGTGAGGTCATATCTTTTATTGGACCAACTTTCTGTTGGTGTGAGACCAGCTTTTGAGCTTACACGGAGCTCTGTGTTGATTGAAAGCTTAATTCATAGAATCATACAAAGGGACGTCAAGAAGTCATCAAGCTCTGTGAGGTCTGAGGCCATTTTCCGCAGCCACATTAGGACAGAAGCCTCCATGAGCCAAGAAGCAGAAAATGTCATCATCGCATTCCACCTAAATGACATTAAAACAACGAAATATCCGGCTGTTAAGAAAGCGCCTGACCTAATAGCACCCACCATCACCAGATAGAGAAATAGATCTTAAGGTCGTCAAAGAAAACTTTGTTTCATGGCATCTGTCTGGCAAGGAATCACTTACCAACAGTTGTGATTGTAAAATCGATGCTTCTTTATTGTTTTTTCTTTATGGTCCCTACTTCCCTATTGTTTAACTGCATGGTTTCTCTTTGGTTCTTTGAGTGTTTCTGTCTGTTGTATAATTAACTTTGCAAGATTTAAATCAGTGAAGGTGGTGGGGTCTGATTGGTTAAAGAATTGTTTCGCAATATGTTAGGATTGGTCAAAGAATTATTTTGGAGGACTTTTGTTTAAAATGATTGGTTAAGGTGCAGCTAAGCAGGACTCAATTTTAACTGTATACAATGGGGTCCAAAATGAAGTTCTTTGATACCTAATTCCAGGACACAGACCCAGCATCAGAGCTGCCAGACCTCAACACCCCGCCAACCACATCATGCAGAAACTGGAGTCCCTTGAATGACCTATCCTGACTGGCCAGCAGGAAAAGTTCATCTGCCTTGTTGGGAGTGGGGAGCACTGTATGCTTAGCGGGTGCCTTCTGGTTTGTTATTGTTAATAAATAGAGGTTAAGGGTATTATGGTGTAAGGCTCTTTCACTGGTAAAAGCCCCCCAGAAGATTATGCCTAAATTAACTGTGTCTAAATTAACTGGGTTACGCCTTTAGCCCAGGTAAAGGTAAAGGCAGAGTGCCCTAGAGTGTGAGGGTAACAGTCCAGCCCGCCCTGCATTGTGGCAGGACCAAGTGAACCTAGACCCCACCCTGACAGGCGTTTGTCCGACTTGTTTGTAAAGGCTTCCAATGGTGGGGACTCCACGACCTCTCTTGGACCTCTCTTGTTCCAGAGCTTAATGACCCCGAGAGTTAGATTTTTTTCCTAATCTCTACTCTAAATCCCCCTTGCTACAGATGGAGCTGGTTACTTCTTGTCCTATCTTCAGTGGACACGGAGAACAATTGATCACCACCATCTTTGTGACAGTCCTTAACACATTGGACAATTGTTATCAGGTTGCCCCTCAGTCTCCTTTTCTCAAGACTAAACATGCCCAGTTTTTTTAACTCTTCCTCATAGCCAGGTTTTCTAAACCTTTTATATGTTTTTTGCTCTCTTCTTTACTCTCTCCAGTTTGTCCCCATATTTCCTAAACTGTGGTGCCAAGAATTGGACACAGTGCTCCAGCTAAAGCCTCACCAGCACCGAGTGCAATAGTGCGATTGCCTCCCGTGTGTTACATACAACACTCCTGCTAATACATGCTTTTTTTTGCAGCCGCAGCAGGTTGACAACTCAGATTCAGTTTGCGATCCACTATTACCCCCAGGCCCATTTCAGCAGTACTATCCCCTAGACAGTTATTCCCCATTTTGTAGCTGGGCATTAGATTGTTCCTTCCTAAGTGAAGTACTTTATACTTGTCTTTATTGAATTTCACCTTGTTGAATTCAGACAAATCTCCAATTTGTCAAGGTCATTTTGAATTTTAAAACTGTCCTCTAAAGTTCTTGCAACTCCTCCCAGCTTGGAGTCATCTGCAAATGTTAGAAGCATCCTCTCTACTCCACTAGCCAAATCATTAATGACAAAAATGACTTGTCTCCTACCAACAGAATGTTGGTCCAATAAAAGATATTACCTCACTCACCTGGTCTCTCTGATATCCTGGGGCCAACGTAGCTACAACACTGCATATCTTTGGAGTGTCATTCAGTGAAAAGAAATTTGAAACGACTAATTGTGTGTGAACTGTCTTCTGGTAAAGACTGGTACTGGATTTCTAAGAAGAAAAAGAAATAAAGTAAATCCTCTTACAATTTCCACTTCTAGCATTTAGAGGGTTCCTGTAGCAAATCCAGCTGTAGTTTCTTCCAACGGTATGAATTCATGGTCTGTGCAAATACCCTGAGTCAGATAAAGAAATTCTGTAATACAGAATTGGTAAGTAAATCAGCTTACCTCCCCTGGATGTAGGTTACATGTCCGGCAACACCACCCCCTCCTGAAGTCAGTTTATTAATATAAAAGACACTCAAAATTCAGCCTCCTCCTGTCCACTCCCAACCCGGGCACAGCTCCGATCTCTGTCCTACTTCACGCTCCCAACCCGGGCGCAGCTCCGAGCTCTGTCCGGCTTCACGCTCCCAACCCGGGCGCAGCTCTCCGAGCTCTGTCCGACTTCACGCTCCCAACCCGGGCGCAGCTCTCTGAGCTCTGTCCGGCTTCACGCTCCCAACCCGGGCGCAGCTCTCCGAGCTCTGTCCGGCTTCACGCTCCCAACCCGGGCGCAGCTCTCCGAGCTCTGTCCGGCTTCACGCTCCCAACCCGGGCGCAGCTCTCCGAGCTCTGTCCGGCTTCACGCTCCCAACCCGGGCGCAGCTCTCCGAGCTCTGTCCGGCTTCACGCTCCCAACCCGGGCGCAGCTCTCCGAGCTCTGTCCGGCTTCACGCTCCCAACCCGGGCGCAGCTCTCCGAGCTCTGTCCGGCTTCACGCTCCCAACCCGGGCGCAGCTCTCCGAGCTCTGTCCGGCTTCACGCTCCCAACCCGGGCGCAGCTCTCCGAGCTCTGTCCGGCTTCACGCTCCCAACCCGGGCGCAGCTCTCCGAGCTCTGTCCGGCTTCACGCTCCCAACCCGGGCGCAGCTCTCTGAGCTCTATCCGGCTTCACGCTCCCAACCCGGGCGCAGTGTATCAGCCCTTCCCAGGCTCTGCTCCGTCTCTCCTCGCAGCTCCCCTGGGTGACTCCCTGCTCTCTCTGAGCAGCCACTCCCAGGTCTTGCTCCCAGGGGTCCTTCACAGGCTCATAGTGTCCACGTGTTCTGCTGGCCTGACCCTTCCCCCGCGCAAGGGTTTCCTGTTCTCTGCAGCCTTTGCTGTGGGTTCTTCATTCTCCCTCGGGCCTCTCCCTACATCCCTAGGCCTGGCCCAGCCAAATCTGCCCGACCCTTGGCGCATGTGCTCCACCTGGGGAGGTGAGTTTGTCACAGGTGAGGCAGAAACCAACCTCCCTTTAAAGGGCCAGCGACCCTGTGATACCCAGCTGCCTAGAAGACTTGATTCCATGGGAGAGAGTTTGTCCCAGTGGTTAGAGTAAGGACATGGGAACAAGCTTCCTGGATTCCCTTCCTGACCCAGCTGCTGACATGCTTTGCATTCTTGAGAAAACCCCTTCACTCAGCTGTGCCTCGGTTTTCCCATAGAATATCTCTAGTGATCCCCTCCATCCCTACCCTTTAGGCTTAGTGTGAGGCTAAAAGGTCACATAAAGTGCCATCCTTGGTTTAAAGGTTGTCAGTAAAATGCAAGAGTGATTGATTCGTATTATTATTGAAACAAAACCTGGCAATGGTCCCAAATTGAATTTTCATTTCGGGGAAAGTTCTGAAACTTTGGCTTTTTGTTTGGATTCAGAAGAACAGCAGCAGCAAACCTGAAATGTCAGACTGTCTGGCCGAATGGAAACTTCACCTTCCGGCCTGCTCTAGTTGTTACCAGTAGATCTCTGGGCCACAGGTGAAAACTGCGGAAGTGTCCAAGATGGTCTTGTGGGGATGGTATTGAACTCGGGGATGGTACTGCACTCGGACTCACGCCAGCTGGCTCTGACCCAGGCCCCCGAGGGCTTGCTGGGCAAGTCACTTAATGTTAGTTCTCATCAGTTCAATGGGGACAACACCGCCCTGCTTCGCCCTGGGGCTGCGGTGTGTATTGACGCTGTCTCTGACTGTGTCTATGTACAGCTCCCAGCACACTAGTGCCCTGGTATCCACGGCGACTGCACGTGGTATAGGTAACAAGCAGATTTCACTGACTTTGGGTAGACCGATGCTTCTGCTGTTCTCTGGCTTCAAGGTCTCCTGATGTTGTTGCGGCATCTTTGCTGACCCCACTGGAAGGACACATTTCCACCAGCCAGGAGGACTGGCATTATTGTGCATTAGAGGTGAACGATTAATAGAAAACCCACCCCACCCAAACACCATTCCCTCGGAGTGCCTCGGACCACGGCCCTAGATACCTGTAGGGGAGCTCTGAGTTCTGAGTCTTTCCATAGACTCTTAGGGCATAAGGGACCACTGTGATCATCTGGTAGGACCTCCTGTATTACACTTCCCTTAATTAATTCCTGTTTGAATGATAGCAGGTCTATTAGATAAACATCCAGTCTTGACTTAAAAATGGCCAGTGAGGGAGAATCCACCACATCCTTGGTAAGTTGTTTCAGTGATTAATTACCCGCACTGGTAATAAACTTTCACTTTATTGCCACTCTCAAGCTGTCTGGCTTCATCTTCCAGCTGCTGGAGCATGTGATACTTTTGTCTGCTAAACTGAAGAGCCCATTCTCAATTTTTTCCCCCATGTACTCACAGATTGTGATCATGTCGCCTGTTAACCTTCTCCTTGTAAGCTAAATAGATCGAGCTCCTTGAGTTTCTCTCTATCAGGCAGGTTATCGAATCCTCTCATCATTCTCGTGGCTTGTCTCTGCCCCCTCTCCAATTTAGCAACATCCTTCCTGAATTGTGGGCACAGTATGCCAGCCGCAGTCACACCAGCGCCAAATACAGAGGTAACATTATCTCTCTCCTCCTACTCCAGATTGTCTTGTTTATCCAGCCTAAAGACGAACCTAAGGACAGCCAGACGTGTTTGCTTTCTGTAGGGTGGCCGTGCTCTTTGGCATTCAGGGGCAGTATCCTGAGGACTTGGTGAGCCATCGCTATTAGCGCTAATACGTAGGTTATGAAGAAAAACATCAGATGCCCCCAGGCGATAGACAAGCCCATGACAAGTCAAAAGGAAGCCCCAGAGCCTGGCAGCCCCCCTCCTAGCACAGAGTAAGACCTGCCTTCCATGTGTGTCTGTCTGTATGGAGAGCTGCCCGCTCTGACTCCATCCACAGAGAGGAGACCGGTGTCGGCGCTCAGAGGAGCACCCTCAGAATCAGATACTTAGAATTCAGCCTCCCCCAATCCCCAGCCGATCGCTCGTAAAGGAAAATGCACGTCGCCCTGGCTGAAATCCGGCTGTGCTTGGCTAGTGGGCGAGGCTTCGCCGCAGTCCTGCAGGACATTGTCAGCACGTCCCCATGCTCTAGAGGAGTCCACACTCAAGATTCACACTGGCTGTTGTTGGCCAGTTGCAATTAAAGCTCTTCACGTACTGCCTTGTGCGGCGAGCAGCAGCGCGGGCTCGAGTTGCTCCAATATGAGAATTTCCTCCATTAACGGACTGACTCCACATGGCAGCCGAGAGCAAGGACCCTGTCTCTTGAGACTGGCCGTTTGTCAGCTCTTGTGCCCATGCAGCGCGGGGGCAGGGGCTGCGCACAGAGCAGACCTAGCAACAGCCAGGGTTAGACCAGGAAAGAGAGGCAAAGCCAGTGCTGAATGGCCCTTTGGAGCCAGCTTCGGGAGAAGGATTGCAGCTTTTCTCCACTCAGCTTTGCTTCTCTAGTTTAATAGCCACGAATATGTGCTGTGTTTTTAAAGACCGAGATGAAAGGCAAAGGCCCTAAAACACTGTCTGTGGTTGGCACTGTCACCTCCTGGCACTTACCAACTGACAGCCTGGCCATCCACTCTCACAGCTGGGCACCAGTCCCCAGGAATGTCCCGCGCCTCGGAGGCTTTGGCTCATCAGGGTTGGGCTTTTTAAGAGAAGCAGCAGCACATAAGAACATAAGAACGGCCATACGGGGTCAAACCAAGGTCCATCCCACCCAGTATCCTCAACAGTGGCCAATGCCAAGTGCCACAGAGGAAGTGAACCTAACAGGTAATGATCAAGTGATCTCTCTCCTGCCATCCATCATCCCCCCTCTGACAAACAGAGGCTAGGGACACCATTCCTTACCCATCCTGGCTAATAGCCATTAATAGACTTAACCTTCATGAATTTATCTAGTTCTCTTTTAAACCCTGTTATAGTCCTAGCCTTCACAGCCTCCTCAGGCAAGGAGTTCCACAGGTTGACTGTGCGCTGGGTGAAGAAGAACTTCCTTTTATTAGTTTTAAACCTGCTGCCCACTAATTTCATTGGGTGGCCCCTAGTTCTTCTATTATGGGAACAAGTAAATAACTTTTCCTTATTCACTTCCTCCACACCACTCATGATTTTATATACCTCTATCATATCCCCCCTTAGTCTCCTCTTTTCCAAGCTAAAAAGCCTCTTTAATCTCTCCTCATATGGGACCCGTTCCAGACCCCTAATCATTTTAGTTTTCCTTCTCTGAACCTTTTCTAATGCCAGTATATCCTTTTTGAGATGAGGAGACCACATTTGTACGCAGTATTCAAGATGTGGGCGTACCATGGATTTGTATAAGGGCAATAAGATATTCTCCATCTTATTCTCTATCCTTTCCCCCAACACATGGCTGAAAACAGCAGCGTTACTAAGCCCCAGCATGCCAGTGCTAGGCAAGGAGCCAGGGGAAAGCTTGCTGAACCACGGGGCTCATCATGCAAATGCCATCAGATGCTGCATGGTCGTGATGGGCCCACATGGCAGTGAGATGACAACAGAGCCCATTTCCATGTGTGCTGCCAGGCGTCACAACCCCCGCTGTGCAATGAGCAGCCTGTGGCACGCGCAGCGTGAGGGAGGCCGGCCATGTGTGGGTCACAACAAGATGGCAATGCAGCTGTAGGCACCTGGGCCCAGACCCACGGCGGTATTTACACTCCTAACAGTCTTGGATGTCAATGGAATTTAGTGACCTAAATCCCTTTGTTGGTCTGGGCCCTGGCCCCTAGCTCTCAGGGTCATGGGTGCACTGCTGAGACAGACTGATAGACAGACAGACGTCTTTGTTGCGTCCAACTCTGCTGTTGTCATCGTACCAGCTACCACAGCTCAACCCAGAGGAGGCTGCATGCTGATGCTAGGGGAAGTGGTCCCCAATATAAAGTGGGCCATATGCAGCCCTGGTGGTGCAGGGAAGTGCAAATGATACCCTCTGGCATCATGCTGGCCCCTTGTGGCCCAGACCTTTGCCCTCGGGATACGGCAGAGGGTGGATTCCCTTAGCGGGTGCCTACAGAGACCACCGCTTTAGTACGTAGGAGCTCCAGACACAGAGGATGATGCATCCCCCAGGCACACTAGC
Source organism: Macrochelys suwanniensis (assembly GCA_033296515.1). Taxonomy (NCBI): domain Eukaryota; kingdom Metazoa; phylum Chordata; order Testudines; family Chelydridae; genus Macrochelys; species Macrochelys suwanniensis. The sequence goes on along the minus strand of CM065781.1, from coordinate 1,130,616 downwards.
CATGACCCCTCCCAGCCAGCTTCACCCATTCTGGGCACTGCTTTGGCCAGCTGTGGCCCCAGCCCTATCTGGCAAGGGGGATGCTGTGGCCGCTTTGCACCGCACCCTCTCTCTGGTGGACTTTCCTTCCCTGGGGCTGGGAACTACGCTCTGCTCTGGCTGCTGGCAGACACAACACTGGGGAGCATCTTGTGCAGACAGTGATATGCTCACAATAGTCAACAAGAGTCTCCCGCAAAGTCTCCTTGGTCTGCAGTGTACCGGGGCCCAGGAGGAGGCCATGGGCTGTCAGAGGGGAGCCAGGACACCTGATCATTTGTTTCCATCTGAGCCAAGGGCAGGGGATTCGCCCCCACCTGCAGAACAAGCGTGTCACACTGCTCTGCCCTCGCCTGGGCACGTAGAGAGCAGCGATCGGACATGCTCAGTGAGCCAGCAAGGGGCTCTCCTCCCCTCAGAACCGTGTGTGTGTGTTCACGTTACACCCCTGCAGCTGGCTGAAAGCTGGCCCATTCCAGGGCAACCGAATGCTCTTCTCACTCACCTGGGAATCAGGGAGCTGTAGCAGCAGCTCCTGCCCAGGCACAGAAATCACCCCATTCCGCCCCATTAGTAGGAGCGTTGCCAGCAGATTGAGGGAAGTGATTATTCCCCTCTATTCGGCATTGGTGAGGCCACATCTGGAGTATTGCATCCAGTTTTGGGCCCCACACTACAGAAAGGATGTGGACAAATTGGAGAGCATCCAGCAGAGGGCAACGAAAATGATCAGGGGGCTGGGGCACATGACTTATGAGGAGAGGCTGAGGGAACTGGGATTGTTTAGCCTGCAGAAGAGAAGAATGAGGGGGGATTTGATAGCTGCTTTCAACTACCTGAAAGGGGGTTCCAAAGAGGATGGATCTAGACTGTTCTCAGTGGTACCAGATGACAGAACAAGGAGTAATGGTCTCAAGTTGCAGTGGGGGAGGTCTAGGTTGGATATTAGGAAACACTATTTCACTAGTAGGGTGGTGAAGCACTGGAATGGGTTACCTAGGGAGGTGGTGGAATCTCCATCCTTAGAGCTTTTTAAGGTCAGGCTTGACAAAGCCCTGGCTGGGATGATCTAGTTGGTGTTGGTCCTGCTTTGAGCAGGGGGTTGGACTAGAACCTCCTGAGGTCCCTTCCAACCCTGAGATTCTATGATTCCCCACAGTCTGGTGGCAGAACTGTGAGCAGAGGCCCCTGGCTGTCTGCGGGGCTGTGAGGCACGTAGAGCAGGATCAGTGCGGATGGATCGAAGCAGGAGAAGTGCTCGTTGGCTGGAAGCGGGGGGAAGGGGAAGCACAATGATGGCTGCATGGAACGAGTTTTTAAAATTTAAATAAAATCCCATCAAACTGCCAGCAAAGCCGGTGGTGGTGTGATGGTTACACAAACCGACCTATAGAACAGGCTGCTGCCCAGTGAGATGCTCTGTCCTGACCATTCTCAATGAGCCACTTGCAGCCTGCCTGACCCGTAGGGTAACCAGATGTCCCAATTTTATAGGGACAGTCCCGATATTTTGGGCTTTGTGTTATATAGGCACCTATTACCCCCCGTCCCATCCCGATTTTTCACACTTGCTGTCTGGTCACCCTACGCACCCGGCACATCTCCTGCATGGCCGAAGAGCAGAAATCATGGTGAAGTGTGATGTGCTTTGGCTGTGTCTGGTTTATAGTGGTTGGGTTTATACCTGGTCAAGTAAAAGCTCCGTTTTGATTCATTAAGGAAGGAAAATATCCACCAGTGTCCTTGTGACGAGTCCTCTGACTGGTTCTTAGGCTTTGCCAATAGAACTGTTAAACAGGCAACATCCACGCAAGCTGGAGGGGAGGAGCATGAGAACACATTTTCAAAGCTTCCTTCAAGTACAGGATCTGAATCTCAGGGTGCAAATCAAGTTGCTGAGTTAGCAGCTACCAGGTGCCAAGTTTTGCACATACATCAGACCCTATGGCAAAGTCCTATAGCATTCCATAACAATGACAACCCCATTATGAAATCCTAGAGGATGGTTTAAAACCCTATAGAAAGAGTCTAATCTCGATTGCAGCCTTTAGATTTTTAGAAAAATGTATATGGAACCCTGTTACATTTCTATCCACCGCTATAGTTTTCTCATCCCTATTACATTATATAGGACTTATCCATTAGGCTGCATATGCCAAACCTATAACTGTTTCCAGACTCAGTCATTTTCCAGTGCTAATCTCATGTATTTGGCCATGCAAAGCTGTGACATTTGTATTTGGATAGTGAAGATACAAATGCATGTTTTACGCACACAGAAAAATGAAGACTTGCTGAAAAATTGGCCTTTGGCGTTAAGGTCACTGTGTTCTGCTAGGAGAGCTAGAAACGTACGTCAAAAGGACCTGAAAATTATTAAAATAAGACTCTTTTTATTTGTTTTAAAATAAGTTTAGTAGCAAATGGTGGCAGTGCCTGAAGACCCCACTGCATTCACAGCGAGCTGTGGCAGCAACACGTCCTCTCCCTTTCGGAAATGCTGCACGGAGGCCTCTCGCATTCGGACTCCTGGGACGTTAGAAAAGGGCCTCCCAGCCTGAGCAGACAAAAGTCCAGCTCCGTTACTGTGCAAAGATACAGTCATCAGCAACTCATGAATCACTCACAGCAACGGACTGAGACAAAAGTTATATGTGAAATCAGTTTGGATCTGTCAGGTTAAGCAGCCAGCACTGCAGTTTTCTCCTGCCAGGATTCATCGGCGGCTTCGTCTTTTCTTCTTTGTGGTGCCTCTGACCTGGAGGTTGTTGGTTGCCCCCTTCCACCTTTGCAGTCGGGACAGTGTTGTAAACGTCCCCTCTCCTGTGCACGCCAGCCTGTGTGACAATACTGGCTCTCGGTTTGCCGGCCCGCTCGTCTGCCCGGCTGCGTGCCGGAGGCGAGTTGCTCTGTGATCGGCGAGTGATGTCTGGCTCTGCTATAAACCCAGAGGCCGGCTGAATAGGCAGTTGGGGCCAGTGTGACGCAGTACACACCAGGGTCCAGTGGAGCAGTGGGTGGCCCTGCTGCCCCTATAAAATACCACAAAAGCAGAGATGGTGCATGTAGGGCACCTCAAAATAAGCCTGCGGCCATCTCTAGCCACAGTGGCATGTGACTGGCCTCCCAGAAGGGTAGAGGTGCTGTAAAGGCGGGCGACCCTCGAGGGGTCCCGGGCCTCGGCACACAGGAGAGCGCCAGAGGGGTCGCAGTGAACCGCTGTCTGCTAGCGACTCACCAGCTGCCAGGATTACTGAGCTGAACGGCAGCCTGGCCCGGCTGGCCCCACTGAAACCCTTTCCTACGGCACACGGGTCAGACTGCCTGGAAATCGCCCAGCCCGTTATTACTTACGGCTGTCCTAGCCCTGAGCAAAGTGCCGGGCACCAAGGCCCACGGCCCCGCCCCACAGCTAAACACGTAGGCCTGCTCCTGGGCCCCCCTTTGGGAGCTTGGGGCTGAGGATCGTTGGCGGGAAGTGGCCCTTGGTGAGGGGCCCAAGCAGGGGGTCTGGGCCCCAGCAGCCCTGGGCGCGGGACACTCAATGACGAGTTTCTGCCCACACATTCTGAGAAGGATTTTCACCCCCCTTCTCTCAGACACACACACACAGACCCCCTTTCCCTCAGACACACACTCATAGACTCATAGAGTCTATGAGTGTGTAGACTTTAAGGTCAGAAGGGACCATTATGATCATCTAGTCTGACCTCCTGCACAATGCAGGCCACAGAATCTCACCCACCCACTCCTGGAATAATCCTCTCACCTATGTCTCAGCTATTGAAGTCCTCAAATCATGGTCTAAAGACCTCAAGATGCAGAGAATCCTCCAGTAAGTGACCCGTGCCCCATGCCACAGAGGAAGGCAAAAAAACCTCCAGGGCCTCTGCCAATCTACCCTGGAGGAAAATTCCTTCCTGACCCCAAATATGGCGATCAGCTGAACCCCGAGCATGTGGGCAAGACTCACCAGCCAGACACCCAGGAAAAAGTTCTCTGTAGTAACTTCTAACATCCCATCATTGACCATTGGTCCTATTTACCACTGATGGCAATTAATTGACCCTTGACTAAGATCATGTTATCCCATCAAACCATCCCCTCCATAATCGTATCTAGCTTAATCTTGAAGCCAGTTAGGTCTTTTGCCCCCACTGCTTCCCTTGGAAGGCTGTTCCAGAACTTCACTCCTCTGATGGTTAGAAACCTTCGTCTAATTTCAAGTCTAAACTTCCTGATGGCCAGTTTATATCCATTTGTTCTTGTGTCCACATTGGTACTGAGCTGAAATAATTCATAGAATCATAGAATCATAGAATCTCAGGGTTGGAAGGGACCTCAGGAGGTCATCTAGTCCAACCCCCTGCTCAAAGCAGGACCAACCCCAATTAGATCATCCTAGCCAGGGCTTTGTCAAGCCTGACCTTAAAAACCTCTAAGGAAGGAGATTCCACCACCTCCCTAGGTAATCCATTCCAGTGCTTCACCACCCTACTAGTAAAAAAGTTTTTCCTAATATCCAACCTAAACCTCCCCCTCTGCAACTTGAGACCATTACTCCTTGTTCTGTCATCTTCTACCACTGAGAACAGTCTAGATCCATCCTCTTTGGAACCCCCTTTTAGGTAGTTGAAAGCAGCTATCAAATCCTCCCTCATTCTTCTCTTCTGCAGGCTAAACAATCCCAGTTCCCTCAGCCTCTCCTCATAAGTCATGTGCTCCAGCCCCCTAATCATTTTTGTTGCCCTCCCTTGGACTCTTTCCAATTTATCCACATCCTTCTTGTAGCGTGGGGCCCAAAACTGGACACAGTACTCCAAATGAGGCCTCACCAGTGCCGAATAGAGGGGAATAATCACGTCCCTCGATCTGCTGGAAATGCCCCTACTTATACAGCCCAAAATGCCGTTAGCCTTCTTGGCAACAAGGGCACACTGTTGACTCATATTCAGCTTTTCGTCCACCGTAACCCCTAGGTCCTTTTCTGCAGAACTGCTGCCCAGCCATTCGGTCCCTAGTCTGTAGCAGTGCATGGGATTCTTCCGTCCTAAGTGCAGGACTCTGCACCTGTCCTTGTTGAACCTCATCAGATTTCTTTTGGCCCAATCCTCTAATTTGTCTAGGTCCCTCTGTATCCTGTCCCTACCCTCCAGCATATCAACCACTCCTCCCAGTTTAGTGTCATCTGCAAACTTGCTAAGGGTGCAGTCCACACCATCCTCCAGATCGTTGATGAAGATATTGAACAAAACCGGCCCCAGCACCGACCCTTGGGGCACTCCACTTGATACCGGCTGCCAACTAGACATGGAGCCATTGATCACTACCCGTTGAGCACGACCATCCAGCCAGTTTTCTATCCACCTTACCGTCCATTCATCCAGCCCATACTTCTTTAACTTGCTGGCAAGGACACTGTAGGAGACTGTATCAAAAGCTTTGCTAAAGTCAAGAAATAGCACATTCCTCTCCCTCCCTGGTATTTATCCCTCTGATATATTTAAAGAGAGCAATCATATCTCCCCTCAGCCTTCTTTTGGTTAAGGTAAACAAACCAAGCCCCTTGAGTCTCCTTTCATACGACAGGTTTTCCATTCCTCGGATCATCCTAGTGGCCCTTCTTTGTACCTGTTCCAGTTTGTTCCACACACAGCTGCCCCCCCCCATTTGAGCACACATATGACATGCATGAACCTCACACACACACATATGGACATGCATGTGCACAGGCACACACACGGACCTGCACACACACACACACATGGACCTACACACACACACACAGAGCCAGGAACACACACATGGCCATGCACACACATGTGCATGTGTGCACACACACACGGACCTACACACACACACACACACACAGACATGCACACACATATTTCATCGCGACTCAGAGGCCAAACAGCTGGGACTTGGGAAGAAGGCTGGCTGACCTGGGGCAGGCGGGGGGCGAATCTGGCCCGGGGGGTTGACTCAGCCCCAGTAAAAGGTTCTGCAGTGCCCGCTGAATCCAGGGTGCTGTGATGACGCTCACAGGCCTGGCTCTTTGCTCCTACCACCCGATGTAATGTGCAAGGTTTGACAATAAGTGTGCCACTGAACAACTGCAACCCACAACAGTGATGTTGTTCTATGGTGATATGAGGCTGCAGCCCTAAATCTGAATCAAGTGCCCAATGTGTAGCCGTGCTTCGAGCCCGTTCTACACAGCAGCTGCCCAGGGTCACCAATTCAGCAGCAGACGTGCTAATTATTATTTGCCATCGGACGGCGGTCCTCAAAAAAGCACTTCGCGTGTCTCCTTGCAAATCCTGATTCATGGCTCCAGCCGAGCCCGCTGCTACAGACGGTGGCTTGCTAAGTAATACCGAGCTGACGGGCGAGACTTACCTTGACAATTAATTAAACGGCAATAAAGAGGAACCAGCAAGTGAAAAGAACTGCTGCTGTGTGCATGAAAGCTTGAAATTGAAGCTCTGGAACAAGGTAGTAACATGATATTAATGTGAAATGAAACCCTGAGAGCTGAGCTGGCCCGTGCCTGGAGGTCTGGGAGCTCGTGTTTGGGTTGAGTAGAACTTTCAGCAGCTGCATCCGCTCGGAGGTTGACAGAGAATTTCAAAGGGAGGAAATCCAGGGCTGAGCCTTTCGCTAGAAATTGTGGGTGTTGGATCATAGATTCACATCTTATGTAGTGATGCATTTGTCTTGGAGGCTTGAATGGCACTCGTCTCTTTGGAGACAGGTCCTGTGCCCTGGGGCTCCTGCAGTGGTCTCCAGTAAGAGATGCGGTGGTGTGTGGGCACCAGTTTCTACGTTATACAAACTAAATACTTTCCTTGCCAAAATGAACGTCCTCCCCTTTTCAGACTGGAGACGAGCACACCCAGGCAGTACGACGTGAAACCCACGGGCATGTTCTGGTTATTCCCAAGGAACAGGAAAATACCCTTATTAGAACCCATGTAAAACGCAGCGTGGGCCATGACACTGAGTGCAAGCCTGATGGTGGTAGGTTCAATTCCAGACCCAAATTGTAATTACATTTCACTTCTCTACATTCCTCTTGAAATGTCAAGTGAATATGGTATTTTTCTGCCCTTTGCACAGCTCGCTCTTTGGGGCAGGGACTGTAGTGTCCATATGTTTGTACAGCTGCAAGCACGACGGGCCCTGCCCTAGGCACAGCCCTGAGGCGTTAGTGCAACACAAACAGAAATAATACTAGTTACAGCGATGCTCTCATGAGCTGTCTGCTTGCCTGCGGCTCGTGCAGACACTGCAATGATGGTGTCTGTAAGGCCGTTTGAGATGCTTGACGAGCAAGGCGCCCGCATCCCGAAACCCACTCTTTGAAACGTAATGTAGGCCGCGAACTGGCCAGTGTCTCAGGGCAGCGGCAGCCCGAGCTACTGGCCTGGCCTGCTGGCCTGCAGGAGGTCCTGCACGCCACCCCCAGCTCCCTGGCTGACGGGCCGTGTCTCCGTGCAGCAGGCGCGTGGGCTGGCTCTATCACAGGGCTCACGCGACACCGGGGCATTGGGACGGGTTCTTCGTTAGGCGTTTGTGTGGAATATTCAGCGGGTCACGAACCCGGCGTGAGATCACCGGCACTGCTGTCAGAGGTGCCACCACCTGGCTGAGCCGTAACCCACGGGCCTGACCATGCCGAGCGCAGCGGTGTTGGCCCTGGTGCCCAGGCCCCATGGCAACCTTCTTTAGTGCATAGTCAGTGGCTTCCTCACGACCTACATTCCCCTGCAGCATGGACGGGATGCAGCGTTCTGAACCGTTTGCAAAGGGAAGGGGAGGAGGCCTCAGGACACCCTGTGCTGGGAAAACAGATGGAAAATACATGACCCCCCAGAGCACCAAACAGCACAACAAACGTGCTCTTCGGCAGGGTCTTCACGAGCCCCGGGGAAGCGTTGCTCCTGGCACGGATGGCTCAGCAGTGCCCAGAGAGGGAGGAAGGGATCTGCTAGCTACTGAGCTATTCTGCCTGAGCGCAGCGTGACTGGGGGACGGATGCTGTAGGGAGACAGCATGAATTCCAGGGGAGCAGGCGAAATCCTGCTAGTGCCTCTAAATGCAAACACCGGCTACACTTCTTCTCGCTGCCTTAAACCGTGCTGTTGTGCTGCACAAACAGCTGGCACCTGCCAGCCCCAGAGGGGGGAGCATGTTATTTGGGGGGAGGGGTGAACTGATCAGTGTTTGTGACTTGTGTAGGGATCCTTTGGGAGGAATGGCATCCCAGCCCTGTGACACCGAGTTAGCATTTCCCAAGCCCTGCCTTTAGAAATCAGTCAGCACGCAAACGCTGCCATAGTCAAATGTTTATTTGTTAAGGTGATATAAGTTACTGGGCGTTTTACAGTCTGTGAATTCACCACTGGCAACATTTAACACAAGTTCATATGGAAGCTGTTGCCACCATATTTTTTATTATTATTTATTTAAAAAAATCTTGAAGGCCAAAAAGAGATTTATAATGAATGTCCACGTTGGGTGGGGAATCCAGGAACAGGGAAAGCATGTTTCTCCAAGGGAGCCAGTCTGCATGGCCTAGTGGTGTAGACTGTAGCTGTCAAATGAGCGTTTCTGCTGGGGTGAGAATTGGTTCAACAGATTAATCTTCAGTGAGTTGGAGCATGTTGGTTTTTGCTGAGTGAAAACATCAATGGAAACACTTTCTGGAGCTGGCAGAGGGCAGGCGTTCTTCAGCTCAATTCCCGCCTCTGTGAAAAGAACCAAAACAAAGACAATAAGGGGTATAACTTGGCCAATCAGTTAATCACACGGCCTGCAAAGGCAGGGCCAATGGGCGGATGCAGAAACACTTTTCTGACAGGTATAGTCCAGCGACCGTAGCGTAACCAGCCCCACCCACTCTGTGCCCGTGACCCGCCGCCGAAAGGGAAGACGGCTTGGCAGCTCATTTCGGAGAAGTCAAGTAGAAATGAGACCGCTTGCCATTTCGTCAGCCGCAGCTGACCGGTGCTTTCCAGCACAAGGAGGGGTGGAAAAGAATCCCCCTTGCAGTATTATAGGGTGGCTGTTTCAAACACAAATGCCAAAACACGGCAAGCAGAGCCGGGTGAATAATGAAGAAAAAACGATTAATGGAAGCACTTATCCCCCCCAAATTGCAAAGTCAATTGAATAATGGAAGCAGTTATCCCCCCTCGTATTCAACCGGCAGTAACTGAAAGGCAGAAGCCCCAGGGTGGTGGAGTCCACTGCCGTGCAAACTGCTATGACGAAACACATCACTCTGCAATCCATCTTTTCTTTGCAAATCCCAGGGCTGGTCCTTGTCTCATTCAAGCCAATGACAGAACAGTCACTTGGGTCAGTGGAGAGAATCTCACATTTCATGTGCTCTGGCAGATTTATACCGAATTCCCCGCCCCCCCGCCCACACCCCGACACACACACGCTGTCCCAACAACAAAACTTCAGATGAGCCCTTCCTTTGCTACTTTACAGTCATGTGCACAGTTCAGAACTTACCCAGGCCAGCCCTTGCCGGTCCTTGCATCTACCCTGATGAGCTGTTCGAAATGCACGGGGGCACATTGAAATAGAGCCGTATTTTTCTGAACGCTGCTAGCCAGCTTATCTAGCGCCCCTTTGGGTGGGGAAGAGGCAGGAATTTTGCAGACACTAGTCTAATAACTGACATTTTAAAATGCCATGTTGTGTGTGTGGCAGTTTAATAGGGCCTAGAGTGGCTATTTTAAAACTGCTTCCTAGTTTGCTGAGGTTTTCAGAGGCCTCCAGTCTTCTCCCTAGGACGAGTTATTACAGGCCCAGCTGTCCCTGCCGGCAGAAGGCTGAAGCTGGGCTGTGCTCCCCGCCCCGTGGGAATAAGATGGGCTATAGTGACAAAATGCCACAAGCTTCCTACCCACTGCTCCATCTTGGGGTGGGATTTTCCCTTGCAGGGCAGGCTGTGAGCTCCCTACACAACCCCCTCCTCCTCCCGCCCAGGAGTCCGAGGGGTTGGGGGATTCCAGGGGACTCCCATGGAATCATAGAATCTCAGGGTTGGAAGGGACCTCGGGAGGTCATCTAGTCCAACCCCCTGCTCAAAGCAGGACCAACCCCAACTAAATCATCCCAGCCAGGGCTTTGTCAAGCCGGGCCTTAAAAACCTCTAAGGAAGGAGCTTCCACCACCTCCCTAGGTAACCCATTCCAGTTCAGACTCAATAGCTCCACCCGAGCTCCAGCTCCCCATTGCTCCCCCAGTCCCGCCCCTCGCCCTCACCAATGGTGTGCAATGGGTGTGAATCCCGGGGCCTGTAGGTCTGCGGGGAAGTGTCATGAAGCCTGTGGGAAATGAGGGGCTAGGAGGCCAAAGGCGCCCTGTGCAAACTGGGAAGAGGGGAGTGTTCAAATGCCCTCCGGGTTCTGACATGCAGAAGGTGACATTTCCATGGCGGTATCATCATTGCAGCTCCTGTTTGTTTGTCAGCGGCCCCAAGGAAGGGCAGGGCCCCATGGGGCCAGGCCCTAGGTACGCACATGGAAGGGAAAGATGGTCCTGCCCTAGGGTGACCAGACGGCCAGTGTGACAAATTGGGACAGGGTGGGGGGTCATAGGCGCCTCTATCAGACAAAGCCCCAAATAGGAGGACTGCCCCTACAAAATGGAGACGTCCGGTCACCCTCTCCTGCTCCAAAGAGCTGAGTCTACGGCAAGTGACAACGGCACAGAGATTAGGGTGACCAGATGTCCTGATTTTATAGGGACAGTGCCGATTTTTGGGTCTTTTTCATAGAATCATAGAATATCAGGGTTGGAAGGAACCTTAGGAGGTCATCTAGTCCAACCCCCTGCTCAAAGCAGGACCAATCACCAATTTTTGCCCCAGATCCCCAAATGACCCCCTCAAGGATTGAACTCACAACCCTGAGTTTAGCAGGCCAATGCTCAAACCACTGAGCTATCCCTCCCCCCTTTTGTCTTATATAGGTTCCTATTACCCTGCACCCCCGTCCCGATTTTTCACATTTGTTGTCTGGTCACCCTAACAGAGCTGCGAAAATGGGGCGAGAGTTCTACCGGCAGGGAAAACAATCTCCTGTTCTCAGCCACACGGCGGGTGCATGTCACCCTGAGCTGCTGCTCTGGGGCTGGCTGGGTGCTTGTGCGGCTGCAGTTCGAGTCAGCGGTCTTGAAGGCAGAAATGACGTGATATTTTTACAGGAAGCTGGTAGTCTGAAAGCAAATGAGTGCACAGCCAGCTAGCTGTATTATTTTGGTCCTCAGTGCTGGCTTTATCAGGAAACAACCTGTCCCCAATGTGCAAAAGTAAGATACAGAGCTCTTAAAAATCTCCTTATGCAACATAGCTTGTCTCAGTGCAACACCGACAGCAGGCTTTTTCTGAATTCCAAACAGGCAATGCTCTTCACTGGATTCGGTGCTTGTGTGGTAGTGCATTCTCCAGGAACAGTCAGTTATCATCTCTGCAGATTAAGCTTTCTCCTTTCTTATGATATCATCCTGGGCACCTGACTCTTGGGAGTTGGCCAGTTGCATCCAAAGCCTCCTGCGAGTAAGGTGAGCAGGATTCGGACTCTATCCACTCTGCTAGTGTCACTCAGATGTATTTACATAGGTCCTCCTGTAACTGAAATGCCCTGCATGCCCCATTTCCCCACTGCGAGCAATGGTGGATTTGGGTCCCTCAGGAAAGCAAGATCATACTCACACTGTACTGTAAAAGGGAGAATATGTAGCTGGTACAAATTGTTACTTACAGTGTTGATTTACTCGGACAGTCGAAATCTAATGGCTAATTTATCTTCCCACCCCTGTATAGAAAAAAGAAAGAATAACGGTATCACTCTTAGATGGTGTCCCAGTTTGAAAGGCTTCAGAAAACAAAGTGATGCTAGAATGCTGTGAGCGCTAGAAGTTGTAATTTGTTGCACCCATGCGATCTGAAGTGGCACTTACATTGTGAAAGGCGAGAATAAGAAGGCTAAGAACTCTACAGGCAGGGCTAGAGGCAGAATCAATATTTTGATACTTCAAAGTAGAGCAATGTCAGGAGAAACCACTTACCCACGGCATAGCCCAGCACTGGTCTGGAACTGCAAGCAAGCGCCATGCTGCAGGAAGTGTGCGGAAGCAGAACCCAGACATTTGTAAGTGCAGGAAATGTAATGCATTGTTATGCTTCTTACTTGAATGAACAGTTAAGTTCTATCTGTCAGCACCTCTGGCACAAGGGGAGACAATTGTCCCTGGAGACAATTTCCTAAAACGTTTGATGATACACGGTAAAGCCCAACATAGCTAGGAAAAGCCAACACAGTCATTTATGTGACTACAGGAAAATAGACGGTGACACAACCGGAAGCTAATAAAAGAGATTTCTGTAGCAAACTATTTAGCATAAATGATACTGCATCTGTCACACCTAGTGGTGTCCTAAAAGGCCTGTAGGCACCTGTTTGCAAATGAAAAGCATTGGATAGATGGTTGTAGTAAATAGGACACTGCCAACTGGTTGGTTTGTTTTTTAATCAAAAACCTGTGCCGCTTTAAATTTAGCCACAAATAATTAAATAAATATTTTAAAAATGGAGATATGCCTATCTCCTAGAACTGGAAGGACCTTGAAAGGTCATTGAGTCCAGTCCCCTGCCTTCACTAGCAGGACCAAGTACTGTCCCCTGACAGATTTTTGCCCCAGAACCCTAAATGGTCCCCTCAAGGATTGAACTCACAACGCTGAGTTTAGCAGGCTAATGCTCAAACCATCGAGCAATCCCTCCCCCAAATCTGTTTGCTGAATTGCCTGGGGCAAGTAATTTTTTGTCTAGGGGTTCAAATAACTTATTTCACACTCAGCATGGTAACAGTGAAGGAGGAGACTTTGCAACTGAGCCAGTACATTTTGATCGGGATTTAGTGAGGCTGCAAACTAGTAATTCTGCTGAGTAGCAAGTTCTAGAGTCGCCGTTTGCTTTTAATAAGTACGAGGCAATGAGAAATAATAACAATGACAAACACTAATACCATATTATGAGAAGGCCCTGTGTATAAACTCCCCTTCTGCTGCTTGTTGCATTAATTCATTAGGAATAAACTTCCTCCTCTGCATGGTGCACATTGCCGCTATTGGCGTCAGTGTTGCTGCTGGTGAAACAGACAGGGAATTCCAGGGACGGATTCACATTGACTTTGCAATATCAGGAACATAGTAAAATGTAGCACAGTGTTTGCTACATGCAAAAGCAAGCGTAAGCATCATATTCTGGGTCAGAGCCTCTGCGTGAGTAAATGGGAGTAGCTCCATCGACATGCCGATTTACACCATTTGAGGATCTGATTTGTAACGTGGTTTTCAGCCTTCTGAAAGGTTATTGCCTAAATAATGGACAATCAGAGCATGACAAATAGGTGCCAGGTCTTTTGAATGATCCTCGGGAAAGAAGACCATGTTTTCACTAGCAGCAAAGCTAAGCCTCCTTGCAGTATTGCAAAGACAGAGTGGGATCAAAGGCCCGATCTTCCCAGCTGGTTTAGCAGCTTGTTACAGCTCTTCTGCTCTGGAGACACACATTATGCACCAATCAAAAGACAAGATCCCAATTTCGATTCCAAACCTCGCACACAAAAGCTTAATGCTGCTTCGAGGAGTGCTCTGTGACAAGGGCAGCTCGGGGCTCCATTGCTGCTCAGTTTAGAGGGGTCCGTGGCTCCGGTGGGCCTGGCAGTTTGCAGGGAGGTATAATACAGCACCGGAGGAGCTGCTGTGAATGAACATGCTAGCAAAGCTTCTGTGATTTGGCAGCCTGTATTGATAAGACACGCTCTCGGGTCATGGGTGGGCAATGTTTCGTTCACAGGGAAAAGGGGTTGATCTAGACTTGGCTGAAGTTTACGAGTTGGCATAAATGAAAGAGGTTTGCAATGACACCAGTCAGCGACCAAGAGCCCGGTGTGAACGTTCGTCTAGTAGGCACATTGAGACAGTGGATTTCTACCTCATGCTCATGATGCACCTGGCCACTGCAACAGAGGTGGGTCAAAGGGTTTCCAAACTGTAACAACGATCTCACCTGGGTATTGGGGACAGACTAGGCAACATAACATCAGGGAGCAGAGTTTTCCATGGGACGGACGAGACTGGCTGATTAAGGAACAGTACTTAAGAATGGGATAGCCATACGCATCCTTGAGAGGCTGAATCTTCTCCAGTACCCTGGGACACTCACACACCCAGTGGTATCTACCCTCTGCTTTCCTGGCTGCACAGTTCTGCCTGCAGACCATACTTCACTGGTGGGGCCTTGTCTCTCTTTTCTGCATTCCCTGAGCGGCGGGGCAGAGAGCCAAAATTTGGGCTAAAGGACAACATGGAGCTGAATGGGATCTCGACAGGCTGACAGCTGGGGTGGTGGTGAGGCTGGGACATGTTCTGGCTGATTGTTCTATCGCTGCTCTTTTGCACAGGAGCATGAGGAAAATGGAGCGTTTTCAAGCAAATAAAAGCACAATGGACACGTCAAGCCACATCCCCACCTAGAACTGAACTGCCCCATATTCAGCACAGAGCACGGAATCCCCCAAAGCACAGCCAGAAAGGCAGCACAGAGAACAACTAACCCAGCAAACACACTCTGCACCCAGCACTGTTTCTCCATCCAAACCATGATAGCAAACCCAGTGCCTTTTCTTTCAGTAGAACAGTCCATTTCAGAAGGAGGGGTGGGGGAGAGGAAGCACGCGCCAGCGATTTTTAGAACCAATAACACACTTGTGAATTTTTCCCCCCTGGTGATTAGAAGAGAAGATACCATGTCACTGCTGAGACCTTAGCATTGTAATCCGGGTGACAGTGCCCCTTTGGATCAGGGTCTGTATTTTACAAGCCACAGGCAGCTGCGGTAATTCATTGCAGAAAGTCCTCGGCTGACTAAGTGCTAAGCACAATCGCTAGCGTGGTCTCGGTGGGTAAAAGGTACCTGTGCAGGGAGCCAGCACATGAGGTAAATGCCCCTAAGTTCCACTTATTCCCCAAGGATTTCGTGGTACCTAGTCCTTATGCTGGTCTCCCGGCCCAGGGGGCGGATTTCATCGGCCCTTGCTAGCCATCTCTCTTCTTTTCTGATGGGTTCCCAGTAGTTCACACTGAGTATGGGTGTGTAAGTTTTGTTCTTCTGAATAATGAATGCCTTTGTCCGAGCACACTGCCCCCAAGCAATCGGCACAGTCGGCTTTGCAGCATTGGAAGAATACGGATGCTCCTCCGCCCTAGGGCATTCCACACTTTGGAGGAGCCAAGCCCTCGAAAACCTGAATGAAATGAAAGGTCCCATTGCACATTGATCACAGTGGAATGGCAGACATTTTCTGCCCAGTGCATATACACTGTATATATATCAGAGGAAGGGAGAGAGACCCATCTGAATAACCTTCTCTGATATCCGATCTAAGTATTCCTGTAATATTATCATAGAATTAAACCAAACTGTGCTGCTGGCGGGCCCCGTAAGCTCGGATCGAAATGCGCGGTGGGTGGAGTTTTTAGCTTTACTGTTTACAAAACTGACTCTTTAGCGTAACAAAGAAAAACCCAAGAAGCTATTAATATTTTGGCACTTTCACAGCACATTAGACACACATTAATTCCAATTTCAGACAACATATATAGCATTGTCGTTTGTTACTTTTAAACTGCATGTGATTGAAACTAACAGATCAACAGAAAACCCTGTAAAGCTCCTTTCTCACCTACGCACAGGTTCAATATGCCAGCTCCATCGTCTTTTATTCCCTCAGTTCAGATCACACGGTATTTCCTCTTAACCGTGTCTGACAACACCTTCGCTTTAAGCCTACGGGAATTAGAATAAATAGGTGGGGGCCCTACACCATTTTAGTAGCTATCGGTGTGTGCCCCTGCCAAAAGGGACCTATAACGCATGGATGGCAGGGAAACCCGGAGGTTTTCAACTTGCTCATTGGGAATTGCATATCATTATTTTGGGCTTAGGTTTTCTTGTGGGTCTCTGCAGTTGCATGGGAAAAAATGGGCTTTTTTTAAAAAAAGGGTTTCTCTCCTTCCAGCACAGAGTGAAAACATGCTCTATCTTCTAGTACACTCGGATGGGGCCCTTTCTGGGCCCAATCCTGTGGTGCCTTTGCAGATGCAATCCAGTGATGGCAATAGGAACGTTGCAGGATCGGCCTGACGAGAGGCCACACTGATGCAGAACAGGGCTGTCCTGTAACAGATCATTGGGATTTATTTGGCTTCAAGCACCAAACTACCTGGTATAAAATAACATTGTGACCAGAGAGCAAAATCTCTCACTCGGTTACTGTAATCCTCAAAACATCCTCAAAAATGCTGCTAAGGAAAAATGTCCTACAAGCTTAACTACTGTATAGGTATGATTTGTTGCCAAAGTGAGGGTAAAACTATTGATTTGCATTCAGTAGCCTATTACAATTGTCACGTCATTAAAATATTTCTGATTTAGACACGGAGACCAAATGATCTGAGGTGAAGTGAAGAGTGAATGTACAGGGCGGGGGGGGGGGGGGGGGGGGGGGGGGGACCACACAACAGAGCAATAGAAACACTTGTTTTCCTTGCGAAAATGACTGTTTCAATAGTTATGCATCTATTTCTGCACATGTATGTTTTATGCACTAGACTGGAGTGGCTCTATCAGCAGATCTAGCCCACCACTCCTTCACGGCATTGCTCTTCTCTCTTTGTTTCTAACTGTATCATTGAAAAAAGGGATTTAAACCCCAAGGCACAACAATCGGATAGCAAGCGAGTTCATGGCTGGGACTCCCTTCCATGCACCTCATTATACCCAGGCAGCAGAGAAATCTCCAAACAGTGTGCGAACGTACAGAAATGACAATGAAAAGAAACACCAGGGCTGAGAAATGGTTGCATTAATTAATTATTAAGTATTAATTAATATGATTAATTTGCCAGAAGATGATACACCCGCCTAGTCCTACTCTGCAGCCTCAGAGATTTATCATAACATGAAACTGAAAGTGCCTTCCTTTTAGCCATCGCTAATAGTCATGCTATGCACTCACACCTCATTCACGGCACTGGGCCTGTACCGGGGATGTGTCTTAGCAGATCTACCAGTTCCCGCGCATGAGAAGCAGTAGGCTGTCACGATGCAGGGTCATGGAAGGAGTCCAGCACCCAGGGCCCAGGCCGCTCGTTTCAGCTGGCTGAACTGAGCGCTGGTGTTGCCTGGCACTAGAGGGTTTGGCTGGGGATGGTGTCCCGGCTGCCACCCTGACATGGCCTTGCTGAAGTGGGGATGAAGACTGGGCAGGTTCCTGCTAGTGAGGGTGGCTGCAAATTTCTGAGCCGGATAGTCCTGCCCTTGCACCCGTAACCCCCCATTGCAATCACCCAGTGTCTTTCCTGATTAGGGACGGCAGCTCTGGACCCTGCATTATGGTTGCTCTCCATTTATTCTGAAACTAACAAACCAGGCCTTAAACTCCCCCATCTCATGAGTCCCACCTACGCTCACTGGGAAAGCACGCTCTGACCCTTTGCTGCCCCCCACACAACCCACCTCGAAACCCTGAATGCAGACAGATCCGCCCTTGGGATTATGGCTCTGAGCCAGCTCCTCTGCTGGTGCACAGCCATTGTCACTGGCTGGGGTGGAGCAACCCCCATCCCCACCAGCTGAGGCCCTGGCCCCGTGTCTTCATTCCTGCACACTCAAACGGCGACCAGAATGCCGAGTGCGGCTCCTTTCCCCTCCCCTCCCTGCACCAGCTGGGAAAACATGTCATTACCCCTAAGGCACCTATGCCAAGAATGCTGCTCCAAAGGGGACTTCCTTTAACACTGGCTGGGTATACTGATTGAGTATTTTATTTTACACAACATAACAACACCGAGTTGTTGTTTCTGTACAGCATTTGCCTAAAAACAAAGGCAACACCATTGTCACTGAAAAGAAACATACAGTCTGATCATTTTAAAAAATATCATTTTACTGACTGATCCATAAGTTGTCTTTTGTTAGCTTGGAGGAAAGAGCATTTCCTTGAGAAAAGGCTTTTTCTGTGAAACTCTCTTTTGTTTTCTGCTACTGCAGAACCAGGAAGCCAGTCCTAGAGTAGGGGAAGGCACTGGTGCTGTTTCATGCTTTTTTCCTTTAATCTTTTTATCTTTGAATGTTGCCTTCGGTTGTTATATTAAATAAAATAAAATAAACATAACAAAACCTGTGTGCCCTGGGCAGCTCACCCACAGCCCTGCCTGGACAAGCCAGAACTCAGCGAGACAGGAGTGGAATTCCAAATCCCCAGCTCCCAGCAGGGAGCTCTCAGACAATGTTTGCTGTTTTGTTTTTCGTGACAACAAAATAAAATACACTTTAAAAAGCAGGTCACACAGTGCTTTCCAATATCCACTCAGAACTCGAGAGAGTTGCTTTTCCACTATCCACATCAGAATTGTCTGACTGAATTAGCATCCCATTCATAGACATGCTCCTTTTAGACCATAATCCACCTGTGTTCTGGGAGTTACCATAACAATGGTATTCCATGAATTCTCCGTTCAGGGAGTACCTGCGCTTTGCTCTGGATCTTTCAGCTGGCAAAGTGAGAAACTTACTTGGCTTTGATTGTGCTCTTTTGTAGGTGGGGGGCCCTTTGGCAGCGGCGAGCTGCGGCGCAGTGGAGTTATTTCGGTTACTGTTCTGGGACTCGGTATTGGTGAGAGCTTCGCTCGGTGGCTCGTTGCTTGGCTTTGGCCCGGGCTTTCTCTTCTGCTTTTGGGAGGCAGAAGCACTGGAAGTCCACGTGTGAGGCAGGGCAGAGGTAGTGGTCGTGGAGTCCTGGCTCGAGCACGTGTCTGAGGACTGAGTCACACTGTCATTGGGGACTCTGGAGCACTGGACGCTCTCCTCGTGCCCGACAGCCTGTTTGGACATCGACGGGGGCATTGCCCCGCTGCAGCCTTGCATCTGAGCCCCATTGGTCTGAGAATAAACATTGCTGACCTTGGTCACCTTGTGCGGCTCGTTGTTGTTACACACCTTGTAGCGGATCATGAGGATGATGATGAACACAAGCACAGAGGCCACGATAATCCCACCAATGATGATAATCATGGTGCCACCCAGGAACTGGGATTGCATGAAATGGCAACGGACGTAATCCTGCTCGGTAGTGAACTGTATGCACCCGACGACCCTGGTGGCCGTGAGGGAGGTGATGCCGTCGTCATAGATTGCCAAGACACACAGGTCGTAGACAGTCCCAGCGGCCAGGTTGTTGACCAGGAAGGTTTTGCTCGTGGGAGGTATCATTCTGGGGGACAAGGGAACGAGTGTTATTAAACAAGGCACTCACAGTCATCTCCCATCCCCAGCTCTCAAATCACCCGCGAAGGCGATCGCCCCCAGAGGCCAATCCCTTTGGCACTAGCCCAGGCCTTCTAAAGTTACGCAGAGCCAAGTCCAATGGCTTGGAGCCAGTGCTGGATCTGGCCCTGCATTAGCAGCACTGCGTCTCCTATTGGCAAGCCCACTAATTGCCTTGCTCGGCAGCGCAGAGCTCGCGAGAACAGCCACTGCTAAATAAAAAAATCATTTATGACAAATTGGTTTTGAAAGGTGTGACTGTTACATTAGCTGCATTGAAAACAAACCCACTTAGCACATAAAACACCTCTGCATGCACTGCACCAGGCTGAGTGGCAGAGAGACTGAGGACAGAATTAGAGGGCCTTAGCAACCATACATTTATGGACATCTTTCTCCCATCTTTTCAAAAACTGGGGCGTAAGAGCCATTTAACTCATCTAACTTTACAATCCTTCTGCTAATCAGATTACCACAGGGGACAAAGGTCAGATTGGATTATCCAAAAATAACACTATTCAAAGTAATTTTCCTATTTGTTAGTTGAAAATTGCATTAGTCTTTCACAAGCCCTGCGCCATATGCTTCCGAGGACAGTATTCTGATCAGACTAAGTGGTATTGTAACCACTCCTCAATAATGGACTGCAATGAAACAGTGCATTAATAAATCAATAGGAAACAATTTGATGGAGAGCTAAGTGCAGATACAGATGTGGTTGGATCTTTCTTACCTGTAAACAAGTGAGTCATCGTAAGTACCATTGTACTGGATTTGGAACATACGTATTCCAGGTATATTTCTTTGAAAATTAAATTTGAGTAGAGCAGTGGATGATGTTGCTTCTGCTACTACAACTTTCTTATCCTGGCTGACTTTAGTATCCCCATTATTACTACTCGCATTTGACCCTGACTTGGTGGAGGTCGAGATGTCCGAGGAGCCAGGGTCAGGCTCGTGAATGTGGTTTGTACTGTTTAGCAAATGAGGAAGTTTTATTATGTGAAGATCCACTGTTTGAGTGGCTTCTCCTGCAGGGTTCGATGCTATGCAGGTGAAGGAGCCTGTATCCTTCACCGTTGTTATAAGTATGTCTAGCGTTCCATTGTCGTACACCAGCGACCTTGTTGCATTTGAAATAAGCTTGCCTTCTGGTGAAATCCAATGTATAGCTGGCTCTGGATCACCCCGGGCCTTACATCTCAGAGTTGCCCGTTGACCCTCCAGCACTCTGAGCTCATGGGTATGTCTAGTAATGAGAGGGGGTTCACACAGGAACTCTTCCTCTGGGATTGACCAAAAATACCGACCAGATAACAGTGGAGGAGAAGCACAAGTCTCTAGGTCATCTTCTCTGGAAAGACGCCTCAGCCACAGGAGTTCACAGTTGCAATGCAAAGGGTTTCCACCAAAGCTTAATGCAAAAGTAGAGGGGCTGATGATTCCTGAGGTTGCTAATACCTGAGCTCGTTGAAAGAGAGGATCAGGTGGCAGCTTCTGCAATTTATTTGATGTGACATCTAACCTGGTCATCTTGTGGAGATGGGAGAAAGTTCCCTTAGGAATGTGGTCAATCATATTGTGGTCCAAACTGAGTGTGTGCAAGCTAACCATCTTCTCCACAGCATCCCAAGGGATAGTTTCTAGATTGTTATAGGACAAATCCAATTCCTCAAGAGCTAAAACATCATCAAACGCCGTGGAAGAAATTAAAGTCAGCTGATTGTTGTTAAGTATCAAATGGTGCAGGTTGGAAAGCCCACTGAACATCTCATTGGCGATCTTAGTCAACCTGTTGCTGTTCAAATGCAAAGCTCGCAAATTGCGCAAATCAGCAAACGCATGAGGTGTAATAAAACTGATTGTATTCCTGGATAGCGTCAGGTCCACGAGGCTGGTCATGTTGGCAAAATCTTTCCTTTTGATGTTTGTAACAAAATTGTCTGCCAGGCGCAGTTCCACAGTCCTTCTGTCAATGTTTGGGGGGACAAATAAAAGCCCTTTCTTGGCACAAAGGGTGGCGAGATTTGGAGACAAAATCTGACACACACAGCGCTTGGGGCAGATCTGGGCTCTCACTGCTACGCCAATGAACAGCAGACACAAAAGCAGTTTTTCCATTGTAGATCAGGTTTCAGAGCCTGCAAGAGAGTGCAAAGCACATTGTTAATATCCTCCATGTGGAACACAACCCATGCAATAAGGAGGAAAGGAAAGGAAGGATGGGCTAGTGGTTACAGCACAGGGCTGTGGCTTAAGGGATCTGGATGCTGTCCGTGTCTATTTCGATTGTACGCTCTTTGGGCGAGTGGCTGTCTCTCAATATGTGTCTGTACACTGAGCAGCACAATGAGGCCACAGTCTTGGTGCTACCACAGTAAAAATGACGACACCAACAGGAGATGGGCTCATGAGGCTGAGAAGAACCCCGATACAATGAATACGTGACGACAATCATGGGCAGTCAGAAGCCATGGATTTACTTTTTAATGGTGACAGGTGTCATCCATGATCCAACAGCAGACCAAGAACCAGGATTCTTTGGTGGTTTACACATTATTTGTTCAGTCTTATGGAAACAGCAGTTGGATAACAGAGGCACAGAATTTTATGTACTATCAGCAGCACATTTTGAAGCCCCTGCCAACGCAACTCATGCTTGGACCTGCACCACCCGGTTATGCCACCCCTTGGCCTCTCTTGAGTAGACATTGTCAACCCCCAGTATCAGAGGGGTAGTCGTGTTAGTCTGGATCTGTAGAAGCGACAAAGGGTCCTGTGGCACCTTATAGACTAAGCTTATGCTTCGATACCTCTGTTAGTCTATAAGGTGCCACAGGACCCTTTGTCGATTGTCAACCCCATCATTTCTGATGTGTCTTTGTGATACTGCTAAGTAGTCTTCTGGGTGGAAAAGGAGTCTTGCACCTGTTTGTACAGACCTGGCAGTTGTTTGGACAGTCTCCCTAAAAACGACAAGTGGAACACACAGGTCTGCCCAACACCTAAGCTCTTAGTGTTATGTGTGGAACAAACTCAGAGGAGTTTGTTGTCTACCATGCATAAATTGTTAACCATGTTGTTGGTGGAGGGCTAGATAAATAGGGAACCCAACCAAATTTTAGATGATTATCACTTTCTCCAACTCCCTGGGCAACAACGCTGTATTCCCCCGCCCCCCGAAAATTCTGCCAGTACAATTACAGTCTTAGCCTTAGAACTGGGTTCTAGCACATCTGCACACACCAGAATTACACAACCACTTCCCCAGCCCTGTAAATACACTACCATAAAGACAGTATATTTTAAACGGCCGTAAACACCCAGAGACCAGGTGGTTGAGATAACAGCTGTCCCAGGCACAAAGCTTGTGAGAGTTTTTAGGCAAGCCCTGGAAACTTTGAATGGGGAACAGTAATCTGGTCTGTCCATGAACTGGGAAATGAAATGGAATAAGAGTCTGCAAGATGCAAAGACAATCAGTGACAATATCAAGCCCCTAAGCGCTGTTCCTCAGAAACACTGAGCACCTACAAGTCCTTCTGAAGCTAATGTAAGTGGGAGCTCTTCCAAACTTCTGACTCAGACCACTGAGTCCCTCAGACAAGAGGGCTTCACCCGACAAATTATAGTTTAAAAAATTAACACAGTCTTGAGGGTGAGGTTGATGATTGTTAGTGCTGATGACCATCTCCAACACATGGTGAACTCCTGAAGAAGGTTTATTTCTAACAAACAGTCAATATACTGAGCTCTCTGTTTATGATCTTGAATTAAAAAGTTCTTACTCAACAAAAATTGTTGTTATATCATTCGTTAGCCAGACAGCATTTGCACTTCTAGGTAGGTGCTGAAGTTTTCCCCTCTAGCAAATTCCTTTTAGGCAGGTTGTATTTTTAAACAGAGAAGAGCCTATCACCTGGGGACTAGAAAACGATCCTTCATCACTGAATCAATCTCTCAGCCAATGGCTCTCCCATAATACATGCTCTAGAGAATCAGTATTTGTCTGACAACTGGAAAAGGATATAAAAAAAAATTATTTTTTACAGCCAGCTGAGAGTGTAATTCTTTCTCTATAGAATCCAATGTTACACCAATTTATACTGGGCTCCTTCAGAGACAACTGGCCATTCTTGGACTATAAATGCACCAATTAAATTAGTTCCCTTTTCTGCTAGCCTTAAACTCATGGGAAGCAGACGGTTCCTGTCAGAAATAGTAAAATTTTAGAATAAAACCTTTTGTAGCTCCACAGAGAATCGTTTTTGCATTAATTTTGAGAGCAAGCTAACTTCAAGGGTGATGTTTAAATACATTCTGAGGATTAAGTTTCAGGCCTTTCTATGTAAGTAATGTATGTTGGAAAGAGTGTACTCCTGCAAATGGAATCAGTGCGGTGGGAATTCAGATACTGAACAGGGACTAAATGAACACCACAAAAATAACCTTCCTAGACAACAACTTAGAAGCTTAATTTATGATGACGCTTGTTTGCACCTGTTTAGTACATTTCATGTTATTTACTATGCAGCATGATTTAGTGTCCATAAATCTTGTTCAGTGTTTTCCTCTGGTCTTGTTATGTCAAGGCCAATAGCTATTGGAGGATGTTTCCAACTAACATGCATCTAGGCAGCTTTGTTTTCATCCTGTGTCCTAAATATTCTCATCACTGTTCATGTGTCTAAGCATGCTGTTAGTTATACAATACAGCAATGATTCCAATGTGCTAGGCATGCACAGATAGCACACACTGCACAGAGACACCTGAGGAACACTGTACAGACACACCTAGCACACACTGTACAGAGACACTCGGGACACATGCACAAACACACCAGGAAGAAGCACACTTAACAGACACACCTGGGGCACCCAGTACAGAGAAACCCAGGGGCACACTGCACAGACACACCTGGGGCACACTGCACAGACACACCAGTACACACTGCACACACACCCGGGGAACACTGCACAGACACACCAGTACACACTGCACACACACCCGGGGAACACTGCACAGACACACCTGGGGCACACTGCACAGACACACCAGTACACACTACACTGACATACCCAGAGCACACTGCACAGACACACCAGTACACACTGCACTGACACACCCAGGGCACACTGCACAGACACACCAGTACACACTGCACAGACACACCCAGGACACACTGCACAGACACACCAGTACACACTGCACTGACACACCCAGGGCACACTGCACAGACACACCCAGAGCACACTGCACAGACACACCCAGGGCACACTGCACAGACACACCAGTACACACCACACTGACACACCCAGGGCACACTGCACAGACACACCCAGAGCACACTACACTGACATACCCAGAGCACACTGTACAGACACACCCAGAGCACACTGCACAGACACACCCGTACACACTGCACTGACACACCCAGGGCACACTGCACAGACACACCAGTACACACTACACTGACACACCCAGGACACACTGCACAGACACACCCAGAGCACACTGCACAGACACACCAGTACACACTGCACTGACACACCCAGGGCACACTGCACAGACACACCAGTACACACTACACTGACACACCCAGAGCACACTGCACAGACACACCAGTACACACTGCACTGACACACCCAGGGCACACTGCACAGACACACCCAGAGCACACTGCACAGACACACCCAGAGCACACTGCACAGACACACCAGTACACACTGCACTGACACACCCAGGGCACACTGCACAGACACACCAGTACACACTACACTGACACACCCAGAGCACACTGCACAGACACACCAGTACACACTGCACTGACACACCCAGGGCACACTGCACAGACACACCCAGAGCACACTGCACAGACACACCCAGGGCACACTGCACAGACACACCAGTACACACCACACTGACACACCCAGGGCACACTGCACAGACACACCCAGAGCACACTACACTGACACACCCAGAGCACACTGCACAGACACACCAGTACACACTGCACAGACACACCCAGGGCACACTGCACAGACACACCAGTACACACTACACTGACACACCCAGGACACACTGCACAGACACACCAGTACACACTGCACTGACACACCCAGGGCACACTGCACAGACACACCAGTACACACTACACTGACACACCCAGGACACACTGCACAGACACACCCAGAGCACACTGCACAGACACACCAGTACACACTGCACTGACACACCCAGGACAACCTGCACAGACACACCAGTACACACTACACTGACATACCCAGGACACACTGCACAGACACACCCAGAGCACACTGCACAGACACACCAGTACACACTGCACTGACACACCCAGGGCACACTGCACACACACACCAAGGGCACACTGCACAGACACACCAGTACACACTGCACAGACACACTCGGGGCACACTGCACACACACACCCAGGGCACATTATCCCTGCTCCAAATCCCCAGCCCTAGAGTGGCTCTCAAGAGGGGCGGGAGTGCAGAGATGCTGGTGGCTGCCACCCCGTCCCAGCCTGGCCTGTTGAGGACGAGCTGCTTGGGCAGGATGCAGCACAGGGTAGGGGCAGGGGAGAATTGCATCTGACTGGAGCTCTGTCCTGACGCCTGTGTGGGGTCCACATGCAGAGGAGTGACCGCCCAGTGTCTGCAGCTGGCCCTAGCGCTCTCACAGCTGTTTGGACGGGTTTCTGGGTGAACGTGCTGACTGGACAGCATTGAACTTTCCACTGGCATACGTCAAATCCATCAAAACATTCAATGGGAAGTGAGCCGACTAGGCTGTGGGTGGGTCAGGCACCCAGGGGCATGCCTCCTGCCCGCCCAGCCCGCCAGCTCCCCTGCCTGGTGGCCAGGCAGCGGGGTGCCGAAATGGACGGTTCCACTGGGCAGGAAATCCCGCCATGTCGACGCAGAACAAAGAAAGTGAAACAAACTGTCAACGTCCCGGAATTCCCATGAGCCAGCGCTTCCCTGCCCTGGCCAGCTCCCGCTGCCCCCACCCAGGGTATGTCTACACGGGAGCTGGGCTGGGATTCCAAGAGGCAGACCTGCACTAGATCTGATCTAATTAGCACGCTCCAAACGGAGCGTAGCCATGGCTGCATATGGGGTTAGCTGCCCCCTGTCCGTACCTAGTGGCCCAGACGGGATTGTTCTCGGGGTGGCTCTCTCCTCCCACCGCTGCTAGTTCTAATGCATTAGCGTGATCAGAGAGAGTGCAGGTAAGTCTCCTCGAGCCGGAATGCACACCCCAGTGGGAAGTGTAGACGCAATCTTGGACTGGACCGGAAGGAGACTCCGTGTTGGTATAAAACCCAAGGGATGGGGCTGCTGCTGCTTACCCAGAAAATGCGGCTATTGCTGGGGCCAGTTTGCAAGTCAGAGGGAAGATTCTGTGTTAAATCTCGCTTGTATTTACGTGTAATGTTTCCCACCGGCAGGCTACGAAGCCAGGAGCACCTCTGGCCCCAAACTCCCTCGGATCTGCCCCCGCTCGCCCTCGGCCCTGCATGAGCACGCCAAAGGCCAGGGGCAGAGATGTGACCACAAACCCAGCCACCGGGGAGATAGCACTGCTCTCGGCACCCACAGGCCGGCCTCTCGGGCCTCCTCCCACACAGCTGTGACCTGGTGGCCAAAAGCAGCCGTGACTGGCTAGTTCTCCGCAATGGTCTGCTACCAGACTATTTAATAACACTTTAAAAAAAAAAAAACCAGTCCCTTGAGCGTTCTGTTATTTCTCTTCCTTTCCTGGCCCTTTCCCTCCATCCGTCTCTCATGATAGTTTCTTCCCCACCTTCATGTGCCCAGCCCCCTTCTCCATGGCCACTGCGCCCAACTCACCACAACTCCTGGCCCGCGGGAAAGCAGCAACCCTTTGCATTGGTAACGTGCCGTACCTATTCTGAGCCCTGTGCAGACTTACAGGGCCTGGCCCAGGCCTGTAGGCATGCCAGTCACACAGATACGAATGACATCACTGCTGGGAGACCTGAGGCAGAGAGTGAAGTGACTTTCCTAAGGCCATGTGGCATCTCAGTGGCAGAGGCAGGGTTTGAACTCAGAACCCGGTGCTCGCTCCCCAGAGCACAGTGACTCTGTTGTTAGCTTGCAGCTGGGGCAGGGGAAGGGTGCCAGTCAGGAAAGACTGGCAGTCATCCCCTCTGCTCCCTGCCTTTCTCCTCGCATGGTCCCGCCCCCATGCCCATGACTCCTCCCCCGTCCTACTTCTGGCCTCTCCTTTCTACTCCCCTCCTCGTTCTCCTGCTCCAGGCTTTTTCCTCCTATCTAAGTTTCCATTCCCGGCTGGCCTCTGTTTCCTCCCACTCACCCTGGGGTGCTAAGTAGGAGAATATGGTTACCGTACTCCACATTAAACATCCGATCTTGAGTTAAAAATAGCCAGTGATGGAGAATCCACCACGACCCCCGGTCCATTGTTCCAATGGCTGATTCCTCTCACTGCTATAAAATGTCTGCTTCATGTCCTGCCTGAATTTGTCCAGCTTTCGTGTCCAGCCATTGGATCGTACTACACCATTCTCTGCTGGACTGAAGAGCCCGCTGCCAAATATTTGTTCCTTATGCAGATACTTCCAGATTTTGATTGTCACCACTTAACCTTCTCTTTGTTAAGCTACATTGGTTGTGCTCTTTGAATGTATCACTCTAAGACCGATTTTCTAATCCTTTAATCATTCTCTTAGCTCTTCTCGGAACCCTCCCCAATTTATCAATATCCATCTTGAATTCAGCACACCAAAACACAGTTACTCCAGCAGTGGTCAACGCTCTACGGCTACTTGTGATTCCCTTGTTTATGCCTCCCAAGGTCACATTAGCTCCTTTGGCCTCAGCATCGCACCGGGAGCTCACGTTCCGCTGATTATCCACCAGGACCCCAAAATCTTTTTCAGAGTCGCTGCTCCCCAGGATAGTCCCCCATCCTGTGAGAATAACCCACATTCTATGTTCCTACATGTATACATTGATATTTAGCCAAATTAAAACACATCTGGTTTGCTTCTGCCCAGTTTACCAAGTGATTCAGAACACTCTGAATCAGTGACGTGTCATCTTCATTAGTTAGCACAACCCCAACTGGTGTGTGATCGGCAAACTTTATCAGTGATGATTTCATGTTTTTTCCCAGGTTATTGACTAAGATGTTAAATGGCATAGGGCCAAGGCCCAGTCTCTGTGGGGCTTCATTTGAAAACACACCCGCTCAATGATGATTCCTCATTTACAATTACATATTGAAACCTGTCTGTTAGCCAGCCTTTAACCAATTAACTGTGTGCCATGCAAATTTATAGAGTTCTAGCTTTTTAATCAAAATGTCATGAGGTGCCAAGTTAAATATCTCACAGAAGTCTAAATGTCTTACATCAACACTATTACCTGTAGCAACCAAACTTGTCATCTCATCAAAAAAAAAATCAAGTTAGTTTAACAGGATCTGTTTTCCACAACCCCTTTTGATTTGCATTAATTACATTATTCTTCTTTAGTTCACTATTAATTGAGTCTGTATCAGCCGCTCCCTTATTTTGCCCAGGATCAATGTCAGGCTGATAGGCCAATAATTACCCGAGTCATCCCATTTATCCCTTTTAAAAATTGTCACAGCATTCGCTTTCTTCCAGTCGTCTGGAACTTCCCCAGTGCTCCAAAACATATTAAAAATCCAAAAGAACAGTCCAGCACGCTCATCAGACAGCTCTTGTAAAACTCTTGGATGCAAGGTATCTGGGCCTGATGATTTTAAAATCTCTAACTTTAGTTACCTCTGTTTACCATGCTCCTGAGATATTAGTGGAATGGAAAGAATGCTATACCATACGATGAGACTGCATCATCTCTTTTACCCCCAATTACAGAACAGAAATATTTATTGCACGTCTGCCTTTTCTGCATTATTATTGATAATTCTTCCATTTCCTTCTTGTAATAGTCCAGTACCAGTGTCAGGATTCCTTTTCCCCTCCTAATATATTAAAAAAAAATTTCCTTTTTATTGTCCTTAACTCAGATGACCATAGATTTCTCCTTGTGTCCATGTTTCCCTCATCAATTTTCTATATCTAATAACTTTTGATTTACATTCATTGCCATCAACTTCCCCTTTCTGCCATTTGTTATATATTATTTTTGTTCATTTATTTTTTGCAGCTACCTTCACTTCCCTTCTAAACCAGGTCAGGTTTTTAGCCAGCACAGCCTCCTTCCTCAGTTGGGGAACTGTGGCTTTGGGGGCATCTAACACGGTGTTCTTAAATGATTCCTAATTATCATTCACCTTTTTCTGATTAGATTCTTCCTCCTAGCTGATGTGGTTCATAATTGTTTTTAGCGTTGTGAAATCGGCCCTATTAAAGCATCACATAGATGTATCAATGGTCTGGACAATATTCTTTTTGCACATTATAAATGTGACCAGGTCATGATCGTTTGTACCTAAGTTACCATTAATTTTCAGTGCTGTGATCAGTTCCCCTTTATCTGTCAAGACAAAGTCTAATATAGAATTCCCTCATGTTGGCTGCAAGACTTTTTGAGTTAGGAAATTGTCATCTATAATGTTTAGAAATTCCAAGGATGTTTTAGTACTGGCTGCATGAGACCTCCAGTGTGTACTACTGAATATGATCACACAGGTGTTTTTTTCCCCTACACATTGTAGCTAGGTGCATAAGGAGCCAGTCATCCTGTTCCCTAGAGTGATTTGGGGATCTGTAGCAGACACCAAGTAATACCCCAGCTTGAATTTTATCTGTTAGGACACTGATCCATAATCATTCCAGATAATTTTCTTCTGACTTACCAGTGACTCAGTGCGTGGAGAGAGAGCGTCTCCACAGACAGAACAGGCAAAGGCCTCCTAGCATAGTGTAAGAATATGGCATAGGGACAGGAGAGGGGGCCGTGAGCTCCTCCCTCACCTCCTGCCATGCTGGGAGGTCCCCCAACTAAATGTGATCAGCTGGTAGCGCCCCCAGGCCCAGCTCACTTCCTGCTTCCTCGCCGTTCAGCCGCGCCAGAGCTCTGCAGGGAAATATTTGCTCTGATCGACGGGGTGGGATCTTCAGAAACGCTGAGCATTAGCTAACTCGGTCCAGCTCTGGGGCTCGGCCTTTGGAAAGGATGCTGCCAAATTGGGAAGGGTTCAGAGAAGAGCTACAAGAGTGATTCGAAGGCTGGGAAACCAGCCTTACACACAGAGAGAGACAATAAAGAAGCTCAGGTTATTTAATTTATCCAAAAGGAGGGCTGGGGTGAGTAAGGTCTAAGCACCTGCAGAGGGACGAGATTCTGATAGGTGAGGGTGGTACAAGCCCTTGTCTGGACAGACCCCAATCTGCTAGGACTGGCCCCAACCACTGCCCCGCTTGGTGCCTCTAGTGAGTGGTCCCTGTTCCCAGCTCTGGGTTTCTCAGGCACCTTCCAGGCACAGCCTCTGGTTCTGACGCCCTTGGGCAGTGGGACCCACAGTTTAGCTGCCTAGACCCCAACACCAGTTCCCCAGCTCTCCTGATACCCCAGTTACGTATACACACTCCCGCATCTGGCTGCAGGGTCTCTTGAGTTTCTCGAGAAATGTGGCAGGCAAACAAGGAATATAAGAAGGCAAAAAGCATATTGAGCTGCATTAGTAAGAGCGTTGCCAGCAGATCGAGAGAAGTGATTATTCCCCTCTATTCAGCACTGGTGAGGCCACACCTGGAGTATTGCATTCAGTTTGGGGGCCCCCACTACAGAAGGGATGTGGACAAATTGGAAAGAGTCCAGCAGAGGGCAACGGAAATGATCAGGGGCCTGGGGCACATAACTAACAAGGAGAGGCTGATAGAACTGGGCTTGTTTAGTCTGCCGAAGAGAAGAGTGAGGGGGGATTTGATAGCAGCCTTCAACTACCTGAAGGGGGATTCCAAAGAGGATGGAGCTCGGCTGTTCTCAGTGGTGGCAGATGACAGAACAAGGAGCAATGGTCTCAAGTTGCAGAGGGGGAGGTCTAGGTTGGATATTAGGAAACTTTTTCACTAGTAGGGTGGTGAAGCACTGGAATGGGTTACCTAGGGAGGTGGTGGAATCTCCTTCCTTAGAGGTTTTTAAGGTCAGGCTTGACAAAGCCCTGGCTGGGATGATTTAGTTGGGTTTGGTCCTGCTTTGAGCAGGGGGTTGGACTAGGTGACCTCCTAAGGTCTCTTCCAACCCTAATCATCAATGATTCTCTGATATTCCCCCCGCTGGACTCGCAGGGCCGGAAGGGATGGAGTTTAGTAGTGGAACCTCAAAGCTGAACTACCACCATACGTTCAGATCACTCCTGTCCCCATGCCATGTTCTTACACTATGCTAGGAGGCCTTTGCCTGTTCTGTCTGTGGAGACGCTCTCTCTCCACACACTGAGTCACTGGTAAGTCAGAAGAAAATTATCTGGAATGATTATGGATCAGTGTCCTAACAGATAAAATTCAAGCTGGGGTATTACTTGGTGTCTGCTACAGATCCCCAAATCACTCTAGGGAACAGGATGACTGGCTCCTTATGCACCTAGCTACAATGTGTAGGGGAAAAAAACACCTGTGTGATCATATTCAGTAGTACACACTGGAGGTCTCATGCAGCCAGTACTAAAACATCCTTGGAATTTCTAAACATTATAGATGACAATTTCCTAACTCAAAAAGTCTTGCAGCCAACATGAGGGAATTCTATATTAGACTTTGTCTTGACAGATAAAGGGGAACTGATCACAGCACTGAAAATTAATGGTAACTTAGGTACAAACAATCATGACCTGGTCACATTTATAATGTGCAAAAAGAATATTGTCCAGACCATGGCAGGAAGTGAGGGAGGAGCTCACGGCCCCCTCTCCTCGATGCCCTTCCACGGCTTGGTTTTACAACAGAGGTGGGATGTGCCGAGCTCTGCTGCAGGCAAACCAACTTGCAGCGACCCCGTGCTCTGTCCTGCACTCCCTGAGCTCAGGGTCTGTGGGTTTGCCAGGCTTGCAGGGCTAGACTCAGAGCTAGCGAGGCAGAGGGGGCAGATGCTGGCTGGCTGTGCAGCACCAAAAGCAGGGTAGTAACTTGCTCCCCTCCCTACAACGAGGAATTGAGTCTCCGCTCTGCTCCTGGCATGGCCCAGCCATGCACCGCCCCATCCTCTGGGCACCTCACAGCAGGGGGATCTAGCCCTATTGATCTCCCAAGAAGTGACCATTGGGAAACAATAGGAAGGGACTTTCAGTGGGCGACTACAGTCCAAGGACTATATGTAGCCAGCACCTGCCTTTTGCCTTTGATATGACCCCCCGCATGTCTAACGCCTGAGAGTGAGCCAGAGACCTCCAGCACCGGAAGCAGGAGTCAGGCTCTGGAGCTGGGCTGTAACAGAATCACACCCTCTGAGGATCGGGCCCAGAGGGAGCCCCGTAACATGCACCGACCAGTGGGCGACACCTTCACTTGTCTATCGAAATAATAGAGTTGGAAGCCAGGATGTCTGGGCTCCACCGCTGGAGTCTCTTCAGACTAGGACGGCTGCTGAAAAGCGGGTCCCTGTGGACTCCTCACGGCTGTTCATAGCTCACTGAGCTATTGCAGCTGCAATATTGTTCTGGAGGATTCACAATGATTGCTTTCAAAATATCCTATGCTGTGATATAAATGCAAGCAAAGCTTGAACTGAAACCAACTATTTACACAATCCCATGCCCATGTTTTACAATCTGTGGATCCTGCAAAGATTTGCTGACATGTACAATAAGAGATCTTTGCTTTGTTCAGCTAAAACACACATCTCTGCCAGGCAGCCATCACAGTCAGGAACCTGTGACTAGCTTGCTCTGCCCGTGGCATCATTTCTTGGCTATAGGAACGGAGGCAAAACCCTTCCGCTTGCTGAAAGAAAGCAGAGGATTTTCTAATAGGGATTTTCTAGTAATGGTGAAGAAAGGGAGGCATTCCAAACGGTGTCTGAAGTAAGGGCTCAGATGAGCTCTGGGAGAGTAAAAACATGATCATGATTCAGAGCCGAATCTGCTGTACCAAAACCTGAACAAGCCTGGCCCAGGTCCCCAAGAGAGGCAGCTGTAAACTCTGATACACACTCTCCAGTTTGTTTCTCTCTTCACTTCCGATCCTCCTCATGCCCCTTGTTGTCACAGATAACCCACAGATGCAGCATCACTGCAAAGCACAAGAACCATTTCAGAAAAGAGCTCGTGGGTCAAAGCAAATTATAGCTTTACTGCTGCTATCCGCTTTGTAAACAATATATTTAAAAACCAGCGTTCTCCTAAGTAAACGAGACACACTGCTTTCATTTACACTCACATTGGCAGTCACACAAAAGGTTTGAGAATCTCAAATTCCTGAATTGATATTTGTAATTCCAATAAAGAGGCCATGCAAATTAAATGGATTTTTAAAAATCAGCTTCAATATGACATCTGATACAGCATTCAAACTGTGTATTAAAAACTGAACTACGGCCACATTTACACTGTCTTATAGACCAGTCCTCCTCAGGAGAAGCGTGATAAAATGAACTAACAGTCACTGCTTTGCCTTTTAATTAGCTGGATGTAAGCGTTTCAAATAGCCAATGTGCTGTCTTCTGCCAAATTCGCAGATTAAAAGAAACAGTCGTGATTAATCGCAGTTTTAATCACGCTGTTAAACAATAAGCGAATACCAATTTACTCATAGACTCATAGACTTTAAGGTCAGAAGGGACCATTATGATCATCTAGTCTGACCTCCTGCACAACGCAGGCCACAGAATCTCACCCACCCACTCCTGGAATAATCCTCTCACCTATGTCTCAGCTATTGAAGTCCTCAAATCATGGTTTAAAGACCATTTAAATTTATTATAAATATGTTGGCTGTTCTTCTACATTTTAAAATATATTAATTTCAGTTATGTTTAAAAAATCTACATTTGTAAGTTGCACTTTCATGATAAAGAGATTGAAGGAGCTGATTGGGAAAATACTACTTCTTTTGTTTATCTTTTTATGATGCAGTTATTTGTAATAAAAATAATAATATAAAGTGAGCACTGTACACTTTGTAGTCTGTGTTGTAATGGAAATCAATATATTTGAAAATGTAGAAAAACATCCAAAAGTATTTATAATAAATGTAAGTTGGTATTCTATTATTGTTTAACAGTGCGATTAAGACTGTGATTAATCGTGACTTTTTAAAAGCTAGTTAATTTTTTTTTGCATTAATCACTTGAGCTTTTTTAATTGACAGCCCTAATATATATAAACTATTGCTGAAGTTGCAAAATCAAGCACTTAGAGGTCAGGAAATGCCAGAATTACAGTGGTCTGTTCAATCTTAATTCAGCCCCATTGTACACATGCAGTAAGATACAGTCTATAATTACATGAGGTCATATTATTTTTTCTACAGGACACTGCCTTAGTCAGTGCACAGGATGGAGAGTGCTCACTGACTGGGTAGCTATTCAATATATTTTAATCCCGCATAGTGTGGCCCCAAGCCTTATTGGCTGTATCTCATCCAAACCCTGAATCCAGCTCTGCCTATAATTTCTAATGTCTCCATAAAACAACATGTATGTTGCAGTGCCATGGCCAGATTAGTGGGGGCAGAATCTACGGGAAGTCTTGTGAGGTCCCGGATGACTGGAAAAAAGCTAATGTAGTGCCCCCATCTTTTAAAAAGGGAAGAAGGAAGATCCGGGGAACTACAGACCGGTCAGCCTCACCTCAGTCCCTGGAAAAATCATGGAGCAGGTGCTCAAGGAATCAATTTTTAAGCACTTGGAGAAGAGGAAAGTGATTAGGAACAGTCAGCCTGGATTCACCAAGGGCAAGTCATGCCTGACTAACCTAATTGCCTTCTATGATGAGATAACTCATGCTGACCGGTGCCTGGGAAGAGGTGGTACAGGGGTGGGTCTTTGGGGGAAGGGGTGAAGCAGGGGCGGGGCCTGGACAGAGCCAGGCAGGAACCCCCCCCCCCGCCCCCGGCAGATTAGAAACTCAGCTCCTTTGTCCCGGGCCTGCATCCCCCTAGGGACAGCCCTGACTCCAGCTGAGGCCTCACCAAAGCAAAGCAGGGCGGACAGTTACCTTCCTTGTCTGACATGTGACATGCCTGTCAATATGCCCCAGAATGATTTCTTACAACTGCACCATGTTGTTGATTCATATTCAGTTTGTGATCCACTAAAACCTCAAGATCCTTGTCAGCTGTACTACCCACCTAGACAGTTGTAACCCATTTTATAGCTGTGCATTTCCGTGTTCCTTCCTAAGGGCAGTACTTTGGACTTGTCTTTATTGAATTTCATCTTGGTTTCGACCAATTCCCTATTTTTCAAGGTTGCTTTTAATTCCAATCCTGTCCTCCAAAGTGTTTGCAACCCCTCCTACTTAGGAGTTATCCACAAATTGTATAAGCATACTCTCCATTCCATTATCCTAGCCATTACTGAAAATTGAAGACTAGTACTGGACCATAGACAGACCCCATGGGGCCCCATGAGATATGTCTTCCCAGTTTGACAGCAAAACACTGCTAACTACTCTTTGAGTATGGGCTTTGAATCAGGTGTGCAGCCCTTTAGAGCAATTTCATCTCAATCAATTTCCCTAGCTTGCTCCTCAGAATGTCAGGTGGGATTGTGTCAAAAGCTTCCCTAAAATTAAGATATCCCCCATCTACTGCTTCACTCCTATTCACTAGGTCAGTATCCTGTCAAAAAAGGAAATTAAGTTGGTTCGGCATAATTTGTTCTTGACAAATTCATGCCGGCTATTCCTTGCAATCCTCTAGGAGTTTACAATTGATTGTTTCATAATTTATTCCAGTATCTTTCCAGGTAAGGAATTTAGATCGACTGGTCTTTAATCCCCCATGTTCGTCTTTGTTCCCTTTTTAAAGATGTTGCCCTCCTCCAGTCCTCTGGGATCTCACCCATCTGCCATGTATTATTGAAAGTAATTGCTAATGGTTCTGATTGCTTCAGCTACTGCTTTAAGTACCATCAGATGAACTTCATCAGGCCCAGCTGAATCAAGTCCATCTAAATTATCTATATATTCTTTAACCTGTTTTTTCACTACCTGGAGCTGTGTTCCTTCCCCTTTCTTATTAATATTAATTGTGTTCAGTATCTGATAACTATTAGCCCTTTTAGTGAATACTAAAGCAAAAACAAGCATTAAGCACCTCAACTTTCTTGAGGCCATCAGATACTAGCTCTCCTTCCCCGCTAAGTAGAGAACCTACTATTCCCTCCATCTTTCTCTTTCTCCTAATGCTATTGGTGATGTACCTTGTCTGAGGCTTTCTGAACGTCCAAGTACACTATATCCACTGGATCACCCTTGTCCATGTTTTTGACACCCTCAGAGAATTCTAGTAGATTGGTGAGGCATGATTTCCCTTTTCAAAAGCTGTGTTGACTCTTCCCCAACAAATAATGTTCATCTATTTGTCTGATAAGTCTGTTCTTTACTGTAGTTTTAATCAATTTGCCTGGTACAGAAGTTAGTCTTACCAGCCTGTAATTGTCTGGAGCTTTTTTAAAAAAAGTGGTGTCACTTTAGCTATCCTCCAGTCATCTGGTACAGAAGCTGATTTAAATGATATGTTACATACAATAGTTAGTAGTTCTCCAATTTCATATTTGAGTTCCTTCAGAACTCTTGGGTGAATACCATCTGGTCCTGGTGACATATTACTGTTTAATTTATCAAATTGTTCCAAAACCTCTTCTATCAACACCTCAATACAGGACAGTACCTCAGTTCTGTCACCTAAAAGGCTCAGGTGTGGGAATCTCCCTCACATCTTCTGCAGTGAAGACCGATGCAAAAAATTCATTGAGCTTCTCTTTAATGACCTTGTCTTCCTCTAGCATCTCTACTGTGTAGTAGCCCCATTGGTTGTTTGGAAGGCTTCTTGCTTCTAATATTTTTCTTTTCTTTTTTGCTGTTTGTTTTTGCATCTTTGCTAGATGCTCTTCAATTTTTTTTGGTCTCCCTAATTATACTTTAACATTTGACTTTCCAGAGTTTATGTTCCTTTCTATTTTCCTCATTTTCAGCTGATTATCCACCACAACTCCCAAATCTTTTCCCAAGATACAGTCTCTCATCCTCTAAGTATGGCCTACATTCTTTGTACTAGATGTATATATTTACATCTACCCATATTAAATGCATATTGTTTACTGTGCCCAGCTTACAAAATGATCCAGATAGCTCTGTATCTGGGACCTGTCCTCTTCATTATTTACCACTCCCTCCATTTTTGTATCATCTGAAAATTCTATCAGTTGTGATTTCATGTTTTCTCTCAGGTCACTGATAAAAATGAAAAGAACCTATCCCTGCTCCATGATGATTCCTCATTTATAATTACATTTCGAGATCGATCAGTTAGCCAGGTTTTATCTATTTAACGTGTGCCATGTTAATTTTATATCATTCTAGGGGGGGGTTAAAATCAAAATTCCATGCAGTACAAAGTCCGATGCCTAACAAATATCTATGTCTGTTACATCAACACTATCACCTTTGTCAACCAAACTTGTAATTTCATCAGAAAGAGATATCAAGTTAGTTGGACAGGATTCATTTTCCTTAAACACATATTGATTGGTATTGATTATATTACCCTTGTGTTAAACCTACTAAGATCTTGGCCTCAACAATGGCTTGTGGCAGTGAGTTTCTGGCATGGCATATCCCATTGAACTGAAGGGGGAAATCTGGGGAGATAGAATATAATTACCCAAGATGGAACTTGGTCAGGGCACCAGGATTAGCAGCCTGCTCTTGTGAAAAATGCCACAGGGCTCCCTATGACTTGGAGCGATCAGTTCCTTGGTTTTGTCTTATGTGAAGGACGGCATCTCCAGTTGCACAGTGGTTTGGCGGTCCCTCAGAAAGAAGAGAACTGCTCCTGAAGAGTCCATGGGTTCCTGGGAGACCTTCCACTCTGGCTTCAGCTCTGTGTTACCATGCTGAGCTGACCACACGCAAAAGAATCTGGTTAGTGGGACAGCGGCTTGCTGTAAGAAAGCCTGCTGATAAAATGTACACTATTCAATTGCCTGAAAGACTCTTCTTGGCCATTTCTGTGGTTCCGATTTTCTGTGTCATGGCTCATTTTTAGTGTTAAACGCCACATTTGCTTTAATGTTTTAACATTAAAAATAAAAACGAAGGTGTTAGACAATGAGTAACCATCATTAGCTCAGCGAACTCTGTCTGACATGGTCACATCGTAGTGCCAGGCTATGCCACATGCTCACATTCGCAGCGCAGTCTGTGAACAGAGACCAAGGGAAACTGCTACAATGCAAAGTGATGCCAAAGTCCCCCTAAAACCTAGAGATGGCTGAGAAAGAGTCCACGGATGGGGTTAAGCTGTGGCTCCCTCTCAGCACAGGCCAAAGGGCTCCCTGGAAGCAGCCTGCTACAGAAATGAATGACTCGCTGCTGCCCTAATAACAAACTGAGGTCATATGAAGAGCTAATGAAATTGAAATGATCTGAAATTAATTCAGTGAGCAGGGGAATGAAATATCACGAACATCACAGAGCAGTAATGCTCTTTTTCACTGTGCTGCTTACCTCTAGTATTACTTCTTTCCTCCCCCTTACCCCCACCTTTTATCAGAACAAATCTATTTCACTTAATGCAGCAGCAGCTGCCATGTCTCTGTGTTGGGAAGTTTAACACATTTTCATGTTGTGCATCACAACCGTGGGAATCAAAGGGAAAGCAGCTCATTAGAAACCAACCTAGAATATTAACAAAACAAGCCCAACTCCTTTTCAGTGAATATTTCAGGTAGCTGATGTGATTCTGAGCACAACAAAAGTCTCCATCCATTGGAGACACACCGCAGAAGCAGGTGTTCAGTAGGAATGAAACACAACAAACTCTAGCGGCTGCTGCTATCACATCTGATCCAAATACCATCTGTGAGCACAGAGGTCAAGTCAGAAAGCTGTTGCGCACATCTCGTGCTCCTCCAGTCCTTGAGAAAAGTCATGATCCTCCAGGTCTTCACAAATGGGTAGAAGAGAACAAAAGAGAGGCCGGGGCACTCCCTCCACTAGGAAGGGAGGGCAGGAGAGGGGAGGGGAATTTTGTGGGCTTCCCTGGGGGACTTTCCCTCAGATTCTTTGAGCAGAGTTTTGCTCTCCTCATCAGAAGAAGCGGGGCATCCCGCCTGCAGAACCAAAGATCTACACGCTGCTAGAGGCCCGTGCCACCCATGGGATGGCTGTGTGCCTCTGCACTAGCCCTGGGGGCTCTTGCATCCATTCATGGCTTCCTGGAGGCGTGGTGATAATGAATCTGCACTTCCAGGTGCTCCCAACCCACCCCTCCAAAGAGAGAAACCCCATAGCACAAAGGGGACTGCGAAGAGCTAATTCAGTCTGAGGGCTGGGGGATGGAGGGCATATGTTTCACTTAGCCCCACCCCAGGACTCAATCCCCACTCCTGGATGCCTGGCCCCACACAGGTTCCTCTGTGGTGTGAAGGGAAAGGAATGGTGCCATAGAGGCAGAAAACCCTCCCTTCCATGCTGGGGCGAGATCAGGGTGTAGGGGGCATCCCTGGGAGCATAATGAAGCCCGAAGGCATGCTCTGGATACTTCATTCTTTCACTGGCATGCTCTGGATACTTCATGCTGCTCCACAGATGCAAAGCAGCT
The DNA here is from genome assembly GCA_033296515.1 of Macrochelys suwanniensis. NCBI lineage: Eukaryota > Metazoa > Chordata > Testudines > Chelydridae > Macrochelys > Macrochelys suwanniensis. The sequence goes on along the minus strand of CM065781.1, from coordinate 1,090,391 downwards.
GTACGTATTGCTCAAGGGCCCAGCGAGACTGGGTGCACGTGCTGCTATGAACAGCAGCACAAGGCCGCCAGGTAGCTACGGCGACGTCAGTCAGTCAGTGAGCGGCTGCCCTGCTAACACCCCTTACAGGGATCCGTCTCCTGCTGAAGAGTAGCAATAGTGCAACGACTATCTCCTGCACTCCACTCACCCAACAGGGTGTGAGCTCTACTAACCAGGAAGGTGTGCCTTCAAAGCCTGCTTGGGACCATGCAGTGATGATGATGGAACACCTCACACTTCTATAGCACCGATGACAAGACGATCAGAAAGTGGTGCTGTGGCACTAATTTAATTCACTCTGACAGCAGACCCATGCGGGTACTTTAGGTTGACTATTATCACCACGTAACAGACGTGCAATGGAAACAAAGAGATTCAGTGCCTAGCCTGAGGTCACCCAGGTTAACAGTGGAGCTGGAACAGAAGTCAGGTCTCTTGCCTGCAGGTCCGGTGCTCTAGACCATCTCTAGACCAAGTTGACTCCCATGAATTTATGCCCATTCTGCACAGACCAGGAAAGACACCCTCAAACCATGTTAAAACAGGTTCAGCTAAACAAGCTCATTTTTATAATGTAAATGGGGCCTTTAATGCTACCATTATTTAATATGGGCAATCTGAGGCCACTTGAACACATGATTGAATTTCATTGAAGGCAATGGTACTTAAGCATGTGGTTAGGTGTTTTGCAGAATCGGAGCCTAAGAAACAAATCACAGCTGAAGCTAAGCCACTTTTAAAGTGTTGTTGTTGCGGGTTTTTGCACTAGGCCAGGCTGTTTTTTGATAGGCTGGGTGTTTTGGGGGCGGAACCATGGCTTGGACAATTTCCAAACAACAAGAGCAACTTTCAGCAGTTAAAATTAGAACAAAGTGCCCAGCTCACTAGCTGGCGTAAGCTGGCTGAGATCCACTGATGTCTCCTGAACCACATTGAGTCACAACTCCTCAGAACCTGGCCTAAGATGTACAAAAAGATTTGAGACACACAGCTAGAACTTTCAAATCAATACCAGGTCCTCAGCATGGAAACTTTGGAGATATCACTCAATAGTCAGAAGGTCCAAGGGAATGGAGAGGTGTAGGGGATTGTGTGGATGGCAGCTTGGAACAACCTGTTGGAAAACCAAGCTTACCCACAAAGAGTTCTCCAACCATCCACGGATTCTTGTTGCAGATTCAATACTTAGAAAAAACGAAAGCACATTCTCCCAGGGACAGGCGGACAAGAGGACAGTGTGCTGACTTCCCAGAGGCATGGCATAAAACATCACTCTAAGATTGCAGAGGCTTTTGAAGTCTATGGGCACGGATAAAGTGATGATTCACGTTGGCACTAATGACAATGTGTTGTGAGATATCTTGCAGATAGCAGATGACTTCAGGGAACTCAGAAGCACGCCGAAGAAGAATAATAATGTCCAAGCAATCTTCTCTGAGATATTTCCTTTCCCACAAGCAAAGGAAGGATGAAGGCAGAAGATTCTGGAAGTGAACTGCTGGCTAGAGAAGTGGTGTAGGGTGGAGGATTTGGGTTTTGCGGAACTCTGGTCCACTGTCTATAGGGACAGGGAGCTGGATAGTTTGGATGGCCTCCACTCAGTAGAAGAGAGACCAATCTCCTTGGGGACAGACTGGCTTCAGTAGTCAGGAGTGGCTTAAAGTAACAGCAAAAGGAGAAGGTAAAAAGATGGAAGATATGAGCACTCAGCACAAAATCAAGATGTTGAGAAAAAAACTAATCAAGAAACAAAAGAACATGAACAGAAGAAATTTTTGAATTACCTATACGCCAATGGTAGGACCTTAGGTAGCAAATCAGGAGAAACAGGAAATGTTCATTAATTAACATAAATTCAATCTAGTTAGCATTACAGAAACCTGGTGGAATGATTCACAATATTGGAATGCTGAAGTCAATGGTTATAATCTATTTAGGAAGCACTGAGTGGGCAAAAGGGGAGGAGGAATGGCACCCTATGTGAAAAAAAGGCATTTTCTGTTTCTGAGTCACTGATGACTCAGAAAAAAATGATCCTGAATGCTTATGGATCTCTGTCCTAACAGATAAAGCACAAGATGGGGTCGTGACATTGCGCTCCATGTGCTTTATGGAAATATGCATATGAGTATGAATATGATGTAACTGGAATATGCTTTATGCAAAAGGTCTCTTCTAGGGTATCATAACAAAGGTTATTACCTACTAAATATATTCCACCTATTTGTATGCATGTATCATTTTTGTATCTGAAGCAAGAAATATGAAGTATAACTTTGAGGTCCCATTGTAATTATGCAAAGTGTGGGCCATTAATGGTGGTTTAGAATCTTGATGGCTCCGATTGACTAAGACGATTGGTTGTAAGTGGCTCTGTTTACTTGCAACCCTTCCTGTGTACCTGTGGGCCAGCCTTGGAAGAATGGAGACTGGGGTCAGAGCTGGCCTTACCATGACGCGAACTGAGGCAGTTGCCTCAGGTGCCAGACGGGGGAGGGCACCACAAGGACCCCGCGTATAGAAAATTGTGTCTGATGCTGATCCATATGTATTCTCTAGATGCCCAGAGATGGGGGAGTGCTGTGCTGGAGGAAGGAGGGGCACAAGAGACATAACAGGCAGGCAGGAGAAAAGGTGAGAGGGAATAACAGAAAGCAGCAGGAGCTGCAGGGAGAGAGAGGAGGAGGAGCCTCTTGTGTACCCGTCTAATACCCCCAGGAGCCTGGACTGATTAACACCAGCTTCTCAGGGAGCTTCCTGTTTCCTGCTGCTTCCCTGAACCCACTTGAGGAGAACAGGCAGTCAACTGAAGTAGTAGGAGCCAGTTAGGCCCTTAAGATGCTGATATCTTCCCTCACTCAGGCCCTGCTACCAGCCTGCTTGTTTGTCCCCTTCAATTGAGTGTTGAGAGCCACTCTAGCTGGCACAGAACAGCAGCAATGAGTGAAAGAAGAAAACGCCCCTCTGGGGCAGCATTCAGAAAAAGCAAGCAAGCAAAGGAAGCTTTTCTAGCTAAGCAGGAAGGAGCTTTCCTGAGATAGACACAAATGACAGACACAAATGTTCATGGTGAGCCTTCCGGCCCCAGTGAGGATGTGAGTGGTGAGGAAATGCCTGATCTTCCAGTCAGTCAGAGTGCAGGTGACCTGGCAGCTACTGCAGCATCCGTATCTCCATCTCAAATGGATGTAACCATGCACATTCCTGGAGAAAAGTGTAGATCAGAGAAGAGTGTGGTGGAGGCGCAAGAAACAGCTGCTGCTGAGTTTAGTTCCTTAAGTCTAGATGATCCAGGACTGTGGACCCACTTGAGCAGTAGCCTGAGGGACTTCCTTGTACTGCATGGGCCACAGCAAGTGAAAAACTTCATGTTCCCCAAAGACAATGAAAATAGAATAGTGTTGTGGCATGACATACTGTTTGAAATAAATGTTGTAAGCAAGAGACTCCAAGGTGTTGACCTTGTTATATCTGGGGCAATGGAACAACTGGACAAGCAAAGTTATACCTTCAGTCTTACCAGTCAGATGAGGGATTTCAAAATGTTCTGAAGAGTGCACAGAAGTTGGCAGAGGAAATTCACACTGAAGCTATTTTCCCACCCATTCAAGAATACAAGAGTCATGGAAGAAGAAGAAGAAGAAGAAGAAGACGACATTTTGATTACGAGGCACGGGATAATCCCATAAGAGACCCTAAACAACAATTCAAGGTTGAATTCTTTAACCAGGTGCTAGATTGTGCAATGCAGTCAGTTGAAGAACATTTCATGTAGCTCAAGGAACACAGCAGTATATTTGGGATGTTGTAGGATATTCCCAAACTCCTCACTATACCGGAAGAAGACCTACACCAGCAATGCAGGGCTCTAGAGACAGTGTTGACACATGATGGCATGCGCAATATTGATGCGAGTGATTTAGGTGATGAACTGAACGCCCTTTCAAGATACATTTCAGCAGGATCAACTCCAAAGGCTGTTCTGGAATATATGTGCACAAATAAGATGACCACCCTCTTTCCAAATGCTTTTGTTGCTCTGCACATACTTCTAACACTTCCTGTAACAGCTGTCAGTGGAGAACGCAGCTTCTCCAAGCTGAAGTTAATAAAAACACATCTAAGCTCCACAATGAGACAGGAGGGGTTGGTCATCCTTGCAACCATCTCAATAGAGCATGAGCTGGCCCAGACTGTGGACCTTCAGGAAGCAGTTCAAATATTTGCAACCAAGAAAGCACGGAAAGCACCACTTTGATTATTCAAACAGATAAAAATGCCAGTGCGACAAAGGGTCCTGTAGCACCTGATAGACTAACAGAGGTATTGAAGCATAAGCTTTCGTGGGTGAATACCCACTTCTTCGGATGCAAGATTCCACTCCTTGCATCCGAAGAAGTGGGTATTCACCCACAAAAGCTTATGCTTCAATACCTCTGTTAGTCTATAAGGTGCCACAGGACCCTTTGTCGCTTCTACAGATCCAGACTAACATGGCTACCCCTCTGATACTTGAAAAATGCCAGTGTTTACTATGCAGACAAGAAAAGTTACATTTGCTGTTCAGGCATTTGAAAGTTAAGTGTAACTGAAAATTTTTGAACAAGGCATTTTAAGTTGTTAATTCTCCTTTATTGGGGTAGGTAGTAGAGCAGTACCTTGAGAGGAGTAGACCAGGAAGAAGGCAGAATTGAGACCTTTCAAAGTTTTGGCCCAAGCGAGGGGGCATGGTGGCATAATTTGAGCTCCCTGCCTCAGGTGCTGAAATGTTTGGAGGGATAACTCAGCGGTTTGAACTTTGGTCTGCTAAATCCGGGGTTGTGAGCTCAATCCTTGAGGGGGCTATTTAGGGATCTGGGGCAAAAATCTGTCAGGGAACAGTACTTGGTCCTGCTAGTGAAGGCAGAGGACTGGACTCAATGACCTTTCAAGGTCCTTCCAGTTCTATGAGATAGGCATATCTCTATTTATTATCAGGGGAGGGATAGCTCAGTGGTTTGAGCACTGGCCTGCTAAACCCAGGGTTCTGAGTTCAATCCTTGAACGGCCCCTTTAGGGATCTGGGGCAAAAATTGGGGATTGGTCTTGCTTTGAGCAGGGAGTTGGACTAGATGACCTTCTAAGGTCCCTTCCAACCCTGAGATTCTATGTTGTGGGCTGGCCCTGACTGGGGTCTCACAGGACATGTGACCATCTCACGTGATACTGGAATCCATCTAAAATCTGGTACTTTTCCATTTAGAAGGCAGGGTGGGGACCCAGGGAGACAAAAGATTCCTGCCTTGTGCCAAAGCTGTAAATGGGGGTGGAACGTGAGCTCCCAGTGTGACACTTTGTCCAAAAGAACTAATGCAGTCATCAGATGTATAAACAGTGGATTCTTCGAGTAGGAGTAGCTCAGTGGTTTGAGCATTGGCCTGCTAAACCCAGGGTTGTGAGTTCAATCCTTGAGGGGGCCATTTAGGGATCTGGGGCAAAAAAATCTGTCAGGGGACAGTACTTGGTCCTGCTAGTGAAGGCAGGGGACTGGACTCGATGACCTTTCAAGGTCATTCCAGTTCTAGGAGATTGGCATATCTCCATTTATTATTATTATTATTTTTATCTGTAAATTTTATCACTAACAATTTTATGTTTTCTTCCAGGTCATTGATCAAAATGTGAGATAGCACAGGGCCAAGAACTGAACTCTGTAGGAATCCCCCACTCAAAACAGATCTGCTCAATGATGGTTCTTTGTTTATATTTACATTTTGAGACCTATCAGTTAGCCAGTTTTTAATCCATTTAGTGTGTGCCACTGTAATTTCATATCATTCTATTTTTTTAATCAAAATATGCAGCACCATGGCAAATGCCTTACAAAAGTCTAAGCGTATTATATCAACAACATTAACTTTATCAACCCAACTTTAAATCCCTTCCAACCCTGATATTCTATGATTCAGCTTAAGAAAGAGGAGGTTATGGGGTGACTTGAATACAGTCTATCATAGAATCATAGAATCTCAGGGTTGGAAGGGACCTCAGGAGGTCATCTAGTCCAACCCCCTGCTCAAAGCAGGACCAACCCCAACTAAATCATCCCAGCCAGGGTTTTGTCAAGCCTGACCTTAAAAACCTCTAAGGAAGGAGATTCCACCACCTCCCTAGGTAACCCATTCCAGTGCTTCACCACCCTACTAGTGAAAAAGTTTGTCCTAATATCCAACCTAAACCTCCCCCTCTGCAACTTGAGACCATTACTCCTTGTTCTGTCATCTTCTACCACTGAGAACAGTCTAGATCCATCCTCTTTGGAACCCCCTTTTAGGTAGTTGAAAGCAGCTATCAAATCCCCCCTCACTCTTCTCTTCTGCAGGCTAAACAATCCCAGTTCCCTCAGCCTCTCCTCATAAGTCATGTGCTCCATCCCCCTAATCATTTTTTTATAATTACCTACACGGGGAACAATCCAGCAGAGGAAGTTATGACACAATCCAACAGCTGGAAGTTGAAGCTAGTCACATTCAAACTGAAAATAAGGCACACATTTTTAAATGGTGAAAGTACTTGATCAATGGAACAATTTTCCAGGGGTTGTGGTGGACTTTTCATCACAGTCAATGTTTGAATCAAGATTGGATGTTTTTCTGAAAGCTCTGATCTAGGAATTATTTTGGAGAATTTCTCTGTGCTATGCAGAAGGTCAGACTAGATGACCACAATGGTCCCTTCTGGCCTGAGAATCTATGAATCTATGAGATATAATTGATTCTCATATTTTATTAGTAGTAACACATATTAATAGACTCTGCTGAGTGGTTACATGAAACTTTAGGGCTATCATTTGAAAAACTCTAATGTTACTTTTTAATCTCATCTTCATAGACATTTTGTGCTATCAGGATTGTCCATCACATTTGCAGTACACACTTTTTTCACAGGTACAGGTATCTTGATGTTTAATAACTGCTTCTGAACTCACTTCAATCCACATTAGATTATGATCCCGCGTACTGGCATTGTATGCACTTCACACTGTGTTTCAGATTCATATGAAAAGGCAGAAGTTTCAATAGTTTCTGACTCAGACTCTTTGTACCAAGTATACTATAGAGCTTACTAAAATCTTTTCGTTTGAATGAGAAATAATTATACCCAAGGTAATGTGAGTATGCGTAAGAACTGGTGTTCAGTTGCAATGATAACTTGTTTTTTTCAAATCCATGCAGAATATGCCATGAGCAGTCATCACTACAACGTATCTTATTGAAGCCAACCACTTAACGAGATTTTTAACAAAGAGATATGAATAGAACAACGCTGGAGCCAACCTTAACTGAATTAAAAAGTTACAAGAGATAAAATTCTCATGCTTCAGGGCATCCCTGTTTGCGTGTGCCCCGTGTCACAGCGGTAGATTGCACAGCTGATCAGGTTCATGGGGGGCGGGGGCTGTTGTAAATAATGAAATATAAGCCATTGCTGGAGGCAGGATAATGAGGCAGATTGTCTAATGGTCCGTTCCAATGTAGCGATTCTCATGTTACTACCGCCTTAGTGCCACACATGATGCACATTCAAAACAAAACAAAAAACATGCATTTGAAAGCAGCCCGTGAGACAAAAATGTCTCCCAATATCTAGATCTTAATTAGCAACATTAAGATGAATGATAATAATACATTAAAACTATAGCTAGAAACAGGACAAACATGAATAAGGCCTGCAACAACTGACATACTGAGAACGTACTATCGTTCACTTCACGTCACCCAATGGTGCGCTAGACACCACACAAAGCTATGAGACAAAGCAGCTCTGGTCCCAGGGAGCTCACAGCCCAATGTCAACAACATGAGACTGATGAGAAAAGCCATACAGAGTGGCGACGGTCACTGCCGTGCTCGTTAGGGGCTAGTCCATCTGGTTGGAATATTCCAGAACGGAACAAGGTGAACGCTGATGCCCATGTGTGCCAAGCACCTGAGCACTCTGGGAAGTTTAAGCAGGTGCTTCCGTCCCATTGGAGTGAATGAGGTTTCGCCGCGTGGTGAAATGCTCTGCTGGGATGGGTTGTTGGTCCTGCACTGAGCATCAGCGGGAGCCCAGCAGACATCAAGGCAGTCGGGGCAGCAGCGGTGCAGAGAGCTGCGTCAGGAGGGAACCCCTGTGTCAATGAGCAGGTACATGCCAGACCCATCAGACCACGGCCTCTGCAGGGCCTGCCAGCTGTTTAGCCCATGAGTGCCAGGTGGGACAGGGGTGTGACCTGGAAACAGACTGACACCACCAATGGACCCCACACAGACAGACGCCAACCCCCAGCCTGCCTGTGGCAGGCGCAAGCCTGTGACTCAGGAGCCGTCTGCCTCCCAGTAGCCATGCTCTGAGCCGTCCCTCGGAAGCCTGGGGTTCAGAGCTAGTTTGCCCCGAGCTTCTACAGAGGTGTGGGGGGCACTGGGGGGTCCAGGGACCTAACCCCACTCAGGCCACGTGGCCCACGGAACAGCAATGCATGACTGGGACGCCCGTGCTCAGGGGGGCAGAGATGTGCTCACAAGGTCGCCATGATGCCCAATGACCTTCCGAGGGAGACCGAATTGGGCGGGACAGTGCCGAAGTGCAGAGTTCAAGTCCCGGTTCTGGGCCGAGTGACTCCAGGACAGCCTTTGCCCCGGATTCGCTGCGGTGCCGCTCCACACCTGCCCGAGGCTCGGGGACGGCTCTTCCCGGTGGGGGAGGGGGCCGAGATGGGCCTTGTTCCCCTCCACCCCCCCGGCCAGGCCAGGCGCTGGAGCCAGGCAGCAGTAAAAGCTGCCCAGAGAGCCCAGGCCGCTATGCGGGGTCCTGGACCCTCCACCTGCCATGAGCAGCGCGCCCTAGGGGGGTGGGGGGGGCACAGGGGCAAGAGGCCAAGCTGGGGGGCGGGGGGGCTCAGGGGAAGGGATGGAGACTTGTAGGGGAAAGTAGGAGCAGGGGCGGGGCCACGGAGAGGGTGGGGCTCCTGCATATGTCCTGCTTTTGCCTTTGGAAAAGATGGTCCCCTGAGGCTTGCCCTATTCCCCAGGGGTGTGCGGTGCTCACAGGGGCGGGGGAGGAGACAGAGCCTGTTCCCGCCCCCACCAAACACACAGACACACCCATCCACACACACACAGACACACACACCCTGGGGGTGGAAGCAGAGCCTGTTATCCCCACCCACCCACCCAAACAGACACACCCATCCACACACACAGAGACACACACACCCTGGGGGTGGAAGCAGAGCCTGTTATCCCTCCCACACACACACACACACACCCATCCACACACACAGAGACACACACACCCTGGGGGTGGAAGCAGAGCCTGTTATCCCTCCCCCAGACACCAAAACAGACACACCCATCCACACACACACAGACACACACACCCTGGGGGTGGAAGCAGAGCCTGTTATCCCCCCCACACACACACACCCATCCACACACACAGAGACACACACACCCTGCGGGTGGAAGCAGAGCCTGTTATCCCTCCCCCACACACCTCCCCACACACAAACACACACAGACACACACACCCTGGGGGTGGAAGCAGAGCCTGTTATCCCCACACACACACCCAAACAGACACACCCATCCACACACACACAGACACACACACCCTGGGGGTGGAAGCAGAGCCTGTTATCCCGACCCACACACACATACACAGACACACACACCCTGGGGGTGGAAGCAGAGCCTGTTATCCCTCCCCCCCACACACACACACACCCATCCACACACACAGAGACACACACATCCTGGGGGTGGAAGCAGAGCCTGTTATCCCTCCCCCCCACAAACACACACCCATCCACACACACAGAGACACACACACCCTGGGGGTGGAAGCAGAGCCTGTTATCCCTCCCCCCCCCCACACACACACCCATCCACACACACAGAGACACACACACTCTGGGGGTGGAAGCAGAGTCTGTTATCCCTCCCCAACACACCTCCCCACACACAAACACACACAGACACACACACCCTGGGGGTGGAAGCAGAGCCTGTTATCCCCCCCCCACACACACACACCCATCCACACACACAGAGACACACACACCCTGGGGGTGGAAGCAGAGCCTGTTATCCCTCCCCCACACACCTCCCCACACACAAACACACACAGACACACACACCCTGGGGGTGGAAGCAGAGCCTGTTATCCCCACCCACACACACATACACAGACACACACACCCTGGGGGTGGAAGCAGAGCCTGTTATCCCTCCCCCCCCACACACACACACCCATCCACACACACAGAGACACACACACCCTGGGGGTGGAAGCAGAGTCTGTTATCCCTCCCCAACACACCTCCCCACACACAAACACACACAGACACACACACCCTGGGGGTGGAAGCAGAGCCTGTTATTCCCCCCCCCCACACACACACACACAGACACACACACCCTGGGGGTGGAAGCAGAGCCTGTTATCCCTCCCCCCCCCACACACACACACCCATCCACACACACAGAGACACACACACCCTGGGGGTGGAAGCAGAGCCTGTTATCCCTCCCCCAGACACCAAAACAGACACACCCATCCACACACACACAGACACACACACCCTGGGGGTGGAAGCAGAGCCTGTTATCCCCCCACACACACACACACCCATCCACACACACAGAGACACACACACCCTGGGGGTGGAAGCAGAGCCTTTTATCCCTCCCCCACACACCTCCCCACACACAAACACACACAGACACACACACCCTGGGGGTGGAAGCAGAGCCTGTTATCCCCACACACACACCCAAACAGACACACCCATCCACACACACACAGACACACACACCCTGGGGGTGGAAGCAGAGCATGTTATCCCCACCCACACACCCAAACAGACACACACAGACACACACACCCTGGGGGTGGAAGCAGAGCCTGTTATCCCCCCCACACACACACATACACAGACACACACACCCTGGGGGTGGAAGCAGAGCCTGTTATCCCTCCCCCCCACACACACACACACCCATCCACACACACAGAGACACACACATCCTGGGGGTGGAAGCAGAGCCTGTTATCCCTCCCCCCCCCACACACACACACCCATCCACACACACAGAGACACAAACACCCTGGGGGTGGAAGCAGAGCCTGTTATCCCTCCCCCACACACCTCCCCACACACAGACACACACACCCTGGGGGTGGAAGCAGAGCCTGTTATCCCCACCCACACACACATACACAGACACACACACCCTGGGGGTGGAAGCAGAGCCTGTTATCCCTCCCCCCACACACACACACACCCATCCACACACACACAGACACACACACCCTGGGGGTGGAAGCAGAGCCTGTTATCCCCCCCCACACACACACACCCATCCACACACACAGAGACACACACACCCTGGGGGTGGAAGCAGAGCCTTTTATCCCTCCCCCACACACCTCCCCACACACAAACACACACAGACACACACACCCTGGGGGTGGAAGCAGAGCCTGTTATCCCCACACACACACCCAAACAGACACACCCATCCACACACACACAGACACACACACCCTGGGGGTGGAAGCAGAGCATGTTATTCCCACCCACACAGACACACCCATCCACACACACACAGACACACACACCCTGGGGGTGGAAGCAGAGCCTGTTATCCCCCCCCCACACACACATACACAGACACACACACCCTGGGGGTGGAAGCAGAGCCTGTTATCCCTCCCCCCCACACACACACACACCCATCCACACACACAGAGACACACACATCCTGGGGGTGGAAGCAGAGCCTGTTATCCCTCCCCCCCACACACACACACACCCATCCACACACACAGAGACACAAACACCCTGGGGGTGGAAGCAGAGCCTGTTATCCCTCCCCCACACACCTCCCCACACACAGACACACACACCCTGGGGGTGGAAGCAGAGCCTGTTATTCCCCCACACACACACCCAAACAGACACACACACCCTGGGGGTGGAAGCAGAGCCTGTTATTCCCCCCCACACACACACACAGACACACACACCCTGGGGGTGGAAGCAGAGCCTGTTATCCCCACCCACACACACATACACAGACACACACACCCTGGGGGTGGAAGCAGAGCCTGTTATCCCTCCCCCCCCACACACACACACCCATCCACACACACAGAGACACACACACCCTGGGGGTGGAAGCAGAGTCTGTTATCCCTCCCCAACACACCTCCCCACACACAAACACACACAGACACACACACCCTGGGGGTGGAAGCAGAGCCTGTTATTCCCCCCCCCACACACACACACACAGACACACACACCCTGGGGGTGGAAGCAGAGCCTGTTATCCCTCCCCCCCCCACACACACACACCCATCCACACACACAGAGACACACACACCCTGGGGGTGGAAGCAGAGCCTGTTATCCCCCCCCACACACACACACCCATCCACACACACAGAGACACACACACCCTGGGGGTGGAAGCAGAGCCTTTTATCCCTCCCCCACACACCTCCCCACACACAAACACACACAGACACACACACCCTGGGGGTGGAAGCAGAGCCTGTTATCCCCACACACACACCCAAACAGACACACCCATCCACACACACACAGACACACACACCCTGGGGGTGGAAGCAGAGCATGTTATCCCCACCCACACACCCAAACAGACACACCCATCCACACACACACAGACACACACACCCTGGGGGTGGAAGCAGAGCCTGTTATCCCCACCCACACAGACACACCCATCCACACACACACAGACACACACACCCTGGGGGTGGAAGCAGAGCCTGTTATCCCCCCCACACACACACATACACAGACACACACACCCTGGGGGTGGAAGCAGAGCCTGTTATCCCTCCCCCCCACACACACACACACCCATCCACACACACAGAGACACACACATCCTGGGGGTGGAAGCAGAGCCTGTTATCCCTCCCCCCCCCACACACACACACCCATCCACACACACAGAGACACAAACACCCTGGGGGTGGAAGCAGAGCCTGTTATCCCTCCCCCACACACCTCCCCACACACAGACACACACACCCTGGGGGTGGAAGCAGAGCCTGTTATTCCCCCCCCCACACACACACAGACACACACACCCTGGGGGTGGAAGCAGAGCCTGTTATCCCTCCCCCCCCCCCACACACACACCCATCCACTCACACAGAGACACACACACCCTGGGGGTGGAAGCAGAGCCTGTTATCCCCCCCCCCCCACACACACACAGACACACACACCCTGGGGGTGGAAGCAGAGCCTGTTATCCCTCCCCCCCCCCACACACACACACCCATCCACACACACAGAGACACACACACCCTGGGGGTGGAAGCAGAGCCTGTTATCCCCCCCCCCCCCACACACACACACAGACACACACACCCTGGGGGTGGAAGCAGAGCCTGTTATCCCCCCACCCACCTCCCCACACACAAACACACATACAGAAACAGACACAAACCCCCTGAGGGTGGAGGCAGAGCCTGTTATCCCCCCACCCACCTCCCCACACACAAACACACATACAGAAACAGACACAAACCCCCTGAGGGTGGAGGCAGAGCCTGTTATCCTCCCCCCCCCCCCCCCCCCCCACACACACACACAAACCCCCTGTCAGGGGGCAGAGAACTGGGTCAGCAATGCAGGGAGAAGAAGCTTCACCCCACGCCGGGCCCAGCGGCCTGGGGCCCAGCACTCCTGTCCCGCGGGTGGGGCTAGTGCTGCTCTGGCCCAGGGCCAGGGCAGAGCTGAGCCCAGCCCCTCGAGGTGCCTGTGACGCTCATGATCCAGATGCGGCCGGCACAGGATCCAAGTGGGACTTTTGCACAGCAGTGAACCCAAGCCGCTGCCCCTCACCCCAGGCAACGGGGCAGTGAGGAGCGGGCCCAGGCGTCTCCTTGTCCCTGACGCTTTCCAGAGCAGCCGGAAGCCATGGGCCAGGTGGAGGGGGGCAGCCGTGCGATAGGCCCGGCAGGAACGCGATGGTCCTGGGGAGAAAAACAAGCCCTTCCCCAAGGAGAATTTTTGGAGCCAGGCGCCTTGTGGCTGAGTCCCCCAGGCCTCAGGCTGTGTGCGGACGGTGTTAGGGGCACGGACGGCAGGAGAGGGGGTAAGGCGAGGCACAAACCAAGGACAGAATTTGCGAGGGTGACGTGGTCACTGAGGCTCTAGGACAGCAGCCCCTGCTGAATATCTATAGACCACAGAGGAGGGCCCTTTAGGGAGGCACTAGGCCCATGGGCAGATGCAGCAAGAAAGCTCTCCCTGCTCCCAGGCATGGCTCCTCAAAGCAGCCCAGATTATCCATCTCCATCCCCTGTGCTCGTGGGCAGAGCCAGAGGAGGTGGGGTGGCGTATGGGAGCCCCGGCAGCTTCCTGTGAATAATTTATGAAATGAATAATCTGGATCGAGAGCCCAGAGAATAGGGACCCTGCGGTGCTGTCACGGAGGCTCTGCAAAGAGCAGGGGCATTCTGCTCCCGGGAACGCCGCTACCCACAGCTCCTATAAACAACCAGAGAACCTCAGAACACAACTGCGATTTTTTTCAGAGCAGCTTTTCTCCCTCCCACAGCAGCCTCCCCGGCAGCCAATTAACTGGCATTTGCAGAGAAGGACTAAGGAAAACAACAGCAGAAGGGGCATGAAAAGCTAAGCCACAAAACCGGAGCCGCGTACAGTCAATGAGGACAGCTACACTGGCAAAGAAATACAAGCACGGGGAGGAAAGCAGGTCGAGCATGAGAAGAGAGGAGGCAGAGTGAAGAAGAGGAATACACGACAGTTAAAGTTAAGGGGGCTGCTGGACTCGGAAAGGGTTTATTTCACTTTCGGCGGTAGCTGCGTGCCCGTCTCCAGAATGTAACTGGATCGTGCTGGATGGACGGAAGAGCGGCATAGGCACTTTCCCAGCCACGCAGTCCCCCTCTGCATCGAGCTGGCCAGTCCTGAGGCCCAGACAGCCCGTGGAGCGGGGGACCGAGGAGCTCTCCCCCGGACTCATCTGGAGCAGCAGGAACAGAAGCCTCGTGCAGATGGGCTTCCCATCCACTCTAGCAGCCCTTTCTCTTCTGTGCTCGTCCCACTTGAGTACAGCCGCCAGGGGAGAAGAGAAAACGGGATTAGACCAGGCCCTTTGTACGCAGGGTGACCAAATATCCCGATTTTATAGGGACAGTCCCGATTTTTGGGTCTTTTTCTTATATAGGGTCCTATCACACACACACACACACACCCGTCCTGATTTTTCACATTTGCTGTCTGGTCACCCTACTTGTACAAGGCCTTGGCACTCGCCTGGGGCAGGCAGTGACAGGCTGGGTTATTTCCGATGGGCCCTGGCTCCTCTCCTGGCTATCGGCTCTCGTTCAAGTCTAATGAATGAAGAACAGTCCTGCTGCGGTCCAGAAGGGGAGGAGCGCAGACTGGGAAGGCTTCATTAGCCAGGCTACAGAGACCCATCACCCAGCTTGCTGCAGTTCTAATGAAATGTAATTTATTTCTGCGCCCAGGGACACAAGACGCTAGAAAGATACAGCAGGCGTTGGGGAGATCATTCATATGTGAGCACCATCCCTGGCAGACTTATTTTGCCCTCTATCTTAGCACTCTTGATTTGGTTTATTCTGTCTGATCAGCTCTTGTTGGGGCAAGTTATTCAGAAGTGTGTCCTATGGGACGGCGGGAGCTGAGCACAAGGACTCCAAAGACTCTTGAGACTGCAAAACTCGTAATTAAGGGGCATAGAGCGGGGGCATGTACCGGACGGCGACTCTGCTGGATCATCACAATTGTGTGTCCTGTCGTATTGCCATACACTGAATGCAACTTGGATGGGGCAGGGTCCCCGTTCACTGAGCAGCTTCAGCTCTGCAGCTATTCATGCCTCTGGGAGTGGTGTCTTGGAACGCCGGTTCTCAGAATATGGTAATTAACTACTTCAGGCTAATGCAGTAACATCACTAATTATGAATGGATAAATCTGAAGACTGAACATCTCTGTTTCTAAAGGAGCCTCTAATGAGTCAGTGGCATCTCAGGCAACCATCTCTCTGTGCCTCCCTACTCCCACCACTTCTCTTGCAGGCGATCTTGAGATATCATGTGTTTTAGGTTACGGTTGCACCGTACAGATGGTTATAATGAAACATAGCAGGACAAAGTGCCAAGCTGGTCAGGATATAAACCGGAGATGGCATCGCTGCATTCCCGTGGATTAGGGTTGCCAGGTGGCCCGTTTTCAACGGGAACACCCAGTGGAAAACCCTCCCCAGCCAGGTGAAAATGAGCGAGTGAGTGAGAGTGCTAGGGAAGATAGAGAAAAACTAATGCACATGATCTCCCACTAGCTTCCCTGGCTGGGGTCTTGGCTCGACGGTGGAGGGGTTTTCCCACCTCTCTCTAATCTGTTTCTGGCCTCGTCCTGTATTATCTTCAGCTCCTGAGATTTCTGTTTGCATGGTGCAACTTCTGGAGTTGCCACAGATCAAACTTCCTTTTTCTTCTTCCTTTTGAGACTGTTCCTGCAAGAAACCACCCCACGAGATGGTGGGACATGGAAACTTGGGAAATAGTTCTGCAACTCTTCCCCCTCACTTCTGCCTTTTCCAGACGTCCCCAGCAGCTCCAGAGATCAGATTCAACAGCTGCTTTTGGAGTTCTTCTTTCTCAGTGTTTCCTCTTATAATGTCTTGCTGTACATTATTTCTCAGCTGTCTCTCTGTCAGCCATGACAGGACCCCTAGTGCTAATCTCAGCTCTGGGGGACCTCTCACATAACAGAGGCCAAACTGATCTCCAGCCACAGCAAGCACAGGTGCAAATAGCAGAATGGAGCAGTCTCTCCAGATCGCTCTGTGCAACATCTCATCATCTCGCCTTCATCCTAGCCCTGGCGGCATTTCTGGCCTCAAGTCAGTTCTTACTTTCCTTGTAACAAGAGCACCAGAGATATTCTCTTCTCTCCTGCAAACAGGTGACCTGCGGACCGGATCTGCTGTATTTCCAGACTAAAGCCTTTATTGTGAGACATTGGTAGCCACTTGCTGCTGCTTTGCTGACCCACAGGGGAACCCTCACTGATTCTGTGCTGTGCCTTCAGGCTTGTCTACACAGCGCGGCTTTGTGCACCGGAGGGCTGTAAACCGTAGCGCGCTGTAAAGTGTTGCACGCTAACTGCCATGTGTAGACCCTGCTGACAACCTCTAAAAGGAGATCTGTGCCCCAGCACTACAGCAATGCGCCCCAGGTACCGTTTAGAGTCGGTTGGCAGGGTCTTCACAGTGCAGTGAGAGCATCACACTTTCAAATGCTCTACAATTGCCATCCCTCCAGTGTGCACCGCTGGCTCATGTACGCAGGAGGACTTGTAATGCAGGTTGGGAAACAATGTCTTAGCGCCTTCACCTTCATTCCCTATCCCCACCCCGCCCACCTGACACCACACATCTTCTCTGCCTGTAGCTTTTGTCTCTCTTAGCCTGGAAGCGCTTTGGAGTAGGGGCTTTGGTTTGTAAAGGGCCATGCCCATCCATGGTGCTACTCAACTAGTAGTTATTAACTAGAAAATATGAAATGGCCTGAATGTGCAGCATGCACTGGACCTGAAATTGAAAACATTTTTTTTCAAAATGAGATAAATGGTCTTTGCTATGAATTTGTGGGCAAACTTTTTAATCACGGCTTAAAGTAGAGAATTATATTAAAATAATTCAAAACCACATGCTCACACATTTACCTTAAAATAAAAATCTGGAACCACAAGGTGGGGTTAAGGCTTTGATTCCTAAATATTGCACATTAAGTCAAATCCTTTTATTCTTATCATCACCGTCAGTCTTTCCCTGAAGAATACTGTCATTATGGGAGGTGTTCGGGATTTTCTTTTGTGGATGCTTACCAATTTTCTAAGATACGCTTTGCAATGAAATCTCATTTTTAAAAAGGGGTTGCCTGTACATAATTTAAAAAACGCAGTCCTGACTTGCCAAAGCAGTTGTGATGGGTTATTCGTATTTGACTTCCAAACAGCTGGGAACACTGAGATGAGAATATGTTTGGACCGTTTGTCTGGCAGATCTGAATTACAATTCAGAAAGGAATGGGCATTTACATGGGAACAGGAACATCCAGACCAGATTAGTAAAAAAAAAAGAGCATTTATAAAGGCTGCAAACTGTCCTGCTTCAGGGCCTGAGCTGCCCTCTAACTGCTGGAGGTCAGCTGGGAACTTCCTATGGGGCAGGTTACCCCATAAAAGCAGCTGTGGGGTTTCTTGCACCTTGCCCTTTGGCATCGGATACTGGTCACTATCAGAGAAAAGAGCCTGGACCAGATGGCTGTTGGGTCTGAGCCAGTCTGGGAATGTGTTTGTTTCTATATACAGCGATCGCATTCTAATAGATCCCAGAGGTGGTACTATAGAACTCATCTGAACAACAGAAATTCAACAAGGCCATAACATTCATATCACAGCTCTTGAATATCAGCCCAGCACATGTAACCCCCCAACACCGTCCTATGGCACTGGGCCATGGCTTTCCCCTCCCGCCCTTATCTCAGCTGAAACAGATAATCTACTTTATAGGACAAGGAAGCTGGCCTACAATTGTCCTTCCGACTTGCTGTAGCTCTATGATTGGACTAGATTTCCCTCTCTTGTGTTGTGGCTGGCTATGGTCTCACAGTGACATGGACCACTTACGCATTAAAGTACAGTCATACATTCAGCTTCAATTCAGAGGTGCAGCAAGGGGAAAGGGAGCAGTCAGTGATATCGTAATTTGTGCTGTAAATAGGTGGTCTACGAACCAATATATTGTATTTTATTCTTTTAAGTCTCCTAATTAAATGAGATACATGGATTCAGATGATTGCTAGCAAATTACAGGCCACACAAACACAGCACATATTTTTACACTGAACTGCTCAAGTGTTGCATACGTTTTCATTGACAAATGTGCGCACGGCATTACAATTATACACTCGCTCTCACAAAATGAGCCTTTCAATTTATTTTCTTATTCTTTGTAATGGAACAGTAAGTTTTGCTCACTTTCTCGGCTTTATTGTTTCAACTCATGTAGCCCATCTAAAACTAATTTAGATGTTTCACTTAAACATTAGTTTTCTCCACGTTTCAAGGCAATCAGAAGGAAATGACTTATGAGTGCACACGATCATGGAAAAGCCATTTCACAGCACCGAGATAAAGCTTCACAAGGAAAATGAAGCTATGCACAGGACTGTGAGGATAAGGTGACAATGCACATCCTGCCTCCTGCGTCTAGCCAGGGGTCACTCCTGGTCCTACTGGATACTGATCTGCCCACAATGGTTCATAGCCCACAGGGTCAGGTCCAGCAATTGCTACCCTGGGGAAGGAAACCCGATGACCTGAGGAAGGCATCAGCTCCCCAGCTCCCCATTCACCACTCTCTGCACTGGCTGATTACAGAGTCCACTTCAAGGTCACTGCATTGATTTTCAAAGCCCTGCAAGGTATTGGCCCCAATGATGCCTCTCCTACTTCAACAATGATCTTGTATGACAGCAACAGATCCTTCCACAGCAACAACAGGAGAAGAGGCATATCTACAAGACGCAGACGCATTCCCACAGGATCCAGCGGTACGGAACCCATGGCTGGCTGACATAGGAGCAATCCCTAACCCAGCTGCACTGAGAGCTAGACGCAAAGTCACAGCCCTCCTGCTATAACCCGCTCTCACACAGATCAGCGACCACACACTGTGTTAGGGTGACCAGACGCCCCCCATTAGAGACTTTGTCTTATGTAGGCAATTATTGCCTCCCCCGGTCCCGGTTTTTCACACTTGCTATCTGGTCACCCTCGCTGTGGGTGTGTGTACACACACATACACACACACACGAATGAATCCCAACAATAATGTTAAGCTTGCTCATGCCATCGGGATGGTATTACCTCCCTAAAGGGGGCACTAGTGAGACATTACCAAATACCGTATGCAGTTCCAGGATCTACACTTCAAAAGGACGTTGACAGACTGGAAGAGGTTCATAGAAGAGCCACAAGAAAGACCTGAGGTCTGGAAACCAGGCTTTAGAGTGAGAGACTAAAGAAGCGCAACCTATTCAGTTTATCCAACAGAAGGTTAGCGGTGACGTGACTGGTCCATAAGAACGTACATGGGGAAGGGATTTCTGATACTGGAGGGTCCTTGATTCTAGGAGAAAAAGGAGCCAGCTGGTGAGAGTTGAAGTTGAAGCTCAGAACAGAAATAAGATACACATTTTTAAGCATTGGGAAAGCTTCCCAAGGTATGTGGTGGATTCACGATAACTTGAAGTTTCTCAATCAAGACTGCAGGTCATCGTAAATGATCTGCTCTGGCTCAAGCACAAGTGCTGGGCTGGAAGCAGGAGTCTCCAGGTGGGATTCTCTGGCCTGTGCTACGCAGGAGGTCAAACCAGATGATCCCAACGGTCCCTTCTGATCTGTGAACCTATGAATAGTTTCAAACCAGGTGCTGATTCTGCTCTTACTTACAGTGGTGCAAATCAGGACTGACTCCAGCAAAGCCAAGTGAGTTACACTCATGTCTAATTGTTATGAGGAAAGGGGACATGTCCCTGCGACGGGTCAGCCTTTTTATGGGATTCTTTGGTTTCATTGTGGAACACAATACATGCACCGGGCTCCTCCGTGCTGTTTCAGCCGTCTCACCACCACAGCCACTTGCTCGCTCGTTCTCTCTCACATCCAACCACTCTTAATGCAGCCACCTTGTAAGAGCCTAGCAGCTGTCTCCCCGCCCACCCTAGACTGCCTGCTGGGCAGCTGCCTGGCCAGCTCCTTCCTCCTCAGGGGGAGTTGGCTGGTTCACTTCCCACCTCCTACTTCCCATGGGGAAGGACTCTGGTACCCTGCCTGCCAACCACTGCACCAGAGGGACTGGGCTTATATTCAAGAGCATTTCCTTGTTTTTCATTCACAGTTGTTATAGACCCTACACTGACGCATTTCCATAAATATTCTCCGGGAACCCAGCCTGAGAGTTTCTAATGCAGATTTTGGGTGTCTTTTCAGGACACCTTCTTAGGCAACAGATGAAGAAGAGGGCTCTATATTGGATTGTTCTAATGGTAGCCTATTACCTCCGAGCATCCCTTCCCCACATTTCTCAGTTGTCACTCTATCTGGGAGAAGATGTGCCACAGCAGGAGGGGTTGTGGTGTTGTAGCAGCTGATTTCTCTTTTCACAGTTCATCTGCTTCATGAGAAACTCAATTTCCCTAATTTATTTGTAATCCTCAGTGTAATTGGCAAGTTTAAACCCCTGCTACTCGTGCGTCTTTTGTCTGCTAATTTTGCTGTAACCCAAAACATACACACACGCGCGCTCAATGTGCGGTGAGCCTCACTTTGATGATATTATCCAAGGCGGACCCGGTGGGTTTTTTATTGACAAACACACAAATAGTTATGGCCAAAGCCATACGGGGAAGAGAAGCCACTACTTCCCCCACTTCCCCGTGGCAACGAGCCCCAGCCCACCTTCAGTGCCAGTCACCCCGCTTCGTCTCATCTCTCACACGCGCGCTCGCTTCCGGCCAGCCTGTCCTGCTGCTCTGGGAGCGTAGACATGGCTCTCCCTGCATGCTGGTAACACAGACTCCTGGTCAGCGAGAAGGGTAATCCTGGGAGCTGCCTCTCGTCTCAGAGAGGATAGAGGAATTCAGAAAAAGAGAGTAGGATGCCCCCATTTGGACCCTTAGTGCGAGTAACGCAGAGTCTGTGATTGGGCTGCTTGAACTGGTCCATATAGCTAAGTGCTGACCCAAGCCTCTTTCTGACCCCAAACCTTAATCCTCCCAGCATCCCTCTGGGACAGCGTATTCTTCATCAATTACCTCTCCCCAAAGGAGCCACCCAACCCCAGAGCACTGACAATACATGTCTTTGTCACTTGTACTGGCCGCACTAGGCACATAAGCCGGGGAAAAGCGGGGGAAGATTCATAATCGAGACGCTACAGCCATGGTGAGGTACCTTCCGTGTGATCGCCCCAATCAAACATTTGGCTCAGCTTCGACACTATGCACCCCTGATTTATCAGCTGAAAAGCAGAGCTTACTCTGAAAGAGCAGAACAGATTGTGGAGGGAGGAAATCATCCTCATTTGCATCACCACAGCCTGACAGCGTCTGCTTACTCCTCTGCCTGCAGTACTGGTGACTGATGCTCATTGATAGCAGTAACCCAGGAAAATAGGATTTGCTGGTCAAGATCAGATCACTGGGCCATCTAATCCAATATCCCACTTCTAGCAGCCGCCAATATGTGATGAATACGTGGAAAGGAAACCAACACAAATAACATGAACACGCACATACCCATTTCTCCCAGGGAGGGGAATACACCTTCCAGATCCCTCTAACTCATCCACGTGTGCCCTGAAACATGGGGTATGATTACCCCACCTCAGCTTGAACGGATAGTAATGGTGATAAATTTACCCATCCCTTGCGGAAACCCTGCCTCTGTTTGGCCTCTCAGCTCTCCTGCAGCAGTGAGTTCCCCATTGCATGCTGGGTATTTCCCAGGTCTATTCTGGTTCAATCTCGCCCATCATACTCCCAGCCACCAATAGCATTT
Organism: Macrochelys suwanniensis; assembly: GCA_033296515.1. Lineage (NCBI taxonomy): Eukaryota > Metazoa > Chordata > Testudines > Chelydridae > Macrochelys > Macrochelys suwanniensis. Next base: position 1,067,655 of record CM065781.1, on the reverse strand, counting down.
GTCTGCGTCCATTCTCTCTGCCACTGCCATCTGCACCCCACAACGCATTTACTTTCAAAGGTCCGTAGAGCTTACTAATTGCCAGTGATGCTCCCTACGCAGAACACTCACTTCCATCACGGCTCTTCCTCATGTGGATGTGGAAATAGTCCAAGTAAGTCATGCTAAGGAGAGAACCCTTGATTGTCCCACTTATCATTCTCTTACGGCACTCCTAGTTATCCTAGGTTTGGACCAGGTGCTGAGCATCCCCCACCCCGATAGCAGATGTCTCAACCCTCATTCCTTGGATGGACCCTACTGAAACCCACTGAAGTTTGGTCATTGGACTGGGCCTAGTGACATCAGAGGGTGCTCTCGTCACCCGGCGGGAGCACTCGCACCTCACCATCCAGCTGGAGAGGGTAGGGGAGCTAACCGAACATCTCCCTGGCCTGGCCTCAGCACCTCTGCCCCTACCCGTGCACCTGGGGCGTGCAGACGGCCTCAAACGGCCATGTTTCAGTCAGCAGGCTTCCCAGGCTCGCACACAGCTGGGAATATTTTTAAATGTCTGTGTTAATTTCCGTACCGCTTCGTCCACAGCGTCTTTTCAACGATGCAGCAAATGAACGCAAGCGCTCGGGGAGCTGGCCTGCCACACATCACTCCAGCCTTTTAATCAATTCTGTGAGGACTTCCTAGGCCAATTCAGTGGATCACTGTGATGGGCACTGCACACCATTAACATCCATTTTAATCTTGGCGCTGTACCAAAGCTTGTGGGACTTTTTCTAGAATCCAAACAAATCAAAGGCCTTTTACTTCCACAGCTCATGTGCAAATCATGTGCATTCCTCCTTGCATAGCACAGCCCTGAGCAATGTAGTCAAGCTGACCTAGATTTGCAGTGTAGACCAGCCCTTAAAGCTCCAGCTTCTTGAGTCATGTGATTACATGAAAAAATCAGCTTTCATTTAAAATAATATTTCTAGTCTTCACGTTTGCAGAGAAAAGCTTAAAACTGTAACTTGAGTGGCCCCCCGAAGCCACAGAAACCAGAAGGCAAATACAAATGAGCTCCAAACTTATTTATTTGTTAAATGTCATGATTTTGTAGGCCTAGTTATGATTTTTCAATGCTTGTGGTTGACAATACCACGTAAGCATCATTACTGCAGGGAAATTAACACGCTGTGGGATACATTCCTTTAGTGCAAATTACTCTCTGTGTAATCTCAGATTCGTACTTCATTATGTCTTGTGTAAATAATTTTCACCAATAAAAGTGAAGAGGTATAAACTTTGGGTAGAATGTAGTTAATGTGGGAACTAAAATGGATGATGTCCCCTAAAATGAGAGCCAGAGAAGTACGCTGCATACCAAGTGACTTGGAAGGGCACTGTGATCATCTAGTCTAGCCCCAGTATAATACAGGCCAGAGAACTTCCCCAAAATAATTCCTAGAGCAGATCTTTAAAAAAGAAGAAACAATGAAATACAGACTATATAAATATAGACTTTTACATATCAATATAGAATGTGCTAGGTTCTTGCCAGCACAAACAGAGAAAGAGAAGGTTTTTGCAATCTAGTTTGGATTATCTAGTATTCAGACCAACTCTGCATCCTTCCTTTACTACAGACTTCAATGGAAGTTGAGTCAGGCCAATGCTGAGTGCTTTAGAGAGCCCCCCCTTTCCTCCCCCCACCAACATACCTAGCATGGGCCAGATTGGTGACAACATGAACAGTTAGTTGAAGAAGTAGAAATGTGGTCTTTTCAATTATTTCAAGTAACAGAGGGGTAGCCGTGTTAGTCTGGATCTGTAGAAGCAACAAAGAGTTCTGTGGCACCTTATAGACTAACAGACGTATTGGAGCATAAGCTTTCGTGGGATTCACCCACGAAAGCTTATGCTCCAATACGTCTGTTAGTCTATAAGGTGCCACAGAACTCTTTGTTGCTTCAATTATTTCAGTGTGTTTGGTTTTGATTTTTGTTCTCCTTTCCTTTCTACACCAGTTATGTCCATAAACAAAAAGCAGAAACCCCCTACATCTTTCTCACCATTAACCCCCTGCCTGGTCTCCATTAGTTGTGGGCATGTGATAGAGAATATCATGATAATTCATCCTCGCCAGGAAACAAAGCCTTCTGCTATGTCTAGAACATGCCCGATGTGGTTATTGTTAGAACACCCCACTTTGGGACAAAGTTAACAGACATCAAAAGAACAGTGCACAATACTGTACCACTTCCCTGCTAATAACGAGCTAAAATTAATACATTTGAAATATAATAAACCAAATATAGAGCAATGCACAGAGGAAGGAATATTCAGATGCACAAATCTAAAATGAAGGAAACTCATTAAGCAGTAGCATCACAGAAAATGAGCTCGGAGATATACATTGAATGAGTCACGGCAACAGTGTAGGAACAAGACAAAAGCTATGTTGGGTTGCAGTTTATTAATAGTGGTATCATAAGCAAACCAAGCAAGGTAATCACTCCTCTCTCCCTCTTTACAAGACGCCTGACTGGTGGGGGACCATTCAGATACTGCAATTAGTTTGGGGAAATGCATTTTAAAAAAAGATGCCGACAAATTGGAACTGGTTCAGAGAACAACAAAAGTGACAAATGGCTTGAAAAGCAAGATCCACACAATGATGAAAAATAAAGAGAACTGGCCATGTTCATTACAGACAAAAGGGCTGACTGAAAGACAGGAGAAACAAACAGATGTCACAGAAAGGGCAGGAACTGGCTAGTTGCATTGGATGCTCAGGACAGAATAAAGAATAATGGGCTTAAGATGCAGCTAGGGAAATTGTGGCTGAATATAATGAAGAGCTGTATTAGTGCAAGAACATTTGGAAGACGGAGCACACTGCCAAGAGGGGCTGCTTTGAGATTTGAGATAATCAAGGACCCTGGGTGGTTTATGGTCAAAGAAATCACTTTCCATGATGCAATTGGAGGATACATGGCCCACTGGATAGCCATCCAATCTAAAACTAATATGTTAGGGAGGACAGTTATTCAGAAACTAACATTGGCATAAAGACCCTCCATCTTACAGGTGTCCAAAGAAAAAGCATTTAGCCCGCCCTTACCACTTTGGGCCAGGAATATCTTGGCTCCCGTCCGTCTTGTGTCTCTTCTCCATAGGGAGTGGTCAATGATAAAGGAACAAGATTAAAACCTGACACTGCAGAACAAGGAGCGTCAGCCATATGAGACCAGTCTCTGAGCCCAGGGCTACACTGGGGGGGGGGGGTCAATCTATGATACACAGCTTCAGCTACGTGAATAACGTAGCTGAAGTCGGCATATCGTAATCGACTTACCTGGCCGTGAGGACAGCGGCGAGTCGATCGCTGCCGCTCCCACGTCGACTCCGCTTCTGCCTTTTGATGAGGTGGATTGCCGGAGCCGACGGGGAGCGCTTTCGGGGATCGATTAATCGTGTCTAAACGCGCCGCGAAAAATCGATCCCTGATAGATCGATTGCTACCCGCCGATCTGGCGGGTAGTGAAGACAAGCCCTGAGAAAGAGAGATCTGCCCACTTTCCCTTTCTCTACAGAGGGCAGGTCTGGTTCAGCCAAGCAGGTATCTGTTATTTCACTCTATTTCTCTCATGAAGGTTCTTAATGGAATAATAACTTTAAAACCTATGTGATACTACACTCATTAGGCCCAAAAGGTTTGGCTGTATAGCTGGACATCGCATGGCTTATCCAGACCAACCCTTTCTTAGTTTGCCAGTTGCTAGTGCTTAATACATTTCTCAAAACTATCCAGAAAATTTCAAATAGTTATTAACATCTGCATCACTCATTATTTCACAGCAGTGCTACATCAGCTCTTACCATCCACATCCTGCCTCCAGATTTATAAATAAGCAGGTTGATTATCATTTGGGATGTTTTGTTGTTCTGCTGCATTGAAATACATTTTGCTTTGAGAAAGTATTTGTTCTCTCACGTACATCTGCGCCTCCCCACCCAGTATCTGAGCACCAAGACTCAGGGTTTCTAGGCATGCTAACTCTGCAGGAAATTGCTTATTTCATCATTCACATTTTAAAGAGGAGGGTCAAATTCTAATTTCAATTACTCTACTGCAAAGCCAGATTAATTCCATGGACTTTCGTGGCATGCATTCAGGTGACGGCGGAATCTGGCCTCTGATGCTCATTCTGATTTTTCCCAGCTCCTGAAATAGCATGTCCCCGTGATCCATCTGTGCTGCTAGAGAAGCAGTGGTCTCAGCAACCAAATTAATTTCTAGAACAAGTCTAAGAAATTTTATAACAACAATTATCCACCAAGGAATGACCATACTCATGACTAGTGTTAAAGAAGGATATTGACATAATAGACATCACAGAAACCTGGTGGAATAAGGATAATCAATGGGACTAATATCAGGATACGAAATATATCGGAAGGACAGAACAGGTCATGCTGGAGAAGGAGTGGCACTATATGTGAAAGAAAGTGTAGAATCAAATGAAGTAAAAATCTTAAATGAACTAATTGTACTATAGAATCTCTATGGATAGTAATTCCATTCTTGAAAAATAAGAATATAGCACATGGGCTATATTACAGACCACCTGACCAGGATGGTGTTAGTGACTCTGAAATGCTCAGAAAGAGTAGAGAGGCTATTAAAATAAAAAACTCAATAATAATTATGGGGGATTTCAACTATCCCCATATTGACTGGGTACATATCCCCTCAGGAAAGGATGCGGAGATAAAGTTTCTTGACACCTTAAATGACTGCTTCTTGGAGCAGCTTGTCCTGGAACCCACAAGAGGAGAGGCAATTCTTGATTTAGTCCTAAGTGGCGCACAGGATCAGGTGCAAGAGGTGAATATTGTTGGACTGCTTGGTAATAAATGACCATAATATAATTAAATTTAACATCCCGGTGGAGGGGAAAACTAGTGGCCCAACACTGTAGCATTTAATTTCAGAAAGGGGAACTACACAAAAATAAGGAGGTTAGTTAAACAGAAATTAAAGGGTACAGCGCCAAAAGTGAAATCCCTGCAAGCTGCATGGAAACTTTTTAAAGACCCCATAATAGAGGCTCGAGTTAAATGTATACCCCACATTAAAAACATAGTAAGAGAACCAAAAAAGTGCCACCATGGCTAAACAACAAAGTAAAAGAAGCAGTGAGAGGCAAAAACTCATCCTTTAAAAAGTGGAAGTCAAATCCTAGTAAGGAAAATAGAAAGGAGCATAAACACTGGCAAATGAAGTGTAAAAATATAATTAGGAAGGCCAAAAAAGAATTTGAAGAACAGCTAGCCAAAGATTCCGAAAGTAATAGCAAAATTTTTTGGGAATACATCAGAAGCAGGAAGCCTGCTAAACAACCAGTGGGGCCACTGGATGATTGAGATGCTGAAGGAGCACTCAAAGACGATAAGGCCATTGTGGAGATAATAAATGAATTCTTTGCATCGGTCTTTACAGCTGAGGATGTGATGGAGATTCTCAAACCTGAGCCATTCTTTTTGGGTTACAGCTCTGAGGAACTGTCCCAAATTGAGGTGTCATTAGAGGAGGTTTTGGAACAAACTGATAAACTAAACAGTAATAAGTCATCAGGGCCAGATGGTATCACCCAAGAGTTCTGAAGGAACTTAAATGTGAAATTGCAGGACTACTAACTTTCATCTGTAACCTATCATTTAAATCAGTTTCTGTACCAAATGACTAGAGGACAGCTAACGTGACACCAATTTTTAAAAAGGGCTCCAGAGGTGACCCTGGCAATTACAGGCCAGTAAGCCTGACTTCAGACTGGTTGAAACTACAGTAAGGAACAATATGGTCAGACACATAGATGAACATAATTTGTTGGGGAAGAGTCAACATGGTTTTTGTAAAGGGAAATCATGCCTCACCAATCTATTAGAATTCTTTGAGGGGGTCACCAAGCATGCGGACAAAGGAGATCCAGTGGATATAGTGTATTTAGATTTTCAGAAAGCTTTTGACAAGGTCCCTCACCAAAGGCTCTTGAGCAAAGTAAGCTGTCATGGGATAAGAGGGAAGGTTCTCTCATGGATTGGTAACGGGTTAAAAGATAGGAAATAAAGGGTAGGAATAAATGGTCAGTTTTCAGAATGGAGAGAGATAAAAAGTGATGTCCCCCATGGGTCTGTACTGGGCCCAATCCTATTTAACATATTTATAAATGATCTGGAAAAAGGGGTAAACAGTGAGGTGGCAAAATTTGCAGATGATACAAAACTACTCAAGATAGTTAACTCCCAGGCAGACTGCGAAGAGCTACAAAAGGATCTCACAAAACTGAGTGACTGAGCAACAAAATGGCAGATGAAATTCTCATTGTTAGAGACGCTGGAACCTGACAGCAGTCGTGAGTCAAACTGACCAGCATGATGCTCGCCCAACATCTGAACCCATGGAAGAAGGCCACCATTTCTCATTGGACTTGGACAAGGGGAACTGTGAAGACATTGCACAGACAGAATACAAAACATGGAGGTCACGGGTTGTAATGGAGTAGGAACTGACCTGGGTTACATAAATCTAAACCAGGAGATTTACGGGTCCTTTTCTGAAACTCTCTCAAAAGCTCAACGATGCCTTTCTAGAGAATACAGAAGACCTAGACTCAGTTGCACCATAGAGTGGAGATGAATCTGGCCCAGTTTGTTTTTGCTCAACACTGAGGCAAATTGTTCAAGTGCACACCAAGTGCAAAGAAGACTGTGGCTATGTGAATTTAAGGAAAACCGTTGGCATAGAACTAACTGAGCAAGTGCCATGTTGTGAGTGGAAAAGAGGTATGTGGTCTGTTGTACCTGTTTCTGTTTATGCTGTCCTTAATCACTATCTTAGGGAGAAGATTTTTGAAGATTGTGAAGGTTGTGTTACAGATGTGCCAGGCCAGCAGCATCATGACTGTGTGAATTGGTCTTCAGAGGATATAAACTGCAGGCTTCAGATCCTGTGTGCTGCTCCGTGTTTAGAAAGCTTATTAAATGTGGATATTGCCATAGGTTATGCAGTGTAGTATCTATGCTTAACCCAAGAAAATGCTGGGCAAAGCATTCACGACCCTAACAGTGTTTTAAAACAAAATTACCAAATCGAAGGAAACCCACTTAATATATTATATTGATCACCTGACCTGCACAAAAAGTAACAGAACCCTGCTGAGGAAAAAGACTATTTATATGAAATCAAAAATGATTAAGTTAGTGACTGGAGAGAGGACAAACAGGAGATAAAATATAATAAAACTTGATATCTGATAGTAAAAATACCTATTGAAAAGGCTTTTGTGAATATCTGTTTCTGTAATTTACAAGGTCTGTGTGGTCCTTAAATAAAATGAAGGGTTTGATGTGCCATCTTGCTTTGTTTTGAAGGGTTGTATGTCTTTTAAATAAAATACTTTTGTGACCCTTGCTATTGGGGAAAAAGGACCAATTTACAGCAAAAAGATGAAATGCAAGTAGTAGAAAATAAAAAAAATAAGTGTTAAAAATAAATCAAAAGCTTTATAATCCATGGAGTTTTGAGACACCTACTTGAGTACAATCGAGCGGACTCAACCCCACTGAACTGACCTGGTTTAGCCAGAACCTATTGAAAAAGGGGTGTTGTGCGGAACTATTGCCTTCAACTGCAATCACCCACCTGGGGCCCCCTTAACATCTCATCAACGTTAAAGATACTATGCCTCATGGAGGCTGCAACTTGATCACTAAACAAGTCTGATGACTGCTCAGACTGAGCATCCCCACGGGCAGGGGGCTGTGCGCAGATTAGTATTAAAAACGTGGGGATTTTGTAAAATGCTGAGTCATTCTTTCCAGTAACTCAAAAAGACATGAAGAGTTTAAAAATAAGATATTCCCCCAAAATAAACCCAGGTCTAAGCTATAACATGCAGAGAGAGCCCAACCTCAAGAAAGCAGAATTCCAAGCACTGTGTAAAGCGGTGGGGTGCATGTGAGAAACACGACACATGTACAGAGCTCAGAGATGGAAATAAAAAGACATGAGGTGACTGCAACATATCTAGGAGGTCAGGGCCTTAGAAAAGAAGGATTGCCGGGGAAAGGACTGTAGCTAGGGATCGGTAACAAGCCTACGTGACCAGATGTATTTCTACTACAAGGCCTGTGTGGGGCTGTAATTCAAAAGGGGGTCAGAGGGACTTTCAAGGGGCGGTATGTCTTTTAAATATACACAGTTTGTGAGAATCCTGCTGTTGTGTCTGGCAACCTAACTGCCACAAAAAGCTAGCATGTTTGCCGTAGAATCTGGAGGAAATAAAAAAGCCATGAGTATAAAATAAAGCAAAGAACCGCTGTACTTCATAACTTGATAAAACATGGATGTTTGAGATGTGCTTGAGGACAACAGCACTCACTCAACCCCCGTGAAATGAACTGTGGTAGTTTGGGCTTACCCACGCCCTACTGAAATGGCCAGAGTGACTATATTGCCCTCGGTCACACTGCGAGCGTTGGCCTCGCTGTGATTATCCACCTAGGTTTCCTTAACACTCCACCAGGGTTAAAGATATTGTGACTTATTGGCGGTTGGAAAGATTAACAGTAAATAGGTCTGATGAGTCCACCCGCAGAAACGTTAGTCAATGAGTTTGATGAGTGTTCACCCACAGAAAAGGGGGTGGTGAAGCTGATGAATATTACATTAAATTAAACCTCAGGAGTTTGTAGAATGCTATTGGTCAATCTTACCAGCGACTCAAAATAATCACAAAAAGTTTACAAATAATTTATTTTCAAAAGTAACCTCTGGTCTAACGCCAAACTGACAAGCTGTAGGAGCCACAAACCGTCACTGGGTTTGTCAACACAAGCATGTGCTTTATGAACAAAAGCACCCTATCAAACAATGAAAAGTGGAGGGCCTTCGGGCTCAGTTTGCTACTTAACACTACACAGAGAGCACATTCTCTGTCTATGTTTTTATTTAAAAACAAACAAAAACTTTAAGCACATAAGAAATATAATTAACATTGAAAAACAAACAAAACAAACAAACATGAGACATTCATGAGCAGCTGCAAGGTAAGCAGTCAGGTGTGAGGGTACAGAAACATTCAGGATTGTTGGGTATGGTGATTTGCTGTTTAATATTGCCTGAAGGCTCTGTAGTGCTCTGCTTTTAATTGAAACAGAAAATACATTTTAATTAAAAATTAACCCAAAGCAGTCCTGTTGTGTAGACAAATTAATTTTCACCCAAAGATCATAAAAGGGAATGTTTAGGGTAGGGTACATACATTCCTTACTTACCTATTAATAAAGAGCTGGAGTCAATCTGCCCAATTGCCCAATCTGCTAACTGCAGACACTGAAGTCTCTTTGAAACAAAGAGGTAGGCTAGTATAAAAACCTAAGCTTTTCTCTTTTTACAACAGAAACCATTGAACAGAAGGGCTGCTGCTGGCCTGAAAGAGGAGGTAGGTTGCTTGTTTTAGAACTGTGAATACATATATTATATGTCCTTACTCTTCGTACATGCTGTCCTTACTAATAACCATACAGCTTTACTGCAGTATGTTCTGTTTAGTATAGAAACAGCAACCTCGAGCTGAAATTCACTAAAGCAAACTAAATCCCTGATTTAATTATGGCTAAAATGATTTAGGAAAAACACGACGCTTTGTTCAGAAAACTGATGGACAGCGTATCTTCCAGGGTTCTAAAGGAACGGATGACTGGAAACCGTCAACGCACAAGCTCTTGTGGCTGACTTTGAGAAATACCTGTTTTCCATAGGGTGGTTCTGGTTCTGAGCAGTTCTGACTAGTCGTGGAAAGGGACATGGGTAAAAGGGGTATACATCAGCTGTGGGGAGACAAACGGGGGGTCGGCAATTGTGTCTTCAGGGAGTGGGGGACAAACAGATGGCTGCAAAAAAGCTATGACCCAAGGTCATTGAATTTTCTTTTAAAGACTAGAGAGGTGATGAGGAGAGAGGGAAAAAGAGGCCCCCTAGTGGAGACTTTCAAACTGCCATGCCAGAGAATGAGGACCGGCCAACCAGTAAGCTCAAGAGGTCAGCATTTCTAGCCTATACCTATTTTGATTGGTATGCATTTCCCCTCAGTGAGGGGCAAGGGGGCTAAAACCCACTCTGATTGGTTGAAGGCAATGAGAGGAGTTCTTAGGAGGGTCACACAACCCTCTTCTAGATGGGTCACTCCCACCCCAAAACTTGCCTTGACTGTCAAATCCACGTTTGGGGGAGGTGGTCCTATGGAGCTGAAATCCACCCCCACTGGTAGAGGGCAATAGGGGGAAATTTTTTAGAGGAGTCACATGCCACCCCTTGCTTCCAGGCACACACCAACCTCTGCCCCAAAAGCATGGGTCGTATGGGAACAAGGGGCAGGGCTCAAATGGTCAGGCAGCAGGGTCTGCATTTGATGGTAGACTCTTTAACTACTCAGATGTTTCAAGCGGTTTGCTGACGCTAGTGTGGAAGGCAGCTCAGATCTATAAACACATTCAAGTGTGCAATGACAGACTGCTATTCCGGCCTGATGTCCATAACCTATGTGTACTACAAAGTGCTTTTCCCCCCTCTATGCCACCAACTGCTCTTCATATGACTTTATCTGAAGAAGAAAATATGGTTTAATTGTCTTAATTATGTTATGTTAATATAATGCCAGCTTTCAGAGAACAAGATCATATTTCAGCAATCAGGTGCCTATTTTCCTCTTCATAAATATGGATTTATATGCATAACTCACCATGTGTTGAGATGAGACTACGACCCAGGGCCTCCTCCAAGACTTCTGTTACCATTCTGACTGTCACATAATGCTTATAATTTTAGGTGAGCTAAATAGTGGTGCACTTGCAGACTAGCCTATTACACAGGAAAGGTGATGGCTTCTTTGACTGACACATCAGGTAGCAGCACATACACCCAGCCAATTCCCTGCTCCCAAAGATGCCATGCATGCTCTATAATGACTGCCAGCTTTAAGCACTACAGGACTCTTTTCTCTTGCTATGCAGTTAACACCGGCATGGAACGCATTTGAGAAGAATATTGGCAGGTTGGCATCCCCAGGAAAGAGGAGGCACCGGTAGAAGGCTGTGTGCCTCTACCCATGTGAAAGCTTCCCCCGGTGAGGGGACAGCATGCCTTTCAGGAAGAGTGGCACAAAGGGAGCATAATTCTGCACATATGCCTTGGACTGACACTGTATAAAACCAGGCCAAGGGAGTGGGTGCCTGAGGACAACACCAGACCTCTGCTAACACCCAGAGAACTTAATCCCGTTACAATAAGCCACTAACCACCCAATGTAAATAACACTAACGGTGCCAAGGGCTGCTTGGGAAAGCGTCCCCTCCAGCTGGAGGCCCTGGAAAGGAGGACGACTTTTGGCCGTGACTCTAAAAGGCCGTGCCGACACCAAGGGCACAGCATGGGGCACCGACGAATCAAAGAACTCAGCTTTCCCTCAATAAGTGCTTCATTTTTATTTGGCCACAGAAAGAAGATTCCAAGAAGGTAGAGATCGAATCGCCAGCATTACCAGCGTCCGGGCAGCTCGCCAGCTGCTCTAAGGACAGCTCTGCCCAGAGAATTAGGGTAACGCTGCAGGATTTGGAAACAAACCGCTGAGCTCTTCTAGCCAACGGAACATGCCCTCCCCATGGCCCCACAACCAACGCCCTGGCTTCCCCATTGAGACACAGAGAGGACCACGCCAATGGATACTTACTTTTAAACAAAATGCAAATCAGATCTGTCAGGGGGGTTTCCCTCTCTCTCCTCTATGTCCGGAAATAATGTCAGCAACAGCAGTGTGGGGGAAGCACACAAGCAGGGCTCGCTCACGGGGACTCTCCATGAAGGACACCAATCCCCCAAACCAGGAAGTGCAACACTGCTCCTTCCCCAGTTTCCCAGACAGCCTTTCCAAGCTACAGGCACCAGTAACACCGAGGGTACAGGTCTCAGTCACTTACCATCTGCAAACACAGGGCGCTGGGTGTCATTGGACCCAGGCCTTTAGTCATTAGACCTTTATTCCATGGTTTCCCCTGTCCCCTGATCTCAGACTAACCCCTCTCCAGGAGAAACAAGGAACCAATCTTCATTCTTTTGCTTCCAAACTAATCCATGTAATTCTCATTTTTCTTTTGTCCTCGCAGTTGCTTTGGTCTGCTTTGCTCTAAGCCCCGCTGGCCACTAAAATGTGTTAGCTAGCTCAGAAAGGCAAGCAAAACCAGTAGTGTCAATGCTCTGTGCTACCATATTCTCTGCACTTTTTTTCTTTTAAAGTCAGATCTTTATATAAAATGGAAGCCCCAGGTCCATGGGAACTGAGTGGCTATCTTTACATATCGAACTGCCACAGCTGTACATTCAGCGTGTGCAAAGGGGTAACCCTCTGTCACTAGAGTTACCCAGACAATTCAGTTGCCATGGAATTTCTGATATTTCAAAATCTGGTTTATTCCAAATCAGAACAAGGAAACTCGGACAAATTTTGATTTGGAAAATTTTGATTTGGAAATTTAACTATGTTAAATTTCGATAGTGTAGAATCATCATAACATACAATAAATATTAAATATATAACATAATTAATATTACAATGCAATATAAAAGTCAAAAATAAATAAATGATACACTTGAAAGAAAATGTTTTATCTTATCAAAACATAACCATACGGCTATGTTAACATTTCAATGTTAATAAAACTAAATGTTTCCACATCATCAAAATGGAGCAAGAAACTTGAAGTGATTTGCCGCAACACTTTTCCATTAAACTTTTTTCAAAAACTCAACATGTTTCTGTCAAATGTTCTGATTTTGACAAAACTTCACTTTCCGATGGAAAACCGCACCACTGTAAACTTTCCGACTAGCCGTACCTGTGAAGAATGGGAGGGTGCTCTTTGGTATTATTACCACCGTCCACAATGTGGTCATCTATCCCATATACAGAGATGGATGTTTCACCCTGGGGCAGGGGCGCTGTCTGGGTAGCAGAACATAAACACCTAGTGAAACAGGAAGGAGCTGCTAATGGTCACTACACAGCTTACACTTAATGGTTGTTAAGTGCCCAGTGCCAGATCAAGTAGCTACAAGGGTCTAGCCCGCTCTCTTTGGGCAGCACCCAGCCCAGTTTTTAAAGGGTGGCTCAAGCCAAGAACCGAAGTGAGAGTCACACGGCCTCGCGGGAGGAGCTGGGCTGGGTAGCAGAATGTCAGCTCATTTTAGAAGAACGCTGGCCTCACTGAGCTTGTAGGGAGTCTGTTCGATTATATGAAACATGCCTGGGGGCTCTTCGTGGTTTTAAAATCCTTTATCCTCAGATGCTTTTTCCGACTGCTAAGTAAAGGTACATTGGTCACTATTGCCGGCAACAGGTTCCCAAAGAGAGGAAACCCCAGTGCCAGAACTCAGTCAGATCTGCAGGATGATGAGTGGTTGGTACACAGGGCAGCTCACCCACCCTGGTCTAAGAGTGGAAGAATCACTAGATTTCCACACCTGCTCCACCCCCGAGGCAGGTAAAGGCAAGAGGGTGGTGAAGCACTGGAATGGGTTCCCTAGGGAGGTGGTAGAATCTCCATCCTTAGAGGTTTTCAAGGCCCAACTTGACAAAGCCCTGGCTGGGGTGATTCAGTTGGGGTTGGTCCTGCTTTGAGCAGGGGGGTGGACTAAATGACCTCCTGAAGTCTCTTCCAACCCTAATAGTCTATGATTCTATGAAGAGACCAGGAAGGGGGCAGAGATGCAGCTAGCACCATAACCAGGACTTATTGAAATAGCTCCTTGCCCAGCAGGATGCCCAGTTCGGGTGTACGTGCACACACACTTTTGCAAAAGCACTTGGGTTCCCAGTTTTCTAGAAACGTAACCTAGACAATCTGAACCAAATATGTTTGACGAAAAGCGTTAAAAAGGGCCTTTAGAGCAGAGGTGAATGGCAGGGGGTCAAAGAGGACAGAGACAGACGTGATCAGGGATTTTCGGACAAGTGGCTGCAACTTTCTTAATAAACTGTGCAAGTTAAGCCGGCTAACTCCTCATGGCAGCCCGGCTGGCTAGCAGCAAGGAGCGGGAGTGAAGCAGCCCCCAGAGCGATTGCCGGCAGGATCAGATCAAGGCACAGGCACCATAGCCCCATGCCGAGGGTCCCTATTTACGGAGCCAAGAGCTCACTGCAGAACCCAAACTCGCAGCCTTTATTAGTTATGTTCCAGCCCCGCCTCACTGGGAAATGGGAAACAAGCATAACAGGTGGCGCGATGTCTGCCTGAATATGCAGAGAGCCTGAAACAGCTACCCATGGCCTGGACTGCCCCACACCTACAGCTGGGTCTTGATCAACCTTAGCTCCAGCCTAGGCTACAACATGCCCAGCTGTAGGGAGCTGGAGGGCCACCTGCTCCCGCCATAGCTTCTGCTACTCCCAAGGAAGAGGCCCTGGCTGCCACTCCCGGGGGAGGGGAAAGGGGCCTCCATGGCTGTCCCTGGATGGTGAAGGGAAGGGACACAGGGCCATGGAACAAGGGTTGGACCACAGGGGCTGAGCCACAAGGGGGGCCACATTGTGTGGTGTCCAGGGCCCCGGATCACCTTAACCCAGCCCTGGCCACTGATCTGTCTCACCTTTTGATGTCAAAGCATCCCATGGACCCTGGGATTAGTCCAGCCAATCAGAGCAAGGCTTAACCCCCCAAACAGGCTCCTCCCCTTGGAGAACCACTGGGCCTCGGCAGAGGTCAGCCGTTCCTGCAAACCGAACCACTTTCTGCCTGGCAGGTGGGCGGATGCCTATTCCCCAGGAGTCCCCACCACTCCACCCTCTTTGGGATCGGCAGAACCGGCCACCACTGCCCAGCTGAGGGTGTACAGAGCATCCTGTGCACCACGTCAAATCTGCTACCACACAATAGCCAGCACCGGTCAAAGCGGCAGTGTAGAGGGAGATCTGCTGAGTAACCCTGGCTGCAATGGGCTGCTAAATCCATATCCTGGGGGCACACGCACTGAACGTCCTGGTGCCCACAGACTGCAGGTTGTAGCTGAAATACTCTGCTCACTCTGGCAATAATATTAGGAGGGGCTGTATATGGAGGAAGGGCAGCGAGACAGGCTGGGCCGCAGCCATTCAGGACTGAGCGCGAGGCAGGGAACTTTGAAACCAAGATGAGATTTGGAAAGAAGCCAATGAGAAGATTGTCTGACAGAGCAATATGCTCGGGCAGGCAAGTACCTTGAAGGAGGAGAGCTGCGGTATATTGAATCTGCTGCATCTTCTGTCGAATGTGAAGGGCAGCTCCCGAAAACAAAGTATTACCGTAATGTAATCTTAAGAAAACAAAGGCATTTGTCAGCAGCTCTAGATCTGCTTTGCTGAGCGCTGTCTCGCAGAAGGTTAAAAACAAATAGTAATGAACCGAAGCTGTGTCTCCATCACTCGGCCTGCGGAGAGTCTCACACCCAGACGGTTTCTGCTTGCAGATGGAGTCAGTAATACATTATTGAACAGCATTGCCAGGGTGGGAGCAGCACTCAGCCGCTGCTCCGCGCTGATAAACAAGGACTTTATAAAGCCAGGGAGCAGACAGTGCTGAATATCCCTTAAACAAATCGTCAGGGCGGGGACTGTGCAGCAGCCCCGGGACGGAAGAGTGGAATATATCTCAGCATCACCAGCACCACGGTACTAGTACCGATTGCACCGCTGTACGGCAGAATGGAGCGGAAGATCGGAAACCGTAGGGAGAAGTGGCCTTAGCTAAGATTTCCCCAGGGACACTGTAAGAAAAGGAGGCAGATTCTCAGGTCTATACTGACCTTCCCCAAGCAACCTGGTACAAACAATTTAAACCATCCCGGAGATACACCAAACAGCCTCAAAATCAGCTGCACACGTGCAAACAGAACTCCTCCCCCCCACCCCCGCTAGCCCTCTGCAGAGAGGTTGGAGAGACCAATGGTGACAAGGAGCCAGCTTCCAAGTCAGTGGTAAATCACTGCATGTCCTTAGCAGTGCTCTCTCCGGCCTCTGACAGATGCCAGTCAGGTTGGGGAGTGTTTCTAAGGGAGCAAGGTGAATAATGGTGTTGAAGACTGTCTGGCATTGCTCCGATGTGCAGAGCAAGGGTGCTGTCGGACACGACTTCCACTGGATGTTTGCAGGCAGCGGCGGCATTCCTCACAACAGCAGTTCTGCTTCTCTGTGAAGCAATCGCCTCTGGCCACCTAGAGTATGTTTCTCCCTCGAGGCCTGTGTGCAGTCAGGCCGAGTTCCCTGCTACTGGCTCTTCGCATGTTCCCACGGATGGCAGGGTGCTGTGGCAGGCGCATCAAAGGCCCATTAGCTCAAATCACTCTCTGCATTTAGCAGGTGCGTGGGCGGGATTCACCTTCGCTGGTGTAGGTCTCACAACGGTGCCTCCTTGTGCACCAGCCAGGCGCCCTGCCCATGTCTCTTCCTCCCTCCCGGGGCTGGGGCTGCTAGCGCCAACCACACCTTGGCATGGGGGCTCCACAGTAACCCCTCACTGCCAGGTCCCACACCAGGGTCGCTGCACCGGGATGGATCCTGCCAGAAGAGATCCTGGTGAATCGACCCCTATGTCCCTCATGGGAGTGGCTCCTACTGACAGCTCTCATTGCTCCTGTAGGGATTTCATGGAATTTCGCTAATAACCACGGGGGAAAGGGGGAGGGGATTTTCCACCGGAATGATTTTGTGAGGGAAAATGCAGTTTCCTCAAAATGGAAGTTTCCCCCAGGAAAAAGCTCAGTGTTTCAAACTTTTCGTGAAGTTCCGTCAGAGGAAACAAAATTATTTTATTTTCGGTCGGTTTGACCCAAATAGGAACGTTGTTTTAAACTAGACTCAACTGTTTTGTTTTGAATCAGTTCAATAAGATATGAAGCCGCAGTTCAGAGCTGTAGTTCGGGCCCCCATTCTTCCCTCTGGGCCACGCTCCCAGGAGGACTACGCCTACCACAACACAATGCAGATTTCCCTCTGACCAAGCTCTAAGCAGATCACTGTGGGAGTGACAGCACCCTGGGAGAATCATGGGAGATGCAGGCAGGCCAGGGAGCCTAGTCCACGGAGGAGAATAAGGGGCATCCGGCTGCAGAATTATAGACCCCATGAGTCCACGGGCCTGCAACACAGACACCCATTGGTGGCTCACTATTCTGTGTTAGCAGCTCTTGCCAGGAGTGACCTACTCAGCCCACCTAACAGACGGCTGCCATAAGCTGTATCCTACATAAACCGGTAACATCCTGGTCCCAGAAATCACGGCCTGGCATGCAGGGCATGCACAAAGAGATGCACAGATAGGCTAGAATTGTGTTCTCGATGTTCACCGCTTGCCAAACACAAGCCCAGCCTGGCCCAGACAAAGGAATGTGCACTGGCTCATCTCACCAGTCTGCTCGTCAGGCAGAGACAATGAAGGTCCATTTACATGCAAGGTAAACAAAGCCACCAAACTAACAAGCAGGGGAGGAGCCAGCATGAGGTCTTCACTAGCCCGCAAAGCATCTCTTCCCAGCCGGAGAAAAGGATTGTATGTACGAATACATTGCAAAGGTTTGCTGGGCTTTAGAGACAGCGGGGTCTGTGTCTCAAGTGATAAGCAATTGAATCACAGATTGCATGCACTAGTACTGGACTAGAAAAGTGTATCTAGTACGGTGTTTGGTGAAAGCCTGTGACACGCTGGTGATACAGGGCACTGCGAAACACACGCGGTGACACTCCGTGAGGAATGACGGATGCTTAGAACGGCAACCACGCTCCAACTGACATTATTCCCCAGCTTAGAGGGTGACAAATAAGAGAGAGAGGAAAACCCCATGGCAGAGCTGATTCGTGCTTTTTAAATTCTTAAATTTCAGCTCTTTGTCCAGATTTGGGACAAACACGAACGTTGGAGTTTCCCAGGGGATGGAAATTCCAATTTTCACTCTGCTCGTCTAACAGTCTCGCCTTGCAAGGGCTTTGGGCTCATCCCTGAGGGGGGAGGGGCTTAATGTCCTGTTCTGCCACAGGCTTCCTGTGTAGCCTCTCGCAGCCCCTCACTTCCCCTGGTGACGTGGGGATGATGGCACTGCCCAGCTTTGCAGGGACCCCGTGGGGATACATACAGAGCAGGAGGACCAGGTGCTCCAGTGCTATCAGAATGGAGACACAGACGTGCCCAAGATAGACATGGAAACTGCACCATACATGGTACAGGGTGTTTACCTTTGCGGACACTGTGTGGCTTAGGGAGCTTGTTACACCCAATGTATGTGCTACCCCGTAATGGGGGCATTTCAGGCTCCTCAGCAATTTATTCAACCGAAAAGAGTTTCTGAAAATGGAACAGGTTGTGGTGCAATTTTCAACTCAAACACCACTTGGGAGAGCGCATCAGGATCTCCATCAGAGAGCTGGTGTCTGCTGTCACAGATCAGCTTTTCAAATACACCACAAAGCTGAGTTGACCCAACACTAGCCCCCTAGCTCTCCCAGCCTGGGCCGGGCAGCTCTTCCCAGCCCCATGCCACAACAGATCTCTGACTATCACCCCTTCCTCAACTCCCACCCCACAGAAAGGGAGGGCAGTGAACGGACTCACGGATTTCCAATCACATGGTTCCCTATTTCAGGTGGAGGCTTATGGGATGGCTCTAGAAATGGATCAGCTCAGCAAAGGCACAACAACACGCACTAGAGACGGCTTCATCATTCCTTTGCAATGCGCTCAGCCGTCTCTCTCAGCCTTAACGATGCTCACAAGCTGCTTCTCCCCCCCCCCCCCCGATTAGTGACTGCCCAGTTAGTACAGGTGAGGGTGGTAACTAGCAACGCCTATCCGCTGGACCCTTATCGGACAAAGGCGGCCACCCAGCACTGCAGAGCTTAGCAGATCAGCCGGGGTCCCTCTCCACACGGACCCAGATATGCAGCAAAACTTCGCTGATTTTTATCGACTCCAACGGGCTACAGATCAGGCCCTGAGGTATTTACCTGAGCAAGGTCATTCTGACAGGCAGGTTCCTCCAGCCTCGGGGATGTGGAACTCTTTAAATCAGGACTTAATGGAAACTGAATTCCATAGGGAGAGAGGAGGAGGCTGTTGGGACAGCCTGGCTCACCAGAGTGAGTCCCAGCTCCCTCCACCTCCCTGACACTGCAGCTCCTCACAGGCCCCCTTTGCCCCCAGAACACACCCCTGAAGGGCAGATCCAACAGCTGGGGAATTTCCATCCTGCAGGGAATTCTGACATTTCTTAAATTTATTTTCCTCTCATATAGGGATTAAAAGCCAAAATGTCAACATCTCCCATGGAAATTCCAAAATATTTCAAATAGGAAACATCAATATGACTATCAAAACATTTTGATAATGTCAAAACTTGATGTGAAATACTATATATAAACTAATAGTGTATACAATTATAAATAAAATGAGAAAGACTAAATCAAAATTTAAAAAAATCGGGACAAAATACTGTATTTCAATTTTGAAAACTGTCAAAAATCTACCTATTCCTGCAAAACATTTCAGTTTCAATGAAACAGCATTTTATGGAAAACTGTTCCCTTAAAAATCCTTCAACCAGCTCTGTCACTATCTAAACTATTCTGCCCAGGCTTACAGGAGCATATCACACAGCAAAACACATTTCCAAAAAGCTCTTGGGGACAACTTTTTGTTTCAGAAAGTGGAGAAAGAAACCAGGGCGACAGCCCTTTTAAACTTGACCCTGACCCACAGGGAGGAATGAGTTGCAACTTCTGAAAGTAGAAGGCAATTTGGGTGAAAGTGACCATGAAATGATAGATTTCATTGTTTTCAGAAAAAGAAAAGAAAGGAAGAATACGAGCTGTTTAATGATGTGAAAATCAAAAAGGAATACTAAAAAAAGTGGAAACGAACAAACCACTGAGTACAAAAGAATAGCACAAGCATGTAGGGACAACATAAAAACAACTAAAGCACCAAATGAGTTACTCCAGCAAGGGACATAAAAGAAGAGGTCCTTTAAATACATTAAGAGCAAGAGAAAGATGCAAAAAGTGTAGGGGGAACAAAGAAGACCAGTCAGCCTAATTTTGAAACCTGCACAAATACTGGAACAAATTACTAAACTATCAGTTTGTAAATACCTAGAGGGATTAGGGTTATGAGGAATAGCCAGCATGGATTTGTCAAGAACAGATCGTGCCGAACCAACATAATTCCCTTCTTTGACCAGGTTCGTGGTCTGGTGCATGGGGATGGGGGAGGCGGGCGAGGGGAAAGCAGTAGATGTGATAGATCTTGATTTTAGGAAAGCTTTTGACACAGTCCCACATGACAGTCTCATAAGTAAACTAGGGAAATATGTTCTAGATTAAATGACTATAAAGTGGGTGCACAACTGGTTGAAAGGCCGTACTCAGAGAGTAGTTCTCAAAAGTTCACAGTCAAACGGGGAAGATATATCTAGTGGGGTTCTGTAGGGATTATTCCTGCTGGCGATACTGTTCAATATTTTCATTAATGACTTGGATAGTAGAGTGGAGAGTATGCTTATACAATTTGTGGATGACACTAAACTGGGAAGAGTTGCAAGCAGTTTGGAGGGCAGGATTGGAATTGAAAACAATCTTGACAAATTGGAGAATTGGTCTGAATTCAACAAGTTGAAATTCAATACACACAAAATGCAAAGTACTAGCCTTCGGAAGAGAAAATCAAATGCAAAACTAAAAGATGGGGAATAACTGGCTAAGTGGTAGTACTGAAGAGGACCTAAGGGTTATAGTGAGTCACAAATTGAATATGAGCCAATACGATGCAGTTATGAAAAAAGGCTACTATCATTCTGGGGTGTATTAATAGGAGTGCCATAGGTAAGACACAGAGATAACTGTCCCGCTCTGCTTGGCACTGGTGAGGCCCCAGCTGGAGCACTGTGTCCAGTTCTGGGCACCGCACCTTAGGAAAGATGTGGGCAAACTGGAGAGAGTCCCGAGGAGAGCAACGGAAATGATCAGAGGTTTAGAAAACCTGACCTATGAGGAAAGGTTAAAAAAAACGGAGCATGTTTAGTGCAGAAAAAGACGACTGAGGGGCGACCTGATAAAGGTCTTCAGATATGTTAAAGACTGATCAATTTTTCTCCATGTCCACTGAAAGTAGGACAAGAAGTGAAGGGGTTAATGTGCAACAAGGGAGATTCACGTTAGATAGTAGGAAAACGTTCTAACTGTAAGCACAGTTAAGCACTGGGATAGGCTTCCCTTGGATGTGGTAGAATGCCTGTTCTTGGAGGTTTTTAAGAAGGGGTTGGAGGGGCCTGGGCACCACTTCAGGCCCATTTCGAAGGGTTAAGTGTGTAGAGCTTGGTTTTAGAGTAGCAGCCGTGCTAGTCTGTATCCACCAAAAGAACAGGAGTACTTGTGGCACCTTAGAGACTAACAAATTTATTTGAGCATAAGCTTCCGTGGGCTACAGCCCACTTCATCAGATGCATAGACTTGTGTAGAGCTTGTGGTAGTTCTGCACAGGGCTGAATTTCACCCTCCCAGAACTTCTGTTCCCTCTCTTAGGGCCCCAACCTGGGAAGGCCGACTGCTCTTAGAGCACATGAAATGCTCCAGACTGGGCTCTTCATAAGAAATTTAAACATTTCTACTTCTGCATGGAATTATTCCAGCCCCGGGACAACCAACAGGGCTGTAATATAGGGTCACATCTGAATGAAGACAATCCTCACCTTTCCCTGGCACCGAATCTAGAATCTGGCATGGTCTAGATACTGCTTAGTCCTGCCCTGACGGAAGGAGACTGGACTAGATGACCTCTTGAGGTCCCTTCCAGTCCCATGATTCTATGATTCTTTCTCCCTCTCTAATCACTGATCCGGGACTCACACTTGGGAACTAACCAAGTATCAGAGCTTGCTCTGCCAATTTAGCACCTTTGCAGAAGTCTTTCGTGCCGGATTTCGGCAGCCGCCATCTCCCAAATGGCTGCGCTCAGAGATAAGGGCCTGACACGGTTTGAAAGCTGAGATTCCAAACTGCTCAAGCGTATAAAGCAGCTGATAGAGCTGAACTTTGTAGTCAGAGGTGGGTCACAAACGCATTTCCTGAGGCTCACGTCGTCTGCAGAGTTCGTGCTTTTGCTTTCTTCTCCATTTCACTCAGAGAACCGCAGGGCAGGCCACTGGGACTGTAACAGGGCATCATGGCCTCCGCTCCCCGCCCCCTCCTCCCGGCAGCTGAGTGCAGTGCCGCTGCCTCAGTTTCCCCCTCAATGAGGTCTCTTTAGCCATCCAGTCAAAGAGAAGCCAGATACTCAACTTCAGCGTATCTCTGTTTCCTAATGCACTTGGAAAGGAGCACTTCTGTACTGGCTACCTCTGAGCCCAGGCAAATGTAAATGTCCCAGAACCACACTGCAGGAATCGGCTCAGACAACTCTCCAGAGAGCGAGGCCAGGATCAGTCCCCTTGCCAGGCATGTCGCTGACTGAGCAGTTGTCTCAGCTTCCACTAGCAGCAGCAGTGACTTTGGCCGCACGGTCCCAGGCTTCTATCCTGCCAGAATAGCTTTATAGACTGTCCCCTGCTTGGTCAGCGTCTCTCTTCTGGCTCCCTGCCTGTAATCCCATCTCTCTCCTGTACCCTGAACCCTGGGGGCAGAGGGTTAATCACTCAGATCCTAGGATGGGGCAGATCCTTGTTGATTATCCCCAGGTTCCAGTCTGTTCCTGAAAGGGATAGTGCCCTTTCTCCGGCACTGGCATTTTCACAGTGACCATCCCGTGACGATACACAGCTGTACACTGTCCTCAGATCCTTGTGCGCCTACACACAGGCCGACAGTGCCCATATTTTACTGTGCCTCATCGAGTTAATGCTGCATGCATTTCTTTTCTCACCGAATCTTACTTGCAAATAGGCAGGAGAGCAGGAATGTGAAAGTGGCCTGGAGGCTGATCATAGAAGCAAATTAGATATGAATTTGCAATGCTCTAGCACAGTAAAAGAGGCTAAAGTAATCTTCAGCTACATCAGGGAGAGGATTTACCTCACTGAGCGGAGATGCAATCATTCTTCCCAAGGCAGCGCTGGCCAAATGGTCTGGAATATTGTATTTTGATGGATTGACGGATTTTAAGGCCAGAAGGTGGATGTATTACGATGGAGTCTGATCTCATTTAATTGCACAAGATGGAAAATTTCACCCAGTGAGTCCTGCCTGTATCAGCAACTGCGCTTCATGCATCTCAACACCAAACTACGTGTCTTTACCTCCAAGGCCCTTTGTGGACTTCAGTGAGTTTCGGATCAGCCCTGGACCGCACCTCTCATTGAGAGAGAACCTATCAGCCAGGATCTCAAATTCATCTAGAGAAAGAGCTTTTCTATCTGCCATCCCCAGACGCCCCAGGGCTGGGAAGAAACAAGCAGGTTATTAGCATTGTTTTATTATTTGTATTGTGGTAGTGCCTGCCTGTGCATCCCAGCCCTGGGCTAGGACTCAATTGGGTAGGCACTGCACAAATACAGAACCAAAACAGAGACCCCCACCTCAGAGAGCCATTGTGTTAAATTTAGATGGACTATGTGGGCCCAAAGAGGTAGCGGTGTCACCGTGACTCTGAAACTGTCCAACATTAAACAGCCAAACAGCATCTGGGGTTTTGTATACAGAGATCTCAGCCCACTTAGTACAATGGCAAATACGCCATGACACATCCTTTAAATCTTTTATTAAGGATATGGAAAAAATCATCTGCTTATTTCATCCCAGCTCTGGGTATCTGGTGATGCTGCCTGGTAGAAACGATGTACACAACAGCTGTATGTCAACCACATACTCACTGGGCAGCCCAGTGAGGATCCCTTCTGATCAGGATTACACATTAACTCAACCACGTTCAGGAGAATCATATTTGGAGGCTTACGCGGGATGGCGAGATTCACCCACTGCTCCTTTTGAAGCATTTGCAGCCTCTAACGGAGGAAGCTCGACAAATGCCGACAGGGAACAAGGCATCCATTTTTAACGGTAACCAGTGCAATAATGTACCCAGGGTTGTGGTGGATTCTCCATCACTGACCATTTTAAAATCAGGATTGGATGTTTTTCTAACAGATCTGTCCTAGGAATTATGTACAGGGGCTCAGACAGGACGATCACAATGGTCTCTTCCGGCCTTGGAATCTATGAATCCTCCCTCCATATCACTGCACCAGGAAAATCATTTTCGTAGAAAACTGGGAGCCACTTGGCTATGACAAGATTGGGGATGCTCTGAAGCACATACCGATTGACAACCCTATGCTGTGTTATAGCGACATACAGGACCTGGGCTCTTACTGCAGTTCTCTGGCATGTGTTTACAACCTGGGAATGGTTCTCCTCGTTTTAAGCCTGAGTCCTTAATGGGCTTGTGCAAAGCCTTCAGGTCTGGGCTTGCACAGTCTCCGCAAACCCCAACTGGTGGTTCTGGTCAGCAGAATACGGAGATTTGCCCTGGCTGCTTGGCACATGCCAGGGGCCTAGAACTCCAGGACACCGGAAAAAAGCCATTAAACCACTGGCCATGAGTCTCGGCAGCCACAGTCTGGGTTTGCTCCTGCCAAGGGAGAGGTGGAGAAGAGGTAGGGAAGGGGAGCAGAAAACCAGTCCCCTGAAGATGTGAACAGCAAGTCAGCCAGCCACCCACTAACAATCCTGAGAGCGGGAGATTGCCAGCTGGCTGCCCCATACGACACCAGGCCACTGGCCCACCAAGACGACAACTGATGGTAAGACAAGGTTCCCAGGCCTGTTGGAAGTGTCGGGATACTGGGGGGAAGGAGTCTGCGATGGGACAGAGGGTCTGGTGCAGTCAGAGGTGACCCCAGCTCACACCCTCTCTTCCCAGGCTTACATGCATCTCAAAGAACAAAGAAAAACCAGACTGGGTCAGACCAAAGGTCCATCTAGCCCTGTATCCTGTCTTCTGACAGTGGCCAATGCCAGGTGCTTCAGAGGGAATTAACTGAACAGGGCAATTATTCAATGATAAATCCGCTCTCGTCCACTCACAGCTTCTGGCAGTCAGAAGCTGCGGACATTCATAGCATGAGGTTGCATCCCTGACCAACTTGGCTAATAGCCATTGATGGACCTGTCCTCCATGAACTTATCTAGTTCTTTTTTCAACCCTCTTATACTTTTGGCCTTCACAACATTCTCTGGCAAGGAGTTCCACAGGTTGACCATGTGTTGTGTGAAGAAATAGTTCCTTTTGTTTGTTTTAACCTGATGCCTATTAATTTCTTAGGGTGACTCCTGTGTCTTGTGTTATAACAAGGAGTATATTACACTTCCTTATTGATTTTCTCCACAACATTCATGATTTTATACTTATCATCTCCCATCTTAGTCGTCTCTTTTCCAAGCTGAAAAGTCCCAGTCTTTTTAATCTCTCCTCATATGACAGCTGTTCCATACCCTTCATCATTTTTGTTGCCCTTTTCTGTGCCTTTTCCAATTCTAATAAATAATTTTTAAGATCAGGTGACCAGAACTGCACACAGTATTCAATATGTGGGTGTACCATGGATTTATATAGAGGCAATACGATATTTTTGTCTTATTATCTATCCCCTTCCTAATGATTCCCTACATTCAGTTCACTTTTTTGACTGTCACTGCACATTGGGTGGATGTTTTCAGAGAACTATCCACAATGACTCCAAGATCTCTTTCTTGAGTGCTGACAGCTAATTTGGACCACATCATTTTGTATGTATAGTTTGGATTATGTTTTCCAATGTGTATTACTTTGCATTTATCAACACTGAATTTCATCTGCCATTTTGTTGCCCAGTCGCCCAATTTTGAGAGATCCTTTTGTAGCTCTTCGCAGTCTGCCTGGGACTTAACTATCTTGAGTAGTTTTGTATCATCTGCAAACTTTGCCACCTCGCTCTTTACCCCTTTTCCCAGACCATTTATGAATATGTTGAATAGGACTGGTCCCAGTAGAGACCCCTGGGGGACACCACTATTTACCTCTCTCCATTCTGAAAACTGAGCATTTATTCCTATCCTTTGTTTCCTATCTTTTAGCCAGTTACGGATCCACGAGAGGACCTTCCCTCTTATCCCTTGACAGCTTACTATGCTTAAGAGCCTTTGGTGAAGGAATTTCCCAAAGATTTTCTGAAAGTCCAAGTACAATATGTCCGTGGGACCACCCTTATCCACATGCTTGTTGACACCCTCAAAGAATTCTAGCAGATTGGTGAGGCATGATTTCCCGTTACAAAAACCATGTTGACTCTTCCCCAACAAATTATGTTCATCTGAGTGTCTGACAATTCTGTTCTTTACTAGAGTTTCAACTAGAGACTGATTTAAGAGATAGGTTACAGACCATAGTTAGTAGTCCTGCAATTTCACATTTGAGTTCCGTCAGAACTCTTGGGTGAATAGTATCTGGTCCTGGTGACTTATTACTGTTTAGTTTATCAGTTTGTCTCTGGGACGTGCACAAGAATTTAAATGTGACTCCTTTTTTTTGTGGGGGGGGAACAGAAGCTCGCTGCCCCCCTCCCTCCCAGCCTTGGAAGGAGCTTGCTGCCCCCCTCCCACTCCAGACCTGGGAGGAGCTCGCTGCCCCCACTCCACATCCTCTGGGAGGAGCTCACTGCCCCCCCTCCATCCTGCCCCAGCAGAAGCTCCATCTTTCCTGTCTCTGTGGCCCTGAGGCCAGAGAAGTTCTGTGCCCCCGATGATTATTGTGGGGGCCCGTTCCTCTGCTTCCCCCCACCCTTGTGCATGCCCCTGACTTCTTCCGAAATCTCCTCTACCGACAACTGAATCTGGGACAGTTCCTCAGATCTCTCACCTAAAAAGAATGGCTCAGGTGTGGGAATCCCCCTCACATCCCCTGCCGTGAACACCCAGGCAAAGAATTCATTTACCTTCTCCACAATGACCTTGTCTTCCTTGAGTGCTCCATTACCACCTTGGTCATCCAGTGGCCCCACTGATTGTTTAGCAGGCTTCCTGCTTCTGATGTACTGAAAAAATTTTTGGCTGTTAGATTTTGTGTGTTTGGCTGCTCTTCAAATTCTTTTTTGACCTGCCTAATTATACTTTTATACTTGACTTGCCAGAGTTTATGCTCCTTTCTATTTTCTCAGTAGGATTTAACTTCCAGTTTTTAAAGAATGCCTTTTTGTCTGTAACCTCTTCTTTTACTTTGCTGTTTAGCCATGGTAGTACCTTTTTGGTCCTTTTAGCATGTTTTTAATTTGGGTTTGCATTTAATTTGAACCTCTATTATGGTGTTTTTAAAAAGTTTCCAGGCAGCTTCCTGGGATTTCACTTTTTGTAACTGGGCCTTTTAATTTCCATTTAAGTAGCTTCTTCTCTTTTTGTGTAGTTCCCATTTCTGAAGTTAAACAGTCAACATGGATTCATCAAGGGCAAGTCATGCCTAACCAAACTGATTGCCTTCTATGATGAGTTAACTGGCTCTGTGGATATGGGGAAAGCAGTGGATGTGATTGATATACCTTGACTTTAGCAAAGCTTTTGATACGGCCAGCAAGTTAAGAAAGTATGGACTGGATGAATTGACTATAAGGTGGATAGAAAGCTGGCTAAATCGTCAGGCTCAACAGGTAGTGATCAACGGCTCGATGTCAAGTTGGCAGCCAGTATCAAGGGGAGTGCCCCAGGGGTTGGTCCTGGGACCGGTTTTGTTCAACATCTTCATTAATGATCTGGATGATGGGATGGATTGCACCCTCAGCAAGTTCGCGGATGACAGTAAGCTGGGAGGAGAGGTAGATACACTTGATGGTAGGGTTAGGTTCCAGAGTGACCTAGACAAATTAGAGGATTGGGCTAAAAGAAATCCGATGAGGTTCAACAAGGACAAGTGCAGAATCCTGCACTTAGGATGGAAGAATCCCATGTGCAGCTAGAGGCTGCGGACAGACTGGCTAGGCAGCGGTTCTGCAGAAAAGGACCTAGGGGTTACAGTGGACGAGAAGCTGAATATGAGTCAACAGTGTGCCCTTGTTGCCAAGAAGCCTAACAGCATATTGGGCTCCATTAGTAGGAGCACTGCCAGCAGATCGAGGGACGTGATTATTCCCCTCTATTCGGCACTGGTGAGGCCTCATTTGGAGTACTGTGTCCAGTTTTGGGCCCCACACTACAAGAAGGATGTGAATAAATTGGAAAGAGTCCAGCGGAGGGCAACAAAAATGATTAGGGGGCTGGAGCACATGACTTATGAGGAGAGGCTGAGGGAACTGGGATTGTTTAGCCTGCAGAAGAGAAGAATGAGGGGGGATTTGATAGCTGCTTTCAACTACCTGAAAGGGGGTTCCAAAGGATGGATCTAGACTGTTCTCAGTGGTAGAAGATGACAGAACAAGGAGTAATGGTCTCAAGTTGCAGAGGGGGAGGTTTAAGTTGGATATTAGGAAAAACTTTTTCACTAGTAGGGTGGTGAAGCACTGGAATGGGTTACCTAGGGAGGTGGTGGAATCTCCTTCCTTAGAGGTTTTTAAGGCCCAGCTTGACAAAGCCCTGGCTGGGATGATTTAGTTGGGGTTGGTCCTGCTTTGAGCAGGGGGTTGGACTAGGTGACCTCCTGAGGTCCCTTCCAACCCTGAGATTCTATGATTCTAACTGCCACTGTGGTGTGTTTGGTGTCCCCCCAAAATATATTAAATTATATTTTGGTCGCTATTACCAAGCAGTTCAGCTATATTCACCTCTTAGATCAGATGCTAGGCTTCACTCAGGACTAAATCAAGAATTGCCTCTTCCCTTGTGAGTGCTATGGCCACCTGCTCCAAGAAGCAGTCACTTATGGTATCAAGAAACATTACCTCTGCATCCCGTCTTGAGATGACAGGTACCCAGCGAATATCGGGATAGCTGAATTCTCCCTTTATTACGTTTTCTATTTTTATAACCTCTCTAATCTCCTGGAGTGTTTCACAATCAGCATCACCATCCTGGTCAAGTGGTCGGTAGTATATACCTACTGCTATGGTCTTACTATTCAAGAGTGAAATTTCTATCCATAGAGATTCTGTGATTCATTTATGAGTTTTACTATATTTGACTCGATGCTTTCTTTCACATTCAATGTCACTTCCCCACCAGCACGACCTACTCTGTCATTCCTATATATTTTGTACCCTGGTATTACCATGTCTCATTGATTATCGTCGTTCCACCAAGTTTTTGTGAGGCCTATTATTTCTATATCCTCATTTAATGCCAGGCACTCAAGTTCACACATCCTAGTATTTAGATTTCTAACATCTGTATACAAGCACTTATAAAATTCAACACTTTTTAGCTGTCTGCCATTATGTGATGTAATTGAATGGGACTCATTTTCATTTGACTGTTTCTCTTCAGTGCCCACCTGTACTTTATCATAGTCCATCCTTTACTCCTTACTAGGACATAGAGAATCTCCATTAATAGATACTCCCCATGCATATCTCTGTCCGAACCGTGTGCTCCTCTACACTCGTCCACTTTCCCTCAGCCCTTAGTTTAAAAACTCGTCTACAACCTTTTTAATTTTACATGCCAGCAATCTGGTTCCGTTTTGGTTTACGTGGAGCCCATCCTTCCTGTATAGGCTCCTCCTTTCCCAAAAGTTTCCCCGGTTCCTAATAAATCTAAACCCTCCTCCTTACACCATTATCTCATCCACGCATTGAGACCCTGCAATTCTGACTGTCTAACCGGCTCTGCGCGTGGAACTGGAAGCATCTCAGAGAATGCTACCATGGTGCTCCTGGACTTTAATCTCTTACCTAGCAGCCTAAATTTGGCCTCCAGGACCTTGCTCATATCCTTCTCTATATCATTGGTACCTACATGTACCACGACCACCAGCTCCTCCCCAGCACTGCACATAAGTTTGTCTAGATGTCTTGAGAGATTCACAACCTTCGCAGCCAGCACGTAATTCACCGTGAGGTTCTCCTGGTCATCAGAAACCCAGCTATTTATGTTTATAATGATCAAAACCCCATAACATTACCTGTCTCTTCCTAATAACTGGGGTTCCCTGCCCCCGGAGGGGCATCCTCAACATGGGCTGATACCACGGCATCATCGGGAAACAGGGTCCCGACTATGGATCGTTTCCCTTTGCTGCAGTTGGACGTTCTCCTTCCCTGCAACCGTCATTCTCCTCAGCAGCACAGAGGGTGTCAGACTGGGGGTGCCCCAGAAAGGCTCGTCTCTGTCTCCCTCAGCGCCTCCAGCTCAGCCACTCTAGTCTCCAGAGCCCGTACTTGGTCTCTGAGTGTCACGAGCTGCATGGTCTGAATGCTCACATACGCCACCTGTCCACAGGGCAGGTAATCAGTCTAGCTCTCACATTCCCTCTCTTAACTCCTTCCCCAAACTCCCTTCTTAGCTGCCCCTGTTTGCTAGCCTCAGGTTTTCACTGAGCCTGTTTAGATGTGATGGGGCTCATCAGAGATCCTGATGCAAAACCCACAAGGTCAGTGGAAAGATGGACCAGCTCCCAATGACTTCATTAAGTTTTAGATCGGCCCTGGATGGCACCTCTCATTGAGAGAGAATCTATCGGCCAGGATCTCCAAACTGATCTAGAGACAGAGCTTTTCTATCCAAATAGCCTGGCACATGGTAACAATTACACACACACACACACACCCCTACACCTTAGGCCAACATTTTGGACATCTGGAACTTTGCAACCAGAATAATGATATTTTAACATTGTGTGTTTCTGTGTGCAATATACACAGGGAGAAAGCCTCAGAATTCCCTGCTCTGCCACAAACTCCCTGTGTGAGGTGGGGCACGTCACTTAGGCTCAGATTTGCAAAGACCTTTTGGCACCTACAGATGCAGATTAGAGACCGAGTGGGATTTTCAGAAGTGCCTGTCTGCATCTTCCGGTGCCTAAACCCCTTTTAAAATTCTGGTCCTTAGCTTCTCTGTGCCTTGGTTCCCCAGCTGCAAAATGGGGATTGTTGCTCATGCCCAGGTCGCAGGGAGCCATGAGGATAAATACACTAACAATGGTGCCCAGATACCCCGGGAATGGGGGCCAGATCAGTATCCAAACCAGACAGATTATTTACCAGGAAGAGCTTGTTACACGTAATCTCCTTTTAAAGAAAAAGAAACAGAAAAAAAGAAAGCAAGTTATCCATTGCCTACTGCATCTTACCCTCTAGTCCTGATCAGGGACTTATAACCTTCGCAATTTCTAACCTTAATGCCATGACACAAATATAATTACATTATCCTGGATGTTTGCTTTCCTAAGTACAACATCTATTTGTGACACTGTAGAAATCTTTACATGCATCATTTTACTCTGCCGGCAAACCTCCATTATTAGTCTCTCAGGAGTGTGGGATGAACCTGACTCAGGAATAACACACTTCAGGGAAGACTGTTATAAAAGCAAAGCTCATCTGGAGGCACAATGCTGCTGTATGTCAATTTTAAACAATACCCCTGTCTTTTCACTATGCGTCAACCCGACACTTGTCAGTAATGTTCACAGTTGCTGCAACTCCAGGTTCTTCATAAAAATGCAAAACAATGAGAGAAAGTAAAATCATCCAATTAGGTGATATTTTTATAATAAGGCAGCAATTAGGCTGGGGACAGCAGAAGCATCAGGGTGAGGTGGACAGTGACTGGCACAGATGTACCACATATAAACACATGATAAATGCTACAAAGTGATGAGTCTTGTTGACGTTTGAACCCTTGATGCAGGGCGAAGACTGCAGCCTAACGAGAGAGACATTTCCCTCCATTAAAGACCACAAACTGTTCCCCCACCCCCCCACATTCATGCTGCCTCCAGAACAGCCAGTTCTTCCAAAGGAGAGCCCTAGATGATGGTGGAAACAGTCGGTTCATATGAGCTGTAAACAGAAGGGCAGGGAAGGAGCTGGAAGGAGCAGGGCATCCCATGGGGAAGGTGTGAAAACACGCAGGGAATGGTGACCGATGAGCACACTTTCTGGTGGAACCTTTCCAGCCAGCAGCATTAGAGGAACTAAAACACTACAGGGGCTTCTCGTCTGGAGAAGGCTTTGGACTCTCACATTCACAATATTTTACAACCCTGCAGCACGTATTCTTACTCACACGAGGATGCACCTGGCAATATGCAAGGAGTATGGGGAATAAACAGGAGGAACTGGAAGTATTAGAACATAAGATAAATTATGGCTTAATTGGCATCACAAGGACTTGATAGGATAAATTGTATGACTGGAACATTGGTATAGAGGGGCATAGCTTGCTGGGAAAGGACAGACAGGGAAAAGGAAGGAGGGGTTGCATTATATGTCCAGAATATATAAACTTGTTCTGAGGTCTGGAAGGAGGCTAGAGGCAAACCAGTTGAAAGTCTCTTGGTAAAGATAAAAGGGGGGAAATACAGGGGTGACATCATAGCAAGGGTCTCTTACAGACTGCCAAATCAGGAAGAGGAGGTGGATGAGGCATTTCTAGATCAAATAGATCTATTCAAAACACAAGACCTGGTAGTTCAGTAAGGGGGGAGTTTAACTACCCAGACATCTGTTGGGAAACTAACAAAGGAAAACACAACATTTCATACAGGTCCTTTGGGGACTTTTTGTTTCAGAAAGTGAAGGAAGTACCCGGAGGAGGGGAGTGGCAGCCATTTTAGACATTGTTCTGACCAACGGGGAGGAATTGGATGTGACTCTGAAGGTGGAAGGCAATTTGGGTGAAAGTGACCATGAAATGATGATTTCATGATTCTAAGGGAAGGAAGGAGTGAGAGGAGCAGAATAAGGACAATGGACTTCAAAACAGCAGACTTTAATGAGCTCAGGGCACTGGTAGGTCAGGTCCCATGAGAAGAAAATCTAAAGGATAAAGGATTTCAGCCGCACTGGCAGGTTCCCAAGGAGACAATATTAAAGGCACAGGTGCAGCCTATCCCAATGCAAAGGAAAGAGAGGAAGAACAGGGAGAGGCCAACATGGCTCATCAGGAGTTCTTTAATTACCTAAAATCAAAAAGTGGAAACATGGGTGAGTTGCAAAGGAGGAGTAGAAAAGAATAGCACATGCATGTAGGGACAAAATCAGAAAGGTGAAGGCACAGCATGAGTTATAGCTAGCCAGGAACATAAAAGGCAATAAGAAGACAGTTATATGAGCCAAAGGAGGAAAATGAAAGGGACCAAAGAGGCCAGGCATACAACAGGTGTAGAACTGGACAGTGAAGATAGACGTGGTGGCAACCAGACCTTGCATTTGCCCAAGAGAGCTAGGCGGCACTGACAGTACATAGCATATGCCTTGGCAGCTGGAAAGCAGGAAATAGTGAAATTATTCTTGTCCAATAAAAAGTACTTTGTGCCTTGTTGGTTCTTGGCATCTGTCCCTCTTAAAGGATGGAAGGGGGAGTGTTATCAAATGCTCAAGAGTTATGGAAGGCACTCACATACTATAGCAATAGGGCCATATAAGAATTTAGTGAGCTAGAAAAATACGTACATTGTTCATGTTCAGAAAGATGATCAGTTGGGACTAATAGACTGTTTTGTGATGCACCATGTCAATAGCCGGGAACTCCATTTCTTCCCCCATAATAACTCACTGTTAATATTATTTAAGTAGGGAAATGTTTAGAGTCCAGTTCTGCCACCCTCACTCATGTTGGAATTCTCTGAGGGTAGGGTCTTGAGGAAGGGTGCTAAGATTAGGCCCTTACTGTTCCAGATCTGATCTGAATTCCATTATATGGCCACAGAGATGGGGCTTGCAAACACTTATGCACGTACCTAGCTTTAGACATCTGAATAGTTCCATTTAAATACGTGCATCATTTATTTACAAGATTGGGGCCATAATTTATATGTAAGTTGCTAAGAATACAGCACACCCAACACATTTCCAGAACAGTATGGTCCACAATAAGAAAGAGATGTGTGAATGAAATAACAAAAAATGTCAGGCGTGTAATATTCTGAAAATAAAAGAAGTGCACAAAACTAACCGAGAGATTCTGAATATTATATACCAGAAAATTAAACCTTGTTTTTAAAATAATTAAACGTCTAAATCTAAATATTTAGTGGGTTTTGTCTAAATGCTGTAAAACTAGTTTGCTGTCCCACTGCCTCATGTATGTGCACTTTGCAAAATTCAGTCTGAAAACTAACGCTGATTTAGTTGTCTGTTATTTATTATCTTAATAAAATATCTTGCAATAAATATAGGATTAACTGAGGTCTATTCTTCTCCTAGTGGCTCTATTCATTCATAAACATAATAAATTAAATGATATAGGAACAGATGAACATTTATTATGGCTCTCCGCATACCTGCCTGTGGCATCATTTGTAGATTTGTATCATAAAACAAGCTGGGGTTTTATTTTTCACCTTCTTTCTCAAGTTTAATTTAACATTAGCTAACACTGGTATCTATGTGTAGCTTTCTCCTCAGGAGGAGTACATGTTTGCTATCTGGGCCAAACCATTTCATTGATAAATCAGGTGACTCACTGCAAGCTCATACTACCATAGACAATTCTTGGAATGGTCTCAGGGTACTAAAGCCTCATAAATACTGAAGACAAAGTCAAGGAATCCTAAGGAGATAAAGTATTTTTATCACAATAAAAAATTTCAGCTTAGGTAAAATACATGTAAGAAAACAAGGACAAGAGCTGAAATGGAAATTTATTTTGCAGAAGCCAAGAATGATAAATGATTTATAAGCACTTATTTTAATTTATTTTTGAGCTCAGTGCAATTTATCTTAAGTCATCAAAAATTAATAAGCCACAGAGAGAGGAGTTTTAATAAACTGAAACTTAGGGGCGCATAATGAGCTCAGCTCCCCTGAATGGATATTAGCATTTTACTGTCTAATTAATCTGTTGTGTTGTCTCGACTGTCCTGACAATACCCTCTTTCTCCCAGAAACCCATCAATGACAGAGAGGTGCCCACTGGTCAGAACGATGATACAAAAGGAATGTTGCATGTCCGATAGCCTTAAGAAACCATCCCAGGCTAGGCTGGGTCCTTCACCCAACACAAGTGAGTGGCAAGTGGCAATCGGTCTCTGAATGAATCTCTCTTGATAAACTCTGCTGGTCCCTCCTAGCTAATGAGCTTCACCCATTTGGCGGATCCGTCATCCCTCCAGATGCTGGCATGGGCCCCCTCCCTACAGCATTGGGCTCTGTTTGCTTTCCGGACAAGGACAAATCCACACACAAACTGCCCCACCCCTCACTATGACTGAGCGCGTAGGAGGAGGCAAGTGGGTTGGGGGCGTGTGTGTGGAACCCTCTCGTGAGTGTATGTGACAGGCCCTGCAGTGCTGATCCACAGAGGATAGGGGTTCTTACCGCCCCCGCGTCCGGGGGCTTGACTCTTCAGCTCAAGCTGCGGCAGCTCATGCTTTTAACGCGGGAAGTCCCAGGTTCAGGCCCTAGGGTGTCAGCCAACATCGCGGCCTTGCAGCTAGTGGCAGAGCAGGGATAATGGCAGGGCTGATCTGCCCCGCCTCAGAGCAAGCATCCTGGGGAAACCTGGGCAGCTGCTGGCAGAATTCCCTGCCTGGAGGGTGCGGAAAGCCTGGTTCATGCTCTCTGCTCTCTCCCCAGAGGGAGCAGTCGGCACGGCTCACAGAGCAGGAGGTGACACCCTGTCGCAGACCTCAGCTGTACAGACCTCTCTCTGCTGGGGATGGGACAGAAGGACTAGGAGAAGTGCCCCGAGATCCAGGCATAGAATCATAGAATATGAGGGTTGGGAGGGACCTTAGGAGGTCATCTAGTCCAACCCCCTGCTCAAAGCAGGACCAATCCCCAAATTTTGCCCCAGATCCCTAAATGGCCTCCTCAAGGATTGAACTCACAACCCTGGGTTTAGGAGGCCAATGCTCAAACCACTGAGCTATCCCTCCCCTCGCTTGGGCCATGATCCTCTCGGTACCCTGGGGCTCTGGGCTGCCACACGGCACGGCTCTCTTCACAATGGCTGAGGAGGGAGGCTGTCTCCACTCTCCAGCCAGCACCACCCAGAACAAACTCTTTCCCTTCCTTGGGTTTCCCCATGGCAGCAGAGTGTTTGGCCTGGAGTCACTTGACCATGTACCAACCAGCAGCACCACTAAGTCTTCCCAACCCCCAAATCTGGGCCCTCTACATGAGGCCAAGATGCTGGCAGTTATCAGTGACCAGGCAATTACTGCATGGTTACCTCTTCCTGAGGGGAATTCATGAAATCCTTACAACACTGGTTATAGATCTTATCCCACGGTTAGCACACTGCTCAGCATACACCACAGCATGGTCATGAAAGGGACCAGAGAAGAACCCATTTTGCTTGTTTTATAATAAATGACACAATAAAAACTTGTGTCATTTTTTTTTAAGTTTGTAATTTTCTTGATCTGGCTGGAGACTCCGTCTTTGCCTGACTCACCCCAAATCTAAGTCATCCTGATCCCAGGTGACTCTAAACTGATCAGACCCTTCACTGTCCTTTACAAGTAGTCCCAAAGGAATCTTCCTTAAGTGTGAGCTATCCTGAAACTCATCCCATCTCCAATTTAAATCTCTCCAACTCTGGACTGATTCAACATTTAGACTGGCCCTGAGATATGATCTGTTCAGACTGTGGTTCAGAGTTCAAATTGCCTCAAGGTTTAGATCAATCCAAAGAGAAAATGCTTCATAGCACCACTAATGCTGTGCAGCACTTTAGCTGTTTAGATTGACCTATAAACTTAATAGCCATTGCCACTGCACCTGTGTGAAATACCCCACTTTTAATGTCCAGAACTTCAAAATGACTAAACCAATCTTCTTCAAACTTGCCTTAATCCTCCGTTCAGAATGAGACTTACAAAACAGACCAACTTTGAACAAAATTGGTTCGGGGCTTTGGAAGCACATGTGCACAACCTTTCTGATCAGGGAAAATGGGAAGAGAGTGAAGTCATAGATCTTAAGGCTAGAGGAGACCATTCTGATCATCCAATCTGTCTGCTTCATCATGCAGTACACAGAATCTCGCTGAGTAATCTCTGCAGAAAGCCAATAACTTCTGGATCAGTTATAGCATATCTTTTAGAAAGACTTCAACTGATGTAAAATACTTCACATCCCTAAATAACTTATACCCTAACTGTGAACATTTACATCTGATTTCAAGTCTAAATTTGTCTAGCTTCAACTTCCAACCTTTGAAATTTATGCCTTTTTCTGCTGTAGGCATTTGGAGACCATGGTCAAGTCATCTCTCAACCTTCCTTTGGGTAAATGGGAACCTTACGAAAACTAAGCATCTTAAGTCTCTCACAATATGCTTGTTTTCCAACCCTCGAATCATCCTTGTTTCCAACATCCTTTTGAAATGTGAACACCAGAACTGGGCAGAGTATTCCAGGAGTGGCAAGTAATAGTGGAATGCCATGTACAGAGGCAATGTCACCTCCTTATGCCTACTTGATATTCCCCTGCTTATGCATCCAGGAACCGTGTTTGCCCTCGTAGCTACAGCATCACAATGGGAACTTGTTTTCAGTTGGCGTGTACCATGACCCCTTAGTTCTTTTCTGTTGCTGTTTTCCTAGATACAGTTGCCTACCTTATAACTGTAGATAAAGATATTGAATAGCATTGGGCTGAAAACAGATCCCTGCTAGACCCCACTAGAAACATCTTCACTGGGATACTATTCAATGTATATTGATTTTGTATAATGCTATGGTGTTCTTTTTCTTCCCCAATCAGAATGTCATGAAAGACAAAGTTGAATCCCCTAAGAAGTCAAACTATATTATGTTAACTCGGGTACCTTTGTCAACCCAACTTATACTCACATCAAAAAATGATATCAAATTTGTGTGACAAGACCAATTTTCAACAGAACCATGTTGATTGGCATTAATTATGTTACCACCCTTTAAATCTTTACTGGTCCTGTAGATCCACTATCAGCCTCTCCATGATTTTGCCTGAAAATGGTGTTAGGCAACTGGCCTCTAGTTACCTGGGACATTCTATTTATTCTTATTTAAATATTAGCAGAACATTAAGTTGGATTTTTTCCAGTCCTCTGGAACTTCCTCAGTGTTCCAAGTTTTGTTAAAAAACAATTTTAGTGGTTCAGAGTGTGACAGGTATTGCAATTTCCTCTGTAGCCTGGACAAAACATATTGAATGAAGTTAAACCTTACTGAATTACATTTATGTCTCTTAGCGTCTCATTGTACTAAAAATGCACGTTTATATGTGGGATTGTGTGTAACTTGTCTAGGAGACGTGACTAATCTAAAACATGGGAAGTGTTATGAGCTTCAAAGGACTCTTTTAAACAATGGGCTAAGACAAGAATGAAATGTTAGTTGAGTGGGTTTCCTAGGAAATACTTGGAAGGAGGAGAATGTCAACTACCCACCAATGGATCCATCCTTTAGCAGCTTCACCCGGGGAGGGGACCTCTGTCTATGCATTACCAGCTCCCAGGATTAAAAGGTCCAAACAGCAAAACAAATAACTCACAGATTAACCGGGGAGGGGAGTGTTCTGAGCAAAAGATGTTATGAACTTGTAACCACAGGAAAAACCCTGTGTAAGATTTACAGGATTGTTCACTTGCCAGCCCTTGTTGGAGCTGGGGCAGTCTCTGGTAAACTGTTTAGCATGCATGTAGGTTCTTTTATTGTTTTTAATATGTTTCCCCTCTAATCCTTTTACCTTAAGAGTAAATGTGCTTGCTTAGAAAAAGCTGTGTGGTAACTTAACTGTGGCAATTATACTGTTTACGGTCCCCAAGGAGAAACACGGAGCAGGCCTGCTTAGGCAGTCCGACTTTGCTGAGAGATTCACAGCATAGGCAAGGAACTGTGCAGGCTGGAAATATCCCAGTCAGCAGCGAGACAGACGTGTGTCTCTGCCCAAGAGAGGTGACGGCTGGGGAGCCAGATGCCTAGGAGCAGGTGCCCTGGCTGGACAATAGAAGGGGAATAGAGGTTCAGTTGCCCTGAACTCTGACAGAGAGCTCCTGAGCCAATTCCTTTAATACTCCTGGGTGCAAGTTAAACAGTCCTGCCAATTTAAAAATGTTTTACTTTAATAGATACTATTTAATATCCTCCCTAGAATAGAAACTATTTCATTTTCTTTGTAAGATTTCATCATCCTATTTCTTTCAACATACAGAAGAGCTACAATTATAGAATCCTTCTCCTTTTCTGTGTAATGATTGACAAATTTACCATCATTATCTAATATTTGACCTAGATCTTTGTTAGGATTTTATTTGTTCATGAAACCGAGTTATTTTTACGTACATAAAGCCTGAAATTTAACTAAAAGACTTACATTGACTTAGGATCAGGTCCCCAGAATGTAAACATCGCTGTGAAACTAAAATATGTTCTCCTCAGGGCTTAGACAAAGCGTGACCAAATGTCAGCCAGAAAGAAATTCGCTTCAGAAAATGATGTGCAACTGCGGGAAAAAAGGAGGTTAAACAAGGGAGGTTTTTGGAATTCTCCCTGAATTACAACACAAGCTACCACATCCGTTCTGCTTCGCGTATGCAGAGAGGAGACTGGTTCTGCATCTGTCTCATTGCTGTACTGAAGCAGGAAAAGCTGTTTTATTCTGACAGGTATTTGACTAAGTGACTGCATCCTAACTCCATTTGTTAATTAGCTATTTTTCCATCCTGTATTACATCACATAAATAAACCTTGTTGTTTAGTCTAGGCAGGATAAGAATCTACATAAGTATGTACTGGTCATTAAGCACTGAGCTTTTGCTAATTAATAAAGTATCCAGCTGAAATTAAGGTCAGTTCCTTCAACAGAACTGCAGTCCAGTCCTTCAAAAAGGGATTACTGGTTAATAATTTTACTAAACCATGCACAGGATCTAGAGTAATTATTATTAGAGACCCTAACCCAGAGCTTTCCAAACTGTGTGTCGCGACACGTTAGTGTGTCGGCTGCAGTGTGTAGGTGTGTCGCGGGGCGGCAGGCGTGCTCCGCTCCCGGGCGTGCTCCGCTCCCCGGCCAGGGCAGCGGGGCGGCAGGCGTGCTCCGCTCCCCGGCCAGGGCAGCGGGGCGGCAGGCGTGCTCTGCTCCCTGGCCGGGGCAGCGGGGCGGCGGGCGTTCCGCGCTCCCCACCGGCGAGGGGGGGGGGCTGGTATGCCGCCCTCCCCCCCGGCGTTTTGGCGGGGCGGCGTTGTTGGGTGGGGGGTGTTTCGGCCGGCG
Source organism: Macrochelys suwanniensis (assembly GCA_033296515.1). Lineage (NCBI taxonomy): Eukaryota > Metazoa > Chordata > Testudines > Chelydridae > Macrochelys > Macrochelys suwanniensis. The sequence continues at coordinate 1,027,286 of CM065781.1, read as the reverse complement.
TTGGGGGTGGGGGTGGGCACTTGGGTTTTGTTTTTGTTTTTTTTTTGCTTGGGGCGGCCGGCCCTGGGTACTGCGCATGCGCAGTATGTGTAATCTGGGCGGAATTGATTCCGCGTCACTTCCGGTGGTGCAGGCCGAGAAATTCCATGGGTCCAGTTCAATGTGAGGCCACCGTTCAGCATTCTGATGAGATGAAAGGGGAGGGAGAGGGATACGCACATGTGGGGCAGATGCTGTCCTAAGAGTTCTGGGGGCTCTTTAAATAAATCAAGGCAGTGACACAACTAGCAAGGTGCCAGCATGTCTGTTTTTCATTCGGTTTAGAAACTACTAGTTTAACCTCCGGTTTGCTAGTAAAACTGAATTACTGTGTCGCGAAATGATGCATGTCTAAAAAGTGTGTCACCAACATGAAAAGTTTGGAAAGCTCTGGAACCTAATCTCTGTGTTACAGTTTGGAACGGTTTCTGAAATTAATTATTGCAAATCATTTTAATTAATTCAGGAAGGGCTCACAGAAAAGTTCTCTATCTTTCTCTGTCTTTTCAAAAGGCAGATCAAACATCTGACTAGAACTGAAAAAAACAAACAAAGCAGGCTTCCTTTTAACTAGATAGGGTCAAATTCTGCAAGACACATTTTTGGAGTGGGAAAACATCCCAAACCCTTAGTTCATTTTCAAGGCACCTTTCCTAGCAAGTATAATTATCCCAGAAAGCCTTTTCCCCCCCTCCCTTAATTCTGTCGTGTATAAAAACTCTATCAGATCCGCATTGTGAGACTGAGCAAGTTTACAGGTTTTATAGCTATCTTTTCTACGCCAGAGAATTTTTATTAGTCTCTTGGTCCCTATGTTCTTAACTCAGCAACGTGTCTGAGCATCATAGATAAGAGACATACTTAAAGCTTTGGCAAGGAAGAAAATTTTAGATTTTAATTGCGCCATCAAAAATTGATCAAGGATGTTTCTGTTGCAAGGTCTTAGTACGTGAACTCAGTAAACAACAACTTTACCTGGGACACTTATAAAGCCCCAGTCTTTCTCCTATTGTACTCCATTTAAGTACAAAGATGAGCAAAACTACAAGTATTTATTTCATTTTATAAGTTTGATACGTCAGAATAATCGAGTCTGGGTTTCACACCTCTGATCATTATTATTATTTCATAATTCTACTCCTGGTGGGATCAGGGCCCGATTTTGCTCCGTGCTGTATAAGAGACACAGACGAAGACATCCCCTGTCTCAAAATACTTACAATGTACGGACCCGGCCCCACAAACACCTACACATGTGACTCGAATGAGACGTCCCATTGACTTCAGTGTTACTCACGACTGCAGAATCAGGCCGTAAAAATGCAACCTAAATCCTGTGGCTTTGGGATCTGTTCCTATAGCTTACATGTCATTCCCCCTATTGATTAAAGGTCGGAGGACATGACTGCTCTGAGCAGAACAGTGCCCTCAGGGGGTGACTGAGGACAGCCGCCCCAATCTCTAGGCTCTGTTGGGTTCTGTGGAAGGCTGTCCCAATTCCCACCTTGTCTCAGTGCATTACAAACTCTAATCACTTGTTCTTACATCTCAGTGCTAAATTCAGGCTCTAAGCGCTCCTAGACACGTGCACCGTAACCTCAGCATTCATGCAGGCCCGGATCCAGACCAACCGCCCCCCAGGCAAACTACCAGGAACCATCCACACAGGCCTGGCTCACTGGAGACACAAAGACCCAGCCCTGCTCCCCAATGCCTCTTGCAGGGCACAGGTCACAGAGGGCCTGTACAGTTTGTGGCCTCCACCTGTCATAGAAGGTGAGATGAGACACAAATCTTGCCCTGTAATTTCCCTTTATGGCCACAGCCTGGAATATTCAGATTCCTCTCAGATCTTCCCCTCAAAAAGGTCTCACAAACTTTAGATGGGGAGAATCTCATGCACAACGCACCCCAGTGCTAACGTAAAGGCAGCTGATGGCAAAACGTTCACAGATTTCTGGGAATCAAAGCACTCAATACGAATATTCATTTTCCATTGCAAAGATGATCCAGCATCAGGACATTTCCTCCATGTGAATGGTTTCCACCCACCGAAGTATTTTTCCTGATGTATCAGATGGGAGGGTGTTCACAAAACCCCAGAGACTCAGTGACGTCCACGAAGGGCTTGGACTTGTTGCCAATCTAACATGGTACAATAGCAGGCGGCAGCACAAACCCTCCGAGAGACAGTCACCGACAAAGGTGATCCTGACTGGAATCGTTTGGCTTCTTTTCCCCCAAGTCTTTCCTCTTCCTCGGGGCACCCACGGAGCCCAACGAGCCGGCCAGAGGAGACACTCCTGCATTGTCGCAGGTCACCTACGTACCAGAAACGACTGAAGATGAAAACGAACAGTCGCTCACACTTGGATGTTTTCATCCTCCTGGCAACGATCAGACCAGAACATGGCTTCTCTGATGCCACATGCCCAGCACCCTACGGTGCCTCTGGCAGGCGAGGGGCAGCGGAACCCAGGAACAGGCTGCTCCTTCCCTGCTGCAAGTGCCACTAAAACGACAACTCTCCGAAGCCCTTGTGCCCGTCTGATGACGTAAGAATGTCGTGGCCACTCCGTATTGTTACAAAGCTAGACATTGTTACCTAGGTGTTGAACCTACACTCCTTATACAGGCCACCTTCCGGCTGGCCTCACATGGCTTTCTGCCTTGGCAGGAGCGTAGTTTGAACACAGAGTCAGTAATGCTACATTTTATTTCCTATGGGTGGGAATCTACTCTAGTCTAATTCATTTATATTAAATAGTCTGTTGTAAATAACAGACTGGTCAACTCCACTTTAGTCTACCATATATGGACAATTGAGTACGCAATCAGCTATAGAGACATTGTACAAACCACTAGCCATGCCAGATCTAACTGTGATTTAAACTGTATATTATTAAACAAAGTGAGTGCATGCCTATAGCTGTAGTTTTAAGTCTTTCTCAGTGGATTTGGTTATTGTGTAAATCAAATGGATATCTACTGTATACTTCTCTGTAAGCTAATATAATAGCTTCTTATCAGGAACATGCACATAGGATGACCACAAAGCAAGCATGAAAAATCGGGACACTTTTTTGGGGGTGGTGGGAGGGTGGCATAGCAGCATGTATAAGACAAAGCCTATAATATCAGAATAGTCCCAATGATATCAGGACATCTGGTCACTCTACATGCACATGACCCAATAGCTGGGCAAAAGACTGTTATGTGGTCTGGTATCTTTCAAAATAGGAGACTCCAAAATCTAGCTGGAATTACTCGTTACATTTCAAAATTATCTGAATCTGGAATATCTATTTAGAACAGGGGTAATATGAAAAAATACATTTAGATACATAAATTCACATTAACTATTCCGGCCGTGAAAAAGGCTAACGCAGTCCTAGGATGCATCAGATGAGGTATTTCCAGTAGAGACAGGGAAGTGTTAGTACTAATGTACAAGGCACAGGTGAGACCTCATCTGGAATACTAGGTGCAGTTCTGGTCTCCCATGTTTAAGAAAGATGAATTCAAACTGGAACAGGTGCAGAGAAGGGCTACTAGGATGATCAGAGGAATGGAAAACCAACCTTGTGAGAGGAGACTCAAGAAGCTTGGATATACTGGAATTGGAAAAGGTTCAGAAAATGGCAACAAAAATGATTAGGGGTATAGAACGACTTCCGTATGAGGAGAGATTAATAAGACTGGGACTTTTCAGTTTAGAAAAGAGGTGACTAAGGCGGGATATGATAGAGGTCTATAAAATCATGAGTGGTATAGAGAAAGTAAATAAAGAAGTGTTATTTACTCATTCTCATAATATAAGAACTAGGGGCCACCAAATGAAATTAATAGGCAGCAGGTTTAAAACAAACACAAGAAAGTATTTTTTCACACAATGCACTGTCAACCTCTGGGACTCCTTGCCAGAAGGTGTTGTGAAGGCCAGTACTATAACAGGGTTCAAAAAGGAACTAGATAGATTCATGGAATATAGGTCCATCAATGGCTATTAGCCAGGATGGGCAGGAATGGTGTCCCTAGCCTCTGTTTTCCAGAAGCTGGGATTGGGAGACAGGGAATGGATCACTTGATGATAACCTGTCTGTTCATTCCCTTTGTGGCACCTGCCATTGGCCACTGTCAGAGGACAGGATACTGGGTTTGAGGGACCTTTGGTCTGACCTAGTATGGCCATTCTTATGTTCTTAAACCAAAAGGAGGCTGAGGGGAGCTATGATTGCTCTCTATAAATACATCAGAGGGATAAATAACGGGGAGGGAGAGGAGTTATATAAGCTAAGCGCCAATGTGGACACAAGAACAAATGGATGTAAACTGGCCATCAACAAGTTTAGGCTTGAAGTTAGGTGACAGTTTCTAACCATCAGAGGAGTGAAGTTTTGGAACTGCCTTCCAAGGGGAACAGTGGGGGCAAAACACGTATCTAGCTCCAAGTCTGAGCTTGGTAAGTTGATGCAGGGGATGGTATGACAGGACTGCCTACAATGGCATGCAACCGATCTGCGACTGACAGCAGCCAGTATCTCCAATAGCTGGTGATGGGACACGAGATGAGGAGGGCTCTGAGTTGCTACAGAGAATTCTTTCTCGGGTGTCTGCCTGGAGGGTCTTGCCCACATGCTCAGGGTCTAACTGATCACCATATTGGGGTTGGGAAGCAATTTTCCCCCAAGTCAGATTGGCAGAGACCCTGGGGGGTTTTGCCTTCCTCTGCAGCGTGGGGCACAGGTCACTTGCAGGTTTGAACTCGTGGACGTGGTGGATTCTCTGCAACTTGAAGTCTTTAAGCCATGGTTTGTGGATGTCACTGACTCAGTCAGAGGTTCAGGGTCTGTTACAGGAGCAGGTGGGGTCTGGGGCCTGCAACGTGCAGGAGGTCGGATTAGATGATCACAATGGTCCCCTCTGACCATAAAGTCAATGAGTCTATGAGACCCCAGGCAGTGGAAACCGTCCCTAATCCTATAAATCATGGTATTGAGGGCCTGGCTACTGAGAAACAGAACACCATTTACAATGTTCACGACTTCGCTACTCTGTCTAATCAAACAAAAGTAAAAATTAACAAACTAGTTGCAGTAAAAAAGATGAAGGCGAGCAAAAACCGGTGTCATAAAGAAATTATTTATACTGCATATGGGAGTTACATGGCAACTACCATAACCAACTCACTAGGGAACATAGAGAAAGGAAAATGGCTTGACCTTATTAGTGATGAACAGTTAGGGCAATACAAGTTAGCTGAGCGTGTAACAAAAATATGGGTAACTGGCAACATGCTGAATCTTGCAGACAAATTCCCTTTCCGTACCAGTCATAATCTGCAGCTAGTGACACCACGTGCTAATCAAGGAATATGTTGTTCACAACTATCTTGTTCAGTATCTGGTTCCACGTAAATTTCTTTTGCGGTATCACTACCAATACCGGATCAGGACACAGCAATATCGGATACATTCGTTACTGTCCATTCATTAGGTTATCTGGACAGCAGCACTTAGAAGAAACAACTGGATCTATGTCAACGGACTGGTGTATCACTCAGCAATGCAAACATGAAGAGCACCGCACACAGCTTGTTATGCCGGGGATGTTCTTGATATCGCAATTCCAGTGTGTGGCCAGTACAATGAGACAGAGAAGCTAGCCGCTCCTGTCTCCTGCCCAGGAAAGCTTTTGAAGTGGTGACAACCAGCTATAAGGCGGGACAGTACTGTGTAGTAACTAATTACAAGAGGTTTATATATGGAGGCCTCACATGTAATGCCATTACTCCCAATTTCTCTTTTACCCATCGTGTCTGGAGCACTATGGGGCACACGATAATAAAGCCAATCCCAGCTTTTCAAAATGAATCTATTAGCCAAAGTGAGCCCCGATACCAGGATGAAGTTGAAACTTACCTTTTAACCTGCATAATAATCACTTTACATTTTAAAATATTACTAGACAAAGAAGCAACGCGCATTATTCAGCTTAGCAGTGACATGCACAAGGCACAAGGAGCCTTGAATGACTTTTGCCATGATGGGGATCTTGAAATACTAATTTCCCAGCCTTGAATAAAAATTGCATTTAAGGCTTTGCTTGTCTTACACGGTATTAGTATGAGCTGTGTTAATTATGCATTGCCACTTACACAGTTTGTTAAAACACTTTAAATCACATACAAAGGCCTTCATCACTAACTCATGCATTAATTTGGCAAAGGTATCGCATCGACTATAACAATCATCAAGGCGACAAGTGGGCGGGGGAGGGCTGTTGATTAATATATGCTGCCTACTATATAAATAGATATATTAATAATAGGTATTATCCACACTATAATATTAGTATGTATTAAGCACCAATCACTCTAAAAAAACAAATATTCTAACAGTGATATAGCCTAATCTGACCTATACCATCATCCTGTTCACTTATGCTAATATCCCATAACTCCTCGCATTTGCTGAAGTGACCATTTGGCACAAGCAGAAAGGAAACTTGTTAAAATCAAGATACGTTTGTTCTAAGTCTAAGCTAGGGAAATACCTTCACTGACCAGTACCTGGAATTCTAATATCCAAACCAAAGATAAGGACGACCACAACAGCAAGTTAGGGAACAGGGACAAACTGATAGGGTAACTTATAAAATCATCACATAAGTAACACCAGCTGAAATGTGTAACTTGGGGAGCCCACCTTCTGCATAGGGTGAATGTAATATCCCTGTACAGGATGGCTCCACAGAGACCAGTATCATATAGAACCTTTTTCCTGTACCATACTTATAAACCTGATTGACATTGGTTATTTGGTCTCTTGAGCATATTTCATAATGAACCAAAATGTAGTCAAGCAGTTGACTGTAAAATTTATCAACACTCGCTTCTCAGACCTGTGTGCTCTTCCAGTTTTGGTGCTACACTCACACACATTTGAAATCACATTTGAGCCCCATGTACCCTGAAAAGACACTGTTATAGACAAAAGGAGAGAAGACCGTATGATACATGTAATGATGTGTACTTGCAGTATAATATTCAGCCACCAGATGTCTTTAGAAAAGGTTCAGAGAAGGGCATCTAAAATGATTAGGGGTCTGGAACGGGTCCCATATGAGGAGAGATTAAAGAGGCTAGGACTTTTTAGCTTGGAAAAGAGGAGACTAAGGGGGGATATGATAGAGGCCTATAAAATCATGAGTGGTGTGGAGAAAGTGAATAAGGAAAAGTTATTTACTTGTTTTCATAATAGAACTAGGGACCACCCAATGAAATTAGTGGGCAGCAGGTTTAAAACTAATAAAAGGAAGTTCTTCTTCACACAGCACAGTCAACCTGTGGAACTCCTTGCCTGAGGAGGCTGTGAAGGCTAGGACTATAACAGGGTTTAAAAGAGAACTGCATAAATTCACGGAGATGAAGTCCATTAATGGCTATTAGCCAAGATGGGTAAGGAATGGTGTCCTTAGCCTCTGTTTGTCAGAGGGGGGGTGATGGATGGCAGGAGAGAGATCACTTGATCATTAACTGTTAGGTCCACTCACTTCGGGGCACCTGGCATTGACCACTGTTGGTGGACAGGATACTGGACTGGATGGACCTTTGGTCTGACCCAGTACGGCCATTCTTATGTTCTTATATGCCATATAGAATTGCAAAAAGGTTATGGCCCCTGGTGATCAAAAGAGACTCAAGCTATGTGGAAGCACGTTTCTATAGTTGTAGTTGTTTTCTAGAATAAACACCAGCTGTTTAAGGACTATTATTCCAGATGTCATGAAAAATAGAATCATAGAAAATTAGGGTTGGAAGAGACCTCAGGAGGTCATCTAGTCCAATCCCCTGCTCAAAGCAGGACGAACACCCACTAAATTATCCCAGCCAGGGCTTTGTCAAGCCTGGCCTTAAAAACCTCTAAGGATGGAGATTCCACCACCTCCCTAGGTAAGTCTTCACCACCCTCCTAGTGAAATAGTGTTTCCTGATATCCAGCCTAGACCTCCCCCACTGCAACTTGAGACCATTGCTCCTTGTTCTGGCATCTGACACCACTGAGAACATCCTAGCTCCAGCCTCTTTGGAACCCCGCTTCAGGTAATTGAAGGCTGCTATGACATCCCCCCTCACTCGTCTCTTCTGCAGACTAAACAAGCCCAGTTCCCTCAGCCTCTCCTCATAAGTCATGTGCCTCAGCCCCCTGATCATTTTCGTTGCCCTCCGCTGGACTCTCTCCAATTTGTCCACATCCTTTCCGTAGTGGGGGGCCCAAAACTGGACGCAATACTCCAGATGAATCCCATGCATTGCTACAGGCTAGGGACTGAATGGCTGGGCAGCAGTTCTGCAGAAAAGGACCTAGGGGTTACAGTGGACGAAAAGCTGAATATGAGTCAACAGTGTGCCCTTGTTGCCAAGAAGGCTAACGGCATTTTGGGCTGTATAAGTAGGGGCATTTCCAGCAGATCGAGGGACGTGATTATTCCCCTCTATTCGGCACTGGTGAGGCCTCATTTGGAGTACTGTGTCCAGTTTTGGGCCCCACACTACCAGAAGGATGTGGATAAATTGGAAAGAGTCCAGCGGAGAGCAACAAAAATGATTAGGGGGCTGGAGCACATGACTTATGAGGAGAGGCTGAGGGAACTGGGATTGTTTAGCCTGCAGAAGAGAAGAATGAGGGGGGATTTGATAGCTGCTTTCAACTACCTGAAAGGGGGTTCCAAAGAGGATGGATCTAGACTGTTCTCAGTGGTAGAAGATGACAGAACAAGGAGTAATGGTCTCAAGTTGCAGAGGGGGAAGTTTAGGTTGGATATGAGGAAAAACTTTTTCACTAGTAGGGTGGTGAAGCACTGGAATGGGTTCCCTAGGGAGGTGGTGGAATCTCCTTCCTTAGAGGTTTTTAAGGTCAGGCTTGACAAAGCCCTGGCTGGGATGATCTAGTTGGGGTTGGTCCTGCTTTGAGCAGGGGGTTGGACTAGATGACCTCCTGAGGTCCCTTCCAACCCTGAGAAACCAAGTGTTCTTGGTTTGTTGTGGAGTTGCAATATAAGGGTAATTTTAACAATGTCTCAGCCATTAGTTTAATACCTAATAGATCTTCAGCATTCAAAATAGTAACAAAGAAAATACATACAATTTTTAAGGCGATATAATTTGAAGCCCATCACTCTTTGTTAACCCAAATAACCTTTTCCAACTCCAAAATTCTTCAAAAATAATGCATATAAAGTAGGTAGTTGTAAAATATTTCGCAGTCTGTGTCCCTTAGCATCTGGTGACATCAGCTGATCAGTGCAATATCAGTTACTTAGAATTCCTGCCATTAAAATCTCTGAGCAGATCATTGGTTTATCTGCACCTTTGGGGATATTTTTAAACTGTTTTTTTCCACTGAATATATTTTTGTATCATTTGCACCTATACGAATTCATATCAGCACAATAAAATAGTCCATTTCTCGTAAAGGCAAAGGAACAATGTAACCTAGCACAGTGTTTATAGAAACAATATACTAGACCCTCAGCTGATATAAATCAACATAGCTCCACTGAAGTCAACGTAGCTCCACCAAATTACACTGACCGTAGCTTTCAGAAACCAACTGAACTTCTTCAGGCCACCAACAATGTCATATTTAAATATGTATGGCCCTTTGTTCATAACAAGGCTACTGCACATAGGAACGCACGTGTGTGGGGATGGAGGTGTACTTCACACGCTATCTACTTAGTGCGGCAGCCTGGAGAAAAGATCGTGGGGTAAAGAAGAGGCGGGTGTGTCCCCGTCTTTGAGCAGTCAGGAAATGTACCTGACATGCCACTAACACAGAGAGCAGCATACACTAAGGATTGAGATTTACTCCGAGATTTCTCATTCTTTACTCTTGCGGCTCAGACGTTACTCAGATTTCCATGAGAGAGAGGGAGAAAAAAAAGAAACCCAGCAAAACTGGGCTGTTGCTCCTTGTGAAATATGCATCGCTTCCTGCTCATGAATTAAATAGCAACAATTAACTGAACTTCAAAGGTCTGTGGGTGGGGGCGGGGAGGACTGGCACAGAGTTACTGCAGTTCAGTCGGCGCACAGCTTTGCAGCGGTTAGCTGGGATACGGGTGGCAATAGGTGCCCCTTCTATTTTTTTTTTGGGGGGGGGGGGAGGAACATGGAAAGAGTCTAGAATTCATTTGTATCTGTTTTTTTCCCCAAAATAAGGTTCCTAGCCCCTTGTGCTTGTCACCTAACAACACAGCACGTGCATCAGCCTACAAACATACATGATCGACAGAGGTAAAAGTCTATAGGCCTCATTCATAAGGAAACCTACATGGTTAAACGCACATCTACGCCAATTCCACGTTACCCAGCCCTGCATTATCTTCACCTGCCCCCACCCTGCCCCCACAAAGAGCAGGGGGGAGGGTTCGGGAAGTAGGAGCTCTTGAGAGGAAAGACTGGTCGGTGGCAAGGGCCCCCAGCGTAGGACTTTGGAGTCCTGGGGTCAGTTCCCTCCCCTGCTGGAGATTTCCAGTGTGACCTGAGGCAAGTCACTTAGCCCCTCAGTTCCCCTCTGTAAATAACAGCCCTGCCCCACGGCGGTGAGAGGATAAATTCCTCATTATGAGGTGACCTGATACTCTGGGGACGGCGGTTGTGTAAGTATCTAGAAGAGAACAATAAACACGCTGCCCAGATCATCCAAGGTGCCTGGTCCTGCCTTTTGCTTGGCTACATCTCTGTTTAGGTAGAAGAGGAGACGACAGGCTCACCTGAAACCAGCCAGGCACTAGACTGCCTGGCCAACATGACCGTGGATGGGGATCCGAGATCAGCATTGTGACTGAAGTGTGAAGCCAGCCAGCCACAAGCGGATATCCAGCATGCCCAGCGAGTTTGTCTGGGTCTTTGTTGCATGCCTCCAGGCTGAACGATGTCCTCATAACACCTAATTGCCTGGTTCTTGAAAAGTCAACTTCGAGGGGCAGTGTCCAAGGACACAGGAAAATGTGTCTGGTTTTCACACATCAGCTGCTGTCTGCAGAGCAAGCAGGGAAACCTCGCCAGCACCAAGGCCAGGCTTTGCTGCAAGCTCTCTCGCTCTGTGCCTGCCCTGTCTGCTAGGCACGCACCCACAATGTGTGTGTGAGGCGGGGAAATGCCGTTTAGAGTAAAAGATCCAGCACACGCATTGTTCTGAGGAAATACAGCCCTCACATGCCATCCTAGTGTACTGCAAGGGCTAGCCCAGGGATCGGAAACCTTTGGCCCATGGCCCACCAGGGTAAGCCCCCTGGTGCGCCGGGCCGGTTTGTTTACCTGCCGCGTCCGTAGGTTCAGCCGATCGTGGCTCCCACTGGCCGAGGTTCGCTGTCTCAGGCCAATGGGGGCCGCAGGAAGCGGCGGCCAGCATTTCCCTCGGGCCGCACTGCTTCCTGCAGCCCCCTCAGGCAGGCCACGTGCCAAAGGTGGCCGATCCCTGGGCTAGCACATTCCAGGGCTGCAGCAATTTAATGTCTGAGCTGTGAAGAGTCAGGGCTGCTGCAATTCTGCAAATGGCTGGAGAGACTAGCAAATCTTTGTCAAAAAGCAGGTGCCCACCCTGGGTGCAGGCATGCAGCGTGTGACCAAAGCAGACTGTGAAGAACTACAAAAAGATCTCACAAAACTAAATGATTGGCAATAAAATGGCAAATGAAATTTAATGTGGATAAATGTAAAGTAATGCACATTGGAAAAAATACCCCAACTATACATACAATATGATGGGGGCTAATTTAGCTACAACTAATCAGGAAAAAGATCTTGGAGTCATCGTGGATAGTTCTCTAAAGATGTCCATGCAGTGTGCAGCGGCAGTCAAAAAAGCAAATGGGATGTTAGGAATCATTAAAAAAGGGATAGAGAATAAGACGGAGAATATCTTACTGCCCCCATACAAATCCATAGTGCACCCACATCTTGAATACTGCGTACAATTGTGGTCTCCTCATCTCAAAAAGGGTATACTGGCATTAGAAAAGGTTCAGAGAAGGGCAACTAAAATGATTAGGGGTCTGGAACGGGTCCCATATGAGGAGAGATTAAAGAGGCTAGGACTTTTTAGCTTGGAAAAGACGAGACTAAGAGGGGATATGATAGAGGTATATAAAATTATGAGTGGTGTGGAGGAAGTGAATAAGGAAAAGTTATTTACTTGTTCTCATAATAAAAGAACTAGGGGCCACCCAATGAAATTAGTGGGCAGCAGATTTAAAACTAATACAAGGAAGTTCTTCTTCACCCAGCGCACAGTCAACCTGTGGAACTCCTTGCCTGAGGAGGCTGTGAAGGCTAGGACTATAACAGGGTTTAAAAGAGAACTGGATAAATTCATGGAGGTTAAGTCCATTAATGGCTATTAGCCAGAATGGGTAAGAAATGGTGTCCTTAGCCTCTGTTTGTCAGAGGGGGGTGATGGATGGCAGGAGAGAGATCACTTGATCATTAACTGTTAGGTCCACTCACTTCGGGGCACCTGGCATTGACCACTGTTGGTGGACAGGATACTGGACTGGATGGACCTTTGGTCTGACCCAGTATGGCCGTTCTTATGTTCTCATGTTCTTATGTGTGGAAAGCTGCCACCGGACCAGCCACAAAACTGGCCCTGAAAAGCCACAGAATTCAAAGCACCTTCAGGAAAAAGTCCCTTCCAGGAATACAACTACAGAGCGGTGTGCCTTGTTTACAGTGTGACAGCACCACACAGCAAAGGCGCAAAGTTTCGCAATATTGCAACTGCAGGACTTTGGGTGCTTACTACAAAAATACGGTGATTTTCTGAAATATTACAGTGGTTGGTGCTTTCTTTTACTGTACAAAAGATAACCGAAAAGCAGAATCAAGACTATCCACCCATCCATAACGTCCTCCAACATCCCACAACTGCTTTCTCACAGGCTTTACTTCGGGTGTCTACGGGCTGGAGCTGGTCACATTTTTGTCATTTGAAACTTTTTTCCAATAAAATAATCGCCTTTTTTCAGAAACAAAAATGTTCATTTCCCCCCCCAAAACAAATGAAGGGTGTTTCATTTTCTTTATTTTTCAATTGTCAGTTTGGGGTTTGTCCCCTGTCCTCTCTCTTTTCTCCTTTTTATCCCCATCACCTCCCCCCCTTTATAAGTAGGAAGGGAAAATACATTTTCAATTTCCAGTATTTTTCACCAAACAACTTGAAAACAAATGATTATTTTCAAAAATATCTATTTTTAACCAAAAAGAACAGGGATACTTGTGGCACCTTAGAGACTAACACATTTATTTCCGCATAAGCTTTCGTGGGCTACAGTCCACTTCATCCGCCTCCTCCCCATACCCCTCCCTCGAGGCGCCGCCGCTGTGCTTCCCCTCCCCACCCCAGGTTTGCTGCCCGCTGAACAGCTGACGGGCGGCAAGCCTGTGAGCTAGGAAAAGCGGCTTGGCAGGGCGGCCGGTGGGCGCGCTGCATTTCCCCTTCCCCCTCCCTCCCAGGAGGAGGCGGGGGCGGGGATTTGGGGCAGGGGTGGCATGTGGGCGGGGCTGGAGCTGGGGTGGGGCCGGGGGCGCGAGCACCCACCGGCGCTGACTAAAGTCGGCGCCTATGCCTTGAGGACCTGCTCCATGATTTTTCCAGGGACTGAGGTGAGGCTGACTGGTCTGAAGTTCCCCGGGTTCTCCTTCTTCCCTTTTTTAAAGATAGGCACTACACTGGCCTTTTTCCAATCGTCTGGGGCCTCCTCCGATTGCAATGAGTTTTCAAAGATAATGGCCAATGGCTCTGCAATCACCACAGCCAACTCCATCAGCACCCTCGGATGCAGTGCATCCGGCCCCATGGACTTGTTCATGCCCAGGTTTTCTAAATAGCCCTTAATCTGTTCTTTCACCACTGAGGGCTGATCACCCCCTCCCCATGCTGTGTGGGCGCTGACCTTGCAGTGTAGACAAACCCTAAGTCCCACTGACTTGCGATGACGCTTAGGCTCCTAAATTCCATTTTATAACTGGAACTGGGGCTCTTTTGACAATTTTACTCCCTTTATGACATCAGAGACATGCTTTATGATCAGTATGTTGCTATTTAATAAATTTATATTTATTTATATAGGAGACAGTTCTATATGAGAGTCAATGAGCTCCCAATTATTTCATGTGCATCAGTCATATGTTATAATAAAAATTAGAAGAGCAACGACGGCCTTGTAGTCCAGGCATAGGCAGTAGACTCAGGAGATCTAGGTTCAGTTCTAGGCTCAGACACAAACTCCCCGTCAGGTCAGTTAATTGCTCCGTGCCTCAGTTTCCCATCTGTTAAATGGGGATGAAAATCAGTTTTATCTATTCAGGGCAGGGTGTCTCTCTCACTATGTGTTTGTGGGGCCTCTGTCTCAATGAGGTCTCTTGGTGTTACTGTAATAACTAATAATAAAAAGGAAACAATTGCTAGATCCTTATAGCTCTGTGTCGCCCACTCTGAAAATAAGCATCCTGGAGAGGCTTATCCTCTGACAGCTCCTTTTCCAGTGACATTATTACTGAGCCAGTAACACTCTTTTATTAGACAAATTTTTCCACTGCGGAAGATGGATTCTCCTTAGAGGAAAATCCCTCACAAGAGGCTTTGTGTTTTGTGACCTAAAAGAGCTGAATATTTTCCCTGCACCAGAGCAGAATCCCTCTCGACGTATCTAACTTACATCTCCTGACATGTGAGATGGGGGCCAGCCACAGCACTTTCCTCACATTTCTGTATTGCAGCATCTACAGATCAGCTCGGCCTATCGGAGCCCCATTACGTTAATACAATAAAACACTAATGAGCTAACATGAGCAACTTGCCAATTAATATCGGCATCGTTTAGAGGCAGCCATTGACATTGGCCTTGCTACTGTAGGAATGAGATCACTTTCCACATTACGACTCATTAGAAACAAGCTTAAAACGGACCTGTTAGAGGGGAGAGACCAGAAGGTCAATTGCTACTGAAGGATCTGGCCCTTGTTACTGCTCAGAAGCTCGGAGACCTGATGCCCTGCACAGCACTAAAGCACAACAACTTCTCCAGTGCCCCAGCACCTCCGGGCCCTGCCATGCATCCCACCAGTCTTGCCAGGGTGGAGAAGACGGCGTACGAGTTAGTGTCTGTGGGGAACCCACACGACCTTGAACTCCTTGGTGGTACTGCGCTGAAATGATGAATCATCGGCCTTGGCTTACTTTAGTGCTCACCAAGCTTATTGCTTTTAAACCTGGTGAGCAGGAGCAGCTAACAGGAGAGTGTTGTGAGGGAGTTTTGAGGGGAGAGCGTGAGAGGCGGGTACATACACTAAACAGTCCATAAATTTCTTTAAACTTAAGCCAAAAAACACCCCTTGATAAAAACAAAACAACAACAAAGGACCCAGCTGCAGGAGTGAAAAGAGAATGCAGGCAGAAGTCCAGCAATGGAGCAGGGGCTACCCAGTTTATTGCACCCAATGCAGCAGGTCTGATTCCCTGCCCTATGGGTGGGTGGCGTATGTATGCATTCGGTGCAAGGAGCTCCTGGCCATCAGAGACCGTGTGAGGGCTTTGGAGACAGAGTGGCTGAGCTGGAGGAGCTGAGGGAGACAGAGAGGTACGTAGATGAGACTTTCTGGGATGCAGCAGAATGGTCCCACCCCCAGTCTGACAGCCTCTGTGCTGCTGAGGAGGATGAAAGCCTCAGGGAAGGAGAACATCCAACTGGGGCAGAGGGAAACGCTCCCATAGTTGGGACCCTCCTTCCAGATGATGTCATGGTATCCTCTCGCACTGAGGATACCTCTCGAGGGAGGGAACCCCAGTTATTAGGACGAGATAGGCATTAGTAATGGGCGATTTGATCATTAGAAACATAGATAGCCGAGTTTGCGATGACCGGGAGAACCACATGGTGACTTGCCTGCCTGATGCCAAGGTTGCGGATCTCTCGAGACATCTAGACAGACTATACAGGAAGGATGGGCTCCACCTATACCAAAATGGAACCAGATTGCTGGCACTTAACATTAAAAAGGATGTAGAGTAATTTTTAAACTAAGGGGTGGGGGAGAGCCGACGGATGCGGAGGAGCATATGGTTTGGACAGAGACTTCCCTTAGGGGAGGATCTACTAATGGAGATTCTCGATGTCCTAGTAAGGAGGAGAGAACAGAAGATGATAAAATACAGGTAGAATCTGATGAGAAACAGTCTAATGATAAACAGACTCATTCAATTACATCATGTAAGGGGAGACAGCTAAAAAGTAACAAGTTTTTAAAGTGCTTATATACCAATGCTAGAAGTCTAAATAATAAGGTGGATGAACTAGAGTGCCTCGTATTAAATGAGGATATTGCTATAATAGACATCACAATGGATATAGTGTATTTAGATTTTCAGAAAGCCTTGGACAAGGTCTCTCACCAAAGGCTAATAAGCAAAGTAAACTGACATGGGATAAGAGGGAAGGTCCTCTCATGGACTGGTAACTTGTTAAAAGATAGGAAACAAAGGGTAGGAATAAATGGTCAGTTTTCAGAATGGAGAGTGGTAAAGAGTGGTGTCCCCCAGGAGTCTGTACTGGGACCAGTCCTATTCAACATATTCATAAATGATCTGGAAAAAGGGGTAAACTGTGAAGTGGCAAAATGTGTAGATGATACAAAACTACTCAAGATAGTTAAGTCCCAGGCAAACTGTGAAGAGCTACAAAAGGATCTCTCAAAACTGGGTGACGGGGCAACAAAATGGCAGATGAAATTCATTGTTGATAAATGCAAAGTAATGCACATTAGAAAATATAATCCCAACTATACATATAAAATGCTGGGGTCTAAATTAGCTGTTACCAATCAAGAAAGAGATCTTGGAGTCATTGTGGATAGTTCTCTGAAAACATTCACTCAGTGTGCAGCGGCCGTCAAAAAAGTGAACAGAATGTTGGGAATCATTAAGAAAGGGATAGATAATAAGACAGAAAACATCATGTTGCCTCTATATCAATTCATGGTATGCCTATATCTTGAATACTACATGCAGATTTGGTTGCCCCATAGCAAGCAAAGATAGATTGGAATTGGAAAAGGTTCAGAAAAGGACAACAAAAATGATTAAGGATATGGAACACCTTCCGTATGAGGAGAGATTAATAAGACTGGGACTTTTCAGCTTGGAAAAGAGACCACTAAGGGGCAATATGACAGAGGTCTATAAAATCATGACTGGTGTGGAGAAAGTAAATAAGGAAGTGTTATTTACTCCTCATGACACAAGAACTAGGGGTCACCAAATGAAATAGGCAGCAGGTTTAAAACAAACAAAAGGAAGCATTTTTACACACTATGCACAGTCAACCTGTGGAACTCTTTGCCAGAGGATGTTGTGAAGGCCAAGACTATAAGAGGGTTCAAAAAAGAACTAGATAAATTCATGGAGGATCGGTCCATCAATGCTATTAGCCAGAATGGATAGGGATGGTGTCCCTAGCCTCTGTTTGCCAGAAGCTGGGAATGGGTGACAGGGGATGGATCACTTGATGATTCCCTGTTCTGTTCATTCCCTCTTGGGCACCTGGCATTGGCCACTGTCGGAAGACAGGACACTGGGCTAGATGGACTTTTGGTATGACCCAGTACGGCCGTTCTCATGTTCTTATGCTGACTCCAACTTTCTCCGTTAGCATGAACAACTCCTTCCTCGACCTCCTGGGGAGTCTCCCTCCAGGCTGTGCTCAGCTGTGAAGAGCTCTGAACCCACCTGCCATGCCAAGCAATGCTGGTCTTCTGTGGCAGACAGTTGCTCTGAAAACACTGATGGGTTCTGCCTGCTCCGTTCCCATCTCTCCATTTACCATCAGCAACAGGAACCACAATAGGAAACAACCTTTACCCTTCCAACCCCACATCTTCACTGACATTCCCAGGGCCACCAGGGCAAGGAAAACAGAGCATCTCTGTGCTTTGCTGAGTCACTTTCCCCTGAATCTGACTTGTATCCTTAACACCCCTGTGAAGAGAGTCCCCTACAAGAGAAGACCTTTGGCTACCAATACAAGGGGAAGCGACCCTTACCCTCAAATCTCCCAACAACCCCTGACACTGGCAGAACCCCACAGAATTCCTGCCTTTCCTATCCCACCTGAGAACCCTATTAACTCGTCTCTCAGAGCAATTCAGCTGCAGAACCCACCCCACTTCCTCAGGCAGCTGCTCCCGGCCCCAGAAAGGCTTGAAATTAACCCTTTTCCCATTCGGCGACTTGCATTCCTATTGCTGGTCCCTGCGCCTCAAACCCCTGTCTCCCCATACTACCATTCCCAGGCCAGTCCTAGCCTTCACAGCGTCCTCAGGCAAGGAGTTCCACAGGTTGGCCTTCCTGTGCTAGGTCCCTTCTGGTGGAGCCCCAAAGCCCCGAGGCAGAGGAATGAGGCTCATAACATCTGTTTCCAAGGCAGCATGCAGTGCTCCCAGTGGCACTGATTTCTCCAGAATAACGTCCTACTAGATCTCCATAGAACTATGGATTCCTTGGGCCCAGCATCCCGAGGCTACAGCACTCTTAGAAGGAAGAGCTCTGTGTTTCTTTCCCCTCTCTCTCTCTCTTTTGCACGTGCCCAAACAATGCAAGGGCAGAAGGGCAGGATGGGAAGAGGAGGCATGGGAGAGAAGGGAAGGAGAAGTGAAAGGCAAGGCGTGAGTGGTGACAGAGAATGTGGGGCCTGCAATGAAAGAGGAGGGATTGTGACCGAACTGATTGTACAAAACACAGGGAGGATGAGGGGTGGGGAAGGGTCAGACTAACTTGAGCTTTGGGAATCATTTGTTCTGCTTACAGGAGAAAGAAAGAAAGAAAGAAAGAAAGAAAGAAAGAAAGAAAGAAAGAAAGAAAGAAAGAAAGAAAGAAAGAAAGAAAAAGTAAGTCCCAGCAATGTCCTATTTAAAGGCCAGGCTGGTGAAATATTACTGCTCAGAAGGAATGATATCGAGGGCCCAACACTGAGACAAGGGAGGCAGTGACAGCGTATGGAAATCACAGAGCTCTTGGTCATGTGGACAGAGTTCTAGACTGAGGAAATAACACTCCTCATCAGGTAATGGTTTTACAGTGGGACAAGCTCATTTAGACCATTTTCCTATTGTTCTATCATCATCGAAATTGCTTTTCTAACCTGACAAAATATGCAAACGTGCTATTTTATTCCTAAACAATTGTCCTGAGGGTCTTATAAAAGACTGGACTGCCCAGAATTACTGGCATTAGAACCAATTGAGAACCTCTTCAGGGCAGTGTCTGTGTCTGTCTGAACCACGGCAACACACCACGCGCAGTGCTGGGGCCACATAAATCCCGCACAACAACAGCCGCAGAAATATCCCCTGGCGGGATCACCCTCCACATGCAATGAGTTTAGAACGTCATTTATGTGCCTCGGAAGCCAAGTAATGACGCCACCACCTCCAAGCCAGATCCTAGATACGCAGCAGACACACACACAGAAACACGCAGAGGACACACTCGCACGCCGATGACACACACACATGCACACAGATTACACACAAACACACACGCAGATGACACACAGACACAGATGATACACGCACACAGACGACACACACACGCATGCAGATGACACACACGCACGCCGATGACACACATGCACACATGCAGATGACACACACACACACAAATACATGCACATGACACACACGCACACAGGCGAAAACGTGAAGTGCTGCCAGCAAATATTGCCGTAGTTGCTCATTTTGGACGCACATTAGCTGTTTAGGTGGCCCGTGGGAAATGTATTCCGTACCAGACGGGGAAGTTAGACCGACACACTACAGTGGGCAGCTGAGCATTTATCTGCTTACGCCTCTGAGAGGGGGGAGGGAGCTACTTTGCCATTTGGAATCAATCTATTCTGCATCTCACTGGTTTCCAAAGCTGTCTTTCCTCTCGACGCGTTGCTGCTCTCAGCACATGCGCTCCCCCACCCCGCAGAGGGAAATATATTGGAAACGACTGTTTTTAACACAAAGTGATTTCCCTGCTAGGTCTGGTGCCTCTCCGTAACCAAACCCAAGGACATAACAAAGAGGGCCATACGGACCGGAGGAAGCATCCTCTGTCAGGTCCGACCTGCACAACGACAGACTGTAACAGATCCATGCAGTGTGCGCACTCTGCATTACTAGGGAAATAAACATAATCACTCAGGCAAAAGCAATAAAAAGTCATTTCCTGACAAATGACGACGCAGACGGGGAGAATGTGCTGACCGGTGCTGTCAGATGCAGCCGTCCTGGCTGGAACTTGGGCACTTGGCAATCGCGCTGACGATGGGATTGCTGCCATCAGACACAGCCTGGATACTAATGCTGGGCTTATTACCCTCCTCGGCCCCAGTCCAAACACCCACCCTGGCCTGATTGACCCCACTTCCCAAAACATCCGTCTAATCGACGCTGGGGAGAAAACAACCCGGATTTAACGTATTAAGAAGAAGAAGATCCTGGGAAGAGAATGTATTTGACGCTGTGGCCCAATGGTTTTGCTGGCCCTCGTTTGGGATGTGACATTATTCAGGAGCGAGGAAGCCGTGAGGCAGTGCGTTCTGCAGACCGTCCGAGAGCACCGGCCAGCCCTGCCTGCCTCACCCGCCTGTGTATGTATCAGGGGACACACCTCACAGGCTGGCATCAGCGTGGGAACCTCTGCTGTTCCTCTCTGCACTGACAGGCGACGGACCCCGGCAGAGCGGGCCGCACAGTTTGTGAGGTGGAGGCCCTGTGCGGTTGGGCACGGTGGGGATTTTCGAAAGGCTTTCTGACAACTCTCTATTCTCCAAGATTAGTGCCCTACGGGGAGGGGCCAGGCAGTGTGGAGCAGTGGGCCGGGCCCGAGGCTAGGGGACCAGGGATCTGCTCCTGCGTTTGCAAACGACTGGCCGTGGGCAAGTCACGTCCTCTCTCTGCACCTGTTTCCCCTCTCACCCTGTGTCTGCCTTGTCTGCTCCTCAGGGCAGGCACTGTCCCCGCTGTGCGTCTGCACAGCTCACAGTGCCTGACCTCAGCTGGGACCTCACCCAATGAGATGCGTGTGCCTTCCTCCCTGCACCTCAGACTCCCCACGGAGCCAGAGACGTGACAAGGTCGGAGTGCTGCCACCAGATACATCAGGCATGTTGTCCTGAAAGTCTGTGGATTTCTCTCCATGCCACTAATCTGCATTTCAGCAGGGGCCAGTGACCCCTGTGGAAAGATGCCGTGTTATTACCCTGAGCCTTGTATGCACAGCACATTGCAGGTGGGATGGGACAGCCTGGGGGCAGAGAGCGACCCCACAGCAACACGCAACAGCTAACAGAGCTGGCAGACACCCAGGTCAGCTGCCACTGGCCTCAGCCCAGCCCGGCCTCTGGGAGCCGCTTTTCAGCTTGGAAAAGAGAAGACTAAAGGGGGATATGATACAGGTCTATAAAATCATGAGCTGGCATATGGAACAACCTCACTGCGGGTGTCTACACGGCAATCACACACCCGCGGCTGGCCTGTGCTGGCTGCCCCGGGCTCGCAGGCCTCGGGCAATGGAGCAGGAAAACTTCTGGGTAGATCATAGAAGAATCATAGAATCATAGAATCTCAGGGTTGGAAGGGACCTCAGGAGGTCATCTAGTCCAACCCCCTGCTCAAAGCAGGACCAACCCCAACTAGATCATCCCAGCCAGGGCTTTGTCAAGCCTGACCTTAAAAACCTCTAAGGAAGGAGATTCCACCACCTCCCTAGGTAACCCATTCCAGTGCTTCACCACCCTACTAGTGAAAAAGTTTTTCCTAATATCCAACCTAAACCTCCCCCTCTGCAACTTGAGACCATTACTCCTTGTTCTGTCATCTTCTACCACTGAGAACAGTCTAGATCCATCCTCTTTGGAACCCCCTTTCAGGTAGTTGAAAGCAGCTATCAAATCCCCCCTCATTCTTCTCTTCTGCAGGCTAAACAATCCCAGTTCCCTCAGCATCTCCTCATAAGTCATGTGCTCCAGATGTTCAGGCTCAGGCTGGACCCTGAGCTGGGGGCCAACATGAGCAGAGCGGGCCCCAGAACCCAGGCTCCAGCCCGAGCACAAACATCTACACAGCAATTGTACAGCCCGCAATCACGAGTCAGCTGAGCTGGGCCAGCTGGGGTGTTTGCCTGACCCGGATCCCCAGGTATTCATTAGGAGTGCTGTAGAGCTGGGGGAATGCCCGTTGTGCTGGGCACAACACAGGCCTACGAAGGAACAGCCCATGGCCGGAAGATCCAGCTCCGTTAGCGTCCAGACGAGCTGAGTGCCCGGCACAGAGAACACGGATTCGCTGCAAGAAGCCAGTAGCAGTATGAGGCCTTTAGCGCTAGCATTTTGGAAAACCTGCTGTAGAGCACAAAGCCTCTCTCAACACACCTGTGGCATATTCTCATCCCAGCCCCTGGGACCCGAACACCCAGTGTTTTGCCATTGTCTGTCTCTGGGTCTTTAAACAATACAGACCAATGCAATACTGTAATGTCTATTGCTACACTCCTTAACGCTGCCCAGATGCACATCTCTCATGGAGAACTGCCAAACAAAAATCATAAATTACCTACCTCTATCTATGGTGCTGCCTTTTAAAACCTGCCTCTCTCTGCATTTTTGCTGAAGTCTAATCACCCTTCTCTGAATCCTTATATCACTATTGCACATGCCGGAGTATGACGAGATCACACGCTGCTGTAATGGTGACTGAATAAAGGTGACAGTAAGAACATGATAACATCAGTCAATTAACATCAAAACCTGCAAACTTGATTTTGTTTTACGCAGAAATGTATTCCAACTTCTCCACGAATCCTGGAAACCAAAAATGACCTGCTGGGCCCAGGCATGATCTCAACAGTATAGTCATGACTGCTTGTTCCTGCCTCATTTCTAATAACAAGGGAGGAGCTTTCGCATTCCCATTGGCAAAGCAACTGGAATTATTAATAATTTATCCAGCCAGCACGGTCCTTTTCTGTGAGTGAAATACTCCGGGACGGATCGTGATTTTCACTGATTCGGTCACTATTCACAGAGGTCTAACTGACAATTTGTACAAATTCATTGTAGCTACAGCTTGTTTGAATCCCAGAGACATTTAGACATGTCCCAGATAGGCAGGCCTGCAGGGAGGGCTGATGTAGAGATGATGCCCAGGGAGGAGATAAAGATCCATTTTAAAGTGAATCAGTAACAGCCATTGTAGAACTACTGTTAATTCCACTTCCCCCCGCCCTCATAAGAATGGCCCTACTGGGTCAGAGCAAAAGTACATCTAGCCCAGTATCCTCTCTGCCAACAGTGGCCAACGCCAGATGCCCCAGAGGGAATGAACAGAGCAGGTTCACTCACTCATTAATGCGCTGACTTTCCCGCCAACATTTTTTTTTTCCCTTGACATATTTGTAAAGGATCCTCTTGTTCCCCTTGGCTGTCATGAACTCATTTGTTCACTCCTTATCTCTTCCATGCAAGCGTTAACCGATCACTGTGTGCATTACAGAGACTATTGTTCCAGAATGCCCAGAGGTGTCAAACTTGCAATTAATTTCATGCTGGAACCGCTTTCCAGCACGAACATGGATTGACATCTGATAAATTCCTAGATACCATCTTACTATAACGTGATTTTATCGTATTCCCGTCCAACCCACTTTACTAGAGTTCCTGGGACCCCAAAGTTATGTACAGCATTAACTACCTGCACATACTAAGAGCAATTATAGGGCGTGGGGAAACAGAAAAGTCAGAGATGACTTTAAGCCACCAGAAGCAAGAAGGGAAAGGCACACAGAAGGTCAGTTACAGTTTGCTGCAGGTGTGTGATACTCCACATCCAGCCTTTGAGCGGAGCTGGGCTGCTTAGTTGTGATGGGTCACACAAGCCCCATGCTATTGTTTCTAGCCCCTGACTGGATGAATATATTCTTATGCTGATAAGAAGGGCTGGAAGCAGCTGCCCGGATGCGAAACATCTCCAGGAGTGCGAGCAGAGAGGGACGCTGGCAGGGGGTTGAGAATATTTTAAGCCTTCCGAGCCCCACAAGCCTGGTCCCCAACAGAACGGCCAGAGGACTGGGGCTGCTGGAACGTGTGCTGGCCGGGGGCAGAGGTTCAGCTGACTCTCAGCTCCATCCTAGCCAATGCCAATTTACACCCACTCATTAGCTGCCTCCTGCCTGTCTGCTCCCAATTCCGCTCCCACTGAAGTCAACGGGCGCTTTGCCATTGACTCTAACAGGAGCCAGACTGAGACCGTTCTTGTCTCTCATCACCGTCGCACAAAGCAACACACACACCGGTCTGCTTCATTTCATTGCCTCGGGGCCAGGGCTCTGGCGAGGGGCTTGGAGAACTTTGTCCCCTCGTTGCATCAGGGCTGCCATTAGCTGCCCACCAGCACGTGAACAAGTCGGCTTTCTACAAGCATCCCCGAGCGCCTTCTCTGCACGATTCCCCCGGCCGCCCACCAGCGTGTCCCAACCCTTCCCACCACTGCCGGCCCCACTCCCCCCTGGGGAGGGGTCTCTGCAGAGACTGCGTCAGCACAGGAGAGACAGGGAGCTCTTGGTGCTCTGCAGCATCTGGCCGCCCCAAAAGAGCCACTTGTTTTCACTGAATGCGGCTGAAAGTCATCACCTGCATTCTGGGATCGGGTGCCTTTGCCACCTGCCTCAGGGCAGCTCTGCCCTACAACCTGCCGCCCCCAGGCTGCGCTGGCACAGCCCTGCAATGGCGAGACTCCTCTGGAGGGAAGCCTGCCCAGCCTCCCAGACAGGTGCTACGAAAAGCCTCCTAACGCACCTGTCATATCTTGCTCATGCCTCAGACTTCCGGGGGGAAAAGCCATTTTAGACACTTTTAAGCCTTGAAAGAATGTTCCTGACACCATGTTTTGTAACACTTTGACTTTCACGCCTGGTTGCCTTCGTTACAACATAAAGGTCTCAGAGTAACTGGAAAATTACAGCTAATAAATGTTCTAAAAATGTAAACATTTTCTGTCAGAGGCGTTTCTGGAAACCAAGCTGCTGATTTTTAGCTCCAGCATCTCACTGCCTGCTGGGGCCGGAAGGATGTGGTTTCTACCATTACCTGGATCCCAGTTCTCGCTTTCGCTTCCCGCCCTGGTGGCTTGTACAATGACACTGGTCCAGGAACGAAGGCAGCAAAGCTTGCCTGGGACAGCAAACAAAATGTGTTGTGACCCAGCTGCATGTCGACATGTACAGCTAGGAACAAAGAGCGCAGGCCAGCCCTGTAGCAATGGGGCCTCCCCTGGGAAGCAGCGACTCTGACAAAGAATTGGGGTCATGGTGGATAATCAGATGAACATGAGCTCCCAGGGCGATGCGGTGGCCAAAAGAGCTAACATAATCCTGGGATGCCTAAACGGGGGAATCTCGAGTAGAAGCAGAGAGGAGATTTTATCTCTGTATTTGGCACTGGAGTGACCGCTGCTGGAATCCTGTGGCCAGTTCTGGTGCTCCAACGTATAAGGATGTTGATAAATTGGAGAAGGTTCAGACAGGAGCCATGAGAATGATGAAAGGATTAGAAAACATGGCTAACGGTGATAGACTCGGGGAACTAAATCTATTTACTTTAACAAAGAGACGGTTAAGGGATGACTTGATTACAGTCTATAGGTATCTACATGGGGGGGAATTTAATAATGGACTCTCAGTCTAGCAGAGAAAGGTATAGCACAATTCAGTGGCAAGAAGCTGAGGCTGGAAATAAGGTGTAAATTTTGGACAGTGAGGGTAATCAGATATTGGAACAATTTACCAAGGGTCGTGGTGGATTATCCATCACTGATAATTTGTAAATCAAGATTGGATTATTTTTCCTCAAAGATATGCTCTAGGAATTATTTGGGGGCAGTTCTCTGGCCTCTGTTATATAGGAGGTCGGATTTGATGATCACAGTGGTCCCTTCTGGCATTGGGATCTATTAATAAGTGTGCTTTACCGTCTCTTCTTTCTCCTGCTCCTCACATGGAGTCTGGTGAGGGTAGGAACTTCTTTTCTCTTAAATTCCATTTTTTGTCTCCCCTTCCTTAAATAAAAGACGGCAGCAGCAGAACTATTGGCAAGTTTGAATTGTTAATCTTGACAGAGGTTAGTGGGCAGAATGCAGGTAAGAAAGTATATGGTGCAAAATAAATGTAATTTATTCCATGGATTACAAATTATTCCTTGGTTCTGGGAGTTTATTCCCTTGTTCTGTCTTGGTGATTATATGACCACATTACAGCAGTATCTGAATGCCTCAGATTGTTGTAGAAATAAAGTGATTTGTTTCAGGTTAGTATGCTCAGATATATGAGATTTATATATATCCCTTTACATTTGCAATCACAAATTATATATAATCCAACACAACTATTCTGTGGTACCTGACCAATACATATTACCAGGTGCTGAAGTTAGGTTGGCAGCATTTCATGGCAGGCACCTTTGCTTGAGAATGAAACCTTGGAACAATTCAGCAATCTCAGGGATTCAAGATCACTTTAATTTCATAGAATCATAGAAGATTAGGGCTGGAAGAGACCTCAGGAGGTCATCTAGTCCAATCCCCTGATCAAAGCAGGACCAACACCAACTAAATCATCCCAGCCAGGGCTTTGTCAAACCGGGCCTTAAAAACCTCTAAGGAAGGAGATTCCACCACCTCCCTAGGTAACCCATTCCAGTGCTTCACCACCCTCCTAGTGAAATAGTTTTTCCTAATATCCAACCTAGACCTCTCCCACTGCAACTTGAGACCATTGCTCCTTGTTCTGTCATCTTCTACCACTGAGAACAGTCTAGATCCATCCTCTTTGGAACCCCCCTTTCAGGTAGTGCAAGGCTGCTATCAAATCCCTCCTCATTCTTCTCTTCTGCAGACTAAATAACCCCAGTTCCCTCAGCCTCTCCTCGTAAATCCTTCTAATTTAATCTCCCAATCTTTCGTGCTCTCAGTTACACACATACAGTCTCATTGATTTAAATGGTTTTGCACATCTATAGCTATCTGTCCAAATCTCTGCGCTGGTATATGTGTTTCTAACATGCCCATGTCCTGTAACACCTAGGCTCCATGTGTCACTTGACCAGAATTTGTTCCAGTACCTCTAGGCACCATCAATAGAGTCACATGCAGTCTGTATTAGAATGGGAACTCCCTGACAAAACGTTTTGAATCAGAAAATGCCAATTCATCAAAAAGAATTCTCCATTCCAAATGGAATTTCTGGTGAAAATCAGAGAGAGAGAGACCCCCCCGGAGACTGCTCTGAGCACCAGGCAAGTCACCTGGGAGGTGGGAGACCTAAATTCAAGTGGCTGGTGAAGTTGAGTCTCCCACAACACAGGTAAATACCCTGACCACATGTGAAAAATTTCAAAAGGTCCTGGTTTCATTCCGCATTGGGACAGAAACTAATCCCGAAACCCTGACGTTCTTTGCAAAACAGAAACCTTGTTTTCCGGTAAGCTCCAGTCTGTATTGAAAACCTGGGACTGACCATGGGACTTAGGACTTGAAGACGTCTTGTGATTCCACAGTCCTAACATTTGGGATCTAAGCATGGGGGACAGACATTTACCCCACGTTGGCATTTCAGCTCTGATATGCCCCCAGTCTGTAATATGCCTCAGTTAACCACAGCGCATGCTGTGAAATACTGCAACCCTCCCCCATTCGGTGGTGTTTCCTCATACCCGGTGTTCTAAAACCATTTAATGAAAGGAAGAACATGTTACCTAGCCTAGTAACTTCTAGTCAAGATTGGGGTGTGGGAATGGAAATTTCAGAGCAGGACTTCAGGATTTGACTTTCGATGGCACCACACCCCCCAGGACTGGGACTCAGCCACAGCCAAACCCTGGAAAAGACAATTTTCCTTTCCTGTGCCCTGCGCCCTTTCCCTGGATCTGGCTTTTGGGAGAATCACAGCTGCAGAAGGGCATCTGGGTTGTGTTGCTCCAATAAGGGTCTCTAGCAGCAGAGAGCGGATGAGTCAACAGCGTAACATTGTTGCAAAAAAAGCAAACATCATTCTGGGATGTATTAGCAGGAGTGTTGTAAGCAAGGCACGAGAAGTAATTCTTCCGCTCTACTCCGTGCTGATTAGGTCTCAACTGGAGTATTGTGTCCAGTTCTGGGTGCCACATTTCAGGAATGATGTGGATGAATTGGAGAAAGTCCAGAGAAGAACAACAAAAATGATTAAAGGTCTAGAAAACATGACCTATGAGAGAAGATTGAAACAATTGGGTTTGTTTAGTCTGGAAAAGAGAAGACTGAGAGGGGACGTGATAACAGTTTTCAAGTACATAAAAGGTTGTTACAAGGAGGAGGAAGAAAAATTGTTTTTCTTAACCCGTCAGGATAGAACAAGAAGCAATGGGCAGTTTAGGTTGGACATTAGGAAACACTTCCTAACTGTCAGGGTGGTGAAGTGCTGGAATAAATTGCCTAGGGAGGTGGTGGAATCTCCATCATTGGAGATGTTTAAGAGCAGGTTGGACAAACACCTGTCAGGGACGTTCTACGTAATACTTAGTCTTGCCATGAGTGCAGGGGACTGGACTAGAGACCTCTCGAGGTCCCTTCCATTCCTACCCCTCTGTGATTCCATGCGTGTGCTGGGTGGGTGAGCACTCAGGCCAGCGACCAGCTGCTGCCCCATAAAGAGCCCCGCAGGAGCTTGGAGGCCTGTGGTCCCTCCTTCCACGGCAGCCCCGTGAGCTGGGGTGCTGGAGGGCAGAAGGGGAGACCAGAATGATGGCCCTCTCCCAGGATGAGCCGTTCTTTTGAGATTTCTGCTGTTTTGCTTCAGATGCCAGAAGCAAATCTGGATCTGCCCACCCGGCTGGGGTTGGGTCGAAAGCAGAGCTCAGGACTCTGATCTGGCCAGGTTCTGCATCCTGACACCACCCGGTCATGTCAGCCTGTGGCTAATTGAATTATAATGGGATTACTTAATGAACATAGAATGCTCTCCAGGCTCTACTGGTGTAATCCATTAGTGGGTTTAGCAGCACAAAGTCCCCCAGCGAGCATCCACCAGGATGCCCCTGAGCACTGGATTTGTGAGCTGGAAAGAGGAGAAAAGTCACATGAAAATAGTCAGTGCCCCATTGATTATGCACCTGGGCAGACTCATGTGCACTAATTATCTTGTTGTTTTCTTGTGAGGTATGCCAGTGATAAGCTAGCCTCAGGCTGGAGTATGCAAATAACTAGTGCCGAGGCATTAAAAAAAATATTCCAATTTTGGTCAAATCGTATTCAGTTTGGAGGAATCTTCTAGCAGAAGCATGTTAGATCAGAGTAACTGACTTAAGAGAAACACATTTTATGAAGGACAAAAGTGTCTAAACAGTTTTGGACAGAGGCGGCCGATAGCAGAGACATGTAGGATACCCCACTTTCTGATGCTCTGAATGTACGGCTTTGAGATCACAATCAAGCCATTGATATTAAATCTGCTTCTACAGCTGGGTATTCAAGTGTAACCTCTAGTCTTTGCTCTCCAGGTAAAATCAAGAGTGAAAGAGAGCACAGTGTGTGAGAGTAGGGAAATGCACAGGTTCATTCACCTCTCAGCACACAACATTTGCTGTTCTTGTGGGACAGCACATGGACGTAATCTGCTCACTGGATGACACATGGGTTCCTCTACCGAGCTGTTTTTGTTTAGTTTCACTGATGTCCAACAACACAGGAGAAATACACTGCACTTCCAAGGTAATACTTGTGTGATAACACTCATGCTTTGGCCCTTCACTCCCATCCTTCACCTTTCTGAACATTTTTGACATAAATCAAGGAAGCATTATTGAATATCAGGGAACCATTTGAATATCTGATTTCATGTATTGCCAAGCTTGGCAATGAGTCTAGTTTTTGCACTGCATTTTGGGAGTCTTGACAGCATTTAACTGGCCAGGATTTCACTTCTGAATTTTTTCTGCCGATTATCTTAACGGACCAGATTCATTTCAAATACAGTAGAACTGTATGTACATGGGGTTTTTCATTGCTACCTACAAGGAGTTATGTTTACTTAGTCCAGCTGTTTGTATCCATGAATGAGAACTTAGCCGATAGTAAAAAGTACAAAGTAGCACATTAAATAATGTGAAGGTTGTGACACAAATGAACAGAGCTAATGCTGACAATGCAATCTGACTGGCAGCTCTATAAACAAACAGTAATGTGGCATATGCGTGAGCTGTCTATTTTTGGCCAGTGCAGGGTCCTATTTTAATCAAAAACCTATTTCAAAATATTTGTTTAATGAATTTTCTTGGAAATGGTTAACATTTTATGGATATTTACAAAATATCTGTTATTTTTAAGAGTGACCAGAACTTTTGCCTGCAAACAGAATATTTTAACAGAAAATACAGCTAAAAAATAGCATGCAGGACTATTAATCAGCAGCCCTTTCTGAGCAGGAAATTCATTTAAAGAAAAATAAATCAATGAATAAAGCTTGTACTATGAAGCTACTACAGCAAAACTGTTTTGTAATTCAAAATCCCTGCATACCACATTTCTAGCCATCGTGATTTCATATTACCTGTCACTAAACCCTTGAAAGCCAGCACTTTGTGGGATGTCTTACTTGTTATTTTTAAAAGAGTCTTGAATAGAGCTGCTTTGGAAAATAAGCTTTCATGTCTTAGTTCCTCTCTAGGTCAACCCTTTCAGCACACACCAATGCTCCGATACCCTGCATTCACACTGGTCCGTTGTGTTCATTATAACCAAAAATCTTTCACCCAAGTCCTGGCCCTGCAAACTCTTACGAACACGTATTGCATTGAAGTCTACGGCACTACTCACATGGGTAAAGTCAAGCATGCGCATTTGCAGGAACAAGACCTGACCATGCAGACACAATAGGGCTTTGATCCAAAGAACGCTTAAGCATGGGATACTTTTCAGCTTCTGCATATTCCCATGGACTGCAACGGGTTTATTGATGTGTTTAATGTTAAGTACGTGCTTAAGTGCTTTGCTGGATCAGGGCCTAACCCATCAGCGAAGCCAGGAATTCAATGAGGATTCAGTCCCAGAATGAAATGAGACCAAGGGCCGTATCTGGCTCCCAGTTACATAAATGTAATTTTGAAATAGCTCCAGTGGAATTACTGCAGATTTACACAGCAGGAAAAGCACCCAGAGGTGCTAAGCTCTCCCAGGGAGATAAAAAGATACATCTAAAAAAAGAACTGCCTTTGTATTCCGCATACACTTGCCCTTAAGTTTTAAGTCATGAAAACCATCACAGATACATCTGGCTCTAACTGCAGCTAACAGCTCCAGTGCCGTTCACTGAAGAAAGGGGAAAGATCACAAGTTTTGCCTACTACTAGCTCTTTTCCATACCTAAAAACAAACGTAAATATCCTTCTGTTCCAAATATGAACAATTCTCACTGGCCTTGTAAAGTCATTATCAGTGCACATGCCACTGGATTCGTTCCATGGCTTCTTTGTCATCAGAACCAGACCCCCAGCGAGGGATTCCTCATGCCTGGAGGC
Source organism: Macrochelys suwanniensis (assembly GCA_033296515.1). NCBI lineage: Eukaryota > Metazoa > Chordata > Testudines > Chelydridae > Macrochelys > Macrochelys suwanniensis. The sequence goes on along the minus strand of CM065781.1, from coordinate 995,597 downwards.
CCAGGTGTGTGAGGGGGTAGGTGGGGGGGGGGCACTCAAATCCCACACAAATCCTAAGGCGGATTCATTCGCAGGTGAAATTCATACCACCTGCCTGGAGCATGAATACTGGGGCTCTAAGCAAGGGGAGCACAGAGCAGCTGGGGAAGTGACTCTACCCTGGGAGTGGAAGCTCGACCAATGCAGACTGGCAATAAGGTGCACATGTGTAATGGGGCGAGGAATTAGCCATTGGAACAATTTACCCAGGGTCACGGCGGAGTCTCCATCAGTGACCATTTTAAAATCAAGGCTGGATGTTTTTCTAAGGGATCTGCTGTAGCAATTCTTTAGGAGTCGTTCTCTGGCCTGTGCTAGAAGATCACAATGGTCCCTCCTGGCCTTGGAATCTATGAAGCTATGGGGAAAAAACCCACCACAAACCCCACAACCCAGAGCCAGCTCGCCAGGCTGCAGCTGTAGCTCCACAGCCTGCTGAGTACCGGGGCTACTGCATCCCTGCCTGCATGGCTAGGCCTAGCCCCAGTCTCCCCCCACGACTACGCACAACCAGTACGGAGATCCCTGTGCAGCCGAACGCCAGCGCTGTCCCCGGGTGGGCCCTGCGTGGTGGGAGGGCCACAGGCTGCTCCTCACACCACAGATGCCCCAAAGCAATCCGAGGCCCCAATCCTGCGTCAGGATGTGCCGGTAGAGATCCCTGCGCTAGCACTGAGTCCCACTGGGACCCCACGCAGACTCGGGGGTCTGTGCGAACGGATAGGACGGCAGGCCTGGGACCTAGATCGGGATCCGTGTTTCCAGATGCTGCTGTCCTGGCCCGCAGCGTGAAACTCCTGCTTTGGGTTGGCTGGCTTTGGACTGCTCCTTTGGGTCAGGGCGTTGAGAGTTCACTCAGCTCCTCTGACCTTCAGAACACCACTTGCCTTCCCTAGGTCCGCAAATGAGCAGAGCTGTTCTGGAAAGCAGCCAGAGCAGCACTGATCAGATGCTTGGATAGTACGAAAATCACCCACTTTGCTGCTCCACAACCATCATGGGGCAAAGCACACTCAGCACAGCCCAGCGGACCAGCGTCCATCGCGCAAACCCTCAGCTACACACCGGTACCACGGACATGAGCTACTCGGAGGGGCCCTGCACTAGGCAGAAGGGAAGATGAAATTAAAACACTGTACTGAAGGTTAACAAGCACTTCCGTAACCCCAGGCACCAAACACCCAAAGTGAATCTTTCTGCGGTACGTCACTAACCACTCTGTGACGCTGGCAACATCTGAAGACACGGCCCCCATCACGTCAGTAGGGGACTAGCTTGTGATACTTGCCAACCAAATCCTGCAGACCTCACCTCGGCAAAACTGACCAAGGACAGAATGCGCCTCTTGCATCCCTGGGAAAATCCACCCAAAACTGGCCAAGTGAAGAGCCTCTGGAAAATCTCAGTTCACACATGCTCAGGAGACACTTGTTAGAGTTTGGCAACTAAATTCTCTGAAGGGTCCATCTGCAATGAGCATGCTGCAGCCCTTCCCTGCCGACTGCCCCACATGCCGTATCCCCACAGAGCGACTGAGCATCCTCCAGCCCTTCCCTGCCGACTGCCCCACATGCCGTATCCCCACAGAGCGACTGAGCATCCTCCAGCCCTTCCCTGCCGACTGCCCCACATGCCGTATCCCCACAGAGCGACTGAGCATCCTCCAGCCCTTCCCTGCCGACTGCCCCACATGCCGTATCCCCACAGAGCGACTGAGCATCCTCCAGCCCTTCCCTGCCGACTGCCCCACATGCCGTATCCCCACAGAGCGACTGAGCATGCTCCAGCCCTTCCCCACTGACAGCCCCACATGCCGTATCCCCACAGAGCGACTGAGCATCCTCCAGCCCTTCCCTGCTGACTGCCCCACATGCCGTATCCCCACAGAGCGACTGAGCATGCTCCAGCCCTTCCCCGCCGACTGCTCCACATGCCGTATCCCCACAGAGCGACTGAGCCTGCTCCAGCCCTTCCCCACTGACAGCCCCACATGCCGTATCCCCACAGAGCGACTGAGCATGCTGCAGCCCTTCCCTGCTGACTGCCTCACATGCCGTATCCCCCCAGAGCGACTGAGCATCCTCCAGCCCTTCCCTGCTGACTACCCCACATGCCGTATCCCCACAGAGCGACTGAGCATGCTCCAGCCTAGGGCTAGGCAGGATGGCAACTCGGAGCCACCCAGGGCCACTGTGGTGCCAGGCCCCCGAACTGAGAATGGGGAGCCTGTCTCACCTGGGCTCCTAAAGCCCCCTCTGCTGGGCCCAGGCAGCGAGGAAGAGGAGGAGACGGAGAGGGAAGACGTCTGACTGGAATGCAGAGAGGATAAGAGCCAGATTGGGGGCATGGGGTGAACGGATGGGGGAGGGAGAGGATTGGGACGAAGAGTCTGTGGGGGTGGGCTGGGATTGGGCTACGTGTGGGGGGCAGACATACTGGACAAGGAGAGAGCCAGGGGGCGGGCAAACAGAGTGGCTGGCAAGACACCAGGACACGGAACCGGGTCAGGGTAGAGGAATCTGGGCTGAGGCGCCTGGGGGTAGAGACTAGCAGCTGGCGTGAGGGCACGGCTGGGACTCGGATGGAGAGCTCGGAGCATGAGGGTGGGCTGAGCTGAGCGAGGAGATGGGATGAGAAGCCTGAGGAGGACTGGGGGGGCGGGCAGGGCTGGGACTCGGATGGAGAGCTCGGAGCGTGAGGGTGGGCTGGGCTGAGCGAGATGGGATGAGAAGCCTGAGGGGGACTGGGGGGGGGGGGAGGGCACGGCTGGGACTCGGATGGAGAGCTCGGAGCGTGAGGGTGGGCTGGGCTGATCGAGATGGGATGAGAAGCCTGAGGGGGACTGGGGGGGGGGGAGGGCACGGCTGGGACTCGGATGGAGAGCTCGGAGCATGAGGGTGGGCTGAGCTGAGCGAGGAGGTGGGATGAGAAGCCTGAGGAGGACTGGGGGGGGCAGGTCTGGGATGAGGAGCCAGGAGGGGAAGAGACAAGATTGGGGGGTGGGGCAGAAGAGGTCACACTTGTGGACAACAGGGAGAGAAGGGTCTGTGCCCACTAACGCACGATCCCTTTACAATCTGGAGTGGAACCAGGATTCCTGAGTCTCACCACTCCTCTGCCGCCAGCAAATATCAGTGAGATCCACTGGCAAAGTGTGTCCCATCCCCGTCTAGTGCTGGTCCAAACAGAGGATGACAACCTACTACTGCTATCAGTTACTCCAGGAGCTCAAGTGGCTGATGCCTGTGCTGTGGATCTAAAGGGTCCAACCTGCTGATGAACCACGTGGGTGTCAACATGGTGCCACGTGATGGAACTGCTGTCTTTGCACTTTGCATTTTTAAAAACCTCCAAACTTGCACACACGCTGTGTGTGTGTTCACATTACCCCAGCAGCAAACACAAGCACTCGCAAGCCAGGGGATGCCAGAGTTGAGTTAGGAGTACAGAAAATAGGAGCAGAAGGGCCCTCCTGGGTCCTCAAGTCCCATCCCTGCTACCGCAGACAGGCCCGTCAGAGAATCCCCTTCACAGACTTTCCATGCTCTGTTTTCAGACTAGGTAGGTTGTCTGTCCCCACCTAGAACTGCATCACTCTGAGGGATAGAAACCATCTAATGTCCAGTCAACACTGATTCCTGGCCAGTTTGTCCCCATTTGTTCATGTGCCAACACCGTCGTTTAGCGTCACCAGCTCTTCTCCCGCCCCGGTGTTTACTCCCCCACCGCCCCATGGATTCATAGACAGCCAGCAGCTCCCTTCTCAGCCTTCACTGGGCAAGACTACACAAGCCAAGTTCCTTGCGTCTCCGCACCTGAGATCGGCTCTCCATCCCCCCCGAGCAGCCCAGAATCCCTGCTTGGCTCCTAGTTGCTATGCAACCGTAATTTGCCCCCCTTGTGCATTATGATACAGTCTTTACCTACATGATCACAACTATTTTTTCCACATGGAATCTGCCTCATTCAGTGCCCAGGACGGACGGTTGTGTAGGGTTGTGTAAGTGAAGGAGCCCATTGTTTGTAGGACCCCTGCCTCCTTTGCTGCAGGGACTGAGGAAGGGGACTGCAGGAAGAGAAAGGGCAGTCTCAGACTTCCTAGGTGATGCTGGGCAAGTCACTTACATTTAAGTCTTCCATGGATGGCCACGGATTGTGCTTTCCTAGCTTCCTGGCTGCCCTGGAGTCTGATTGGCGGGAGTGCTGGGTGCTCACAGCTGCAATTGAAGTCGATGTGATCTGCTCTTTGAACACACAGAGTGCTCTACAATGCAAAGGACTATCAAAAGGCAGGTCCTCGCCATCTCTAACTGGGCACCCAAAAAGGAGCAACACTTCTGACTTTCCTCTTGCTGTTCCTCGGGTCCCTATCTGTAAAATGGAGATAACACCACCCTCATCTCCCATAGGCAGAGTGAAGATCAATTCATTCATGAAGATCAATTCATTCGGGGGGTGGGATAGCTCAGTGGTTTGAGCATTGGCCTGCTAAACTGAGGGTTGTGAGTTCAATCCTTGAGGGGGCCATTTAGGGATCTGGGGCAAAAAAAATCTGTCAGGGGACAGTACTTGGTTCTACTAGTGAAGGCAGGGGACTGGTCTTGATGACCTTTCAAGGTCCTTCCAGTTCTAGGAGATTGGCATATCTCCATTTATTTATGTTTGTGAAGCACTTAGAGACCAAGTGATGAGTGCTACAAGAAAGCCCGTGAGGAAATTAATAATTGTGCCCTCAGCACAGGGTTTGAATAGTGCGCCTTCAATGTGGAGTGGGGCCACATATGAACTATGAGCAGAAAACAAAATATTGAAGAGCTGCTCATTAAATGAGTTCTGCTCACCCAGTGCAATGAATGAGGCAAGGTCTTGTAGGGAAAACATCGCATGTGATCAAGTAATTAAGGACTGTGGCATAAGGCATCCCCACAAGGGGGCTGAACTGTGGTTGTACAGCCAACCTTAATTCTGACATTTCCGACCTTTGGGGGGCTTCCCTTTCCACCCTCGACAACATTCTTTAGAATCGTTCTTGGTGTGTGTAGCAGATACACTGACTGAGTGGGAGGTTTCATAGGGCAGCTTGCACTGGTGACAACTGGGCACAGCTAGGGGGCTTTCCCCAAGGTTTTTGCACTGCTGAAAGATCCATGGGCCGTGGAGTGGGAGGGGCTTGCCCCCCACTTTTAAGCAGTGGTCCTGTACTAAATTAGTGCTGCTGCTGCCAGGGCAGGCTGGAGCGTCGCACTGGCTGCATGGTCCCAACACCACTGAAATCTGACGCGGGGCCACCGCCCTCCACACGGAGGGGCAGCCGGGCCAGAGGTGCTGTGACCAGGTGCCTGGGGAGTCTCTTCCTGCACAGCACAACACCGCAGGCATGGGGGGGGGGAGCGCTGCCAGGAATCTACCTCCTCGTGACACTGGCTCATGCGCTGTGTGGGTAAGAGAGATGGGGACATTCCTTGGCCGAGGGAGACCCGGGGTCCCCGTGCGGGGATAAGGGAAGAGAACAGGATCCCTTCTGGGGTTGGGGGGGAGGGACCGGAATTCCCCCACCCCTAGGAAATATCTGACAAATTAACACCCAATTGTAACTGAAAGCCAGTGGGAGCTGAGCAGCCCTCTCCACGCCTGCCTTGGGAAACACCCCACTTCATAACGAACAGCATTTCGAATACAGGGCTGCCTCCAGCTCCACTGGGAATTCTGCCTGAGCCGTCATACAGCTGCCATTACAAAGCATGTTTGGTAAATCGACCACAAGACTTTTCACCCCATATTACTTATTGCCTTGATTGGTTTGCAGATACAGTAGCCTGCTGATTCTCCTGCTAAGCCAGGTGTACAGACGTCATACTGTATTCCAATAGGCCATGGTGACAGGTTCCCTCTGAAGTCTTGTACCTGCCGACTTATCTCAGTATAGGTATTATAACCATAACAAGCACCTTAACTGAGTGGAGGTTTAAGTGGCCACAAAACAGAGCTGAGGCAAAGTAAAAACGAAGAGAGTTTTATCAGTCACTAGTCCAAAAATATGTATCGTTTTCAGAGACGATTGAACAGATCTTTCAATAACAAAAACACACAAGTTTAAAGTTAGCGAATTATCTACTTATAAGAAAATGATTTGCTGATAAGTAGTGCCATCTGAGTAACATTGTAACTCACCAAAGAGCTTTAGAAAGCAAGGAATTCGGCATTGATTTCATAGTGGCAGGCATCAATTTCTAAGGCTTGGGGTTACAACTGGTCACAGACTAGTCAATACATAATATATATGCACTCAATTTTGCCATTATTTGATGAATAAGTTATCTAGCAAATCATCTTTTGCATTATTCAGCCTGTTGTGGAATTGGTCAATGACTGCTTTATTAAACATAGAACAGGAATAGTTGGCAAATAAATTACTCTTTGTATTAATTAATATTATTATTATTCAGACAGGGTTGGCAGAGCACAGAACCGGGAGCCGGACTCCCAGATCCTTTACCAGCTTACTGCGTAACCTTGGGAGATAACGAGGCCAACGGATTCGGGGAGGCCAGAGTTGGGCATAATTATCAGAGATGCTGAGCACCCCGAAATCCCATGGACTTCAACCACCATTTTGAGCACTCAGAACACCAGCCCCAGATAACTCGAATCAGACACTGCAAAACTGAGTGATCTTAGACCAGTGGCCACTTTTGAAAATGATGGCCATAACCTCTCCATACCCTCTTTCCTCTATCTGTGAATATACATCCAGACATATCCCTACAGTGCTGTGAGGCTTGTTTAGTGCCTCAAGATCCTCCAGTAAAAGATGTCGGGGCAGAAGTGAAAATTATTAACAGTATTATTCGGTTATGGACCATAGGCCAATGAGACAGATGCTGATATTATGCATGTACCTCAGCTGCGGACAGCCGAGCTCGTTTTGGGGTTGGCGAACATACCAGGGACCCTCTGCTCTTTTGAAAAGTCACATGGGATCTGTATCTGCTACCAGACAAATGTACCTTCCCACAGATGTAACAATTACTGACTCCTTTCGCAGAATAGATGTACTGAGACAACTGTGAATGCATTGGTATCATGACCCTATCTTTCACACCTGGGACAGGAAAGGCCGGCTTTCCAAGAAAAATACCTGAAAGTGATCATTGTTACTTTTATCTTGATAAGTGATCAGATTGCTTCTCAGAATTACATTCTTCAGGAGTAATTCACTGCAGTAGTTACTTGAACGATCCCATGCAGCATTCACAAAGGACTGTAGGGCAGTACAGGCAATAGATTGGAGCCTGAGCACTAAGATGGGCGTTTAACCCCTTGCTTTCTAGCTAAGGAGGAAAAGTGCTACTAACTTCCCGTTTATTCATCCAGGAAACCAACCCTGGGTTCTTTTAGTGTATATCCTTAGACACAGAGACGGCCTATTCTTAGTTCAGTGCTCTGATGGCATCAGCCTTCACAGGACTTTCAGGTGAGCATCAAGAGGAACCCATGAGACTCTAACTGTGTTAAAGATAAAGGATGGGTCCCACTGCAACTGCATAAATGCAGGGTAGATGAGTGCAGTAGCGTAGCCAGGGGGGGAGCAGGGGGAGCGGCCGCTCCCCCTGTGAGGAGAAGCGGCGCTAAGGCGCCGCCTGAGCCCCGGGCTCGGGGGTGCTTTAAAAGGCCCACGGCTCCTGCCGCTGCGGGGAGCCACGGGCCCTTTAAAGCACCCCTCCTCCCCCCCGCCCGGCTCCGGCAGTGGGGCTGGGGGGGGGGGTGTGCTTTAAAGGGCCCGTGGCTCCCCACAGCGGCAGGAGCAGCCGGCCTTTTAAAGCGCCCCCTCCCCCCCCCCCCCCGCCCCACTGCCGGAGCCGGGCTCGGGCGGGGATTTAAAAGGCCCGGGGGCTCCGCAGCTAAAAACCTGGCTATGCCACTGAATGAGTGGTTAGCTCAAGCTTTGCCATTTTGTTTGCAAATAGGCCTTTAAAACTTAAGGGCATTAGAGACAAGATAGCAACTGAATGAGAAACACAAATCCCTAAGCGTAAGTACACATTTAGTTATGAGAGTGAAGCTTCAGGGGAGTTTGGTTTTGGTTTTTTAAAAGATGGGTGTTTTGTTTTGTTTTATTACAGATGGTAAGGAACAAAATCCCTAGATCCAATGGAGAAGTTCAAATGTTCAGATCTGGATTTTAGGCTTGGACAGATCTCCAGTTTTGTTTTTGATCAACTAATTTTTCTCCTCTGCAATAGATGTGGATGAACATAGTGAAAACACGTGTTCATTTTCTAAGCATTTTGGAGAATTAAATTAAGATTAATTTGATGTAAAGCCACACTCAGGTCCCTTAGTCCAAAAAAATCATCAAATGGTCTCATCAGCACATTTTACAGATTAATGGGACAGTGCTTAAGAGTAGTTTTAACCCCAGCTAGTAACAGGTCTCTGAGGACCATGTGGAATATACTTAGCCATGTCTACATAGAACAGATTCGGTGATGTCTGCTCAAAGTAGCACCAATTTTATCTAATGCATGGAACATGGTTTCCCTAAAATGCTACAGTAGCATTTAGACAAATCTTTCCTACTTGGCGCAGACTCTGCCTGGCCTGTTAATGGCAAAGCTCTTAGAATGATTTTCTGGTCTGGATGTTTGTTCAGGGAGCAGTCAAAAGGTTGTTCTATAAAATTGAACCTGTTATCAAGCCTTAAAGCACAGGAAGTATTGATCATCTACACAGGGCCATGAGCTCTTCGTTGTTCTGCAGACCTTTCTAAACCCCACTTGGGTGTGGGTGTGGGTTAAACTCTGCTAGCTTGGGAACATCTTCACCAGCCGGTCTGCTAGCTCCGTGTCAGCAGAGGACCCATTCAGCTTCCTTGGAGCTCAGTGGTTGAAAATTCTCACTCTGGCCTTTCCCCTGCTCACCTACAGTGGCTCTAGACCCCAGGAAAGCTGGTTTGAGGAATCCCCATCTCCCCACCCCTTCATTTGCCATTTGCTGTTCCTTCAGATGATCTCTGGGAACCGTGTTTAGCCACAGTTCTCAGGCTACACTTCATGGGACGCCCCGTCTCTCCTCTTCTCTCCAAAGGCCTGACTGTACTGTGAATTGTACCGACGCTCATTAAGATAACCACAGAAGTTAACAGCCTTGGGGGAAATGTTTTTCATTTGAAAATGAGCCTCTGCAAATCTATAATAAGGCAAATACTCCAGTTCAGCTTGTACCAAAGAGTCCAGCCCATTGGCTCATCACAAATGGAACATCAGGTAACTCTCTTGCCGCATCGCCACTCACAAGCCTTTGAGCTCTGTCTGATTCGATTATGACTGAACAAACCGGTAGTAATTTTGAATCCACTCCAGTAACAGTGTACTTTTTCAGGAAACTATGCAATACGTGGAATGTTCTAACAAAACACAGTTATTCCAACTTGGAACTAGTTTGCTTGGCACCTGAATGATCCAAGATCTACTTAACATTGTATCTGTTGCCATAAAATAATTGACAGCTATTATCGATGTATAAACAAAAGGACTACGGCTGCAGTAAGGCTACTCTCTAAGTAACGGGATGAAGGATCTGGTCCTGACTGGAGAGATCTTACACCACAGATTGTTGATATAGCTATTGAGTTGGCATTTAAAACCAAAGTGTCATTCCTGAGGGTAACATTTTAAAATGCGTGAATTGGATTCCAATATTATAACTAATAAAGGGTCAGCCTCCAACACCTGTACTCTTGGTGAACAGAACCGGACTCCACAGACCATTCCCCTGAAGACAATGATAGGCCTTGTGCAGTAAGGAGCCACCAACGTGAATACATAAGGATATCGGAATCCCACCCACAGTGATTAATAATCTTAATAGGACCTAGCTATGCCCTTCTGTAGCCCTTCGCAGGTAGCATCTGAGCATTGTACAACCAAAGAAGTGTCCGCACACACATTCCAGACAACCATTGCTCCTCCCATGGGGGTTAGACCCTAAGTCTGCAGTCCTTACTTGGCGAGTAACACTTACTCACGGGAATAGTTCCAATGAAGTCAATGGGAGTGTGTAAGTGCTACTCAATGAGTGTGAAGCTGCAGAACTGGGCCTTTGAGGGGTGTTCCTCATCCATGCAGCTGGCCAACCTCAGCTCTCATTTCCTCCCAGGGGAACTCACTGGATCTTCCCCGTCCCTGTTGCTCTGAGCAACCACGGGGCGGTCTGGGCGCCTCAAGTCAACGTGGCTGCAACTTTCCCAGGCGCTATTCCCCAGCGGGGGGCCCTGCTTACCAAGGCCTGACCTTCTCCGGAGCCTGTTTCCCATAGAAATACCCGGGGAAAACGGGCGGCCTGCCCGGGGCCACTCCCCCAGCAGAGACCCACCGACCACCCCTTCCAAGGGGGCAGGAAGGCGGCTTCTTCCTTTCCAAACACAGCACAAAATGGCTCCTCCGATCTCCGCCGTCCTCGCCGCGGGGAGGAGAGCGGCGCAGGGAAACTTTGCAAAGGGGGAAGGGGCCGGGGGGCGGCAGAGGCCAAAGGGAAGAGACAGGCGGGGCAGAGCTTTCCCCGCCCCACCATCGGACCTCTGCGGGGCTCCAGCTAGTGCACCCCCCGCCCCCCCAGCCGGGGGGCAGGAGGCAAACACCGCCCTGGGCTGCAAGGAACGCGGGGGGCTTCGCTCGGGCGCTTCATGCCGAGCCGCGTCACCTCAGCGTCCCCCGGCTGGGATCTGCGCCTCCCTCCCTGGGGTGAGCTCCGCCAGCGGGGCCACGCTAGAGTCCGGCCCGAAGCGCCTCCCATCGGCCCCGGCCCGAGCCCCCCGCCGGCAGCCCGGCCTCCCGGCCCGCTGCCCCGCCTCGGAGCTGCCCCGGGGCGGGGAGCTACACGCCTCCCCCGGCGGAACAGACCGGGCTCAACTTTGCTGACTCGGTCCCCGGGGCGCAGCCCGGTCATTCCCCGCCCCGGCCCGGTGCCGCCCCTCCCTGCAGCCCGGCCCCTGGGCCCCCTGCCCCCCGCCCCCATCGCCAGCCCAGCGCACGGGAAAACTGTGCGCAGCTACAAAACCGGAGCCCGCCCGGCCGGGGCGCGCCGGGGCGCCTCGCCGCGGCTCCTGGAGAGCGGGCAAGGGGCGGATCAGCGCCCGGGCACCCCCGGCGGGTCCCCGCCCTCCAGCAGGGCCATCCCCGGGGACCCGACAGCTCGGGCCAAGGCCCAGCCGAGCCCCGGCCGGCTCGCCCCACGGGGTTCACACCCGCAGCTTCTCTGCCGAGCCCCGGCCACTGGCCCCGAGGGAAGCCGCGGGCGGGAGGCGCCGGGCTCGGGAACCCAGAGCCCCGGCCACACGCAGTCCCTAAAGCCCCCTCCTGCCGCAGGGCTCGCAGCCGGGGTGGCCACAGCCTGGGGCAGCGCGGAGCGCACCGGCCGGTCCCCTTCCCGCGCCCCGGGAGCTGCGCCCCGCCGGCTCTGCAGCACCCCCGGCTGCGAGCGGCGGAGCGCGGGCTGCCCCTGCCATCGCCTGGAGAGCGGCAGAAGCGCAGCTGGCGGGGCGCGGGGAAAGCCCCGGTGCAGCCGGGGCCGTGGCGGGCTGGGGGCCGGGCAGCAGCTGCCTCCCCCCCCGCCCCAGCCGGGGCCAGGGAGCAGCAGCGCCCAGCGGAATTGAGCCCGGCTTCACTCTGGCATGAAACGTGGATGGGCTCCGCGGGCGGCGCTGCCCCCCGCCCCCAGGAGCCAGGGCGCTGTCCGAGGCTGGGGGAGCCGCCCCGCGCCAGCCCCCAGCCCGCGGGTCCCGTCCCTGCCCGGCGGCCCCGCCGTGCCAAGCGCACAGCCCAGTCCGGAGCCAGCTCCCCGCTGGCAAGACAGCGGCTCTACGCCTCTGCTCCGCTCCGCGGGACCCCAGTCCGCCCGCGCCCCCTTCGCCCTGGCACCCCGGGGTGCGCCCCTGCCCCGCCGGAGCCAGCCCAGGCTCTGTTCCCAGCCGGCGCGGCGAGGACCCCAGCCCCGGCCCGAGGTGGAGCGAGCCCCGGGCAGACACGAGCCTGGCACCAGAGCGGAGCCCCGGGCAGCGCGGGGAGCCCTGGCCGTGTCCGGAGAAGCTCCAGCTGCCCCCTGCTCAGACCCCCGCCCCCCCGCCCTCGCCGGAGCCGCGGCGCCCGCGGCTCCCCCAGCCCGCAATGCAGCGCGGAGCCCGGCGCGGGAGGTCGCGTTACCTGGCGCCGCTAGCCGGGAAAGACGGGGCCGGAGCGCTTCCCCCGGCAGGTGCAGCGGCGGCGCGGCGGCTCCGGGCTGTCTTCACGGGCTGGCGGCGGGCTGCCCGGTCCCTGCTCCGCCCGGGGCCAGCGCTCCGCACACGCATCCTCCGGCGGGCGGGCGGCGCCCGCGGGTCCGGCTGGGGGGCTCGCCCGGCGCAAAGCGGCGGCTCGGCTCCCGGGGAGCGGGCAGAGGCAGGGCGGCTGCACAGGCGCGCACGGCGCCGGGCGGGGGGAGGAGGGAGCGAGGGAGGGGGGGAGCCGCGCGGTCCCCCCAGCGCGCACCAGGCAGGGGCGCAGCCCGGCCAGCGCCCCGCCGCCGCCCCCACCCCGGACCCCGCGCCGCGCCCCGCGGACCGTGCGGCGGGTACCTGCGCCAGGGTAATCCGAGCCCCGCCGGGCTCCGCGAGCGGCCTCGCCCCGGATAATCCTGCGCTGAGCCCCGCGCTCCGGCTCCGGCTCCGGCTCCGGCTCCGCCGGCCAAGCGGCCCCGCTCAGGCTCCGGCCGGGGCGCCGCGGGCCGGCGACGCGCTGCCCATGGCCCCGGCAGGCGGGCGCTTGTCCTGCGCTCCGGGAGCTACAGCCGCGCTGCGCGGCCAGGCGCCGTCCTCGGGCTTCTCCCGCCGGCTCTCCGCGGCGCGGCCATGCACAGCGACCCGCCGGGCGCGGCGCTCCCCGAGCCGGGCAGCCTCAGGCGGAGCAGCCGGAGCCCCGGGCGCGGCAGAGGGGCGCAGCTGGCTGCCCTGGGTCCTTGCGCGTCTCCTCCACGGCTGCGGCAGGCTCCATCCTCCCCGCGGCGCGCTCCGGCGGCGGCGGCTGCCCGGCCCCGGGGATCCGCGGCGCTCGCTGCAGCATGAAGCCGGCTCTGCAGCCTGGTGCCAGCCCAGCCGCCGCCGGCTCCGCAGCCAGAAGGGCGATGGCGCGGCGCAGCCGGGAAAGGCGGCTCCAGCCGCAGCGGGCGGGCGGGCGCAGAGCGGCGCCGGGCGCCCCCAGCTCCGCTAAGCCGGAGACGTGTCTGCGAGCCCCGGGAGCCAGGGGCAGGGGCGCGCTGGGCAGCTCGCTAGCGCTGCCCGGCCGGTGCGCGGCGAGCCGGGGCCGCCGGGACCGGGGGAAGCCGGGAGAGCGTGTGGGCAGCGGCTGCGCCCTGGCGCGGGGAGGCGCTGCTGGCGCAGGAGTGGGCAGGGAGGGGGCGTGTCGCGGCGCCCTTCCCTGCCCGGCCGGAGGAGCCGGCAGCCACGGGCCGGGCCGAGCGGGGAGCCCCGCGCTGCCTTCCCCGGCCGCTCCCCCTGCCCTGGGGACGCCTCCCGCTCCGGGGCTGGCGCGGGGGATTCCCACCCCGGGGCTGGGCAGCGGCTGCAGCGAAAAGCCGCGCTGGGAGCGGGGTCAGCGGGCAGGGGCCGCTGGCTCTGCCCGGGCGCTGGGGGCGCTAGCCGGGCAGGAGGCTGGCGGGGGGCGCCCGGGGTTAGGGCGCCCGGGGGCTGCTCCCCGCGCAGCCCGGCCCGCCCTCGCGTCGGAGCGCACGTGGGTCTCCCCGGGGCACCTGGAGGGACCCTCTCTCCTCGGCCGGCCCTGGGGCTCGGGGCCAGTCCCCGTCCCGGGTGCGCGCAGGGGCGGGGCGCGGAGGTACCTGCGCCGGCGGCGGGTCCCCCTCCCAGCCCCGCTCGGGGGTGGGGGCTGGGGCGCCGCCGAGACGAGGGAGCCAATCAGTTAAGCAGCCTTCGCTCAAAACCGGGGCGGGGGCGAGGCGGAGCCGGAGTGAGCGCGGTGGCGGTGGAGCTGGTGGCTGTGAGGGGCCGGGCGCGCTGGCGCGGGGTCCCGGCGGAGCGGGCTGGGTCCCTGCGCTCTTCGCAGCTCTCGGGGCTGGCGGGCAGCAGCCTCGTCCGCCTCTCCGGGGCTCGCTGCTCCTCTCGGGGCAGCCGGGTCCGGGGCAGAGCGCCCGCGCGGAGCCGAGGAGAGGAGAGGGCGCCGCTGACCCCACCGCGCTCTCCGGGGACCAGGTGCGAGGGGCCGCTCGCCTGTCCTGGGAAGCCGGCCCCTTGTCTCGGACCCTCCTGGGGACACGACGTGGATACGGCTGGGAACCCGCGCCTGGGACCCGAGGCAGCTTTCGGGGCCCGGGACGGGCGCTGCGTGGACCGGACAGACACCGCTGGGGCGCGGACTCGGAGCCTGGCTTTGGGGATCGTGTCTCGCCTGCCGGCGGGGCGCTCTCCGGAGGTGTGACGGGCATCGGAGAGAGCGGGCCAGGGCAGACAGGCAGGGTCCCTGGGCTGGGCTGGGCCAGGGGACTCCCCAACCGCAGAGCCCCCCCCCCCCCCCCCCCCAGCAAACCCTGCTCTGGCACCGCTTAGGGGCTAGAAGCTACCCGTGGAGTGACTCGCCCTCTGAAGTCCGGACTGCGGTACAGGCAAGAGGTTCTGTGCTCATCTAGCCCCCTCCGGAGGGTGGCACGACAGTGCCCAGGGCCAATTCCCATCCCCGGGCCTGGGAGGCTGTTTGCGTCAGGGGGATTTCTTGTACTGTCCATCCTGAGGGGAACCGTGTGCTGGAGCCGACGGCAATCCCGGCTGTAGGTGGCTGCAAAGACAGATGCAGCCTGGGGGAGACAATGCAGGAACTAGCTGTAATGAGATTGCTACTCTGCTCTGCACCAGCCTCAGACCCCTAGGTGTTCTCTGGACAAGGTGTGGGCGGGGTCTACTGAAGTCAACTGAAGAGGAAACCGAAACCATCACCTACAATAACCCCGGAGGATCATTTCTTTCAGAATGTAGCAGCCTGATTCTGCTGTCCTGGAGCAGGTAACAGGCCGTGGGTTCACAGGCAGGCATGCCTGAGGTCACAAAGGGGTCAGGGGCCTGCTTTCCACAAGTGACTGGTGGTTTGTTTGTGCCTTGTTTGGATCCACAACTAGAGATGCCTAGAAGTGGCCTTCTGTTTCCTCCAGCCAGTGCTGAGCCCCGCCCCCTGAATCAGGCCTTTCAAGGGGGCGAGCTGCGGGCCCAAAATTACAGATCATGCTGGACAATGTAGGCCTCAGCTGTTAGCTGATCGCCCAATACAGCAGCAGAGGAGAGTACCGCCGACCGCCTCTCCATCCTGAAGCGCTTGTGCCAAACAGCCAGACTGTGTATTGTTCATGTTCCAGGCTTAGTGCTCTTCTGGGGGGAGGGAAAAGCAAACACCATTTCAAACGTGTGGGGTGCGTTTGTTGGGGGGAGGGGCGGTCCACGCTCCCACAGCAGCATCAGGAACACTTAGGGCCCCACCCTGCAGTCTCTTCTGACCCGTCTGCCAGGGCTGCGTCAAGCCCATCTCTGACTAGTGGAGGGTTGCAGCAGTAGCTTATGTCTGCTTACGTTGACCTCATTATTTATCTGACAAATGTACCTGCAGAATTCGCTTACAACGTCTCAGGCGTGAGAGGAATGACAAGGAGAGAGAAAGTGCCAACAGTGTAAACACTTCCAGAGAACCACGGCTGACCTGCATGACTGATTCATGTCTCTGCATGTAGTTTGCATAAGCAGGGCATCTTCCTGGGTCACTTTTCCCCATGATTGACAAGTCTGCCCCTCCTAAGGTCTGTCGAATGACCCAGGACAATCATCTTAAATTCCTCGCTCTATCGAGACTAATAGGAAAAGTGATGGTTTGGAGTAGGCTCTGAATTCTGTGGCAACCACTCGATACTTCAGTGACTATTTCTGGAGCTCTAACCATTTTGAGTGTGTGTGTGGAGATTGTATTTAGATTTAATCTCAGCAGACTCTGGAGTAACATCACTTTGAGCTGCATGGCTGTTACCCCTCTTCTAGTCTAGCAGGTAGTTGTACTTTATAGTTGGCAGAATGTACCGCTGTTGTTAGACTTCCATAGCTCCACTCTAAACCAAGTAAGCGTAAAACTTTGTAGGGTTGTATCTGACAAAGTGACTTTAATTGCAGAAAAAGGTAAAAGATTTATTTCATGACAGCTCAGTGGTTTGAGCATTGGCCTGCTAAACCCAGGGTTGTGAGTTCAATCCTTGAGGGGGCCATTTGGGGATCTGGGGCAAAAATTGGGGATTGGCCCTGCTTTGAGCAGGGGGTTGGACTAGATGACCTACTAAGGTCCCTTCCAACCCTGATATTCTATGATTCTATGAAGTGGTTTTAACATATCTCTGCTGACTCTTAAATGATGCATGCTTCAGCATTATGAGAACTAAACAGAAAATACTAACACACGAAGAGAAAACACACACACACACACACACACACACCAAAACGGCAAATGTCTCCTGAAACCACCAACACATTTTCCTCCCCGTACCACGTTGCTAGACTCTGGTCAGGAAAACGGGCAGTTCTTTCTCCAGACATGTCAAGTGAAAACCTAAAACTTGTGGCTGAAAACAACCCCAGAACTCTGTTTTATGGTGATTTTTTGTTAGTGGAAATAGACACCCTCTGCAAAAAGTTTTGTTTCCTCAAAAGCACCATTTCCCCTCTGGGGTGTGAGATCTTTCACCCACCTCACACTCACACCACCTACTCTCCTCTTGGTGCCGCTTGAGGGCCCAGGATACCCTGGGCCTGCCGGGGCAGGGCAGGACCTTCACCTGCTCCCCAGATCTGAGAAGGGGGATGGGAGAGGGGCCAGCAGCTCCCCAGCCATGGCAGAGTGCTCCATGGGAGGGGGGAGCAGAGAACTCCCCAGGAGCGGAGGGCAGAGGCAGGCCCAGGTTTATGCAGCGGCTCTGACGGGCTTCCTTTCCCCAGCTCGAGGGATTCCGTGTGTGGAGTGGGACACCCCAGTCCTGAGGAGGAGGGTGGGAAAGGCAGATGGGCTGAGCCCTGCACTGGCACACATGAGGGAAGCTTGTGGCCCCTGATGTCACATTTCTACACGTCCACAAGAGAGATTTTGCTCTGTGATGGAAAATGCCCCAGTCGCAGCCCTTGGGGACGGGTGAGGGCCGATGCTGGTGACCCCCAGCTCCTCGGCAGCAAAAGGTGAGAGCTTCGGGCAGCCTGGTGCTGGAGACAGCTGCCAGGTCGGCTCCCCCTCTCCATCCGGCAGGAGTTGGCAGGGCTCCCGCAAGCCTCACCTGTCCAGGATGTTACCCCATTTGGAGCAAAGCCCCTGCTGCTAGAGCCAGGGGTGGAGTGTTGGTTTTTCAATAAAGGCAACGTTTCTGGCCCCTGGGGAGCAGGAGAAGCTGTGAACCCCAAAGGACCTAAAGCCAGAAGGAAAATTTAAAAAGCAAAAGGGGGGTGGGGTGTTTGTTAACTCATGATTTATAAGCCAATCACCTGGCTCGTCTGGCAGCAGGTGTGGGGGAGGGGAGCGTTTGAATTGATTTTTAAGGGTTGCGGTTGGCATGACTGAACTTGTGAGCTGTGTGGAAACCTCCTGCAGACCCCAACTCAGCGCCCTGCCCTACGGCTGCAGGCCAGGTCGCACTCGAGTCTGCTTGGGAACTAACCTGTTCCCTCCCCTTTCCCCGTCTCTTCACCTCCGCTTCAGTCCACCTGCCTTCCCTCTCCTCCCTACCCTGTGCCTCCCCCCCGTCCCCTTCCCATTTAGCGGATCCCCTCCTAGCTACCTCCCCCTAATGCATCATCATGACATTTGCTGCCATTCCACCGTTCACTCTGTTTGCGTGTTACCCTGCCCGCCCCCCCCCCAACGTCCATCCAGTCAAGTGATGCTGTAAGCTCCTCAGGGCGGGGACCTCCACGGTTGTACAGCGCCTAGCACAGCGGGGGCCAGTGCTTGGTTGATGCTTTGGCACGACATGGATAATAACAACGTAATGCTGAGAGCTGCTTTCCAGCTCTGAACCCCTCCCCTTCCGTCTCACTGTGCACCCCTGAGCCATGGCTCCCTGCTTTGGCTCTGTTCCGTTCACCGAGGCTGGTGGTGTTTACAATGTTCCCCATCAAAAAGTGACCATCCTCTCTGCTGGCGGGACGGTGCCAGGGGGCAGCTGTGTGCTCTCCGTGGGCACCTGCTGCTACCCTGCTCCCACTCTTGGTGCCTGCGTGGGGAGGAGCCAGGGATGGGGCTAGCTGCAAGTGGGGCAGACCCACAGGCAGGGGCGTGTATCTGGGGGGTGGAAGGGAGGAAGTGGGGAACTGACGCGCTGGAGATGGCAGAGAGGGAAACAGAAAAGCCCTTCAGCACATCACTGACCATGTCCAGTATTCACTCCCCCCAGAACCCTACTGTCTGAGCCTCAGAGAAAAGGCTCACCGTGCTCTTCTCCTTCCTGGTAACGAGTGGCCTGAGTTAGCGCTGTCGGCGTTTGCCCAAAGCCGTTCTCTGACCTCCTGCTCAGCCTCTTCTAACAACGAACGTCGCAGCCTCCCTGAATGATTAGAAACACGACACCGAGTTTGTGCCCAGAGAACAAGCTGGGGGGCGGGTAGAACTAACCTGAACCCCTTCCCAGACCCAGTGCGGGAACTGCTACTGACCAGATGAGAGTCACCCCGCCCCTGCCCACACCCTGACAAACGTGGCATGCAGGGAGCCGGGGGGTGTTGGGGGTGGAATCAACCCCCAGCACAGAGGCAGGTCGGCCCTCGTTGGCTGTTCTTCCAGCCCCGACCCTAGAATAAAGGCCTTGACCCCTGTGTGCTCATACCCCACCCCCGCAGCCAATGGCCAATATCATCCCCGGGGGCTGGAGCGCGCAGACCCCAGTGTGACTGTTCGTGGGCACTGGGCCCCCATGTGCAGCCATCCAGCCACTGTAGCAGAACCGTGCGATTCCATTGCACTAGTGGGGTCTTCTGGGGCTCCCCATTGGCTGTGTGGGTCTCACCACAAGGCCAGGTCTCCCGCAAAGACAATATGCCCTGGAGGGATGGGACCATCCACCCCCCTGCTGCTATCTGGCCTGCAGCAGCCTCAGTTTCTGCACCCATCCTTCACAGCATGTGGGGGGGTTGTCTGGCACCCCACTGCCCACAGCCTGGCCCTTCCTGCCACATCCCCTCTCTCTTCTCCGGCTGGGGAGGCCAGTGGAAAAGGTTCCTGGGGACACCCATGGCAAAGGGCCCTGCACCCCCTGGGAGGTCGCTCTGAGCCTCTGCCCCAAACATTCAGGGCCCATCAAGGCCCTTCTTGGGTGGCAGGGTTTGGTTATTCACCTGCATCAAGTGTGGTGCGTGTCCAGCTGCTCGGTTACCAGGGCTGGCAGCTCCCCCATGAATCTGGGTTCCCCAGACATGGCCACGGCCCTTGTCCGGCCGGGGGGCTGAGGCCAGGCTGGCTACCCAGGCCCAAAGCGTAAGCACGACAGCGTGGGGTGTCAGAGTGAGGGGAGGCGAGAAGAGCTGCTAGGAGCGTCCCGCCCCCCTGGGATCTCAGCCCACACCCGGCAATCAGCGTTGGCAGCCCCTGTGCCGGCAGTGAGCCCTTAACACCGCTCCATGCAGCTGGGACTCCTCATGCCCACTAGTTGCCATCCCACCTTTGTCCAGATTCCAGGCTGATCATCACCCGGGCCTCCCAGCCTGTCCCTGGACAGTTTGTTCTGTATTTCCTGTATTGCTCTTCTCCGTTCACCTGCAGCCTGCTAGGCCGGTGTGCTCTGCTAGCTGAAGGGGAGCTGGTCCAGGTTGGGACGGACCAGAAGGCTGCTGCGAGCAGACGTCAGTCACCACGTTGATCGCTTCCTGAGAGCACAGCAGAGCGCCCCTTGGATTCAACACCGCTCAACAAGCTGCAGCAGTCTGTGCAAAACAGTACGTCAGGCCCTGGGCTCCCCTTCCCGGGTCCCAGCACTGTCTACGCTGCCATGTGAGCCCAGGGTCAGTGGGACTCCAACCATGTTAGGGAACTCTGGGCTCGAGCATCTACACTGGCTTTAACCCCGACATTAAAACTTTTCTAACCCATGCATGAAGCTAGAACTCTGGTGTCCACACTGCAGTGTGCGGACCCGCGTAAAAGTAAAGCTATCCCAGAACCCCTAGCACCGTCCTCACCCTGCCAATAGGTCACTCTAGCACTAGGGCCATGGTGCACAGTGGGAAAAATTTCCTGGCTGCCCTGCACGTAACAGGAAGTTTGAACAGCCTGCCAACCCGTTTTCAACAGAGCAGATCGCAGATTGCTGGGGTAGAGAGGACTAAGGAAGTGTCCCATGGAATTGTGGGATAATTCTGGATGTCTGCTGGGATCAGAGTCAACCGCAGCTGCAACTACACTGCAAAGCCATAGGGCTAGGACTCTGGGTCCTGGCTAGACTTGAACTCGGACCCTCCAGCCCTTCAAGGTCCTGGGTCCGAGCTCTGGGTTAGCACAATTGCAGTGTAGACACAAGGTGGGAATTAGGCTTGAACCGGGGCTCAAGCATGGCTTATATCACAGTGTAGACATACCCTTAGAGACACTGAGGGTCTGTTGAGATACAACCAGCGCTTTACATCAGCACAGATGCACAACTGGAACATTTCTCCACCACATCCTTAGGCAAGTTGTTCCAGTGGTTAATTATCCTCACTGTTAAAATAACTGCATGTCATTTCTAGTCTGAACTTGTCTAGTTTCAGCTTCAACAGGATCCTGGTCTACCTTTTACTGTTAGATTAAGGAGACCCTGAATATCAGAAATCTCTTTCCCATGTAGCTATTTATTGGCCTTGCTCAAGTTACCGCTCACCTTTCTCTTGGATAAACTGAACAGATTGCGCTGCATACATCTTTCACTGTAAGGCTTTTCTTCCAGACGTCATGTCATTCTTGTGCCTCTTTTCTGAACCCTTCTGAGTTTTCAACATTCTGTCTGAACTGACGACAGCAGAACTGGACACTGCATCCAGTAGTGGTCTCACTAACACAAAGGTAATACCATCTTGATCTTCCCCCGCTTATACCTCCAAGACTCATGTTTACCCTCTTAGCTACAAGATCACATGGGGATCTTGTGTTCAGCTGGTTATCAACCATTGCCCCTAAATGCCGACTTTGCATTTCAGGTTTGTCTCCCACCTTGTAAGTGTGACCTATATTTTTTCTTCCTAGCTGTACATCCTTGCATCACAGAGGGACACTATGGTCTAGATAATACAGCCCTGATGAGCAAGGGGAGCAGAATTTGGCCCGTGTTTTTTTTCTGTTTGTCCCATGAATAACAAACTATTATTATTTACTATCGACATGGCTGTAGCACCTGGAGGCCCAGATCTGGGAGAGGGACCAATTGCACTAGGCAGGACAAACTAACAAATTTGTGTAAATTAGAAGCTTAATTAAGAATCCTCATCTCTCCACCACCACCCTATTGCCTGCCACAGCGTGAGGTTTGGAGACAAGTTTATTTCCTCTCCTGGGCCCTTCGTCTGCCTTGTCTCTTTAGAGTGTGCGTCAGGACAGAGACTGGGCTTGTCTGCGCAGCACCAGTGACGCGCTGGAGGGGTGTGATTTGTAAAGGGCTCTAACATGTTACGCCCTTACTGTGCCAGGTACCCCCTGCTGGCACCCAAAAAGGGACCGAGTTCTCATTCACTAGGGACCTGGTAGATAGAGCACCTCGCAGGCCGTACTCGGGGTAGTCGCTAGTGTGCTTTACAAATCATACCCCTCTCATGCGCTTTGCCACACCACGTAGACAAGCCCTTTCTCTGGATTTGTTCAGTGCCTGGCCCAATGGGGCCGGTGTCTGATTCGGTACCTCTGGGTGCTAGGGTAATATCCATAATTAATCACAGTGATAGAGCACGCGGGCAGAGGGAGAATCACATGCCGAAATTCCTGCAAGAGAGAGAATCCATTCCAAAGCCTGAACATGAGAAGTGGGTAACTGTAATTTTCTTCATAATACACTGCTGAGCCTCATCCAAAACTAGTGGGACCCACAGCATTTACTCAGCCTTGCAACAAGCACATTCAATCCCCTAATCATCAAAATGCCAACTGCACTGGTCTGCAGAGGAGGTGGGATTTGGGTTTCTGGTGGTTGTTTTTTTCTTTTCTCCCTAAGTGGTAAGTTGGGAATTGCAAAACATTTCTGGCACAGACTGCCTAGTGATTCTTTCTTTCTCTAAAATAAAAGCAGTTAAACATGTTGAGTTCCCCCAGTATTTTCCCAGGGAAGTTTTTTCCCCACTTTAAATTCTTCCTTCTGTAAGATGGGGGAGCTCTTGCATTGTACAAAAGCGAAAACTGTGGCTGGATCATACTAGTTACTAAGTACTATATTTTCATTAAAGCTGTTTGCGGGGTATGAATTAGGTGTAAACCCTTTCAGAGTGTATCACATGACACTGTAACTAGTGTATGCTTCTTTATGAAATGAAGTTTATCCACATTAGAGCCTCCATTTATTACAGTTATCAGCCAAGGAGGAATTGCTTGAATTATAGACCTAAATTCCAGCTCCCTTCCAAATGAGAAACCCCTTATGCAGAGTTACTCCTCTTAATTTTATTTTAGGCAACTTTATATCAAATTACTCATCTGCGCTGCATTTGTCTAATGTTAATACATCACCATCACAGCTTGATTTCACTCTCCTAGCCAGGGTGTTGCTAATGGCAGTATTTATGACTGACCAATGATGTATCAGTATATTGCTCTGGGGATACAAAATGTTGATGAGGTTGCACCAGGGATGAATTTGGCCTTACACACTTTTGCTTTTCAGTGCAACTGAAACTGAAAGCTGGTAATGTTTGAAAGCAGATGCTTTACTTCTGTAGTGCACCCCTGTTCTCGTCAGAGTTAGCCCTTATTTTAAAATAAAATGTAATCTGTATATCTAATCTTCTTTTGAACTACATGTGTTATTAATTCATGATTGGAAGAACTTGTACAGTTTCTGCTTGAAAATGAGGATATTCCAGATGTATTTATTTGTGAGAAACAGTCCTTTGAATGAAATAAAATACTTGTGTATCCATGTTTCTAGACACCAGAATTCTACTGCCATACTCATATAATGAATATTTGGAAATGTCTGTTAATCATAGAATCATAGACTCTCAGGGTTGGAAGGGACCTCAGGAGGTCATCTAGTCCAACCCCCTGCTCAAAGCAGGACCAACCCCAACTAGATCATCCCAGCCAGGGCTTTGTCAAGCCTGACCTTAAAAACCTCTAAGGAAGGCGATTCAACCACCTCCCTAGGTAACCCATTCCGGTGCTTCACCACCCTACTAGTGAAAAAGTTTTTCCTAATATCCAACCTAAACCTCCCCCTCTGCAACTTGAGACCATTACTCCTTGTTCTATCATCTTCTACCACTGAGAATAGTCTAGATTCATCCTCTTTGGAACCCCCTTTCAGGTAGTTGAAAGCAGCTATCAAATCCCCCCTCATTCTTCTCTTCTGCAGGCTAAACAATCCCAGTTCCCTCAGCCTCTCCTCATAAGTCATGTGCTCCAGCCCCCTAATCATTTTTGTTGCCCTCCGCTGGACTCTTTCCAATTTATCCACATCCTTCTTGTAGTATGGGGCCCAAAACTGGACACAGTACTCCAAATGAGGCCTCACCAGTGCTGAATAGAGGGGAATAATCACGTCCCTCGATCTGCTGGAAATGCCCCTACTTATACAGCCCAAAATGCCGTTAGCCTTCTTGGCAACAAGGGCACACTGTTGACTCATATTCAGCTTTTCGTCCCCTGTAACCCCTAGGTCCTTTTCTGCAGAACTGCTGCCCAGCTATTCGGTCCCTAGTCTGTAGCAGTGCATGGGATTCTTCCGTCCTAAGTGCAGGACTCTGCACTTGTCCTTGTTGAACCTCATCAGATTTCTTTTGGCCCAATCCTCTAATTTGTCTAGGTCCCTCTGTATCCTGTCCCTACCCTCCAGTGTATCAACCACTCCTCCCAGTTTAGTGTCATCTGCAAACTTGCTAAGGGTGCAGTCCACACCATCCTCCAGATCGTTGATGAAGATATTGAACAAAACCGGCCCCAGCACCGACCCTTGGGGCACTCCACTTGATACCGGCTGCCAACTAGACATGGAACCATTGATCACTACCCGTTGAACACGACCATCCAGCCAGTTTTCTATCCACCTTACCGTCCATTCATCCAGCCCATACTTCCTTAACTTGCTGGCAAGAACACTGTGGGAGACTGTATCAAAAGCTTTGCTAAAGTCAAGAAATAGCATATCCACTGCTTTCCCCTCATCCACAGAGCCAGTTATCTCATCATAGAAGGTAATTAGGTTAGTCAGGCATGACTTGCCCTTGGTGAATCCATGCTGACTGTTCCTGATCACTTTCCCCTCCTTTAAGTGGTTCAGAATTGATTCCTTGAGGACCTGTTCCATGATTTTTCCAGGGACTGAGGTGGGACTGACTGGACTGTAGTTCCCTAGATCTTCCTTCTTCCCTTTTTTAAAGATGGGCACTACATTAGCTTTTTTCCAGTCATCCGGGACCTCCCCCGATTGCCATGATTTGTCAAAGATAATGGCCAATGGCTCTGCAATCACATCGGCCAACTCCTTTAGCACCCTCGGATGCAGTGCATCTGGCCCCATGGACTTGTGCTCGTCCAGCTTTTCTAAATAGTCCCGAACTACTTCTTTCTCCACAGAGGGCTGGTCACCTCCTCCCCATACCGTGCTGCGGAGTGCAGCCGCCTGGGAGCTGACCTTGTCTGTGAAGACAGAGGCAAAAAAGCATTGAGTACACTAGCTTTGTCCACATCCTCTGTCACTAGGTTCCCTCCCTCATTCAGCAAGGGGCCCACACTTTCCTTGACTTTCTTCTTGTTGCTCACATACCTGAAGAAACCCTTCTTGTTACTCCTAACATCTCCGGCTAGCTGCAACTCCAAGTGTGATTTGGCCTTCCTAATTTCACTCCTGCATGCCTGAACAATATTTTTATACTCCTCCCTAGTCGTTTGTCTAATCTTCCACTTCTTCTAAGCTGCCTTTTTGTGTTTAAGACAAGCAAGGATTTCACTGTTAAGCCAAGCTGGTCGCCTGCCATATTTACTTTTCTTTCTACACATCGGGATGGTTTGTTCCTGCAACCTCAATATGGATTCTTTAAAATACAGCCAGCTTTCCTCGACTCCTTTCCCCCTCATGTTATTCTCCCAGGGGACCTTGCCCATCAGTTCCCTGAGGGAGTCAAAGTCTGCTTTTCTGAAGTCCAGGGTCTCTGTTCTACTGCTCTCCTTTCTTCCTTGTGTCTGGATCCTGAACTCTACCATCTCATGGTCACTGCCTCCCAGGTTCCCATCCACTACTGCTTCCTCTACTATTTCTTCCCTGTTTGTGAGCAGCAGGTCAAGAAGAGCTTTCCCCCTAGTTGGTTCCTCCAGCACTTGCACCAGGAAATTGTCCCCTACACTTTCCAAAAACGTCCTGGATTGTCTGTGGACCGCTGTATTGCTCTCCCAGCAGATATCGGGGTGATTAAAGTCACCCATGAGAACCAGGGTCTGTGATCTAGTAACTTCTGTTAGTTGCTGGAAGAAAGCTTCGTCCACCTCATCCCCCTGGTCTGGTTGTCTGTAGCAGACTCCCACCACGACATTACCTTTGTTGCTCACATTTCTAAATTTAATCCAGAGACTCTCAGGTTTTTCTGCAGTTTCATACTGGAGCTCTGAGCAGTCATACTGCTCTCTTACATACAACGCAACTCCCCCACCTTTTCTGCCCTGCCTATCCTTCCTGAACAGTTTATATCCATCCATGACAGTACTCCAATCATGTGAGTTATCCCACCAAGTCTCTGTTATTCCAATTACATCATAATTCCTTGACTGTGCCAGGACTTCCAGTTCTCCCTGCTTGTTCCCCAGGCTCCTTGCATTTGTGTATAGGCATTTAAGATAACTCACCGATTGTCCTGCTGTCCCAGTATGGGGCAGGAGCCGTCCCCTCTTGCACTCACCTACTTGTGCTTCCTCCCGGTATCCCACTTCCCCACTTACCTCGGGGCTTTGGTCTCCTTCCCCCGGTGAACCTAGTTTAAAGCCCTCCTCACTAGGTTAGCCAGCCTGCTTCCAAAGATGCTCTTCCCTCTCTTCGTCAGGTGGAGCCCATCTCTGCCTAGCACTCCTTCTTGGAACACCATCCCATGGTCAAAGAATCCGAACCCTTCTCTCCGACACCATCTGCGTAGCCATTCGTTGACTTCCACGATTCGACAGTCTCTACCCCGGCCTTTTCCTGCCACAGGGAGGATAGACGAGAACACCACTTGCGCCTCAAACTCCTTTATCCTTCTTCCCAGAGCCACATAGTCTGCAGTGATATGCTCAAGGTCATTCTTGGCAGTATCATTGGTGCCCACGTGGAGAAGCAGGAAGAGGTAGCGATCTGAAGGCTTAATGAGTCTCGGCAGTCTCTCCGTCACATCACGAATCCTAGCCCCTGGCAAGCAGCACACTTCTCGGTTTTCCCGGTCAGGGCAGCAGATAGATGACTCAGTCTCCCTGAGGAGAGAGTCCCCGACCACCACCACCCTCCTCCTCCTCTTGGGAGTGGTGGTCGTGGAACCCCCATCCCTAGGACGGTGCATCTCATGCCTTCCAATGGGTGGAGTCTCCTTCCGCTCTGTTCCCTCAGATGTATCATTCACTCCACTCTCTGCACTAGTACCTGTGGAGAGAACATCTGAATCGGCGTTTCTGGTACATGGACTTGTCTCGTACTCTTTCCTCTTCTGGAGGTCACATGCCTTAGCCTTTCTTTCCTTAGCCTTTTACGAAATACATTTTCTTATCTCTCGTTCAGGTTTTGATAATTTTTAGACATAAGCTTAGAAACTAATCAAATTAGTGCTAGGTTTCTATGAATAATAAATATCACATTCATTATGATTTAATTTTATATGGAGGATAGTGAAATTGTATTGATTATATGGCAGTAAACATTCATTTTTTTCTAGTTACTAAATGGCTACCTTTCTTAATGTTAATGTTGTTTTAAACTCTTTTTTTTTTAATCCCTTCATTAGATTAACACTTTTTTGGGACGATCAGTCATTAATTTACTAAATGGAGACACGTCTCAGTAATAAATAATGAAAGCTTTTGCTTAAAATAACTTTCATATAAATGACTCACCCAAAAGTATTTTGAAAAGTTTGATATGAGGTTAGTCTAAGACCCGCTATGACCCTTTCTCCCTCCTCAGCGCCACAGTGAGCATATACAAGGGGGCCCTGATGAAATCCCATCTCCCAAAGAGAACAACAGCTCTGAGGTGGGCCTAGTGTAGCGACGATCTGGGATTGCAATTCCCCTCGCCGTTACCCCCACGAATACTTGGCTGGGGGATGCTGTTTACCATGGCTGGTTTTCTGGTCCCTGCATCCATTCAGTTTGGCTCCCGGCTCTACGTTAATGAGGCCATTCATATCCAAGACACAAGCTGGTTGAGTCCTAGGTAGGAGGATTAGAAGGAAGGAAGGAGTTGGCAGAAGGAAACCGTGCGGGAGGGAGAAAGTGACTCATTGGCATAGCCGTGAGCACTTTGGTTTGATTGATTTATTTATGTAGCATTTGCGCATTGGCCAAGCCAATCAATAGCGTTCTTAGCAGCCGAGTGGCGCTCTTAGAGACCACCGCTGAATTGGGTCAGCGGGCACCCCTCGACAACGTGTGTCATTGTTTGAGTTGAGCCGCAGCTGCAGCTTGGATTGTCTCGAAGACCCCACTCAAGAACTGTTACCACTCAAGAAAGTGATCTTGGGGTCATTGTGGATAGTTCTCTGAAATCTTCCACTCAATGGGCAGGGGCAGTCAAAAAAAGTAACAGAATGTTGGGAATCATTAAGAAAGGGATAAATAATAAGACAGAAAATATCACATTGCCTCTATATAAATCCATGATATGCCCACATCTTGAATACTGCGTGCAGATGTGGTCACCTCATCTCAAAAAAGATCTATTGGAATTGGAAAAGGTTCAGAAAAGGGCAACAAAAAGTATTAGGGGTATGGAACAGCTTCGTTATGAGGCGAGATTAAGAAGACTGGGACTTTTGAGCTTGGAAAAGAGACCACTAAGGGGGGATATGATAGAGGTCTATTAAATCATGACTGGTGTGGAGAAGGTAAATAAGTAAGTGTTAATTACTCCTCATAACACAAGAACTAAGGGTCACCAAATGAAATTAATAGGCAGCAGGTTTAAAACAAACAAAAGGAAGTATTTCTTCACAAAACACAGTCAACTTGTGGAACTCCTTGCCAGAGGGTATTGTGAAGGTCAAGACTATAACAGGGTTCAAAGGAGACCTAGCTAAATTCATGGAGGATAGGTCCTTCAATAGCTATTAGCCAGGATGGCAGGGATAGTATCCCTAACTTCTGTTTGCCAGAAGCTGGGAATGAGCGACAGGGGGTGGATCACTTGATGATTCCCTATTCTGTTAATTCCTTCTGGGGCACCTGGCATTGGCCACTGTCAGAAGACAGGATCCTGGGCTAGATGGATCTTTGGTCTGACCCTGTGTGGCCCTTCTTCTGTTCTCCTTTTAGAAATCATTTCCTCATACAGGTACTTGTAGACTGCAATCAAATTGCCTCTTAAACTTCTTTTGGATAAAATGAATAGCTTGAGTGTCTTTAGTCTCTCAGTAGGAGTTAGATTTGCTAGCCCTTGAATCATTCATGTAGCTCTTTTCTGAACGCTTTCCCATTTTTCAAAATCCTTTTCAAAGTACGGACCCCGGAACTGGACACAGTATCCAGTAGTGATCTCACTGATGGTGTTTACCTCCCTTCCACTTGCTAGTCCCCTGCTTATACAGTCAAGGGTTATATTCGCACTATTAGCTACAGTGTCACCTTAGGAGCTTGTGTTCAGTGGGTAATGGTATTACGATGATGATAGCTCCCCACTGTGCTTGTGCACATTTACAATAAAGGACAGTCACTGCCCCAACAGACCTTGCAGTCTATCCAATCTCCTATAAGAGAGAAATCAGACGGGTGGTGTGGGGCAGAGAGATCGGAAAGAAGAGAAACACAAACTTTGGGATCTCATGTAAAACTTACTGTTAATGCCCTTTGAGCAATGATTTGATACAGTGGCTCAAATTTACCCTGGAGTAACTCCATTAAAACCAATGGGTTACATCAGGAATTAATTTGGCCTAATACTCCCATAGCAAAATTGTACTCTTACCTGCATTGAAGAGCTGGTTTTTGGCAGGTATCTTGTTCAGCAAAAATGGAATGGAGTGTTCCATCGAATGGGGGGGATGAAAAGGGAAGAGGCTTAGCAGCCACTGACTATGCAACCACCTCATCGACGTGGGAAGTTTCTAGTTTGGAAACAAAATGAAAAAGGAGGCCGGTAATACCAACCCTGCACAAGAGAGATTGGGACAAAATCTGGTGAGGGCTCCCTCTTTCTGAACAGCTACAATTCAAGCCAACAAACTCTCAGTTTCCTTTCACGTCTGTTGCGCGTGCAGCATTCCCCAGAGGAATATTAAATGACAGATGTGTATGTGGAAGCGGCAGGTCAGAGGAAAGTATAAAGTGAGACAGGGTTTGGGATGTTTGCACAGATCTTTTACAGACAGTGGAACCATGTTAGCAGGAAAGGTTGCAAGACTCCTGCCCAGGATAGCAAAAGCCTGGTGGTCAGGCTACTTATATAAGAGGGGAGAGACCTGGGTTCAAGTCCCTGCTCCAAAATCAGACGGACGAAGGACTTGAATTTAGGGCTCCCACCCAGGGCCATCCCAAGCTATTCTGGGGCCCTATACAGCCCCCAGCAGGGGGGCTGTGTGGGGCACCAGGCCTCCATGGGGGTGGGGGGGCGGGGCTGGCTTTGGGGACAGGGGGGAACCACTCCACAGCACTCACCGGCAGCGCGGCTGGGGCCGGGTCGCTGCACTTCCTGCCGCCGGTGAGTGCAGGCCCGGCCCTGCTGCAGAGCTCAGGGGAGTGGGGGGCAGGGCTGGGGCGGGAAGAGGCGGGACTGGGGTGGGGGCCACGGGAAGAGGAGGAGCAGGGGCTGGAGCAGCACGTAGCTGCGCAGGGCACCAGGAATGTGGTGCCCCAAGTGTCCTGGTGCCCGACACAGCTGCATACTTTGCGTATGTGTAAGGACGGCCCTGCTCCCACCTCCCTGTCGAGTGCCGAAACCACCAGGCTATTGGGAATAAGGGGGCCTCAAGTCGGCACCTCCTAAGTTTGGTGAACCTAGCCTGACATTTTGGATGGATTGATTGATTTCTTTTGACTGAACCAAATTGCCAAAATGAACACAAATCCATGACCTGTTTACATTGACTCAAGTATGCATTTTTGAAGGGAAAATGTTTTGGCTGAAAAACCAAGCTTACATCGTGACAGGGCTGGCCAGGGCTGAGCCCCGGCACCTCTGGGCCTGGCAGTTCCTAGCCCCGGCACCTCTGGGTTTGCTGTGTCACTTATGAAAGTAAAAAAATTGCATGAGCCCCATCACCTCTTTCATTCCAAATTTATGGAATCATAGGCCAGGAAGGGATCTCGAGAGGTCTCTAGTCCAGGCCCCTGCACTCAAGGCAGGACCAAGTATTGTCTAGACCATCCCTGACAGGTGTTTGTCTAACCTGCTCTTAAAAATCACCAGTGACAGAGATTCCACAACCTCCCAAAGCAATTCATTCCAGTGCTTAAATACCCTGACAGGAAGTTTTTCCTAATGTCCAACCTAAACCTCTCTTGCTGCAGTTTAAGCCCATTGCTTCTTTTCCTATTTTCAGAGGTTAAGGAGAACAATGTTTCTCTCTCTTCCTTGTAAACAGCCTTTTCTGTACTTGAAACCTGTGATCATGTCCCCCATCAGACTTCTCTTTTCCAGACTAAACAAACCCAATTGTTTCAATCTTCCCTCCCAGGTCATGTTTTCTAGACCTTTAATCATTTTTGTTGCTCTTCTCTGGACTTTCTCCAATTTGTTCACAGCTTTCCTGAAATGTGGTGCCCAGAACTGGACACAATACCCCAGTTGAGGCCTAATCAGCGCAGAGTAGAGCGGAAGAATTACTTCTGGTGTCTTACTGACACCACTCCTGCTTATACATCCCAGAATTATGTTTTCTTTTTTTCAAACAGTGTTACACTGTTTAGCTTGTGATCCACTATGACCCCCAGACTCCTTTCCACAGTACTCCTTCCTAGGCAGTCATTTCCCATTGTGTATGTGTGCAACTGATTGTTCCTTCCTAAGTGGAGTACTTTGCATTTGTCCTTATTGAATTTCATCCTATTGACTTCAGACCCTTTCTCCAGTTTATCCAGATCATTTTGAATTTTAATACTATCCCCCAAAGCACTTGCAACCCCTCCCAGCTAGGTATCATCTACAAACTTTATAAGTATACTCTCTGTGCCATTATCTAAATCATTGATGAAGATATTGAACAGAACTGGACCCAGAACTGATCCCTGCAGGGCCCCGCTCGATATGCCCTTCCAGCTTGACTGTGAACTACTGATAACTACTCTCTGGGAATGGTTTTCCAACCAGTTTAATGCACTCACCTTAAAGTAGCTCCATCTAGGTTGTATTTCCCTAGTTTGTTTATGAGAAGGTGAGACAATACCAAAAGCCTTATGAAAGTCAATATATACCACATCTATCACTTCGCCCCATCCACAAGGCATGTTACCTTGTCAAAGAAAGCTACTAGGTTGGTTTGACATAATTTGTTCTTGACCAATCCATGCTGACTCTTACTTAACACCTTATCATCTACTAGGTGTTTGCAAATTTATTGCTTAATGATTTGCTCCATTATCTTTCCGGGTACTGAAGTTAAGCTGACTGGTCTGCTGAAAATTATACACTGCTGAAAAGTTTTGCCCAGCTCTACTTCTAACGTACCTATTTACTTGATTTCTGTTTGTCCAGCTAAATTTGCCATGTTAGCTCCCAGACGGTTTTATTATTCTAGAAATTATAACACGACAGCAATGCATGTGTGAATAGCAGCCAGCTATTTCGTGAGAAATGATTGCTTCTAAAAATAGAAAATCCATTTTTCCATAGGCTCAGAACACAGGGGATTATGAAAATACAAAACCTAAATAAAGTCAGAGGATACATTTTAAATATTCATTCAATACATTGGAAAAAATAAACATGAAGCAGCAAAGGGAAATTATAGCTCTGGAAAAGGTGAGACACTGTTTTAAGATGAAAAGCAGCCACTGTTGCGTAGAAGAATCATTGTTCATGTACAGTCAATGAAAGAAAATGTCCTCTGTCTCCCTTGGGTGAGCGTCTTTCCAGAAGGGGGTGTTAATGATAACATCATCATTTAAAAATACCGTTCCCGCTACAGATGGGGGATGCTCTGCCACAGCTGCAGAATCGTGGTCTCAGCCTTGCCGCTTGCAGCCGTGGCTGTTTGTTTCTGAGAGTCAGTACGAATTCTGCCTGGCCAAAGGCAGGCGGCTTTAATGAAAATCATCTCCCAGGCAGCAGCAGCAGCAGCTTCCGGTTCAGGTTTTGTCACAGCAGTTTTCCTGATTAGCCCCTGCAGGAGCTGTCACTCGGTGCTGAACTGAAAATCCGCTCTCCTGATTTCTGGAGAGGAATAACAGAGAGCTACAGGTTACTGACATTTGCACACCCAACATGAGAACGTCTTGGGGTTGGTTTAATCACCTGGCCACAGAGGATACATGATCTGCACTGTAGCTGTACATTCACCATTAGGTGAGTGGTTTACGATGCGTTCTTGCCCACCGATGCTATGTAGCGCCCAAGTTATAGAGTGAGGAGACTGACAGCAGCAGCAGCTACCTGCAGGGTTCCACTCTGATCTGTGGTACTTAATCACAAGCGGCCTTTAATTTTCCCGGAGATTATTTTTATTCAGCCCGACAGGTGCTCGCTCTGCATTTCCCATACAGAAAACGCACAGCCGCCCTTGGGGCAGGCTTTGCTTAGCCGGGGTTATGACACATTTTCACAGACTGCCACGAGGAAACACCACCAGGCCACACGCTCTGGGAGGGTGAAGCAGTAAAATCTGGGTGTCTCATCAACCTTGAGGTTGATGCAGTAGCAATGAGTTAATATTTATTCTTTGTATGAGGGTAGTACCTAGCGATCCTCATTTAGACTGGGGCTCCTTTGTCCTAGGTCCTGTACAAACATATAGAATAAAAGACAGTCTCTGCCCCAAAGAAATTACAGTTGAAATGGACATGTCAGAGAGTGAGGGAAAGGCAAGGTTATTATCCCCCTGTTACAGGTGATGGGCTGATCCCCAGAGATCAGAGACTTCCCAAAGTTCACAGAAGAGTCAGCAGCGCAGCCAGCCGTTGAGAACAGTCTAGTGCAGCGGTGTCCAATACGTTCGCCACTAGCCACATGTGGCTAATAGGCTATTGAATTGTGGCTAATGCATGTGGCTTTTTTTAATAATGTGGCTAATAAGAAAAATTCAAAATCAGAAGTGTGGCTAGCATCGAATTTCTATTGGACACCACTGGTCTAGTGCCTTAAACACAAGAATAGCCTTCCTCTTGAAGGCCTGATCCATAACCCATTGCAATCAGTAGGAGTTTTCCCACTCCCTGGCCTTTGGAGGAGGGCCTAAATCAATCAATTAATCTTATCCACATGTACCAAGACAGGTGTTGGCTATGGCTCCGTAGCTGAGGGTCTATTCTGAAATGGTGCACGTGTTTCTGTTTCCCTCCACAAGACGGAGGCCTTTTGGGGTGAATTTTCACATCATGTTAGTTTTTG
The DNA here is from genome assembly GCA_033296515.1 of Macrochelys suwanniensis. Lineage (NCBI taxonomy): Eukaryota > Metazoa > Chordata > Testudines > Chelydridae > Macrochelys > Macrochelys suwanniensis. Next base: position 961,631 of record CM065781.1, on the reverse strand, counting down.
TGCTCTTTGAACTTTCTTTGGTAGTTTTGTTTCATTTATTGTCATCCATTTTAATACAAAGTGTTTGCCATTGGTGTCTGGGTGAAATTCATGTCCCTGGCTGTCAGATGGCTTTTTTAAACTGACATTTTATTCTTTCAACAATAAAAGCGATGGCCACATTCTGAGGCATGGCAAGGCCCCTTCCTTGGGCAGCGCAAAGGGGCCCTCAAGTGGGTACCAATGACATTTACACCCTCTTCGGTGCCCCATTGCACTGTCTGAATAGTGAGAAGGGGCTTTGCTCTCAAAGAGAATCAGCCCCATGGCCTATCTACACAAAAATGAATTACAAACTGGCTAACTGATGGGTCTCAAAATGTAACTGTAAATGGGGAATCATCATAACCTCCTTTGCATTTAGATTAGTACCTACATTCAGTGTGACTGACTTGCCATCAGAGAGGTGGGATAAGTCTCATGACTGGAATATTGGTATAGAGGGGCATTGCTTGTTCATGCAGGCAGGGGAAAAAAGGGAGATGGCACATTATACATCAATAATACATACACTTGTTCTGACATCCAAAAGGAGGTTGGAGGCAGACTGGTTGAGAGTCTTTGGGTAAAGATAAAAGGGTAAAAAAATAAGGGTGACATCATGGTAAGGGTCTACTAGAGACAACCAGATCAGGAAAAGAAGGTGGGTGAGGTATCTCTAGAACAAATAACAGAAAATCCAAACAAAAGCGCTGATAGTAGTGAGGGACTTGAACAATCCAGACACGTCTTGGAAAAGTAATATGGCAAAACACAACATTATCAATAAGTTCTTGGAATGTGCTGGGGACAATTTTTTGTCCCCAAATTGGAGGAAGTAACTAGGGGGACAGTCATTTTAGACTTCATTCTGACCAACAGGGAGGAATTGGTAGCGAATTGGAAGGTAGATGGTAATTTGGGTGAAAGTGACCATGAAATCATGATTTCATGATTCTTCAGGAAGAAAGGGGTGAGAGCAGCAGAATAAGGACAATGGACTTCAGAAGAGCCGACTGTAACAAACTCAGAGAACTGGTACGTAAGGTCCAACAGGAAGAAAACTGAAAGGGAAAAGGAGTTTAGGAGAGCTGGCAGTTTTTCATGTGCTGAAGCAGCTCTGTGCACTCCTGTGAGGCTAGCCTGTGCCAGGTCTCATGAATAGAAATAGCCTTCACCACGATTTCCAGTGCAGTGACATGGGGCTGAACTCTTGCTTATTGGAGCGATGCATATTTCACACCCCTGGTCCCAGGGGAGCCACTTCCCTGTCTGGCTCTTGGTCATGGACACCGAGGGAGTCAGAATGTTTTTGCCTCAAGAGCAGAATAGAAGCAAGCAAGGCCTTGTTATCATAGATTCATAGATTCTAGGGCTGGAAGGGACCTCGAGAGGTCATCGAGTCCAGCCCCCTGCCCTAATGGCAGGACCAAATACTGTCTAGACCATCCCTGATAGACATTTATCTAACCTACTCTTAAATATCTCCAGAGATGGAGATTCCACAACTCTGACTTTAAGTGTTAATGTGCCAGGTTCATTCAGATATAGAACTGACAGCAGCTATTAACTTGATCTTTGGGACTCCCTATTTGTGTTCCAGCTCACAGGTAAAAATGATGGGTTTGGGTTCATGGAATCATAGAATATCAGGGTTGGAAGGGACCTCAAGAGGTCATCTAGTCCAACCCCCTGCTCAAAGCAGGCCCAAACCCAACTAAATCATCCCAGCCAGGGCTTTGTCAAGCTGGGCCTTAAAAACCTCTAAGAAAGGAGATTCCACCACCTCCCTAGGGAACCCATTCCAGTGCTTCACCACCCTACATGTGAAAAAGTTTTTCCTAATAACCAACCTAGACCTCCCCCTCTGAAACTTGAGACCATTACTCCTTGTTCTGTCATCTTCTACCACTGAGAACAGCCGAGCTCCATCCTCTTTGGAAGCCCCTTTCAGGTAGTTGAAAGCAGCTATCAAATCCCCCCTCATTATTCTTTTCTGCAGACTAAACAATCCCAGTTCCCTCAGCCTCTCCTCATAAGTCATTTGCTCCAGCCCCCTAATCATTATTGTTGCCCTCCGCTGGACTCTCCAATTTTTCCACATGCTTCTTGTAGTGTGGGGCCCAAAACTGGACACAGTACTCCAAATGAGGCCTCACCAATGCCGAATAGAGGGAAATGATCATAGAATCATACAATCATAGAATCTCAGGGTTGGAAGGGACCTCAGGAGGTCATCTAGTCCAACCCCCTGCTCAAAGCAGGACCAAACCCAATTAGATCATCCCAGCCAGGGCTTTGTCAAGCCTGACCTTAAAAACCTCTAAGGAAGGAGATTCCACCACCTCCCTAGGTAACCCATTCCAGTGCTTCACCACCCTACTAGTGAAAAAGTTTTTCCTAATATCCAACCTAAACCTCCCCCTCTGCAACTTGAGACCATTACTCCTTGTTCTGTCATCTTCTACCACTGAGAACAGTCTAGATCCATCCTCTTTGGAACCCCCTTTCAGGTAGCTGAAAGCAGCTATCAAATCCCCCCTCATTCTTCTCTTCTGCAGGCTAAACAATCCCAGTTCCCTCAGCCTCTCCTCATAAGTCATGTGCTCCAGCCCCCTAATCATTTTTGTTGCCCTCCGTTGGACTCTTTCCAATTTATCCACATCCTTCTTGTAGCGTGGGGCCCAAAACTGGACACAGTACTCCAAATGAGGCCTCACCAGTGCCGAATAGAGGGGAATAATCACGTCCCTCGATCTGCTGGAAATGCCCCTACTTATACAGCCCAAAATGCCGTTAGCCTGCTTGGCAACAAGGGCACACTGTTGACTCATATTCAGCTTTTCGTCCACCGTAACCCCTAGGTCCTTTTCTGCAGAACTGCTGCCCAGCCATTCGGTCCCTAGTCTGTAGCAGTGCATGGGATTCTTCCGTCCTAAGTGCAGGACTCTGCACTTGTCCTTGTTGAACCTCATCAGATTTCTTTTGGCCCAATCCTCTAATTTGTCTAGGTCCCTCTGTATCCTGTCCCTACCCTCCAGCGTATCAACCACTCCTCCCAGTTAAGTGTCATCTGCAAACTTGCTAAGGGTGCAGTCCACACCATCCTCCAGATCGTTGATGAAGATATTGAACAAAACCGGCCCCAGCACCGACCCTTGGGGCACTCCACTTGATACCGGCTGCCAACTAGACATGGAGCCATTGATCACTACCCGTTGAGCACGACCATCCAGCCAGTTTTCTATCCACCTTACAGTCCATTCATCCAGACCATACTTCTTTAACTTTCTGGCAAGAACTCTGTGGGAGACTGTATCAAAAGCTTTGCTAAAGTCAAGAAATAGCACATCCACTGCTTTCCCCTCATCCACAGAGCCAGTTATCTCATCACAGAGGGCAATTAGGTTAGTCAGGCATGACTTGCCCTTGGTGAATCCATGCTGACTGTTCCTGATCACTTTCCCCTCCTTTAAGTGGTTCAGAATTGATTCCTTGAGGACCTGCTCCTTGATTTTTCCTGGGACTGAGGTGAGGCTGACTGGACTGTAGTTTCCCGGATCTTCCTTCTTCCCTTTTTTAAAGATGGGCACTACATTAGCCTTTTTCCAGTCATCCAGAACCTCCCCCGATTGCCATGATTTGTCAAAGATCATTTGTCACATTTGTCAAATTTGTCAAGATTTGTCACATCAGCCAACTCCTTTAGCACCCTCGGATGCAGTGCATCTGGCCCCATGGACTTGTGCTCATCCAGCTTTTCTAAATAGTCCTGAACTACTTCTTTCTCCACAGAGGGCTGGTCACCTCCTCCCCATTCTGTGCTGCCCAGTGCAGTAGTCTGGAAGCTGACCTTGCTCTTGAAAACAGAGGCAAAAGAAGCATTAAGTACATTAGCTTTTTCCACATTCTCTGTCACTAGGTTGCCTCCCCCATTCAGTAAGGGTCCCACACTTTCCTTGACTTTCTTCTTGTTGCTAACATACCTGTAGAAACCCTTCTCATTGCTCTTAACATCCCTTGCTATCTGCAAGGGATGTTAAGAGGTTTTTTTGGATTGCATTAAAAATTCATTCATTTTGCCATCATCTTTGTTTCTCATGCAACACCTCATTTCAGCCTTTGTTTCTGCTTGAAGTTAATTTAGGTCCTAATGTACCTCACACATTCCAATGCACAAAGTGTCGCCTTCCCCTCTGAGCTACAGCCACATACATCTGGAGCAACTCAGTTGACTCCTCTTGGCTTTTTCCAGATTCACACTAGTGCAGCTAAGAGCAGAATTGGACCTAACGTGGCCAGTGAGGGAGAGTGCACAAATACCCCCTTTCCCCCCATTGCTGTTTCACTACAGAGGAAACAAACTAAGGAAAAACCTCAACACCCTAATTGGGGCAAAATCATGTCAGAGATGGAGCCAATACAGTATAATCCATGCAACCTTTCCCCAACCCCACAGACATCTCATTGCCCCATGGTTTGTGGGGGGATCATGTAGCTGGAGGGGCAATAGGCATGTACCTCCCCACCCCCTGCAAACCCTTGCTTAGATCATGCTGTCAGCATTTCCTCCTGCAGACTCTGCTTCTCACCCCCGTAGCATTCAAGGATCAACGTTGCAGTGCTGGAGCGGAGTATGTTACCAATGCCATGTTTTAAATCCCATTTTTAGCAGGGAGGAGACGGGGGTGACATGGGGTACACACAAGCTGAGAGGGCCCTGGGCCTCTTGGCTGATGACCCTGGCCTCTTTTTCAGAGTCACTGCTTCCCAGAAGAGAGTCCACCATCCTGTAAGTGTGGCCTACATTCTTTGTTCCCAGATGTGCACATTTTCATTTGGCTGTATTAAAATGCATATTTGCTTGTTCCATTTTACCAAGTGTTCCAGCTCGCTCTATTCCAGTGATTTGTCATCTTGATTATTTCCCACTCCCCCAATCACTGTATCATCTGCAAACTATATCAGATGATTTTATGTTCTCTCCCAGGTCATTGATAAAAAAATTAACTAATGTTGGATCAAAAACCAATCCCTGTGGGGCCCCACTGGAAACCCCCACTCAGTGGGGATTCCCCATTTACATACTTTGAGACCTATCAGCTGTCCAGCTAGACTGGTATAAGCTACATGATTCACTGCAATAATCTCAGACATACAGACCACGTATTAAGCTAAAATGCTCAGTGTCATATTTGTATTAAATAGAATGGAGGCAAGAGGAGGCTGGCTGATGCATTGTATCGTTTGCTCTTTATTTATTTAAATATCCCACCAGCTGTAACTAAAACACCCTGGTGATGCCAGGGGCCGATAGTAAATACAATCATTGTTGTTCTTGCCCTTTTTCACTTTCCCAAGAAGCTGCCAAACTCTTACGTAGAGAAAAAGGAATTCCGTGTACTGCATCCTACCCCATCAAAAACAGGGCATCCCTAGCCACAGTTGCAAATGTCCCCATTGCCATAGCAATGACACTTCTGAAGAGTCTACTCCTGCTGCTGAGAAACACATCAAGGGCTGGGGTCTAACATTACCATTTTAAGAATCATTTTATAAAGCTGCTTCTTATGTCAATGTTTTTGGTAAATGTCCCCTATCTAAAGGAAATGTGTGTATTTGCTGGCTTTGGATTTACGTAACAAGATAGTCAGGAAGAAAGTCTTTTACATTTGTTACAGTATTGAGCTGTTGATAATGCAGTTAAGTCTTAAATGTATTAAGGATTTGTGACAGACCCAGACAAGTGGGGTACAGAAGTCTCAGAGAAGGCAAATATACTGGCCATTGGATGAATAGTTTTCTGTTCCCTGAGTGACCAGAGCAGGGGCTGCACTAGAACAAGCAGGAACTTTCTGGAACCAATTTAAGGCAGGCAGGCTAATTAGGACACCTGGAGCCAATTAAGAAGAACCTGCTAGAATCAATTAAGACAGGCAGGCTAATCAGGGCACCTGGGTTTAAAAAGGAGCTCACTTTAGTTTGTGCTGTTGCGTGCGAGGAGCTGGGAGCAAGAGGCACACAAGGAGTTGAGAGAGAGAAGAGTTGAAGGACTGAGGAGTACAAGCATCAGCAGACCATCAGGAGGAAGGTCCTGCAGTAAGTGTAAAGAAGGTGTTGGGAGGAGGCCGTGGGGAAGTAGCCCAGGGAGTTGTAGCTGTCACACAGCTGTTACAGGAAACCCTGTAGACAACTGCAATCCACAGGGCCCTGGGCTGGAACCCGGAGTAGAGGGCGGGCCTGGGTTCCCCCCAAACCTCCCAACTCCTGATCAGACACAGGAGGAATTTGACTGTGGGTTCTACCAGAGGGGAAGATCTCTGAGGCGATCAAAATCCGCCAATAAGCGCAGGACTCACCAAGGTAGAGGAGGAACTTTGTCACAGATTATTATGGCTATGTGCTTCATGCCCATTTTAATTGCAAACCAGGATAAAAAGTTGAGATGGCCTAAATAAGAAATGATTTAGAGGCATTATTAATAGTAACTGAAATCACTTATTTTGTACAGAAACACAATATAATTGATATAAATGAGGTTTGTTACATAATGATCCACTAACTTCCTGGAGCATGCTCATGGAAAGGAAAACAGTTTGTGTAGAGTGGTGGCACTCAACCTTTCCAGACTACTGTACCCCTTTCAGGAGTCTGATGTGTCTTCTGTACCCCCAAGTTTCACCTCACTTAAAAACTACTTGCTTACAAAATCAGAAATAAAAATACAAAAGTGTCACAGCCACTAGTACTGAACAATTGCTGACTTTCTCATTTTTTAACATATAGTTATAAAATAAATCAATTGGAATATAAATATTGCACTTACATGTCAGTGTATAGTATACAGAGCAGTATAAACAAGTCATTGTCTGTATGAAATTTTAGTTTGTACTGACTTTGCTAGTACTTTTGATGTAGTCTGTTGTAAAACTAGGCAAATATCTAGATGAGTTGAGGTACCCCCTGGAAGACCTCTGCATACCCCCAGGCGTATGTGTACCCCTGGTTAAGAACCACTGATCTAGTCCAGTTACCTGCACTCATGGCAGGACTAATATTAAGTAGACCATCCAACATAGTGTTTGTGTAACATGGTCTTAAGAATCTCCAATGAGGGAGATTCCACAATGTCCCTGGACAATTTATTCCAGTGCTTAACCACCCTGACGGTTAGGACGTTTTTCCTAATGGCCAACCTAAATAGCACTTGCTGCAATTTAAGCCCATTGCTTCTTGTCCCATCCTCAGAGGTTAAGGAGAATATTTTTTCTCCCTCCTCCTTGTAACAACCTTTTATGTACTTGAAAACTGTTATCATGTCCCCTCTCAGTCTTCTCTTCTCCAGACTAAAGAAATCCAATTGTTTCAATCTTCCCTCATAGATCGTTTTTTTAGACCTTTAAGCATTTTTGTTGCTCTTCTTTGGACTTTCTCTAATTTTTCCACATCTTTCCCAAAATGTGGTGCACAGAACTGGACACAATACTTCACTTGCAGCTTAATCAGCACGGAGAAGAGTGGAATAATTACTTCTTGTATCTTGCTTATAACACTCCTGCTTATACATTCCAGAATGATGTTAGCTTTTTTTGCAACAGTCTTACACTGTTGACTCATATTAATCTGCCTTCTTGTTTGCAAAGATTTGAATTGCTTCCTGAAGGTCCACAGTCTGGGCCAGCTCATGCTCTATTGAGATGGTTGCAAGGCCAACCAGCCTCTCCTGTGTCATTGTGGAGCATAGATGTGTTTTTATTAACTTCAGCTTGGAGAAGCTGCGTTCTCCACTGACAGCTGTTACAGGAAGTGTTAGAAGTATGTGCAGAGCAACAAAAGCATTTGGAAAGAGGGTGGTCATCTTATTTGAGCACATATATTCCAGAACAGCCTTTGGAGTTGATCCTGCTGAAATGTATCTTGAAAGGGCTTTCAGTTCATCACCTAAATCACTCGCATCAATATTGCGCATGTCATCATCTGTCAACACTGTCTCTAGTGCCCTGCATTGCTGGTGTAGGTCTTCTTCAGGTATAGTGAGGAGTTTTGGAATATCCTACAACATCCCAAATATACTGCTGCGTTTCTTGAGCTGCATGAAACATTCTTCAACTGATTGTATTGCACAATCTAGCACCTGGTTAAAGAATTCAACTTTGAATTGTTGTTTGGTGTCTTTTATGTGATTATCCCATGCCTCGTAATCAAAATGTCTTCTTCTTTGGTGACTCTTGTATTCTTGAATGGGTGGGAAAATAGCTTCAGTGTGAAGTTCCTCTGCCAACTTCTGTGCACTCTTCAGAACGTTTTGAAAACCCTCATCTGACCGGTCAGACTGTAGGTATGACTTAGCTTTGTCCAGTTGTTCCATTGCTCCAGATATATCAAGGTCAACACCTTGGAGTCTCTTGCTAACAACATTTATTTCAAACAGTATGTCATGCCACAACACTAAGCCACACAGAAATTGGAAGTTATGTATGTTTCTGGTGATTCCATTTCCCTCTGCCACTGTTCTCCCACGAACAGTTCCTGTCATAACATTATCCTCCATAATGGCAACTATGGCATCATCTATCTTCCCAATTTGGTGTTTGATAGGCTTTATCGCCTCCACTCGACTTTCCCATTGTGTGGCACTCAATGGTTTCAGTGTCAGAAAACCATTGTTCCTAGATGTTGCTTCAAAATTTGCCATTGATGAGTTGATGCAGAGAAAAATACATAGATGCTTTGAATTACATTAAAAAATTCAGCAGCCTCACTAGAAGCTGATGCTGCATCACTGACCACCAAGTTCAATGAATGAGAACTGCATGGGACTCTGCAGGGCCTCCATGGGTACCCTGGCACCCGCCTGGATTTCAGCATCTCCAGCTCCCACGGCCTTGGGCTTTGGCTGCTCCTTGGCTGCCACCTGCGACATGCATCTTTCCTCTCTGGCAGTCAGCCCCAACTGAGCTGAGCTGTTCCCTTTTATACTAGCGCATTTTGAGCATGCCCAGTAGAGTTGAGGGGGCGTGGTTTCTTCAGCTCACAATGTAGGCTTCACCCTTCCCAATCCAGCATGGGGCAAGTGCTCCCCATCACACTCCTGAAAGGGGTATAGTAGTCTGGACAGGTTGGGAGCCACTGGACTAGATGAGACTCTTGAGGTCCCTTCTTGTCCTACGAGTCTAAGATTCTATGCTTTCACTGCTGACCAAAGCACACATGAAAGGAGAGGGATAATCATATCATGAGGAACAGTAGCATCTGCCATGACCGCATTGTATTTTGGCATCACAAGCGGATAGAAACTGGGTAGCACATGGGAAAGCATCTCTCATTGTTCTCCAGTCTGGCTCCTGCACATCACCCTAGTAGCTAAGCACTGAAACACAGTAAAATAAGAGCAGCAGACGTGCAAATTATCAGTGTATTACACCTGCCTCGGATTGGACTCCTTATGGAGAAAAAACAGCAGGCCAAACTCCAACTCCACTCAGGGCAAGACTCAGCCCAGCTGGGTAAGAATGTTTGACAATGCACTACCAGGGAATGAGAATCAACAGAAACACTTACAATTCATTAATGCCCTAATTATGATAATTCAGACAGACTACGTCTGGCATTTCCTCTCTTACTGTGAGGGTTATTGGATTACCCTGCTAAGAACTTTGCAGTCATCTGACACGTAAATAATTGAATGACGTACAAGCCTTAAAAGCATGTGTCTCATTCAGAAAGCACTGCCATTTTTCAAAGTACAAATGTTATTTTATGCCTACAGTTGCTAATATCATTAATGTAATGCAATCCCTCAAAGGCACCTTTTTGTCATACGATACATTAGGTAAGATTTGCGTATTGCCTATAATAGACTTCTCCATAATGCTATTCAATACCTCAGTATTCAAGGAAAAGACTTCATTATCCCGCAATGTTGTACAGCTGTTTAGTCAAGTATCTCCTTGATGTCTTAGAGAGTTTCCCACCTACATTTTTACCTAAACTATCCCCCTTTCAGGCACTCGGCGCTGACTACATGGCAACAAGCGACATATTGCTTCTGCTCAGCCAGCTGAAGGCGCCCTACCTTGTAACCGACTTCACTTTCCTTGTGCCTGTTGTGACCACATATCACTAAGGGCTAGTGTGCTGCATATTTTATGCAAAGAATGTCTGAACAGAGTGGAAGGTTTTCATTTCTTTTAAATATTTCACAGAATTTTTCAGTGACACAAAAATTGAACTTTTTTGGGGGGAAGTGGGGGTCAGTTTTCAAAATCTCTTTTCCCCCCACAAGTATTTGGGGTTCCACTCTTTTCACTCCATTTTTTTTACTACTGGAAAAGGGGGAACATAAGGACGGCTATTAGCCAAGATGGTCCGGGATTCAACCCCATGTTCTGAGTGTTCCCAGCCTCTGATTGCCAGAACCTGGGAGTGGACAGAGGGAATGGATTACTTGATTGTCTGTTCTGTTCATTCCCTCTGAAACATTTGGCACTGATCACTTTCGGAAAATGGGATACTGGGCTAGATGGACCATTGGTCTGACCCAGTGTGGCCATTCTTATGTTCCCCCTTTTCTTGTAGTAAAAAAATGGAGTGAAAAGAGTGGAACCCCAAATACTTGGGGGAAAGAGGTTTTGAAAACTGACCCCCACTTCACAAAAAATAAGTTAGCAGGGTAATCCAATAACCCTCACAGTAAGAGAGAAAATGGCAGCCATAGTCTGTCTGTACAACATATTCCTAAATGACCTGTTTTCAGACAGTACAAAATTATTCAAGAGAGTTAAGTCAAAAGCAGACTTTGAAGAGTTACAAAGGGATCTCACAAAACTGGGTGACTGGGCAACAAAATGGCAGATTAAGTTCAGTGTGGATAAATGCAACATAATGCACATTGGAAAACAAAATCCCAACTATACATACATGATGATGGGATCTAAATTAGCTATTACCTATCCAAAATGAGAGCTTGGAGTCATTGTTGATAGTTCTAGGAAAACATCTCAATATACTGTGGCAGTCAAAAAAGCTAACAGAATGTTAACCATTAGGAAAGGAATAGATAATAAAACAGAAAATATATTAATGCCATTATATAAAGCCATGGTATGCCCACACCTTGAATACTGCATGCAGTTCTGCTCACCCCATCTCATACAAGATATTAGAATTGAAAAAAGTACAGAGAAGGGCAACAAAATGATTAAGGGAATGGAATAGCTTCCATATGAGGAGAGATTAATAAGACTGGGACTTTTCAGTATGAAAAAGAGACAACTAAGGGGGGATATGATAGAAATCTATAAAATCATCAATGGCATGGAAAAAGTGAATAGGTAAATATTATTTACCCCTTCTCATATTACAAGCCCCAGGGGTCACCGAATGAAATTAATAGGGAGCATGTTTAAAACAAACATAACAAACTTCTTCACACAACACCCATCAACTTGTGGAACGTGTTGCCAGGGGATGTTGTAAAGGCCAAAAGCATAAGTGGGTTGAAAAAAGAATTAGATACGTTCAACAAGGATAGGTCCATCAGTATGTCCCAGCGCCCTAATCATTTTGATTTCCCTCCGCTGGACTCTCTCCAATTTGTCCACATCCTTTCTGTAGTGGGGGGCCCAAACTGGACGCAATACTCCAGATGTGGCCTCACCATTGACGAATAGAGGGGAATAATCAATTCCCTCAATCTGCTGGCAATACTCCTACTAATACAGCCAACTATGCCATTGGACTTCTTGGCAACAAGAGCACACTGCTGACTCATATCCAGCTTCTCATCCACCGTAACCCCTAGGTCCTTTTCTGCAGAACTGCTGCTTAGCCAGTCGGTCCCCAGCCTGTAGCGCTGCATGAGATTCTTCCGTCCTAAGTGCAGGACTCTGCACTTGTCCTTGTTGAACCTCATCACATTTCCTTTGGCCCAATCCTCCAATTTGTCTAGGTCACTCTGGACCCTATCCCTAGCCTTCAGTGTATCTGCCTCTCCTCGCAGCTTAGTGTCATCCGCGAACTTGCTGAGGGTGCAATCCACCCCATCATCCAGACCATTAATAAAGATGTTGAACAAAACCAGCCGCAGGACCTACCCCTGGGGCACTCCGCTTGATACCAGCTGCCAACTAGACATCGAGCCGTTGATCACTACCTGTTGAGCCCGACAATCTAGCCAGCTTTCTATCCACCATACAGTCCATTCATCCAATCCATATTTTTTTAACTTGCTGGCAAGAATACTGTGGGAGACCGTATCAAAAGATTTGCTAAAGTCAAGCTATATCACGTCCACCGCTTTCCCCATATTCACAGAGCCAGTTATCTCATCATAGAAGGCAATCAGGTTGGTCAGGCATAACTTGCCCTTGGTGAATCCATGTTGACTATTCCTGATGTGTAGAAAGAAAAGTAAATATGGCAGGCGACCAGCTTGGCTTAACAGTGAAATCCTTGCTCGTCTTAAACACAAAAAGGCAGCTTAGAAGAAGTGGAAGATTAGACAAACGACTAGGGAGGAGTATATAAATATTGTTCAGGCATGCAGGAGTGAAATTAGGAAGGCCAAATCACACTTGGAGTTGCAGCTAGCCGGAGATGTTAGGAGTAACAAGAAGGGTTTCTTCAGGTATGTGAGCAACAAGAAGAAAGTCAAGGAAAGTGTGGGCCCCTTGCTGAATGAGGGAGGGAACCTAGTGACAGAGGATGTGGAGAAAGCTAGTGTACTCAATGCTTTTTTTGCCTCTGTCTTCACAGACAAGGTCAGCTCCCAGGTGGCTGCACTCCGCAGCTCGGTATGGGGAGGAGGTGACCAGCCCTCTGTGGAGAAAGAAGTAGTTCGGGACTATTTAGAAAAGCTGGACGAACACAAGTCCATGGGGCCGGATGCACTGCATCCGAGCGTGCTAAAGGAGTTGGCCGATGTGATTGCAGAGCCATTGGACATTATCTTTGACAAATCATGGCAATCGGGGGAGGTCCCGGATGATTGGAAAAAAGCTAATGTAGTGCCCATCTTTAAAAAAGGGAAGAAGGAAGATCCGGGGAACTATAGGCCAGTCAGTCTCACCTCAGTCCCTGGAAAAATCATGGAACAGGTCCTCAAGGAATCAATTCTGAACCACTTAAAGGAGGGGAAAGTGATCAGGAACAGTCAGCATGGATTCACCAAGGGCAAGTCATGCCTGACTAACCTAATTGCCTTCTATGATGAGATAACTGGCTCTGTGGATGAGGGGAAAGCAGTGGATGTGCTATTTCTTGACTTTAGCAAAGCTTTTGATACAGTCTCCCACAGTATTCTTGCCAGCAAGTTAAAAAAATATGGATTGGATGAATGGACTGTATGGTGGATAGAAAGCTGGCTAGATTGTCGGGCTCAACAGGTAGTGATCAACGGCTCGATGTCTAGTTGGCAGCTGGTATCAAGCGGAGTGCCCCAGGGGTAGGTCCTGCGGCTGGTTTTGTTCAACATCTTTATTAATGGTCTGGATGATGGGGTGGATTGCACCCTCAGCAAGTTCGCGGATGACACTAAGCTGCGAGGAGAGGCAGATACACTGAAGGCTAGGGATAGGGTCCAGAGTGACCTAGACAAATTGGAGGATTGGGCCAAAGGAAATGTGATGAGGTTCAACAAGGACAAGTGCAGAGTCCTGCACTTAGGACGGAAGAATCTCATGCAGCGCTACAGGCTGGGGACCGACTGGCTAAGCAGCAGTTCTGCAGAAAAGGACCTAGGGGTTACGGTGGATGAGAAGCTGGATATGAGTCAACAGTGTGCCCTTGTTGCCAAGAAGGCTAACGGCATTTTGGGCTGTATAAGTAGGGGCATTTCCAGCAGATCGAGGGACGTGATTATTCCCCTCTATTCGGCACTGGTGAGGCCTCATTTGGAGTACTGTGTCCAGTTTTGGGCCCCACACTACAAGAAGGATGTGGATAAATTGGAAAGAGTCCAACAGAGGGCAACAAAAATGATTAGGGGGCTGGAGCACATGACTTATGAGGAGAGGCTGAGGGAACTGGGATTGTTTAGCCTGCAGAAGAGAAGAATGAGGGGGGATTTGATAGCTGCTTTCAACTACCTAAAAGGGGGTTCCAAAGAGGATGGATCTAGACTGTTCTCAGTGGTAGAAGATAACAGAACAAGGAGTAATGGTCTCAAGTTGCAGAGGGGGAGGTTTAGGTTGGATATTAGGAAAAACTTTTTCACTAGTAGGGTGGTGAAGCACTGGAATGGGTTACCTAGGGAGGTGGTGGAATCTCCTTCCTTAGAGGTTTTTAAGGTCAGGCTTGACAAAGCCCTGGCTGGGATGATCTAGTTGGGGTTGGTCCTGCTTTGAGCAGGGGGTTGGACTAGATTACCTCCTGAGGTCCCTTCCAACCCTGAGATTCTATGATTCTATGATCACCTTCCTTTCCTGCAAGTGCTTCAAAATGGTTTTCTTGATAACCTGCTCCATGATTTTGCCAGGGACTGAAGTGAGGCTGACTGGCCTGTAGTTCTCCAAATTCTCCTTCTTCCCTTTTTTAAAGGTGGGCACTATATGTGCCTTTTTCCAATCGTCTGGGACCTCCCCCGATCAGCACGAGTTTTTAAAGATAATGGCCAATGGCTCTGCAATCACATCTGCCGATTCCCTCAGCACCCTCGGACACAGTGCATCCGGCCCCATGGACTTGTGCATGTCCAGCTTTTCTAAATAGCCCTTAACCTGTTCTTTCACCACTTAGGGCTGCTCACCTCCTCCCCATGCTGTGCTGCCCAGTGTAGCAGTCTGGGAGCTGCCCTTGTCTGTGAAGACCGAGGCAAAAAAAAACATTGAGTACTTCAGCTTTTTTCACATTATCTGTCACTAGGTTGTCTCCCCCATTCAGTAAGGGTCCCACACTTTCTCTGACCTTCTTCTTGTTGCTAACGTACCTGTAGAAACCCTTCTTGTTACCCTTCACATCCCTTGCTATCTGCAACTCCAGTTGTGTTTTGGCCTTCCTGATTACACCCCTGCATGCTCGATCAATAATTTTATACTCCTCCCTAGTCATCTGTCCAAGTTTCCACTTCTTGTAACCTTCCTTTTTGTGTTTAAGCTCACCGAAGATTTCACTGTTAAGCCAACCTGGTCGCCTGCTATCTCTGCTCTTCTTTCTGCACATCGGGATTATTTGTTCCTGTGCCCTCAGTAAGGATTCTTTAAAATACAGCCAGCTCTGCTGGATGCTTTCCCCCTCATATTAGCCTCCCAGGGGATCCTGCCCACCAGTTCCCTGAGGGAGTCAGTCTTCTTTTCTGATGTCCAGGGTCTGTATTTTACTGCTCTCCTTTCTTCCTTTTGTGAGCATCCTGAACTCAACCATCTCAAGTTTATGCCCCTTTCTATTTTCCTCCGTAGAATTTGACTTCCAGTTTTTAAAGGATGCCTTTTTTTGCCTCTAACCACTTCTTTTCCTCTGTTTAGCCATGGTGTCATTTATTTATTTTTGTTGGTCCTTACATTTTTTGTTGTTTTTGTTTTTTATAAGAACATAAGAACAGCCAGACTGGTTCAGACCAAAGGTCCATCTAGCCCAGTATCCTGTCTACTGACAGTGGCCAATGCCAGGTGCCCCAGATTGAATGAACAGAACAGGGAATCATGAGGTGATCCATCCCATCACCCATTCCCAGCTTCTAGCAAACAGAGGCTAGGGACATCACCCCTACCCATCCTGGCTAATAGCCATTAATGGACTTAACTTCCATGAATTTATCTAGTTCTTTTTTGAACCCTGTTATGGTCTTGGCCTTCACAGCATCCTCTGGCAAGGAGTTCCACAGGTTGACTGTGTTGTGTGAAGAAATACTTCCTTTTATTTGTTTTAAACCTGCTGCCTATTAATTTCATTTGGTGACCCCTAGTTCTTGTGTAATGAGAAGTAATAAACAACACTTCCTTATCTACTTTTTCTACTCCAGTCATGATTTATTTTATTTGAGCCTCTATTATGGTGTTTTTATAGAGTTTACATGAAGCATGCAGGTCTTACAGTCTTGGGACTGTTCCTTTTAATTTCCATTTAACTAGGAAGTGGCATGTAAAAATCAGTTGGGAGAACACAACCCTGAAGCCTATAAATTCTAAAATTTTCCATGAAAGTTATTGTTTCCATAAAAAATGTTTCTTTGTATTTTTTTAATCAAAACTCAAGCTATCACCTCTCTGAATTCACCATGATTAACCTCTCTTGCCTGTTGTCTTTTATAACATCATTTACTAGCTCTTTGTCACACCTGTTGCTATGGTTAATTACTTGTGCACCATTAAAATTTACACCGTATTTCTAGTCTGAATTTGTCTAGCTTCAACTTCCAGCCATTGGATCATGTTAGACATTTATCTTCTAGATTGAAGAGTCATTTAAAATATTTGTTCCCCATGTAGGTAATTATATATTGTGATCAAGCAACCCCTTAACCTTCTCTTTGTTAAACTAAATGCTATGTCAACACAAACTAGGTAGCTTTTACAACGTGCCAGCCCAGTCTACATGGGACAATTAGAGTGCAACTCATTAGAACACTTTACAAATCACGTCCCTCCCCTGGCACGCTTTGCCATGCTGTGTAGACAATCCCTTAGTGGTTCTAGGAAGAAAAATAAGATGCGAGAACGCTATCGTATAGAATTCAAAGAGATTTGAGTTCTCCAACATTCCATTAGAGAGAGCATCTCATTAACTGTTTCCCCAGGTAGACACTGAACAACCTTGTCTGTACTCTCATTAGTAAGGAATCATTTTGGGTTAAAAGCATGTTATCGCAAAGCTGCTAAATGTCTGAATTAAGAATCATTCCAGTATCTGTGTAAAAATAACAAAGACACAGGCTGTGTCCACACGACACAGTTTTGTTTTGCCGACAAAACAGCGGAGGTGTGCACACAGCAAAGCCGCGTTTGGTGGCAAAGCTCTCGCCGAGAGGCAGGGAGCTTTTCGTGGCAAAGCGTCCGTACGGATGCTGCCGGTCCTGGCCGCCCGCAGTGTCCCACAATGCCCGCCGTGAGGGCTCTGCTGTTTTGAACTTAGTGGCCCTGCAGGGATGCGCCCCTCCCCTTTCACAGCGCAGGGAAGCTTTGACATTCCTCAGCAGGGAGAGCTCAGGGAGCCCCTGGGAGAACCCAGAGGGAGTCAGAGCCACAGACCAGCAGAGCCAGCTGCTGCTGCGGGGGGAGGAGGGGAGAGACTCTGTGCTGTGCAGAGCAGGGGGCTGATGTTCGGGGGTGTCCCTCTCCCGCAGGGTTGGCCGCTCAGGCGGCTGTCTGAACTTAAAGAGACAACATGACAACACAACACACTCTCGGTCTGCCTCCCCCTTACCCCCCACACACTCCCTCTCCTCCTCCTCCTCTCCACACACACTTCCTTGAAAAGGGGCTGGCAAGCTAGTAGGATGCCCATGGAACAATGAGATTAAGAAACCTGCATCATGTTACACTGTACCTGTCCCATGATGCATTGCAAACCCTCCCCAAAGCACCCTGTGGCCAGTTGCACAGTGGGATACTCTTGCTCCGTGTGTGGATGGGCTCTGCCGACACAAGGAGCATAGTGTGGACATGCAACAGCAGGTTAATAAATGCGGCATAACTTTTGTCTACAAAACTCCGAAAGGTAGACATTGCCACAGACACTGTATTATTTTATAACAATAATAATATAATGTCTGAAGATATGCTGATCTCATAGAACTGGAAGGACCTTGAAAGGTCATCAAGTCCAGTCCCCTGCCTTCACTAACAGGACCAAGTACTGTCCCCTGACGGATTTTTGCCCCAGATCCCTAAATGGCACCCTCAAGGACTGAACTCACAACCCTGGGTTTAGCAGGCCAATGCTCAAACCACTGAGCTATCCCTCTCCCCCTGTGACTATTTATGACTCTATTTGTGAAGGGACATAAGCTAAGTAAATAGAGTCCAACATCAACTGCATGTTCAGAGCAACGTCAGGCTGAACACTGAGGTGGGAAGCTATTTTAAGAGTTATACTTAGTTGAAATAAAGGAGAGAGGCACTTGTGTTTTGGCACTGATTAGATTAAAAGAAAAGTGCCTTTCTTTAACTCATTGTGGTAATTCTAGTGTTAACCTTGTCAATTGATGTAATTACTCATTGTAGTAATTGCTTAGCCAGATAAATCAAACCATTGATTTACTGATTGAATTTCAATTGCAACCTTAATTTACTAATTGCAGTGTGTTTTATTTGACTCTTTTATGGAAATTAGAAGCAAATTAGTTAGTGATGTATTTGCTTAGCTTCATATTTTTTTTAATAAATCCATAAAACCACATTAGACTTGTTCCTCTCTTAAAACTTCAAAGCAGAAAACCACCCTATTTAGAGATAAATACACTGTATTTTAATTATTTGGACCTTTAGTCTGGACCTGTTTTAATTATTTGATTAAAATCCTATAACCACTACCCAGTATTGCTGGAGTGGGCAGTATGGATGGACAATCATGAACTTGCTACAGCCCACAAATTAATGCTAAAATATACTAGTATTATTTTAGCATTAGGAGTATTAAAGTATTTCTTTGTCCTTTTAAAATCAACAGTCAATTGGTTTAAATGTGACTTTTGAGTAAGAAAGCTCAACACTCCCCAAAACAAAGGATCAGGTTCACCCATGATGTGTTGGTGGATTATAGACAGGTCTTCGGTTGTACTATGGATTAATCTGGGCCAGCAAATTTAACAAAGGACAGTTTATCATTTTAGCAATATAAGGAGCACCTGTGATCACAGTATGTAGGCATCAGCCTCAGCACTGGGAACTGCTTTGCTATCCCACAGTTCTGCTGATTCACTGTGTAGAGAACATACTGATTCCACTCCTTCCTTCTCCTCTCCCCCACAGGCATTGTTCTTCAGCTTCTGCTACTAAAGATAGGTGTTGGCACAACACTGGGGTTTGCCTGTGCTCTGCATGGGAAACGAAGCACTCTTACCTAGCAGTAGAGATAATGCATGTGATCTGGTAAAACCCTTGTTTTGCTGTTTATACCTACGTACTGTACATAAAAACTTAGAAAAAAATAACATACACAATTCAGGATGGCCAGTTTAGGGCTAGATTCTGATCTCAGATATACCAGTGAGAATTCAGAATCTGTGCATCGTGGCCCATAGGAAACAAGACAAACATTTGCAAATGCTTGCATGTTGTTTCAAAAGTGAGAGTCATATTAGATGGTGCAGCATATGTTAATTTTGCCATCGCTATGCATTGTCTGAAAGTGAACAGTGAGGCTGGGTGTTCACTAGCTTAGCACTTGGGAGACAGGAGTGCAATTCCGTGCTCCACTTCAGACTCCCTGTGTGTCCTTGGGCATGTCACTTAGCCTGGCTGTGTCTCCGTCCATCAGTAAAACATCTTTGAGAAGTCATGGAAGATGGGAGAGATTCCAGAAGACTGGAAAAGGGCAAATATAGTGCCCATCTATAAAAAGGGAATAAGCCCAACCCAGGGAATTACAGACCAGTCATCTTAACTTCTGTACCCGGAAAGATAATGGAGCAAATAATTAAGCAATCAGTTTGCAAAAATCTAGAAGATAAGGTGATAAGTAACAGTCAGCATGGATTTGTTAAAAAGGAAATTGTGTCAAACCAACCTGATAACTGTCTTTGACAGGGTAACAAGACTTGTGGATATGGGGGAAGTGGTAGATGTGGTCTATCTTGACTTCAGTAAAGCTTTTGATACTGTCTCACATGACCTTCTCAAAAACAAAGTAGGGAAATGCAACACAGACGGAGCTACTATAAGGTGGGTGCAAAACTGGTTAGAAAACCATTCCCAGAGAGTAATCATCAGTGATTCAGTTATGTTGGAAGGACATAACGAGTGGGGGCCCACAGGGATCAGTTCCTTAATCATGTTTATCAATTCAAAGGTTTTTCTTCCCCTGCTGTTATGGTTCCTCTCAATTAATTAGCCTCTTAAGGTTGGTCTATGCACCTCCACCTTATCATGTTTCTCTGACTGTATAAATATCTGTCTACTGTATGTTTCATTCCATGCATCCGATGAAGTGGGTACTAACCCACGAAAGCTTATGCTGAAATAAATTTGTTAGTCTCTAAGGTGCTACAAGTTTTTCTTTCTTATTTTCGTTTTGCTGACACAGACTAACACGGCTACTACACTGAAAATTAATCATTTTTGTTGCTCTTCTCTGGACTTTCTCCAATTTCTCCACATCTTTCCTGAAATGTGGCACCCAGAACTGGACATAGTACTCCAGTTGAGGCCTAATCAGTGCGGAGTAGAGCAGAAGAATTACTTCTCGTGTCTTGCTTACAACACTCCTGCCAATACATCCCAGAATGATGTTTGGGTTTTTTTGCAACAGCGTTACACTGTTGACTCACATTTAGTTTGTGATCCACTATGACCTCCAGATCCCTTTCCGCAGGACTCCTTCCTAGGCAATTATTTCCCATTGTGTATGTGTGCAACTGATTGTTCCATCCTAACTGGAGTACTTTGCATTTGTCCTTATTGAATTTCATCCTATTGACTTCAGACCCTTTCTCCAGTTTGTCCCGATCATTTTTAATTTTAATCCTATCCTCCAAAGCACTTGCAACCCCTCCCAGCTTGGTATAGTCTGAAAACATTATAAGTGTGCTCCGTATGCCATGATCTAAGCCAGCGTTTCCCAAACTTGGGACTCCGCTTGTCCAGGGAAAGCCCCTGCCGGGTCCTGCCGGTTCGGCTGATTGCGGCTCCCACTGGCCGCGGGTCACTGTGCCTGGCCAATGGGGGCTGCAGGACGCGGCGGACAGCACATCCCTCGGCCCGCGCCACGTCCTGCAGCCCCCGTTGGCCAGGCACAGCGAACCGCGGCCAGTGGGAGCCGCAATCGGCCAAACCAGTGGGACACGGCAGGTAAACACACCAGTCGGGTGCGCCAAGGGCTTTCCCTAGACAAGCGGCGTACCAAATTTGGGAAACACTGCTCTAAGTCATTGACGAAGATATTGAACAGAACCAAGGCAAACCAAACCAGCCAAACAGAGAAAACTTCATACAAGCAATTCCCTTAGACACTGCAGTTTCCCAGTATCACCACCAGTGCCACTCGTTATGGGGACAAATGGTTATGAGAACCAATACCCCAATAAAAGAAAAAGGGTTCTCTCAATCCCAAAGTACCAAGCCCCGGACTCAGGTCAATATACAGGAAGGTGACCAAATGCTTGACTAAGGCTTCTTAGAATCAAAACACATTGAGATACAAGTACATAGTTAAAGGTGTAAATATTGGCTATGAAATTGGTACATGCATGCAGACAGCATCATCATAACCAGCAAATCATAACCTTTCATAGGCACCTTACTGGACAACCTTTGTACAATATTTGCTGTAAATATATAACAGTGGTTGGAACAATGATCTATACAGTTACAGATTCTGTCAATAACTTCGCATGGAGTCATTGTGGATAGTTCTCTGAAAACATCTGATTATGCGCAGCAGCAGTCAAAAAAGCAAACAGGAAGTTAGGAACCATTACGAAAGGGATAGATAACAAAACAGAAAATATCATGTTGCCTCTATATAAATCCATGGTACGCCCACACCTTACTACTGTATGAAGTTCTGCTCACCCCATCTCAAAAATATATATATTAGAATTAAAAAAGTACAGAGAAGATCAACAAAAATGATTAAGGGTATAGACCAGATTCCATATACGAGGAGAGATTAAAAAGTGAGCCTTTTATTTTATTTTTGTCAAAACTTTATCAACATTTTGAAATTGAAAACCGTTTTATCACCCAGTTTCAGGAGGCAGATTGACAATTTGAATTTATAAAAGAGGAAATTGTCCTCAATCTAATTTTTCACAAAAACGTGAAAATCCAAATAATAAATTCCCTTGGTGGAGAGCAAAGTAACTCTGGGAATGAGGATACGTTTACATGTGATGGCCAGCATGACCTCTTTCAAATGGTTTACCTCTCAGCCCAAAGAAAAAGGGACTGTTTATTAAATATTCTTTTTTCACTCTGTTTCATGAGGAGTTGGTAATCAAGCATGACACAGATCTTGTCTCTCTTTTTGGGATTGTTTCTTTGCTGCATTATTCATGGCTTGTCAGAAAGAATAATTATTGTGGAATTGGTTTATCTGTGCTGCCGGCTAATGAAGAAAACAACAACATGTGTAATGAGTAATGCAGATTAACTGTTTCCTTAGCAGTTCACGCCTATTTCACAGGAAAGAGCAATTTGTTGATTGCATTTAAAATACAAGGGACATTACCATCCTCTTTGCTCAGACACGCTTTTCCATTCGTACTGAACAACATCAGCACAATACAATTTTATAAAACCCCTTTAATGCATAACTACACCCCACAGAGTTGCACAACTTCAGAAAATTCCACATGCAGATTTCCGGCCTGATGGAGCAGGCAGGTGTTTAGGGATCATATACCCTGGCAGCATATTAAGAGTTAAATCAAGACATCATTATTATTAATCATTATTTGTATTCTTAGAGGAACCCCAGACGTGGAGCAGGACTCAAAAACACAGTCCTTGCCTCAGACGTGACTTTGTCATTCTAATGTTTCCAGTTATTAGTAATTATAACCCTCTCATGCCAAATTTTCAACCAGCTTCTGTTTTGTTTCCACAAACTACCATATCTGGGGAAGGGATAAAATATTCAGTTCTTCCATCTGCCATTTATGTCGATAATGAGAACATCCACAATTCTGTTAGAGAGAAACAAAAAAAGAAAAATAAGGGCTGCAAACTCCCATCTTTCAGAAGATAAGCCCACCAGCAACTGTCAAGGGTCAGGAAAAAAATCACCTTATAGTTGGGTTCTTCCATAATTATGCTTCTTGCATTTTTGTTTGAAGCAGCTCGTGCCAGCCTCTGTCTGAGACAGGCAACAGGGCTAGAGGGACCGCTGGTGAGTTCTAAGTGCTCTGCAGATTCTCATGTGCCAGATTCAGAACACCCCACCCATGTTCAATCTATGGAAGTTGTCCCAGTTACAGACCATAGCGTCTCAGAAACTGCCCGCTTTCAGTGAAAACCAAACCCCAGATTTTTGAAACATTGGCAGAACTTTTCTATGAGGAAATGACTCTGGCCCTAACCCTCAATAGGTGACCAAGGAGTGTTCGGTTCCACACTCATTCTAGAGGTTTGAAGCGGGAGGAGAGAGCTTTTGTTTTAGGTGAAGGGTTAAGAAAAGAAATTATACATCGTACATGGTGGCATTTCACATCCTCTAAGCTCTCCCCCCATGGAGTGCTCATCGGCATAGAGGGCTGACAGGCCTGGGCCCTGTCATCTGGATAAATATTAAATCATTTTCCCATGACTCATTCACTGCTGTTAAACATCAGTTGCCATAGTCAGGCCGGAAATGAGGTCTGAGGCTATAAAACACCTGTGAAACCATAGATCCCAGGTAAAATAATGGAGTGCCTGATAATGGGACTTGATTAGTAAAGAGTGAAAGGAGGGCAATAGAATTAATGACAATCAACATAGATTTATGGAGACTGAGATCCTGTCAAACTGACTTGGTAGGGTTTTGATGAGGTTACAGGTCTGATGAATAACAAAGGTAACAGTGTTTATGGAGGATATTTAACCTCTGTAGGACTTGGTGCAGCAAAACCTTTAAAAAATAGGAAGGATACGTAATCCCCTGGGCTCTGTGACAGAGTTCTGGGCAACAGCAGCTGGGCCAGCACTCTGGTCACTGCAGCTCTAATTAATTACTCCAGTGTAGACCTCATTAAGAGGAGCTGTATCTAATTGATGGATGGGGGTGAGCTGAGGAGAACTAAGAGGCTAATTAGCCCATTAGGCAGATGATGCAAAAGGCACAGAAAGGAAGGGAGAAGGAGGAGAGAAAGACAGAAACTCCCCTGCTTGCCTGAGGAGGTCATGGCTTCCTGGATTCCAGGGGTCAGGCTGCACAGTGCACCCGGGTGGTGGAAAAGAATATTGTAAATTAACTGCATGGGGTTGTGATGCTCTGTACCTCAGGGGAACCCCACAACCCCCATGTTCATCCTTATAATATGATTGTGTGGTATCCAATGCAAAGTTTGTCATGTCGGGTGTCTTCGGAAGACTTATGATGCACTGAGCATTGTTGTTATAGTGATTTTATAGTAATTTTTGTTACGGTAATGTTATAGGTTTTAATTTCATGTATATAGTTATGTGGCTGAAAATGTGCCCTCCTGGCTTAAAGCAAGCCCAGATACAATCGCCAAGAGCAGAGGGGCAGTTCACACCTCATCAGGGCATGAATGGGACAAACCCAGTTATATTTTCTCACCCTTACCCCTGGGTGCAGGCCCATTGACATGAATTTGGGGGTCCGGTATGTCATGGCTGCTGGTGCCCCACCCCTCCCATTTCACCCCAGATGCAGGCAGTTTGCAGTGCTGGTTGAAGGATGCAGAAGCTGTGCTCCCCATCGTGACACACACTGGAGCATGGTTAGCTACAGAGGGGACACAGGGTACAGAGGGTTACAGCAGGTGGAGAAGAAGCTGAAGACATGCGTCTCTTCCTGCGGAGTTGTTTCAGAAGCGATGCCAGGACAGGCTCTCTGAAGGAAGCCTCCAAATTCACAGAAGTTTGCCTAACAGAGAAGTGGAGAAGGTGGATGAAGCAACTCTGCGGCAGCGCTGCAGAGAGAGGGGGTAGCTACCATGTGCCATGCTCCAGCAGCTGGAGGGAACAGGCCTGGCGGCCCATGAACCACCAGCCCCAAACTGTCCTGCACCGCACTCCGCGAAGCATCCGTGCCGGTGAGTGGGGGCCGATCTTCCACTCCAGGTTGCAGCAGCCAGCAGAGATGTTAGAGCAGCTCCTCGAGCTGAAGCTGCTCTCAGGAAGGGCAACGCCAAGCACTCAGCAGAGGGTCATTAGAGGCAGACTGTGGAAGGAATATTAAGGGAGGACATCAAGCAGGAGCTGCTATGTGAGCAGAATCTCTCTACAGGAACCTATTGATCTCCGCAGAGCAGCAGAACCAGCGGCCGAGGCAGCTCAGACAGCTGCACCATAAACACCATCGAAATACTGACAAGAAGCATCCGCTGCGACCAGGGCATGGCAAGCAATGGAGCTCTACCCCAGAGCGGTGTGTGGAGTGGGCAGGCCTTCCGTACCCAGCTGATCGGTGAGTGTCGCACAGGCTGCTCTGTGCCAGACCCTCAGAGGAGGGGAGCCTGTTACAGACCCATCTCTAGAACCTGCTTCTTTAGTTCAAACTGGAGCAGCTCCTGCTTCTGGCTCTGGAAGTCCCTGGTTCAAAGCCTGAACGCCAGACAAGACAGCAGCTGCCACAGTAGCCCTGGGACATTGTGAGGTAAAGTGGCCATGCTGTCTGTGCATCACAGAGAGGACTGGGTGCTCAACCTTTGCAGAAAGAAATGCCCATGGCCTAGCATTGTAAGCACAGATCCCCAACTAGGCCTGTGGAGAAAGGGAGAGACACTGCCCACTGGGTTCGGTTGCCATTGATTTCACCTGTTCATACGGGGTAACATCCTCCGTCCCCTTTGGACCCGTCCTCTGAACAGAAGGAAAGGGATTAATTTCCTTTAGACATTTCACAGCATTTTTCAATGATACAAAAGCTGAGCTTATTTGGGGGGGGGTGGGGCAGGGGTCATATTTCAAAACCTGATTCTCCCCCCAGGTTTTTGGTGTCCCCCTCCTTTCTCTCCATTTGTTACTAGTGGAAACGGGGGAACATCAGAATGGCCACATTGGGTCAGTCCATTGTACCATCCAGCCATCGCGGAACTTCCGTGGACCAAAGACTTTGTTGGTTGCTCCCCCCACACCCAGGAAGAGGGGACATGCACAGACTGTCCCACCACAGTTTGAAACTCGGGGGGAAGGGAACAAAAATCCCTGGCAAGAAGGATCTGTAGCACTGTGCTGCTTGGAATGTGGCAAGGACAATTTTTCTAAGCAAGGGATCTTGGGTTGGCCCTAAAGGACATAAGGAGCTTGCACAATACAGTAATTTCTATCATGTTTTGACACCCAAGATTACTCCAAGTCCCAAAGGACCAGTCCTGTACCCCAGGTCAATTGTACCTTAGATCTCCCACCACAGACAATGCTTATTGCCAATCCTGTGTTAACCTAACTAAAGGTTTACTCACAAAGGAAAAAAAAGCATTATTGACAAGATTAAGAACATAAGAACGGCCACACCGGGTCAGACCAAAGGTCCGTCTAGCCCAGTGTCCTGTCTTGCGACAGTGGCTGGTGCCGGATGCTTCAGAGGGAATGAACAGACCAGGGAATCACAGTGTGATCCATCCCTTGTTGCAGCTGCAAATTGAGCAGAGGATATATTGAGCTGTCTATAGTGATGCCCAGGGTCCTCTCCTGAGTTGCTACAGTTAATGTAGAGCCCTGGAAGGTGTCTGAGCAGTTGACGTTTTTCCCTTCAAGGTGCATTATTTTGCATTTATCGACACTGAATCTCATTTGCCATGATGCTGCTCATTCACCCAGCTTGTTTAAGTCTCTCTCGATTTCCTCCCAGGCCCCTCTGGCCCTCACTCACCTAAATAACACGGTGTTCTCTGCATAGTTCCGCTGCTTCACTGTTCATCCCCTTTCCAGATCATTAATAAATGTATTAAACATGGGACTTAGCACAGGAGCTCGAGGCTCCTGCTGTTAACCTTTCGCCATGAAGAAAATTACCCTTTAAACCTGCTCTTTGCTTTCCGTCTCCAAGGCGGTTTTTGATCCAAGACAATACTTTGCTTGGGACTCCTTCGGCCCAGAGTCTCAAAGGTCCTTAGGTGCCTCACACAGAACCTTGTAAAGTACAGATACAACATTTGCTTCACTGCATCCTCTGGCACAATGGCTGGCTGGACTGAGGCTGTGTGTGTGTGTGTGTGTGTGTGTGTGTGTGTGTTAGCAGCTCTGTAACGTCATTTTCTTCTTTCCCTGCTCCCTTTAGCCCCTGGTGAGCCAGCAGGACCACCGTGGTATTTCACCAAGACCTACTTACTGCATCTCTTGTTATTCCCACACCTGTAGTTACTTGTTTTTCTAACTCTATGTGGCTCTTCTAATTTCCTTCTCAATCTGCAGGAATTTGTTCCTATTTATTGGCTTTGCTAGGGTCATTTCCAAATGTTGTGGGATTTCTGTTTGGCTCCAATAGCTTCTTGCACCTTCCATTTTGCCAGGAAGGATTATTCTTTGCCTTCTTTTCCTTTCTGTCCTGCATTGCGGATGGGTTCTGAGACTCCGCGATTGGGTATTTTATAAGTGACTATTTAAGAAGTATTCATTTTGTTAAATCTTTCCCTCTCTCACCATTGTGCATTCAACTGATTTTCTTGATGCAGAGGCTGGTATTTGCATTTTGACCTATGGGATTTGTAGCCCTGGATGCAACTGTATGGTCCTGTCCACTCAGAATTTGTATCTCACTAGAGTCTGTGGACCCCTTTAGCTAGAATGCCCATCCCCCAAGTCTTCAGCCTGGTCCGTCTTTCCTGAAAGAAATGGAGGATTGGATTTTACTTTCCATGATTTTAAGACGACACTGTGCTTTGATTGACATGGGAAGAGTGTGACCCAAGAGGAATTAGAGTGTAACTGAAGGTGGGGGGATGGCAAATGGAGGGTGTGTCCCAGCTCAATAAGCAGCCCAAACCGGAGTGAGCCCCACCCTGGCACAAGCCCAATCATCTGTTGTGCAGCATGGCACCTGCCAAGGCCCA
Organism: Macrochelys suwanniensis; assembly: GCA_033296515.1. Lineage (NCBI taxonomy): Eukaryota > Metazoa > Chordata > Testudines > Chelydridae > Macrochelys > Macrochelys suwanniensis. The sequence goes on along the minus strand of CM065781.1, from coordinate 933,799 downwards.
CAGAACTCTTATTTTGTAGATTCAGCTGTAACTTCCCAAGCGGTCAGACCCGGGAGCAGCTAAACTCCAGGCAAGTGAGTGCAGGAGAGGAAAGGATTGGAAGGTCATGTGGTATCATTTCTGTATCTTCCATAGACTCTGTGTATCACCCAGTAGGTTCCCCTGGCTCTCTGGGTGTACAGCTCCAGGAATGGGACTGACATTACCAAACCATCATTTCATGTTCTATAAATTATCTTTGGGTGAAGTTCAGCTCACCACGAATGTGTCTGCTTCAGATTGCTCTGGATAATGTATCCTGCTAAGAAATTAAGGAAAACTGCTTTGTTCAGTCAACTCCTCCCCAAACAACTTTTGGGGAGAGGGGTAGCTCAGTGGTTTGAGCATTGGCCTGTTAAACCCAGGGTTGTGAGTTCAATCCTTGAGGAGGCCACTTAGGGATCTGGGGCAAAAATCTGTCAGGGGACAGTACTTGGTCCTGCTAGTGAAGACAGGGGACTGGACTCGATGACCTTTCAAAGTCCTTCCAGTTCTAGGAGATTGGCATATCTCCATTTATAAAAAAAACTCACACATCCAGTTAACACCTTCTTAAAACTGCAACCATTATGGCCAGCAGGACAGGGCCTGTACCTTTAAGATGGGCTGCCTTCTAGTCCACCTCCATTGAGGTTTATCACTATATTATCTTGCCTGTATTTCAAAGGTTATTAGCTCATTTGAAGTCACAAGGTCACTTACTCTAAGTGTAATTGGTTTTTATGAATACTGATCATTATGCAAATTCATTATTTACGGATCCCATTAGGCTAACACGGCTGTGAGGGACAGAGTAATAGGGACTGTGTTTTTGACATGAGGAAAAATATATGACAAAAGATTAATTAGAGCTTAGGCAAATGAGTGAGAAGTAACTTGGCACATGGCAAATGTGGGGTGTTTTTTGGCTCAGAAGCAACATACAGAGCACCAGGAAAAAGCCAGGACTGAAAATGGGAATGGAACATGAAGCCATGAGCTTGGCAGACCTATCCTGTAGCCATTCCAGCCCAGTGTAAAACTACCAGCCCCTTGACAATAGAGGTCAGGAGAAAACTCACGATGGCATTCCAACATGTGCATAATTGTTGACCCTGAACTGGGATGCTAGCGGTCCTGCCCTGTGGCCAGAGCAGGTTGAACTATTGGCTGTGACTATTGCTCCATGGGAATTTAGCTCTCCCTTCTGGTGAATCATCCGCAAGCACATATGACATCTGCAGCTGTAGCTACGACCCACAACTACACACTGGGGTGTTTGGGCCAGCAGCCGTCAGCTGAGGGGATGTTTGCAAACTGCTTGTGTTGACTATTCACTACTCCCAGAGTGCAAGCGGGGCTCAAAAGGGAGCTAGATAGATTCATGGAATATAGGTCCATCAATGGCTATTAGCCAGGATGGGCAGGAATCGGTTTGCCAGAAGCTGGGATTGGGTGATAGGGCATGGATCACCCCCCTCTCCCCCAAGCAGAGAGATTAGATGGGCCTCAGTGTCTTGTTCATGCAGTTACCCTGCTTTTAGCAATAAGCCATCGTGGTTTCAGGCACTTTACTTGTGTGCCAAAATCTCCCCGTACAACCCCCTGTTAAGACGGTGCATTGTGAGGACCCTCTGCACAGGGGTAGTTTCCATCATCAACCATTAGTGGGAGCTTGCACATTTGTGTATTACACAGTGTCCCTTAGACTGAAAAAAGTCAGCTGTGGAGATGCTCTAAGATTGCTTTGCATTCTGCTAGCCCCAGCTCCTTACTCTGCGTGCACTGGAATGAAGGGCCAGCTTCTAGGCTGCCCATGGGATTAGATATTCATGTAACACAATAAATTAGCACAATGCTTTACACAGCCTTGGCTTTCTCTTCTGTGCCTCATGAGACACTTTCTCGGGTGTGAGACAGGCCATTTGCTCAGTCATATATATCATAGTGTGTTTCTTATTGCTACTTGATTTATGTACTTGTTATCATGCAAGTAATATTGTAGCTACTGATTTATTGGTCCCACTGGCGTAGCTGCATGGTGGACTTGCCAGGCCCAAGATACCAGTTTGTTCTATTAATTCAATAGATAGGGCACGTAAGATTATTTATTGCTGGTGTTGCTGGCTTTGAGTGTATGTTGGTCCACAGTTTGGTTGATTCACAGAGCATGTGGGTCAGTAATTCACATTAACTCTGAATGCCTCTTCGTCTGTTTGTTATGGACCATTGCCTCCACTTCAGACATCTAATGAATGAATAAAGTTGCTCTTTATACACTCGTATAAAGATGAGAAAATTGTTGATTATTGCCTGTTATTAAATCCATAATTAACAGCAGAATACTTTTGCCTTGGTGGCTGTTAAATTGCTAGAAGCAGCAGATGCCTTTTCTCTGTGCCAGGAACGCCCACATCATCACCCAGGGAGGGATTCAGGGTCCATAATGCGGAAGAGATAATAAAAAGCACCTGACTCCAGCTTCAGTTTTATTTCTATTTCTAGGGCCACCCAGGGGGAAACCCCCACCAAAGCCACCGGCTCACAACACAGAAATTCTAGAGAGTTTGTTTCCTTCCCTTCTTTTCTGATGCCTGGAAAATCTAGATGTCAGCATGCAAAGCAATTGCTTGGATGGTATAAGCCCAAAATGCTATAAATCTGTCAGCGACAGATTTTGAAAAATGTAAGTTCTCGCCTGGAAGGACGTCTGCACCCACCTGATGGACTGGGCTGGTTGCACATGCTCACAAATGTTCTGGAGGCTGAACAATTTACCTGGGGGAGAGGCTGAAGGAATGCCTTGGTTTTATTTTTTAAAGCTGAGGAGAATGGTCAGGCTGCTCCCATGGGGGACAAGCAGCTGTGGTCAATCTAGCCTGGGAGATGCTGGAGAGCAAAAGCCTGTAGCTATGATGCTATCCCAGGGGGAAGCTGGGAGGCTCCAGGGCTGGCCCAGAACTCTGGGACCCAGGAGGGAAACCGGCTGGAGAGGGGAGCAGAAGTCTGGTAGGAGCTGGTGCGGTGCACAAGGCAGGCAGAGGGCTGTGCAAGACTCCAGGGGGAAGTCCTGGGAGTGGCTGCTCAGGAAAGAGCCAGGAGCAACCCAAAGAAGCTCAGGTGGGCTGAGGGGAGAGAGGAAAAGAGCCCAGGCAGGACAAAATCTGAGCCCAGAGGGTGGGAAGAAGAGTGCATGGATCAGAGGAACCAGAGCCCACGGGAAGGAGGGTCTCTGCCCAGTTGGAGACCAGGGCAGAGACTCCGTGTGGTGTTTATTTTGGACTGAGGGATCCCAGAATGACTTAGCCAGAGGGCCTAGTACCTGCGGCAAGTCACTTACATGGCAGAAGTAGGACAAAGATTTGTGGGGAAACTGAGGCACCAGTGCTACAACATTGAGGGTGCCTCTATCTACAGAGCACAAAATGCATCCCCCCCAAACACCAAGTGAGGCAACAAGTCTCAGAGTCCAGGTCGTCTGACTCCGGCTCACAGGACATGGCTAAAAATAGCAGCGTAGCGGTTCCAAAGCGCTCTGGAGCCTGGCGAAGGGGAGGAGCAGGAGCATCTACACAGCTGAGTTTAGTCCCTTAGCACAGGCCACGTCAGCTGACCGGGTGCTGAGACTTGCTGCCACAGGGTTTTTGTGCTGTGTAGATGGACCCACAATCTCTCTGCGATGGCTGCTCCAGCCCTTGGCGCTCGCATTGCGCTGTTTGTCCTCAGCTAGCCTGGCACAGGTCTGTGTGTGCTCCAAAGCCCAGACACCGTCCCTAGGACCAGGCTAAGGACTAACCCCTGGCCCCGCTACATGGCTGTGCTAAGGGGTCTCTCTTGGTCTCCTTCCCCCAACTCCATGGGCTGCAGATCAGCTCCCCCTTGGCCAAGGATTGGGCTGGCAGATTTGTGTGACTGTGGGTCTGCTGGCCTCACTCTCATGCCCCGTAAAGGTGCCAGCCTGCAAGGCTGCTGTAGCCCACAGGCGGCAGGGAGCCCCTGCAGAGGCCTCTAAACCCTGAACTCCTTGTATCGCGAAGCACAGCCAGTTCCTTTGCATGTAGGGCTTTGGGGCAGCACAATTCGGTGTTCGCCTTCCCTCACTCCATTTCCCCAGGAAGTGAAACACCTTCCGTCCTCATGGCTCAGGGTTGGGCAAAGGCTGGCGATGCCAACAAGAGAGAACACACAGCCTTCCACGTGGCTTTTTAGATCAAGGCCACGGACAAATTTACACACAAACTACTAGGACACTAGTCCTACTACAAATTACTAGGACTGGTTCATGGACACTATACTCGGACTGGAAATAAGGTTTAAGTTATTTTAATAGGATAATTAAGTATTGGATCAACTTAACAAGGGACACCATGGATTCTCCATCACATGATGTCTTGATATCAAGATTGGATATCATTGTAAAAGATATTCTCTAGCTCTACCAGGAGTTCTGGGCTAGATGCAGGAATCACTAGGTGACATCCCCTGGCCAGTGGTACACAGATCAGAGTAGATGATCATAATGGTATAATAGGCAGCAGGTTTAAAACATACATAAGTAAATATTTCTTCACACAAACACAGTCAACTCATGGAACTCCTTACCAGGGGATGTTGTGAAGACCAATAGTATAACTGGATTCAAAAAAGAACTAGATAAGTTCATGGAGGATAGGTCCATCAATGGTTATTAGCCAAGATGGTCAGAGATTCAACCCCATGCTCTGGGTGTCACTAAACTTCTGACTACCAGATGCTGGGACTGGATGACAGGGGATGGATCAGTCAATAATTGCCCTGTTCTGTTCATTCCCTCTGAAGCACCTGCCACTGGCCAGTGTTAGAAGACAGGATATTGGGCTAGATGGACCTTTGGTCTGACCCAGTCTGGCCGCTCTTATTTTCTTAATGGTCCCTTCTGGCTTTATAATGTATCGATGCATCTGTTCCTGCCAACAGCAGCACTAATCTGTCACACTACATACCACCACATTGACATGCCCATTTGGCATGAATGGAATTGCTGACAGAGGTTAGGGTTAGAGCACACACCCTGCCCTGGGCACATTGAACTCAGAGCAGCAAAATGGTGTCTTCTTTGTGAGCTGGTGCATTCCTTCATTGGGGTGCTACCAGCAGGAGGGGGTTGGGGATGGTGCACAGCAGAGCCTCTAGGGATGTGAACTGGTGCCAAGGAGCACTTCTTGAGCCACCGTCCTCTCCTGAAGTCTCTACGGCTCTGTCTCCAGTGAGGGCCAGGGACTTGCATGCCAAATCCAGTCCTTGGCTGGGGTGGACAGAGCTGTGCCAAAGACACCTCACGAGCATCAGTGTCCCCAGACCTTTGGAACAACATTGAGCCTTGCTCGTGCCGATGTGTTTGGTAACACCAGGGACACGCTGGAGTTCTGCATGGTTTGGATGTGGTGCTTGGTGACAGGCAACAGTTCTGTTGACTTTCATGGGGACATTTTGGATTCAAAAGCAAAACATGGCAGGGAACGTTACGTTACCCAGGGGTTTCAGAATCCAAAGCATGGGAACTTTACTGTTTTTCTCCAGGTGGTGTCAGAAATAAATCAGTGGGGATACAGTTCCTCTGTCTGATATACGATTGATACAAAGCAGAGGGATTTTACCTAAAACTGCTTTATTAGCTCTTAAACACACACACACACACACACACACGGTTTAGAGCATCTTAAACCTTTATTTACCAAAGTTAAGATGGCTTTGAGGAATCAGCAGCCAGACTTCTGGGGGGCCCCACCTTCTGTCTAGTTACTGGGGAACTTAGGTTTCAAATTCTTGCCCCAGGAAAGCTTCCTCAGACTGCTCCAAAGCACACTTTCTAATGAAACTTTTTATAAATTTTCTCCAAAGTATATAACTCATAATAGCCTCTATTAGAGTATCAATTTCCCTAGCAACAGCCAACAACAATTATTCTCCTTATCAGCAAAACATTTCTAGTCAAAAAACAATAAAATGTACATGTCAGAGGTACCTAAATCCAAGGCTGTCCAAAGATTCCATCTCTTTTCATGGAATCTTACCTCCCTGTCCCCAGCTCCCATTCGGATAGCAGAACGGCAAATGTGCAGTTGCCTGGCCCTGCCTCACTATTTCTAGCTCTGTGATGTTTGGGTTTTAGCTGGCAGTGACGGAGCGCACAGGGTGACTGACTGCAACACTGTCCAATTCTGCGGTAACACACAGGAACATCAAATTCAGGGGCTCCAGGAAGAGTGTGTATGAGTCTAGGTGGATACAGAAATAAAGCAAATGTTCAGTGAAACCGGGTGAGGGGAAAGAACTGAAAATCACAGCCCCTGTTATGCTGTGTAGCCAGCAACATGTAGAGCAGCAATTACGGATTCTATGGCTGTGATGCAAGGATGCAGAGGCCTCAGGCCAGCATGACAATTAGCTCAGCAGCAGCATGGCCTAGCTGGACATGAGCAGCTCGGAATGAGGAACTAGCGGGTTAGAAGACCTTAAGTCACAAGGTGAGTATGGGTGTTCTGTGCTGGGAAAAGGTGAAGTATGGAACCACAGGAATACATTTTGGGAACTTTAGAGAAAGTTTAAAGGCTGTTGCCTGTAACTGAAATATACATGAAGTAATCACAGAAACACTATAGCATTTACATCAATTAGTTGCCAGTGAGTATAACATCAATGGCTAAGTGCCCTACTGAAGATACAGACCCCAGTATTATTGAGGTGTGGGAGCACATACAAGGAAAAGAAGCTGAAACCCTCAATAAATATGCCTCAGGTATGGTGAGTGTTATCTTAGCCCAGGGGTTCTCAAACGTCATGCACCACGACCCTCTTCTGACAATGAAAATTACTACACGACCCCAGAAGAGGGGACCAAAACCTGAGCCCCATCACTTTGGGGTCCTGACCCACAGTTTGAGAACCGCTGCTTAGCCCCTTGTAAAAGATGACCCAGAGCCTGTGGACAGTGGAATAATTGGGATGCGCTAACCTGTGGACCACACGCAGATCACCTCACCAGCTGTGGGGTTCCCTGCAAGGGATGAGGTGAGTAATGCAAGTGTTGGACATTCTGTCCTGGCTCAATCTTCTCTGAGATAGTACAGTGCTTAGGATTTTGTTCGTTTTGCTAATAGTGTTTAGGACATTACTCATCAGAGAACACAGCTGATTATTTCTCATGTGGTCCTCATGCCCTTGACAAACTCACTGTAGCTGATTTGGAGACAGAGCCCTTTCAGACCACTGCACAGTAAATAGATTAAATATCCCCTTATTTATAAGGCTACATTCGATGAAAGACAGTTCACGCATGGAACACTAACAGCCTTACTGCAGTTGTGCTAATAGATGGGGCAATATTGCTGAATGAAAGCAAATATCTCCAGCTCATTGCAGTGCCAGGGATTCTCTCCTGAACATGTGAGGCAGCATCAACAAATTCTTCAGAGGCCCAACAATCAGAAAACAATAACCCTAGCACATCTTTCTCATAAAGAGCTACAGGCACAGAACACTCCGCAGCTGCTACTTCCTATTGCCTGCTACCAAACATTCAGGCTGACCTGGAAAGTTGCACCGATCCTCAGCAAAAAACGCACAACCCCTAGACACTACGATTTGTTATTACTAGTGATTTTGTACAAAACTTTGAATTGCAACGTACAACACATCAGCACACTAGCTCCTGAGCACTGGAGCAGTCAGCCGGCCAGGCAACTTGGCCGCTATGTTAGGTAAAAGTCTAGAGAGTCCAGCCCAAAATAATTAGGTTAAGGGTGCCAGTGGGCGGGGGAGGAGGGGTGAGGGAGGGTCATTGAGAACACATGAGACAGGCTCCAAGCAATCACGTCCCATGCCTGGTGTCACAGCAGCACGTGTCTGACCAGAGCAGTAATCGCAGGGAAATTCCTGCTCAGCCCTGCATCCCCAGGTTGGAGCATGCTCTGAGCTTGTGCAAACTTCAAACTGTTAGCAATTATTTTCAAGAACTCCTTGAGTAGCGGTGAGGACCCAGAGGATTGGAGAATTGCAAACTAAGACCTATCTTTAAAAAGGGGAACAAAGAGGACCCAAGGAATTATAGATCAGTCAGCCTAACTTTGGTACCTGGAAAGATACTACAGTTACTTATTAAACCATCCATGTATAAGCACCTAGAGGATAATAAGGTTATAATGAATAGCCAGCCTGGATTTGTCAAAAACAAATCATGCCAAACAAGCCTAATTTATTTCTTTGACAGGGTTACTGGCCCAGTAGATAGAGGGAAGCAGTAGACATCATATCTTGATTTAACTAATGCTTTTGACACAGTCCTACATAACATTCTCATAAGCAAAGTGGCTAAATATGGTCTAGATGACATTACTATAAGGTGGGTGCATAACTGGTTGAAAGACTGTACTCAAAGAGTCGTTCTCAATGGTTCATTATCAAACTGGGAGGACACATCTAGTGGGGTCACGCAGAGGTCATTTTACTGGGTCTGCTACTACTCAATATCTTCATTAATGACATGGATAATGGAATGCAGAATATGCTTATAAAGTTTTCAGGGGTTGCAAGCACTTGCAGGACAGGATTAGAATTCAAAATGGCATTAATAAATTAGAGAATTGGTTTAAAATCAACAATATGGAATTCAGTAAAAACACATGCAAAGCACAGCACTTAAGACAAATCAAATGCACAATTACAAAATGGGGAATAACGGGCTAGGTGGCAGTACTGCTGAAAGAGGTCTGGGGGGTTATGAATCACAAATTGAATTTGAGTCAATGTGATGCAGTTGCAGAGGCTAATATTCTGGGATGTATTAACAGGAGTGGTGTTTGTTAGACACAGGAGGTTATTGTCCTGCTCAACACAGCACTGGTGAGGCCTCAGTAGAAGTACTGTGTCCAATTGTGGGCACCACACTTTAGGAAAGATGTGGACAAACTGAGGGGATCCAGAGGACAGCAACAAAAACAAGATAAGGTTTAGAAAACCTAAACTATGGAAAAGGCTTAAAAAACGCCATGTTTAGTCTTGAGAAAAGACGACTAAGGGGGCACCTGATAGTCTTCAAATATGTTAAGGGCTGTTCTAAAGGGGACTATGATGAATTCTTCTCCATGTCCTCTGAAGGTAGCACAAGAAGTAATGAGCTTAATCTGAAGCAAGGGAAATTTAGGTTAAGTATTTGGGAAAATATTCTAACTCTAAGGATAGTTAAGCTCTGAAACAGGCGTCCGAGGGAGGTTGTGGAATCCCCATCACTGGAAGTTGTTTTTTTAAGAACAGGTTGAATAAACACCTGTCAGGGATAGTTTAGGGTTACTTGGGGCTGCCACAGTGCAGGGGGCTGGACTAGATGACTTCTCAAGGTCTCTTCCAGCCGTGCATTGCTAGGATTCTGTGATCTCCCAGTCAGTTCTAGTTACTGTGCTTTCTGCTTTGTTTTGTGTTGTTGTAGAAGTTGTGCAAGGAAACTGCTTAGATCATTCCTTGTATCACATGCACAAATTCTGACACCTCAGGGAAAAAAATCTCACAGAGTGGAACATGAGGGAGACTGAGGTATGGCCAAGAAGAGAAACACCCTAGCACCTGCTGTAATCTCTGCCTGATAAGTTAAACCCTGCTGAGAAACCTTCACTGTTAAATGCCCGAGCCACTACCCCTTGAAGTAAATTACCTGGTAGCAGCTCTGTTAGCTAGTAGCAGTAGTAGTTTGGTATCCTCTTATGTGAGTCAGACACTAGAAGGAGACAGATACACACTCTTTGTCTGGGTGAAAAGCACTTATGAAGAAGTTCTAGTCAGCTATTTAGGAGACACACATATTGGATTTCCAATAAAAATCACACAGATCCAACTGAGATGGGATGGACACAAAAAGAATGGCTCAGTCATGTTAGTTTATGTCCAAGAAGCAGCTTTTTTGGTTTGGTTTTAGATGCAACATGCAGGCAGTTAAATTGTATACATAAATACTATACTCATTTACATACCTATACATAATTGCAGTTGGACCCCGGTCCTGGGACCCTGCACAGAGATGATTCACCATGTCAGATCAAGTGGATCTCATTAGCATTTATCTAAAAGCACAAAAGAGTTTGCGTTTCTTTCTCAGAGAAAGGGAATTAGGGGCAAGGGCAGAGGAGATCCTGGAGAGAAGAAAAGTAGGAACAACCGAGCTGAGAGGGCGGGACAGTTATGTGAAGGTTCATGCTTTTCTGTTATTTAAGTTAGCTATAAACTTCAGGGAATTTGGGGCAGAAACAGTCTGTGTGTAGGGATAGGAGGAGAGACAGAGCACCACAGCTTACCCTGTTACACCCGTTTACTTTTCCACGGCACCTTTCCTCATAAAGGTGCCCCAAGTCCTGCACACTTCAGTCCAGCGTGGAAGCTGGCAGCACTCAACTTCTCTAGGGCTCGGTGGGAAAATCTGGGGGCAAACCTCTCACACCAAGTGCTATGAAACCCTTGCTATCCACACAGCGCAGACATTGCTTCTGTTTATAGGGTCTGAGACACACAGTCCAGTGCCCGAACTCAGTGTGTCTGTTCCTGGAGCTCCTTCCCTGGCCAAGAAAAAGAAAGAGGGAAGAGAGAGTGACATAATGTCAAGGGAGGCAGACCCTGGCCTCCACTTGCCCAAGCGATTGTGAGCTGAAGCCAACACGTCTCACCCTTGGGACCAGTAAGTCAGAGAGGAGCCCCTAGCAAAACACAAGCCATTTCATACACCAGCTCCAACAGAAGAATTCCAGTTTTTGCTCCTCTTCCTTCACCTGGCCCAAAGGTCCTTTGAATCTCTCCCATTCCTGTCATGCTCGCCAGTGGCCTTATATCTCCGTGCTATGGGCGGATACCCAGGACTCCGCAGCTCTGCAGCGACAGAGATTGCTCAGTCTTTTCCTTCTGCATTGTGCAAGTGAGCGTGGAGGCACAGAGGCATTGCATAAGCCTTCTGCTCATGAATATTCATGAAGACGAGGTGTGCAGAAGGCAGCAGCAGGGACGTTTGGTGCCATGCGCATGGACTCACACACAGCGCTCCCACTGCCTCTCCTGACACGCTGTCAAAGCCGTTCAACTGGCATGATTTGTTAACTCAAAGCCTGACAAGGCCCTTCCTGTGCGGTGTTCATTCAACCTGGTAGGAACCCTGACAGCTGACTCTGACTTGAATGATCCTGTCATTGAAGCTATTCATTAGGGGACTTCCTTTACTTCTCAGAGGTCATCATCAGTGTCGGCAGCCTAGGCCATCTCATTTTATTTCCTGTCTTGGAAAATTAGCTAGAGAAAATGGCTACCAGTAAATCACCGTAATTGCGAAGTCTGTGCTGTGCACTTTCCTTAAAATTTCCGGAGCCTCACAGGAGCATTGCTGATATTTGCAGATACATGAAAAGCTACTTTACATGTTAATGCAATTTTGCACCTTTAATTATGATTTTGGGCATGAAAAATAAATCTTTTTTCATCACGATCTTTGTAGTTCAGCAGATTTGGCCACTGTAAATGTTAATATACTGTAATGGAATGCAGTGCAAGTGTAATTACAAAATGTAATTTGAGTTAGAAAGTTCAAAGTTTTAATGCCACTGTTGGACTTAATTTTGCAGTATTTTGGTTATAATGTTCTGGTGGGTGCGTATCTTCTCCTCCTTAGACACATAATATGCTGATTACTCATATACTACTTTTATCTGCTCTTAAGGTTCATTTTAGGGATTCCAAAAAATAGTGAATAGCCTTATAGCAATACACTGGTGATCTGAAAACAAGAGTGGGAGAGTTCCCTATTTAGACACAGCCAGACCATTTTTAATGATGGGGAGAAGGAGGATATATATATATATATATAGTGTGTGTATAGAGTGGGCATTGCTAAAAAACTATGGCTCCTGTAATATAGGTCATGGTACCCTTTACCACAGTATTTGCAATATTTAGTATTTAGAATGACAAATACCACTACTAACCAGGGGAAATTAGTGAGGGGTGGTGTAAATACCCAGTTTTTAGTGGTGGCCACTGAGTGATTTTTAAAGTGAAAAGAGAAAATAATGTTAATAAAGAGCAGAAGGGAACCATGAGACTGTCTCCTTCATTCAGAGCCATAGATCACATGGGCCTCTTTGATGATTCTGCTGAATTATTTGACTTAATTCAAAATCAGCTCACACATTTATTTCCAAGTGTATGAATGAGAGAGCAAGAGATACCAAGCCCTGACTGCACTCAGCAAGCTACATCATCTCAGGACTGAATGTAATTCCAGCATAACTTTAACACCTACAGGGTGGGGATGTGATGTTATTGACATAAGCTGGGACCGTATAGAACATTGTTGCAACCAAGGTCCTGTAGTGGCCCCAAATCTGTATAAAGGGGGTCAAATGGGGTGTCTAAGACACAGTTATGGTTTACTGGTTATTATGCTATCTGTATGTGTGTATCATTGTGTAGTTGAAGTTATGAATATTGGGTCTATACTGTCTGTATTTCAAACTTATGCTGTGCTTCTGGGTGAAACTCCAGAGAAGTTGGTGTCAGCTCTGCCTAACCTGCTTGATGGCCCAATGCGGACCATCAGCTACACAATTGACCCATTAAGAGAAGGCAGACACGTCTTGTGACTCAGCAAGGCATGCAGGGACCTGCCTACGGCCAGAACAGGAAAAACAGGGTTTTGTCCATGCCATGTCTTGGATAGCTTGCCTTTGGAACAAAGAAAGACCACATGGCAAGAGACTATAAAAGGCTGATGCCTCATCTCCATCTTGTCTTCAATCCTGCTTCATACCTCTGGAAGGACTTTGTTTAGAGCTTCAGTTTGAACCAAAGGACTGATGACCCATCCCAGCTGTGGATGTACTCCAGAGACTTGATTTGAACCTGCATCTTATTCTATCACTTCTGCAAGCCTGAACCAAGAACTTTGCCATTACTGTATGTAATTGATTCCATTTAACCAATTCTCGCTCTCACCTATACCTTTTTTATTTATGAATAAATCTTTAGATTCTAAAGGATTGGCAGCAGCATGATTTGTGGGTACGATCTGATTTGTATATTGACCTAGATCTGGGGCTTGGTACTTTGGGATTGGGAGAACCTTTTTTCTTTTACTGGGGCATTGGTTTTCATGACCATTTGTCCCCATAACGAGTGGCACTGGTGGTGAGACTGGGAAACTGGAGTGTCTAAGGGAATTGCTTGTGTGACTTGTGGTTAGCCAGTAGGGTAAAAACCAATGTCTTCTCTGTTTGGCTGGTTTGGGTTTGCCTTAGAGGTGGAGAAACCCCAGCCTTGGGCTGTAACTGCCCTGCTTGAAGCAATTTGTCCTGAATTGGCACTCTCAGTTGGGTCCTGCCAGAACCAGCATCGTTACTGGGGAATTGTACCCTGGAAAGCAGCGAAGGACTCAGGGGTCACAATAAACAAACAATAAGCTGAATATGAGTTCCCAGGGCAATGCTGTAGCAAAGAGGACAGACAGGATCCTTGGATACACCAGCAGATGAAGATCAAGTAGGAGTCAGGAGGTGGTATTTCCTCTGGATACAGGATTGGGGAGACCATGGCTGGATACTGTATCCAATTTTGGTGAGAATAATTTGAACTCTGGAAAACCTGCCTTATAGTGAGAGTCTAAAGGATCTCAGTCTGTGTTTCAGGTTGCTGCATTGCAATTGTTCATTGATTCATTTGTTAATTTTATTGTATTAAGAGAAGTTTAACAAGAAACCCACAAAAGCCAGCAGGCAAATGGGCGTGATGAGAGACCACTTGCTGCTGGCTTTTGTGAAGACGGAGATCCTTTAGGCTCATACTATGGAGCTGGGTTGGCTTCTAAGGGTGCTGCATATGCTAAGCTGTATTATAGTGTTCAGCCACAAGGTAGCCCTGTGATTAAAAATAGTTTAAGCTCCACTTAGTAATATCTCACGGAAAATTAAAGGATTTTATGATGAACACACTGGGTGTGTTACTCATTCAGAAATAAGCTATGGAGCCGGTTCATATCTGGTATAGGATCATGGCATGGTGTCAGAAGTAAACTAGCCCCAGAGGAGAACAGAAACAAAAGGAAAATAGCAACAAAGGTTGCAAACAGAAGGAACGAAACAACAAAGGTTGTGGGATCTTATCAACATGCCACTCTTCAATGCCCTAGAGAACTTCAGCTTTGACAAAGCTTCTCAGTGGACAGACCGAATGCAGTACTTATTTTGCAATATTTCAAACCGCAAACAAGCTCCAAAAGGAAACTGGAGATATACAGGCATCTTCTTAAATCTATGCTAGGGGGAAACAGAAAGAGAATGTTTAAATTCTTTGATTTTATTGAAGACAGTAACAAAGATGACTATGATTGGGTTCTGGCTATGTTTGATACATTCTTTATACCTCAGAGAAATAACATTTTTTGAAGGAACATGTTTTCACCAGATAATTCAAAGACTAGGGGAAAGTGTTTCATTTTTTACAAAAGCTCGGCCTACATTGGCTGAAAACTGATTTTGGAAATGCAAAACAAAAATATCAGATACAGGCTGATTATTGGGTTAACAGATAATTTTTCACAGGAGTTACATTTGAAGGCAGACTACAAAGGGATCTCACAAAACTGGGTGACTGGGCAAGAAAATGGCAGATGAAATGTAATGTTGATAAATGCAAACTAACACACATTGGAAAACATAATCCCAACTGTACATATAAAGTGATGGGATATAAATTAGCTGTTACCACTAGAAAGATTTGGAATCATCATGGATATCAATGAAATCATGCGCAGTGGCAGTCAAAAAATCTAACAGAATGTTAGAAACAATTAGGAAAGGGATAGATAAGACAGAAAATATTATAATGCCACTATATAAATCAATGATACGCCCAGACCTTGAATACCGTGTGCAGTTCTTGTCTGCCCTATCTCAAAAAGCATATATTAGAATTGGAAAAAGTAGAAAAGGGCAACAAAAATTATTAGGGATGTAGAACAGCTTCCATATATGAGGAGAGATTAAAAAGAATGGGACTGTTCACCTTAGAAAAAAGAGCCAACTGAGTAGAGATATGATGGAAGTCTATAAAATCATGAACAGTGTAGAAAAGCAAATAAGGAAGTGTTATTTACTCCTTCACAGAAGACAAGACCCAGGGGTTACCCAATGAAGCGAACAAACATAAGGAAGTACTTCTTTACACAATGCACAGTCAACCTGTGAAACTTGTTGCCAGGGGATTTTGTGAAGGTCAAAAATATAAGTGGGTTAAAAAAATTAGATAATTTCATGGAGGATAGGTCCATCAATGGCTACTAGCCAAGATGGTCAGGAAAGCAACCCCATGCTCTGGGTATTCCTAAATCTATGACACCAGAAGCTGGGACTGGATCACAGAGAATGGATCCCTCGATAAATTGCCCTGTTCTGTTCATTCTCCCTGAAGCATGTGGCACTGACCACTGTCAGAAGACAGGATACTGGATTAGATGGACTGTTCTGACCCAGCATGGCCATTCTTATGTTCCTATGACTTATCCCTAGCCACAGCTATTCAGAAAGCAAAGCAGTCTGTACTGCAAAAGACTGTAGGAGAACACTTCAATCTCCCTGGACACACAATAGCAGATTTAAAAGTAGCCATCCTGCAGGAAAAAAAACTTCAGGACCAAACTCCAAAGAGAAACTATAGAGCTTCAGTTCATTTGCAAATGTGACACCATCAGCTCAGGACTAAACAAAGACTATGAATGGCTAGCCAACTACAAAAGCAGTTTCTCCTCCCTTGGTGTTCACACCTCAACTGCTAGAAGAGGGCCTCACCCTCCCTGATTGAACTAACCTCGTTATCTCTAGCCTGACTCTTCCCTGCATATTTACACCTGCCTCTGGACATTTCCACTGTTTGCATCTGATGAAGTGGGTATTCACTCACGAAAGCTTATGCTTCAATACCTCTGTTAGTCTATAGGGTGCCACAGGACTCTTTGTCGCTTCTACAGATCCAGACTAACACGGCTACCCCTCTGATACTTCAGTCTGTACTAGTTAAACAGAACACAAGGCAGAAGCAACTTGAAAAATCTGAAAATAGCTGAAAAGCTATAAACAGATACTTGAGTGTTAAAAGTCATTATCATAAAATCCCTGGGGTAATGAGAGAGAACTCAGGCCAAGAGGGACAAATGTTCAGCCGGAGGTACACCGTGTAATAAATGCAAGAAATATGGACATTTTGCAGCACCAAAGGTATCAGGAAGTTGAGTTGTATTACAGACAATAAAGAGCCTTTGTTTCTGGGATCTATGACAGAGCCTGCCTGGAGAGTGAAACTCAATATTCATGTAAAGAGTATACACTTTAAAATGGAATCAGGAGCAGATTTCATAGTCATCTCAGAAGCAACTTACAATCACCTTCAACTCCCGCTAGAGCTGAAGGGACCTGACAGCTCTGACTAGCCCTGGAGCGATTCTGAACTACATGGGCCAGTTCACCACAGAGACAAAAGCTGCACATTCAGAGTGCATGTGATGACAGGATCACAGACCAGTCGTCGTCTCAACTGCAGTGTGGCAGTCACGATGGGCTGAGTGAGAAAGCTGGAAGAACTTGACGGCCTATGTGGTGATATTGAACTTTTGAAAGGAGATCCAGTACAAATAACCTGAAGAGATAATGCTGAACCATACAGTGTGTACATACACCTCACAGGTTTCCTATCCTATTACTTCATAAATGGAAACTGAGTTAAAGAGAATGTAACGGACTGGCATAATTGAGAAAATCTGAGACAACAGCCTGGTATGATACGTTGCCAGTTATAAAGAAATTTGGGGAAATACATATCTATGATCAGAGGGTTAGCCGTGTCTTTGTTGCTCTTGCAGATCCAGACAGAGTCTTGTAGCACCTTATAGACTAACAGATATATTGGAGCATAAGCTCTCGTGGGCCCACTTCATCAGACGTATGCATGCGTCTGACGAAGTGGGTCTTCACCCACGAAAGCTTATGTTCCAATATATCTGTTAGTCTATAAGGTGCTACAAGACTCTGACAAATCTATGAGGCATTTAAGACATAATGAAGCAGTTGTGAGAGAAAAATATATCCTCTCAACACTGGGTGACTTCCTCCCCAAAGTGAAAGGAGCGAGAACATTCTCCAAACTGGATGCCTTGAATAAATTCTGACAAATTCCTTTAGCCAAAGAAAGTGCTTAACTGACTACATTTATCACACTCCTTGAGAGATTTTGCATTTGAAGATTACTGTTTGGGATTACCAGTGCACCTGAAATTTTCCAAAGAAAATTGGCAGAACTGTTAATGTACACAAATGGAGTTGTAGTTTTCATGGACAATATTCGGATAGATAGATCTTCAATGGAAGGATAAAAAACCCTCAGTGAAGCCTTAAGCCTAATCAGACACTCTGAACTGAGTAAAACAAGGAAAAATGTGTTTTCTGTCTATCCAAAACTGAGTTTTCGGACAGACAATAAATGAAGGTGGAATCAGTCCTAGCCTGGAGAAAGTAAAAGCAATCTGAGAATTGAATGCACCAAGTAGTGTACAGAACTGAGATATATAGAGGGGTTAGTAAATTACCTGCGTTAATACGTACAAGAACACTACGCAGTGACAAAACCACTGAATGAATTGCTAAAGTACAACACATCTTCATTAATGTTCTGGAGCATGGGATTAATTGCACCCTCAGCAAGTTCATGGATGACACCAGGCTGGGGTATGGGGGGGAAAGAGGTAGATATGATGGAGGGTAGGGATAGGGTCCAGAGTGACCTAGACAAATGGGAGGATTAGGCCAAAATAAATCTGATGGAGGTTCAACAAGGACAAGTGCAGAGTCCTGCAATTAGGACGGAAGAATCCCATGCATCGCTACAGGCTGGGGACCAACTGGGTAAGAAGCAGTTCTGCAAAAAAGGACCTGGGGATTACAGTGGCTGAGAAGCTGGATATGAGTCAGTGTGACCTTGTTGCCAAGAAGGCTAACGGCATTTTGGGTTGTATAAGTAGGAGCATTGCCAGCAGATCGAGGGATGTGATTATTCCCCTCTATTTGGCACTGTAGAGGCCACACCTGGAGTATTGCATCCAGTTTTGGTCCCCCCACAATACAGAAAGGATGTGGACAAATTGGAGAGAGTCTTGCGGAGGGCAACAAAAGTGATCAGGGGGCTGGGGACACATGACTTATGAGGCGAGGCTGAGGGAACTGGGCTTATTTAGTCTGCAGAAGAGAAGAATGAGGGGGGATTTGATAGCTGCTTTATACTTCCTGAAGGAGGTTCCAAAGAGGATGGTGCTAGGCTGTTCTCAGTGGTGTCAGCTGACAGAACAAGGAACAATGGTCTCAAGTAGCAGTGGGGGAGGTCTAGGTTGGATATTAGGAAACACTATTTCACTAGAAGGGTGGAGAAGAACTGGAATGGGTTACTAAGGAAGGTGGTGGAATCTCCATCCTTAGTGGTTTTTAAGGCCCGGCTTGACAAAGCCCTGGCTGGGATGATTTAGTTGGTATTGGTCCTGCTTTGAGCAGGGGGTTGGACTAGATGACCTCCTGAGTTCTCTTCCAACTCTAATCTTCTATGATTCTATGATCTGGACTATGAGGCCAAATCAAGAAATCGCCTTAGAAAAGGTAAAAGAAATTATCTTAGCATCTCCAGTTCTCGAGTACTATGATGTGAACAAACCCACAATGGAGCTCAGTGCGGATGCAAGCAGCAATGACCTAGGTGATGACTCAGAGTATGGCAAGCATATGGGCACACAGGTATCTGTGTGAACAGACCATAAACCATTTGTAACCCTCATCAGTGGAAAAT
Source organism: Macrochelys suwanniensis (assembly GCA_033296515.1). Lineage (NCBI taxonomy): Eukaryota > Metazoa > Chordata > Testudines > Chelydridae > Macrochelys > Macrochelys suwanniensis. Next base: position 914,902 of record CM065781.1, on the reverse strand, counting down.
ATCTGGATCAAACAGTGCTGAGATGCCAATGACTATTGATCAGATTAATGCAATTTAATCCGATTGTTAAATATGTTCCTGGGAAAAATTTGGTAGTAGCAGATCATAGAATCTCAGGGTTGGAAGGGACCTCAGGAGGTATCTAGTCCAACCCCCTGCTCAAAGCAGGACCAACCCCAACTAAATCATCCCAGCCAGGGCTTTGTCAAGCCTGACCTTAAAAACCTCTAAGGAAGGAGATTCCACCACCTCCCTAGGTAACCCATTCCAGTGCTTCACCACCCTCCTAGTGAAAATGTTTTTCCTAATATCCAACCTAAACCTCCCCCTCTGCAACTTGAGACCATTACTCCTTGTTCTGTCATCTTCTACCACTGAGAACAGTCTAGATCCATCCTCCTTGGAACCCCCTTTCAGGTAGTTGAAAGCAGCTATCAAATCCCCCCTCACTCTTCTCTTCTGCAGGCTAAACAATCCCAGTTCCCTCAGCCTCTCCTCATAAGTCATGTGCTCCAGCCCCCTAATCATTTTTGTTGCCCTCCGCTGGACTCTTTCCAATTTATCTACAAAATTCTCTGTCATGGAGCCCAGCTTTGCACTCAACTACTTGTGAGCTCAGATATGATGCAATGGCACATGTGGATGCTGTGGTCACACACTGACCAGTTTCAGAAAAGAGATTTCTCCAGCTACAAAAGGCAACCTCAAACAGAAATGTGACTTCAGGAAGTTTTAAGTGACATTAGTGCTGGCTGGCCCAAATATCTAAAGGACACTAAGTGACAAGAAATACTTTGCGACGCGTGGACAATTAAGTGAGTCAAATGGACTCATTATTAAAGGCAATTGCATCTTAATTCCAAGCAAAATGAAGAGAGAAATCCTAAACCTCAGCCATGAAGGACAAAGAATTAACTCAATCAGGCAAAAGGGCCAACCAGTCAATGTGCTAGCTGGGCATCAGCAAGGACAAAGAATAAAGTATCTGCATATGGACACTGCAGAACTAACAGACAAATACAACATGAAGAACCTCTAATAACAACACCCCAACCAGAGAGAACTTGGAAGAGACTAGATGCAGATTTATGGAAATTCAAAGGACATCATTACCTAATCATTATGGACCATTTTTCCAGGTGTGTAGAAATAATGTACTTGAAAGACATAACATGTCACAGTGTTACGAAGAAACTGAAGTGCAATTCTGCTCATTTCAGTATTCCAGGGCAGCCCATGACAGTTGAATGCAGGATGACTGTGAGCCACCCATGTGATGTGGCCGTGAAAAAGACAAATGTGAGCTTAGACGAGGAATTTGCAGTAGAGAGAAGTGTTAATGCCATTGTACAAGGTATTGGTTACATTGGAACAGGTGCAGAGAAGAGCTGTTGTTCTCAGCTTCCTGTCCCCTGCTTGGCCTGTGTACCTTTAGGGAACAACATCGGGCTGTTGGCCCTCACCCGAGGACATGACAACTCTGACCAGGAGGGCACTGAATTTACTGACTTTCAGGGCACTCAGTGCTGCTGGAAAAGAACACCTAACTGCTGCATATCCAGTGCATACTTCATTACCCCATGGTTTTGTATATGCAAAATCCTATTATAATAAAATAATGACAAAATATCCTAGAAGCAAAATAGTAATTCAGTAATGACATTACTTCCTGCAAATCTTACAAAACATGACTGTGTCCAAATCTACAATTCACTAATATAATCAACATAGTAAGTAAAATTATTCACTCACTTGATTTCTGGAAAAGTATACTAATATATCCTGCAGCATCTTTGCTAATGCAAACACGGTGTTTGAAGATGACATTATAGCCATGTATCTGGCCCTGTGCATTTGTTTATCCCTGTTAGAGCTCTATGAAAAATGAGTTGCGCAAAAGTTGAAACCTTCTCTCCATATTAGTTCAGTTTTACTTATTTTTTCAGGTAGCCAAGATAAACTTTGTGTACAAGTGCACAGGGGAAATGAAAATGACAGACTGAAATGTAGTCAAAGTGTCACCATCACAACAGGGAGAGCTTTCATAAGAAGGTTGCTCCTAGGTACTTTGAGGGAAAATAGAAATTCAAGTGGTTGTTCAGAAATTTTAAGATGCCTAAAGTTGATTTAGGACCAAATATTAAAAACCAGCCTCACAAATTCCATCTTTCCCACTTATGTTTACATATGCAAAACCTGAGATTTGGTGGAAATTGGGGCTTCAGAGATGTAAGTATTATGTGTAATGCCAGCAGGCGGAATTGAACCTGGAACTTCTGAAGCTTAGCGTAGGATCCTCTTGAATACTGCGTGCAGATGTGGTTGCCCCAATCTCTAAAAAGAGATATTGGACTTGGAAAAGGTTCAGAAAAGGGCAACAAAAATGATTAGGGGTATGGAATGGCTGCCATATGAGGGGAGATTAATAAGACTGGGACTTTTCAGCTTGGAAAAGAGACGACTAAGCGGGGATATGATAGAGGTCATAAAATCATGACTGGTGTGGAGAAAGTAAATAAGGAATGTTATTTACTCCTTCTCATTACAGGAGAACTAGGGGTCACCAAATGAAATGAATAGGCAGAAGGCTTAAAACAAACAAAAGGAAGTATTTCTTCACATAACGCACAGTCAACCTACGGAACTCCTTGCCTGAGGATGTTGTGAAGGCCAAGACTATAACAGGATTCAAAAAGAACTAGATAAGTTCCTGGAGGATAGGTCCATACATGGCTACTAGCCAGGCTGGGCAGGGAGGGTGTCCCTAGCCTCTGTTTGCTAGAAGCTGGGAATGGGAGACAGGGGATGGATGACTTGGCAATTACCTGTTCTGTTCATTCCCTCTGGGGCACCTGGCATTGGCCACTGTTGGAAGACAGGACACTGGGCTAGACGTTTCTTTAGTCTGACCCAGTGTGGCCATTCTTATGTTCTCTGTGCTACTGCATGAGCTAAAGTCGTCACCTGGCTCTTAGCTGAGGCTGTAGCAGACTCAATCGATAGCTGGCCTAGGTGCCACTAGAGGGGGACAGGGTGCCCCACCAAGCAGGCCTGGGTTAGATAGGCACAGGCTGTGTGTGCGCACAAAGACAGATTTTTGTACAAACAAAATGTTCGGGGACCAAAATGCAGGGGCAGCTTTAGAGGCATCATTGTGGCCTCATTGGATGTAGGGCTGGGAGCGTGCTCCTTTGTTGTTATGCCAGGTATAATTTTCCCCCATAGGTACAGACACAAAACAAAGTGGCCGGGGAAGGTGCAGGGAGACAGGTTTCCTATTAAGGCAATAGCCCAGGACAAAGCCCAGGGGTAAGCTCAAAGTCACAGAAGGCTGAAGGACCGAGCAGTTGATAGGACACTAGCCTGTGACTTTCCAGTGTCAGTTCCCTGCTCTGCCATACACTCCCTGGGTGACCTTGGGCAAGTCACTTAGTCTGTCTCGGGCTCCAGCTGTGCAAGTGGATAACAGCCCTGCTGTACGGTGTGCAAAGAATAGCTCCCCATTGAGGAGTGCGAGGTGCTGATACACAACCGGGGCCGTGCAGGAGAGAGACACAGAACACTCCACTTCACAGCACCCCGGATATTAACAACTCCTGGTTAAATGCAGCATTTGGCTGGGAACCCATCCCGTCCGGGTGACGTTAACGGCTTCAGCTATTGGCAGTGACGTACTGCTTAGGACAAATCGGCCTTCTCCCCACCACCCACCCGCACAGGGACCACACAGGAGAGGGGCTGCAGGCTGGGAGGGGGGGCAGGCTGCAGGCCAGATACTGGCGCTGCATGGAACCTCTCCCTTCACTCTCCAGGCTGTGCCCTGCAGGGGGGCTGCGCCCAGGGCCAAACAGCCCCCCACAGGGGCTGCCCCCACCACCAGTCCCCCCCACCCCAGGTCTGACCCCATGCATGGCTGCAGCCCCTCCCCGCACCCCCCGGTGGTCCTAGGCCCCTGCAGCCCCTCTCCACGCCTGCTGCTCCTACCTTGGTTGCCCATCGCTCAGCCATGCAGCCTGCCCTTCCCACCTGCAAGGGGGGGGGGGGGGGGGCACTGAACACCCTGGCCTCCTGCCAATGCTGCTGGGCCCGATCCTGACCAGGGAGTGGGGCTGATGCTGGGTCTACTCCTGCGCCACCCTATTTTGTTACCCCACCCACCGGCTCTGTGCCCAGGGCAGGTGCCCCTCCTACCCCACCCTGGTTACAACCCTGAGGATGTCACATGGGCCACAGCTGTGTGCTGATTGGGCCACAGACAGCCTGCGGGTTGAGAACCACTGCCCAGGAGACGGCCCGAAGAGGAGGAGAGCTGCCGGCGAGCTGGTCCAGTACGCTGCCTTGGACAGCGGCCGGATCAGAAGGTAAAACCGCCTGCCCCTCCCCCACAAGTGTTGATTATCCAACCACATGTGCAAAGCACAAACTCCCTCTGACCTCCTCTCAGATAGCGTTTGACACACGGCCTGAAGCAGGAGGGTTTATATTCCTTATAAGCTGTTCTATTTATTGCAACTGCAGATATTCCTACTGTCCCTAAGAATGTTTAAACTGTTTTTTGAATTCTAATAATGGCCTCATGAATAGGTCTTGATGGTGAAATGAAAGCACCATGCAATTACAATATCTGGTGCTCACCAAGGAAAGACTGACACATTCTCCTCAAGCTATAGCGTAAAGACAAGTCTCACTGTGTCAGTTTTTCCTTAGTTTCATTATAATCACTTACATGCTACAGCCCTCACTGAATTGCCAGCATTCGCCCATATGATCAGTGACGCTCATGCTGGCAGGATGTTTCAAACAAATGACAGCCACAAGCCAGGAATAACATGAATCTCTTGTCACCGCACAGCCACGCATGTAGCAATATCAAGGGAAGAATCATCCAGGCTGGAAAGCAGTAGGAAGCACATTCATATTGTACACTACAATAGCAGGATAGTAACATCTAATTACCCTTCAAGAAACTTTCCATATAGAAAACAAGAAAAATACCTGTGGCACCTTAGAGACTAACAAATTTGTTTCAGCATAAGCTTTCGTGGGTTAAGAACCCACTTCATCGGATGCATGGAATGGAACATACAGTGAACAGATATTTATACATTCAGAGAAACATGAGAAGGTGGAAGTGTCTATATCAATGTTAAGAGGCCAATTAATTGAAAGGAACTGTTATCAGTAGAAACTTTTGAAGTGATAATCAACAGGGGCCATTACAGACAGTTGACACAAAGGTGTTAAGGGGGGAAATAAATTCAATTAACGTAATGACCGAGCCATCCACGGTCAATATTCAAGCCTAAGGTAATGGTATCTAGTTTGCATATTAATTCCAATTCTGCAGTTTCTCATTGGAGCCTGTTTTTGAAGTTATTTTGTTGCAAAATTGCTACTTTTATATCTGTCATTGAGTGATTAGGGAGGTTGAAGTCTTCACCTACTGGCTTTTGAATGTGATGATTCCTGATGTCAGATTTGTGTCCGTTTATTCTTTTGCGTAGAGACTGTCCAGTTTGGCCAATGTACATGGCAGAGGGGCATTGCGGGCACATGATGGCATATATCACGTTGGTAGATGTGCAGGTGAACGAGCCCCTGATGGTGTGGCTGATGTGATTAGGTCCTATGATGGTGTCACTTGAATAGATATGTGGACAGAGTTGGCATCGGGCTTTGTTGCAAGGATAGGTTCCTGGGATAGTGCTTTTGTTGTATGGTGTGTGGTTGCTGGTGAGTATTTGCTTCAGGTTGGGGGGCTGTCTGTAAGCGAGGACTGGTCTGTTTCCCAAGATCTGTGAGAGTGAGGGATCATCTTTCAGGATAGGTTGTAGATCTTTGATGATGCGCTGGAGAGGTTTTAGTTGGGGGCTGAAGGTGACGGCTAGTGGCGTTCTGTTTTTTTTGTTGGGCCTATCTTGTAGTAGGTGACTTCTGGGTACTCTTCTGGCTCTGTCAATCTGTTTTTTCACTTCAGCAGGTGGGTATTGTAGTTTTAAGAATGCTTGATAGAGATCTTGTAGGTGTTTGTCTCTGTCAGAGGGATTGGAGCAAATACGGTTGTATCTTAGAGCTTGGCTGTAGACAATGGATCTTGTGGTGTGTTCAGGATGGAAGCTGGAGGCATGTAGGTAAGTATAGCGGTCAGTAGGTTTCTGGTATAGGGTGGTGTTTATGTGACCATCACTTATTAGCCATCACTTATTCCATATAGAGATCAGTGGATAGTTGTCAGCACTGTTGGAACCAAAAGGCTGTTAAGTCTTTGCAATTGAAGTAATCTGCCTTATTTTCCTCTATCTGGCTGTTGAAAGGAGTTGGACCTACAATCACGCTTGTCTAAGAGGCATGCATCATCCCCATGCACAGAGATACTATGGTGACAGCAGGTTTCATTTCTAATTTTCCCCAAACACACCACAACTGAGCATTTTCAAGGTATTTTCTTGTCTTTCACTTTTCTGAGTGAATTAAGCAACCTCGTCAAGTGTCTCAAAAGCATACAATGCCTTTGTTCTTTACAGCCCTCAGAACTGTCTGCTTGTTTGGTTGTTGTGCGTCAAATCAATGGGTTACAGCTAGATGTGTAGCGCAGTACAGTACTCCTCCACAAACACGTACTGTCCTTTTCTCTTATCAGCAACCAACATTGGAAAGAAGATTAAAAAGTGATAAGAGGATTTAATTTCATTACCACAACAACAGGTCACAAGAATTCCCAGATCCTTGTCCATGTGCCTTTTGATTAGACTCAGATTTTAAAAGTAGAAGTGATCACCTCGTCTGGCATCCTGCATAACTCAGGCAAAAGAATGTCACCCATTCATTCCTTCAAGGGAGGCAATTATTCTTCACTAATATATATGAAAACTACATCAAGTGCAGGAACTTCTTGAAGAACGTTTCTTAAAAGACATCCAGTCTTTATTTAAGGACTTCTAGTGATGATGAATGTACAACCTCCTCTTTTAGTGAGCTGTACCTTCACTATTAAGAATTTGTATCTCATTTATCATTTGATTTTTAGCCTCTATTTCCAACCTTCGGTTCTTGTGATTTTTCTAAATGGAAAGATCCTCCTCAAATGTCAGACATCTTCTTCCTAAGCAGGTATCTACCCAAGCTGCTTTGAAAAACTCTTTGATAAACTAAATCAAACATAAGAAAATAAGAACGGCAAGACTGGATCAGACCAAAGGTCCATCTAGCCCAGTATCCAGTCTTCCGACAGTGGCCAATGCCAGGTGCCCCAGAGAGAATGAACAGAACAGGGAATCAGCAAGTGATCCATCCCCTGTTGCCCATTCCCAGCTTCTAGCAAACAGGCTAGGGACACCATCCCTGACCTTCCTGGCTAATAGCCATTGATAGAACTAAGTGCTGGGGGAAAGCTGACAGGTGCGGAGGAGCATGTGGTTTGGACAGAGATATTCCTTAGGGGAGGTTCTATTAATGGAGGTTCTGTATATCCCAGTAAGGAGGAGAGGATGGAAGATGATGAAATACAGGTAGGATCTGATGAGAAACAGTCTAACGGCCGGGGGGGGGGGGGGGGGGGGGAGTCCCATGCCATTACATGATGTAATTGAAGACAGCTAAAGAGTGACAAGTTTTTAAAGTTTATATACCAATGTTAGAAGTCTAAATAATAAGATGGGTGAACTAGAGTGGATCATATTAAATGAGAATATTGATTTAATAGATACCACAGAAACATGGTAGAATGAGGATAATCAATGGGACACTAATACCAAGGTACAATACACACTGCAAGGACAGAACAGGTCGTGCTGGTGAGGGAGTGGCACTATGTGTGAAAGAAAGCATAAAATCAAATGAAGTAAAAATCTTAAATGAACAAACTGTAACTATCCCTAGAGATTCTATGTAATTCCATGCTCTAATAAGAATATAGCAGTAGGGATACTTTACTGACCACGATGGTGATAGTGACCGAAATGCTCAGGGAGAGTAGAGAGGCTATTAAAATAAAAAATTCAATAATAATGGGGGATTTCAACAATCCCCATATTGACTGGGGCCATCTGACACCTTAACTGACTGGTTCTCGGAGCAGCTAGTCCTGGAACCCAATACTGGTTAACATACCGGTTGTTAACAGCAGCCAAACGACTAGGCCTTTCCGCAGGCCTGTGCAGCAGCCTTAGCATGACTGAATCAGGAGGGGAAGGGGTTTGGGCGACTTCAGGAAGGGAGCCCCTTGCTCAACCTTTGCCTGACCCTGCACCCTTAAGAACATAAGAACATAAGAATGGCCGTACTGGGTCAGACCAAAGGTCCATCCAGCCCAGTATCCTGTCCACCGACAGTGGCCAATGCCAGGTGCACCGGAGTGAGTGAACCTAACATGTAATGATCAAGTGATCTCTCTCCTGCCATCCATCACCCCCCTCTGACAAACAGAGGCTAAGGACACCATTCCTTACCCTTCCTGAAGAAGTCTTTCTTGGACGTGCTGGGCTCTGTGTTTTGGGAGAAAAACACGATGCTTCTCTATATTTGCCCTCTGGGATGTTTGTCAGGGCCTTAAGGCATGCGCACTCTGCAAAGACACCCCTGGCTAATAGGTAAATTGAGGAAACCTCTTGCTTAGCCTTTGAAATTGCTTGCTTTTTGGCTACTGACAAGGATAAATACAGGGGGAGAAATTCGGGCTTGTTGGATCTCTTCATGGATGCATCTTATGGTCCCCACTGGCAGATGGAAGATTAGCCAGCAGAAGGCCCATACCACTCAAGAGCCACACCAAACTTCGGTAATTATTGGGATTTGGGTGTTTTACTAACCTGTTGCAGACATGTGTAAGTGTGAGAGACTAGAATAAAGTGCAGCTTTAAGTGAGACTACTTGTCTTGTACAGCTTGTGCCAGCCACCCAGCAGTCAGAGAGATGTGTCTCCAGTGACATATTTTCTGCCATCGCCTTGCCAAGAGTAATAGTGACCAAGAATTTGGGTATTTTAGAAACACAGTAACACCTGCAGGATCTCATTAGAAACATCCTAATTCAATGACGACTCCTAATGCTCCATTGATAAGCCAGTTTTTAAATCCACTTAACGTGTGTTATAGTGACTTACTATTTGCCTCACTTTGACTGAGTAATGATTGCAACATCAGGCCTTAAAATTAAACAGAGAATGTGCCGCACTCAACTCCAACTGAGGCTACATCAACTCTACAAGTGATTCTGCTGCTTGTAGATATGCTAGAGGGTAGGGATAGGGTCCAGAGTGACCTAGACAAATTGGAGGATTGGGCCAAAAGAAATCTGATGAGGTTTAACAAGGACAAGTACAGAGTCCTGCACTTAGGACGGAAGAATACCATGCACTGCTACAGGCTGGGGACTGACTGGCTAAGCATCAGTTCTTCAGAAAAGGACCTGGAGATTACAGTGGAGGAGAAGCTGGATATGAGTCAGCAGTGTGTCCTTGTTGCCCAGAAGGCTAATGGCACATTGGGCTGTATAAGTAGGAGCGTTGCCAGCAGATCGAGGGAAGTGATTATCCCCCTCTATTTGGCACTGGGTGAGGCCACATCTGGAGCATTGCATCCAGTTTTTCTCCCCCCACTACAGAAGGGATGTAGACAAATTGGAGAGAGTCCAGCGGAGGGCAACAAAAAGGATTAGGGGGTGGGGCACATGATTTATGAGAAGAGGCCGAGGGAACTGGGATTGTTTAGTCTACAGAAGAGAAGAATGGGAGTGGGGAGATTTGCTAGCTGCTTTCAACTACCTGAAGGGGTTTTCCAAAGAGGATGGATCTAGACTGTTCTCAGTGGTGGCAGATGACAGAACAAGGAGCAATGGTCTCAAGTTTCATTGGGGGAGGTCAAGGTTGGATATTAGGAAACACAATTTCACTAGGAGGGTGGTGAAGCACTGGAATGGGTTCCCTAGGATGATGGTGGAATCTCCATCCTTAGAGGTTTTGAAAGGTCAGGCTTAAGAAAGCCCTGGCTGGGATGATTTAGTTGGGGTTGGTCCTGCTTTGAGCAGGGAGTTGGACTAGATGACCTCCTGAGGTCCCTTCCAACCCTGAGATTCTAGGATTCTGCCATGGTAGCCTGGGTAGCAGCAGCAGTACGGCTGAGCCATGCAGCGTATAACCAATTGATAGTGTTGGCACGATTCAGCCCTGCCTCCACTCCCCATGCTACCACAGCTACACTGGTATTTATACTCATGGTAGCTTGATGAGCTAGCAGGGGACTCATACCCCTCATTTGTAGTGTAGACGAAGCCTTAAGCTTTACTTGGAGGGATTTCTTTCTGCCTTTAGCACACTTAAAACATTTACGTTCAGAACATACATAACTACAGACAGGTTTTAAAAATAGTGTCAGTATTATTCATGGCAAATGACGAGGTGACCCGAGTAAAGCGTCTGCTACTTTTGTATCTCTAGGAGTGTCTATATAAAATGCCTAAAGGGATTAAAAGTCTTTCTTACAGAAGATCTGAAAGTGCTTTGCAGTCTGCATTGGAAATTGGGATGATCAAAATGCATAATTAAATGAGAAATCTGATACAATGTATCATTGTTTTTGTCATGCTGTCCTTTCAAGTTTAAATGCCAACATAAACTGTTAACTTGTTACTTCTCCAAGGCTTTGACATCAGTAGCTAGGATCTAAATAATTGCAGCCATCCAGTTTTGAAACATGCAGCTTGTTATATCTTTTATTCCAGCTTTGCTGCATTAACTTTCCAAATGAATAGTGCCGAGAGCTGCCACATCTACAATATGGATTTTTGTACACATGAAATGGAGAAAATACTGTGGTTTGATGCTTTGATTTTGCATGCGTCAATTACTAGATAGCAAAAAGCCTTAGAGCTGCTATTAAACTGTATATTTACAATAATGCCTAAAATCCTCATGCAGATAATGTAAATGTTTTATACACACTGAGAATCCTGTAGGTTTCAGAAAGTCCAGTGAGCAACTTTGGTTTTCTTCAAAACCAATCTTTTCTAGGTTAAAGAGATCAATAGCCTTTGCTATAAGCCTTAGAAGTCTAGAAAGAATATGATACATCTTTTTGAATGATTTTTTTCCTGTTAGTGGCAGTGTGTCTTTTTTTTGTTTGTTTTTAAAGGAGACCAAAATAAGCGATTGCCAAGGGTAAAAATGACTGGGGAGAAGAAAGCTGTCCTGGTGAGTATAGTCGTCAGTACTCTCCACTGCTATTAATTTTACCCTGGCTGGTACATTATGAAGGGAGATACCTGTGTAGGCGGCTAACCTCACTGAGCCAAGAGTCAATCACTTGTGTTGGTATTTGATGGACGTTACCTTGATACAATAAAAATGCGGGACGTTTATCTCCATTTCATCCCCACGATGCTCAGCAACATTCCTAAAGAGGGAAAAGATCTTCAGCCTTCAGAGAACAGATTGAATTTGTGTAGGCAGGGGCTTTGCGGTGTCCAGGGTAGGTCTGGTTGATAACAGCAAGCTAGCTAAAGTACTTTGACAGGTACCGTACATATGAGCAACCAATCCTTCCAGGGTTACGGTGCTTAGCGAACGTCACTAGTACAGCCACTTCACTCTTTTAAGTTACAATTCCGACTACAAAATGTCCTTCTCTACTGCAAGTGTATTTGTATTCTGGAGGGACAAACTATAGCACAATTCACCACTTGTGGGCCATTTTAGCCTATTCAGGACCTAGAACCTGGTCTCAAGGAGCTTCTGGTGGCCAAGTTGTGATGTTATGAGTATAATATCTCATTGAAAGGTGCCAGGGCCAGAAAGAGTTAATTAACTCAGACTGACCTGACCCATGGCCAAACTTTAAAGACTGGTTAGGAAGATATGTAAATGAATAGAACTTTGAAATGCAGCCGGCATTGTTAGAGATAGAAGAGTAGATGTTTGTTCAGCTCTTGTGATGTAAGCAAACAAGTCTTATCTATGGCTATAACTTTGATTCAAAGATCAAAAGAAGATTAACATTTAGGAAGATTTGAGTGAAATAGTATTATTGTCTATGTCTTTTTGAAGATTGGGATAACCTGTGTCTGAACTGTGTAATGGATAAATCCTGTGCTAATTGCCATGATGTTTAGAAGAAGGAAAGTTAAGCCTATTGTTTCCTCATGCCAAATGGCTGCTGGAAATGTATAAAAACTCTGGGACATGATCCTTCATCTCAGATCTGCTTTGGGTTTCAAGAAGGGGAACCCTGAGCCATAAGGATTGAGATCCCCAGTCACTGACTGGAGTCACCCTGAATATGGACATTGGACTATGACCTATGGACTATTTCTAAAAGGACTTTTGGCAATTACAAGCTCATCTCTGCTATGTATCTGAACTTCAAGAATTTAATTCAAGTCTGTCTGTATATTGATCTTTTAACCAACACCCTCTCTCTTCTTTTTAAGTAATTTTTAGTTTAGTTACTAAGAATTAACTGGAAGTGTGTATTTGGGGTAAGATCTAAGTTATTATTTAACCTGGGTCTGGGACTGATCCTTTGGGATTGGAAGAACCTTTTCTTTTATATGATGAAATATGATGATAAATTCTGAAAATCTTATGTTTGACATGTGTGTCTGGATGGAGGCTGGATACTTTAAGGGAATTGCATTGTTTGGACTTCTGAGTAACCAGTGAGGTACTATAGAAGCTGTTTTGGGCTGGTTGGTAAATCTAAGTATTGGAATATCCACCAGCGTTTGCGGATTGTTTGCCCCATTCTGTTTGCAGTTCACCTTGATTGAGTGACCTCAGAGGACTCCCACGGGCAGCACCGTCACACATGTACACAAGGTTATGTCAAAGATTACAGAAAGTTCTTTGACTTCTGTGCTTGTACCAAGAAACCACAATCAAAGGTCTAGGTATCCTCCAGCTCTACCCACACCTCTGCAGCCTTGGTCTATTATAGCAATGGACTTCAATGCAGAACTGCCATCCTTCCAGGGACACTTAACCAACAACTGCCTAACAAAGATGGCACACTTCATCCCAAGCTGTACTTTTCCTCCTGCATGGGAGACAGCTCCGCTCCTCCTGGAAAATGTCTCCCACTACTACGGGTTACTGACAGCCATTCTATCAAACCATCAACCCCAGTTCATTTCCTGACTCTAGTGGGGATTTCTCAGATTCCTTGTCAGAGTCCCTCACCTTGTCTGCTTACCACCCACAGACTGATGGGAAAAAACACAGAGAACCCATCACACCTGGGAGCAGTATCTTTGCTGCTTTCTGAGCTACCAACAGGACAACTGACTCCAGAGGCTGTGTGCCACAGAGTTTGTATATCACAATGCAATCTGGGCCTCGAACCAGCATAGCCCGTTCTTTGCAAATGATGGTTTTCAGCCCCACTTCCACCCAGATTTTCCTGGGAGCTCTCCAGCACCAGCTGCTCTGGATTTATCCTCCCACCGACACTCGTGTGCACCAGGAGCTCACAGAACACTTACAGTCTGCCAGAGAAGTCTGTAAGTACCATGTAGATCCAGACTGCCAGGCTGCCCCTAATCCAGCCATTGGGAACAAGCTGTGGCTTATATCGAGCTGTCTATCTGCCAAACTCGACTACCAATCCCTGGGCCCCTTCAAGGTTACAGAACGGGTGAACCCAGTGGCCTTCAGGTTACAGCTGCCCCAGTCCTTGGTGATCCACCCCATCTTTCACATCTCACTTTTAAAGCCAACACTGAGAACCCATACCCACGCCGCTCGCACCCACCACCCATCAGTCCATGACAGGGGAAGTAACTGGTCCATGGAATCCTCGAATCTCAGTGAGTTAGACTTTTTCCTGGGTATCAGGCTGGTGAGTCTTGCCCACATGCTCAGGGTTCAGCTGATCGCCATATTTGGGGTCGGGAAGGAATTTTCCTCCAGGGTAGATCGGCAGAGGCCCTGGAGGTTTTTCACCTTCCTCTGCAGCATGGGGCACGCATCACTTACTGGAGGATTCTCTGCATCTTGAAGTCTTTAAACCATGATTTGAGGACTTCAATAGCTGAGACATAGGTGAGAGGATTATTCCAGGAGTGGGTGGGTGAGATTCTGTGGCCTGCATTGTGCAGGAGGTCAGACTAGATGATCATAATGGTCCCTTCTGACCTTAAAGTCTATGAGTTAGGGAAAGTCTCCAATACCTGGTGGACTGGGAAGGCAACGGTCTGGATGAGCAGTCTTGGGAATTGGTAGAGAACTCTCATGCCCCAGACCTGTCATGAGTGTTCCATCAGAAGTACCCCAGGAAACCAGGCTCCAATCCCCCTGCGAGGTGCCCTAGGGGATGCAGAGGGGGCGGGTGTTTGACACGTTATTGACATAATCTGGGACCATATAGATCATTGTTGCAACCAAGGTCCAGTAGTGGCACCAAATCTTATACAAAGGGGGTCAAATGAGGTGTCTAAGACCAGGTTATGCTTGGTTGGTTATGATTATGCCATTTATATGTATGTATCAGTTTTGTAGTTGAAGTTATGAATATTGGCTCTATACTGTCTGTATTTCAAACTTGTGCTGTGCTTCTAGGGGAAACCACAGACAAGTTGGTCTCAAGATCTGGTAACCTGCTGGATGGCCCATTAAGGGCCATCAACTATACAATTGGCGCATTGAGAGGAGGCAGACACACCTTATGACTCAGGAAGGTATGCAGGGACAGGCCTATGGACCGAACTCTAAGGTTTTCTTGCCATGTGCCCCAATGTTTGTCTTGGGAACAAAGAAAGAGGCCACATGATGAAAGACTATAAAGATGGAGGAGTTGCAGCAGTCTGTCTTCTTTCCTGCTTCTTACCTCTGGAGGGACTTTGCTACAAAGGGAAGCTCTGAACAAAGGACTGAAGGACCCATCCCAGCTGTGGATGTAATCCAGACACTTGAAATTTGAACTTGCAGTTTATTCCATCTCTGCAAGCCTGAACCAAGAACTTTGCCATTACTGTATGTAATTGATTCCTTTTAACCAGTTCTAGCTCTAACCTATACCTTTTTCCTTTTATGCATAAACCTTTAGATTCTAAAGGATTGGCAACAGCGTGATTTGTGGGTAAGATCTGAGTTGTATATTGACCTGGGTTTGGGGCCTGGTCCTTTGGGATCTGGAGAACTTCTTTTACTGGGGCATTGGTTTTCATAACCATTTGTCCCCATAACAAGTGGCACTGGTGGTGAGACTGGGAAACTGGAGTGTCTAAGGGAATTGCTTGTGTGACTTGTGGTTAGCCAGTGGGGTAAAACCAAAGTTCTCTCTGTCTGTCTGGTTTGGTTTGCCTTAGAGGTGGAAGAACCCCAGCCTTGGGCTGTAGTTGCCCTGCTTGAAGCAATTTGTCCTGAACTGGCACTCTCAGTTGGGCCCCGCCAGAACCAGCATCGTTAGAGGGTTAATGTCAGGAATTAGGGGCTGCAGCAGATCCAGTCTGAGCAACCAAACAAGCACAGCTGGCCAGCTGTAGGTTGCCTGCACGGTCTGATTCCCTGGATGAGTCAGCAAAGCAGACGCTAAGCCCAGCCGCAGCGGTTCCATGGCTGCTCAAGGCAGCTTCCCACAGCTGCGATAGCTCCGGTACCTGCTCGTTCCCAGCCTTGGACCCAGCCCTGCCCCCACCTTGCTTCACTCAACGTAACCCAGTCCTGACCCTGGGCTCATGATCCCTGACTCCAGTTCTGCCCCTGGGCTCCTATTCTTGAACACTGACTCCTGCTCTAACCACTAGGCATGACCGTCCACAACCCGCTCACTGACCTTGCCTAAGTGCAGTACTTGACACTTGTCTTTACTGGAATTCACCTGGTTGATTTCAGACCCATTCTCCAATTTGGCCCGGTCATTTTGAATGGTGACCCTCTCCTCCAAAGCCCCAGCAGCCCCTCCCAGCTTGGCATCATCTGCAAACGTTGTAACATTCTCTCCACTCCACTATCCAAATCATTAATGAAAACATGGACTAGTGCCGGACCCACACAGGGCATTATACAACTAACCAATAGATAAAACAGCTCAAGCCCGGACATAAAATCAATGGGCAGAAACAGCCAAATCACCAAGATAAGTTTCCAGTCTCAATTTAAAACCAAAACACGCTCAGCTCACCCTTCCGGGCAGGAATGAAGGAACACTGGTGTAGAGACACCAGCAAGATACTCTGGACTAAACTCATGCAATGCCTCAGAACTAAAGAGAGCAAGTTTAAAAATCAGTGATGTCTTGGACCCGCACCCAAAGCTTTAGCAGGTCAGCTATCTGTGCGTGAAACCTAGCAGGGACATTCTGCACTTACTAGTATTTATGCCAAGTCCTATCAGGCAAAACAGCTGATAAGACACAAATTCTATTTTAAGGTTAAAAGGAAAATACCCAATATTCTTAAAGCAGCATTGACAGCAACCTAGGAAGAATCTTTTAATGGGAATAGGTTGTTCTAAGGGTACCATTGGAAGGATTCTCAGCAGGTCACAAGATTTTAAAGTAATCCCTCCTGTTTCTTTACTGCTGAAGGGCAGAAGAGTGACATCATTGAGGGAGGAAGAAACCAACCATAATGTTTAGCAGCGTGAGCCTGATCCATGAAGGTCCTTGGAAGGCTAAACATGAGGTTTGCCTAAGTCCCAGTTTTGGCTGCACTGCGATCCACAAAACTCCCACCAAACCCTGTAGGCACTTAACTCACCCAGCCCCTACATTTTCTGGGGAAAGATTCCCACGGCACCTGCTTTCTTGACTCTGGGTACGCGCACTGCTGCCTCCCGATGCCCATCTCCTGCCTAAGCCCCAGAGCAACCTATGGACCGGGGAGAGGTAGGCGTTCCTCCACCTAAGGCACTTGCAGGGCCTCGTCCGGTAAGAGGCCGTCCACCTGACCGGGTCCCATGCAAAATCCAGCTGGGGGAGGTGGTAGGTCTAGCCCAGTGGGTACAGCCCTCGTCTGAGATGTGGAATACCCAGGTTCACTTCCCCGCTTTGCTGGGAGAACTTGAACAGGGGTCTCCCATCTCTCAGGAGAGTGCTCTAACCACTTTGCTACGGGTGTGTGGGATCCTTCCCTCTCTCCCACTGAAGCCGTTATTCTGTGGATAACACTGCACCTGGGGTCTCCCACCTCCCAGCAGGGGACCATAACCACCGGACTACAGAGTCATTCCCGCTCTCTCTTGCCCAATGGCTGTTCCACTGTGGATAAAGACTTAAACAGTCACTGGGCCAGAGAGAGCGCGTGGTGAGACACTCCCACTGACAGAGCATCTCCTATGCAACCGATAACATCTTGGGTCTCTCTTCTTCTCTGATACTGTTACAGACTATGGCTTCTCAGCCCCGGGGACCCCTATTCAGAGTCTTTGTAAATGCTCATGCCTATGCCTGAGCCAGACAGCAAGCCAGCAGCTGGCTCCATAGACAGCAGTTGTTCTTAGTGTTGGTTGAGTGAGCTATCTGACTCAACGGCCTCAGGTGGCAAATTTCACTCCCAGCAGTTTTGTAACACAATATCAGACGTGTTACATGAATCTGGAATTGTTTCCCATACAAACATCCTACAAAAAACTATGACATCAACATTAGTTTTTAGCTTTCAGCAGAGAGCCCACATGACCCCCTTCGGTGAAATATATAGAAGATGGTCAGACACAGAGTAATAGACCTGCCTGGGCAAGTGCAAAGTCTTGCACTTAGGACAGAAGAATCCCATGCACTGTTACAGGCTGGAGACCGAGTGGCTAGGCAGAAGTTCTGCAGAAAAGGACCTGGAGATTACAGTGGATGAGAAGCTGGATGAGTCAGCAGTGTGCCCTTGTTGCCAAGAAGGCTAACGGCATTTTGGGTTGTATAAGTAGGGGCATTTCCAGCAGATCAAGGGACATGATTATTCCCCTCTATTCGGCACTGGTGAGGCCTCATCTGGAGTATTGAGTCCAGTTTTGGGCCCCACACTACAAGGAGGATGTGAAAAAGATGGAGAGAGAGTCCAGCGGAGGGCAACAAGAAAGATCGGGGGCTGGAGCACATGACTTATGAGGAGAGGATGAGGGAACTGGGATTATTTAGTCTGTGGAAGAGAAGAATGAGGGGGGATTTGATAGCTGCTTTCAACTACCTGAAAGGGGGTTCCAAAGAGGATGGATCAAGACTGTTCTCAGTGGTGGCAGATGACAGAACAAGGAGTAATGGTCTCAAGTTGCAGAGGGGGAAGTTTAGGTTGGACATTAGGAAAAACTTTTTCACTAGGAGGGTGGTGAAGCACTGGAATGGGTTCGCTAGGGAGGTGGTGGAATCTCCTTCCTTAGAGGTTTTTAAGGTCAGGCTTGACAAAGCCCTGGCTGGGATGATTTAGTTGGGTTTGGTCCTGCTTTGAGCAGGGGGTGGGACTATATGACCTCCTGAGGTCTCTTCCAGCCCTGAGATTCTATTCTATGAGACTCAAATCCAATAAGAGCTGAGAGCATTTGGCCCCTCATGGGATCAAGTACCAGCTTAGGTCAGCATGAGAAGTTTAAAAGATACTGAAGGTGAATGAACAGCCTTCACTGGAGAAGAAAACAAAAGACAAGTTCTGATAAACTGAGCCGGTTAAAAGCTGCATGAGCAGCAGGATAGAAAGCAACAAGTAAAATCAATAGAAACCCCACAGGCAGCAATTTCAGGCAGCTATGACCAGCCATGAAGTAAAGGCATATTGGAATTTTCCAAAGACTAATTAATAGAGAGAGGAAAGAGCGTCTGTGTAGTAATGAGTAACCAAAACCTCTGCCAAACGGAAAGGCAGGAGACTGGAGAACAATGGAAATGTGTAAAAAAATGGTAACAAGTGCCTTACATGGGGATGGGATTGTCTATTTCTCTTTGGACCATCGGATAGTCATTTAACGCTGTGGCATAGAACCTCCAGAGAGCAGCAGGAGAAGCAAGGGTGGACAAACGTACAAAGAAAAGTCTGATGCAATTAACGAGCCGTTCATAGGAACATAGGTCATAGGACTGGAAGGGAAACATGGGTCAAGGAGTCCAGTGAGACGGACGAGAGGGGTGTAAAACAGCAGCCCCAGGATGCTGGCGCACAAACGGTGTTCCTACAGAAGAGTGGCTGTAGAGTTTGATCCTGCCAGGTTTTGAGCACAGTGGCTGAATCCCTCCAGTCCCACCGGAGTCTGGTCTCGGCGAGAGCCGAATGTACCGCGCACATGGCAAGGTGGTGACCTTTGAGCCAGAGGCATGGCCACCCTGATCCTGAGGATGCTGAGCACCTCTCAGCCCTCTCCAGCATCGGTCTGGGGCAGGGAGAGGTCAGGCCCTGGAGGCAGCAGGGCTTGAGGGGCCACCTCCGCAGAGCAGCCAGCCAGCCAGGTCTGTGGTCTGCACAGCACCTCACACAATGGAGCCCTGATCCAGGAATGAGTTGCTAGGTGCAACCACAATACAAACCACCACCGTTTTCATCGAGGATCCTTGCTAAGGCTTTCTGATAAAACGCCAGACCAGTCTGGCTGGTGTCCCCGAGCACGGAGACAGTCCACCGAGGAGCTTACAGCACGAGTCACCTCTGCAGCAGGAGGTATGTTGGATGGAACACTCACCAGTGACGGCTGGAAGATGCTGGAGAACAGGAGGTGGGGAGCGTAACGCTGCTCTGAGTGGTGACGGCAAGAGTGGAACAAGCGTCCAGCAGCCAGTGCGGTATAATAAGGGGAAGGGAATACAATTGAATTGAGTGACGAGCAGACGTGAAGATCTCACCACATTGCTTCGGCCAGGTCTGTACGGCGCAAGCCAGCACATTTCACGCCAACATGCTAAAAAGGGCGAAGTCACCACTCTTGATCTCAATATGTACTCGCCCACATAGTGTACAGCAGACCCCAACAATGCTGGGAACACATTTTAAAAACATAATATTTATAATCCTGTATAATCCTGGGCCAACCTAGGCTTATGCTACAGGCAGTGTACCTCAGTTTCCCCTCTTGGACTGTTAAAACTTCACTTGAGGCTTTTTCCTAGTCAAAAATACCCCTGTCTGTGGACCGGGTATATTCATAGAAGATAAACTGCAAATAACTCAAAATCCCCACACAAAGTCCAGTCATAAGTCCACACAACACAAGGTTTCTCTTCCTCCTCTCAGCCTTCCTGCCTGAGGCCTTTCTTGCTTTGGAAGGCCACCCCCAGTCTGAGTCCCAGCTCCCTGAGCATGCCCTCTTCATTGCAGCCTGCCACTGCCCCCAACAGGGCAATCCCCTGATCTCTCCCCGGTGGGCTCATTTGGTGACTGGCCCCTTTAGGGATGGAGCTAGCTGGCTTGTAACATAACCCTACCCCCACACATCCCAGTGTCAGAGCAATCCCAGCGTTCAGCCATTGACCAGACAGGTGACAGAACAGAGCCCAGGGAATGGGGACGACTGTTGTTGCTCTGTTGCTTTTTCATGTTGGCAGTTTTGGTTAAAAGCTGCTTGGGAAAATGGGCAACTTCTCTGGCAAAAGTTTCCACAAAAAGTATTTCCTGTTTTTCACGGAAAGCCCCTGACCCGCTCTCCCTGGAGCTATATGCGGGGGAGGGGGCTGTTGAAGCAGAAAAAGAAACACATGCCCTGGAATGGTTACGTCAAACAAACAGGCTTGGATTTCAAGTATCAGAGGGGTAGCCGTGTTAGTCTGGATCTGTAGAAGCGACAAAGGGTCCTGTGGCACCTTATAGACTAACAGAGGTATTGAAGCATAAGCTTTCGTGGGTGAATACCCACTTCTTCAGATGCATGCAGTGGAAATGTCCAGTTGCAGATATAAAAGTGCAGGCTTGGATTTGTGTCACAAGCTGCGTGAGTTTGAATGAGAAGGGGCCCAGACGTCACCAATGCCAGAAGAGCTGGCACCAGGCTCGCTCTATGCTGACAATGCAGCCACGAAGGGGAACGAGCTTTATGCACCAGGCATCCCCTAGTTAGTCTGAGCATGCCAGCTTCACCTGAAACCACACAGTGAATGGGCAAGCGACCAGGCAGGGGATACGCCACGGCACTTCTTACACTCCTTTCCCTCTTCTGCACAGGTGGCCAGACTGCCTTTTGGTGGAATGAATAATAGATCCCATTGATGCTATGCAGAGAGAGCTCTGTGAGGGCGATACGTGTGGAAGAGGATAGCAAAAAGGATTAAAAGATTGAGTTAAATTGAGAGTTATGGCCAGAAGCAAAGAAGCCCTGGAAACACCAGAAATCACGGGGTGAACTTGTGGGGACTGATGAGTAATATCCTCTAGAAGAAGAACTCAGTACAGTTCGCTAAGCAGAAGAAATACTCACACAAGATTAGCACAAAAGGTTCAGAAATGTTTGGGGATGCTGATCCAAAGACACTCTAGTCCCCAGTTTGCATTTCACCTACAGGTCCTGTTGTATTGAGTGAGATGGAGTCAATGAGCTAACGGCATTAACAGAACCCAGGCACGGTCTGACATTAAACCGTGTTAAACAAGGTCTGGAGCTGGGAATGCAGAGACTTCATCTTGCTTAGCACCATGGCACACTCACTGCTAAAAATCCTCTTAACCACTTCTTAAAAACACCAAATAAAAGGAAAAACAGCAAAAGCATTTGAAATGTAAAGCAGCAGTTCTCAAGCTTTAGCCACATGAGGACACCCATTTTGATTTAAAACATTTCAGGGACCCCCAAAAACCCCTGCTCAGCCCCCTATAAGCATGCGCAGACTCACCCAGCAGCGCCTCCTGCTGGTCATCCTTGGGAATTAGCTCACCAGCCTCCGGAGCGCCCTCTGCCGGCCGGTGTCGCGCCTTACGCTGTCCCCCCATCCCTCCCGGTCGTGGTGCCCCATTCCACGGGCTCTGGGTCTCTCCTCCCCGGGGAACCCCCAACCCACTATCCCCACCTTGCCTCAGTCTTGGCTACTGCCAGTCACCATCAAGCCCCCCGCACCCTGGGGCAAACTGCAGGATCAGCCACTCATCACGGGCAAAGGGGGTGTGAACCTGCTGCCTCGACCTACCCATGGGTTATGCCCTGTAACCCCAGTACCTCTCTGGGCCCTGGGCCAGGCCTTGCAGCCCGGGGCTTGCCAGCCTGGAGCCTCCCTGCTCCCCTGGCCCTTCCCCAGCCCTGCTTCACTTTCCATCCCTCCCTGCAGGCAGCCAGGCCCTGCTCCCTCTCAGACCCGAGAGACCCTCAGAGCACTAGGCTGCCCTGGCCTTTATAGGACCAGCTGGGTCCGTTTGGGGTGTGGCCCCCAGCTGTGGCTGCCTCCCAGTCAGCCCAGCCTTTCTCCCAGCCCCTAGCTCTCTGCCTCGTCTGGCTTTATCCCTGTCAGGGCAAGAGTGGGTAACCACCCCACTACACCCCCACTACACCCCTTCCCCCAAGGCTACACTTCCTCCCCCGCCCCCCGCTCACTCCATTCCCCCCTCCCTCTGTCGCTCACTCTCACCCCCCCCACACTCACTTTCACCAGGCTGGGGCAGGGGGTTGGGGTGCGGGAGGGGGTGTGGGGTGCGGACTCTGGGAAGGAGTTTGGGTGCAGGAGGGGGTGTGGGGCCTGGGAGTTTGGGTGCTGGGTGCGGGCTCTGGGCTGGGGCAGGGGGTTTGGGTGCAGGCTCTGGAAGGGAGTTGGGCTGCGGGAGAGTTGGGGTGCAGGAGAGGGTATGGGGTGCATGAGGGAGTTGGGGTGCGGGAGGGGGTGAAGGGTGCAGGAGGGAGTTGGGGTGCGGGCTCTGGGCTGGGGCAGGGAGTTGGGGTGCAGGATGGGGTATGGGGTGTGGGAGGGGGTGAAGGGTGCGGGCTCTGGGAGGGAGTTAGGGTGTGGGAGGGGGTGAAGGGTGTGGGAGGGAGTTGGGGTGCGGGCTCTGGGCTGGGGCAGGGGGTTGGGGTGTGGGCTCTGGAGGGAGTTGGGGTGTGGGAGGGAGTTGGGGTGCAGGCTCTGGGCTGGGGCACCCCAACTGGGGAGTTGGAGTGAGGGACGGGGCATGGGGTGCGGGAGGGGGTGAAGGGTGCGGGCTCTGGGCTGGGGCAGGAGTTTGGGGTGTGGGCTCTGGAGGGAGTTGGGGTGTGGGAGGGAGTTGGGGTGCAGGCTCTGGGCTGGGGCACCCCAACTGGGGAGTTGGAGTGTGGGATGGGGCATGGGGTGCGGGAGGGGGTGAAGGGTGCGGGCTCTGGGAGGAGGTGAATGGTGCGGGAGGGGTTGAAGGGTGCAGGAGGGAGTTGGGGTGCAGGAGGGAGTTGGGGTGCAGGCTTTAGGCTGGGGCACCCCAACTGGGGAGTTGGGGTGTGGGACGGGGCATGGGGTGTGGGAGGGGGTGAAGGGTGCGAGAGGGAGTTGGGGTGCAGGAGGGAGTTGGGGTGCAGGCTTTAGGCTGGGGCACCCCAACTGGGGAGTTGGGGTGCGGGACAGGGCATGGGGTGCGGGAGGGGGTGAAGAGTGTGGGAGGGAGTTGGGGTGCAGGAGGGGGTGAAGGGTGCAGGAGGGAGTTGGGGTGCAGGCTTTAGGCTGGGGTGCAAGCTCTGGGAGGGAGTTGGGGTGTGGGCTCTGGGCTGGGGCAGGGAGTTGGGGTGCGTGATGGGGTATGGGGTGAGGGAGGGGGTGAAGGGTGTGGGAGGGAGTTGGGGTGCGGGCTCTGGGAGGGAGTTGGGGTGCGGGAGGGAGTTGGGGTGTGGGCTCTGGGCTGGGGCAGGGGGTTGGGGTGCGGGCTCTGGAGGGAGTTGGGGTGCAGGCTCTGGGCTGGGGCACCCCAACTGGGGAGTTGGGGTGCGGGATGGGGCATGGGGTGTGGGAGGGGGTGAACGGTGCGGGCTCCGGCCGGGCAGCGCTCACCTCGGGCGGCTCCCAAAAGCGACCAGCACATCTGTGGATAAATTGGAAAGAGTCCAACGGAGGGCAACAAAAATGATTAGGGGGCTCGAGCACATGACTTATGAGGAGAGGCTGAGGGAACTGGGATTGTTTAGCCTGCAGAAGAGAAGAATGAGGGGGGATTTGATAGCTGCTTTCAACTACCTGAAAGGGGGTTCCAAAGAGGATGGATCTAGACTGTTCTCAGTGGTAGAAGATGACAGAACAAGGAGTAATGGTCTCAAGTTGCAGAGGGGGAGGTTTAGGTTGGATATTAGGAAAAACCTTTTTCACTAGTAGGGTGGTGAAGCACTGGAATGGGTTCCCTAGGGAGGCGGTGGAATCTCCTTCCTTAGAGGTTTTTAAGGTCAGGCTTGACAAAGCCCTGGCTGGGATGATCTAATTGGGTTTGGTCCTGCTTTGAGCAGGGGGTTGGACTAGATGACCTCCTGAGGTCCCTTCCAACCCTGAGATTCTATGATTCTATGATTATCTCTTTGGCAGTGGCTCCTAGGCGAGGAGCCAGGGGGTCTCCACATGCTGCCCCTGCCGGCAGACACCCCCCCTGCAGCTCCCATTGGCCGCAGTTCCCAGCCAATGGCAGCTGCAGAGTTGGCGCTTGGGGCGGGGGCAGCGCACGGAGACCCCCAGGGGCTGAAGGGACACGCCAGCTGCTTCCGGGAGTGGCGTGGTGCCAGGGCAGGCAGGGAGCCTGCCTTAGCCCCGCTGTGCCACTGCAGCTTTAGGGCCTAAAATCTCCCGGTTTGGCTTCGGTAACCTCCAGGATATAGAGAGAGGGGGAGGAGTTGATCAGCAGGGACACAGACCCCCTGGAGCGCCCTCGGGGACCCCCAGTGGTCCGCAGACCCCAGCTTGAGAAACGCTGATGTAAAGCATTACATGAGGCTTTCACTTTAAGGACTGTTCCCTTCGCCGTTAGCTGGAGGCAGGTTTTAGGGGGAAAAGCATCTGAGATGGTCTGAAGAACGGGAGTCGCTGCTATTCTACGTGGTGTTTGGGATTCATCGGCGCCGACTCCATGGTGCTCTGGGGCTAGAGCACCCATGGAAAAAATACAGTGAGTGTTCAGCACCCCCTGGCAGCTCGGCGGGTCAGCGCCACCCCCACTGCCTCCCACCCGCCGCAGAAGCAGGAGGTGCTGGGGGCTGGGAGGGGCGGAAAGGGGCAGGGCTGGGGTGGGAAGACGTGGAGCAGGGGTGGGAGCTTGGGGGAAGGGGTGGAGTGGGGGCGAGGCCCAGGGCAGCGATGGGGTCGAGTTTCCCACAGCAACTCGGTAAGTCGGTGCCTGTGTTGGGATTCATCTGGCTGGGAGTCGGGGGATGTCACTAGGGCTCTCTCTGGCCTGGCTGGCTCAGGACACCTTCCAGGATCAGGATGATGAAGGCCCAGGGTCCCCGCAGCAGTGGGCGTGGCAGCCATGATGATGAAGCTCGCTCCAGGGGCCTCTCTTCTTTCCGTCCGTTCTTTTTGTTCCCCCAAAGTCTCTGTCTTCCGAGGACCCAAAAGCGAGTGATGGAAGGAATAGCTCAGCCCCTCAGGATTTTGCCCACTAACTAGGCCTAATATCCACCCTTCCAATCTGGACTCATTAGTTTCCAGCTCCACAAATCCTGTTTTAAGCAGCATATTTCAACACAGTCCTTGACTCATTTCCTTGGCTTTTGTTTAGACTAGTTCAGTTATTCTGTCTCCTTCCCGTCAACATTCGTTATTACAGGTTATTATGTCGTCTTATGAAACTTGTACATTTCTTTTACAGTTGAGCTCACTATTTGAGTAACTGGGCAGGCCCAATTGTCTCAACAGTCCCCACGGGGATAGACAATCATGCTGATTTACCCCAGATTTTCCATTTCACAGAGTCCAGATTAAAAAAACCTGAATGTCGCCAGTTTGCCTCTGAACCTAAAACTGGTTAATAATATTCAATTTTCATCTGATATTCACAACTGCAAATAAATTATAGAGGGACTGTCACAGGTTATTAATATCAAGCTCATTATAATTTAATACTCAGTTCACCAGCATGAAACAAGAACTGCATGGCTCTCCATGGCAACGCCTTCGTCTCTGCATGCTCCGCCAGCTGTGGAAGAGGCAACCACTCCACTATTGTCTCTTCATCCCCCTCACTCCCAGTGGGACGTAGCCAGGTGCTCCACAGTGCCGCACTGCTCAGTGACCTGGGAACCTAATGGCTGACTAGCTAGCCTAGCCTAGCAGCAGCAGACCAAAGAGGACACGTAGGGAGCAAAGCGTGCGTGCTGGTTAGCACGGTGTTTCGGAATCCCTAGCTCCCAGCAAGTGGACTAGCCTGGGCAAATCTGAACTAGCAGGAAACAATCCAAGGAACAGCGTTCAAATCCCAATGTGGGCCTCAGACTAGGGAGGATTTGGCTCCAGACAGGTAAGAGCAGCATGAGCCAGAGAGTAGTGAACAGACAAATTGAAGTATTTAAATCCAATTACAGAGATTAAACTCAGTCTCCCCTCCCCCGAATACAAAGAAAATAAAGCTAAACACCAATCACCAAGGCCCCTGTAGACCCACACACACTGTCATGTTCCCGGCGAGCGCTGCTCTGAGTGCCGTAAGCCCAGGCTTCCTTGGGACATACAAAAGTTCATATGCTCAGTGCTCCTCAAGAGCAGATAACCGCCGTGTGCGCACATCTTTCCTTTCGTCTGCATGCAAAGAGCTCCAGTGAGACACGCAAAGAACGTCCTTGTTGGCATGGCCCTTGTGTGGGTGTGCGTGCAGACAGGGTGGGTGCTACGCTCTCCCTGGCCTCACAAGAACCTGGCTCACTCGTGGGACTCATGATAGCACAAGTGCAGTGACTGCTACAGGCTCTAGCAGAGCTATGAATTTAAGCTCCCAGGCTGGTCTTTTGGAAGTGCTGTGCAGGTTTCCTTTGAGGATGAGGCCTGATAAGCCAGACTGATAGGTCAGATAGGAAACTCCACCAAAGAAGTAGATCACATGATGGAACAGGCCACCCAAATAACCTGAGAGAACCTGCTTCAATACAGAAATAAAACCCTCTCTGAGCACACACCCCTAGTTGTCACCTACCACCCCACTCTAGAACCCATACAGGCTGTCATCAAACAACTACAACCCGTACTCAATGGGGACCCTATCTTGGAAGAAATCTTTCCTGGACCCCCTCTTCTGGCCTTCAAACAACCCCCAGCCTCTCCAAGCTCATCATCAGAAGCAGACTCCCCACAGACCAGGACACACCAACTGTGCTGCTTTAGCACGTAAGTGAAGATGCTCCTACACCAATGGGAGAGAGTGTATTTAATCCATCCCCGTGAGAGGCGGTTGCCATGTCAATGGGAGATGCTCTCCTGCTAACATAGCACCGTCTACACCAGGAGTTAGGTCGGTATAACTGCATCACTTAAAAATCCCCAATGATGGAGACTCCACAACATCCCTAGGCAATTTATTCCAGTGCTTAACCACCCTGACAGTTAGGAAGTTTTTCCTAATGTCCAACCTAAACCTCTCTTGCTGCAATTTTAGCCCATTGCTTCTTGTCCTATCCTCAGAGGTTGAGAAAAACAATTTTTCTTCCTCCTCCTTGTAACAATATTTTACGTACTTGAAAACTGTTCTCATGTCCCCGCTCAGTCTTCTCTTCCCCAGACTAAACAAACCCAATTGTTTCAATCTTCCCTCATAGGTCATGTTTTCTAGACCTTTAATCATTTTTGTTGCTCTTCTCTGGACTTTCTCCAATTTCTCCACATCTTTCCTGAAATGTGGTGCCCAGAACTGGACACAATACTCCAGTTGAGGCCTAATCAGTGTGGAGTAGAGCGGAATAATTACATCTCGTGTCTTGCTTACAACACTCCTGCTAATACATCCCAGAATAATGTTTGCTTTTTTTGCAACAGTGTTCCACTGTTGACTCATATTTAGCTTGTGATTCACTATGAGCCCCAGATCCCTTTCCGCAGTGCTCCTTTCTAGGCAGTCATTTCCCATTTTGTATGTGCGCAACTGATTGTCCCTTCCTAACAGGAGTACTTTGCATTGGTCCTTATTGAATTTCATCCTATTTACTTCAGACCATTTCTCCAGTTTGTCCAGATCGTTTTAAATTTTAATTCTATCCTCCAAAGCACTTGCAACCCCTCCCAGCGTGGTATCATCTGAAAACTTTATAAGTGTCCTCTCTATGCATTATATAAATCAGGGGTGGGCAAACTTTTTGGCCTGAGGGCCACATCGGGAATAGAAATTATATGGCGGGCCATGAATGCTCACAAAATTGGAGTTGGGGTGCGGGAGGGGGTGAGGGCTCATTTCCAACTTCCCTGTTCGCTAGCTCCCCTTAGTCGCTTAGCCTCTGGCTTTTAAGGCCTTCCCTCCTAGGTCAGCTCTACCATCTTGTTAATCACACAGGAGAAGGGTGATCACAAGCCTGATTTATCAAGGAAACAAAGGCTCAAACAGTCCTCACACACACAATCCCAATTGACCCTGTAACTTAAATAACCTGAAAAAAAAAAAAAAGAAAAACACAAACAGCCAAAGTCTGTAGTGTAGATCTGGCCTACAAACCATGGACTGAACAGAGATCCTGGATTTATGGCTTATTACCCAAGGTCTGTAACCCAATAACCCTCTTTTTTGTCCTATCCCTGCAGAGGTGTCAATGGGCTGCTCCACCTTGAATGGCCCCTTACAACATGTGCTAACTACAGATGCTAAACAACCTATTCCACCCTGCACTTAGCTGTGATGCTGTGCGGACCTTTCCCAGACCCGAAGAAGAGCTCAGTGCGGCTGAAAAGCTCATCTCTCTCGCCAACGGAAGTTGGCCCAAAAAAGATCTTGCCTCACCCACCTTGTCTCTCTTATATTCTGGCACTGACTCGCTACAGCAACACTGCAAACAACAATTTTCTGATGGGAAATTTCACATAAAAATGCATTTTGTTTGAAGTAAAATGTGATTTTGATTTGGATTTTCAGTGATCCTGTCAGGTCCCACATCGTGTGAAATCACAGCCTGGATGAGATGCTCTAGGATACACCGTGGGCTGCACTCGTGGTAACACTACTGGTCATTCCAGGGCAGGACACACTCTTTGAAAAAGTTCCAAAGGTCTTGGTTTCATCCCAGTGTAGAACGGGAACATCTGGAACCTCAGCAATGTTCATGGGATAGGAAAACCATGTCCTGCCCGGCTCTAAATAAAGCACCTGACCGTACTAGCTGCTCCGGCAGGAACAGTAAGTTGCCTACCCCGGATCTGAGTTTTTCATTTTACTCTTTGCCTGCTGCCCCAGACTTTCATGATGACCCACATTCTTGAAAAGCCTTGACAACCCGTGTGTAAATGTCACTTGTTCAAAGAGGAACAATATATTAAAGAGGAGACATTTAAAGCAGTGGCTAGCAGGGGTAACTCTGTCTCCATTAGAGAGGACAGGAACTCTTGTACCCTTCACGCTTACATTTGGCGAGATCAAAACCGCAGTCCTTGCATGAAACTGATTTGCTTTTTCACAGGCAGTTAATCCAGATGCAATTAGAGAGCACGTTACTCATTGTAACCCTACACATCCCTCTGAATCAGCTGCCTGGCATCTCTCTGACCCACCACTCCCCCTTGGGCAAAGCTTCCCAATCAGTCACCAACACCCCATTCTCTGTAAGAGCCCAGCCGGCCTTGCTGCTCCAAGACCGCTTTGTTCCAAGTGCTCTGAAGTCCTTAGTTCTGATCCCAGCCCCTGTATTTCGTTCTCAGATCAGGGTCTCTCTCCCGCATACACACTTGGTGTTCGTTCCATCTCCCTCTCCCTCTCCACACCTTAGGCAAGGCCAGCTCTGGCAAAGCTGGATCCCCACAGGCAGGGCCGGAGTAACCCACGAACACACACCGCTGGGCCCCTCCACAGGCCCGCTCAGCGAGATGCTCCTGTGATGCTGCTGAGTTAATGCTCCCCTGTCTAGGTCAGTCAGTCACTGGCTCCTGCTGCATGGACACTGCCCTATTGACCCCCGCACGCCCAGCCCCAGGGCTAGCTGGCTTCCCTGTGTGGGCGTTCCTGGCAGCTCCCCAGACTGGTCTTGCAGCTGTCGCCGGTGAGTCCCGAGGGCAGAGCAGAGGAGTTCCAGGGTGAGTCCGGGCAGACCCCCAGGAGGGTGCAGGAGCCAGCCCCACGGCTGCGGTGGTGAGTAGCAGCGCTGTCTGACCCACTGCTCACTCGGGTTTGGTCCAGCTGCTCCTCCATCATGGCAGAGGGGCAGGTGGGCCAAACCGGGGTGGGTTGTGCTGTGGTAGGGTGCAGGGGGTTCCAGCACCGCTCAGGGGGCACTCCCCCATGGATCTGAGCCCTAGTATGGGCCCCATTTTCCAATGCTTACTTCGGCCTGGCCCAGGAGCCCCGTGGTTATGTCCCACACCAGCTGCAGGCCCCACAGCTCAGTCAATGGCGCCTCACTGATCCAGGTGAGAGCCCTGCCCTGCGGTCCCAGCCCGCCTGCTGCCGGGTCCCCTCACACTGCAGCCGCTGGCCCGGGCAGGACTCAATGCCACAGGCCAGGAGAGCAGCGGGCGGAGGGTGCCTACTAGCCAGAGCAGGGGATCTGCCACGTGCCCTGCCAGGGCGGCACTAGACCGGGAGGTAGCCAGATTGCCAGCAGGGTCCCGTTACCACTGCACAGGACAGCTCATAGAATCATAGAATCATAGAATCTCAGGGTTGGAAGGGACCTCAGGAGGTCATCTAGTCCAACCCCCTGCTCAAAGCAGGACCAACCCCAATTAGATCATCCCAGCCAGGGCTTTGTCAAGCCTCACCTTAAAAACCTCTAAGGAAGGAGATTCCACCACCTCCCTAGGTAACCCATTCCAGTGCTTCACCACCCTACTAGTGAAAAAGGTTTTCCTAATATCCAACCTAAACCTCCCCCTCTGCAACTTGAGACCATTACTCCTTGTTCTGTCATCTTCTACCACTGAGAACAGTCTAGATCCATCCTCTTTGGAACCCCCTTTCAGGTAGTTGAAAGCAGCTATCAAATCCCCCCTCACTCTTCTCTTCTGCAGGCTAAACAATCCCACGTCCCTCAGCCTCTCCTCATAAGTCATGTGCTCCAGCCCCCTAATCATTTTTGTTGCCCTCCGTTGGACTCTTTCCAATTTATCCACATCCTTCTTGTAGCATGGGGCCCAAAACTGGACACAGTACTCCAAATGAGGCCTCACCAGTGCCGAATAGAGGGGAATAATCACGTCCCTCGATCTGCTGGAAATGCCCCTACTTATACAGCCCAAAATGCCGTTAGCCTTCTTGGCAACAAGGGCACACTGTTGACTCATATTCAGCTTTTCGTCCACCATAACCCCTAGGTCCTTTTCTGCAGAACTGCTGCCCAGCCATTCGGTCCCTAGTCTGTAGCAGTGCATGGGATTCTTGCGTCCTAAGTGCAGGACTCTGAACTTGTCCTTGTTGAGGGAGTCAAAGTCTGCTTTTCTGAAGTCCAGGGTCTCTGTTCTACTGCTCTCCTTTCTTCCTTGTGTCTGGATCCTGAACTCAACCATCTCATGGTCACTGCCTCCCAGGTTCCCATCCACTATTGCTTCCTCTACTATTTCCTCCGTTTGTGAGCAGCAGGTCAAGAAGAGCTTTTCCCCTAGTTGGTTCCTCCAGCACTTGCACCAGGAAATTGTCCCCTACACTTTCCAAAAACTTCCTGGATTGTCTGTGGACCGCTGTATTGCTCTCCCAGCAGATATCGGGGTGATTAAAGTCACCCATGAGAACCAGGGCCTGTGATCTAGTAACTTCTGTTAGTTGCTGGAAGAAAGCCTCGTCCACCTCATCCCCCTGGTCTGGTGGTCTGTAGCAGACTCCCACCACGACATTACCCTTGTTGCTCCCACTTCTAAATTTAATCCAGAGACTCTCAGGTTTTTCTGCAGTTTCATACTGGAGCTCTGAGCAGTCATACTGCTCTCTTACATACAACACAACTCCCCCACCTTTTCTGCCCTGCCTATCCTTCCTGAACAGTTTATATCCATCCATGACAGTACTCCAATCATGTGAGTTATCCCACCAAGTCTCTGTTATTCCAATTACATCATAATTCCTTGACTGTGCCAGGACTTCCAGTTCTCCCTGCTTGTTCCCCAGGCTTCTTGCATTTGTGTATAGGCATTTAAGATAACTCACCGATCGTCCTGCTGTCCCAGTATGGGGCAGGAGCCCTCCCCTCTTGCACTCACCTACTTGTGCTTCCTCCTGGTATCCCACTTCCCCACTTACCTCGGGGCTTTGGTCTCCTTCCCCCGGTGAACCTTGTTTAAAGCCCTCCTCACTAGGTTAGCCAGCCTGCTTCCAAAGATGCTCTTCCCTCTCTTCGTCAGGTGGAGCCCATCTCTGCCTAGCACTCCTTCTTCTTGGAACACCATCCCATGGTCAAAGAATCCAAACCCTTCTCTCTGACACCATCTGCGTAGCCATTCGTTGACTTCCACGATTCGACGGTCTCTACCCCGGCCTTTTCCTGCCAGAGGGAGAATGGACGAGAACACCACTTGCGCCTCAAACTCCTTATCCTTCTTTCTAGAGCCACGTAGTCTGCAGTAATACGCTCAAGGTCATTCTTGGCAGTATCATTGGTGCCCACGTGGAGAAGCAGGAAGGGGTAGTGATCTGAGGGCTTGATGAGTCTCGGCAGTCTCTCCGTCACATCACGAATCCTAGCCCCTGGCAAGCAGCACACCTCTCGGTTTTCCCGGTCAGGGCGGCAGATAGATGACTCAGTCCCCCTGAGGAGAGAGTCCCCGACCACCACCACCCTCCTCCTCCTCTTGGGAGTGGTGGTCGTGGAACCCCCATCCCTAGGACTGTGCATCTCATGCCTTCCAGTCAGTGGAGTCTCCTTCTGCTCTGTTCCCTCAGATGTATCATTCACTCCACTCTCTGCACTAGTACCTGTGGAGAGAACATGAAAACGGTTGCTCATCTGAATATGCGTTTCTGGTACATGGACTTGTCTCATACTCTTTCCTCTTCTGGAGGTCACATGCCGCCAATTGTCCTCATTGGCCTTCTGTCCCCGCTGCGTAGCCTGCTCTGAATCCTCAGAACACTGTGCCCGCTGAAGCCTATCCTGACGTCTATCCAGGAACTCCTCATTTTCTTTTATGGAACGCAGGGTTGATACTAGTTTCTCCAGACCTTGAATCTTCTCTTCCAATATGGAGATCAGCTTGCACTTTGTACAGACAAAGTCGCTTCTATCCTGTGGAAGAAAGACAAACATGGCACATCCTGTGCAGGTCACGACAGCGGATCGCTCAGCATCCATAGTCCCTTCCTTCGAAGAGTTTCCTCACTTGTGGCAGAAGCTACTCAGGGAAACCTGCAAGGGGGATGCCGCAGTAAGCTCTCTCCAGGTGAACTCCCAGGCTAACTCCACCTGTTTGCTTCTCTGCTATTCGCTGCTCAGCTGGTTCGTAGCTGACTGTCTTTTTAGAAGAGCCTGGAACAAAGCACTCCCAATTCACACTATTCAAACAGGCAATCAAACAATCAAGCACACGGTCAAACTGTCCCCACAACAGATACTCACTCCCCCGTCTGCAGCCCCCTGGTTGCTCAGCCTCTGCCTTTAGTTTGGGTTAAAGGAGTTAGGAATGGCAAGGATAGCTTGCCCCCTTCGCACTCCCCTTCCAAACTCCCTCTCAAACTCCCCTGTTTGCAGCTCCTGTTTGCAAAGCTCCCTGGTCGCTTGCTCACTGCTTTATAGTGAGCACTGCTCAAACTCACTCCTAGGCCCATGGGCAGGAGACATGGGTCAGCAGCAGGGTCGGAACTGGCCCTGGGGCTCACGCCCCACCCTCAGGCCCTATGGCTCCCGTCTGATGGGGTTGCCTGCAGTAGCAGGGAACTGGACTCCCTGACCCAGGAAACCCCTTTCCAGCCCCCAGTTCTCATGATGCTGCTCACGCGGTTACATTTCTGCAGCATCTGGCAGTTCCTGTGTTCCTGGCTGAGTTGCACTATGCACAGGGGTCCCCCCCACCAGCCCAGACGCAAGGTGCAGTGCAAGCAAAGAGTAGAGGACAGTCCCCACCCCAAAGAACTCACATCTAAAGGCCAGACATAGCAGATGGATGAGAGACAGGTGGGGCTGCGGGAGAGAGGACGAGGTAACAAGGATAAGAGGGTACTGAGCCACAGATGAGCTGCGTGTGCCATTCGTAGCCAGTCAGGGGCAGTCACATCTCACCACCTGCCCCAGCATTGTCAGATGGTCATTTCCAGTGCGGATTTGTGGCAGAGAGGAGTTCTAAGGAGAGATCGGAAGGAGGAGCTACAGATGTGGGTGTCACCTGGGGGAAAGCAGGAAGGGGCTTGTGAGAGAAGCGAAGTGCATTCTTCACAAGTTTGGCTCAATGCATCTGAATCTTCCCGCAACACCCTGAAACTGCAAAGGGGCTAGTAATTTATGAGTCAATTGCAAGCCCATGAGATCTGCATGGCTTTGGGGTTTACTTCAGTGTGTTCTCCCATCCCTACTCAGGCATCCTTTGGAAATCATAACACCCCTTTTCTCTGAAAGAAGGTTATTCCCTGCCAGGTAATAAGATTGAATCGTTGGTACATACATCACACCTCATTAAGCAGAATAGATGTGATCAACCTTTTCCCTTTTCAGATAAATGCCAGCACGAGCAGTGATCTTCAGGCACAGTAACTGCCGATCGTATAATAGCTTCATTAGCTAGCCGCAGAGAAGCGTGGCCTGTGACATGTTTTGCAGTATTGTGATAGATATTGACAGGAAAATGATCCGGATTGTAGGCATTGCTCCCGTAGGTTTATCACAGTGCCCTTTGTCACCTGACAAGAGGAGCGGCGCATGCTTTACAGCACAGGAGACAACAGCTAGGAACGGGCAATATTACTTTGGAAGCTAACACAAGTAATACTCCTCATTCCTGTAAGAATGCAAACCACACTCATTTCCAGACATATCACCTGTCTTCTGCTGTTCTATTGCACCCTAACCTAGGTTCTCCAGGCAACGTTGTATTCCTGTTATGATTTGGATTGTCAGCCCAATGACAAAATTGCATAACATACAATTGTCTGCAGGAGATGAGAAACCAGAATGATTTTACCTCCAAAAAAGTGTTTTTGAAACTGTCCCACTGGGTTCTGTTATCTCTTTCCTCTTACACATGCAGGAAACCTTTCCTAGGATATCCCATAGGGGACAGCTTATGAGCTGTCTGTTATGAATCTCTCTGAAAGCAAATATAAAATTCACTTTTTTCAGGGAGACCAGCTTCCAGACTTAGCATTTCTGCAAGTATTCACGCTGGCAAAACTCAGTCCTGTGTTTACTCACAAGGGGTCCGATCTTCACAGTGTGAGTCTTGCCTTTGACTTCAGTAGACTTTGGACTGGGCCCAGGGTGAATACAGAACGAAGTGCACAGACAGCTGGACTGAATTCCTTCATGAATATTTGAAGAATAAGTTTTGCAACATTCACCCAGTTCTAACTCACAGCCCAAGCTTTTATATCTGTAAACCTTCTGCCAGACGGAGTCGGCAGAAACAAGGTTTGGGTTCAATACCCAGGGGTTCATCTTACAAATACAATACTGAACTGGCTTGAGCCCCCAGCAGTAGTCTGGGAAAATTGCACACCGCCCCTGGGCGCATCTAGGAGGCAATACTTCCCCTCTTGCAAGTGCAGCATCTGAGTGTAGCCAAGAAACTTTTAATACAAGGAGGGAAGTCACCCGACATTAATTTGGGAAAACGTCATAGGCAGGATTCATAACTATAAAACCACGAGCAAAACACCCACCCCAGAGTACATTGGTGTGACGTTATTGAAATGAACTGTGACCACATATAGCTCATTGTTACAACCAAGGTCCTAGAGTTGCACGAAATCTTGTACAAAGGAGGTCAAGTAAGGTGTCTATGAAAAGGTTTTGCTTTGCCGGTTATGATTATGCTGTCTGTATGCAGGTATCATTTTTGTATTTAAAGTTATAAGTATCGATTCTATATCTGGATTTCAAATGTTGCCTCCTGGGGTAACGCCTATGAAGTAATCAGCCAGATGTGCAATGTACAATATCTGCAAAAATGTTATAATTTGCCAGATATGATAATCTTGTTCATATGTTTGTATTGCCTTTGTATTATGAGTTATAGATATGTATGTATGCGTATATTTCAAACTTGTGCTATGCTTCTGGGTGACACCCAAGACAGTTTGGCATCAGCACTGCCTAGCCTGCTTGATGGCTCATTAAGGACCATCAGCTATACAAGTGATCCATTAAGAGAAGGCAGATGCACCTTGTGATTCAGCAAGGCATGCAGGGACATACCTATGGAGAGAACTCTAGGCTTCCAAGCCATGTGCTGGGCAGCTTGTGTTTGAAACAAAGGACGCACAGGCCACATGGCAAGAGACTATTAAAGGCCCTGGAAACCCCTCCACTTTGTCTTCAATCCTGCTTCTTACCTCTGGAGGGACTTTGCTACAAATGGAAGCTCTTAACAAAGGACTGAATGACCCATTCCAGCTGTGGATGTATTCCAGAGACTTGATTTGAACCTGCAGTTTATTCCATCTCTGCTGCAAGCCTGAACCATGAACTTTGCCATTACTGTATGTAATTGGTTCCTTTTAACCAATTCTAGCTTTCACCTAGACCTTTTTCCTTTTATGAATAAACCTTTAGATGTTAGATTCTAAAGGTTTGGCAACAGCGTGATTTGTGGGTAAGATCTGATTTGTATATTGACCTGCGGCTTGGTCCTTTGGGACCGAGAGAACCTTTTTTCTTTTACTGGGCTATTGGTTTTCATAACCATTCGTCCCCATAACGAGTGGCCCTGGTGGTGATACTGGGAAACTGGAGTGTCTAAGGGAATTGCTTGTGTGACTTGTGGTTAGCCAGTGGAGTAAAACCGAACTCTTCTCTGTCAGTAGTGTCTCGCCTAAGGCTGCTTTGTTACAGTTGGGCAGTGTCTTTTGCCTCAGGTTCTTGGGTCCAACAACCAAAAATTCCTTTAACGTGCCCCTCCCTTATTCCTTCTCCCCCCCCACTCCCCGACAGTTGTCCTGGGTCACTGAAAACCCTAAGTTCAGAGGTGCATCAGGGTGAGGTCACCTCCGAGCCTGGGGGAGGGGGCAAGGCACCTGGCTCAACTCTGCTGTCTGGGCACTTGCTCTGGCATCAGCCGCTCTGCCAGCCGCCCCCCCCCCCCACCACTCCACCAGCCACCCCCCAACGCACACGGTCATCTTCTGCAGCGACCTGCCCCTCCCCTGTGACCCCTGTGAGGAGGCCTCACAGAGAATTCTTTAGTGGAACTTTTCCCTAACAGGTAAAGAGGAACTGATCATAAAACTAAAAATTAATGGCAGCTTAAGTACAAGTGAACGTGAC
Source organism: Macrochelys suwanniensis (assembly GCA_033296515.1). NCBI lineage: Eukaryota > Metazoa > Chordata > Testudines > Chelydridae > Macrochelys > Macrochelys suwanniensis. Next base: position 877,566 of record CM065781.1, on the reverse strand, counting down.
TTGATCACATTTATAATACACAAGCAGAATAAAGTGCAGACCAGTGATATATATACTTGGTGCTTTAAGAGGGCCATTTTCACAAAACTGAAAATAATTATGAGCCACATCAGCGGGGAGGAAGAATTTAATCCGAAAAATGTGAATATTAATTGGAAACCATTTAAGAACACCTTACCAGATGCCCCCAATCCCATAATTGCTGAAGATAGTTGTGTTGGTTAAAAAACAGCCTGGTTTAGAAGGGAAGTGAAGGTAGCTATAAATATATATATATATAAAACCAATGGAAGAAGGGGGAAGTTAATAGTAATGAATATAAATCAGAAGTTAGAAATTGTAGAAAATTAATAAGGGAACAAAGGGAAACAAGGAAAAATCTGTGGCCAGCAGAGTTAAGGACAATGCAAAGGAATTTTAAAAAAATATGTTAGGAACAAAATGAATCCTGACAATGCTATTGATCCATTACAAGGTGGAAATGGTGGAATTATCAATAATAATGTAGAAAAGGTAGAGTGTTCAATAAAAATTTCTGTTCTGTATATGGGGGAAAAACAGATGATACAGTCGCATCATATTATAGCGATAACACTTTCCATTCCATTCGTATCTCAGGAGGATGTTAAACAGAAGCTGCTAATGTCAGACATTTTTAAATCAGCAGATCCGGCTAATTTGCATCCAAGATATTACAAAGAGCTGGCTGAGGAGCTCACTGGACTGTTAATGCTGATTTTCTAAGAGTCTTCGAGCACTGAGAAGTTCCAAATGTCTGGAAGAAAGTGAATGTTGGGCCAAGAGGGTAATATAATTAAGGGTAATATAATTAATGCCAGTCCACATGGGTTTATGGAAAATGGATCCTACCAAACAGATGATATTTTTTAAGATTACACGTTTGGTTGATAAAGATAACAGTGCTGATCGAATATACTGAGACTTCTCTAAGGCATTTGACTTGGTACCGCACAACATTTTCATTAAAAAAACTAGATCAATATAAAATTAACATATCACACATAAAACGGATAAAAACCTGGCTATATGATCTCAAAATGAAACTGTAAGTGGGCAATCATCAACCAGAAAATGTGTAGGTCCCACGGGGACTGGTTCTTGGCCCTACGCTATTGTTATACATTGTTATCAGTGACCTAGAAGAAAACATGAAATCATCACGGATAAAGTTTGCATACGACACAAAGACTGGGGAGTGGTAACTAATGAAGAGGACTGGTCAGTCACTGGTTCAGTGTGATCTGGATCACTTGGTAAACTGGGTGCAAGCAAACTATATGTGTTTTAATATGGCTAAATGTAAATATATGCATCTAGGAATACAGAATGTAGGCCATACTTTTGGAATGAGGGATCGATCCGAGGAAGCAGTGACTGGAAAAGGTTTGGGGGTTGTAGTAGATAATCAGCTGAACATGAGCTCCCAATGTGATGCGGTGATCAAAAGAGCCAATGTGATCCTGGAATGGATAAACGGAAATATTGAGTAGGAGCAGAGAGGTGATTTTACCTCTCTACTTGGCACTGGTACAACTGCTGTTGCAATCCTGTGTCCTGTTCTCATGCCCATAATTCAAGAAGGATGTTGATAAATTGGGGATGGTTCAGAGAAGAGCCATGAGACTGATTAAAGGATTAGAAAACATGTTTTGTTGTGAGAGACTCGAAGAGCTCAATCTATTTAGCTTAACAAAGAGAAGATTATGGGGTGTCTTTATTATAGGCTGTGGGTACCTGCATCGGGAACACATGTTTAACAATGTGCTCTTAATCTAGCAGAGAGCGGTCTAACACGATCCTATGGCTGAATGTTCAGCCCTTGCTCGGCCAGTCCCCTTCTCCTGCTACTTCAGTGCCAATGTTGAACATGCCTGTCTGTCTCCTGATGCCTTCGCCATCTGAGCACAAAGGCACAGTGCTCCTGGAGCGGGGAGGCATCGCTTGTCGGCAGCATGACAAGTCTACCCCTACAAGGGCCCTAGGTCCCTACGGCCTTTGGAAAATGTAATTTTGTCTTTATTTCAATTCTTTTCAATCTCTGCTTTTCACTTTGATCCTTCTCTGAGCTTCCCATCTGCTGGAGCACCTGGTGTTTGTCCCTCGCCCACACCTATTGCTTGTCTGCAATTACCGTTTGCACTTCCCTGTTCATCCCTGTAAGCCTCTCAACAGGGGGTATTTATTGCTGGAGGGAACACAGTCATTTGCCTCTGAACACTCTTCATTCCCCCTCCGAGTCCGCTCACCCAGTGCCTTACCGAACACTTCTCCAGTGCGCCAGCACTTCACTCGGCTGAAACTCGAAGGCCTCAGTTGTTCCTGCTGAGGCCCCAACTGCAGACTCCTGTTCACAGTATTCCAGTCATTAAAGGTCTCATTATGTATTAATGAGTAAATGAAACCCTGCATTATTAATATTTTAATTAACCTTTTCACAAGACTTTTTTGACATCTGCTTTCATCTCCGCATCTTCAGTTCCCTTTCTTAGGTGTTTACAACTTTGATTTTTTATTCATTTTTCTACCAGTTTACTGTCTTTATTGCCTTCAGTTTGAGGTCTTTAACTCTACAGCCCAGGACAAAGTTCAGTTCCAGAGTAACTCTACGGTCTCCAGGGGTGACTATGGGCCATGGTAAAAATCCTTCAAAGCTGCCATTTCTGGACCCCATCTTTAATAGATGGCTGCATTTTCCCCTCAGTTTCTCCTGTCTCTTCAACAGTCGGCCTCCCTCTGGGGGTGGGAGAGCTCGGCCGCTGCCCCTAATTCGTAGTTCAGAACAGTGGAAAATGACTGGGTGGAAGTGATGGTGGTGGGGCTCAGGAAAATGTCAATCTGCCTAGCAGGGCTTGTCTACATGGGGAGTTACATCACGAGCTATTCCTGATTAACCCATCTGGGGATGCTCTTATTCCAGAGTAAGAGTTCCTTATTCCAAATTAGCCCAATCCACATTCCAAATTCGTTTAATTAATAATATCTCTACTTCCTGGGCCAGGTCCTCGGCCCTTACACAGGGAAATTATTCTCAGCGCCTTCTGGAGTGACACAGTTCAATGGCCCTACCCCGTCCCTGCAAACAGTCAGAAGAGTAGATTAAATCCTTTAAATGTGTCTCACTGCCCGCGTCTCAGTGCCAGACATCTCCTAGAGCAGGTGTGTTTTCTGCAATGCTTGTTCCAGGCTACACAAGAGACAACGGATGGAGGCTTCTCCCTCCCATCTGAGTAGCACCCATATTTTCATAGAATCATAGAATCTCAGGGTGGGAAGGGACCTCAGGAGGTCATCTAGTCCAACCCTCTGCTCAAAGCAGGACCAACCCCAACTAGATCATCCCAGCCAGGGCTTTGTCAAGCCTGACCTTAAAAACCTCTAAGGAAGGAGATTCCACCACCTCCCTAGGGAACCCATTCCAGTGCTTCACCACCCTACTAGTGAAAAAGTTTTTCCTAATATCCAACCTAAACCTCCCCCTCTGCAACTTGAGACCATTACTCCTTGTTCTGTCATCTTCTACCACTGAGAACAGTCTAGATCCATCCTCTTTGGAACCCCCTTTCAGGTAGTTGAAAGCAGCTATCAAATCCCCCCTCATTCTTCTCTTCTGCAGGCTAAACAATCCCAGTTCCCTCAGCCTCTCCTCATAAGTCATGTGCTCCAGCCCCCTAATCATTTTTGTTGCCCTCCGCTGGACTCTTTCCAATTTATCCACATCCTTCTTGTAGTATGGGGCCCAAAACTGGACACAGTACTCCAAATGAGGCCTCACCAGTGCCGAATAGAGGGGAATGATCACGTCCCTCGATCTGCTGGAAATGCCCCTACTTATACAGCCCAAAATGCCGTTAGCCTTCTTGGCAACAAGGGCACACTGTTGACTCATATTCAGCTTTTTGTCCACTGTAACCCCTAGGTCATTTTCTGTAGAACCGCTGCCCAGCAGCAGCAAGGGACAAAGGTGCTGGGGCAGTGGCAGATCAGGCCACCACCCACACGGTGGCACCCTCTCTCATCAGCAGAAGTTAAGCCATTGGTTTTTAAGGTGACCACCCATCAAAGAAAAACAAGCCAAAAGCCCCGGGCAATGCTAGCCACATTGCTGAGCACCAGGCAGGATCCTGCCCGATGTACCAGCCCTGGAAATGCCCCAAGGGCCTCATGCTGGGGCTGCCCACACAGCAGAGCAAAGTGTGGGAGAGAGCAACCTCCCCCTCCCACCTGGGCATCCAGGAGCTGCCAGCCCCTGGACTCCCCCTGCTCTGGGCTTTCCCCTCCTGAGTGCAGGACCTTGACTGGCCTTTTTGGCTGGGCAGGAGCTGGAGGGGAAGCTTTCCCTGAATGCTTTTCAGTGTTCGGTTCATCATTATAACCCAACTGGGATGTGTGTGTGGGGGGGAGGGTGGTTTCACACTGACCGACAGACCGACCTCTTCATCACACCAAGCCTTGTTTGACCGCTGGCCTCCTTTCCTGGCAGGCATCAGAGACTTTGCTCCCAGTCAAGTTCCCCCCCAAGACTGACACCCCAAACCAAGAGAGCCCCCTGTTAAAACCCCTTCGCCAAACATTTCTGTGGGGTCTGTGAAGCCATTAGTTCTTACTGATCACTTGTCACTCCCTGGCACAGGCAGGATGTCGTCTCTCTCAGTCGGAGGCAAAACGCCAATGGCTTCTTGCAATGGCCCTGAGAGATCCAGCCCCAAAGGGCAGGTTGGTGATGCAGGGGATCCCTTCATTACGGCCTAAGTTTACTCCTTTTGGCAATTCCTCCACGCCAGTTTGACCCTTCAATGCACTGGCAGCAGAAATGGCTGCCCGTCACTCAGACTCAGAGGGTTCCAGATGCCCCAGATGCTGAGGCACCCAGACTTCTCATTAGCAGCACACTTCATGAGGCTGGCACAGACCCAGGTCACGTAGAAAGGTGCACAACCTTTCCATGGAGCTGGTGTGGGCTAGCATGCAGCCTTTTCATGTGCTCCTACTCTCTCTGCTCATATCTGTGCAGCTGTAAAGAGCCTCATCCTAATTTATTCCTGACAGTTATTCAGCTGGAACAGTTTAAGGAGGAGAGAACAGCAGATCCCTAGCTGTTGTACTAAACTGAACCTCCTGTATACAGATTTTGCATGCATTAGTGACTCGGTGTGTGCCTGAAGTTACAGTGTGGCTCAAAAGTCTACTGCATAATTAAGGGGGGAAATGACAGGATAGGAATGAAATTCCTGGATTGAGAAAGCCATTCTATTCACTGATGTTCTATGCCCAGAAACGCAACAAGTGGGAACAGAGTAGTGCCTCATGAAATCTAAGGCACACCACAACGAGCAGTGAGCAGTCATAATGAGCCAGTTCAAATACTGTGTCACTATAGAAAATTGAGGAGTATTTGATTTCCTCTTATTAGGTGCCCAAGTCTGAATGATGTACTACAGACACTTCAGCTACATTCACTCCATCCAAATCCAGTCCAATCCTTAACATGCGATTAATTTTACTTTTTCATTAGTAACTAATACTGTAATGAAATTAAGTGCCAGAGCTGTTTGAGGCATATTCTGTACTTGCTCAATTTGGCAGCAAAAAAGGTTTGCAATTTTCAGTTAATACAATTTTCCTTATCTCGAGTAAACCAAATATACTCTTGGAAATGCTTGTTGGTAAATATTAACGATATATTTCTCAGCTCTCACTTAATCCTCATCTTGTCCTAGGGTGTTGGAATGAATCACCTGCACCTAGTACACAACTTATCTCTTGCATGGTTTCTAAGGGCTGAGGGTTCAGGGAGGTGGGAGGTTCAATTCTCATCCACAGTGTGAAAGGGGGAATGCTAATGACAACCGGGATTCCTTTCCCCGTTGCTGACTTTAATCCAATTGGCACATAGAGAACACCTTGCAAACGAGTGTAGCTGGGAAGGGAACCAAGGAGGCATGAACTCCAGTCCACTGTTCCAGTCAGTGCAAAGGTCCCCACCCTGTTAGCCAATGTCATGTATGAACCAGAATGCTTTGTACTTCCGCTGCCTTGTGTAACTATGTACTATATTCCCAGAATACCTTGTATTCATGCTAAGATTCATTGTGGAAAGTTATTAGTAGTTTAACTGTATATAACCTCCATTCTTTATCAGTATAAAGTCTGTCAGAAACAATAGAATATGTCAAACAAGATGTATGTTCTGGTAAGGTTTGCCAAATATGAACTGTGTGTTGGGTATGGTTAGCGTGGAAGTCTCTACAATCTACCAACATCCTGAATGGTATTGTGTGTGGCTGGTGCAGTAAACTAGCAAGGGTTGTTCCCTGAAAGACAGGTATGAAACTAGGTAAGGAATGTAATAATACAGTGAAATTTATGGAATTTTCTCTCTCTTGTAAACAAGTGGGATATAAATATTAGCAAAATTGGAAAGGATTGAAATTGTTGCAAGCTGTTCTCCAGATTGGTAAATTCTGAACCTAGAAATGAGACATCACTCTAAAATTGGATAGACTTCTGAAGTTAACAGGCAAGAAACCACTGGTGATGTTCAGGGAACTGGGAAGTGTGCTGAAGAAGAATGACCAACCGATCTTCTCTGAGACCCTTCCTGTCCCACGAACAAAGGAAGAAAAAGATGAAGTGAACGACTGGCCAGGTAAATGGTGTAGGATTTGGGGTTTCTGGAGCACTAATCCACCTTCTACGGGAAGTGGGGACTGGATAGTTTGGATGGCCTCCACCTCAGCAGAGGGGGAACTAATATCCTTAGGAACAGGCTGGTAGAGTAGTCAGGAAAAATAGCAAAAGGGGAGGTGTCATAAATATAAAGGGAAGGGGGAGAGGGTCTGATGCAGTGCTATAAAATCCTCTTACCAGTAAAGGGTTAAGAAATGCAGGTAGCCAGGCTGACACCTGACCTGCCTGGCATCTGACCAATAAGGGGACAAGATACTTTCAAATCTTGGGAGGGGGGAAGGCTTTGTGTGTGGCTCTTTGTCCGAGTCAGAGTGATCTTGGAGACAGAAAGAACCTGCAGAAAATCAATCTCCTCAACCAGTCGTCTTCTCACCAAACCTCACTTTTCTAAAGTAAGTTTAGTCAGCACTGCGAATAGGTTTTGTTTCTTTTGCTTGGTGAGCTTTTCCTGTGTTAGAGGGAGGGGTTATTCCTGTTTTTTCTGTAACTTTAAGGTTTTGTCCAGAGGGGGAATCCCTCTGAGTTGGAAATTGAGTACCCTGTAAAATAGTTACCATCCTGATTTTACAGAGATGATTTTACCTTCTTTGTTTTAATAAAATCCTTCTGTTAAGAAGCTGACTGTTTTCTATGGTTTTTAAAACCCCGGGGGTGGGTTTTTAGATCACTGTGTAACAAGTTGGTTAGGAGATTATTCTCAAGCTTCCCAGGAAAGGGGGTGCACGGGCTTGAGAGGGTATTTTGGGGGGAAGGGGAACTTCAAGTGGTTCCTTTTCTGGATTCCTGTTTAAAACACTTGATGGTGGCAGTGAGAGAGGCATTTCTCAGGGTGCAGGGAATTTTGTACCTTGGGGGTTTTAACCTAAGCTGGTAGAAACAAGCTTGGGAGCTCTTCATGCGGGTCCCCACGTCTTTACCCTAGAGTTCAGAGTGGGGAGGGAACCCTGACAAGTCAGGAAAAATAGCAAAAGGGGAGGTGTGGTAAAACAAGAACAAAATCAAAGAACCAATGGACAGGAGAGGAAGAAATTCTTTAATTGTCTCTACACCAATCCTAGGAGTCTGGGTGACAAAGAAGAAGAACTGGAAATATTTATGAGCATAAATTCAATCCATCTGGTATTACTGACATCTGGTGGGATGAGTCACACAATTGGAATGTTACAATCGATGGTTATAATCTATTTAGGAAGGATGGAGTGGGCAAAAGGGGAGGGGATGGGGCACTCTGTCAAAAATGACATTTCCTGTTTCTTCTGAGTCACTGATAACTCAGAAGAAAATGATCTCCAGTGCTTCTGGCTCACAGCCCCAGATAAAGTATAAGATGGGTAATTGCTGGTGTCTGCGGCAGGCACCTAGCTATAACATGGAGGCAAACAAGCTGCATGATCACGAGGGATTTCAATCTGAGTGACACATGCTGGAGGTCTCATGCTGCCAGTACTAAAACATCCTTGCAATTTCTACATATTATACATGACAATCTGCTAACTCAAAAAGTGTTGAACCTGACGCAGGGAAATTCTATATTAGACCTCATCCGGAGAGGTAAAGAGGCACTAATAACAGGACTACAAATTAATGGTAGCTTAGGTCACATTTATAATGTGCAACCAGAGTAAAGTCCAGACAAATAATATATATAGTGGTTGCTCTAAAAGGGCCACTGAAAGCAATGATGACCCAAGTCAGCAGGGAGGAAGAATTTAATCAGAAAAGTGAGTGTGATCATTGAGAATGGTTTAAGAACATTTTACTAGATGCCCAAAAAGCCAGAATCGCACAATTGAGAAGGAAGGCCATATTGGTTAAAAAAATGCCATTTGTATTTGTGCTGAAGAACTCAAACTTACCAAAAACTAAGATACAGGAAGCTTGTGGAAATCATGCTGCACCTGGTTACTACAAAAATATATGGAGCTAGCTGAGAAAAAGTTTAGCCAATATTATATATAATATTACATATGTTTCTTGAATTGTCCCCATGTTAAGATCTTCTCCAAATGCTTTTACTTATCTTAATCAAGGGGAGAGCCGACGTGTTAAGATTCCAGGACTAGGCACAACATACCATCATAACAAAGTATCAGAGGGGTAGCCGTGTTAGTCTGGATCTGTAGAAGCGACAAAGGGTCCTGTGGCACCTTATAGACTAACAGACGTATTGAAGCATAAGCTTTCGTGGGTGAATACCCACTTCTTCGGATGCAAGAATACCCACTTTCCACTGCTTGCATCCGAAGAAGTGGGTATTCACGCACGAAAGGTTATGCTTCAATACCTCTGTTAGTCTATAAGGTGCCACAGGACCCTTTGTCGCTTCTACATCATAACAAATACCTTTAAACTTTGCTAATTTCTAAAATACTATGCCTGAAATGCTCAGAAGATTCTTGTCTTGTGTATGTCCGTCTCTGTTTTACATGTAATGTTTAGGGTCTGTATAACTGTCAAAATATGAAATACATGTCATGTTGAAATAAAAAATATATGTGCCACATACCAGGTGGAGGCAATTATTAGTGCCCGGTGGTCTGTGAAAAAAAATGTCCAAAAGAGATAGTTAAGGAAGATGTATTAGGAAAAGTGATACAGGAAAGATTGTGAAATTCCTCCCATTAGGTATAAAGCAGAGTTAGGGGTAAGCACAGAATTTTTAGACAGTCTGACCGCTGCAGCTGCTGTCTTCCAGAGGGGAGAGTGAAGTGTGCACTCTTTCCTTCTGTATTATTAAGTGATGAATACATTCATTAAACTTAGTTATTGGATATCTCTTGTTATTAATTTATACTGTACCCACAGCAAAGGGGAAGTGAAGACATCTATAAAAAAATAAACATATCAAATGGAAGAAAGAGGAATTAGATAGTAATGAATATAAATCTGAAGCTAGGAACTGTAGGAAATTCATAAGGGAAGCCAGGAGACACAATGAGAAATCTGTGGTTGGCAGAGTTAAGGACAATAGGGAGGTTTTAAGTATATTAAGAACCAAAAGGATCCTGACAATGGTACTGGTCCATTACTGGACGGAAATAGTAGCATCATCAATAATATTTCAGAAAAAGGCAGAAATATTCAGCAAATATCTGTTCTGTGTTTGGGAAGAAAACAGATGCTAGAGTCGTATCATGCAACACTCTTCCCATCCCACTAGTATCTCGGTCTGCAGAGGGTCAGTCAGGGTGCATGGGGAGCATGTGAGCATGAGAACTGTGGACCAGGGGCCTCTGCTCCCCTTCTTCCACTGTCTGGCCTCTTGATCTCCTGCTCCTCTGTGTCAGTACCAGCTGTTATGCATGTTATACAGCACCCTTAGCAAGGAAGCATTTGGCCTCTTTGGAACCTAGATGTTATTGGAGTTAGATTGTGTAGCGATTTCCTACGCCCAGCAGGGACCAGATTAGCAAAAGCAAAGCAAATCTGTGACACACGCATTCAGCAGGATTTTTACCCATCTATTGAGGGACTCCCATCTACTGTGCCTTTGTATTATCTCTGTGAATGTAAACACCAAATGCAGTGGGGGCCGGATCCCTCTTAGCCTTTCTATTTCTAGCGCAATTTGTGTTCTGAGATTGTGCCTTCACGTACAAATGGAAAGCAGCATATGGGGGTACTCGACGCATGCTCTCACCAGGAGAAGGGGAAAACAACTATATACATGAATTCCCTCCACTCTGCCTCACTCTTCTAACGTGGCATGTCCCAGAGAAAAGTGCAAGACCCCGCAGAAGGCAGTTACCGCATAGCCCTGCAGATTTTAAGTGACTATTATGATCATCTAGTCTGACCTCTCCCAGCGACTCCTGCATCAAATGCAGAACAGATCTTTGAGACACCCAGCCCTGAACTAAAGATTCCAGGTGACGGAGTGTCCTCCACATCCCTAGGTAAGCTGTAACCCGCACCTGAGGAAAGTTTCCTTGTAACCTGCAGGAGCTAGGGACTTGCGGCAAGAGGGTCTGTACCCTTCTCAAACACTTGGCTTTTATTTCTTTATTTTTAGCATTTTCAATTGTGATATAATAACTGCATTCCGCAGCTTCCTCCCTAAAAGCTCAAAGTGCTGCATAATTACCGGGGCATGTTCACTGCTCTGCGGTAATAGCTGTTGGGACATTTTAATTATATGCTCGGTTTCTAAGTGTTGGACGCGTATGGAGGTGTGCCATCCTGGGAGCAAACCGCTTTGTGAGCTCTTGGCCTACCTCTTGGCATTTCTGCACCTAGTCACAATAAGCGTGTGGCTGAGCTAGTGCGCAGTAAGCAGAAGCAAGCTCACAAGACAAAAGCGCGACATTAGCCATTCAGCACCTATTATAGCTCTAAATGGAGACATCTGAAAACTAAAATGTCATGAGAATTATCCTGAGCCAAGGAGCGCTCGGTAGGCTCGGACTCAGGCGGGATGAGTTTAGGTGTTCTCTCCACACACGGGGGCAACTCAGATCTCCAGGGAAATCAAAGGGGGCTTTTTACCTCGGCCATCAAGGATGTAGCAGGCAAAGCCCATTCTCCAGTCCCCCAGCCACTAGCAGTGTCACATTACCGAGATTCATACAGAGATCTCCCTGTTCTGTCTGCAGGAGGGTCATGCTGTTCATTTTGCTGTGAGCATCATGGTCACGTGACCCCAAACTCTCAAAAGTAGAAGTCAGCTACCGTCCCCCACCCTTCCTGGTTTCATGTCTACGTAAGTGTCTGCTAGGCATGTTTTACTCTTCATCTTCTAAACAATGTGCAAACCACTCCCCCATGCAGCACAGCTAACACCCAGGGGGTAGAGCTGGCCCATCCACTCTGTGCCTTGGTGATGCAGCTGTCCTGTACTGAAGACTACATGGAACCAAACGGGCAGGGCCGTCCTTAGGCATATGGGGCTGTGTAGGGCACCTGAAAATTTGGGGCACCCCTGGGTCTTAGTGTCCACTCACCCGCCTCTTCCTATTCCTGTTCTGACTCTTCCTGCAGGCTCCCACAGCTGGCTGCTGCAGCCTGGTGAGTCTTGCTCCTGAGGGGATCTAGTAACTTAACAGTGAAAAAGCCTCCAGCCTGCCAGCCCTATTAGCACAACACTGAAACTGGTAAAGAGCCATTCAAGGGGTAATGAAGCCATTTCACAGGCATTTGCCAAGCCCCAGGTATATACTGTCAGTTTCTGAATTTACTGACAAACAGTTGTCCAGCATTGTAATATTTACTCAGAACATGTCAGTCTACAGGACCTTAGTTTAAAATTTGCTTTAAAAATATGTCATTCGTGTGTTGCTGAAGATGATAAAATCACATCTCTAAAAAATCCTTGCATAGATTTTTAGATGCACAATCTGAGTATTCATCTTTACCCTTAAATGCTTGGATCTTCAGACATATAGCTTTTTAAATAAATCCTTCAACAGACCACCCTTATCTAAAATACACATTTTAATTTTCATTACTATAGTACAAAAAACTTGCTTCCAAAGTCTTCCTGTCCTTTCTGTCCATCCCTTTCTCCTTTCACCCCTCTGTTGAAGAGAGCCCTTAAAGGGACAACACCCTTTCCTGCCAGATAGCTGGACAAATGAGTTTCCCTTTCTTTACTTCTGACTATTTGATGAACTAGTTTTAAGAGAACCCTCTAGCAAAATCAATACCTTAGTAAGATATAAAATCCATTTTTATGCGTAAAATCTTTGGAAATATATGTTTTAAAGCTGGTGAAATTTCATAAACATGTCTATTGCTATGGAGATCACACAAAGTAAATTAGTGTTCCCTTTTTCTAAAAGCAATGAACATTGTTATGAACACACTAAACCTCACTAAACCGATTCATTTACAATAATGTCTTTGTTTCAGTGAGTTAAATATGTAGTAATCTGGAATGATTTCTTTATGAAGGCTTAAGAGTACATTTAAAATATAAAATCAACCTAGAAATACTGATTAAGAAAGTGGGCCTCGGGCGGAGCATGGGCAGGGCCACAGGCGGAAGAGGTGGGCTGGGGAGCTGGCCTCCCCAAGCAGCAGCTTCACCCACCGCCCATGACAGCAGGCGAGAGCGGGTCTGCACCCGCACACCCAGTGCGCTGCAGTGTCCTTAGGCAGGGGCTGTATTCACACAGCCGAATGCGCCAGCGCCGCACATTCTGTGTGAGGGAGAAGGTACGGGGGGTCTCTACGGGGAACTCTGACTCTTTGTCCCATGAGACGGGCCAGGTGGCTCGGTATCTTTTGATGCCTCCCCCCGCTGCTCGGGCTGCCGTCGGGCATAGGGGCATCAGTTTAATAATACTACGTAGAGCCCCATAAATCCTAAGGACGGCCCTGCAAACGGGACAATGAGGTGTGCAAGGCCAGCGGAACTGGTCCTTGGGGTTCACACTAATCAATCTGTGGAGGTGAATCTGATTGGCAGCCCTGGCCAGTGAGGACTGGCTCCAACCTTGAGTCACAGCAAGTAAAATGATGGAGGGCATTTCACTGACATGCAAGATGCTGGTTCTCTTTGCTATGATTCAATCAAGTGATGCTTAGGCTTGATACACCAGAGGAGAAATGGCTGGCTTCTCTGCAGTTATTCAAGATTTGCAATGGCATGAGCATTAGTAATGTCCAAACACTGTGCAGCTAGTGCACACACAACTTGAAGATATAAAGAGTCAAAATTAAAACGTGTTTGCTTTTTATTTTTCAGTGCAACTGGTCAATTTATTTATATTCCAATAATGACATGTGGGGATGTGTGTTAAAGAGTAAGGCCTCTGCTTTTCAAAGCCTTCAAGGATCCTGCAATCAATTGGCAGAAGAATTAAAGGTCAAAAGGATTTTCCTCAAACACCATAATCCTGACTAAGCTGGATATTTAACTGCTAATGAGGATAACTATATTTTTATAGTGGAAAAACAACGCCGCCTGCCTCATAACCTAAGTCATGCAGAACGCAATGCCGTCCACAGCCTCAGAAACAACCCTGACATTATAATCAAAGAGGCTGATAAAGGAGGTGCTGTTGTCATCACGAACAGGTCTGACTACCAAAAGGAGGCTGCCAGACAACTCTCCAACTCCAAATTCTACAGACCACTCTCCTCAGATCACACTGAGGGATACACTAAGAAACTGCACCATCTACTCAGGACATTCCCTACACTAACACAGGAACAAATCAACATACCCTTAGAGCCCCGACCGGGGTTATTCTACCTACTATCCAAGATCCACAAAGCTGGAAATCCTGGACGCTCCATCATCTCGGGCATTGGCACTCTCACTGAAGAACTGTCCAGATATGTGGACTCTTTACTCAGACCCTATGCCACCAGCACTCCCAGCTATCTCCGTGACACCACTGATTTCCTGAGAAAAACTACAATGCATTGGTGATCTTCCAGAACACACCATCCTAGCCACCATGGATGTAGAGGCTCTCTACACTAACATCCCACACACAGATGGAATACAAGCTGTCAGGAACAGTATCCCTGATGATCCCACAGCACAACTGGTTGCTGAATTCTGTGATTTTATCCTCACGCACAATTATTTCAAATTTGGTAACAATATATACCTCCAGACCAGTGGCACCGCTATGGGCACCCGCATGGCCCCACAATATGCCAACATTTTTATGGCTGACCTGGAACAACGCTTCCTCAGCTCTCGTCCACTCACGCCCCTTCTCTATCTACACTACATTGATGACATCTTCATCATCTGGACCCATGGGAAAGAAACTCTGGAAGAATTCCACCACGATTTCAACAGCTTCCACCCCACCATCAACCTCAGCCTGGACCAGTCTACACGGGAAATCCACTTCCTAGACACCACGGTGCAAATAAGCGATGGTCACATTAACACCACCCTATACCGAAAACCCACCGACCGCTATGCCTACCTACATGCCTCCAGCTTCCATCCCGGACACACCACACGATCCATTGACTACAGCCAAGCGCTGAGGTACAACCGTATTTGCTCCAACCCCCCAGACAGAGACCAACACCTACAAGATCTTCACCAAGCATTCTCAAAACTACGATACCCGCGTGAGGAAACAAGGAAACAGATCAACAGGGCCAGACGTGTACCCAGAAGCCTCCTGCTGCAAGACAAACCGAGGAAAGAAACCAACAGAACTCCACTGGCCATCACTTACAGTCCTCAGCTAAAACCTCTCCAATGGATCATCAGTGATCTACAACCCATCCTGGACAACGACCCCTCACTTTCACAGGCCTTGGAAGGCAGGCCAGTCCTCGCTCACAGACAACCCACCAATTCTCACCAGCAACTACACACCACACCATAGTAACTCTAACTCAGGAACCAATCCATGCAACAAACCTCGATGCCAACTTTGCCCACATATCTACACCAGGGACACCATCACAGGACCTAACCAGATCAGCCACACCATCACCGGTTCATTCACCTGCACATCCACCAATGTAATATATGCCATAATGTGCCAGCAATGCCCCTCTGCTATGTACATCGGCCAAACTGGACAGTCCTTATGCAAAAGGATAAATGGACACAAATCAGATATAAGGAATGGCAATATACAAAAACCTGTAGGAGAACACTTCAACCTCCCTGGACACACAATACCAGATTTTAAAGGTAGCCACCCTGCAGCAAAAAAACTTCAGGACCAGACTCCAAAGAGAAACTGTAGAGCTTCAGTTCATTTGCAAATTTGACACCATCAGCTCAGGACTAAACAAAGACTATGAATGGCTAGCTAACTACAAAAGCAGTTTCTCCTCCCTTGGTATTCACACCTCAACTGGTAGAAGATGGTCTCACCCTCCCTGATTGAGCTAACCTCGTTATCTCTAGCCTGACTCTTCCCTGCACATTTATATCTGCCCCTGGACATTTCCACTGCTTGCATCCGAAGAAGTGGGTATTCACCCATGAAAGCTTATGCTCCAATACCTCTGTTAGTCTATAAGGTGCCACAGGACTCTTTGTCGTTTCTACAGATCCAGACTAACACGGCTACCCCTCTGATATATTTTTATGAGCATGGAGTTAAAATCCCTTAACTCTGGCTTTGGCATTCATTTGATGGTAGTATAGTTGTATAGATTCCAATGCCAAAGGGACCATGCTGATTATCTAGTCTGATCTGCTGTATAACGATATTGTATTGGCCATAGAACTTCCCCAAAATAAGTCCTAGAACAGATCTTTTAGGTTCAAATATTTTAAACCAAAGAATAATCTAAATTGAAGTAGCACCCAGAGCCTTCCGATAGACTCTCAGATCTACCAGCATTAACCTAGAGTATTTTCCATGGCATGAGGATGGATTTACTCCAGATTAGCCATGGTGCAACTGAAAACAGAATCTGGCCAAGTCATGGCATCATCATAGAAAAGCCATTTTGGGAGTGGTGAGTGATTCTGTGAAAGCCTCGGGAATATTGCTAGGATTTGCAGAGGAAACAACAACTATAGCAAGAAAAGAGAAGAATCCTAAGATCAGCATGAAGTGGATTTGCTGCAGGCAATTAAAAGAGGGGGATTTCTTTGTACTGGGTGTGATTTTACAAGGAGTTAAAATGTATAAATTCACATGCATGACACTATTGAGGGAGGAAAGTGCCTACACAATGTCTAGCTGTAACAATACAGACCTGATATTACACCACTGCAGCACAGCCGAGTGCTGCTCTTGATTGTGTTTGCATTGTTTCTATCATTGCACTTATTTTATCTTGTAAACATCAAGAAACACACACTTAAAAAGGCAGCCATTAATAATACAATAAAGATTCATTCTCGCCTCCGGGGCAATCTATGCTGCAAGGGATTCCTATGTGGGAGAGAGAGTGTAGCCAACTCTCCCCCTACCTCATACGCGGTGTGTCTGCCCCTGAGAGCTGTTTAAAAGCAAACCCACAAACGCCCTGACAAGTGTACTCGGAATCACTGAACGGCCATTTTGCAGAACGGTACCAAAAAGCTTCCTTGGAATCAGAGTTCATTTTATCTGCAAGTTACAGTTTATTTTCACTTCTCTCCGTGTTACAGCATTTTACAATATTGCTGCTATGGATGTAACGTCTTTTTCCTCAGGCCACATCCTCAGCGATTCTTTCCCAGGCATCTCATTAATTCCCCATCAGGTCCCTCTTCCTTGACATTAGTGGGAAGTGTCCAGTCAGGTATTCACCAGTTGGCTTTAACTCCCCCATTCTTTGGTTCACTGTGAACAGTCCCTTTCCACAGGCTTTTATGGTGATCGGTGAGACACACATTGATCCTGGTGCTGCCAGCGCCGATGGCCCCATCACATCTCTTCCCGGGAGCAGGATTAGTGTGTACAGGGCAGCCCCCCTTGTTCACTGGGTCCGAGGGTCAATCCTGCGCAGAGAGCTAGGCCCTGCAGCCCTTCCACCTCCTTGAAACCAGGCGTAACGCTGGGCCTACGCACGGGCAAATTGCCCTTCTGCTTTCACTGTGCGTGAATCCTCTTCCACCAGGCAATGCCAGGGCATTGCTGTGCTGTTCCTGCACAGGCTGGGTCTATGCCTGCAGCACCTACAGACAGCCTCTCGCAGGGAAGGTCCCAACTCGGGACGTCACCCTGAGAGGCAGTTCAGGGTGGAGCCGAGGTACTTTGGGGGCAGCCCCAGCACAGGGAGCTCTGGACGGGAGGGAGGAGTCAGAGTCTGCCCTCAAGCCTGCAAAGATGGCAAGAACCTGGATTTCCTTGGGAGCTGAGGATGCTCAGCAACGTGTCAGATTGGGCCAAAGAAAATGATATCACTGTAGATAAATGATTTCATCATTAGCAAAATATTGTATGGCCATTTCCATGGGCAACATCATTGCTCTGTGTCCTCTTGTTTGAGTCCTGATCTGGTGGAAGGAAACCTGTCAAAACCAAACTGGCATCCCTTCTTAGAACAAACGTTGCTCAGAGAAGCCCTTCCAAAATGCCCCATGCAAGACACGTGCACTGCTTTGCATTCACACTGCTATCCTTTGCACTACGTGTGCCTTAGTGATTGTGCCTTGCACTGGATTGTAGGCACTTTGGGTCAGGCACAAGCTCTCCTCACTGGTTTGTGAAATGTGAAGGATGCTGTTGGCATGCACAACATGTAAGCAACGAGTACTGAACTTGCACAGGGAGCACTGCCCTTGGGCTGCTCCCACTTACTCGTGCCTTGTGCGAATGCTTTTTGTGAAGCTGCACACAAAGTGCCACTTGGCTAGAGTTAGGCCAATGTCTCTGTGCCTCACTTTGTCAAAGCTCCAACACGGGATTTTGTACAAACACTTTCTGAACGTCGGGCACAAACGAGGCTGAGAGTACGGCTGGGCGAAGACGATCAATACAGCTTTTTACACTGAAAAGTTTTCCCAGGTCTTGGATGAAATTTCTGGTCAAAATGAGAGTGACACCCAGCCCAGATTAACCAATGGCTATTCAGAAGAGGGACGTAAAACCTAGGTCTCCCCAAACCCCTGTAAGTGCCTTAACCACCGGTTTAGTAGATGTGCTGGGAGCTCATGCGGTCTCTCACTCTTTGCGCAAAGTAATTGGCAAGGGCTAGTTTTCTCTCTCATGCGGAACAAAAATGAATTTTGAAATGTCAATGTTTTTCATGAAGCAGAATTGTTGTTCTCCAGGCAGCCTTGTTATGGAACGTGTTGCACTGAAGCCAGCAGCCAACCGATGCGGTGTGGGTGAGAGCCCACAAAGGCACAGTGAATAGGTAGGACTGGCAGCACGGCCCCCAAGAAGATGCTTTGCCACGGGTGAGGCTGAGCAAATCATTCATTTGGAGAATCGTCTGTTTTACTGTTCATCGTGTAGGTGTGAAAGGCAATTTTCCTGCATTTGCCAAGGAGTCGGTTAGATATAATCAGCTTAAAAAACTAACACTCTTCATTTCACATATTTCAAGGCTTATTATAGGATTGAGACATTACGTGAGAGGTATAAATAACTCAAACTGTACGTTTGCCTTATAAATCAGATATACATGTCTTTCTATATGTACATACACACACACACACACACACACACACACACACACACACACACACACACTCGCTATGTGAATAATCTATCTTGTTCCTCTAATTTAATGTCTCATATCCATACATTGGCTTGCAGAGGTATTCAGAAGTTTGACCACTGGAACACTAACTGATTTAAACCTACATTTTGTTTTCCCTCCTTTCTGGTTCTTAATTAAACTATAGGAGACAACAGGTTACTCTGCCCAGGACAGGGGCAGTTACTCTTGTCTGTTGTCTGGCAGGGGTTCTCCTGTGCTAGACCAAGAGACAGAAGTCTCATCTATATGCAAGTCTTAGGTATGGGAAGCAAACAATTCCTCTCCAGTCCTGAAAATGGTGTATTTTAGCTTTAGTTTAATAAATGCTTTCCAGCCAAGATGTCCCACCTGTTGGGATGGGCCCATTAACTCTCATTCTCTTTCACTCCAAGAGGAAGTTTAGGATGGGGATATGCAGAAGGGTGAGCACAGAGACAGTTAAAAGGGCAGAGAGAACACTTGTCAACACATTTTCAAAATGTATTTTAATGTCTACACCTTAAAATAGATTCTTAGAGTACAAGGCCAGAAGGGATGAATAGATCATCTAATCTGATCTCCTATATCTCACAGACCATTAAATTTCACCCAGTTACCCTGGTACTGAACCTTGCTTGTAATTTGTCTGTGACAGATGAGTTCTCAAATTTATTCCCCATAGGAAATCATTTGCCAAGTCTCTCTTGAGTGCGTCATGGCCATTCTTATGAGACTTGCCACACTGGGTCTGACCAATGGTCCATCTAGCCCAGTATCCTGTCTTCCAACACTGGCCAATGCCAGGTGCTTCAGGGGGAAATGAACAGAACAGGGCAATTATCAAGTGATCCATCCCTTGTTGTCCACTCCCAGTTTCTGGCAGTCAGAGGCTGGGGACGCCCAGATCAGGGGTCACATTCCTGACCATTTTCACTAATACCCATTGATGGACCTGTCCTCCATGAACTTAGGTAATTCTTATTTGAACCCAGTTATACTTTTGGCCTTCACCACATCCCCTGGCAACGAGTTCCACAGGTTGACTGTGCGTTGTATGAAGTACTTCCTTATGTTTAAAATCTTCTATTTATTTCATTGGGTGATCTCCTAATTCTTGTGAAGGGGTAAATAACACTTCCTTATTCACTGTCTCCACACGCCATTCATGATTTTATGGACTTCGCTCATAGTTGGGAAAAAGATGACTGTTGCAGTATTAGAGATTTGTTTCTAATGCCTTTTAGTCCCATATGTCATCTTCTGATTTCACAGAAAATTTAAAATTATTAAAAGGAGAGGCCCTGTTCTCTCCCAGCCCAGGAGAATCTATTGTTATTAGAAATCAAGTTAAGGAATTCTAGCACTGACAAATGAGCCCACATACCATGTTCATTCTACAGATGGCTACTTTAATTCATGCAAAATCAAAGCTCAATATGCCTAGTTATTCTCAGACCCTGACAAGCTACATACACAGGCTGAGAAGCCCATCTTCATGCTGAGTGATTATATGCGCTGGCTGTGATAAAAGGAGCTATCACCAGGAAATATCAGCTCAGCCAATCCTCTGGAGACGATTGTTTCTTCACTGGGTTTCCCAGCTTGGCTAGTAAAGGCTCAGAGAGACTCTGAATTAGAATGGAAAGGTCAGGTACAGCAGTGAGATCTCTCCAGTTTAACATTTCTTGATAAGTGAAAGCAATTGAAAGGATGGAGTGAAAGATGCAGGGAGACCTCACAGTACAATAGAGGTCTGGTTAGTCCTAAAGAGACAAACAGACACCAAAGTGTGGCCTATAAATTAAGGCAATGAGTTTACAAGGCCTGTAAGACAATAGCTTAGCTAAACTAATTAAGGCATAAGACCCCAAAGTCTTTAAGCATAAGTGGCTAACAAAGAGCAACCCTAAATCACAAGATCTCACATGGTAGAACGCTATAATGACTAACCTGCTGAGAGGTAGCCGTGACATGCTAGTCTATACCAGCTTGGGATATTTTAAGTTAGGGACATCAGCAGATGTCTGACCACCAGAATGCCATGGAAATTAATTGACATATATGCTAATAAGTTTGAGGTACTGAAGTCAGGCTTACCAGCCTGTAATTGCCGGGGCCACCTCTGGGGCCCTTTTTAAAAATTGACTGGAGGATAGCTAATGTGATACCACTTGGTACAGAAACTGATTTAAATGATAGGTTACAGACTACAGTTAGTAGTCCTGCAATTTCACATTTGAGTTCCTTCAGAACTCTTGGGTGGGTCCCATCTGGTCCTGGTGACTTATTATGTTTAGTTTATCAATTTGTTCCAAAACCTCCTCTAATGACACCTCAATCTGGGAAAGTTCCTCAGATTTGTCACCTAGAAAGAATGGGTCCGGTTTGAGAATCTCCCTCACAGCTTCAACTATGAAGACCAATGCAAAGATTTCATTTAGTTTCTCTGCAGTGGCCTTGAGTGCTCCATTAGCATCTCTATCATCCAGTGGCCCCACTGGTTGTTTAGCACGTTTCCTGCTTCTGATGTATGTAAACATTTTTTTTACTATTATTTTGAGTCTTTGGCTAGCTTGTCTTGAAATTCTTTTTTGGCCTTCCTAATTATATTTTTACACTTCATTTGCCAGAGTTTATGCTCCTTTCTATTTTTCCTCAATAGGATTTAACTTCCACTTTTTAAAAGGATGCTTCTCTTCCTTTGTTGTTTAGCCAGAGTGGCACTTTTTTGGTTCTCTTACCATGTTTTTTTTAATTTGGAATATTCATTTAAGTTGAGCTTCTCTTATAGTGTCTTTAAAAAAAAGTTTCCATGCAGCTTGCAGGGATTTCACTTTTGACACTGTACCTTTTAATTTCTGTTTAACTAACCTCCTCATTTTTGTGTAGTCCCCCTTTCTGAAACTAAATGCTACAGTGTTGGGCTGCTGTGGAGTTTTCCCCGCCACAGGGATGTTAAATTTAATTATATTATGGTCACTATTGCCAAGCGGTCCAGCTATATTCACCTCTTGGACCTCTTGCTCCACTTAGGACTAAATCAAGAATTGACTCTCCTCTTGTGGGTTCCAGGACTAGCTGCTCCAAGAAGTAATCAATTAAGGTGTCAAGAAACTTTATCTCTGCATCCTGTCCTGAGGTGACATGTACCCAGTCAATATGGGGATAGTCAAAATCCCCCATTATTATTGAGTTTTTTATTTTAATAGCCTCTCTAATCTCCCTGAGCATTTCACAGTCACTATCACCATCCTGGTCAGGTGGTTGGTAATATATCCCTACTGCTATATTCTTATTATTAGAGCATGGAATTACTATCCATAGAGATTCAGTGGTACAGTTTGGTTCATTTAAGACGCTCACTCATTCTGTATTCTCTCTACCTGCCTTGCTGGATCAAAGACGTTTGGGACTTTGCTAACTGTATCAAAACAATTATAAATACAGTAAAAGCTTTGTTATCCACCATGTTAGGGGTATGAGGGGTGCCAGTTAGTCAAAAATTCTGGTTAACTAAGAGTTATAATTACCAATGAATTTCCAATTTTCAAAGAATTAGAATACAATAAAATGAATGAACATTCTTATTCCCATCCTTTTCAAGACATGTACAAATACCTATTTTCTGTTTTAATGTCACCACAACTCTAATGCTTCTCTCCTTTGCTTTTCAAAGGTATTCTGGGTGCCATAATGGTGGGGTAGCATTGATATTTTATGATAAACACAGGGCAATCCACAGAGTAATAAACTGATCTATGACAATGGTGGATACAAACAGAAAGAACAACATTGGGTTCTTCTCGGCTAACTCGAGCCTCGTCTGACTGCTCTTGGAAATACTCGGGTCCTGAATAGCTTCGGCATCGGCCCCAGTTACTAGATTGAAGATTTGTATTGGGAGGTATCAGAAATGCCAGTTTCTGGAGCTTTCTGGTTGGTAAAGTGTCAGATAACACAGCTTTTACTGTAGTGTGATTTCCCTAAGCGTAAGTGCTGCAACAGTGCACAGCTGAACAGCAATTCTGATACTGAGCCTGATCTTGGGACAAGAACCTAACAAATTTCAGAGTTCTAACTGGGGAAGCTAAATCAGCCACATCATCAATATACAATCAATAGATGAGGCAGCAGATTTCAATTGTTCCATGTGGCTGGAGGTGGTGGAACTCAGGGGGAGTGGCTGGGAGGGGAACCTAGGTTCACCCTCTACACCAGCTTCCAGTCTAGGGAGCCTCAAACCGGCAATTCAGGTCTATCCCTCTCAGACCTTACTGCTCCTTCCCGGGACTGTGCCCTACCCTGCCTCTCTCAGGATCCTCCTATCAGGGCATGTGACTGCAGGCTCATCTCCCTGCAGCCCCTGGTCTAGCCTCACCTGTTCCTGCCCAGGTGAGCGTCCTTCTCAATCAGTCTCATCCCTGGTTAGCTCCCCAGCAGCTGCAGCCTTAGGCTAATTGGCCTCTCTAGCCACTTTAACCCCGTCCCTGCTGGTGTGGGGTGAATCACAGGGTGGTAGTCAAACGTTTGCCCTTCTCATTAAATCTCTAAGTGAGAAATTTGAGTGGAGATTTGGATTTCAGAGACAGAAACTGAACCGAGAATGGTAAGAGCTTAATTAAGAATAGACATATTTAAAATGCACTCATCTAAAAATAATTATTCTAGAATCTGCACAGGGAAATAGCTAGTGACCATCAGGAGTTTGGAGAGCAGCTTCTTTGCTCTAACATGTTAAAATAGGAACATACATGCAGCTTTTAATGCCAGCTGTGCACAACTTTACACATGAAAAGGAACGCCATGGAATTTCAAACAGCAGTGAAAAGAGACTATCATATCCTGTCTCTCTGGGTTCCTTGAAGGCAGACCTGGGTCATTTCCTCAGCCATCAGGAGAAATTCAGGAGAAAATACAGCTTAAAAAAGGAACAATAGAATTCTACTCTGGGAAAATGATCCAGTGAATCCTTTCCCACTTACAGCTGTGTAAGGATCAAACAAATCCCTGCCCTTCCTAAATGCAGCCTGGATAACTAGAGGTGGTTCAGGATTATTGCATGAGGCTTCTCCAGACACTACACTCTAGAGGGCATTACAATAACCTGTTAGTTCTCCCGTAACGCTTTTTACCAGAAAGGTTCCTGTGGCCTTTTTAACTATTAAAGCAGTTCAGTGCTTGCCAGGTGTTTTAGAATCAGCCTCACTGAAAGGAATTCTTCCTTCAGTTCTATTTTAGTCACCAAAGAAACTGCAAGCCGAGTGGAAGTAGATAAAAGCTCTTCAAAAATGAAAACGCTCCCTGATCCCTCTTCAATGGTCTCCTGACCACAAACACTTCTCCCTTCATAACAACGCGACACTTAATAACATAACATTTATTTTTCTCACAATGGAAACATTTCACTGTGGGGGATTCAATTACACTACTGTGCTATTCCAGCTGCATTTTCCCATCTCTAAATCAGCAGTATTGAAATACACAGGGCCACTAGGTGCAAACGGGCAGGAAAGAAAGGAAAAATGTATGATTACTGGGCTAGTCTGAAAAGGACTATGTGGAAAACAAGCCTTGCCTAAAAACCCAAATGCCTGAGAACTCGGGGTCTTCTCAGCTAGGTAAGAATTAAGCATATTTACAGGGAGTTCACCATTACCACTCCTTGAAGTGTCTTGCTCTACGGCTTAGTCTTAAATTCAGGCTAATGCATCAGAAATGGATTAGCAAGGCCATGGGAGAACAACGTATACTTTCATTATGAACTACTTTTAAGCAGCGAAGCTGTGAACTCTGGAAGGTGAACACCAGCTGTGCAGCAAAATTCCCAGGGTTTTGGGTGCTGCAAGGGAATTGCTGCGGCAGGTGCAGCGGTTTTGAATGGATTCAATATGAAAAGACAGCACAGAGACTCCTGGTAGAGTCTGGCCAGCTCTCATAGCTTGGTATCATCCACAAACTTTATAAAAGTGTACTCTCTATGCCATGATTTAAATTGTTGCTGAAGATATTGAACAGAACCGGACCCAGAACTGATCCCTGCGGGACCCTACTTGTTATGTCAATCCAGCATGACTGAACCACTGATAACTACTCTCTGGGAATGGTTTTCCAACCAGTTTTGCACCCACCTTATAATAGCTCCATCTAGGTTGCATTTCCCTAGTTTGTTTATGAGAAGGTCCCTCCTGAGGTCCCTTCCAACCTGAGATTCTATGATAAGGTCATGTGAGACAGTATCAAAAGCTTTACTAAAATCAAGATATACCACCACTGCTTCCCCGCATCCACAAGGCTTGTTACCCTGTCAAAGAAAGCTATCAGATTTGTTTGACATGATTTGTTCTTGACAAATCCATGCTGACTTTTACTTATCACCTTATTATCGTCTAAGTGTTTGCAAACTGATTACTTAATTATTTGTGCCATTATCTTTCCGGGTACAGAAGTTAAGCTGACTGGTCTGTAATTCCCCAGGTTGTCCTTATTTCCATTTTTATAGATTGGAAAAGGGCAAATATAGTGCCAGTCTTCTGGAATCTCTCCAGTCTTCCATGACTTTTCAAAGATAAACGCTTATGTCTCAGATATCTCTTCAGTCAGCTCCTTGAGTATTCTAGGATGCATTTCATCAGGCCCAAGTGACTTGAAGACATCTAACTTATGTAAGTAATTTTTAACTTGTTCTTTCCCTATTTTAGCTTGTGGTCCTACCTCATTTTCACTGGCATTCACTATGTTAGACGTCCAATCACTACCAACCTTCTTGGTGAAAACCAAAACAAAGAAGTCATTATGCACCTCTGCCATTTCCACATTTTTTGTTATTATCCACTCTCCGCTTCATTGAGTAACGGGCCTACCCTACCCTTGGTCTTCCTCTTGCTTCTAATGTATTTGTAGAATGTTTTCTTGTTACCCTTTATGTCTCTGGTTAGTTTAATCTCATTTTTTGCTTTGGCCTTTAATTTTGTCCCCACATACTTGTGTTATTTGTATATATTCATCCTTTGTAATTTGACCAAGTTTCCACTTTTTGTGTGACTCTTTTTTGAGTTTCAGATCATTGAAGATCTCCTGGTTAAGCCAGGGTGGTCTCTTGCCATACTTCCTCTCTTTACTACGCAGTGGGATAGTTTGCTCTTGTGCAAGGAAATGCACAAGGCAAGGAAATGTGTTAGGTTATCTTTTGTTTTAGTTTGTGAATTTTCCCTATGCTAAGAGGTAGTTTTATTCCTGTTTTTGTAACTGTGAAGCTGAGTGCAGAGGGGAATCCTCTGTGTTTTAAATCTTTTTATTACCCTGTAAAGTTACTTGCCATTCTGATTTTGCAGGTGTGATTCTTTTACTTTTTTCTTTATAATAAAGTTCTTCTTTTAAGAACCTGATTGATTTTAGTATCCTAAAGATAAAAAGGGTCTGGTCTGTACTTACGTTAAAGACAATTGGTTAGTATATTATTCTCAAGTCTCCCCAGGAAAGAGGGTGAAGGGCTTTGGGGGGGATATTTTGTGGGAATAGGGATTCCAAGTGACCCGTCCCTGAATTTTTGTCTAAATCACTTGGTGGTGGTAGCAATACCGTCCAAGGACAAGGAAAGGAATTTGTCCCTTGGGGAAGTTTTAACCTAAGTTGGTGGAATATAAGCTCAGGGGATCTTTCATGCGGGTCCCCACATCTGTACCCCAGAGTTCAGAGTGGGGAGGGAACCCAGACATGGTGGCAGTGTGGTGGGATCATTTTGAACCAGAAGCACAGACCTCAGGATTTTAAAAGGACACTTTTTTTTTTAAGCTGAGAGCAGCTAGAGGTTATTTGTTTTCTTTGTATGAGGGCAGAGTAGTTAAGCTATAGCAAGAAAATTCACAAACTAAAACAAAAGAAAATCTAATGCATTTCCTTGCCTTAATTACAGTTTTTGTAATCTTAGATGGATCATTTCAGGTATGTTTTCAGGAGATGTTGTATCTGCCTGGTCTCTCTCTCCGTCCAGAGAGGGAACAAACAAAGAGAGCATGAACAACACGCTCTCCCCCCCCCCATATTTGAAAGTATCTTCTTTCCTTATTGGTCCTTCTCGTCAGGTGCCAACCAGGTTATTTGAGCTTCTTAACCCCTTACAGGTAAAGTGATTCTGTACAGCTGCCAAGGAGGGATTTTATGCTACTCTTTCCTTTATATTTATGACAGCGTCCAATATATTCCAAGAACTTGTTGGATAATCTGTGCCCTGCTCTGTTATTTTTCCAGATGTCTGGGTAGTCGATGTCCCTATCACCAAGTCCTGTGCTTTGGATGATATTGTTAGTTGCTTAAAAAAAGCCTCATTCACCTCTTCTCCTTGGTTAGGTGGTCTGTAGTAGACCCTTACCATGACATCACCCTTGGTTTTATCCTTACCCAGAGACTTTCAATAAGTCGGTCTCCTATTTCCATCTCCACCTCAGTCCAAGTGTATACATTTTTAATATATAAGGCAACACCTCCTCCCTTTTCTTGGCTGCCACCTGCTCCTCGATTGCCTGTAAATGTGAGTCACTGCCAAAGGGAGTTAATAACAGACTTGTACTCCTGCACACTGGCCTGGCTAGAGGTCATTGCACTTCTGTCTTCAGCACATAAGCTTCAGCGACGATCCATGCAGACAAGGGTAAGGAGAACTTCTGATGACTCTATCAGGGATCTGATGGAATAGTCCTGCAGGATGGCTACCTTTAAATCTGCTATTGTGTGTCCAGGGAGATTGAAGTGTTCTCCTACAGGTTTTTGTATATTGCCATTCCTAATATCTGATGTGTCCATTTATCCTTTACTTCAAGGCAAGACTTCAAAGATAAATTGCTAAGCTACAGTTTATTTGCAAATTTGACACCATCAGCTCAGGATTAAACAAAGACTGTGAATGGCTAGCCAACTGCAAAAGCAGTTTCTCCTCCCTCAGTGTTCACATCTCCAGCTCAGCTGCTAGCAGTAGACCTCATCCTCCCTGATTGCATTAACCTTATTATCTCAAACCTGATTCTTGCCTGCATATTTATACCTGCCTCTGGAAATTTCCACCACATGCATCTGACGAAGTGGGTCTGTCCCCACGAAAGCTTATGCTCCAATATATCTATTAGTCTATAAAGTGCTACAAGACTCTGTGTCTAATCATTTTTTTTTGCCCTCCGCTGGACTCTTTCCAATTTTACCACATCCTTCTTCTAGTGGGGGGCCCAAAACTGGACACAGTACTCCAGATGAGGCCTCAGCAGTGCCGAATAAAGGGGAATAATCACGTCCCTCAATCTGCTGGCAATGCTCCTACTATAACATCCCAAAATGCCGTTAGCCTTATTGGCAACAAGGGCACACTGTTGACTCATATCCAGCTTCTCATCCACTGTAACCCCTAGGTCCTTTTCTGCAGAACTGCTGCTTAGCCACTCGGTCCCTAGTCTGTAGCAGTGCATGGGATTCTTCCGTCCTAAGTGCAGGACTCTGCACTTGTCCTTGTTGAACCTCAGATTTCTTTTGGCCCAATCCTCTAATTTGTCTAGGTCCCTCTGTATCCTATCCCTACCCTCCAGCATATCAACCACTCCTCCCAGTTTAGTGTCATCTGCATCATTAATGAAGATATTGAACAAAACCGGCCCCAGGACTGACCCTTGGGGCACTCCACTTGATACCGGCTGCCAACTAGACATCGAACCATTGATCACTGCCCGTTGAGCCCGACAATCTAGCCAGCTTTCTATCCACCTTATAGTCCATTCATCCAGCCCATACTTGTTTAACTTGATAGCAAGAATACTGTGGGAGACCATATCAAAAGCTTTGCTAAAGTCAAGGAATACCATGTCCACTGCTTTTCCCTCATCCACAGAGCCAGTTATCTCATCATAGAAGGCAATTAGGTTAGTTAGGCATGACTTGCCCTTGGTGAATCCATGCTGACTGTTCCTGATCACATTGCTCTCCTTTCTAAGTGCATCAAAATTGATTCCTTGAGGACCTGCTCCATGATTTTTCCAGGGACTGAGGTGAGGCTGACTGGCCTGTAGTTCCCCGGATCCTCCTTCTCTTTTTTAAAGATGGGCACTACATTACCTTTTTTCCAGTCATCCAGGACTTCCCCCAATTGCCATGAGTTTTCAAAGATAATGGCCAATGGCTCTGCAATCACATGCACCAACTCCTTTAGCACCCTCGGATGC
This sequence comes from Macrochelys suwanniensis, assembly GCA_033296515.1. Lineage (NCBI taxonomy): Eukaryota > Metazoa > Chordata > Testudines > Chelydridae > Macrochelys > Macrochelys suwanniensis. Next base: position 848,602 of record CM065781.1, on the reverse strand, counting down.
AGTGAATCCGGCCCCATGGACTTGTGCTCGTCCAGCTTTTCTAGATTCAAGCCAGTGTAGAAAATTCAGCATTTCAAACCTGGGAACCTGTGACAGTCAAAATTCCAAGAGCAACTCATAGAGGTGTCCCCTCAGTTACAGAAACCCCAATGGGCATTGAGACAGTCTGGAAAGGTTTGAGAGACATGACATATGATGCAGCTACTGAAGTTCTTGGCTACATTAAGAGGAAACATCAGGGCTGGTTTCATGAGGATGACCCCAAAACGTGTTGGCTCTTGAACTCACTGCATGCTACCCATTGAACCTACATAGTAAACACGGATTCAGCAGCTAGGAATGCTGCATATCATTGAACAAAGCAGATGGCTCAGACCACATTTTGGCAAATGAAAATCCAGCAGTGGGAAAGGAAAGTGGCAGAGTTACAATTGGCAGCATACCACAAAGACAGCAAAAGTTTTCTGCTGGCCTTTGTGCTGTGTTCAGCCCCAGGTGCAGCGGGATAACCCCCGTATGCACACTGCATAGAAATGGACTCTTAACTGACAAAAAAGAAACACAGGGACTGATAGACGGAACATTTCAGTTCTCCTCTCAGTCACCTTGCCGACATTTCCGAGCAAGCAATTATTGCTCTTCCACAACTTATTAAAAGAAGAACTTGCAGTACCTCCCACCGTACATGAGATATCTCAGAGAAAGCACCAGAACCGGATATCATTCCGGCAGAGATCTAGAAGCAGGGTGGTTACTGTGTGGCAAGGTACCTCGCATGGCTTTTCCATATTCTCTGGGAGCGAGAACTGGTGCCCCAGGATTTCCAGGATGCCAACTTCTTTACAGACCGAGATGATCGGGCAAGTTGTGATAATTACAGCAGCATTTCCCTACTCTCTGTTCCTGGGAAAACTCTTGCACAGGTCAGATTGACTGGACTTAACACCCACCCTGTGGAAACCATCCTCCCAAGTCTCACTGTGGGTTTCAGTCAGAACAGAGCACTATAGATACAAATCTTCTCAGGCCATTAGCTTCAGGGAAAGGGTCAGGAGCAAAATCATGGTCTTTATATGATGCTCATCAACTTAAAGTGTTTGATTCTGTACATTGTCAGGGTCTCTGGAAACTTATCCAAGTCATTAATGAAAATATTGACCAGTTCTGGGCCCAGGAATGACTGCTGCAGAACCCCACTGGATATGTTTGCCCAATTTGACAGGATACCTTAGATAACTGCTCTGAGGACGGTCTTTCAACCAGTTCTTCACCCATCTTCGAGTAATTTCCGTAGTTTTGTTATGAGAATGCCATGTGTAATGTGTCAATAGCCTTACTAAAAATGAAGATACCTCACTTCTACTGCTCCCCCCACCCCATGCACTAGGCCGGTGACCCTGTCAACGAAGGAAATTAGGCTGGTTTGGCGGGATTTGTTCTTGACAAATCCATGCTGGCTAGTCCTTATAACCCTGATATCCTCTAGGTTGTTACACATGGATTGTTTAATAATGTGTTCTGGTATCTTTCTAGGTATTAAAGTTGGGCTGACTGGTCTATAATTCCCTGTGTTCTCTCCCCCCCTCCCCCCAAACATTTTTTTAAAGTAGCCTTCTCCAGTCCTTTTGGACCTCATCTGTCCTCCAGGATTTCTCAACGATAACTGCTAATGGTTGTCAGATTGCTTCAGCTAGCTCCTGAAGTACCTTACGATGAATTTCATCAGCCCCTGCAAACATCCAACTTATCAAAACATTATTTAACCTCTTCTTTCCCTATTCTGGCTTGTGTTCCTTCCTCCTGGATGTTAATACTAGTTGTGTTGAGTATTTTGTCACCATCAATCCTTTTAGTGAAGACTGAAGCAAAATTGGAATTAAACACCTCAGCTTTCATGATGTCATCAGTTATTAGCTCTGCTCTCCTGCTAAGCAAAGGACCTACACTTTCCTTCATCTTTCTCTTGCTCCTAATTTGCTCTCACTCCTCTCTTTTCATAAAAATCTTGAATATGACCATTTCATGATCACTTTCATCCAATCCTGTTCTACATCAACACCAGGGCCTGATGCTGCAGCCACATGAGTGATTAACTTTAGAGTGAATGAAACTATTCACGAGTGAAGTTCCACATACACTGCAGTGTTTGTGGGCTGAGATCCCTTCCTTAAGTTTGACAAAAAAACAAAAACAAAATAGTAAGGACGCAAACAAGCTTCCAAGAAATTAAACAGCCTCTTGACTTTGATAATCCACAGCTTAGGAAGAAAGCACTCACCCTTGTGAAAGCACTGCACTTCCACACAGACTATTAATTTATATTTTAAAAAGGAACAAACTTCCTACAGCAGAGCCCCATTGAGATGCTGCAACTTATTTCTGTGGGCTGCCTGTCAACAGCACTGGAATTAACGATAGCATAATGAACAATGCATAGCCATACATTACCTCTTGGTACAACAGGCATGTGCATATCACACTGCAATTAATTTCCTGTCCAGTGTGACTCAGGATGCTCATTATATTTATAATATAGCACATTGGGGAGTCTTGGGAGCTACTTAACGTATGCCATGCTCTCAACAGCCCTGATTCTGTCAAGAATTTTCAACTTCTTTCAAATTGCCAAACGTAACCTTCTATTTAAACACTTTGATTTTACAAGTCAAGCTCTTTAATTGTACATTCTGCTCCACTGACAGGGATATTTTTCTCGTTTTCACTTCCTTTTGAAATGTTATAATAGAGATTTCTCTCCATGACAGTGTGTTTTTGCATTTCATTTTAACTAATCTCCTACTGAACTTACATTCCCTTCTTTGTATTCTTTACCCTCAGAGGTGTGCGGCACACAATGGAGATGAAAACAGAAAACAATATTGTGCCATGGCTAAATGCACAGAGCAGTAAGAGAATTTTGAAAACTGGAAAGAAAAGAAAGTGTGTGGGGGCAGACTCCATCTCCATGATGTCTATGCTATCTTTCAGACAAGAAGTGCCTTTTAAAGGAATGTGCAAATTTCTTATTAACAATATTGTACTGCCATTATTTACTGATTATATTGTATTACTTAATAGAGTAGGCTCTTCAGCATGGCCCCTTCTTGCCTAGAAATTGATTGTACATCTCTGATGGCTATTATTCTTCATTATGTAGAAGAGTAGCGGCTGGAGTCGTCAGCCAGGTCAGGGCCCCATTGTGCAAGGTGTCACACAGACCTATAGTAAGAGTGTCTCCATCCCCAAAAGTGTGTATGTATCAGTTTGAGATGAGACCTGAAAGGTGGTTGATAAAAACAAATGGGGGTTGGACAGGAGGAGCAACAACGTGAACTTGTTTCCTCAACCAGGGCCTTTGCTATACCTAGGAAGGTACCTCAGACACCCCCCATAGACTTGCTGAGGGGTGTATGAGCTACCTTCCTAGGTGTAGCAAAGGCCCTGGTTGACAATGTAAACAACAGAGCAGCTGGGGTAAAGTGGCACTAAACTGTGCAGACACTTGATGCTAAGGACAAGAAGCCTGAATCTGATGCCGTGGAGAAGGGGAAGCTAATGGAGAGAGACTCAGAATGAGACCACCAGGAAGGTGGTCTTAGCAGCACTGTTCTGAAGGGACTGGCTAGGTAAGACAAATATTGAGGAGGATGAACTATGCCACCCACTTTTCCCCCTCTTTGGGGTTCTTTGAAAGAGACTTTTGGGGAAAAAACAACTCTCGTCTCCCGTCCTGATGCATCCCAGCTCATCTCCCCTGACCCTACAACAGGAAGTGGAGACCACCAGACCCTCAGACTTTCTTCATTAGCAGAAACTCATTAGGCCTTGCTCTTGTTCATTTGTGAGTCTGGAAAATCATCATCATCTAATCATGACATCCAGCTCTCAGCCCATCAGTGGGGCTACCGAATTGCCAGCTCTGTGGAGGCATGTAAGATCCTGTTCTGCCTCCTTTCCTTGTGTGTTACTTTATCCCCTCCCACCCCAGAATCTCTCTCATTTTTTCATCAGATCCTGAAATCAACTTTACTGTACTAGCACAATGAGATGAGCGGACACAGCCCTACCCAGAAAGATCCAACCACAAGGTGTCCCTGACCCAAAAGTGAACCAGGGTCCAACAAACAGGTATCAGGATTGACCAGCCATCCAGGGTTCCAAAGACATTGACAAAAGCCATCTCTCTTGTCCACCTTGTGCCTTGTCAGTCAAACAGGAGCAGTGAATACCAGTCACGCAGGCAGAGTAAAAGGAACCTGTTCCTTTTAATCAAAGGTTGTCCTAGAAAATGGAAACTGATATTTTGCCTCCAAAAGGAGAGACCCTTTACGCATAACAAACAATCAAAACCTTTTATCACTCCATTTTAGTTTCAATATAAATGCTTGGCTTAATTTCTTGTTCCTTCTTGTGTTTGATCAATAACACTGGTCTACAATTTTTGAGAAGTCGTCTGCTTCAGAGATAAAATGTGCTATTTAGTATGTATTTTGATGTGCTGAATTCAAATATGACAATTAAAACAACTGATTGGCTACTGTTTCTAAGATATTTAAGTTTTTACATTTTATGTCGATGTATATTGTGTAGATGATAGAGTTTTAATCATAAAATGTAAACCTAGGTCTTTTCATGTGTTTATGGTTGCTTTACATGATACTATTTCACCTGTCCTGTTTATGTAACACTTTAAAAATCAGCAAAGGGGTCATATAAATAAAATTGATAATGAAACAAAAGGCAAAAAACTATTATGTACATAGTTTAGTCCTATTCAATGTCTACTCGGCGCTTCTTGGCTTGTCTCTTGTATTCATTAAATGGAGCATCTCTTGTCACTGTCCAGCAATAGTCTGCAAGCATTGAGGGGCTCCATTTGCCCTGATAGTGTTTCTCCATTGTTGCAATGTCCTGGAGAAATCGCTAGCCGTGCTCGTCTCTCACTGCTCCGCAGTTCGGTGGAAAAAAATCTAGATGAGAGTGCAAAAAATGTATCTTTAGTGACATGTTGCAACCAAGGCTTTTGTATGCCTTGAGGAGGTTTTCCATCAACAACCTGTAGTTGTCTGCCTTGTTGTTTCCGAGAAAATTGATTGCCACTAACTGGAAGGCTTTCCATGCCTTTTTTCCCCTTGCCACGCAGTGCATGGTTAAATGCATCATCTCGAAGAAGTTCACAAATCTGAGGACCAACAAAGACACCTTCCTTTATCTTAGCTTCACTTAATCTTGGAAATTTTCCACGGAGGTACTTGAAAGCTGCTTGTGTTTTGTCAATGGCCTTGACAAAGTTCTTCATCAGACCCAGCTTGATGTGTAAGGGTGGTAACAAAATCTTCCTTGAGTCAACAAGTGGTGGATGCTGAACACTTTTCCTCCCAGGCTCCAATGACTGTCGGAGTGGCCAATCTTTCTTGATGTAGTGGGAATCTCTTGCATGACTATCCCATTCGCAGAGAAAACAGCAGTACTTTGTGTATCCAGTCTGCAGACCAAGCAAGAGAGCAACAACCTTCAAATCACCACAAAGCTGCCACTGATGTTAGTCATAATTTATGCACCTCAAAAGTTGTTTCATGTTGTCATAGGTTTCCTTCATATGGACTGCATGACCAACTGGAATTGATGGCAAAACATTGCCATTATGCAGTAAAACAGCTTTAAGACTCGTCTTCGATGAATCAATGAACAGTCTCCACTCATCTGGATCGTGAACGATGTTGAGGGCTGCCATCACACCATCGATGTTGTTGCAGGCTACAAGATCACCTTCCATGAAGAAGAATGGGACAAGATCCTTTTGATGGTCACGGAACATGGAAACCCTAACATCATCTGCCAGGAGATTCCACTGCTGTAGTCTGGAGCACCAAAGCTCTGCCTTACTCTTGGGTAGTTCCAAATCCCTGACAAGGTCATTCAGTTCACCTTGTGTTATGAGGTGTGGTTCAGAGGAGGAGGATGGGAGAAAATGTGGGTCCTGTGACATTGATGGTTCAGGACCAGAAGTTTCATCCTCTTCCTCGTCTGACTCAAGTGAGACTGATTCTGGTGCATCAGGAACCGGCAGTCCTTCTCCATGGGGTACTGGGCGTATAGCTGATGGAATGTTTGGATAATGCACAGTCCACTTTTTCTTCTTTGACACACCTTTCCCAACTGGAGGCACCATGCAGAAGTAACAATTGCTGGTATGATCTGTTGGCTCTCTCCAAATCATTGGCACTGCAAAAGGCATAGATTTCCTTTTCCTGTTCAACCACTGGCGAAGATTTGTTGCACAAGTGTTGCAGCATATGTGTGGGACCCACCTCTTGTCCTGATCTCCAATTTTGCAGCCAAAAGAAAGGTGATAGGCTTTCTTAACCATAGTGGTTATACTGCGCTTTTGTGATGCAAAAGTCACTTCACCACAAACATAGCAGAAGTTATCTGCACTGTTCACACAAGTATGAGGCATCTCTGCTCACTTTGGCTAAACAGAAATGTGTCCCTTTGCAAAATCAAACACTGACAAATAAGAGAGCACGACACTGTATGATTTCTAGAGCTGATATAGGGCAATTTGTTCAGCAGAGTGATGTAAGCTTCGTTATGATTGCATCATCCATGACGTCTAGGAATAACATGATGCAATTCATATCATGTATGACGCAATACCAGCTTCAGATTGCATCATTCATTGTTTTGCCTAAAAAGCAAGTACTGTCCAAACCCAGTCATAGATTTATTCATAGATCCAGTCAAAGATGTATTTTAGTCATTTCTGGTTTAAATTGAGATCCCTTCCCTTTATAACTCACTTATCCTCCGCCATTCCCAAGTCAAGGGTCATATATACTGACCCAATAGCATGTCTTGAAAACTAGAGCCAATCAACAATTTTAAGTATCATTTTCATTCTCAGTGACCCAGAATTAGTAAAGTTTGACTACATTTATTTCAGAAGCATTTTGGCTGTAGAGCAGTGTAATTTAGAATGAGTGTTTTGAGCGTTTGCTAAAATAGAAAAATACCCCAGACTTCTTCACATTTCTGTTTGTATGTTGGACAATGAAAGCGGTTCACACACCTTTAACTCTCTTGACCCTTGAAATGAATACAACAGGGCTCATTGTGTCACTTTCTGGTGTGGCTAGAACATGAGAGGATGTGAGCTCCATCCTCCTGTTGCCTTTACTCAGCCCCTGACTCTTTTCATTGGCCATTGACACTGCAGTCACCAGACTCACCAAGGGTTTGAGGAGGATAAACAAGCAGGTGACAGCAGGAAGCACGTCAAGGATTTGGCAGTCCCTGGCTGCTCCATGAATCCATCAGAGGATGGCTGCTGGTTCTTGTTAAAAGGATGTGCAATTTAGAGACCAAACTGGGCCCACCCCTGTTCTTCGGCGCACAGAATGCACCAACAGCAAGCAGAACCTTTTGTAATCTCTGGCTGAGAAAAAATGTATACCCCTTCTTCTCAGCTGCGGATCTTGGGTCTCCTTGCAGCAACCCAGTCTAGAGCAATGGGCTCTGTGAAAACCCCTTGTGCTCTGTATATGAAAGTAAAACTGAGACAATCCCAGAGAGCCTCCAGCCACTGATTATGGTGGCAAAGGGAGAAGCAGAAAAACAGAGGTAGAGTGGGAGAAGAGGGCAGGAGGTTGGCTGGAGCATGGTAGGAAAAAGTTAATATTGGAGACACAATATTTATGCAAATTGACTCGAGTCATCTCAATAGTCACAGATGGCCACTAGCTTAGCCAAATGACAGTGAGGCGTACACATCATCGTGGAGGGTGGGGGTGGGGAAGTAGGGATTAAGGGGGAGACACTAAGGATAAAGTAGAATTGAATTTGGATATAATATTGACCTATACCATGCAGACACTTAACAACAGAAACCAAACTGGATGCCCAATATAGGGAGACCATTGGAACGTCTTTCAACTCCATGTGCAAACAACAATTTTCAGTTTTAGGAACCCTTATTCGGTACTTTTCAGATAAGATTCACTCTCACCAGGGATCAGCCTTGGAAATCTATCTCCCCCCCACCCCACCCCCTTGCAAGCTTTTGGATCCAGTGACGTGAAGTTAAGGTAAGACATCTTGAAAGTGTGGCTGTGAACTGTAATAAGTCTCCCTCGCTTTGATGCGACTTTTCAGCAGTCATTCAGCTATAGTGAATACAAGTGTTCTTAAAGACATGGCCTAAAATAAAAAGGTGGAATTTAATTAAATAGATGCAATTATACAGAGGTCTCAAGGTCAGAGACAGACAACTACTGTGGGAACCTGTCACCCTCCAGAACAAAAAATGCTCCGAACAACAAAACTTTATTAACAGCCTGAAATAAAGTGTAGAGTTGTACATGAGTTGAAAGGTATGGCTTTTAGAATGACTCTGCTGGGAGAATCTAACCCCTTCATTTTCAAAGGGGAGAACTGGAGTTTAACTGTGTGTGTCTATGATCGCCAGAAACACCTCCAGGAATTATTTATTTAAAACTCAGCAAATTAATCCAAATACAGCGTACTTATGCACTGCATTGTTACTAGCCATCATGGTTACACACATTTGCTCCCTCTTTTGAATGTTTAACCTCTAGACGAGGCAATTTTTATTGATAAAGAGCACGGTGAATGTAAAATGAGGAATGAGCAATGTCTTGAATTTTAAAGTCAAAGTCAATTTTGCTGAGATTTACATTCAAAAGAAAACTAAGCTGTTTTGCACACCCATGTGAGTGAGTGTTCCTAAAGTTCCCATGGAGAAGTGATCTGCACTGTTGGAAGAGAACATGACTGAAAGCTAGGACAGCTCGGAGTTGGATGAATAGAACAAAAATGCTCTGTGGTTATTTATTTGACTTGTTAAATGAATTTGTTTTAGCCACATTAGATTCCTTCAGTATTTGTGAATATATCCTGTATATAGCTCATACGTTTGAAGGAAAACAGACAAAAATGAAGTGTACAGGTATTATTGGCTGACTATTTGTTTCATGAAAAAAACACCAAATGTTTTTCTGAAACCCTCCTGCTGATCCAGTGATTCTGGACAACACAACCTTCCTGCCATGCAGGCCCATAATATGGGGTCACCTTCACCTCAGACCTCTCTCTAGCTCCTCACATCCAGGCTACATGTAAATTTTGCTGTTTATTTCTGCACGAAGACTCTAAAAATGCAGCCTTTCCTATATACATCCACAGAGCTGAAAATCTCATCCAGGTTCTCACTCTCTGAACTACTGCAATGAACTCCTCGTTGGCCTCGACAAACGCATCCTTGCCTGCTCATATCAGTTCAGAGCGCTGCTGTGCTGGTCATTTCCCTAGTCTGTGGCTTTGACCATGTCAACCCTCTACTGACATCTCTCCCTTGCATCCGTCTATTCTATCAAAAATGGATCAGGCCTCCCCAATTTCTTATAATTCTTTGGGAGTCAACAAGCATGTGGACAAGGGTGATCTAGTGGACATAGTGTACTTGGAATTCAGAAAGCCTTTGACAAAGGCCCCCACAAAACCTGTTAAGTAAATGGGAGAAGAGGGAAGATCCTCTTGGATCAGTAACTGGTTAAAGGACAGGAAAGAGTAAGAATAAATGATTTGTTTGCACAGACGAGAGAGGTAAATAACTAGAGGGGTCCCCCAAGTATCTGTACTGGGACCAGTGCTGTTCAACATATTAATAAAAGATCTGGAAAAGGGGTGGTCAGTGAGGTGGCAAAAGTTGCAGACTATGCAAAATTACTCAAGGTAGTTAGGTCCGAAGCAGACTGCAAAGAGTTACAAAGGGACCTCACAACACAGGGTGACTGGGCAACAAAATGGCGGGTGAAATTCAATGTTGATAAAATGCAAAGTAATGCACATTGGAAAACATAATCCCAACTATACATATAAAATGATGCAGTCAAAATTAGCTGTTAACATTGAAGAAAGATCTTGGAGTCATTGTGGACAGTCCTCTGAAAAACATCCACTCAATGTGCAGCGGCAGTGGAAAAAAACCCCTAACAGTGTGTTAGAACCATTAGGAAAGGGATAGAAACAGAAAATATCATAATGTCACTATATAAATCCATGGTACACCCACCTATTGAATTCTGCATGAAGTTTTAGTCACCCCATCTCAAAATAGATATATTAGAAAAGGAAAAAGTTTGGAGAAGGGCAACAAAAGTGACTGGGGTATGGAGCAGCTTCCATACGAGGAGAGATTAAGAGACTGGGACTATTCGTTTTAGAAAAGAGATGACTAAGGGAGGATCTTATAGAGGTCTATAAAAATCATGACTGGTTTGGAGAAAGTAAATAAGTGTCATTTACTCCTCATAACACAAGAACTGGTGGTCACCCAGTGAAATTAATAGGTGGAAGACTTACAACAAACATATGGGAGTACTTCTTCATACAAACACAGTCAACCTGAGGAACTCATTGCCAAGGGATGTTGAAGGCCAAAACCTATAACTGGGTTAAAAAAGAATTAGATACGTTCATGGAGGATAGGTCCATCAGTGCGTGTTAGCCAAATGGTCAGAGATGCAATCTGTGCTCTGGGTATCCCCAGAGCTGCTCTTCCCACCAGCCAGGCACCAGGTCCTCAGCAGCCTTCCCTGGGCCTCAGGCCTGTCTGCAGTGAGCTCACCGCGGTACTGCTGCTCTTCCAGCCAGCCAGGCACCCAGTCTTTGGTCCTCGAGCTCCACTCAGCTACAGACCTCTCCTCTCTTCTGCTTGTCTTATATAGGGCCCTTCTGGCCCTGGATTGGCTGCTTCATCAGCCCCTTTGATTGGCCGCTCCTCTGCAACCACTCTAGGCTGACTGGAGGACTTCTCTCTGCTCTATTCTGGGGCAGGGTGATGTAGGGCTGCGAAGCCTCCAGCAGGGGGCCTGTGGACCTAGTCCACCCTGCCCCACACAGCTACAGAGGGACAATGGTAGAAACCTATCCCACAGTTGGGAAAGTTTCTGTGGGTACAAGGTCCAGACAACATGACCCAGACCCCAGGGGAAGCCCTGAATCCCTTGCTGAATTCCAAAGACATCCTCAATGTCTGATTCTTTATCTACACACACACACACACGTCAGAAGCTTGGATTTGAAAGTGTGACCTAGCAGTAGAGCCAAGTCACTGAAAAGACAGGGTGGAGCTGTAGTAAATAAGGCAACAACCAGAACACGGACAACCTGACCCATTCCCACCCAGCCCGTAGGCAGCACTGGGGATGAGTGTCCCCATCACAGGCAGGAACTTTTTGTTCTGTGTTTGTACAGCTCCTAGCACAATGGGATCCTGCTCCAGGCCTAGGGCTCCTAGGAGTTATGGCAATAACCCAACAGAACGTGCACAAATGGACAGGAGGCAGTGGACTTTAGCTAATACAGGTGAGGTCTTGCTCTGGTGCACTTGTAAGTTGCTTGCAGAAGTTGGGAAGTGGCCTGCTGGGGGCAGCTATAGTCATATAGAAAGAGAAAAGCAGTAAGTAATAGGAGGAGACTAGAAGAGCTAGGAAATCTGTGCTACTTGGAAAAAAACAGTCCTTGGAGAAAGTTTGCCCTAACTTAGGGTGGCGAAGGCGTTTTCTGGGCGTTTGAGATTCCTGGAGCCTTTGTTTGGGACAAGAATGCTTATCACAAACAGGAATGTTACCGAATTCATGACAATGCCAAAGAAGTGAGCATCATGGTTGTGGCCACCAATCCAAATCTATAGGAATGAGAATTGTAAAATACTGTTTCTCCTTTTTTATAATAGGCAATTTCAGGCATAAATGTGAGTGTTTTAAAACAACTAATGCAGCTCAAACAGACAGATTCCCTGCCTATTAGCATGTGCTATTATGCAGAACAGTGTGAAGGATATTCTATTACAGATGGGCAGTCAACTGGAACGTCAGCACCCGCCAGATGGACAGCTCTAATGTGCTGTTGGAACAACAGGCACTGTCAGCTGCAGCTCTTGTTCTAAACAGAATTCTCTTGTAGAACAGCTGTAATTCTGAAGAGTCCTCGCACAGACTATTTCTGAAAGGCCTAACTAACCAGCCTTCAATTATTGTACTGGGCAGCCCAAGCAGGGCCACCTTGAACACCGAATTTCCATTAGCAATAGGATAGCGGCACCAGCCTGTAACTGTGTACTGAAGGGACTGCCGATATTTCCATCATGAGCTCCTCTGGCCTGTTTTCAGATGCATGATTTTATGGTCCCATCACTCAAAACCAGCCTCTGTTTGGAAGATAAAACTGTACAGACTATTAGTCCATAATGTAGCTCAGTGCTTTTGGCTGAGTAAAAAGGCTAAAAACCAAAAAGCTGAGCTATAAAAGGAGAATACAGAGTGATTATATTTTCATAGAGAGTTTTAGTTGCCTGCTTACTACTGGTTTAGTGCATAAGAATTATTAAATGGCCAAATTCTACCAGCACATCCACATGTGGAGAAGACTGAAGAGATGCGGTAAGGTGGACGGAACCATGAGAAGACAGCAAGGATTACCTCTCGCCCTCTTATGCCATTGTCATGCAGGTTGGAAATCCAGGGCTCCAGTGAGATCCCCAGCTGCTGGCACAGATAGGTGCAGGGTATCTCTGGCCACACCTGCTGAGGTCTCCCTTCAGAACGTGTAATGCCTGCACGTGCACTATGAACAGATAAATGGGCAGGTGTTGGAATTTGCAACTGCAAACCTCATTCTGGTCAGTGGGCATAATCTCTAGTGTTTGCATGCAAATGTGAGGCTGCTGGAATAGGCAGGCAGGTGTTAGAGTTCATCCTGTGTCAGTGTGCATATACGTGCATGGGAAGTGTTGCACAGACACTAGTGGAAAACACCTTTTGCAATCTGATCTCTCCAAATCCTACCATCTGGGAACTGGAGAAAATAATGGAGGATATTTAGAAAGTGTTTTTTCTGAGACTCTCCCTTTTACATTCATCCTTACTATATCACAGCATATTTTGCATCAGTACAACTAGGAAAACCATGCCCCCTTCCAGCTGCAAACTCTGGGGTAGAGAATGCCTGCTAATTATGCAGAAGCTTAAGTGTACATCTCCCGTGATCTGAACCTTACTTGGGGATAATCAAGCTGGTTTAATTTTCGAACAAGTGCTTCACTGAAGTAACTTATCAGTTTTCCAAAACACAATGTCAGGAAAACTCGTGTTCCAGGTTCCTCAGCGGCTTGTCATGTTGTGCCACACTGCATCACATCACCACGCAACTCTCAGCTTTAACAAAAACAAAATAAACAGCGCTCCAAACATTGTTGACTGATGCAAACAACAAAATCCAGGCTTTAATATTTTCCTGCTGTCTGCTATAGCAAATCATCACTTTTCTAGCCCTAGAGGTACTAGACTAGACTAGTGCTCAGCTGAGGAGTTCGCTATTGTACACTACGGATTATTCGGTTTCAGTGCATCTCAAACTCACAGTAAGGTTTGTGAGACTGGATGAAGCAGCCACACAGATTTGTTTGGTGTGAACCCACCTCAGGGGCCTTCCTCTAAGTGCCCGATGTCTGCCTTCCCCGGGGTTTGTGAGCCACGTTGGGACTTCGGTTATGTGGGAGACGGGCATCGGCCCTTAGAGGGAGGCAGCAGTCACACGCCCAGAGGCAGAAACATGGGTGCAGGGGAACTTTCACTGCAAAATTTAGGCGCCAAGTGAGTTGAGGCACCTGCAGGGTTTGGTGGGAGTTTTGTACATCACAGTGGAGTCAAATATGAGACTCAGACACCTGACTCCTTTCATGCATCCAACCCTAAGTGACTTGCCCAAGGTCACAGGGTAAACCAGTGCCAGATGGGAACTGAACTCGGGTATCCTGGGACGCTTCCTCCTCCTTGAGTTGACACGGGGCATAAGAAGGCTCAGGAATGGAAATGTGGTTGCTAAGGCCCCAATGAAGTACTGTAAATATCCACTCTGATCTGCATGACACCGGCCACAGAATTTCTAACCCACAATTGCTGCTGTGGTGCGACCCTGTAACCGATTATTGAACCATTGTGCTCTCTGCAAGACCCGATCTTGCTGTTGTTAAAATCCATGGTAAAGATCTGGCTTTGGGAGTCGGATCAGCCCCCACCTGGTAAATGCCTGTTCATTCCCCTTGACTTCACCTGGAACAGGATTGAGCTCAGTACGTCACAGTCGTATTTGCAAGGAAGCAGGACAGAGAGGCAGATTGACCGGCAATGGTCAGAGAAAGCGTGGAGAGATGCATGAACCTTGCATTCTATCCCATGCTCTCGGAGGGTTATGCTCTATGGCCCATTCCTCCCGAAGCTGGACTCCTTCTGCTGCATCGCCCTCAACCAATGTTCCCTCTAATTTTTGACAGGCCATGTGCACAAAAAATGTCTTCTGTGCATACTGTTATGCTTCTGTGCAAATTTTTGTGCGTGCAGTGTTTCGCCGTGTGCGCGGGGTTTAGGATCTCTGTGCACGCGCACACGTGAAACATTTCAGCTTTGATGAAACAGCATATTGCAGTGAAAAAACATTTGTCTAATATAATCATTCTCCCTCAGCTCAGGGCCGGTGAAACCAGTAGGCGAACTAGGTGGCCGCCTAGGGAGCCAAGATTTGGAGGGGCCAAAAAGCGGTGCCCCCAATTTTTTTTTTAACACTATTGGTGGAGAACGAATGAATAAAGAAAAGAGAAACGTCACTGAACTTGCATTTTAACTTGTCGTTCTCTCGTACATTACAGCTGTAGCCTACGCCAGCTCTGTGTTGTGGGCACAAGTGTCCTGCTTCCCGCTACAGCACAAAGTGGCAATGATGTCATTTTTCTCGTTGTGTGCAGCCAGAGGGAGGGGAAGGGGCGGGGGGCGCAAGGTGGAAATTTCACCTAGGGTGCACAATATCCTTGCACCGGCCCTGCCTTAACTGCAAAGTGAATGATTAGTGAATGCAACTCCAGGCCTGGAAATAGTGAGGATTATCCCTAGATTCTCTTTTAGTTTGTGACGTTAAATTGTTTCACTGTGTTAGCCAACAATGGAACATTTTAACAGCCCCATTTGGGGGTCTCTTAGTTTTACAAATTTGATTTTACTCCTTGTTTCTGGAAAGTTCTCAATCTCAGAAGGTCTTTGATTTTCCTGCAGGGAGTCAGTCATTTCCAGTGATTTTTGATGAAAGTCTTGAACAATTTCTTTGTTTTTCTGATGCCCTTGTGGAGGGTGCATGTCACCATTTTGAAAGCCATTTTGAAAAGTGTTTGCCTGTAAATATATCCAGGTTTAAAACTCTGATCCCTTAGAGGGTTTTTCCTTTGGTTGTGTGGCTATTTTGTCACTTTACATTTTCCTCAGTGACTAGAGTTATTCCATATTTAGCAAAGCAAGAGCACAATATTTGGACTCCTGTTCACATCAATCACCCTATAACAGAGCATTTGTGCCCAAACATCTAATACAATGGGACAAAAATCAGTGAGGATCAATGAACAGAATTTTAGAACTGACTTACCAGCATGTTTTGGGGGAAGAGGCAGAGTTGGAATCCATCAGTTTAGCATGGCTCTGCAACCATTACTCAGCTGAGTTGTAGAAAAAAAAACAAAAAAACCACCCAACACAAAACAAAAAACAAACCCACAGATGTGGGGCTTGGGGGTTAGATGTTCGGCTGCATGTGTGTGTTCTCCCCGTGTGCTGCCCCAGCTCTGTGCAGACAGCCGGCACAGCAGACCTCGAGCGAACCGCCCAATTTACTACAAGATGCGTTAAGGTACAAAGGCACCAGGATAGGTTTATTGTCGACAAAGCACAGCAATAGCCCCTGCCAGATGCTATGAGAAGACGAAGACATGTATACCCGTGACAATGGACGCAGGTCGGTGAATGGCGGGACTTTCCTTTCCCCCCTCAGCTGGACGGAGCTACTTCGCTGAGATACATCTTTATACCCCGATACAAACAAGTTACATACTGCCTCTCACATAGATAGTTACTGCCCCGAGTTGGCTAGCTATCACCCATCACCCCATATATGTTGGATCGATTAAAACATTTCTATTATGTAGTGTTATTCTGACCTTATCTTGTAAGTGGGCTCAGTGTGTTCCTGTTATCCTTGGGGAATGCTTTTGTACTATCCTTGATATCGGGATGTTGTGGTACCACTTGATGTTGGGATGTGTTTGCGTGAGTACTCTGTGCTTAGCACTTAGAAATGTCTTTCTGAATTTTTAGCCCTGATCTTGCCAGATTCTGTGAGCAGGTCCTGTCTCATACCAGCCTTTGATACAAGGGCTTGTGTCTTAGGCTCTTTTCCTAATACAGGGGGCAGTTTGTGGTCCATGTCAGAACAGCAGTGGAGGGAGCTGGTATAATTTGTGAATGGTTCTGTGTGTTCTTCACCTTTAAATAGGGAGAAATGCCCTCCCAGTCTCAGAAAGCTGCCACCTGTTACAGAGGAGTGCCCCACACTGTGCTCTCCCATGGACATGTTACTCCATGTTGTGTTGTTTTCAGTCAATACACAGAAAGGTCCTTCTGATTAGCTGTCTAGGGCCACTATCGGCAGGTGGGAACTAGACCAGAAAGGGGACACATGCCATTTGTGGTGTATTGCAAACTGGAATCTCAAGAACAGTTGTTCTCTGCGTAGCTGAATCCACCCTTAACTGACCCTCCTCTCTGGTTTCAAACACAGCTTAATGGGAAAATCTCTGTTTGCTTGTGAAGTGAAACCCTGGAGGGAAGATCTGGTTCTTGTAATCAGTGGAACATGCAGCTCTCTTTTCTAAAATTGCAATTATAGCTGTATCTGTTAAATATACAGATACATTAAATATCTGTATTGTTAAATTTTAAATTAACATTTCAATTTAATGTTTATTAAATTAAACATTAATGTAATTGTTAAATTACAGACTGAAGACTCTTTACCCCCTACATTATCCACTAACTCCAGAGCACAACTTCAAAGTCTTCAAGGTGCAGCAGTCATTCTGGAGGTGTCCCTTAGTGAAAAGAGTTCAGCAGAACACCAAACACCATTCAATTGTTTTCAGATATGTAGCCAGACACTCATGGTCATGTTTGCAGAGGACAGCAAAATGGCTGCCTGACTCAAAATGTACAATCACTCGTTACATAGGGAAAACTCATTTCAAACCATTTGGCCTGATTGTTGGGCTTTCTTTGAGAACAGCCAACAGCTTTTGAAAGACCGAACACCCTGTATATTAACTGCAACTTGATGTTCTGCTGAAACATTATTGGAAATAAACATCCTCCAATGATCTTGGGTTATGTCTACACTACAGACTGTACAGCAGCATAGCTGCAAGGTCTCCTATGTAGCTACTCTATGCCAGTGGGGGAGAGTTCTCCCGTTGGCATAAAGTAAACCACACCCAACGAGCAGCGGTAGCTATGTCGGCGGGAGAGCGTCTGCCACAGACATGGCACTGTCCACACTGGTATTTTGTTGGTGAGACTTATGTCGGTCAGAGGGGTGTTTTTTCATACCCTTGCCCAACAAGCGTTTTACCAACAAAAGTGCTAGTGTGGATAACAGATTATGTTAAGATTTAGGCTAGTCTGATGAACATATTCAAACAAAACAAAGTGGGAAGAACAGCATAAAATCTGGTTACTTTTTACTTGATTATAGAAAAAGATTTTCACTCGTCAAGCTATACTCAGGCTTTTCTTCCTAATTAATGGCAAATAAACTTCAAACATTAACTCTTGATTGTTTGATCATGTGTGTTCCCATAGAAATCACACACACTCAAGGGAGCTTTGTTCACCATTACAATCTATGAAGTCACGTAAGGCCAGAAGGGACAGTTAGCCCAGGGCTACACTAGGGGAGGGGGTCGATCTACGATACGCAACTTCAGCTACGGGAATAGCATAGCTGAAGTCGGCGTATCGTAGTCGGCTTACCTGGGGATGAGGACGGCGGCGAGTCGATCGCTGCAGCTCCCCCGTCGACTCCGCTTCCGCCTTTCGATGCGGTGGATTGCCGGCGCCGACGGGGAGCGCGATCGGGGATCGATTAATCGCGTCTTAACGAGACGCGAAAAATCGATCCCCGATAGATCAATTGCTACCCGCCGATCCGGCGGGTAGTGAAGACCTGCCCTTAGATCATCTAGTTTGACCTCCTATATCACACAGGCCATTGAATTTCAACCAGTTACTCATGTGCTGAGCCAAATGACTTGCTTTTGAATACAGCACATCTTCCAGAATGGCATCTAGACTTGATCTGAAGACAAATATGGAGAATCCACCACTAACCACTAGAGAAAACCAAGGGAAATCACCCTCACTGTTAAAAAATTGTGCCTTACTTCCATTTGCAATCTGTCTGGCTTCAGTTTCCAGCCACTGGTTCTTGTTATGACTTTCTCTGCTACATTATTAGAGCTCTTTAGCACTCGGTATTTTCTCCCCTCGAACATTCCAACACACTGTTGTCAAGTCACCTCTCAATCCTTTTGACAACTCCACGATCTCACTGTATGGCATTTTCTCCAGCTCTCAAATAATTTTTTGTGACATTTTTGCCCCCACTCTTTTCCCCCCAACATCCTTTCTAAAACATTGACACCAGCACAATATAGTATTCCAGGATCTGCCTAAACAATGCCATATACAGAGGCAAAAATCATCTTGCTACTCCTGCTCACTAATACATTGAAAGACAGCATTAGTCTTTGCCACAGCATTGCACAGGAGCTCGTTGTGTTACTTGTCCACTATGACCCTTGAATTCAGACTCTCAGAAATCACTGCTGTCCAGTGCATCACAGTCCTCCATTCTGTAGGTATGGCTGGCGTTCCCTGTTCCTAGAGGTGTAATTTTACATTTGGCTGGATTAAAACACATTGTTTGAATAGGCCCAGTTGACCAAGCAATCCTGTTTCCTCTGCAGGCTGCCCAGTCCACCTCATTTACCAGTGCCAATCTTTAGGTCACCCACCAATTTTATCTGCAGTGATTTTATATTGACTTGCAGATCATTAATGGAAAAGTTGAGTAGCACAGGGCCTATTACTGACCCCTGCAGAGCCCCCTGGAAGCACATCCATTCAATGATTTCCCATTGACAGCTAGTTTAAGATCTAGGAGTTAGCTGGTTCTTAATTGATTTAATGTGCGCTTTATGATATTGAACAAGGCTCATTCGTTAATCAGAATGTCATGTGATTCTAAGACTTACAAAAGTCTAAATAGATTATTTATGTGCCTTCTTCACCCAAACTTGCAATCTCCTCAAAGAATTAAATCACATTTGTTTGACAAGAGCTATTTTCCAGAAAACCATACCGCTAATTATATTCCTATCCTTTAATTCTTTATCAACTGAATGCTGAATCATTGTGCCTGGGACTGATGTACTGTAGGGTGGTTAGCCAGACATCTCACTTGCCCTGTTTGAATATTGGCACGCTAGTACTCTTTCATTCTTTTTGAATTTCCCCAGTTTTACAAGATTTGTTAAAAAAAACCCTGAACATCAGCTAGCCAGAGATTATCTAGGATTTGCTGATTTAAATAGATGTTGTTTAACCTCCTGTTTGGTTACTAATGGACTGAAAAATACTTCATCATCCTCATGTGATACAAGCTCATCTTCCCGTTTCTTTCCAAAGACAATAGAAATATGTACTCAACTCTGTTTCCTGCATCATTAAACATTTCACTATCTCCATCTAGTAAATGGGCATAGAGCATTGCTAAAATATCTTTTGTTCCTAATATTACTTTAACTTCTTATTGTCCTTAGCTCTCCAGAAATGGATTTTTCCTTGATGTCCTTAGCTACCCTTATCAATTCTCTACTCTTCATAACTTCTAATTTATAAGGGTAATAGCAACCCATTCTCCCCCATCTTATATAGAACTGTTTTATTTCTAATTGCTTCCTTCACTTCACCACTGAACTAATATGGGGTTTTAACACAAGTTATCCTATTTCTTAATTGTGGAATTGGTGCTTTTTGGCCATCTAATACATTCTAAAGAACGCCCCAATTTTCAGTCATGTTTGTCTAACATTTTTTCCCGTCAATTTAGATTAATATTTTCTTCATCTTTGGGAAATTAGCCCTTTTGAAGCACCAAGTGTACATACTATTGTTTAGGTCTGCCCTCTGTTTTTACATATGAAATATAAGCAGGTCATGACCACTGGTCCTTCCACAACCACCATTTTCCAATCTAGTGATTTTTTTTGACATTATGGCAGATAAAGATGAATTAGAGTTGCCTCTTTTGGGTGTAATACCTGTGTGTTAGGATAGCTATAGCTAATTTTTACTACTGGCTGCATGAGACCTCCAGCATGTATCTCCCAAGATTGAAGCCCTCCAGAATACAATTTTTCCTTTCTCAATATTACAGTAACTCATTCTGTTCTCAGCTATGATTCAGTGGTCTTAATAGACCCTCACCAGTACCTCGGCTTTGTTAGCTAGCTCATTCATCTATGTACATTTATGATCCTGTGGTTCAGAGTTATCAATAACTAAGACACAAAAAATGGTGTCTAATATAGTGTCCCTCTCCCCCTTTTACCCACCGTGTCTCATAGACTCATAGGTAAGAAGGGACCATTATGATCATCTAGTCTGACCTCCTGCACAATGCAGGCCACAGAATCTCACCCACCCACTCCTGGAATAATCCTCTCACCTATGTCTCAGCTATTGAAGTCCTCAAATCATGATTTAAAGACTTCAAGATGCAGAGAATCCTTCAGTAAGTGACCCGTGCCCCATGCTGCAGAGGAAGACGAAAAACCTCCAGGGCCTCTGCCGATCTACCCTTGAGGAAAATTCCTTCCCGACCCCAAATATGGCGATCAGCTGAACCCTGAGCATGTGGGCAAGACTCACCAGCCAGACACCCAGGAAAAAGTTCTCTGTAGTAACTTCTAACATCCCATCATTGACCATTGGTTCTATTTACCACTGATGGCAATTAATTGACCTTTGACTAAGATCATGTTAACCCATCAAACCATCCTCTCCATAAACGTATCTAGCTTAATCTTGAAGCCAGATAGGTCTTTTGCCCCCACTGCTTCCCTTGGAAGGCTGTTCCAGAACTTCACTCCTCTGATGGTTAAAAACCTTCGTCTAATTTCAAGTCTAAACTTTCTGATGGCCATCCTAAACATCTTATAATCTGTGATTTTAACAGTCCAGTCATGTGACTCATTCCACCAGGTTTCTCTAATGCCACTTAGATCAAATTTCTCCTCAATGAGAATTCCTTTTGCTTGCTACCCACACTCTTAGCACTGGCATTTAAGCAATTGAAAAATGTGTTTGAACGGAGGTGGCAAAGAATGTGAAGCGATGTGTTTGACATGCTCCCTTTGTGTTTGTACGGCATTTACACTCTCTAACATCCCTCCAGAACTCCTGTTGGTTGCCCCTGTTTAAGGAGAGAGTTCAGTTGGGAATTGACTTATAGACTAGGTCTTGCTGCTTAGCTCCACTCGTCTGCTCACAGAATGGAGTGAAGCACTTCAGGGACTTAGACCTAACCTACAGCTGTCTGGCCACAGAGTGGAATCCACAAGCCCTGGGCAAGGCATCAAGGCTCTCTGTTCAATATGTGGAGGAAGAAAAGGCGCCTGAGTATGCAACCCACCACAGCCAGCACTCTGGGTGGGGGACGCCTATGCTAGCCAATAGCAGATGCCTACAAGAGGCGGGTGTGTTGCTATGCCCATCCCCTCGCAGAGTTACGAGCCTTCAGAGGACACTGTTACCTGCACAACATTCTCTGTTATTCGTACACTTAGGGGCACCCACCCTTACTCCATTCCTAGGGCTCAGGGCATAATCTTACATTCTGCAGGTTTGTGGGGTCTTTTACCAGTGAGAGAGCCTTACACGGTAATATTCTACTTAACCTCTATTCATTAACAGTCACCAAAGCAGAATGCACCCGCTAAGCATACAAGGCTCACCACTCCCCAAAACGCTGCCCAGTCAGAGTCACGTCAGCTGGGGGACTCCAGCTTCTGCACAGTGTCATTGGCAGGGGGTTGAGGTCTGGCAGCTCTGATCTTGGGGCTGGGTCCTGGAGCTGGTTCCAAAGAACTTCCTTTGGGACCCCAGTGTATACAGCGAAACTCGAGTCCTGCTTAGCTGTGCCTTAACCAATCATTGCACTAAAATATTACTGAACAATTTTCTAACCAAACATACTGTAAAACAGATTCTTTAACCAATCATACTCACCACCATAGTTGATGTACACCTTGTAGCAGATAATCAAAGAACCAGACAGAGACCATACAGATAAGCTATAGCGAAGTGGAGACCAATAAAGAAAAAAACAAGAACGACTAGGGATTTCACCACCACAACTGTTAAGTGATTCCTTGCCAGACAGATGCCATCAAACAAAGTTGTCTTTAATGATCTTAAGATCTATTTCTCTATCTGGTGATGGTGGGTACTATTAGGACAGTTGCTTTCTCAACAGCCGGACGTTTCATTGTTTTAATGTAATGTAGATGGAATGTGAGGATGTGACATTCTGCTTCTTAGCTCATGGCGGCTGCTGTCCTAATCTGGCAAAGGCCTCAGACCTTCCAGCACCCGTCTCTGCTCAGGATCCACAGCCAGAATCCATCTTCTGGAGTCAAGCGCCTAAGCTGTAACTTGCAAGGACAGCAGCAGCGCATCTAACACCACGCAGACAGGCCAGGGTGGAAGATACATCCCCTCCCCACACTAATGTTCAGTCCAATGGGAAGGGAACTCACCTGGGATATGGGATGCCCCAGGTCAATTCCTCCCACTGCCTGGGGATCAGGGTGCTGAATGGGGGTCTCTCGCTGAACCCCTATGCGGCAGAGTCATTCTCTAGCCTAATGCACATTTAATGATGGATACCAATGCAATGTGTTCAGCAGGAGACACACAAAGAGGCCCCACATCAGGATAGCCAGTGGCTAGGGCCCTGGCCTGAGAGGGACCAGAGACCTAGACAAATCCCTTCACTGCATCAGGCATTGAGGGTGGGGTGGGGAGATGGACCCTGGGTCTCCAGCCTCACGACCTGGGCCGACGCGTCTCAGGGAGGCTGCCATCTCATGCCCATAGTGGGGAGAGTCAGGCGTGCGCTGAACACACCAGACCAGGCAACGTAGGCATCGCCCCGCCGATCACATCGGGCATAGCTGGGAGACGGGCGTCCATGCAGCAGGGCCCAGCCCCAGAGACAGAAGCTTAGGCACTCAGGGAACTTTTACAGCGAAAATTCAGGCAGCGAGTAAGTTTGGGCACCGGCAAGGTTAGACCTCGATGTGCCTTTTAGCCTCCTAGGTCCCTTTGTGGGTCTGGACTCAAACCACTGGAATGGATCAAAGACTCAAAGGTTTGAGCCACACGCTCCTCACAGAGACACGAGAAGACCTGTCTCGCCTGGCCTGTCCACAGACAGACTGTGCACGGGTCCCTTGGTCTCCAATCACAGGACCAGGGCCGGCTCTAGGTTTCTTGCCGCCCCAAGCAAAAAAAAATTTGGCAGCGCCTCCCCCCCCGCCCCAGCCCTGGGCCTCCTCCGCCCTCCCCCACCCCCGCACCTCCCCTGCCACCCCAGCCCTGGACACTCTCTCTGCCCTCCCCCCTCACCCACACCCCCTGCCACCCTAGCCCTGGGCTACCCCGCACCAGTGCTGACTCTGCCCACTCCCCCCTCACCTCCAGCCTGTCTGGCACCGGCAGGGCCGGGGTAAACAGTGGGGCTCCCGGGCCGTGCCTCAGCCCAGGGTCCCTCCAGCCGGGGCTCCCGCCTCCAGGACCGGCCGGGACCCCGGAGGGCAGAGCCAGGGGGACCGTACTGGCAGAGGTCTGAGGAGCCAGGGCAGGGCAGCCCCAGAGGGAGCGGAGCCCCGGAGAGCGGGACGCAGGCCCCGCACGGCAGCACCCCGGGCACCGGTCCCCTCTCTGGCCCCGCTGCTGCCGCAGCCCCTGGGTGGCTCGGGCTGCTTCACCCAGCCCCCGCTGTGGTGCTGGGGGGCGGCCGCCCTGAGGCCCCTGCAGGCGGCTCCGTGTGCCCTGTGGGGTGGCCCCCAGCCCGAGTGTCCCGTGCTCAGAGTCCTCCTGGCCCGGTGCGGGCGCTGCTCCCTGACTGCTCGGCCCCCCCGGCCGGCAGCGTGAACTGCAGCGGCCCCAGGGTACCCCCCGTGCACGGCGCGCTGCTACTGCCAGGGCCGGCTCTAGGCTTTTGCTGCTCCAAGCAACAACAACGACAACAACAAGCAGATGGCCAGAATGCCGCCCCTGAAAATGTGCTGCCCCAAGCACGTGCTTGGTTTGCTGGTGCCTAGAGCCGGCCCTGCACAGGACTCACAGCTTGGCCCTCCAGATCTCTCCTGCTTGCTGCTCCCATTCCACTTGCACAGGGAGGTATGTTGGGGAAATGGCTGTTTATGATTTTTTTGGGGGGGGAGGGGCGTGGGGGGGAATTGCTTTTATTTGAAAGTGGAGC
Organism: Macrochelys suwanniensis; assembly: GCA_033296515.1. Classification (NCBI taxonomy): domain Eukaryota; kingdom Metazoa; phylum Chordata; order Testudines; family Chelydridae; genus Macrochelys; species Macrochelys suwanniensis. Next base: position 824,098 of record CM065781.1, on the reverse strand, counting down.
CAACACTTAGCTGCCATTACGGAGGCGCTGTGGAGTCCGCATACCCCGGGTTCCCTCCAGCATCCCTAGCAATGCTCAGCCCTTAATGCAGAAAAATTAAATACTTTTTTACATCCCAGGGGCCCGATCCTGAGAGGTGTGTCGCTTCTATAAGGTGTGGATGAGGGAAAGCAACTTCCATGAATTTCACTCAGCACCTCCAGGATTGGGCCCTGTATTGCACACAAGGCTTGAAAGGATAAGGAATGGGGCCCAGTAGCGTAGCCAAGGGGGAGCAGGGGGAGCGGCCGCTCCCCCTGTGAGGAGACGCGGCGCCTTAAGGCACCGCCCAAGCCCCGCTGCCGGAGTCAGGCTGAAGGGGAGGTGCTTTAAAAGGCCCGGGGCTCCTGCCACTGCGGGGAGTCGCGGGCCTTTTAAAGCACCGCCGGATCCCCACTGCCGGAGCTCTGGTGGCGCTTTAAAGGGCCCGGGGCTCCACAGCGGCTGGAGCCCCGGGCCCTTTAAAGCGCCGCCGGGTGAGTACAGGGGTAGCGGGGAGGCGCCTTTTTATAGCGCTGCTCCCCCTGTGCTCTAAACCTGGCTACGCCACTGATGGGGGGCCCCCCTCACCTCCCACTGACGCCAATTCTAAATGTGATCATATAGTGTGCCCCACAATGCTCCCTACAATGCCGGTTCTAGACAAGTCTCCATAGATTTTCCCCAGAATGCTTCCTCCAGGTCACACATTGGCACAGCACCTACTGTGCTGATGCTGCCTGTACTGTTTCTAAAGCATTAGATCATGGATAGTTTCTCCACACGGTGAATAATCAGAGCACCCGGGAACACCTCTGAAAGCTCCCCCCCTGCCCCTGCATCCCAAATGCTCATTAAGGAACAAGCAAAGTGGAAATATGAATGAATAATCCACATTCTTACGAGGCAAAGAGCACATCAAAACCAGGCAAACTAAAAAGTGTGAATTAGTAATGCCTAACATCCTTCGAATTCGTGCTCAGATAACTCTGCTGCAGACCTGGGAGGCAGCAAAACCGTCATTGTAAGCATAATTATAGCTTCATTTCACATGTTTTAAATCACTATAAATTAGCTGCAGAATCACTCGAGCACAATGTCTGATATGTCCGAGAGTTTCCACTGTAGATCAGCTGTAAGACAATATACCACAGGCCACATTTTACAGAAAGACCATTAATGCACCTAGAAAAGTATGTGTGCACCGAGTAAATCCACAATGCCCTTGACAGTAATGCATGAATATTCAAAGTGGATACTTGAAACTCAAACACAGGGATGGAAACACATAAGCCTGGGGAAGAGCAATGTCAAAGAAGAGGCCACTCTTCAGTTGTAAGCATTTGGAAGTGGAGGGTTGTTGTGTCTGGGCAATGGGGTCTGGGAACGTGATATAAAGGCGTTCAGTTCAGTGATCTGAATGTGGCCCCGCTAGCTGGTTAGAGCCCACACAGCCTCTTTCCCTTGCAGAGAGACAGGAGAAAGTGAGACATAACTGTAAAGTTTACACTAAAATACCAAACTGCCTGGGGTCCTGAGTGAAAAATGCGCAACACTTCAGCTAGGGAGAAGCCTGATTTGGGTTTGTAGGCTTCAATAAGCAAAGAGCTTTATTCTCTTGATTGGCTAAATTTTCAAATCCTAGCGTGTTAAATGCCCCGAGGTAGGAAAGCAAAGTCCGTGTTAATAATTCTAATGGCTAAAGAGCATATTATTGTCGAGTGGCTTGTTAATCAGCATGAGGTCTGCCTACAGCTACTGTAACCAGTCATCTCTCACCAAGAGTAGTTGGTGTCTTAATAGGAAGCTCCAATGGATGCAAGGGAGCTTCAAATTGCTCAAACTCAAATGAAGTTAAAGGAAATGATTAACCAGCTTGGCTAAGAGCCATCCAGCAAGACATGAGCGCTGCTGAAATCCCAGACTGTGAATCTTACAGCGAGGAACAGACCAATCTAGGGGACTTTTCTGCAAGAACACTCGCTGCAGAATTAGTTACCTTTCAACCAGATGTGAAAAGGGACATTAAGAGTGATCCCCTGGGGTGAAAGGGCTGTTTTCTTGCCAAACACATGCAGATTGGGATTGCCTTACACTCACAGAACAGAGACATTGTTTGTAGGACTTCGCTCCAAGTCCAGAATTCATGAGCCAGCTGGTAAAGACAAACTGTCACCTCTCATATTTCACAGCAAATGCAGACTTTGTTTAAGGAACAGCCCATTCCATTATTATTGTTATTACTTTAGTAAACATCCCCAAACCATTTAAAATCTATTAGGAATGGAGGCCCAAGACCGGCAACACGATGCATATGGGCAGATCTTGCCTCTGCAGAGCTCCACTGAAACACTCAGCAGGACTCCACGGTTTGCCGGGGGGAGTCACAGTGCAGGATTAGGCCTGCATTCAGCTGGAAGGAATTTTGTGCGTAACCCCCCCCATTTTGCTTAACTATTTGTTTATAAATACTGAACCATAGAACTGGAAGGGACCTCAAGAGGTGTCTAGTCCAGTCCCCTGCACTCAGCGCAGGACTAAGTATTATCTAGACCATCCGTGACAGGTGTTTGTCCAACCTGCTCTTAAAAATCCCCAATGATGGAGATTCTACAACCTCCCCAGGCAATTTATTCCAGTGCTTAACCACCCTGACAGTTAGGACGTTTTTCCTAATGTCCAACCTAAACCTCCCTTGCTGCAATTTAAGCCCATTGCTTCTTGTTCTATCCTTAGAGGTTAAGAAGAACAATTTTTTCTCCCTCTTCCTTGTAACAACCTTTTATGTACTTGAAAATTTGTCATGTTCCCTCTCAGTCTTCTCATCTCCAGACTAAACAAACCCAATTTTTTCATTCTTCCCTCCCAGGTCATGTTTTCTAGACCTTTAATCATTTTTGTTGCTCTTCTCTGGACTTTCTCCAATTTGTTCACATCTTTCCTGAAATGTGGTGCCCAGAACTGGACACAATACTCCAGTTGAGGCCTAATCAGCGTGGAGTACAGCAGAAGAATTACATCTCGTGTCTTGCTTACAACACTCCTGCTAATACATTCCAGAATTATGTTTGCTTTTTTTGCAACAGTGTTCCACTGTTGACTCATATTTAGCTTGTGATCCACTATGAGCCCCAGACTCCTTTCTACAGCACTCCTTCCTAGGCAGTCATTTCCCATTGTGTATGTGTGCAACTGATTGTTCCTTCCCAAGTGGAGTACTTTGCATTGGTCCTTATTGAATTTCATCCTATTTACTTCAGACCATTTCTCCAGTTTGTCCAGATCATTTTGAATTTTCATCCCATCCTCCAAAGCACTTACAACCCCTCCCAGCTTGGTATCATCCTCAAACGTTATAAGTGTACTCTGTATGCCATGATCTAAATCACCCACTCGTTCTGCCCTTCCAGCATGACTGAAGTCCAGCTTGAAGCGCTTGCCAAGCGGACCTGTGGCTATGGCACAAGGGAGCAGCACAGCGGACAGGCACTGGGGTCCAGTTCTCCAAGGTATTCAGGTACCATTTCGGCACAATTGATAGTTTAGAAGCTGCTGCCTACCCGCCATGGTGCTGGTCACAGGTGTTGGCACTAGTGGTGCTGGGGGGGCTGCCCCCCTACCCCCCGGCTTCTAGTGGCTTCCGTCAGAGACAGGGTTACAGTTTGGCTGAATAGCGCTCAGCACCCCCACTACACAAACTCTTCCAGCCCTGCCGTCAGTCGGCGCTCAAAGCCGCGCGGGCCGACACTGCCACAGCCGATGAGCAGCTCAGCTCCCTAGGACCAGCAAAGCCCCAGAGGCCCCGAAGCAAGAGGCACAAGCTGTCGCCTCTCTCAGCAGCAGGCCGCGAGGCTGTCGGCGAGCTCTGGGCACACCTCACCCGGATCCCTGTCCGGGCCTGCGGCAGGAGGGCCAGAGGCAGGGGCAGGGGGCAGCACAGAACCCGCACAAGAGCCATCTCGGGACACGAGGGGAGCGAGAGGCACCTGGCCTGGGTAGAAGAGAGACGGTTTCAGTTGCTAGGGCAGGGGCTACCTAAGGTGCCCGACTCCAGCAGAGGGTTCACACCTGAGGGAACCAGGCCCAAGGAGGGGCCTGTCTCTGGCCCAGTAACACTAGCTTAGCCACTGAGCCAGGCTGAGGAGCAGGGCATAGGGGCAATCTCTGGCAGCTCCCCGCACACCTTGCTGGCTTCTGAGGAGCCCAAGTCTGCCCAGACATGGCCTGGGGAGCCCGGGGCCTCGCTCGGGCTGAGCACGGCACGAAGCTGCCTGGGGCGACTGCACAGAGCCAAACCTAAGCGCCTTTGCGGAGACAGGCCTCAGACGTTCCCTGCTGTCCATCACAGTGCCAGTCACGGCTCTGACAGCCACGCAAGCTAAGAGGTAACGGCTCTGTGGCCCCAGGACTTGCATCTTTCACTTTGCACTGAAGGCACATTACCCAGCTCTCGGAGAAAGAGGCCCTTCATACACTGCATACTGCACAGAGATGGGAGAGAAACTTCTCTAGAGTACGTCCCTGCTCTCAGGCTGCACGATTAATTCGAGCGAGAGGATACATGCACAGTAGCATTCCACAGCAGTAGTGTAGCCGGGGGGGAGCAGGGGGAGCGGCCGCTCCCCCCTGAGCAGAAGCGGCGGAAGCGGCGACTTTTTTTTAGCAGCACTAAAAAAAGGCGCCGCTTCTTTTTAAGAGCCGCTTCTTGCACTCACCCGGCGGCGCTCCGGGTCTTCGGCGGCATTTGGGCGGCGGGTACCACCGAAGACCTGGAGTGAGCAGCCGAAGTGCCGCCGAAGACCCGGAGCGCCGCCGGGTGAGTACGGGGGGAGGCACCTTTTATAGCGCCGCTCCCCCTGCGCTCCGGACCTGGCTGCGCTACTGTTCCACAGTTACTGGCATTGTTAAGTGATCAGTACCTTGCCCGGGCAGTGCTATTAAAGTCATTCATTCCCACCACGTTCTGCTAAATCCCTCAAACTATGAGCAGCCTTCCCCCGAACGGTGACAGAAAACGTAAACTGCAGTTACAGGCACCCTACTCACCGCCGCTGGCGCCTCCTTCTGGCCATTCTGGGGATTAGCTCTGCCAGGCCAACACCTCCTCCAGCAGCTACACTCCACCTCTCTCGGCCTGCAACCTCTCGCTCGCTCGCTCGCGGAACCACAGCGTCCTCCGTGTGGCTCAGCCCTGCGGCCAGCTCACGGGGTGGTTCCCCTTCCAGGGATGTGTGTCAAAGTCCCTGCTCCCCAGCAGTTTCAGACAGTCCCCCCATTCACTGCCTCACGGGCTGATAGGGGGACCCAGCCCTGCCGTCTACACCGGGTCCCCGCTCAGGGGCTCTCTAGACAGCTGCGGGTCCCTCCTGCACCTTGGGGCCTTCCCCTGAGCTTCGTCCACACCTTCTGGCTCTCCCCACTCCTCTGGGTTTGCCAGTCTCTCAACTCCCTCCTCTCATGGAGCAACTGCAAATACCTCCCCACTGCGTCCTCCAGGCCGGGCTCCTGTCTTTATATAAGCCCCGCCTGTCCCCACACAGGTGAACGTCCCCTAATCAGGGCTTTCCTCCCAGGCTCAATTCTCCCTGATTGCAGCCTAATTGGCTGATTGGGCCCATGTGGCCCAGTTCAGCTCTCACAGGGCCAGTGGGGAAATACACCCCATGGCAAGTGCATAATAATATGTAGCCATTAGGCGGCGCTGTGTGCAGCATACTGCAGCACGTCTTTACCGGGCGCAGGAGACCGTCTGCCTTCGTTTTACAGTGCAGCTGTCCCAGCTAGTGCTCATTGTGCCTCTGTCTCGGTGTCACTGGCCCAACGTGGTGTCAGAAGAAGAACTACAGAGACTGCAGAATTTCATCCAAACGCCAGTTCCACACACAGAGCTGCAGCTTTGCCCGACCGTCAGGCCGGCCTGCCTGCATGGAGCAGTTTGCACATTTTCACACTGCAGCTAACCCCCCTGAGGGGAGTGGGGGGGTGCTGGGTCTCTCCCTCGCCTGTGCCATGGGCAGGGAAGCTGAACACGTCTTTCCAAACTCTGCCTTTGGAGAGGAGAGCCCGGGGAACAGTTACACCGTGGTGCTGGCTGAGTGCGAGGAGCATTTTATACCTCCGTGTAATGGGGTTCTGAGCGAGCGTGTTTCCACCAGCGGGTCCAAACACCTGCGGGGTCCGTGGGATCTTTTATCAGGGCCTTGTCTGGCGTGGAAGAAAGCTGTGGTTTTGAAGAGAAAAAGGAAGAGCACATCAGAGGCAGAGCAGGGAGTGGCAGGGAGGCAAAGGACTGTCAGAGAAACTGGTAATGAAGAGGGACTGAACCCTTCACACAGCAATAAAAATGGCAAGACCATTGGAGATGACTGAAAATTAAAATAGAAGCAGTGGCCACCAGACAGGAAGCTAGAAGTGATTTACAGAGTCACAGTAGAAAAGAAGTCCCCAAACTGTGGGACACCCCCCCCTAGGGGAGCATGGAGGCACATTTCAGCGGGGGGGGGGGGGCACAGCTCGAACCCGGGTCAGCCCCCATGGGGCTGAGGAGGAAGTGCCACCCAGCTCGACTCCTGGCTCCTGCCCTGGCTACCGGCCCCACACCCAGGGCTCCGCTCCCGGCTGCGGCTCACTGGGAGCAGGTAAAAGTTTGGGGACCAGTGCAATAGAAGATAGAGCACAGCTGCCAAAAGCCATTGTAATCAATCCGAAAGGCAGCGTGGGGCAAGCCCCAGGCAAATCCAAAACTTTCCAGCCATGAGGCACAATATGAGAGTCCGGAGGTGATTCGTCTCCTTTCGCTGAGCAGTGCCGTAAATGCACACACGTTGGAGGCAGTGTGGGACGTGACCGCTGAGAGTCCAGATTCGAACCGTGTTTTCTGGGATCAGTGACACAGAGCCAGCCTGGAGCATGCCACTGAATAGATATGGCAAGACTGTTCATTTTAAACTGGACATGGGTGCAGATGTGACAGTCAAACCAGAAGGGACTTACGATCTCAGCTTCAGCCCCTCCCAGAGCCGAAACCAGCAGAGAGCCCTGAATAGCCCTGGAGGCATCTGAATGGCACTGGCCAATTTCCCACAGAACCCGCAAAGACGAAAGCCTGAATTTCAGTGTGTGTGTGGCTCGAGGATCAGCGGGTGACAGTCGCAGCGTGGGGGCCGCGGCGGGCGACATGAGGCAGGTGGAAGAAGTTGACGGACAATTTGGTGATATTTCACCTTTAAAAGCAGACCCAGCGGGAACAATCTTAGGAGTCAGTGCTGAACCATACCATGTACATACGCCCCACAGAATTCCTAGCCCATTACTCCCCCCGGCCCAGCCAGTCCCAGTCCCCTCCCTTATCTCCTCATCCACTCGGTCTCTCTCCCGTGGCCTGCCAGTCCCTGCAACCCCCTAGTCCCCACATCCCTGCCCTGCTCCTCATCCAGTCGGCGTGTCCCCCACCCAGCTCCTTGTCCCAGCCACCAGCCCCGCTTCTCCCCGAGCACTCTGGCCCATCCGGTCTGCATTCCCGTTCCCCTGCCCTCCTTCCTCCTGCCCCATTGGTTCCCAGTCTCTGTCTCCTTGCCCAGCAGTCCCAGTCTCAGGCGATCCTTGTGTGACAGGGATAGTCTCTCCCCTTAAGGGCAGTGGGGCCTAAGGGTCAGCTCAACCCGGCCCATGGCGTGGCTCTTAGGTTGTCATGAGGTCTTATGGATGCGAGGACCTACCAAACAAGAGATACCGGTGGAGAAGAAGCGGCCATGGAAATAAGCAGAGTTTGGGAGGAAACTGGTTACTATTTCTTTAAGGGCCCAGAACCCTTGTAGAGTGGGAGGGACAAGGCTCCCCTCTCCCAGCCAGCTGGGATGAGCTTTGGGAAGGGGACCAGGGTATACGCTGCCCTCTACCCCATAGCAGCAGGGGAGGGTTTGTCTGTGGGGTCCTCCCAGATGGGGTGGGAGAAGGGCCAGGGGAGGAGCTGTCCCCTGGCTTAGGGAGCGTTACGAATGGCCGGATGGCCCAGCTCCGGGAGGAGCGGTGGGGCTCCTGGCATACGGAGAGACGGGGCCTAGCTGCAGGGCAGCCCAGCTCTGGGCGGCGGGCGGGGCGAAGGAGTGAAAGGGGTGTGAACGGGAGCGCCAGAAGGAGGGGGTCATGCTCTGCAGAGAGAGTGGATGGACCCGACTCTGCCAAGGGGGATTCTGTCTGGAGCCCGTGTGGGCTGAGACCAGGGCACCTGCAGCCCCGTGCCAGGCGGCCAGGGAGCATAAGCAGCCAGCAGCCACCCCACGACTCCTCCCATCCAGTGGTTCCCAGGCCCATCCCCTTTACTCCAGCTGCCATGGTCATTATCCACCGGCTCCTTGCGCAGCCAGTCACTCTCTCTCCCTCCACCAACTCCTTGTTTCCCTCTGCCCTTGTCTTGCCAGCCCTCAGTCTGAGCTTCTCCCCCCACCCAGCTCCCCCAGTGCTCCCCTGCCCCACCCAGCAGTCCTGGCTCTCCTCTCCTGAGCCCAGGCTGGAACGTGCCCCTGCAGCAGGAATCTGTGGGGAATTCAGCTGCTAAAAATCAAAGAAATATCCACTGACCACGTGTGAACTGTGCTGTTCTGGAGGCTTGTAACTCAGCCGCAGTCGGGCATATGTCCGTGAGGGTGACAAAAGGCACGGGCCTGGCCCAAGACCTCCCCTGCCAAATCTCTGTCCCTGCTCCAAAGCATGAGCTTTCCAAGGAAAGGTTGCCAGAATTTTTTAACATGAGCAAAACCGGGGCATTCCCCCCCCCCCCACCTTGAGCTCAGAAATGGCTGAGCCATTTGGGCTGAAATTGAAAATAGAGAACGTTCAGCTGGAGGCAGACACCGGCCATGCAACATTTCAGCCGTCTGGGAATGGTATAAGCAGCTGTAGTGGGAGCGTCAGACAACCTTCATAATGTGCAATGAGAGCAGCCCGGCCAGTAGTAAATGGCCTCGTCTTTCCCTGGGTGGGCTGGCCCCTGGCTGGCGAGAGCCGCCCCCCTCCAGAGCTGCATTTCATACGGTATATGCCTAGGGAGACCATCTTTTCCCAAAGGAAAATGGGACACTGCGCGGGGCTGGACCGAGGCCCCCTGCCACCCACCTGTGTGGGGCTGGCCTAGCCCAACCTGCCCTCCCGAGCCCTCCCTCCCTTCCACTCAGGGCTGGTGTCGCCGCTCTCCCACCTCCACCCACACATTCCTCCGGGCCCTGCGAGGGGTCGCACCCCACTTTTTTGGCAAAACTGGGCATTTGTCTCATTTGCTCTTGCTATTTGCACTGATGATCCGGTCGCAAATGGGACAAATGCCCAGTTTTGCCAAAAAAGTCAGGACTTCTGGGACAGGGCTTAAAAAAGGGACGGTGTCGGCCAAAACGGGATGTGTGGTCACCTTATATATGCCCATCTGCCCATACATGCGCCATATACCCTACCCATGTAAAGAGCTCTCAGGGGTGCTGAGCATCAGGGTCCCACTATCCCGGGGCAGAGAGCTCAAACCCACATAGCCACAGGCGATGTCCCCAGCAGGAAAACTGTCAGGTACTTGTAGGCCTGAAGAGCCTTTGATCTGAGTCATGGCATCAAGTTTAGGATCCGCCCAGAACTGCGAGCGCTGGACATGGTCATAATCCCAGAACTAAGACACTCGGAGACCCCCAGAGCCATGGGCTCGGCAGCTGGCCAAAGGCTTTATTCCAAAAAAAGGGGGAAACGCCCTTTTAAAAAGAGGCAAATTTTCCCCAATTTTCATTGATTTATCAAATTTCCTGTATTTTCCCAAAATGTCTTTTCACCTTTCATTTCCCATTTGGAATTTGTTTATTGGATTTTGCTTCCATTCACCCTTCTGGGAATGTTCAATCTTTGCAAATTACAGTTGGTTTGGGGGATTTTTCAAAATCAAGGAAGTTTGAACAGTGATTATTAAAAACACAAAATTATTAAAAACTTCATGGAAAATGCTGAAAACAAAAGCCAGCCAGCTAGAAAAATACTAGCAAAATGAAGCTGTGTCCCGAAGTTCACAGTTCTAGGTATTGCTTGTTTGACTGATTATTTCTAGCACTAGAGAGTGATTCTGCAGTTACCATCAAAAGCCAGCGCCCACCTGGAGCTACCACAATACGATATCACAACCTCGACTCCACAACATCCCCCCATCCCTAGCTACCAAACAGCAAAACCTGCCTTAAAGCAATAACAAAAGGGTTTCTTAATAGAGCAATTTCACAATACAGAATTATTGGAATCCACTTTAAGTAGAACTCTGTGTGTGTAAGAGAGAGAGAAGTGTTCTACTGCCGTGCATCAACACTGAGAAAAATAGAAGATCAATAAACCTAGCACTGTGATTCAATGAAAAGGTTTCACGGAAATCAATATTGCACCTACTTTTCTATTATTTCATTTAATTGGAATTGTTAAATCCGTACCGCATGCACACTTCCGTCCATACAATACAAACGGTGAAAAAATGCAAAAGTTTTGCTTTTTAATCAAATGGGGTGATCAGTTCCAGTGAGTTCAGTGGAAGTCATGTGCCAAGAGAGGGGCATCTGTTTGGCTGGCCCCGAACTCAGCACTCCTGAATGGCTCAGGAGGGGGCTAGCAGCTGCTGCAGACCATGGCCGAGGTGCATTGGAACAGCTGTTGCAGGACGCACTGACTGACACATTTGCAGCTTGCCAGTCCTCCTCTCGAGAGAAAATGATGCAGGTGAGACAGGCTGGGGAACAGAAGGATGTGTACAAATGAGGAAGGAGAGAAATAGAAAGAGCGAGTCTTGAGGCCAAAGTCTGGCCTGAGATTACTGTGTGGAAGTCACTCATGCATGTCTATAGGCAGCAAGAGTTCAATCACTAGTTCTTTAATTTCAGGGGGCAGATTCGGACTCACGCTAATGTAGCTGCACAGGGAAGTAAGACCCCCTGCCCTAGGGCGACTAGATTTTGGATCCAGGCCATATGCCGAGCTCCAGGGGTCAGCTAGGATGACCCCCACCCAGATCAGTGTGTGTGGAGTGGGCAGAACAACAAATCTGGGTTTGGAGAAATGTGGATTTGCATAAAGAGACATAAATCTGTGGAAAAAGCAAATCGCTCCCACCAGGGTGTCCACAGCAGACATACTGGAACTCCCCTGCAAGAGAAACAGACGCACACCGTACAGTAGAGGGAGGGCTCATCCCCCACAAAATTCTGCCCCCTGGCTCAACTCTGCTTCAGGCCCCAGCAGAAGGAAGGAGTTTACCTGGGATCTACCCATTTATAACAACACTTTGGACTTTGTTTGTAACACAGGCACTGTAAGAGGAGAAGAGAAATGTGCCTGCAGCATGTCCCATGGAGTTGGCCATCAACTGAGGAGGAAAGTGACTCAGATACCTCTGAGCATTCTTCAGTAACTTCAGCAATCTTTGCGCTCACTCCAGTTACTGCTTCCTGGTTGGAGTGTTGTCTTGCTGCTATCTTAGTACCCAGAGCCGCGTGACAACCCCCTGTCCGCTCTCTGTAGGGAGTCAGCCGCGGAAGCGTCACAGGAGTTGGGATATTAAGTCTCTATTAATATTTTCTGTTACACTTTATACAAAGCCCCCCAAACCAGGCATAGGAAAAGAGAAGAGAAACCAATCCCGGGCTCAAAGCTGTGACTGCTCTTGGGGTGCCGTGCGGATTTGCATCATGTCCTGCGCCCAGGTGATGCTACACACACTGGTGTTGGGAGGATTCCTTCAGGGCAGGTCTTTTTCATTTCATCTGAAAATCTTGCATCCCCTTATGCAAACAGAAGCTTACAAGAAGTGGAAACTTGGACAGATGAAAACTATTGCTTGAGCATGCAGGGGTGTAATCAGGAAGGCCAAAGCACAATTGGAGTTGCATCTAGCAAGGGATGTGAAGGGTAACAAGAAGGGTTCCTACAGGTATGTTAGCAACAAGAAAAAGGTCAGGGAAAGTGTGACTTTACTGAATGGGGGAGGCAACCTAGTGACAGAGGATGTGGAAAAAGCTGAAGTACTCAATGCTTTTTTTGCCTCAGTATTCACAGACAAGGTCAGCTCCCAGACTACTGCACTGGGCAGCACAGTATGGGGAGGAGGTGAGCAGCCTAGGGAGGTGGTGGAATCTCCTTCCTTAGAGGTTTTTAAGGTCAGGCTTGACAAAGCCCTGGTTGGGATGATTTAGTTGGGGTGCAGCACCTAGCACAATGGCTGGTGCGTAGGCACCACAGTCAGAACCACAGCTAATAATAAATCACTATCACACAGGGCGGGAGTGTGATCATCCCCCTCGCGTGGTGGCTGGATGGGACAGGCGGTGTTCAGTGGAGTGTCTGGGAGGCAGGTGGAGGATGGTACAAGCCACCTATTTGTTCACCAGTCTTTGGGCTAAGACAGGGGGCCCTCTACGGTCTGGCACCAGGGAGAGCGAGGGTCTGGATTCTGCATCTGAGTGCCAGTAATTGCAACTCTGCTTTTGTCTGGAAAGTATATTGGGTGGGAACTGTCATGGTTAGCAGCCAGGGGCATTTGATGCTCCCATGCAGCACCCAGGGATGGGGCAGCTTGAATACTATTAGTTACTTGGATTAGTTTTATGCATCCCGAAATGCTGCGGGTGCTGTACAGATTTTTTTTTAAAAAAAATGGAGATATGCCAATCTCCTAGAACTGGAAGGACCTTGAAAGGTCATCGAGTCCAGTCCCCTGCCTTCACTAGCAAGACCAAGTACTGTCCCCTGATAGATTTTTTTTTTGCCCCAGATCCCTAAATCATAGAACCATAGAAGATCAGGGTTGGAATGGACCTCAGGAGGTCATCTAGTCCAACCCCCTGCTCAAAGCAGGACCAACCCCAACTAGATCATCCCAGCCAGGGCTTTGTCAAGCCTGACCTTAAAAACCTCTAAGGAAGGAGATTCCACCACCTCCCTAGGTAGCCCATTCCAGTGCTTCACCGCCCTCCTAGTGAAATAGTGTTTCCTAATATCCAACCTAGACCTCCCCTACTACAACTTGAGACCATTACTCCTTGTTCTGTCCTCTTCTACCACTGAGAACAGTCTAGATCCATCCTCTTTGGAACCCCCTTTCAGGTAGTTGAAAGCAGCTATCAAATCCCCCCTCATTCTTCTCTTCTGCAGGCTAAACAATCCCAGTTCCCTCAGCCTCTCCTCATAAGTCATGTGCTCCAGCCCCCTAATCATTTTTGTTGCCCTCCGCTGGACTCTTTCCAATTTATCCACATCCTTCTTGTAGTGTGGGGCCCAAAACTGGACACAGTACTCCAAATGAGGCCTCACCAGTGCCGAATAGAGGGGAATGATCACGTCCCTCAATCTGCTGGAAATGCCCCTACTTATACAGCCCAAAATGCCGTTAGCCTTCTTGGCAACAAGGGCACACTGTTGACTCATATTCAGCTTTTCGTCTACTTTAACCCCCAGGTCCTTTTCTGCAGAACTGCTGCCCAGCCATTCGGTCCCTAGTCTGTAGCAGTGCATGGGATTCTTCCGTCCTAAGTGCAGGAGTCTGCACTTATCCTTGTTGAACCTCATCAGATTTCTTTTAGCCCAATCCTCTAATTTGTCCAGGTCCCTCTGTATCCTGTCCCTACCCTCCAGCGTATCAACCACTCCTCCCAGTTAAGTGTCATCTGCAAACTTGCTAAGGGTGCAGTCCACACCATCCTCCGGAACGTTAATGAAGATATTGAACAAAACCGGCCCTAGCACCGACCCTTGGGGCACTCCACTTGATACCAGCTGCCAACTAGACATGGAGCCATTGATCACTACCCGTTGAGCCCGACCATCTAGCCAGTTTTCTATCCACCTTACCATCCATTCATCCAGCCCATACTTCTTTAACTTGCTGGCAAGGACACTGTGGGAGACTGTATCAAAAGCTTTGCTAAAGTCAAGAAATAGCACATCCACTGCTTTCCCCTCATTCACAGAGCTGGTTATCTCATCACAGAAGGCAATTAGGTTAGTCAGGCATGACTTGCCCTTGGTGAATCCATGCTGACTGTTTCTGACTCCTTTCCCCCTCATGTTATTCTCCCAGGGGACCTTGCCCATCAGTTCCCTGAGGGAGTCAAAGTCTGCTTTTCTGAAGTCCAGGGTCTCTGTTCTACTGCTCTCCTTTCTTCCTTGTGTCAGGATCCTGAACTCGACCATCTCATGGTCACTGCCTCCCAGGTTCCCATCCACTATTGCTTCCTCTACTATGATGATGAGGCAGAGGAGCCAAAAGAAGATTTGGCAGGTGATGAAATCTGCAGCAAACAGAGACTCTCTCCACAGGCTTCTACCTCCACAACCTCTGCACAACACAGGTGGCGCCAGGCCTGCTTTGGCCCATTACAGGTAGAGCCCTTAGGAGCGCGTATTCCTCACATCGCCTTTTTGGGCTTATGAGAATTACGGGAAAGTCACCTTTTCTCCCCCCTGGAACAGCCTCGAGAATTGCACAGGGTTGAAACCAATAAGGTTCAAGAGTCACATAATACAATTCTACAGAAATTATCTAAAAACCTGTAAGGTTTCATCAAAAACTAGGATCGTGTGATAGTCGGGAACCACCCTGGAAAACGCTATGCAGAGATGCAATGGTCTAGTTAATTCTAGAAGGAGGTACAAAAAGCCTGCAGAAAGGCCCACATTTTCCATTACATCTCACAGGGTGTAACGATGCTGCCTTTGGTGGGACACTTCTGAGAGCCTCAATTCAGGACAAATTGCTTAGAGCAGGGCAGTCACAGCCCCAGGTTGAGGTTTCTCCTCTTCTAAGGCACCAAACCAGCCAGACAGAGAGGACTTCGGTCTCACCCCACTGGCTAACCACAAGTGACACAAGCAATTCCCTTAGACACTCCAGTTTCCCAGTATCACTACCAGTGCCAATTGTTATGGGGACAAATGGTTAAGAAAACCAAGACCCCAGTAAAAGAAAAAAGGTTCTCCCGATCCCAAAGGACCAAGCCCCAGACACAGGTCAATATACAAATCAGATCTTACCCACAAATCACGTTGTTGCCAATCCTTTACAATCTAAAGGTTTATTCATGAAAGAAAGAAATATAGATGAGAGCTAGAATTGGTTAAATTGAATCAATTACATACAGTAACAGCAAAGTTCTTGGTTCAGGCTTGTAGCAGTGATGGAATAAACTGCAGGTTCAAATCAACTCTGTGGAGTACATCCATAGCTGGGATGGGTCATTCAGTTCATTGTTCAGAGCTTCCGTTTGTAGCAAGGTCCCTCCAGAAGCAGGACAAAGACAAAATGGAGGGGTTTTCAGGGCCTTTCATAGCCTCTGCCCGTGGAAGGACCCCTTTTGTTCTTACTGTGGAAATCACAGCAGCAAGATGGAGTTTGGAGACACATGGGCAAGTCACATGTCCATGCATGACTCAGTTCTTTACAGGCCAACGTCATTGTTTACTTGTTAATTTGAATGTTCCCAGGAAAGCTCAGATGTGGATTGGCATCTCCCAAAGTCCATTGTCAGTTAAGTGTTTACTTGGGCACTTGCTGAGAATAGTCCCTTCTCAAGAAGCTGACCAAATGCTTCCCTGAGGCTACTTAGAATCAAAACACATTGAGATACAAGTACATAGCCAATATTCATAACTTCAACTACAAAAATGATACACACATACAGACAGCATAATCATAACCAGCAAATTATAACCTCTCCACAGACACCTTACTGGACCTTCTTTGTACAAGATTTGGTGCAACTCTAGGACCTTGGTTTCAACAATGATCTATACGATCACAGTTCATGTCACGAACATCACACAGGGCCTTTCTACCATTTTTGCTGGGCATTTTAAGGGGGGGCTGCACATCCCTCTGAGCACCAGGAAGGTTCTACACAACTTTCCCCAACTGTCTTGTCCCCACATTGTCCTCATCAGACTCATCCTCCCTCTGAGCGCGGGACTGTACTGCTGTCCATCTGGAGTTTCCTAATTGGCCAGATGTTGCTCCTGTCGGCGGGTTCCAGGCACACCCCGTCCTCAGCCCTCTCTGATTCCTCTGAGCAAGCAGTGCCAGACAGAAGAGGGTTACAGCTGGTTAGAGGGAGCCAGAGCCAGGTCTCCGTGCAGCAAGTTAGAGCCCTCAGCCACTGGATAGCGTGTCAGCCGACCTAGCTAAAAACCAGCCCTAATGATAAGGAATGACTACTGAGCTACTTTTGAAACTGACCGTGATTGTGTGTTTGTTCGTGGTTCCCCTATCTGACTTATAACCCCTTGCTCTCTGACTGTGTGAGGCTTCACCCTTGCTGGAGTATCATACTGCACAGTAGGGGAAATAAAATCTCACCTCGAGCACAGAGTCAGAGATTTCAAGGCCAAAAGGGACCACTGTAATCATTTAGGCTGACCTCCTGTATAACACAGACCAGAGACCATCCCTGAATTAATTCCTGTCTGAAAGAGAGCAAGGCTTTTCGAAAAACATCCAGGCTTGATTTAAAAGCATTCTGGTGATGGAGAATCCACCACAACCCTCGGTAAATTGTTCCAGTGGTTAATGACCTTCACTGTTAGCAATTGGTTTCTCATTTCCAGCTGAATTTTCCTGGCTTGAACTTCCACCATTGAATCTTATTTTACCTTTGTCTGCTAGGCTGGAGAGCTGTTTGCACCTGTTGCATTTTGTATGAAACTGCCGCCTGTTCTCTTCCTCCTAATACAGAGTGTGGGAAGCAAAGGGCACAAAGAAAAACGGGGGAGGGAAAGAACTAAAACTTCTTTTCCTCAAACCACCAGAGAACTCTCTTATTTCCCTGCACCTTTCCCCTGCCTAGATGTATTTAATGAATTTGCACTGAGCACAAGCTGGGGATTTCATAGATGACTGACACCTGTGAAAATGAGATTTCTTCACTGAACCTTCCTTTAATTAAAATGTTGTAAGCCAGGGAGCATTTTAATGCACCGGTCTGCACAGTTAGTCAGTGCTGGATTCCTAGCAAAGTGGCCAGAGCTTGCATATCCCAAGCACAATTAAAGAGCTCAGGTGCTCTGGTACAGGACTGCTCATTTGTCTGCTAATTAATACTCCAGGCAAGCCATTTTTTAAAATTACCCCACATATGACAGCTGTTTCTATCAGTCATAAGACTTCACAATATAAAGCGCTCTTACCAGTTTACATGTTTACTTAGGAAGTCACATCTTGTCACCAAGAAGCAGAGCCATTCTTTATGAATGCAAAGCTAAGAGAGTCAAACAGAACAAGGAAAGGGAGTTTATTTCTGTCCTGACTGGTCTGCTCTCATTTATGCAAGAGCTATTTGAGTTGGAAACGTTGAAATATTAAGAGAGAATTGCAAATATGGTTGGAATAGCAGGGACCTGCCAGAATGGCTTCATGTCACTATTGGTTTTGGTTTAAAAATGTATTAACCTGCTACATGTCAACAATGCCCAAGTGTAAATACACGTGTCAGAATCCCCACCGTATGTCCTGGGTAACCAGTGGCTCTGTTTTGATGGGAGGAATAGCTCTTACTGGGTTTGGGTTTTTTCTCCTTGGAAAGCACCATGCTGCTGTGATCTCAGCTAAGAAAATAAATTTCTTGGCCCAGCAGCGAGCGTCATCAATTCCTAGGGACTGTTGTGATCTTCCAGTCTGACCTCCAGCGTAACACAGGCCAGAGACCCACCTCCCCCTGGGAGCAGCTCATTTAGCGAGAGACGCTGCCCGCGTCACTCCTCTAGCCAGTGGTGGCCCCAAAGCTAGTACAGAACAGCGGCCTGCACTGTCAGGTGCCTAAAGCAACAACAGCCTAACTCAGAACATCGTCAGAAATGGTTAATAAAAGTCAGCAAACGTTGGAGACAAACAGGCTGGTACAAACAGGATTGCTGGTGTCCAAAGAGCCGTGCTAAGGGGCTGGCCCAGCTCCTGCTAAAAACAGAGCTTTTATCCACCTGATCCTGAAAGAGGAGCTGACTCAGAGATGAAGCAAAGGACACCACCACCTCCACCACCAGATTCAGCTAAAGTCCAAACAACACCTGGTGTGTGAGACTTGGGTTCCTGCTTTCGCCTCCTCTCTCGTGTCATTTTCCTTTCCCGTCTTCTCTCTCTCCTTTTGCCTCTGTCTAATAACAGTCTGGCAGAGCTGGCCAAGACAACTCCACCTTTTGCAACAGTACTGTACAAATACCCCCTGCACCTGACCTGCCCGTGCTCTTGGACACCTGTCAGGAAGTTCGTGTGTATCCTACTGTCGCCTTGCCCGTTTCCAGCCCACCACGGGAGCAGTGACACCGGTGCCGCAAGGGAAAGTCCTTTGCTAGCTCCATTTACCTTCATTCACACACTGAACCATAAACAGAGATGACAGGGCAGCTGGGACCTGGGTGCTCAGAAATTCTCTTGCTGTATTTCTGCATGTCACCTCCGCAGGACCGGTAACGAATCCTGACTGCACTTTGCCAAGGCATCTTGTGAGAACCTACCAGGATATCAGAACAGCAGACTGGTTTCCGCTAGTGTCCTCACAGCACCAGCCAGACTTCCTGAGCCACGGGCATCTGCCTGTGCCCACGGGACCTGTCACTCAGAGGCCTTAGGAGAAGTGCTCACGCAGCCAAAGAGAACGCGGGTGAACCAAGGAGAATAACGGTTCTCACCAGGGTCCACCCTGACCCCAGAGCTGCGTGTCTGCAGGAGCTGAGACAAACATCCCCGAACTCCCTTGTTCCAGGATTAAACCAAACCTCCGTGTTCCTTCTTTCTTCAGGAGAAAGAAATGGAAATCCCCACATCCCAGCCCCGGTCTCGCGCCTGGCAACATTTCCCCTCGCCAGAATGGCTGGACTCCCCAGCCCAGGCCTGTCTGCTCCTCCTCCTTTCACGGGCTCCAAGCTGGTCTCCTGGGGAGCTCTGTGGCTCCCGCTGCCTCTGGCCCCTGCCCATAAACTCTTACCTCACCGCAGGGATTCCTGGCTCAGCACCCCCTGGCGCCCTGCCCCGGAGACGAGCGTACCAAGGGGGTTGATTTTCCTCTGGCTTGCACCTCATGCCTGTGCGAAGCGGGTTGAGCGTTGCCGGGCAGGATGGCAGTTCCAGTGCTTCGCACACGCCTGTGCTCGGTGTGCACGGGTGGGAGTGTCGGCACAATGCTGGACAGTGGGCTCATGCTGCAGGGAGGGCCACGGCCAAGCTCCCTCCCTCTCCCTTCTCCAAGCCCTTCTCTCTGTGCTGTCCCGAACCCCGATGTCCAAACTGTCCCAGCTAACTGTAAGAAACGACCCGGTGAACAATGCAGAACCGGGAAACGCGGGTCTGGAACTGGCCACAACCTCACACTGCTCTGTGGCAAGGCTTCGGTGTCTCCAAATTCGCCATGACTCTGCCTGGCTTCCTGCCAGCTCGTCGGCCAGGCTGGTGGGCAGCCCGCCGGGGGGCTCCTGAGGGGCTAGGCCTCGCACGGACGGCAGCTCTGGGTAGACTGACTGCCCCAGCGTCGGGCACCCCAGGTTTTGCAGGGTCTGTGGATCCAAGCAGTTGGCCTGGCACATTGCCCAGGGCTCCGTTCCCTTTTGCAGAGAATGCTGCAATATTTGGGTTTCAGTCTGAATCAGAACAAAAGCAGGTTTCAAACTGTTGAACTCCTCCATGAAATGGAGTTCCTTTCTCCATCCAGCTCTGCTCCAGACCTTAGAGTTTGGACCTTTTCCGTCCTCTGCTCCTCAGGGCCTGCTGCCTCTCCCTGGGCCTTCTCCTATCACGTGTCCCCGAGGACTGCCACAGGGCTTGGCATGGACGCGAGGTCCCACGAGTGCAGCGCCCTTTGCAGGATGGGCGCCCTGGGCTGCCTTTCCTCGTCAGCGCGCACACAGCTCCTGCTCAGACTGCAGCACAGACTCAGCAATTCGAGCCGGCCAGAGAGACCCAGGGCCCGATTCGTCAATGCAGTTTGCCATGGTTCTGCTGGCAGAACTCCCTCCCTTTCCATGGAGCCTGTGGCGGGGCAGAGTGGGGGATCAGGGCCCGAGTGCTGTCAGTTACAGCCAGAGGACAGAGCCCAGACGCTGTGAGTAATTCCCAGGTAGAACCGGTCCCAGAGAAGCGGCTCTCAGACCGTGTGACCACGGGGCTTCACTCGGGCACGAGGGGATGTTGGTGTGAATTCTCGAACTGGCTTTTTCACAGGCAGGGTTGTGGGAGCGCTGGGCCGAGACGGGTGCGCACGAGTGGCTCCGGGAGTCCGTGCTGCCGGGCACAGGACAGAATGGGGTCTGCCCTGGGCAGGGGCTGCGGAGGGGGAAATAATCCCGGCTGGTGCTCTTGTCGTACTCTCCCCCAGAGCCGGGCTGGCTTACACGAGTTAAGGGTTAAACCGCGCAAACAGGGCAGCCCAGAGCCAGGGCTCTGCACTGCCCCACGAAGAGCACAGGGGTGCTACGTCCCAGAGACGCCCCTCCTCTGCGGGGATGCCCTTTGATCTCAGGGATCCCATTGCCCTGAGGGGTGAATGTCACCCCCGTGGGGTGCACTGCTCCCAGAGCTGCCAGCATGGGGGGACGGGCAAGGTCACGTGTGGCTCTAGCTGCTCCCTGCACATTGCCCTGAACAGTGTGTCTGGTGCAGTGTGAGTCCCTGCTGTCCTCCCAGTGGGAACCAAGGAAGGGGTGGAGAGGAGACAGGCTGTGCCCCTTCCGCTTTACCTGCCGGCGCTGACCTGTGGGGGATGGAGGTGGGCACACTGCAGAGCCCACAGAGATCTCTCTGCAGGCCAGGCAGCGTCCTCAGGCCCTGAGATCCAGCGCTGCCCCCGGCAATAGCTGGCCTAATGGGAGTGACCAAGCCCTGGGGAAGCATTTACTCCTCCTCGAACGGGCCGTCACTGCAGCCTTGTTCTAAGCAATGGCATCAGCCCAAACCCAAACACCTGGATGATAAACAAAACCAGCCATGTGTCTGCCGTGCACAGAGCCCCGGCCCGTGTGGGGCTCAGCAGAGCTCCCCGTGTCTGACACGAACACGCCAATCATAGAACGGGTTTATTTAGCTGGGGACAGCGTAGGCTTCACTTACTCTCCCCGGGTGAGCTTTGCTCTCAGTAATGTTCTTGCTGATGCATTTGAATATAGGAAGGGTTCAAACCAGTTTCACAGCCACTATTCTGAGGTCCAGGCTTGGTTGTCATCTCAGAGTTCCTGCCAAAGCTGACTAACGTGGACTGACGAGTGATATTCTCCAGCCAGTGAGAGCAAGTTGTCTGACTGACCGACTACAGCATTTCACTCACCTGTGTTCCATAGTGGCTTCACAATGATTCCAGAATCCATTAAGAATCATAGAATCATAGAATCTCAGGGTTGGAAGGGACCTCAGGAGGTCATCTAGTCCAACCCCCTGCTCAAAGCAGGACCAAACCCAATTAGATCATCCCAGCCAGGGCTTTGTCAAGCCTGACCTTAAAAACATCTAAGGAAGGAGATTCCACCACCTCCCTAGGTAACCCATTCCAGTGCTTCACCACCCTACTAGTGAAAAAGTTTTTCCTAATATCCAACCTAAACCTCCCCCTCTGCAACTTGAGACCATTACTCCTTGTTCTGTCATCTTCTACCACTGAGAACAGTCTAGATCCATCCTCTTTGGAACCCCCTTTCAGATAGTTGAAAGCAGCTATCAAATCCCCCCTCATTCTTCTCTTCTGCAGGCTAAACAATCCCAGTTCCCTCAGCCTCTCCTCATAAGTCATGTGCTCCAGCCCCCTAATCATTTTTGTTGCCCTCCGTTGGACTCTTTCCAATTTATCCACATCCTTCTTGTAGCGTGGGGCCCAAAACTGGACACAGTACTCCAAATGAGGCCTCACCAGTGCCGAATAGAGGGGAATAATCACGTCCCTCGATCTGCTGGAAATGCCCCTACTTATACAGCCCAAAATGCCGTTAGCCTTCTTGGCAACAAGGGCACACTGTTGACTCATATTCAGCTTTTCGTCCACCGTAACCCCTAGGTCCTTTTCTGCAGAACTGCTGCCCAGCCATTCGGTCCCTAGTCTGTAGCAGTGCATGGGATTCTTGCGTCCTAAGTGCAGGACTCTGCACTTGTCCTTGTTGAACCTCATCAGATTTCTTTTGGCCCAATCCTCTAATTTGTCTAGGTCCCTCTGTATCCTGTCCCTACCCTCCAGCATATCAACCACTCCTCCCAGTTTAGTGTCATCTGCAAACTTGCTAAGGGTGCAGTCCACACCATCCTCCAGATGGTTGATGAAGATATTGAACAAAACCGGCCCCAGCACCGACCCTTGGGGCACTCCACTTGATACCGGCTGCCAACTAGACATGGAGCCATTGATCACTACCCGTTGAGCACGACCATCCAGCCAGTTTTCTATCCACCTTACCGTGCATTCATCCAGCCCATACTTCCTTAACTTGCTGGCAAGAACACTGTGGGAGACTGTATCAAAAGCTTTGCTAAAGTCAAGAAATAGCACATCCACTGCTTTCCCCTCATCCACAGAGCCGGTTTTCTCATCATAGAAGGCAATTAGGTTAGTCAGGCATGACTTGCCCTTGGTGAATCCATGCTGACTGTTCCTGATCACTTTCCCCTCCTTTAAGTGGTTCAGAATTGATTCCTTGAGGACCTGTTCCATGATTTTTCCAGGGACTGAGGTGAGACTGACTGGCCTGTAGTTCCCCGGATCTTCCTTCTTCCCTTTTTTAAAGATGGGCACTACATTAGCTTTTTTCCAGTCATCCGGGACCTCCCCCGATTGCCATGATTTGTCAAAGATAATGGCCAATGGCTCTGCAATCACATCGGCCAACTCCTTTAGCACCCTCGGATGCAGTGCATCCGGCCCCATGGACTTGTGTTCGTCCAGCTTTTCTAAATAGTCCCGAATATGTTGTCTAGACATAAAACAGAGCCAAGCAGCCACTATGTCTTGACGATAAAAGTGTTGATCAGGTGTTTGGAGTTCAATTTAAAATTAGCTGTTGTTTTTTCTCTTGGTTTCAGCTGAATTTTTCATTTCCTGGACGTGTTCATGAGCTTTTCCTCTGCAGTAATTACATTAGAAATGTAGCCTATATAGTCCTCATAATGGGATCGTGTTTGTAAAAGATTTATTGTAGCGCACTAGTGTAATTTCTATGAAGAAATTAAAAAAAATACACTGATTTAAAAAGTTCTTTCACTTTATTCTCCATGAAAAGGCATGTAAACTCTCCAGCTTCCTTTCACCTGCTTGTCTTTGATTGTAGAAAATGGTGTATTCAATTCTTCCTCTGCCTTTTCCCAGTGTTTGGCTGGGCTTTTTCCTTATGTCTCCTAGTAATTAACAGGGATGCTTTCTGGAGCGCTGAGGAGCTTTTCCCAAATTACTTATGAGTAGGCAGCTGCTTGCTCTAATTGCAGTTTTGCTCCGTTAGCGGATAATTTTCCATTTGCACGGCTGCTATTTAGAGTGACACGTTTGTGTCACAAAGCTGCCGTGTGAGGTGCCAGAGGCCGGGGGGGGGGGGTGTGGGGGTGTGTGTGTGGTGTTCCCCTGAACAGAGCTGCTAATAGGAGTTACTGTGTGAAGCCTGTCAGTGGCCCTGGGTGCCAGGGACATTGCCTGTTCAGCCAGCGTCTCACTGCTCCTGGGGCCGTCGAGTGTCCCGTCACTCCCGCCTGCACCTCCGAGCAGCCTCCGCACTGCCACCATTTCCCCAGGGCCATTGCATTAGCCAGGGATTGCCAGAGCCCAGAGTCGCTCTGTCCACACCCCTCTGGCTGCCCCCTTGGCCGGGGACTCGCCGGTTGTGCTGGAAGAGCCAGGGGATTCCTCAGACAGCGCTAGGCTGAAGCAGGAGCCAGGGCCTGGCAGCCGGATGCTGCGAGAACCATCTCTCCGAAGCAGACCCAGTGGGCTCCCCAGCAGACCTGTCCCTGTGCTGGTCTCCAAGTGTTAGCAGCGCAATCCATGCGCTAAAATCAATGGGTAGGGTGTGGCCTGGATTCACGCTTGTTTCTGCCTGGGAATCTCCTTGGGAAACTCACCAGGGAAGGGTGCGTGGTCACAAGACAGCTGCAATGTACCCTCCACTGGGGACCCATCGGCCTTCTGGTTAGTGCTGGCTGGAAGAAGATGAGCCCAAAGGAGATCGAGGGAGTCCTCTCAGCCCGTGCCACCTTCAGTGAGTCCAGCCCTGCATGAAGCGCTGTGCACAGAGCAATCACAGAAAGAGCTAACGAACCAGGGCTGCAGGGCAAGATGGGAGGAGAGGCCTGCTATGCGAACACCAGACGCCGAGGAAGAGCTAACACGACACTTCACCCTCTTTCTGCACAGACGGGGGAAGAACGCAGCCCAGCAGACACAGCTCCTACAGCGGCAATGGAGCAGATGGGAGAAGCATGTGTCCCCAGTGCCCTGTGTCAGGCAGCAGTAGGTACAGTACCTGCCACATTGTCTGGAGCGGCTCACAACCGGAGTGCTGAGCTCAGGGCAGACTGTCAGAAAACAGGGCAGACGCCCCAAGCTGGGGCTGTACTTCTACAGTTAGATTTCACCACGGCAGTAACAAATGTGAACTCCTGGATCACTACACCAGTGTAACGATGCTGGTTCTGGCAAGACCTAACTGAGAGTGCCAGTTCAGGACAAATTGCTTCAAACAGGGCAACTACAGCCCAAGCCTGGGGTTTTTCCACCTCTTAGGCAAATCAAACCAGACAGACAGAGGAGACTTTGGTTTTACCCCACTGGCTAACCACAAGTCATCCCTAGCAATCCCCTAAGACCCTCCAGTTTCCCAGTCTCACCACCAGTGCCACTCGTTATGGGGACAAATGGTCATGAAAACCAATGCCCCAGTAAAAGAAAAAAAGGTCCTCCCGATCCCAATGGACCAAGCCCCCAGATCCAGGTCAATATACAACTCAGATCTTACCCACAAATCACGCTGTTGCCAATCCTTTAGAATCTAAAATCTAAAGGTTTATTCACAAAAGGAAAAAGGTATCGGTGAGAGCTAGAATTGGTTAAAAGGAATCAATTTCATACAGTAATGGCAAAGTTCTTGGTTCAGGCTTGCAGAGATGGAATAAACTGCAGGTTCAAATTCAAATTAAGTCTCTGGATTACATCCACAGCATGGATGGGTCCTTCAGTCCTTTGTTCAAAGCTTCCATTTGTAGAAAGGTTCTTCCAGAGGTAAGAAGCAGGAATGAAGACAAAATGGAGATGAGGCAGCTGCCTTTTATAGTTTATTCCAGGTGTAAAGACACCTCTTTGTCCTTACTGTGGAAAATCACAGCAAAATGGAGTCTGGAGTCACATGGGCAAGTCCCTGCATAATTTGCTGAGTCACAGGCGTGTCTGCCTTCTCTCAATGGGTCCATTGTATCATCGATGGTCCTTAATGGGCCATCAGCAGGCCTGGCAGAGCTGATAGCTTGTCCGGGGTCCCAGAAGCCCAGCCCCAGTTTGAAATACAGACAGTATAAAGCCAATATTCATAACTTCAACTACAAAACTGATACACACATATAAATGGCATAATCATAACCAACCAAGCATAACCCGGTCTTCGACACCTCATTTGACCCCCTTTATATAAGATTTGGTGCCACTACAGGACCTTTGTTGCAACAATGATCTATATGGTCCCAGTTATTGTCAATAACGTCACAACCAGACATACCGAGAGTCACAGACCGTCCCCTCAAGCTCTTCGGTCTATCTGGCCCACAGACAAATTGGACTTTGTGATAATGGTCACTTAAATCAGAAATCACCCCACACCAGGGTGCTGCCAGTCCCAAGGGACCAGGCACTTTTACCCCCAATCAATTGGTACTCTAGATCTTACCTCAAAGACAATGCTGGCAGCCAATGCTATAGTTAACTAAAAGACAGTTACCTTGTCCGTAGCTGGTGTTCTTCGAGATGTGTGGCTCATGTCCATTCCGTAACCCGCCCTCCTTCCCCACTGTCAAAGTTTCCGGCAAGAAGGAACTGAGGGTCGGGGGATCTGGCAGTGCCCTTTATACTGCGCCATGTGGGTGCCACTCCATGGGGCGACAGAGCCGCTCCCCTCCGGATACTGCAAAGGGAAAAACTTCCGGCCCCGGTTCATGCAGCGAGCACAGACTTAATATGGACTGGACATGAGTGACACATCTCGAAGAACCCCAGTTACGGACAAGGCACGGACATGAGCGAGCGGCGCTAGGGGAGCCGTGCTGGCAGCTGGGAGCAGGGCGGGATGGAGACAGTGCACGTAAACGGCTGACAGGCACCTCCGAAAGTGCTGGGCAGAACCTGAGGAGCAGGGAGCACTGGCAGAGGTGCAAGGCTGGACTTAGGGAGCCTCGAGGGATGATGGGACAGCGAGCAGCAAGGCTGCTCGCCCCACCCAGGCTGTGGCCTCTATCAGTGCTCCGTGCAATGGTGGCTTGTAGCCAGCGTAGGAGCGTTATCTGCCTCTCCCAGGGCTTTCCATGGGGCAAAGCTGTTGGCAGAGTGAGCAGCCTCGCTCGGTGGGTACAGCCAGGCCTCGGCAACCATCCTGCTCCCGGCCGCGTTAGCCCTCTGTCACACGGGTGACATATGTCCCCACATAGCTACCTAACCCTATCCCTACCCTCCAGCGTATCTGCCTCTCCCCGCAGCTTAGTGTCATCCGTGAACTTTCTAAGGGTGCAATCCATCCCATCATCCAGATCATTAATAAAGGTGTTGACCAAAACCGGCCCCTGGACCAAACCTTGGGGAACTACCCTTGATACCGGCTGCCAACTAGACATAGAGCCATTTATCACTACCCGTTGAGCCCGACAATCTAGCCAGCTTTCTATCCACCTTATAGTCCATTCATCCAATCCATACTTCTTTAACTTGCTTGCAAGAATACTGTGGGAGACTGTATCAAAAGCTTTGCTTAAGTCATGATATATCACGTCCACCGCTTTCCCACTATGACCCCCAGATCCCTTCCTAGGCAGTCATTTCCCATTTTGTATGTGTGCAACTGATTGTTCCTTCCTAACTGGAGTACTTTGCATTTGTCCTTATTGAATTTCATCCAATTTACTTCAGACCATTTCTCCAGTCTGTCCAGATCAGTATGAATTTTAATCCTATCCTCCAAAGCACTTGCAACCCATCCCAACTTGGTATAACCCGCAAACTTCATAAGTGTACTCTGTATGCCGTTATCTAAATCATTGATGAAGATATTGAACAGAACGGGACTCAGAACCAATCCCTGTGGGACCCCAATCGTTATGCCCTTCCAGCATGACTGTGAACCACTGATAACTACTCTCTGGGAATGGTGGATTCTCTGTAGCTTGAAGTATTTAGATCATGATTTTACGACATCCGTAACTCAGCCGGAGGTAGGCCTCCGGAAATTTCCACTACATGCATCTGACGAAGTGGGTATTCACCCACGAAAGCTTATCCTCCAATACGTCTGTTAGTCTATAAGGTGCCACAGGACTCTTTGCCGCTTATACTACCAGGCTGGCTCAGCATACAATTGCCCATCTCCATGAAGAGCCACTGTTAGTACGTTTGGCTAAACAAGCAAAGGGAAGTACAGCTGTCCAAGGGCACACCTGATGATCCAGTGTCCAGACTACCCACAAAAGACATGGCACGTTAGGCATACATTTAAGAGACCAGCATGGGTTTGTAGTGGGTTATGTCAGCTGTCTTACGGCATTATTTTCAATTCTGCAATTCTAGAGGCATTTTTGATATTGCAGATGCCCCGAGTGTCATAAATGGTGATGTGATGATTGGTTTTTGACACGTTTTCAATATGCCAAGGCTAACTTGCACCTGGGAGTTCCTGGGATGCCGGCTCTAATTAATGTCTGAGCTGCCTGTCAGGTTTGGAGCATGGGAAGTGATGGATCTTCTCCAGACTAATGCTCTGGTAGCTGTGCCAGTCATTGCTCTATCCAGCTGCAGGTGCTAATCAAAACAGACATTGTCGCCTGGTTACTCAATCTGTGCATTGCACGTTACTATGTGGAGTCGGCTCTTGTATCTTGCAGTTTAGAAGAGAGGTTCCCTTGCACATCAACTTGAGCCTGTCTGCTGTTCAACAGAGTGACACCAACTCAATGTTCCCTCTTCAGTCCTTCATGGCGTTGTCCTGAAATGTGACTCGTGGGGAGAAACCCCTTCTGTCCATGCTGGCCCAGTAACTTTCCAAGTGGATCCGAAGTCTCAGGGCCCTTTGCTGCAGCTTGGAGACTGTGAGGGAGAAGTGAGGCCCCAGGCCAGCAGAGAATGAGTTAATGGGAGCCTGTGGGCCCCGCTAGCCCTGCCCTGTTATACCTGCAGCCAGTGCCATGCCTGGAGGGGGAATAAAAGGAGAGACCATGGCTCAGTTGAGGGCTGGCTGGTGAGGCAGCAGGACGGAGCTCTGCCTCTTTGCGTGAGGAGAGATTTGCTGCTGGAGAGACAGGGCTGAGAGCCAGGACAGCCACTGGGGGAGAAGCACTCAGCCCCCAGGAGAGAGCAACTGAGGATGAGCTAATAGTGAGTTGACTTGATTTTTTGCTTGGGAACATTTTGGGGCTAAGCCCCTGCAGACCCCCTGATGTGTTAAGACGTAGGTGCGCCAAGTGGGCATTGTGGATAGAGACTTCCTCCCCGTCAGCCCCCTGCAGAAACCCACAGCTGCATGAGGGCCCCGGGAAGGTCCACCAGGGAGCACTTCTCTAGCCACGCCATTACAGAGACGCTACGGGTATGTCTTCACTGCAGAGATAGCCCAGGCTAGGCCAGCAGAGTGCTACCAGTGCCAGACCCATGGGGCGGTGTCGCAATGGGGCTGTACTAACCCGTGTGCCGGGACGGATGTCTATCAGAATCTCCCCTGGCTCTTAGCGGGGCAATAGACTGGCCCAATTTATGAATGAATTCACAGTGCATGGTGAGAACTCTCTGGGTGCCTGTGCGGAAGTGCTGCTGTAGGTCTTAGTGACATCACCCCCAGCTTTTCCTGATGGCTGGAGTCAGCTTCTGGCACCCATGCAGCACAGGAGGAGGATGGGTCAGATGGCGTCTCTGCAAATGCTGTGGAAGGGCAGCAGGAATGCAGCAGGCAAACAGAAGGGTAAATGCTGTTCAGAAGAAGAGACTAAGAACAGCCATATTGGGTCAGACCATGGTCAGTTTTGCCCACTGTCCTGCCTCTGACAGTGGCCAGTACCAGGACTTCGGGGGGAGTGCATAGAACGTGTCAGTTATGCAGTACTTACATTTCCAGAAAGCCTCTGACAAGGTCCCTCACCAAAGGCTCTTAAGCAGAGTAAACTGCCATGGGATAAGAGGGAAGGTTGTCTCATGGATCCATAACTGGTTAAAAGATAGGAAACGGGTAGGAAGAAATGGTCAGTTTTCGGAAGGAGAGAGGTAGACAGCAGGGCCAGGGGTCTGTACTGGGGCCAGTCCTATGTAACATATTCATAAATGATCTGGAAAAAGGGGTAAACAGTGAGGTGGTAAAATTTGCAGATGATACAAAACTACTTAAGATAGTTAAATCCAAAGCAGACTGCAAAGAGCTACAAAAGGATCGCACAAAACTGGGTAACAAAATGGCAGATGAAATTCAATGTTGATAAATGCAAAGTAATGCACATTGGAAAACATCATCCCAACTATACATATAACATGATGAGGTGTAAATTAGCTGTTACCACTCAAGAAGGGAGATCTTGGAGTCATTGTAGATAGTTCTCTGAAAACATCCACTCAATGTGCAGCGTAAGTCTGAAAAGCGATCAGAGTGTTGGACATCATTAATAAAGGGATAGATAATGAGACAGAAAATGTCATATTGCCTTTATATAAATCCCTGGTACACCCACATCTTGAATACTGCGCAAGGATGTGGTCGCCTCATCTCAAAAAAGATATATTGGAATTGGAAAAGGTTCAGAAAAGGGCAACAAAAATGTTTAGGGGGCTGGAACGGCTGCCATATGAGGAGAGATTAATAAGACTGGGACTTTTCAGCTTGGAAAAGAGATGACTAAACGGGGATATGATAGAGGTCTATAAACTCATGACTGATGTGGAGAAAGTAAATAAGGAAGTGTTATTTTCTTCTTCTCATAACACAAGAACTAGGGGTCACCAAATGAAATGAATAGGCAGCAGGTTTAAAACAAACAAAAGGAAGTATTTCTTCACACAATGCACAGTCAACCTGTGGAACTCCTTGCCAGAGGATGTTGTGAAGGCCAAGACCCTAACGGGGTTCAAAAAGAACTAGATAAGTTCATGGAGGATCGGTCCATCAATAACTATTAGCCAGAATGGATAGGGATGGTGTCCCTAGCCTCTGTTTGCCAGAAGCTGGGAATGGGCGACAGGGGATGGATCACTTGATGACTCCCTGTTCTGTTCATTCCCTCTGGGGCACCTGGCACTGGCCACTGTCAGAAGACAGGATCCTGGGCTAGATGGACCTTTAGTCTGACCCAGTCTGGCCGTTCTTGTTCTTGTGAGTAATCCAGCCCTGTGTTTCAGTCCCGGCTGCTAGCACTCAGAGGTGTAGGGTTGCCCCGAGCACAGGTTGTGTCCCTCACAGGAGGAGTGAGACAAGAAAGTGGAGCCCAGGTGCAAGTGGGGGCAGCATGGGAGGCCCAGCTGCGGCTGGGTGTGATTAGCCCATGGTCTCATTGCTGTGCAGTCAGGTTGCCAGCCTGGGCTGAAGCCAGAGCTGAGCTCAGACCTGTACCCGCGGCTTGGCCTGCCAGCGTGGGCTTGGGGCAAAGCCCGGGTTAGATGTTTCCCTGTGTGGACAGGAGGAGGGTTAAAGACTAACACCCCTGGCCTGGGCTAACTCTGCAGGGAAGACGTACCCTTTATCTGGCTTCTCGCTAACTCGTCTCCAGTGGAGGAGGCATGGCAAGGTGCAAAAAAGCGAGGCCAGAGCCTCTCTGCATTCTGCCTCTTCTCAGCCAGTGGAGGCCCCTTTAGGGCTGTTTTTAGCACGCAGACGTCAGCCCTGTCTGGGGGCTGTTGTCTACTAGGCTGGACCTAAAGCCATCGCAGAACCCGGTGGGGAACAGGGAGGCTGCATACCTTGGCCGAGAAGAGAAGCCAAGTGTCTCTGTCCTAACGCTGTCAAAGTTCACCCTGAATATGAATTCCTATCACCCTACCCCCTCTGCATGGCTGGTGCATGGTGCAATGCAATGGGAGGGGAGGCCGGCTATGACCCTGCTTTGTCTTCTTGTGACAGAGAGTTTTCTACAAGTAATATGCATGGATCTGTCCAACAGCAATCAGCAGGGCCACTCACAGAGCAAGGCACCACTCGCCATGAGTGAGGGGGTTGAATCAGGACTAACGTATTTAGACGTGTTAAGTTCTTCTGACGATCAGTTTGCCTTCAGTAAACTTCTAAACTCCCCCTTCTCCGGGTCATTAACAAACCACCCCCACCCCCACGTCAGTCGGGGCTCCATTCGCCATTATCCATTTGCCACAGTGAACTGATCACTCACCCCTATTCCTTGTTTTGTCTCTTATCCAGTCTAAAAGATCTGTTCAGGTTGAACCAGGGATCATTCCCGGGAGTCCTCTGGCCTGTGCTACGCAGGAGGTCAGACTAGATCATCACAGTCGTCCTCTCTGGCCTCGGAATCTCGGAATCGATTGGCTTCACTTGGGTTTGATTTCCATTGTCACCAGGTCACCTGTCTGCACCTTGTCATCTAACCATAGATGGGGTTCTATTTTCTGTCATCCATCTGTGACTCTGTCAGTCACTGAACCAGTCCCATGTGGAGTCTCAGGCTTTTCATGTCCTTGCTTCACACTTCAGAGCCAGGTTCACTAGCTTCCTCTTTAAGCAAACCCCTTCCTTTCTGGCGTGTGCTGTCGGCCTAAAGTGCTTGGTACCTTTCTGCTCGCCCGGATGTTGTCCTCATTCTATTGTGGTCACTGTTACTTGGTGGCTCAGCTGCAAAGGGCTGAGTCTCAGGGTGGCCTTTTCTTTCCTGTGTGCTTCAAAGAGCCCATCATTTCCCATGCTGAGAGGCTGCTCCTCTAAATGTAGTCCTGTTGATACGGGGTCAATTTAGATCCAGGCAGTCTGGAGGGTTCCCATTGCTCCTGATTTTTAGACGTAGTTGGTTTTTTGATCTCCCTCAGCATTGCACACTTGATATCCTGTTCCTGAGCCAGAGGCCAGCAGCATAACCCTGCTAAGATACTTGTATTCTTAATGCTCGGGATTTGTACATCTACCGTACGGTCCCTGCTGCTCACGAGTTTTCCTCCTTGGAGTCTGTGCACAGAGGTGGAATGTAACGTTCTCTGACCGTGGAGTGAGCCAATGCGACTTTCGGGGAGCAGAGAAGTTTGAATTAACGGGACCCTCTTGGTATGACTTTTAGATATTTTTGTTTATTTGCTGTTTTACTCTCTAGTGTATTTACAAGTCTGGCCTGTGAGAGGAGGAGACACTTGTGTGCTTTCTCGTCTCCCATGCTGCCTGCACGGGAGACTCAGAAGTGTGTTGTTATAGCTCCTATATAGAAATATCCACAATGATTGCTTTATCCCTTGTAAACAAAACACACAGGGCTCAGCAGGGCTTAGTGTGTGAGTGAAATTCCAATGAATTCCCTTTTTGTGGTTCGACATATTCATGACCCAGAGTGCCCCTGGAGCTGGGCCTTCAGAGATGGGAAATGACAGGGCATGAATTATTGCTCAGCTACAGTGACAGTTTAAACTGGAGCCACCACGAGCTAAGTGAGGCAACCGCTCCAGGGATCAGGAGCCCAGCTGTTACAGCTGAAAACGACCTTTCCTTTTCAGTGGGAAAGTCTGGAAAACAGCTAATGTGAGCTGCCTTCTCAACCCCCGGCCTCAGAACGCAGCAGGTACCCGCAGAGCCGAGCTCTGACCGGTCCTGGCTCTAGACGTACTGGGCTGGGTATCAAGGCCCTGATCCCGCTACACCAGCTTTGCTCTGTTGCACTGGGCAGAACGCCCACCTGGGGCTAGGGGACGAGCCGCCGCTCGGTGACTGCCAAGGTGCGCTCGGTTTTCCCGGCCCACCTTCCTTTTCCCGGTGGCACTTGTGAATTCCCGCCAGGGTGGCTGTAACTCCCCAGATCTCCTGCTCACAGGCCTTTTTGCAGCTCCCTGACCTAGGGGTGGGCAGTGCCCCGTGGCTGGCAGAGGTGCCTTGCAGACCCTGCTTTCCAAGGTGGGAGCTGGTCACAGGCTGTGCAGTGAGTCCAGTACACCTGGGAGCCAGGCCGTGAGGCGGTGAGGCAGCAATTCCCTCTTCTGCTCCTCCTGCAATGTCTGGGTGTGAGTGCGTGAGTCTGGGAGCCTTCACAAAACATGTGGCCACTGGGCTGAAAACATAGCGCGTCCGACTAGCCAGCAGGCCCCTCCCTTCCCAGTCGGACCTATCAGCTGTGGTTTATATGTACAGCAGCTCCGTGCTTTACGCAGCCCGTATTCAGGTCTGGGGGGTGAGCGTCTCAGAACACTCTAATGCTCCAGTAATGAAGTAGCACAGGGGAGGCAGTGCTGCTTTGTCCTGTTCTCTGCAGGACTGATGCTGATGTGACTCACAAGCCTAGATCAGAGGACTGAGATCTGTCAATTTCACTCACTGAACTGGACATCGGTCTGCCCCTTTATTCTATTTTCTAGACCACTTTATGATCCTGGTACATTTTCCCATTTCTGAGATAATTAGCAGAATTTTAGCTGGTTCATTAAGTGCCGCATCTGAACAAAAATAACTTAAAAACTCTCATTTGTGTAAAAGATTAGTGTGACCTGGGCTCTCCGTCACCCCAGTTTAACTTTGCCACCAGGTTAAACAGCTTGTGTACGTCTTTGGCAAAAGTATTGCTCCATGTTGACCATGTAGTTCATTTTTCTCAAGATCAGGAGTCATTCTGTGTGTGAAAAAGTAAAGCGATGTGTGTCGTCCAGAGCTGGCTTCTGCTTCGAGTGCTCCCGGAAGCTCCAGACACGCTCTGTGCATTTTGGAGACAGCAGCAGGGAGAACTGTAGTGACTGGAGTGTGTCTTACCAGGGCGGAATTCTGCTTGTGCAGTGACAACCTCTGCCAAAGAACAGGGATGGGTGGAGTGGGCTGAAGGGGCTCTATTCCCAGCATGTGCCCCCGGAATGATGAAAGGAGGAGTTGGCTTAGGAGGAATGAAAGGGAAAATGCACCTTTTAACAGGAACCAAGATACAGTAACAGCTCTTTGCCCTGCAGCACCATGGAGTGACACGGGCCCTGTTTCTGGGGTCAGCAGCCCCGAGCCTCAGGCCTGGCCAAGCTCCATCCTTACAGGACCTGTTTGTAGGACAGGGCGAAGGAGACTCAGCTGGCAGCACAAACAGTTGTGCTCTCCCAGGCCCCCCACCAATTCAAGCAGCCTTAGGGCTGCTCTGAGTTACACTGGTGGGTAGCCGCTGCCTGGACCCCCTTATGCCATCTGGGATCCCCAAGCACAGCATGCTATGGCCAGGGCACCTCGCTTCTGCTGGGAGATGTGGGGTGCACTGGACCCCCCAGACGCACATCGGAGCTGCCCAGCTGCCCTCTAGGGGACTGTTCCAGCCCCAGAGCAGCTCACGGGGAAGAGCCAGGGCTGGAATCTGATGTGATGGGCTCCCTTAGGCTGTGTGTGAAGCAGGCAGGAGTCATTCAGCGGAGTAGCAGCACACAAGCCCAGGGCAAGGAGAACAAGTCAGCCTTTGGATTGTGTGATACCTTCGTCTGCTGGATTGAAGGGCCTATTATTAATTGTGTGTTCTCCAGGTAGGCTGGAGAGCAACGAAAATGATCAGGGGGCCTGGGGCACGACTTACGAGGAGAAGCTGAGGGAACTGGGGTTATTTAGTCCGCAGACGAGACAGCAGCCTTCAACTACCTGAAG
The DNA here is from genome assembly GCA_033296515.1 of Macrochelys suwanniensis. NCBI lineage: Eukaryota > Metazoa > Chordata > Testudines > Chelydridae > Macrochelys > Macrochelys suwanniensis. The sequence goes on along the minus strand of CM065781.1, from coordinate 789,112 downwards.
GGGGGGTTCCAAAGAGGATGGAGCTCGGCTGTTCTCAGTGGTGGCAGATGAGAGAACAAGGAGCAATGGTCTCAAGTTGCAGTGCGGGAGGTCTAGGTTGGATATTAGGAAACACTATTTCACTAGGAGGTGGTGAAGCACTGGAATGGGTTACCTGGGAGGTGGTGGAATCTCCATCCTTAGAGGTTTTTAAGGTCAGGCTTGACAAAGCCCTGGCTGGGATGATTTAGTTGGGGTTGGTCCTGCTTTGAGCAGGGGGTTGGACTAGATACCTCCTGAGGTCTCTTCCAACCCTGATCTTCTATGGTTCTATGATTTTACTTATAGACTGTAATCAAGTCACCCCTTAACCGTCTCTTTGTTAAGCCGCATAGATTGAGCTCTTTCAGTCTGTCACTGTAAGGCATGTTTTCTAATCATTTCATTATTCCCATGGCTATTCTCAAGTCCTGTATCAGCCACTCCATTATCTTGGCCAGGATCATTGTCTGCCTGACAAGCCAATAATTACCCAGGTCATCCCATTTACCCTATTTAAAAATTGACACATTAGCTTTCTTTCAGTCTTCTGGAATGTCCCCTGTGCTCCAAAACGTATAGAAAATCAACATCAGCGGTCCAGCAAGCACCTCAGACAGCTCTTTTAAAACTCTTGGATGCAAGTTCTCTGTACCTGCTGATTTCAAAATGGCTAACTTGAGTAGCTTCTGTTGAACAGTCCCCTGAGATACTGGAGGAGAGGGTCAGAGCCACATGCAGGGAGATCTTTCACATGCAGATTAAAGAGTATGACTCCATTTGCACCCATTACCCCTTCACTAGGAGCAAAGAGAAGTGGGCATCTTTAGGTGAACCTGGGTTTATGGGATACAAACCCCTTGGTGCCCTCTCACACCAGAACTAGGTAGGGTTTTTTTTTCTGCAGCATGTGATACAGACAAGCACAGTGAAGCCTGGCGTTTAAGCACCTCCATGTAACAAATGCTGCTGTGGAAAACGGAGCAAAAGAATTAATGAGGGGCTCTTATCCTGTCCTGAAAGGGGTTTAGGAAGTCGTACAACCACACACCGCCTGATCTAGGGTGACCAGATGTCCCGATTGTATAGGGACAGTCCCAATTTTGGGGTCTTTTTCTTATATAGGCTCCTATTACCCCCCACCCTCTGTCCCGATTTCTCACATTTGCTGTTTGGTCACCCTAGCCTGATCTGATAGCTGGTTAGGTAACTCTCCACTATGGAAGTCAGCATTTAGGATTCCCCTTTCAATTGTTTTTCCACATGCACCATTATATCTTCTAGTGGGCACAGAGAACACATACAAAGCAGCTCCCTGCATATCAAAGGCCCTGTTAATTGTGTCTGGGAATTACACAATAGCTCAGTCCTAATGAAAGGTTGATTTTTTTGAAAGGTGGTTGTTGGCATAAATCAGTTTTTCAGAAGCTTTGCTTCAATAACTCACAGCTCATTCCAAGAACAAAAGCGATGTACTGCAATAGCCAGACTTTTCAATTTCAGACCGTCTGCAGATTACAGAATAAATGAAATATTTAGCATATATAAATATTGTACAGACCATTTAACTTTCATTCATCCTCCTCCAACTTAGTGGCTTTTAAGTAACCAATAGACCTACGTCAAAAGCTGCACTCAAATAAGAATAAACAAACCCTTTCAACGTATATTACACCTGGCATTCCTAACCATCTGTAGAGACTATAAAACTATTCCAGAGAGTAGAAAGCAGAAGGAGTCTCACAAACTCCTCCAAGAGAGCAGCATATAAACCAACACTAAAGCAATGTGTTTCGAGATGCCACATAACACCTCCCTCCCCCGCAAAAAACCCCAATGACCTCTAGTACTAGCTAAGAGCAGACTGAGAACACAAGCCCAAAATAGTTTTTGCTGAGAGGACAACATTGCAGAAGGTTTCTTTGATAAGCTTGGCTTCCTTTATTCAGTCAATACTTTCCTCTTTTCTTTGACTGAAGGATGTCCCTGTTTCCTAGTCAAGTTTTCAAATATGTGCCCACACAAGATGTATCATCCGTGATTTTGGTGCCAGCATATGCACATCAGCTCATGAAATGAGCATTTACTGGCCTGAACAACAGCGTGAGATTCCAGAAGGAAGGGTTTGGTTAGGACCATGTTGCAAGCTGGTGGGATTCTTGTTTGTGTGGCCCCAACAACTTGCCAGGAGCTTTGGAGAGCAATATAAAGACAAGGCCACATCCACAAAGGCTAAAAGTATCAACCGAAAATGACCAGGGTGGGGGGAGGGGAAAAGAAAGTCACAGAACCACAGGCAGCCCATGGAGTGGTGAAGGGAAAGTGTGGGCTTTCGTGCCAGGCGTTGCAGAATTTCCTAGGAGGGGAGTTTTAAGGAGGGGCGGGTGAAGCCAGGAAGGATCAGGGCAGCGTAAGAGCAGAAGAGATGAGGGGAGGGGGTCCAGGCTCCGAAGCAGCCTGGCGAAAGGTTGGGAGCTTGGGGAGGAAGAAGGAAGAAAAGGGATGGTTGGGAAAGCCTCATGTTTCTGCTCCAGCCAAATGTGCAGGTTGCACCTGAGCTGTTTCTAAGCAATGCGTGTGGAGCTCAGCGAGTAGCAGGCTTTGCACAGCTCCAGTTGTTGCTGCGATGGAGAGACAAGAGTTCGAGACTCTCTGGGTTCTTGAGTTCAGTGGCTGTTCACACTCTCCTACGAGCCGATGGATGGCAGCCGAAGGGATTAAAACTAAAGCTACGGGGATGAGGAGTCACCGTGTTAGTAAGAGGCAGAGCACGGGCTGGTAAGAGAGCAGTCAGCTGGCTCCATGGGGCCTGTTCACACAGGCGCTAGCTGGTGTCGTTTGCAGCCGAAGAGCAGTAAGGGCTGTTATGTTCACATAATTTCCAAAGGGCCAAAGGTGACTGATTTTCCACTGGTGCAACTCCATTGATTTCAAAGGAGCTATTCCTGCTCTACACCAATGTACAATTGCAAGGGCAAAATAAGACCCATGGAGGGGGGGAGAGGACACTGATAGCTCAAAATAGGCTCCCTAGCGATCTAGTCCCTCTGCTGCTCTTTGATTAGGCTTCATTCAGAGACGCCAAGGCCAGATCTCCTGCCCAGCACTGACCAGAGACCTGCCCCACAGTCACTCCCAGGTATGGTCACTGCTTTCTGTGTCCTGGAGCCACAGGCATCTCACGAGCCCCTAACCAGTCCCGCTCTCAGCCAGTTTGCAAGTTCTGCGAAGCCGTTCAGCCACGCCAGCAGGCTGGTGTCCTCACTACGAACTTCGCCTCTGTGTTCCTGAGTTCTAGCGCAAGAATGAGCTGGAATTGGGACTAGGAACGCTCCTTTCGCATCAGGAGACACCGTACTTAGCTCCAGAGGCGGCGGAGGCTGCATGGGGAGCGAGCGGCGTCAGGGGCAGCCGGGCAGAGGGGGCAGGGATGGGGGCAGCTGGCTGCGTGCTCTGCATGGGTAGGTGCTGAGTCTTGCTGGGTGGGCTGGGGGGGTTTCGACCTGCTCCCTGGCCCAGCCCCCGACTCCACGGCAGCCACTCAAGCCCCCCTGAGTCCCTCTCTCATCTCCATCCCCCTGCACGTGTGCACAGGCACAGGGAATGACCCTCGGGGTGGCAACATAGGTCACTCCCCAGTCTGTCCAATGCACCCCCCGGTTCTGCTGCCCCTGGTTCTCTCTGCATATCAGCACGACAACCAGAGCCAGGCTAATGGATATCTGCTGCCACCCACCCACGGGGCCACTCAGTCATGCCCCAGATTCTGGTGGCATTCCTGGTTCTCACCAGATGCACTCGGACGTACTAAGGGGAGTTTGGGGGGAAATGCTGTTGATTTATTTGGATTGTGACAGCCAGGTTGTGACGTTATTGACAACAACTGGGACCGTATAGATCATTGTTGCAACAAACATCCTGTAGTGGCACCAAATCTTATCTAAAGGGGGTCAAATGAGGTGTCTAAGACCGGGTTATGCTTGGCTGGTTAGGATTATGCCATTTATATGTGTGTATCAGTTTTGTAGTTGAAGTTATGAATATTGGCTTTATACTGTCTGTATTTCAAACTGGGGCTGGGCTTCTGGGACCACAGACAAGCTATCAGCTCTGCCAGGCCTGCTGATGGCCCATTAAGGACCATCGATGATACAATGGACCCAATGAGAGAAGGCAGACACGCCTGTGACTCAGCAAATTATGCAGGGACTTGCCCATGTGACTCCAGACTCCATTTTGCTGTGATTTTCCACAGTAAGGACAAAGAGGTGTCTTTACACCTGGAAGAAACTATAAAAGGCAGCTGCCTCATCTCCATTTTGTCTTCATTCCTGCTTCTTACCTCTGGAGGAACCTTTCTACAAATGGAAGCTTTGAACAAAGGACTGAAGGACCCATCCCAGCTGGGGATGTAATCCAGAGACTTGATCCGAACCTGCAGCTTATTTCATCTTTACTGCAAGCCTGAACCATGAACTTTGCCATTACTGTATGTAATTGGTTCCTTTTAACCAATTCTAGCTCTCACCTATCCCTTTTTCCTTTTATGAATAAACCTTTAGATTTTAGATTCTAAAGGATTGGCAACAGCGTGATTTGTGGGTAAGATCTGAGTTGTATATTGACCTGGCTCTGAGGTTCGGTCCGTTGGGATCGGGAGGACCTTTTTTCTTTTACTGGGGCATTGGTTTTCATGACCATTTGTCCCCATAACGAGTGGCACTGGTGGTGAGACTGGGAAACTGGAGTGTCTTAGGGGATTGCTAGGGATGACTTGTGGTTAGCCAGTGGGGTAAAACCAAAGTCTCCTCCGTCTGGCTGGTTTGGCTTGCCTTAGAGGTGGAAAAACCCCAGCCTTGGGCTGTAACTGCCCTGCTTGAAGCAATTTGTCCTGAACTGGCACTCTCAGTTGGGTCCCGCCAGAACCAGCTTCGTTACACAGGTAAGGCATGGAAGGAAGCCATATGAACACTGAAGTATTCATCACCTCACAAGTGCACATTTCAAGTACATTCTGGCCTTACTTCACGAAATACCTGCCATTTCCTTAAAATGTCTCTGACATCCCCCAGTCATCTTTAATTTCCTCCGCTGGAGTCTCTGACAAGCAGCTCTCCCGTGGGTCAGACCACGTGCAGTACTGCTACTGTATGCCAGCGTCTGCTGCCAACTTCTACAATATTGAAATAACTAGAACGTCCTGATCCCCCGACTGCTGGACTCAGCTGTGACTGTTGGTACACCCGTGGGAGCACCACACTCCTTACAAGGCAGGCGCTCTCGGGAGAAAGTCCACACTTGGAGTACCTCCTGGTCAGAGTTGCACAGAGGAAGCCATTTGCCATGCACAATCACAAGGAGTTGTGTTGGCTCTACACATCACAGGAACTGTACAACATGTTCTTGAGTGCCATCTACTGACTTCTTGTTACCTGTTTATATTGACATAGATAAAGCGACTTTCAGAACTCGGCCATCTTGGCAATCAGCCTTCTTGGAAACTTAACTTCCAGCAGCGCCACAAGCTGTAGGCTAATCTCTCTCCCCCAGCTCCCCTGCAGGGCCTCTCTGTCCCAGCCCGCACAGCCCTCCAACAAGAACTTCTCTTCTCACTCGTTTGCATCTCTAGACCGTAGCAAGGTTTGGGCATTCTTGAGTTTAGCTGGGCATCTGGCTCCTTATGTGTTCTGGGTTCAAAATCTCATGAGACGAGGCTGGAAGCAGAAATGGCAAAGACATAGGAAGTCTCTCCTCGTTTGCTCTGTGGTTTGCTGGACTATAGAGCCAAGCTGCTGCAGCCATCCAGAGTTATCCCTCTGTTGCTGTGCTGGGGCATACTCCTTCATTGACTCTTAGCAATGCACTTACCCTCGACCTGGATTATTTTATTGAACTCTCTGTCCCCTGCTCCAGGGGGCACTTTGCTGCAGCAGTCATGACACCGGGCTCAGAAGTTGCGATCTGACCCAGGTAAAGTGCTTCCCAGCTTCATGCGACTATGTTCACATTGTAGAAGAAACAAAGGGACTTCCTGCCTCGTGGGTTTTTTTTGTTTGTTTGTTTGCTGTGGGGAGCTGACACAGGGGCTGGGGAGGGGGGAGGGATGCACTTTCCAACAGAAGTAATATCATCACCTGTCTTGCGCTAATAAACTACGAGAGCCGAGAAACCGGAGAGATCTTAGCTGCATGGAGTCCTAGGTTTTACATTTCTGGGCCAATAATTTTGCAGACTCTGTGCACAGATGGTCTCCTCCTGCTGGAAGGTCTGCCTGGTTATCTTTCCAGGTAAATAAAGAAGTCTGACATATTTCGTTATTAGATTTTGAAGGGGGTAATAAACAAACTTGCAAGAAACCAGGTAATTTCTTCATTTTATGTTGCATTTTAAAAACCTAGAGACAATCCCACTTAGTGAAGAGGGTCACTTTCCATTTCCTTGATTTAATGTCACTGTTTATCCATAAATATTCACTGTTGGCGCTCCATTGACGCCTCTCTGATGGGCTTTCTGTGAAACATGGCGTGGAAACACATTCCCACATAACCCGAATGAGGGGTTTGGATAATTCGCAATTGATCCAGTGTCTACACGTTGCTCTCCTCCCAAACTGCACCGAGCCTCCCTTCCCTGGGCATTAGCCAGTCCCTGTACATGCCCTTCTGGATGTTCCAGTTTCCAGCCATGAGCATACAAAGTTCTGCACAGTTAGTGTCAGTGACACACACCAAACATATCCCAGCTTCCCCTGCTCCCTTCCAGTGAGGTGACCATTCCAAGACCTGCCACGCGAACGCCTCTCGGGCTGGGTGAGTTCTCAGGGGGCAGGAGGAGGGATCCTGATCTGCATGAAGTTGGAGGCTCTTGCCAGTGTGTGGGCTGCAGCTAGGGTGATCAGATGTCCCGATTCTATAGGGACAGTCCCGACTCTTGGGTCTTTTTCTTATATAGGCTCCTGTTACCCCCATCCCCATTTCTCACACTTTCCGTCTGGTCACCCTAGTTGCGGCAGGAAGTTGGGAGGCAAAGACCAGGGTCAGAGCAGCAGCCTGTAGAGCCCCGGGAGGGCACGGGCAGCATACGTGACGTTCTGCTAGGATCCCAGAGCAGCCAGCGGCAGCCCAGCCCCTGACACAAGCTACAGCAGCCTCCGGCCCCACGTAGGCAACACTGGCTTTGAATAGCACCCAGGGGGCCATTGCTCCAGGGGGTGCCTGCCCCGGCTCTCGCCCTCATGCACCCTGTTCTGGAGGACTGGGGAGGTGATGTCGATCTGGCTGTGCCACTCTCACATCACTCGGGGCTTCTGTTGCCAGGGAAACCCTCAGGGATGCTTAGAGCAGCGATGTGCGGACAGAGTGATGCACATGGACCCTAGGGGCACCAGGAGCGAGGGGGAGGGCAGCTAGTGTGGGAGACAGGGAAAGCTGGGATCCCAGCATGACAGGAGGACACAGGTGGACAGAGGGGAGGCCGGAGCCACTGGCCAGGGCTGGTAGAGGTGGTACGGAGGTGAGAGAGGGGGTGGAATTGAGTATAGCCGAGGGAGCAGCCAACTATCCCAGGAGGGGAGCAGCTGGTCAGAGTAGCGGGACAGTGTGCTGAGTCTGACAGCAGCATTCGGACAGGAGTAGGGAGAGAGATGGGAGAGCAGGGTGAACGCTGTCACTTTTGCTAACGCTGCTGGAGCACACTGCCTGTCACATGCACACGGCACTGGGGCTAGTGTAATTAGTGCTGTCTAGTGCCTCAGGCTTCTCAGCTGAAAGGGAAGTCCAGGGCCACTATCCTCTGTGAGCAGTGAGTGCTCAGATCCTTAGAGCATCGGCTCAGTGCCTGGCAGCAGAGAGACAGAAATGGCCGACTTGCAGAATGTTGCTGAGAGGTATCAGGTGAGGGTCTGGCCTGGAGATGGAAGAGGCGGGCTGGGGCAACGGGCCCAATTCTCTTCTGACGCCAGCGTGTGACTCGGGGAGATGCAGCACAGTGAGACTGGAATGAATAAAGAGAACGAGGCCCTCTGTGTTTCTTTTTTACAAACTCCTGTGCCGGGCTAAGGGATCCGCCTGTCCGTGCTATTAGTAGTCAAAGCCATAACTTCCTAGTAGATGTTAATAGCCATTTAGTAGCTCATAAAATATTCCTTGCTAGTTCAGAAGCAGACAGTAGATATTACATATGTCAGGAAGGTTGTTTCCTTCCCCCAGTGGAGATGTCGTTTGCAGCTCCTGAACACCAAAGCTTTTAGCTATAAACATTCCATGTGAATAGGGTTATTTACAAGCAGAAGGGAGCTCGGTGGAATGAAATCATAAATATACTCTCTTATTTCTATTCCTCAGACAGTCTCTGCTTTATGCACTAAGATCTGCTGGTGCCCGTTTGTGCAGGCTCAGCCACCCTGCCATGTGCTGTGAGCTGGAGCAGCGGGGTCTCGGACACTGCCACGTGTGGATGGCGGAAGATCGGCATATCCGAGGAGCTGTGGTAACACTGAAAGCGCGGCTGCACGGCACACACAGCCTTGTATGGAGCAAGCACTGGAGCATCATCACAGCTTCCCTTTGCCCTTCGTTCTGAAGTGTCTTCAGACGCAGCAGGCAGGCCGGGATTTGCTCCAGCCTGGTTCTGAACATTGGTAACGTGAATGACTGCAGAGGAGCGACTCACCGGCTGGCACGGTCCCTCCTGTCTGCGCATGGCATGGCAGCATCTTCTCACACATAGTCCCACCCCTTCGGGGGTAAACCAAGTCCAGCACAACAAGAGCCCCGTGCTTCGTGTGGGGTCTTCAGCCTGACGCCAGCCCCCACAGTCCATCCACTCCTTGTCTCCGGATCTTCCTCCATGGGCGTGTAGGGAACCAGGCCCTGCCCTGGCTCTGCAGTCCAGCCCAGGCAGCTAAATTCTGCCTACTCAGACCCCTGCTTCCTTGCTGGGCCGCTCCCTACCTCAGCCTCTGTCTAGACTTTTCCCACAGCCCGGCCTCAGGCTCACTCCGCCTACCTTCTGCCTCATAGAATCTCAGGGTTGGAAGGGACCTTAGGAGGTCATCTAGTCCAACCCCCTGCTCAAAGCAGGGCCAATCCCCAATTTTTGCCCCAGATCCCTAAATGGCCCCCTCAAGGATTGAACTCACAACCCTGGGTTTAGCAGGCCAATGCTCAAACCACTGAGCTATCCCTCACCCCCTTGGGAGGCACTGGTGCCTAACAGCATCTAGGACAATCCTAGGCCCAGGTTGGCCTTTGTCTAGAGAATCTCTGGATGTCTGCTGGGCCCCAGGCTATCTTTCCAGGGGCAAACACGAGAGCTGTGCTCCTCCCGGTCAGTTACTCCTTAGCTGGGCATCCCCCCACCCCCAGGGGTGCGTAAGGAAGGTTTTCCGGTCACTACTTTGGATGGTTTTATTCTAATAGAAGCTCCTACTGGAAGAAAGGAAATGGACTGAAAGGGAGAATTTGTTCCACCCATGCTTGTTGCCAAATGAAGATCACGTCTAGTATTAGTGTCCCAGGGCAGAGCTGACTGAGCATCCAGACTCTGCCGCAACAGCGTTGGGTCTGTCCACCTCCTCACCAGGGATGTACATCTTCACGTGGTAACCGGCACAGTGCTAGTTAGAGCTTTTTTTTTTCCAGTTTCACTAGATGTCCCATATAATTCTCAATGGCAATAACAATAAACATTTGCCAGCAGTTACCAGATTGCAGTACCAGAGATTGAAATGCCATTGTTACTGCGTCTTCTGAGACTGTTACTGCTCCCCACACCAGTTGACCACCCTGAAGTCTCAGCGAGAAGAATACAAAACAGCCACACAGAATCCTCCCAAATAAATGTCACCCAACACAGGCTGACTTTCAAAAGCTCGATTAATTTAAATTAAATCTTGTTTTAAACATCAGCAACAAACCCACCGAACTGAGAACTCTCAAAACAAACAATTCCAAAGAAAAAGATTGATGTGCATATGAAGCAGCCCTCTGAGATTAGGTTTATAATGGAAACACTCACACAGCCTTAACTGCTGGATGACCACATGAATAGTGCTGTTAGAATAGGTCCCATTTTTTCAGTGCCTCCCCATGATATTGCCAAAAGCGCTCAGCAGGTAAGCGCAGACATTTCAGAAGGCCATTTAGTGTAAACTGTTTGATGGTCCTTCCTGGAATTATTATTGACTGCACAAAAATGTGATAAAAGGTAGTGGGGAGCTCTCAGCTTTTTGTTAGTGCAAAATAAATTAAAGTGGGCATAAAAGACATGGAGTATTCCCCTTACAGAGTTAAGGAGCTAGATGGTGTAACTTAACTTATCACAAATGTCTAACAAAGAGCAAGACATGTTTACTGATGGCTGCTAAGATTGTAAAAGAAACCAGTTAATTAAATGGGCATGCAGATCACTGGGGATGCAGATCATCGGGCATGCAGATCATCTTAACAAAATTTCATGTTTTGGAGAACAGTTTAGGGACTGAGTTCCACATGGTGATAATACAAGTCTCCTCGATTGTGCAAGTTAGTTTACTGCACTTGCAAACAGGTTTATGCATATGTTGCTGCATTCGCCATCATCGCAAAGTCAGCGTTGGCCAGCAGATAGCACACTCGGACGTCTGGGTTTCTGCAATTTCCCCCTCTCCTTCGAGCAGGCCTGCACAACATGCGGCCCGCGTGGGCTCACTGTGTGGCCCGTGGTGGGGTGAGTAGGCAAGCATCGGGGTGGGGCAAGCCAATGGCCGGCTGCCGGCCGGCGGGTGGGCGGGCTGGTGAAGAGGCCAGTGGCAGGCGGGGGAGTGAGGTTGGGCCAGCGGCAGAAGGTAAGAGGCCAGCAGCGGGCAGGCAGGTGAGCTGGTGGTGGGGGGAGCCGGCGAGCTGGGGGGGGGGGGCTGAGGAGGCGAGCAGCCGGCGTGGGGTGAGTAAGCGAGCCGGGTGGGGTGGGGGATGACGAGCTGAGTGGGCAGGCAGTGGCGGTGAGGCTTTATACTGCGGGGGGTGTGAGGAGGCGAGCGGCGAGTCGGTGGCTGGAGCGGGGAAAATCTCCCAGATTCAAAATCTGGGACTGTGTCCGTTGGTCCTTTTTGCTGCTTGTCTCTGGGCTGGGGGTTGTCCCAATTCTGCAAAGAGGGTGTTCCCAAAGGAAGGTGCTTGCTTCTAACCCCAAGGCCGTCAGTATGTCTGCTCTTCTCTAGTCAGCCCACTTGACAAGTTTGATTGTCCTTGGTCTGGTTCCCATCCCCTCTCCAAGGGTTGCAGCTGTCTGGAGGTGCCTGCCTTCCACGCCTTCCTCATTCACACCTCATTCATTCAACAGGGCAATTGAATACAAAGTGGGGGGAAGATCTTATTCTACTTCTAGCACAAAAACATTTTTCTGTTACCTTAATTATACTACCTTAGGGGGCCGCTATAACATATTACCAAGGTTCAATACAAAGTCATATAAAAGTTATACAAAAATGCGTAATGCAGAGATTTATCTACAACTGCATTGATTGACTGTTGTGTGCAGTAATATAGTGACCCCTGGGGGGCACAGAGGGGGGTGATGGTGGGGCCGAGGGGGGATGGGGCGAGTCCTATTCCTGTGATCTGGTCACCCTATGCGTGCTGTTTCTTTCCCCCTCTACAGGCTTCCACAACCCAGCGCTGGGGAAGGACGGGTTGTTTCCACGGGGTGGGCGGTGCGGGGCAGGGGTGTTTCCATGGGGCTGGGGGGTTTCGGCCCTCAGCTGTTTTCTTTGGAGTAATATGGACCTCACTGCTTTACGAGTTATGCAGGCCTGCCTTACAGTAAGTGCAGCATCTCAGAGATTGTGAGGAGGCAACTGCTGGCAAACTCTAACTTTAATGTAATGACAGTTGTACCCATTAAAGAAATGCAATTTGTCCTACAGGGTCCCATAGGTATGCTGCAGCCACTTGAGAGCAAAAGGACTTAGAAACCTGACAACGGGTAGGATTTTCCTGATCAAATCAGAAAAAAGAATGAGGAATACTTGTGGCACCTTAGAGACTAACAAATTTATTTGGGCATAAGATTTTGTGGGCTAAAACCCACTTCATCAGATGCATGGAGTAGAAAATACAGTAGGAAAATAGATAGATATACAGAGAACATGAAAAGATGTGTGTTGCCATACCAACTCTAATGAGAAAAATCAATTAAGGTGGGCTATTATCAGCAGGAGAGAAAAAAAACATTTGTAGTGATAATCAGGATGGCCCATTTCAAACAGTTGGCAAGAAGGTGTGAGCAACAGCAGGGGAAAAAATTAGCATGGGGAAATAGTTTTCGTTTGTGTAATGACCCAGCCACTCCCAGTCTTTATTCAAGCCCAATTTAATGGTGATCAGTTTGTAAATTAATTCCAGTTCTGCAGTTTCTCGTTGGAGTCTGTTTTTAAAGTTTTTTTATTGAAGAATTGCCACTTTTAGGTCTGTAATTGAGTGTTCAGGGAGACTGAAGCATTCTGCGACTGGTTTTTGAATGTTATACTTCTTGATGTGTGATTTATGTCCATTTATTCTTTTGCGTAGAGACTGTCCTGTTTGGCCAAGGTATGCAAAAGAATAAATGGACACAAATCGGATGTCAAAAAGTTTTCCTGCCAATATACCTGACTTGACTGAAAATGAATGTTTTAGTGGGGAAATGTCAATTCCGATGTAAAAGTTTGATTTTCTAGCAAGAAATGTTGAAAGGAAACTTTCATTTTGAATTGACATTTTGAAATTAAATTACTTTTCAACAAATTTGCATGTCAGCATTTCTGATTCAAAACTTTTTGGAATGTGGAACTGGAACGGAATGTCAGAATTTGCCACTAACAAACGTTCCAGACACCAGACAGCTGCGCCCTAGGCTTTCATTCTGTGGAGGTGGAGCCCAGCCGAATCAGCACAGGACTGTCAGCAGGCACGGCAGCTAGGAGACGCTAGCAGCAAAGGCCGTGCCAGGCCAGTCCTCCAGCAGCTAGTTCTGTTGGTCTCACCTCACCTGGGTGGACGGGCGAGGCAGTCATTCTCACCTGTGCTCTCTTCTAACCTTGAGCAGCTTCACTTGAGGGGATGCAACTGTGTCTCAAAACCTGGGCTCAGCCTCGATGCAGCTAGTAGAAAGGGACATTTTCCACAGATGCAGCTTAACATGAGTTAAAAGGCTCACACTGCACTATTAAGCCTCCTTTCTTCTTGGTGTGATGGGTTTTAGGCAGTATATAAATCGATGCTGTTTCCGAATCGGAATGGGACAGGATCTGAATGCCGGACCCCTGAGTAGAAACCCAGCTCCGGATACAAAGGTCAGCACCAAACACAGGCCTCGCTCTAGAGCAAGGTACAACAGAGTGGGCAGCTGCATTTCCTGGGCATGGCTACCAAACTGTCAGTGTCAGTTACACCCTTCTGCTCGTCTGCGGGAAAGGAGATTGGAATGTCCCACTTCATCAGCATAAAACTGACCACCAGGCTTGTTCCGCTGTCTCATCCCAAAGTGCATCTAGTCCTGCAGATCCTTCCGCCACACAACAAAACCTCACTCGCCCACCTTTCTGTGTCCTACATCACGCAATCCTGCCTTCCCCAGCTGGCTGCTGGAGACCAGCAACTCGGGGACATTATTCGTTATCAGAGAGAGCTCGGATTGCACTTGGAACATTCACGAAGGGTGAAAAGCACAAAATATAAAGTTAGCCGAAAGGATTCCTCTGGAGTGAAATTCTCACCCAGGTGGAGGAGCCAGCACGGGCTCAGGGCCCCACTGAAGTCCTAGTGAAACCCCATTTTGAAGGCTTATGTGGGTCTTCAGTGGTGCATAAGCTCTGTGCATGCCCTCTGCACAGGGTAACTGTCACCCACCGAGACAGAACAGAGCTGTGCCTGGAAGGACGGGTAAGAGGGCTGGCTTTCAGCACCCCCACTACTAAAAATCTTTGCACCATGGGGCAGGGGGGTCTGGTGGTGTAGTGAACCATTCCCAGCTTCTGGCAAACAGAGGCTAGGGACACCATCCCTTCCTATCCTGGCTAATAGCCACTGATGGACCTATCCTCCAGGAACTTATCTAGTTCTTTTACGAACCCTGTTACAGTCTTGGCCTGCACAACGTCCTCTGGCAAGGAGTTCCACAGGTTGACTCTGCATTGTGTGAAAAAAAATACTTCCTTTTGTTTTAAACCTGCTGCCTATTAATTTAATTTGGTGGCCCCTAGTTCTTGTGTTATCAGAAGGAGTAAATAACATCTCCTTATATACTTTCTCCACATCAGTCATGATTTTATAGACCTCTGTCATATCCCCCCTTAGTTGTCTCTTTTCCAAGCTGAAAAGTCTCTCCTCATATGGCAGGCGTTTCATGCCCCTAATCATTTTTATTGCCCTTTTCTGAACCTTTTCCAATTCCAATATATCTTTTTTGAGATGGGGCGACCACATCTGCACGCAGTATTCAAGGTGTGAGCATACAATGGATTTATGTAGAAGCAATATGATATTTTCTGTCTTATTATCTATCCCTTTCTTAATCATGCCCAACATTCTGTTTGCTTTTTTGACTGCCCCTGCACACTGAGTGGGTGTTCTCAGAGGACTATTCACGATGACTCCTAGATCGCTTTCTGGAGTGGTAACAGCTAATTTAGACCCCATCATTTTACACCTATGGTTGGGATTATATTTTCCAATGTGCATTACTTTGCATTTATCAACATCGAGTTTCATCTGCCATTTTGTTGCCCAGTCACCCAGTTTTGAGAGATCCTTTTGTAGCTATTCGTAGTATGCCTGGGACTTAACTATCCTGAGTAGTTTTCTACCATCTGCAAATTTTGCCACCTCACTGTTTACCCCTTTTCCCAGATCATTTATGAATATGTTGAATAGGACTAGTCCTAGAACAGACCCCTGAGGGACACCACTATTTACCTCTCTCCATTGTGAAAACTGACCACTTATTCCTACCCTTTGTTTCCTAACTTTTAACCAGTTACTGATCCAGGAGAGAACCTTCCCTCTTATCCCATGACTGCTTATTTTGCTTAAGAGCCTTTGATGAGGGACCTTGTCAAAGGCTTTTAAAAAATCTAAATAGACTATATTCACTGGATTTCCCGTTGTCCACATGCTTGCTGACCCCCTCAAAGAATTCTAGTAGATTGGTGAGGCATGATTTCCCTTTACAAAAACCATGTTGACACTTCCCCAGCAAATTATGTTCATTTATGTGTCTGACAATTTTGTTCTTTACTATAGTTTCAACCAGTTTGCCTGGTACTGAAATCAGGCTTACCCGCCTGTAATTGCTGGGATCACCTCTGGAGCCCTTTTTAAAAACTGTAATGGCATTACATTAACTATCCTCCAGTCATTTGATACAGAAGCTGATTTAAATGCTAGGTTACAAACTACAGTTAGTAGTCCTGCAATTTCATATTTGTGTTCATTCAGAACTCTTGGGTGATACCATCTGGTCCTGGTGACTTATTGCTGTTCAGTTTATCTATTACTATCAAAACCTCCACTAATGACACCTCAATCTGGGACAGTTCCTCAGATTTGTCACCTAAAAGGAATGGCTAAGGTTGTGGAATCTCCCTCACATCCTCAGCCATGGAGACTGATGAAAAGAATTCATTTAGTTTCTCCGCAATGGCCTTATCGTCCTTGAGTGCTCCTTTAGCATCTCGATCATCCCTCACTGGTTGTTTAGCAGGCTTCCTGCTTGTGATGTACTTAAAAAATGTTTTGCTATTACTTTTTGAGTCTTTAGCTAGCTGTTCTTCACATTCTTGTTTGCCCTTTCTAATAATATTTTTACACTTCATTTGCCAGAGTTTATGCTCCTTTCTATTTTCCTCATTAGGATTTAACTTCCACTTTTTAAAGGATGAGTTTTTGCCTCTCACTTTTTCTTTTACTTTGTTGTTTAGACATGGTGGGTCTTTTTTGGTTCTCTTACTATGTTTTTTAATTTTGGGTATACATTTAAGTTGAGCCTCTATTATGGTGTCTTTAAAAAGTTTCAATGCGGCTTGCAGGGATTTTACTTTTGGTGCTGTACCTTTTAATTTCTGTTTAACTAACCTCTTCATTTTTGTGTAGTTCCCCTTTCTGAAATTAAATGCTACAGTGTTGGGCCACTGGGGTGTTTTCCCCGCCACAGAGATGTTAAATTTAATTATATTATGGTCAGTATTACCATGCTAATCTTTGCACGAAAAAACTTTGCACAAATAAATAGCCCAACAAAAAACCCAAATATTTGGGGAGCTGAAAATAGAGTTTAAGGTGAAGTTCTGACCACAGGTACATGAGTCAACCACAGAAGTGTCCTGGCAATGAACTGACATACATAACAGTTATATGAGATACTTCTAAGAATAGTCTGCTTGCTTGCTTGCATCTATCTCTTTTCGTATAAATTTCTTATTTTCTTATGGGTTTAATTATTTGTTTTATTATAATAGGTTTATAGGTTAATATTAGAGTATATTTCAGCTGTAACACAACATCGTGTATGTTGAGCTAAGGCAAACTTAGCATGCATATGTTAGGGACCTTTCACCTATGATGGTGATGAGCTAAAGCATAAGGTCCATATATGGCTGAGACCTTTAACACAGAGGATGTGTTAAAGCAGGTTGGCATAGAGGCTTCCTAAACTTAACAGGTGACCCACAACTTGAAACTTGGAAAGAACCAAAATAATCAACCCCCACCCCAACCCCAACTAAATAATCCTAGCCAGGGCTTTGTCAAGCCGGGCATTAAAAACCTCTGAGGAAGGAGATTCCACAACCTCCCTAGGGAACCCATTCCAGTGCTTCACCACTCTCCTAGTGAAATAGTGTTTCCTAATATCCAACCTAAACCTCCCCCGCTGCAACTTGAGACCATTGCTCCTTGTTCTGTCATCTGCCACCACTGAGAACAGCCGAGCTCCATCCTCTTTGGAACCCCCCTTCAGGTAGTTGAAGGCTGCTGTCAAATCCCCCCCTCACTCTTCTGTTCTGCAAACTAAACAAGCCCAGTTCCCTCAGCCTCTCCTCGTAAGTCATGTGCCCCAGTCCCCTGATCATTTTTGTTGCCCTCCGCAAGACTCTGTCCAATTTGTCCACATCCTTTCTGTAGTGTGGGGCCCAAAACTGGACGCAGTACTCCAGATGAGGCCTCAACAGTGCCAAATAGAGGGGAATGATCATGTTCCTCGATCTGCTGGCAATGATCCTACTAATGCAGCCCAGTATGCCGTTGGCCTTCTTGGCAACAAGGGCACACTGCTGACTCATATCCAGCTTCTCATCCACTGTAATCCCTAGGTCCTTTCCTACAGAACTGCTGCTTAGCCAGTCAGTCCTCAGTCTGTAGCAATGCATGGGATTCTTCCGTCGTAAGTGCAGGACTCTGCACTTGTCCCTGTTGAACCTCATCAGATTCCTTTTGGCCCAATCTTCCAATTTGTCTAGGTCACTCTGAACCCTATCCCTACCCTCCAGCATATCTACCCCATGCTCCCCATCTTAGTGTCAACCACAAACTTGCTGAGGGTGCAATCCATCCATCATCCAGATCATTAATGAAGATGTTGAACAAAACAGGCCCCAGGACCGATCCCTGGGGCACTCCGATTGATACCAGCTGCCAGCTAGACATCGAGCCGTTGATCACTACACATTGACCCTGACAATCTAGCCAGGTTTCTATCCACCTTATAGTCCATTCATCCAATCCATTGTTTTTTAACTTGTTGGCACGAATACTATGGGAGACCGTATCAAAAGCTTTGATAAAGTCAAGGTATATCGCGTCCACTGCTTTCCCCATATCCACAGAGCCAGTGATCTCATCATAGAAGGCAATCAGGTTGGTCAGGCATGACTTGCCCTTGGTGAATCCATGTTGACTGTTCCTGATAAACCTTCCTCTCCTCAGAGTGCTTCAAAATGGTTTCCTTTAGGACCTGCTCCATGATTTTTCCGGTGACTGAGGTGAGGCTAATCGGTCTGTAGTTCCCCGGATTCTCCTTCTTCCCATTTTAAAATATGGGCACTATATTTGCCTTTTTCAAAACGTCCGGGACCTCCCCCAATCACCACGAATTTTCAAAGATAATGGCCAATGGCTCTGCAATCACAGCAGTCAACTCCTTCAGCACCCTTAGATGCATTTGATCTGGCCCCATGGACTTGTGCATGTCCGGCTTTTCTAAATAGTCCTTAACCTGTTCATTCACCACTGAGGGCTGTGCACATCCTCCCCATACTGTGCTGGGAGCTGACCTTATCTGTGAAGTCCAAGGGAAAAAAAGCATTGAGTACTTCAACTTTTTCCACATCATCTGTCACTAGTTTGCCTCCCCCATTCAGTAAGAGTCCCACACTTTCCCTGACCTTCCTCTTGTTGCTAACATATCTGTAGAAACCCTTCTTGTTACTCTTCACATCCCTTGTTAGGTGGAACTCCAGTTGTGTTTTCGCCTTCCTGATTACACCCCTGCATGCTTGAGCAATATTTTTATACTCCTCCCTAGTCATTTGTCCAAGTTTCTACTTCTTGTAAACTTTCTTTTTGTGTTTAAGCTCACCAAAGATTTCTCTGTTAAGCCACACTGGTTGCTTGCCATATTTTCTATTGTTTCTGCACATTGGGATGGTTTTTTCCTGTGCCCTCATTAAGTCTTCTTTAAAATACGGCCAGCTCTCCTGGACTCCTTTCCCCCAGGACAGAACCAGTTAGGACATATATAAGAAATGTGATACCTAAACACAAAAGGGCCATGGTAACGAATGGATGTGTGTGATAATAAGTTGAAATCACTGATACACTGACCTATAGGAAAGAGACACTCCAACATTAGTAAGGTGAGAAACTACAAATAAGGAAAAGGGGAAAAATCTTCTACTGAATATGCATTGAACATAATGGCGTATTATATTATAACGTAATGTATTATAAATGTGGCATCCCAGCCTAGGGGTGGTAGGAGACAGAGATGTAGCCGTTGAGAGGTGCCAGGATGATGGCCACTGATGATGATGGGGAAGGTAATGGTGATGAGGAAGCTGATGGATAACGTTTCAGGTTGTTCTACAGGAGATGGTGTGGGTATATGGATGTGCAGATGTGCGGTCTGTACTATCTCTGTCTTCCTTACTGAGTTGGGGTGTTTGTGACTGTGCTAAATGTAGGGTTCCCAACTATATAATAATTTGAATAATACTGGGCCTGATCTTGGGGCAAGAACCTGGCAACCCTCAAAGTGATAATTGGGGATTCTTAAGTAATCAATATAATTAACACATAATCTAAAGACTGGGCAACAACTATTAGCTGCCCATCTGGGAGTAGATTGCCCTCCCCAGTGTCCTGGTGCAGCAGCCTGCCTTGGAAAATGCCAGCAAGGAATTCCCTGTGACCTCTGCTTCTTCTCTATGTGCAGAAAGAGCAACAATCTCGTAGCTCATTGTTGAAGTCCACAATAAAGCAATTTCCTTTTGCAGTGGCTCACTGCCACCCTAGGCCTGTTGTATCTTTCAGGCAGAAAGAGTGGTTGCCAATGGCAGCGCATTTCAGTGACAAATGATTGTAGGAGAGGCTGCGGGCCGTGAGAATGGAGTGTACATTTTCAGTTTCCACAGGGCAGCTAGCCCCTGGAACTGCGGCTGCTCAGCTTTCAGACAACCTTAAGATTCAAACCCTGGGATACTGGGAACCGCAGAAGAGAGTGAATCGCTCAGAAGTGAAACCCAGCACAGGGGTTTATGTTCCCAGGTGGCTCGCTGGCCTCTCTCCCTCCTGCCACCCCCAGGGATATGGTGGGGAATGATTTCTTCATGCAGCAGTGACCAGAAAGTGATTTCACTCACATTATAAAGTCTGGTTACAGGTCTGACGAACGCATGCTATCATTACTGTGCAATAATAACAATAAGCCATGCAGCCAACTCACTGCCGAAGGTCCAGGCCGTTCTGAGCGGTGCCAGGTAACTAGCGTGACCAGCTGGCTACAACGAAGTAACAGCATCCTCTCACTCTCCAGTTTCTGAGAGCAGTGGTTCTCAGCCTTTTGGGGCTCAGTTTGCAAAGGATAAGGGCCCGCTGTGCTCCAGGAACAAGGCTGGGGGGGTTGGATCCTGCCCCGGGTGGGAGGCCTGCGGGCAAGGGTTGGGTTCTGCCCTGTGGGGATGGGATTCCCTGAGTGGGGTGGGCTTGAAGAGCCCACCCTGCACTCACTCCGCAGCAGCAGTTCTTGTGGTTCTAGTCCCATGAGTGGCACTTGGCTCCCCCCCTCCTCCCGGACACTGAGACCTCTGGGACTGCAGCATCGCTCAGGTTTGGCCCCGCACCTCCAGTGGGGCAGACTGGGCCAAATTTGTGCGAGTGGCCTTGTTACATGGTGCATGGGAGGGCAGCACCGCTCACTCACATTTGGCCCAGCCAGCCCATGATCACCATGACAACAGGGTGGCTGGGCCAACCCCGCGCTGTGCTGTGATGGCAGAGGTCACCGTGCCATGGGGAGGCGGGGAGCTGAACCCAGCCAGCCCCATGGGACTGGACCCGCCCCGCTATCCTCGGAACCATTCTGGCGACCCCCACCTGGGTTGCAACCCACAGGCTGAGAAACCCTGTTCTGTGGGGCACTGATAGGGGGTAAGTACACCCCATCACAGGCATCATAGCACTTGTGATGGCGCCTGTGTCAGAAAGCCACAAGGCCCCTCCACGACAGCAGCTTTGTGCAGGCTCCAGAGTGATCAGCCAGGCCCCCATAGGCTGTCTTGAAGCCTCCTGTGCGCAGGTACAGGGACTCCTCACTTAACGTCATCCCGGTTAACGCTGTGTCATTGCTACGTTGCTGATCAATTAGGGAACATGCTCGTTTAACGTTGTGCAATGCTCCCTTCTAACGCCGTTTGGCAGCCGCCTGCTTTGTCCCCTGCTTGCAGGAAGAGCAGCCCGTTGCAGCTGGCTGGTGGGGGCTTGGAACCAGGGTGGACCGGCAGCCCCCCTAGCAGCTCCCCACTCCCCTAAGTTCTCTGTGTGGCAGCCGCCCAGCAGGCTACCAATTGCCGGCAGTTCAGCTGTCCCTCCCCCCACTGCCATGTGCTGCTCCTGCCCTCTGCCTTGGAGCTGCTCCCGGGAGCCTCCTGCTTGCTGTGCGGGGGGAATAGGGGGAACTAATGTCAGGGTGTCCCCCTCCCCCCTGTTCCTGTACCCCGCTTACCCCTTCTCCATATAGATCAGGGTGGGAACAGGACAAGGCTCAGAATGGAGAGACCGGAGCTGCTGTCTCAACTTCCTGATTTTTTTAAAGGCAATGTACTTAGAGTAGGGTCAGCATACTTAAAGGGGCAATGCACATCTCTCTCTCTCTCTCTCTCCCACACACACAGGGTGTGTGTCTCTGTCTCTGTCTGCCATGCTGTCTCCCTTCCCTCCATTGTGCTGCCTTGTGAGTGTGAGGCTACATTAACAACAATGTGTTTACCTTTGAGGGCTCAGCAGAGTGCTAGTTCATCATTTAGCAGTAAGGCATTCCCTGGGAAATATCCCACCCTCTGACTTCACCACCTCAACCAAACTTCACAATCTCATTGCTGTGTACAGTATTAAATTGTTTGTTTAAAACTTATACTCTCTGTGTGTGTGTGTGTATATATATATATATATGTCCATGATATATATAATATAGTTTTTTGTCTGGGGAATTTTTTTTTCCTGGAACCTAACCTCCCTGATTTACATTAATTCTTATGGCGAAAATGGATTTGCTTAACATTGTTTTGCTTCAAGTCACATTTTTCAGGAGCAGAACTACAATGTTAAGCAAAGAGTTACTGTATTGGACTGACCACAACACACAAACACACACACACACAGGAAAATTGTTAACATGGTGCATGGATTGATGCCATGAAACTACGTGCAGTGGGTGAAAGTCCCCTCTTTGTACAGGTGTGGTGCACAGGTCATGGACTGGTCCTCTACACACTGGGGAGTTTCTATCTATAAGCATATTAATGAGAGCAAGAGTTGGTAGCAAGTATTGTACAAAAGCATTGTTTCTCTCGAAAGTCTGCAGGACAGCAAGATCTTACGTTGTGCTGGGAAGACAATTAGGGTTTCCATGCGTGGAACGGAGCTGCACAACGCCTATGCACTGACACTCGGCCCAGAGGTGAATCCGTCAATGTGAAACAACCGACACTCTGAAAAGTGGCTGGTGATCGGGGGGCTTGATTCTCAGAGGGGCTCTCAGCACTTTGTGGAAGTCAAGCCCCATTAAGGGGTCTCACTTTGAGCACCCAAAAATCACCAGTTACTTTGCAAAGTGCTGGCCTAAGACTCCATTGCACAAGGAGAATACAGTCCTTTTATTTGGCCAACCTGTGCTCAACATGGGACCAACGGTAGGGGGTCAAGGTGGGGTCAGCCATGCACTGACCTGTCCTCTGGTTCAGGGCAGGTTCTGTGGAGCAGCCTCAGCCACACAGATTTTAACTGGCCAGGTAATCTGGCATAATGGCCTCTTTGCACTGGCAAAGCAGAGCATTGGGTCCAAAGAGGGGCCAAGCATCTGGCCTTGTTCTCATAGCTGGAACGGTGATGTTCTACTCATACATCACACAGGTGTAAGTGACTATCCAAGGTACACTGGAGTATGAAGAGTTCCAGATATCTTTTGAATGTATTGCAAGATCACTAGCTTGTGCATCACTTAGGAACCTAAGGCCGGGCCTTCCACCTGATGGGAATCCATATTGGACAAAGATTTTCCTATCTGAATCTTTTTATATGCTCACAAGAAGCCATGCTATCTGTATAGCACCATGGTATCATATGTAATAAACCAGCTGAAAGCAAGAGATCAGGGATCATCTGCAGTGAATTTACTGCAGCCCAGTAAATTTGAAGCAGCCAGTTCCAAATCTGACATCATTTGCTCACCCACTTTATTTGATGCTTGAGAATTAAGTCCAAAGGTCACTTTTTTATAGATCTAGCTAAAGAATATTCATCAAATAATTTATATAATGGATTTCATTTTCTTTTTTCCAATACATTATTTCAATATTTCACCCATTATTTACCCAGCCTAGAGTTGGTACGATAATTTGTGAACGTTCATTGAATAATTTAATCAATTAATTTTGCAAATCACATACACTGGGCTTGTGGATTCTTCCATTCTTTGCCCAGCTCTGTTGTTTGCAAACCTTTGTACCAAGTTTCCTTGGGATCCTTATGGGAATTGAGCAAAATCTGGCAACTGGTAGCTTCACAATTGTGTTGTGCACCAGGCGAGAGAGGCCCTGTCACCTGCACAGAATTCCAGGGAAGGGACTGCTATTTTTTCAGTGCTTTGCTTTGCTGAAAGCATTGCTCCAGCTCTTCTCCGATGGCCAGAGGCACCCATGGATGCGTGAGGACACAAAGATTGTGGCCAGCTGCACATCAAAGAGATTACTGAGAACCAATGAGCATCTTACCCTGCTCTTTTGAGACTAGAGAAAAGAGCAGAAAGAACTGTCGAAACACCAACTCCAAGTCACAAGGACTCAGAACTCCCTCTGCACTCACCACACTTTTCTGCCCATGGGACTATATCTCTGTGGCATGTGCCCAAACTTTGTTTTGATGAAGGATACCACATGAACTACAAGGCCAGAACCTGTCTCTTGGAGACGAAGGAGGTTTATGTGGTAGGACTGCCTCATTTCAAACCAGTTCTACAGGCTGTGCAAAGCTTCGGTGCTCCTGGTAGGTGAGGAGGAATGTCTGACCAGCACTTACAGTCGCTGTAGTGAGCTATCGGCATGTTTCCTACCTATCCATGAGTGTGTACGCTGGGAATGATCTTCAGCAGTGAAAGGCCATTGCTAGTGACAGACTGATTTTGCTTCACATCATATCAAGGTATTAGTATGCACAGAAATGAGCACCCACAATGAAACTCCAGACAATGCCTTGGAGGAGGATGCTAAACCTTCCATGTCCGAGAGAGAAGATGGGAGAGTGAAGATATAAATGGAGATGGATGATGTTGTCAGGAATCAAGCCCTAGCAGAATCATATATGTTGGAGAAGGGAAGCCATGGCCCGAGGCATCCCAGTACTCATATGCAGGTTTTCAACCAGTTATTTCAAATGGTTAGGTAAGTTGCAAGTTGTTAGAATGACAGTAAATGTGTTTTAAAATTTAGCTACAGGTACCTGGGAAATGACACATCTTGATACCATAACAATGTAAGCAGGAATCAGCAATAAAGGGGAAAGTGTGTTGGGTGCCCGTGTGCTAGAACTGGCCAACGCAGTCATACTGACCATAGTGAATGTGCTTCTTTGCCGACTGGTGAAGAGGGATTTCTGGTTTACAATTATACATGGGGGTGGGGAAGACAGGACACCCTCATTTTAGAACTTGATGTCTCATGTAATGTTTTGGTTTAGAATACCATTTGTTTTGTCTCTGCTGGAAGGACCCAGGGCTTTTTGATTTCAATGTTTATTTCTTGATCTTCACATCCAGCTTTCCTGGGTTATGAAGAGACTAAAGATCCATTTTGTTAGTGTAAGGGCAATGAAAGTGTTCCCTACATCCTTCAAAAATCACTTTAAAATGTTCTGCACAGACAATTGGAGAATTCAGTGCCTGGGAGCTGAACCATTTGAGCAAACCATTTTATTATTGACCAAGGAGTTTGTATGGTGATAAATGCTAAAAACAACAACAAACACTCAGCTGTAATATACAACATACACATGAGAAAAAACAAAATGCAAAGCAGGGAACAACCTCTATATATACATACAACCTTAGCAAAAGTGACACCATCCCTTATTCCTACATGATCACCAATACAGACTAACGTTCACATGGACTGGAGAAGATATGATAACAGAATCACAGTGAATATTAACAAAAAACCCATGCATCATTCGGTGATGAACTCATCAGACTTATTATTGCATTCACAACTTGCTTTTTCCACAATGGCGAGCTCACTTAAACATATGTGAAAACACAATATCTCCAAACCAAGCAGTGATTTCTAATATTGTAAAATCTCTTTGCAATGCCATATATTAAAAACAACTGGCACTGCCTAGATATAGAATGAGATTATTTCTATTTAAGAGTCAATTGAACGGATTTGATAATGATTTAGCAAGTAGGCATTTCACTTGCTTCAGTGAGAATTCTGCATACCCAACAACACTTTTCATTCTCTGATACCAGCTTTGCCAGTAGAATACTTTTAAAATGTTCTCTGGTTGCATCCATTTCAGTTTGTTGGAGTGACACGTTCTCTAGTAGCACTGTGTATTCCTAGACCATAAATTGGAGTCAATTGGCCAAACACTCTACTGAAATAACTGAGTGAAAGTCCATAGAAGTCAATGGAGCTGTGGCCATTTACCCCAGCAAAGAATGTGGCTCCATATCTCCATGGTGATAGTCATACTGTTTCTAAACAAATTAAATTGCACATGGAAGCAGTGGTGCACTTCCCAAGACCCAAAGTACATGATAGCTGAAAATTAGTAAGGTCTCTATAATATTTTCTTTGGGTACTTCCACTGCAGTGAATTATTCAACAAGTATCTCTGTGCTGAAATAAAGTGAGAGAGACAGTGTCCCTCCAGGATATCACAGCTGCCTAAAGCCCTTCTGTATATATTCATTCCAGTGTAAATGCTTCTTTTTAATTTGCATAATACATATACCCTATATACATATAAACCTGGGTCTGTGCGAAGTTCCACTGTAGTTGTCTTGCTAAATAGATTGGACAAGGTTCTATTTAATATGCCAAAATCTTTTAGACTGTTTTGATTTCCTTCCAATAGTGAGCTGGTAATCCGATTAGTACCAATAGAAAATGCCAAGTAATTTTCAATAAGAATATACTAAGAAGAGAACAAACTTCTGAGATTAATGTTTAATGTGCTTAGATCCTTGACAATTTCAGTGTTTGCAAATAAGATGCTAAAATTCCAACTTTGTTGATGTTGAAAACTGGACTTAGGTCTTTTTAAATTTCTGAACACAACAGCTGCCCACAAGCAGCAGAGAACATCATATTAAGCTTCCAGTAATATTCAGAATTAAATGTTGAATAAAAAAAAGAACTTGAAAATTGAGAAACAATAATTGAAATAAAGTGTTTTAAAGAGGGCCTTTTTCATTACTGAAGGGAATTTCAGCTCGACTACTTAAACAACTGTAGCCTGAAACTCCTAAAATATCACAAAACTTATTTTTCAAGATCTATGGGTCCTGCACATGCCTATCACAACATGCTATGTACTCCATCCAGTGCACTAAATAACAACTCTGTGTTTGTGAAACCAGACAATCACTACGCTCTCAAATGAACTCACACAGGAAAATGATACAAGACAAAAACACCTGTCACCTGTGGGTGAACACTTTTCACCAAGTGATCACTCTATATCTGACCTTTCAGTCATCATCCTCATAGTATTCCCGGGGGGAATTCTGCGCCACTGCGCAATGCGGAATTTTGCAGCAATTAATGTTGGGCTTGCAGAATTTCCTCCCCTCACCCCCCGCTGCCAGAAATGGGCTGCAGAGATGTTGGCTGCCACTAGGGGCTGCTGGACCGGGCAGATCCCAGCTCGCAAATAGAAGACAAGGCCAGGGGAAGAGGGAGGGAACTGAAGAGTTCCCAGCAGCTG
The DNA here is from genome assembly GCA_033296515.1 of Macrochelys suwanniensis. Taxonomy (NCBI): domain Eukaryota; kingdom Metazoa; phylum Chordata; order Testudines; family Chelydridae; genus Macrochelys; species Macrochelys suwanniensis. The sequence goes on along the minus strand of CM065781.1, from coordinate 762,383 downwards.
CAGTTCCCAGCAAGCCCTGAAGGCAGGAGATGGCAGCGAGCAGGAAACTCCAGGCAAGCCTGTGACCCAGTACCAGGCTGTTTCTCCCTCTGGATTCCTGGGTTCTAGGAGGAAAGGATGTCTGTGTGTCTGGGCTTGGGGCCTCCACAGCTGGGCTCTGGAGGGGAGGGGTATGAGTGTATGGGCTGGGGGGCATAGCTGGGCTCTGGGAGAAACCGGATGTGAGTGTCTGGCCCCCCGGCTGGGCTCTGGTGGGGATGGGGCAGAGAAGCAGGAACTGGGTTGTCATAGTGGTTTCCTTAACTCTCTACTCCTTGTGTGTGTCCGTACTGATACAGACATACTTGCTGGCAGGTATTTTGAAAAAAAAAAACCAAAATAATTGAAACTGGCATGATTATATAGTATTAGTTTGACAAATAAAATTTGCAGAATTTTGCAAAATTTTAAAATACTGTGAGCAGAATTTTTAATTTTTTGGCTCCGAATTTCCCCAGGAGTACCTCAAAGAAAACCTGCACAACACTATCCAAATAGATCGAACTCCTTGAGTCTGTCACTATAAGGCAGGTTTTCTAATCCTTTCTTCATTGAAAGTCCCCAGTTTATGTATTCAAGGATCGTATTAACCATTCTGGTCACAGTGTTGCCCTGGGAGCGTATGTGCAGCTGATTATCCACCATGACCCCAAAACCTTTTTCAGAATCACTGCTTCCCAGAACAGAGTCCCCCATCCTATAAATATGACCCGCATTCTTTGTTCCTGGATGTATACATTTAGATGTATTAAAACACATATTGAGAACAGGCATTCGCAAGGCACCGTTGTAGCCGGCGTCACAAGATATTTATGTGCCAGATGTGCTAAAGATTCATATGTCCCTTCATGCTTCAACCACCATTCCAGGGGACATGTGTGCATGATGATAATGGGTTCTGCTCGATGACAATCCAAAACAGTGTGGACTGACGCATGTTCATTTTCATCATCTGAGTCAGATGCCACCAGCAGAAGGTTGATTTTCTTTTTTGGTGGTTTGAGTTCTGTAGTTTCCGCATCAGAGTGTTGCTTTTTGGAAAGACTTTTGAAAGCATGCTCCACACCTCGTCCTGCTCAAATTTTGGAAGGCATTTCAGATTCTTAAACCTTGGGTCGAGTGCTGTAGCTATCTTTAGAAATCTCACATTGGTACCTTTTTTGCATTTTGTGAAATCTGCAGTGAAAGTGTTCTTAAAATGAACAATGTGTGCTGGGTCATCATCCAAGACTGCTATAACATGAACTATATGGCAGAATGTGTGTAAAATAGAGCCGGAGACATACAATTCTCCCCCAAGGAGTTCAGTCACAAATTTAATTAACGCATTATTTTTTAATGAGCGTCATCAGCATGGAAGCATGTCCTCTGGAATGGTGGCTGAAGCATGAAGGGGCACACGAATGTTTAGCATATCTGGCATGTAAATACCTTGCAATGCCGGCTACAAAAATACCATTCAAATGCCTGTTCTCACTTTCTGGAGACATTTTAAATAAGAAGTGGGCAGCATTATCTCCTGTAAATGTAAACAAACTTGTTTGTCTTAGCGATTGTCTGAACGAGAAGTAGGACTGAGTGGACTTGTAGGCTCTGAAGTTTTACATTGTTTTGTCTGAGTGCAGTTATGTAACAAAAAATCTACATTTGTAAGTTGCACTTTCACGACAAAGAGATTGCACTCCAGTACTTGTATGAGGTGAATTGAAAAATACTATTTCTTTCATTTATCATTTTTACAGTGCAAATATTTGTAATAAAAATAATATACACTTTGAGTTCATTTACAACACAGAATACAATATATATGAAAATATAGAAAAACATGCAAAATATTTAATAAATGTCAATTGGTATTCTATTATTTAACAGTGTGATTAAAACTGCGATTAATCACAATTAATTTTTTCAGTTAAGCACATGAGTTAACTTTGATTAATCGACAGCCCTACTTTATATTTCATCAAAATGTTGTTCTGTACAAAGTCAAATGCTTTACAGAACATTTACAGAACACTTACCATTATCAACCTAACTTGTCATTTAATCAAAACAGACATTGAGTTAGTTCGACAGGATCTATTTCGTCCAGTCTTTTGGAACTTCCCCAGTGTTCCAAGATTAATTTAAAACCAACATAATGGTCCAGCAAGCTCCTCAGCCAACTCTTTTAAAACTCTTTGATGCAAGTTACCTGGGTCTTCTGATTTAAACATATCTAACTTTATGTTTAAGTAGATGCTGCTTAAAATCCTTCTGAGATACCAGTGGAAAGAAAAGAGCATTAGCATACAATATGACTACATCATCCATTTGTTTCTCCAGCTAGAGAACAGAAATATTTATTGAAAACTACTGCCTTTTCGGCATCATTCTTGATAATTCTACCTGTGATTGATTGCACTCACCTCTTGAGCACCCCCTTGCCATCCAGGTGTGGTGCTGCTGTTCTCTTTAGTTCCCAGAGCTGCCTGCAGGCTGTCAGCCTACCTCTGAGGTTCTTCCGTGGCTTGGCCCTCCAGCCATGACAAACACTCCAAAATCCCTCCCTCAAAATAGAAGCAGTTCTTTGCCCTTCATGGCCAATTGTAAACAAAATAGTTTCTTACCCTTCTGGGTTAAATGTGTTTTCAGAATTGAAGCAGCAGGGTTCCTTTTAAACGCCTGTAATTGGTTATGGCCCAGCCTGGTTCCTTTGGCTTTCATCTAGACGGCATGTCTCCTGACTGGTTCCCTTTCTACTGAGGTGGAGGCCACCCAGATTGTACAGCCCTCTCGCTCCATGGAAGGTGGACCAATATTCCACAAAACCAAAACCCTCCATGCTGCACCACTTACCTAGCCAGAAGTTCACTTCATCTTCTGCCTTCTGTCTTTCTGTGCGCTAGAGACAGGCAGGAGCTCAGAGAAGATCAGCTGGACATTCTTCTTCTTCAGCATGCTTCCAAGTTCCCTGTAGTGATATATTCTCTGTTAGCTATCCCATAACACAGCATCATTAGTGTCAATAAGAACCATCAACCATGGGTCCTTGTCCATCGACTTCAGAAGTCTATCCAGTCTTAGGGTATGTCTGTACTACCCACCGCATCGGCGGGCAGCGATCGATACAGCGGGGTTTGATTTATCGCATCTAGTCTAGCAGGCGCTTAATGCTTGAGTCAATTAGAGTTGGGCAGGAAACAGTTTTCCCAACCCTTGAATATTTAAATCTAGTCTAGATGCGATAAATTGACCCCCGAGCGCTCTCCCATTGACTCCTGTACCCCACCGCCGCAAGAGGCACAGGCAGAGTCAACAGGGGAGTGGCAGCAGTCAATTCATCACAGTGAAGATGCCGCGGTGAGTAGGTCTAAGTACGTTGACTTCAGCTACATTATTCACGTAGCTGAAGTTGCGTAATTTAGATGGATCCCCCTCCCCCACTCAGTATAGACCAGGCCTTAGAATAATTCAGGGGCATTTTTATTCTGACTTCAATGTGGCTGAACAAAAGGGCTGGAGAGCTCCCCTCCACTCAGATCCCCCAAGCAACCATCAACGGAGAGGAGAGGAGAGGTTAGAGCCCTTGCTTGCACCAGCCAGGAATGGGAAGACTCTACTCAATGAAGTTACAAGATGATGGCGTGGCATCTGGCAGTTGCTTTGTGATAGTTTCATCATAAACTTGCAGCAACAGATTCAATATGTGACTATGTTGTGATGTGGTGATGCAATGGCACAATGGAGATTTCTCCAGGCAGTATCAGGATATGGACATTGCTGAAGTTGATTTGCATTGTGGTAGCCCCTAGAGGCCCCATCAAGGGTCCCATAGTGCTCGGCATATCTGCACCGACCCGTAATGAAAAGACAGCAATTCCAGATAAGCAGTGGTCACTGCAATCTAGCTGGCTAACTGTTGCCAAGTATGTTGCCATGATGAATTTGTGCTCAAGGCCTTGCTCATTTGTTGTCTAAGGCCTTGCTCCTGCAAACACCCCCATACACATGCTCAAGTTTTTTTTCTGGGATAGGCTCACTAAACTATCATGAGCTTTAGAGCAGCTGAAGCTGGAGTTTAATGCTTGAGTCAATTAGAGTTGGGCAGGAAACATTTTCCCAACCCTTGAATATTTTTGAGAGTTCAAACAAAATTCCCCATCTCTAACTGAGATGAAAAGTTGAAATCTCAAAAATCTCAACAAACCAAAAAACAAAGCAAAACAAACAAAAATCTGTTCAGGTTAATCAAAGCTTTTGGTTGGATACTCTTGACCTTATTATTTTATTTTCTAATTTGTTAAAAAAATAACCTTTTCTTCTAATTAGCTTAACTTCCAAAGCAGAAAATCCGTTCAAATCTGGACCCTGAAATTTTTTTGTTTAAAAAAAGTCAAAGGAAATGTTGGGGAGGGAGGTAACATTTTATCAAATTGGGAGATTCATCGAATGCAAACCAGGAACATTCAAAATAGAAACTTAGCTTTTCTGGAGCTACAGTAAAGCCTGCATCATTCTTTTACCCCCCCCCCCCCCCCCACCATTCATCCCTTTTTCACGTGCCTTTGAGCTACCTGGGGCTTCCCAGGCCCTACGTCACAGAGTCAAAATACCGCACAGCATGTGCAATGAAAAAACGTTTCATTGAAAAGCTCTCGACCAGCTCTAGTGTCATGAGGCACTCCCTTACTGAAAGCCCAGCAAGTGCGTGAGTGTTTGGTGCAACAGAGCCCGAGTCCTTTTCCAGCTCTTCCTTAGTCTTCCTGACCATGAGATTAGAAAGCACAAGGTGAGGTCAGCACGAGCGGCTAAAAATACAGGCTTAACTTTTTGTTCCTTTCCCCCTTTTGATGTTCCATAATCCAGCGTCAAAAGTAACCCCGGCTGAGCTCTGAGGCTTACATCTCTAGCTTCAAAATGAGAGCTAGCCATATGATAAAAATGAGTGTAAAATGTTCCTGTTACCTAACCTGTTCATCATGGTTAACCAGGAGTTTGTAATAAATCTGTGTGATCTGCAGCTGATTGTACAGTACCAAGCAAAACAGAATATGAAACTTTTCAGGGTTTTTCACTGGAGGATAATAAATAGGCTCATTACAAAACTGCAGTTCAATCAAGTAGTGCGGAGGACTTCATAAATCACAAGAACGAAGCTCTCATACATCGTTAGAACACCAAGAATGAATTTACTTTTAATTATCCATCTCTTTCTTCAAATCCATTATTTTAATGCATCTTGAAAACATGTATTTTGGGGCAGCAAAGTATCAGCTAAACAGAAACACGCTGAGCTAAATGAATCCCTGCTGTAACTTCCATGTCTTCAGTAGTTTCACCAGGGAGTAATACGGCCCATCAGCACTGAAATTACCCCATCTGTAGAACTATTAGGAAATAAGTATCCTCTTTAAACCTCTGCGTGGCATTATTCTGACAGCAAGACAAACAAAAGCACAGGACAATAATCTCTGTGTTTGTAATGTGCGGGGAGGTTACGCCGGTCCCTGGATGTCTCTGCACTCCTAGCTCAGGGAGATGCACAAGGCCCTGGGAGGTAGGGGCCCAGGGGAGACTCAGAGTCCCGGTCGCTAGGCAACCAAGAGAGCGAGAGGAGAGGCACTATTCCAGCGATAGGGCCCAGTGGCTGGGGAGGGTGGCAGGTGTGCGGGTAGCCGCCAGCTGCCTGATAAGGGGAAACCAGTATGGGGGGGAGGATTGAGTTCAGATGGTGGACAGGAGAAAGCCTGGGAAAGTAGAGCTAGCCTGACCAAAAAGGAAGGTCCTCAGTGAGACACCCGCCCCCAGGAGTACTGGGGAGGGACTGGGGGTGGGGGGGTACATGCAGGGTCCCCCTGAGAACTGGCCTCTGGGTTCCTGGCAGCAACATCCCTCACCTTGGTCCTTTCCCTCGTCAAGGGAACTGCCCGTTTGTCGGATCGTGTGGGAGCCAAGCAGGCTCCTGAGATAAACCAGCACCAGGAGGTCAGAGCTGCTGCGGCTGCAAGGCCAGGCCACCCGCCTGCTGTGGGGAGTCTGAGCTCTGAGCTAGGCGTTCCTATCACCTTCCCCGGAGCCCTGCACCCCTTTGCGGTGAGCAGCCTGAGTCCTGTCTGAAGAGGACGCCTGCCGGCTGCGAATGCCAGCCCCGCCTGAGCTGCTGAGGGGTCCAGACTGACTGAGCTCTCCACCTGAGGGTCAGTCGTGGAGTTGTGAGTGCACCATCCGTTAGTTACTTGGGAGACCCCTTATTCCCTGCACTGTGTCCTCCAGAGAATGGACGGGGATTTCATTCCCTATGGTCTATTAAAGCTCTGGAGTGTCTTCCCATCTTATCCCATGTGTGAGTCTTTGGGGTTGAGTCTCTTATCACTGCTACAGGAGATATCGTTTACCAGATTAGTGAGGGCCCCTGCGGAGTACGCGTACCAGCGGGACATTTCAATCTTGCTGTATCAGACCATGGGACTGGAACCTTTGGGGAAATTCATGGCTATTACAGCGTGGGAAGGTACCGGTAACCCTGAGAGTATGGGTTTTCCCTGTTCTGTCATATGTACTTCCTGCTTAACACAATTACTCTGTTGATGATAGGCTGGGAGTTCATGTTACTCCTTGGGGATCTCCAACTGTTGGTACGTAAGTGGGGGTTACGCTGTGGTTAGAATTTCCCTTCCAAGCTGCCCTGGTGACCCTGCCAGGAAGGGGTGAGAGGGGTGGAGGCACTGCCATCTCTGGGATGAGAATAGGGACGTTACCCCCTGCGGAGCAGAAGGCGGGATCCAAAGGAACCCTGGTCTGTCCCGCAAAACCTGTGAGGAGATTAGTGTTAAAGGAGGTAAGCAGGTGACTAGGGCTACCACATATTAACTTACTGCACAGCTACAGCCAGGTAGAAAGAATTAGTTCAGATAAAGTTATAATTCACTCAAACTGCAAATTTGACTTTTTTGAGATTCAGAAAGATCTTCATAACTCTTTCATTCCTTCCTTCTTTCCTTTGCTTCCTGCCTCTCAACTTCCTTGCCCATGCCAGGCCCGAAGTGGGAGTCCACGATATCCTGACACTAGGTGAGAGTCTGCTCTTGTGCTAGTTCTAGCCTCGGTGGAATGTGAAGTCCCAGAAACCTTGTGAGAAAACAAAACAAAACCTAGCCTCAAAATATTTCCCACCTCATTTTGCAGGCCCAGGCGGCTTGGAGAGTTCAGATTTTGGGACTCTTCTCCCCACTCAACCAGACTCCGGGGTTACCCCTCATTATTTTATACCATTTAATGCAATGGGTAAAAATGTAATTCTGAAACTCAGAAGCAGCATTCAGATACTCCTAGTCGCTGGCCAGCTGGAAACAGTGCCAATGTATTCTCTCTGGTTTATCCTTCATCAAGACCAAGTCCTGGTCCCATTGAAATTGATGGTAAAATTCCAATAGGAGCAGGCAAACACATTTGCAGCAAAACCAGCCAAAAGAAACTTTGACTTTCTCACCCTGAAATTATATTGAATAATGAACCATGAAGCCACAGCATCTCTGCTGATGGAAGACTATCCATCACCCACATCAATCAGCCAGCTTTTCAGACCTTCCAGGAGAGAAAGTTATTTCTAGTAAAGTACAGCATCCAGAGTGGGTAATTAGTTAATTAAAAAACCCAGCACCCTGTGTCTCTCTGCAAAGGGTGTTAGAATACTTGAATGGGTAAGTGAAAATTAAAAAGCTGCTTGTCAAATGCAAAAAATTGAACTCCAAGCCCAGATTTATTAAGAGAAATCCATCTTTTACACTCTTACCCAGGTTTGACCTATTCTAAATTCTCCTGTGAATTTGGTAATATTTGTCCCTGTGAGGTGAGGATGGGGTGATTTATGTGTTGTGATTCCATACTAGGAACAAAGCCATTAACTCACTTCACCTGATTCCTAGGCTTTAAGTAAAAGGTGAGTTTATTAAATTTCTCTGCTGCCTACAATTCCCCATAATTTAGACTGGGCAAACTATCCAAAGAGGATAAGTTACTATTTACAGCCTTTTGTCTCTTTTTTGTTCCTGAGTTTTTCATAAACAGAATTCGGTGTGCATTAGGATGGGTGTGTTTGTTTGTTGGGTTTGATGTGCCCAGACTGTACTGCTCACAGTGTTTATTACTACCAGGGCTTTGAGCATGTGCTTTTTAATTCTGTGTAAATCAATTTCAGTGTCACTCTACAAACCCTCCCAGAGCCAGAATTCCTATGCACATATTGACAGGAATATGTGTGTGACTTTTGCCTTGTAAACAAAAATAGAAAACTAATGAAAAGAGTCAGAGCAGCTCCTGTAAGACAGGCTGCCTGGGACAGGAGCTCCCTGGCAGAACCTAGCACTGAATATACATTTTATTCAAGCAAATTGTAACAGTTGTGGACCCCTTTTGAGCCAGCCCTGTTTGGAGACAAGCCCTGCAGGCAGGTGCTGGGAATCATCTGCCCAGGCTGGAGAGCATCTCCTGATTGGGTTTGATGTTTCCCAGCCAGGGGATATAAAGGAGGGGCACGGCTTGCTGAGGTCTGTTGGGAACAGGAGGGGGGTGGGAGTCTAAGGTGCTGTGGCCGTAGGTGGGTGAGCAGGTGCTGTGACCGTCCTTAGACAGGGGGAAGGGCCAGCCCATTAAACTACAGGAAGCCAGAGGCTCCCATAATCTCAGCTGAGTGCAAAACTGTTGTTGATGTTTCACATTTTGGCACCTGTATGCTAGTGAATAAATAGGGCCCTGAGGCAAGAAACTAAACTGGGCCTGGCTGATGGTTTGGCCGAGGCAAGTCCACCAACCTCCACAAGTACTTGCTAATCCCCGTGACCATCCAGATCAGGCAATATTCAGCAGTATTGGGTTATGGGCTGTGGCTTGCGCAGCAAACTTTAGTCTTTGGGGACCGACTGATCTTGCTAGCTTGTAGCTCTCTGCTAGTTCATGAGCAGTCTTTTCCTGGTTTTTGTTAGTTGGAAGCTGACTGTACAGTGGGGACTGAGTTAGAGATCCTTGGTGAAAGGTTCCCAGTTAAAAAATATTTGAGAGGTTGCAATGGAGCCAGACTGCACCGTTAAAAGCTCCAGTCTACATGTTTTCATATCTCATTATAATTAACCACATCTTGAATGCAGCCTTTTGCTGAACTCTGCCCCCCTTTCGTTTGCTCAGCTGTTCACAAATTTTTTTGAAAATAAATATTTATAGATTTGTTTGGATGAAATAATCCACATTACTTCTTTGGGGGTGTGTCAAGCAATCTCTCATTACTTGTGTCTTACTGAGTAACAACTAATAGGCAGATTCCAAATCTAATACTATCAATCAGTCCATCCTTTCAAAGAATGCCCCAGAGCTACCAGTTGGCAACGCTAAAGCTCAGTGTTCCAGTTTGCTAAATTAGGATAGCGCTGTTTAATTAGGGATTTCAGGGAGGCCCTTTTCTTTCTAATTCTTCATCCACAAAGCTTTGCATTAACACAGCATCGCAGTGCTGTCATGAAAAGGAGAACACACTTCTTTTCTCCCGCCATCCCCAAAGAACATTGACTTTTATTGCACAGGGGAATGAAGAAAGCATACATGTGACTGAATAATATCATAGAGGACATGATATTTCGTCAGCAGTGTCGTATCAAAATAACAAACGGCCAGTGCTTGATTCTGTAGCTGTGGAACTGAGGTGGGCAGGAGGCTGAGTGGTATGGTGCAGGGGTTTAAAATGCATTCAGTTTCATGGCATGGGCTCCTGAGAGCTCACCTCTCTGAGGAGAAGAATTAAAGAGCTTGCCTGGCAGCCAGCCAGCTGGGTTTAAAGAACCGCTCTCAAGGTAGGTCTCAATGAGATCTGCCCTTGCCCAAGTGGAGATGAGGCCAACAACATGCCAAGCAGCTGACTCCCCAGTGGCGCTTCCCTTGTATCTCTTTTCCTTTGGGTGATTTTTGTTGCAACAAGATTCTGTTTACACTGATGTCTGGGGACTGCCGTGCAATTCTCACCCAGGGCACATGGGCGACAGAGACTGTGGTATTGGATCAGGCATCCTGTGCAAAGCAAACACTCCTTCTCAGAAATGTTGATGTAACCTCACCCCGAGGTGGGGATGAACTCTGATACATGGATTTGACAAGCGCATAGTGGGAAGGACAGAAGCTGCAGACTCCCTGTCCAGACAGAGCAGGGGAGGCTGTGAGGTTGATCAGGGAAAGGCAAAAAAGGGACTTGATTTCTAGAGAGGTAAAATCTTCTTTTCTCTATCGCTAAGCCAAGGGCAGCTGCCTGCCTGACTTCACAGATCAGTCACACGAGGTGTGCTGTCACTGCTATGCACACCAATTTGTTGGTTTGACTCCATTTTCTCCCTATCTTTAGCAAATCTTGTTTTCAAGGTGACTGCTCTTGTATGGGTAACTTGACGCAGGTGTCCCCAAAGTGGTGAGAATCTCTCTAAGAGAGGGGAGGCCGGGTAAGGAGTTCCTGGAGTCTGACCCCTCCATTCATAGTCTCAAGCAGACATGGCCTGTTCTCTCCCAATACTGTGCATCTCAAAGCCTGCAGCAGGCAGAGGAGAGAAACCCAAAGAGCAAGGAGGAGACAGGTCTGAGGGTGACAATGAGACAAGAACACATTTCTGACATAGTCTTGCAAAGCTCAGATATGTAACGTTTCCTGATAAGTTTTAGGCTTTCCCCCACATTTATGCAGGTCTGTGAGGCTGACTGAATAGCACCTCAGGCCAGATCTTCTGCTCCAGGTCAGCTCCTTTGCAAAAATTTAGGGATTCCAAGAGTCTGGAAAGCTGCTTAAGGAAGCAGCGGAGGCATTCCAGCATGGGGGAATCCCTCCCCAGACGTTCTGTTTTCAAAGCAGGAAATTCATTGAAACTGACACTGACCCGGGAACAGTTCTGGGTTCCACAAATTGGCATTTTCTGACCAAAAAAAAGTTCCATCAGAAAATTCCCAACCAGCTGTATTCCATACCCACTGTGCAAAGCTACAAGAAGCAAAGCAGTGGGAAACGGACCCTGGTATGCTAACTCTGATTGGTAAGAAGAAGGAATTTTCGTTTTCAGAAACAGTCACCAATAAATAGCTCAGGGAGAATCTGATTTTTTTTAGAAATGCCAGTTTTCCAAAGAAGCGACAAAGGGTCCTGTGGCACCTTATAGACTAACAGAGGTATTGGAGCATAAGCTTTCGTGGGTGCATGCCCACTTCATCGGATGCAAGCAGTGGAAATGTCCAGTTTTCCAAACAAAGCTGTTTTTCCTTTACTGAACCTAATGTTTCAATAGTTTTGAACTCGGCACTGATTAGAAAAATTCATCTCTGAAACATTAGCTTTTCAAGGGGGGGAGTAGCTTGCCCCTGGATTGTGGCAACTTCAAGCAGCCAGCCAAGGCAGCTTCACAGCAAACAAGCCAGTATCCTGAGAAATAGAACACGCTTTAGGCTTCTAAGGGGCTTAAGCAAGCAGCTTGTTTATATGTCGTTAACTTAAACTGGATAAAAGATAAATAGAAAAATAATGTGAAAAGCTTCTAAAGATTTGGTTTGCATTCACATGCACCCGGTGACATTTAATAGTGTTAAATATCGGATCCAGCTATTGGGAGCAACACAAACTGGAGCTGTCTTACTCTTACAGTGTGATGTGGAGCTGGTCATATGGCCCAATTATTTTCTTTTAATTAAAAAGTTTTTTCAAAAACATAAATGGTATTTCAGTGCCCAGTTCTCATTTCACCTGGGTCTCTTGACTCCCAGTTCAGTGCCTGTCCTCTCTTAGGCAGCACTGCCTTTCTATTCATCATTTTCTTGTTAAGCCAAGTCGCTGCCTTTACGCATGGAACATTCACTTTATGTAGTGTTTAACATATTCAATGAATATTGCACACTGTGATGGGTTGGGATCACAGAAACCACCTTGGTGCTGCCACCTGGTGTGCCAAGGCTACTTCTGCCCCTGCTTCCCTGCCCTTTCCAGCTTGGGACTCCCGAATCCTGTGTGTTTTGAGCCAGATCCACTGATCTGCTGCAAACGCAGACCCAGGTCTGAACCATGTCCCCTAACAACTGTAGGGCTCCTGGAAGCAGCTCAGGAACTGCTCTTGCCTTTGACACCAGGGTGCCCAACTCCCAATGAGGTTCAAACCCTGAATAAACCCGTTTTACCCTGTATAAAGCTTTGTTTGTTTGCCCTCCCCAGGTACCAACTCGTACTCCAGGTAACTTGATAAGTAAAAAGTGATTTTAATAAGGACAGAAAATAGGATTTAAGTGATTCCAAGTAGTGACAGACAGAACAAAGTGGATTACTAAGTAAAATAAAATAAAACACGCACATCTAGGACTAATTCAACTCAACACAGTAAAAACCTCACCAGTTTCAGTCTTTTCCTTTTACAGGCTGTAGAACTTCTAGCCTGGGTCCAGCAATTGCTCACCCCCCTATTGTCTTTGTCCTTTGTTCAGTCTCTCTCAGGTATGTCCTTGGGGAGTGGAGAGCCTCTCTCTTTAGCCAGCTGAAGACAACATGGAGGGGTCTTCTAAGGGTTTTTATAGCCTTTCCCCCACTCCCTGTCTAGCATCATCTTACCCTGGAGTTTTGGGATCACATGGGCAAGTCACATGTCCATGCACCCTAACCAGTCCAGCCAGTTGCATTCCTGACCAGTCCCAGATGTGGATTGGGGTCTGCACCTCCTATTGTCTGTGTAAGGGTTTCTTGATTGGTTTCTTTACATGCACATACCTTTCTCAAGACATGATCCTAGGTTCTTACAAAGGCTATGTACAAAAGCAGCAAATATAAAACCAATATTTATAACTCCAACTACAACAATGATACATGCATACAAACAGGAGGAATAGATTCAGTAGGTCATAACTTTCACAGAGATATGTTACATGGCACATGTAGCATAAAACATATTCCAGTTACATCATGTATACATTTATAAGCCTCTCCCCATAAAGCCTTATGGGGTACACCGTCACACACACATACTATGCAATGTAACATTCTGCTAGGAAACTTTCACTAATTCTTTGGGTTGCGTAGGAGGATTTATGTTTTTCTGCAATTGGCAAGCAGTGTGAGTGGCAAAAAAGGGGGCTGAATGTGGAGCAGAGATTCTGCAATAACTATTGTAACTTATCGATTCAGGGCAGATTTGAACATTGGCAAAAGTGAAGTTAGTGAAATTCCCAGGCCAGGCTGGCAAGTTCACAATTCAATCACCTGCAGGAGAAGAGTCTTCTCACCGCTGAGGTGGGTGTTTGGATAAGTAGTAGGTGGAGCCACCTCCACCACTGGGTTTTATTCAGAACCAACATCTAACACTGGGGAAATCCAAGACAAGACAAGGGCAGCTGAGATTAACTCTGTTCATCTGATCCCAAGAACTCATAAATAATGCAAACTGCTTCTTCCAATGATATGAGCTATCTCTATGGATAAATCTGTTTCCCAGGCCCCACAGGGTCTCATTTGTGCCTTCTTTATTACTGGAGAACGACACAAGTTCTTGTGAATTTACCTCCTGAGACCGGCATTGAGGCAGTCAGTTGTTTGTGGTGCTGCAGAAGCAGCACTGACAAAGCATCCCTGTTAATAAGGGCAGTCAGCTATAGAGCAAGCAGCATTCAGATATGGATACACTGCTCCATGACTAGAAACAGAAAAGCAAAAAACAAACAAACCAACATAAATCCAGGACCTGCAATATAGTGAACAAAAGACATCCAAATGTGCTTAGTTTGCTCCTGACACTGAAAGTTGGTCTGACTAGTTCCAAAAGTCAAGGGTGCTCTGACTCGAAGTGGCTGACGCTTTCTACCACTTCTTTAACTCGGGTTCTGTCCAAAAGTGAGACCAGATATTCTTGCACCTGGACAGCAAAATGACCCATGTATCCAGGCTTTGCTGCTGTGCCTGGACTTCTGAGTGGTTTGACTGATGAATTGTAGAGAGAGAAAAGTGAGCTGAGGTTGGCTGAGTGGACAGGAGTCTGAAGAGAGCCAAGAATATTGTTCTCTTCCCTTCCATGACACCAAATAATTTAACGTGCTCTCTGAACAGTCAGAGTCATGAATCAGTCACCACTTATTGCAAGCCTGCTAAGCCCACCATGAGCAGCGGGAGCTCTGAAGCCGGCAGCATTCATTCGGATTCATTTCTCCTGCAAGATTGTTCATTTTAGTCTGGCATGTTTTCTGCCTGTAAAACCCTGAATCTCATACGCCGGCTCAGAGATCCCCATGGTCTGGTGCTCAGCCGCTGCCTCTCCAAAGCCTGTGTTAGAAGGGTCACTGGTGAGGTAATGCAATGTATGTCAGAGCACTGTTGGCTGACACTCAGGATTTCCAGATCCATGACATTTTGATGTTTGGAACTTTGGTTTGTTCCTATTCAGGGGGCAGGAAGACCTGAGGGCCCCAGATTGAGGAGCCTGGAGCCCAGATTCGAAGAGCCCCAGCATGAGCCGGGGTTCTACTAGCTTCCAGACTTCCTGCCGGGGAGCTGCCCTAGAGCCAGGGGCCCTGAAAGCCTGCCAGGAAACCACCCTGCCTGTGACTCAATGATTAGCGGGCTGGAGCACATGGCTTATGAGGAGAGGCTGAGGGAACTGGGGTTATTTAGTCTGCAGAAGAGAAGAGTGAGGGGGGATTTGATAGCAGCCTTCAACTACCTGAAGGGGGGTTCCAAAGAGGATGGAGCTCGGCTGTTCTCAGTGGTACCAGATGATAGAACAAGGAGCAATGGTCTCAAGTTGCAGTGAAGGAAGTTTAGGGTGGATATTAGGAAACACTATTTCACTAGGAGGGTGGTGAAGCACTGGAATGGGTTACCTAGGGAGGTGGTGGAATCTCCATCCTTAGAGGTTTTTAAGGTCCAGCTTGACACAGCCCTGGCTGGGATGATTTAGTTGGGGATTGGTCCTGCTTTGAGCAGGGGGTTGGATTAGAACCTCCTGAGGTCCCTTCCAACCCTGAGATTCTATGATTCTAAGAGTTCATCAAACCCGAGATGTTTCTGAAACCAAGTGAGAACTCAAGGGCCTGCTGCCCATATATCATGGAGGGAGCAGAGCAGGGCCAGCTTGGGAGACTTGCCAAAGGATTACCTGAAGGGAATGCAATAGTTCGAATCCTCTTGATTTTTAGCGCTTGCTTGGTGCTCAGACTACTCTGTGAATTCAAACTAGCTCCAAGCCTGGGGTGCAGGTGGTGAAGTAACTGCTCGTTATGGCTTCAGTTCCTGTCTCGCACCTTTAAATGTCCCGGTCTCTGTCTGCACATGGCAGCTGCTGTTTCACAAGGCAGAGCCGATGCAGCGTATTACAGAGGAGCCGTATGGGGCCAGAGCCTGAACCCCTGCAGAGGACCCAAAGGCTGTAAACCTGCTTTAACATGGTTGAGGGAATTCCCAGCTGTGGTGCATCTCCACTGCTCTCCCTTCCAGCCCCCCCAGTCCTGTCAACTAGGGGTGTGAGAGCTCCCCACGGCAGAGAGGTAGGGGCCCCAGGGACTGGGGAGCACACGTGGCATACCCGGTCTCTGTTCTCTTCCCCCTTCTGAAGCGCAGTGAGTAATACACCAAAATAGCTAAGGCTGCAAGTGTGTGGGGCTGGGAGAGCAAAGAGCTCTGGGTAAGCCTTGGGGTGGCCAGACACTGCCTCTTTCCGGAGTCAAGCCCAGCAAAGGGCCGTGTTCAACACTGTGTCTCGGTCCCTCTGCCCCCTTTCTGCTGCTCCAGCAGCTTCCCCCAGGGGAGTGACTGAGAGAGACGAGGGGCTGGCAGAGATGGGGCCCCGGGGGACACTGCCAGCGAGGGAACGCTGCAGTGCTCCAGCTGGTCACGGGCCCGAGGGGGGCGTAATTCAAGGTTCGTTTGGAAACTGATCCTACCCTGTGGTTAGTTCGAGTCCCCGACCCTGCAATCAGACCCATGTGGATGATGGCTGACATCAGTGGGGCTCTGCCGGGGCACAGGGATCTGTCAGTGGTCTGGGGGCGAAAAGCAGGGAAAAGGCCCAGATTCTGAGCAGCCCCGGCATGCATGCTCAGTGGGGGAGAGACAGAAACTTTCTGCCCTCTCCATGCCACCCCTGTGGACAGGCTGGCCCAAATCCCACTGGGCAACATCGTCCCTGCTCCCCCTGTACGTGCCCGGGAGGGGCAAAATGATGGATGGACAGACAAACATCTTTCTTAAATTGTGGTGCTTAGAATAGGACACGGTACTCTAGCTAAGGCTTCACCAGTGCCTAGTAGAGCAGGACAGTTACCTCCCGTGTCTTACAGATGACACTCCTGTTAATACATCCAAGGATATTAGCCTCTTTATCAACTGCATCATATTGTTGACTCGTATTCAATTTGTGATCCACTATAACCCCCCAGTACTGCCACCTCGTCTGTTATTCCCCAGTTCGTAGATGTACATTGGATTTTTCCTTCCTAGTGAAGTGCTTTGCACTTGCAGATGAAGACAGAATAATGTTGAGATCATTTTTTACTTGAATTTCTGATATTAAATTATGGATATTGTCTGAAATTGCTTGGTGCGATTGCAGGAGAGTGCACTCTCCAACATGACAGCAAGACATAAGAACCTCTGCAGTTTCCATTCTCTCTCCTCTTCTCTAGGCCTCACCCTCATTCCTTTCTCCTGCTTTCCCCACCTCTCCACTTCCAACCCAAGAGGTCAGGTAGCCTCAAGGTTGGAGAAAAGGCTCCAGCCATTGCCCTGTGCCACACAGCCTCAATCAACAATGGGAAAATATCCGCCTGGTGCCAGGTGTTGCGAATTGCCGTGATTGGAATCCCCCTTTAATGACAGCTACCAAGAAAGGACAGCATGGGCAATGGGCCGGAGCCATTAATTAGTGTTCCCACCCATGGAGCACCGGTGCTTCACTCAGCTGAACTGCTGCAGCTGTGCAGGGCTTTGATCCAGCCTAGCAGTGTGAGCCTTCTCAGGTCGCTCTTATTGACAAGGAGGAATTTCACATAACTCCTGTGAACTAGTGTAAGCTCCCTCGGGCCAGCTCACATACACCCAGCAAACCCTCTGTGGGCTTTTCCCATTCCTAGTAGCCACACAAACTCCATCATGGACACACTTTTAACAGAGCTACCGGAGCAGCGTGCAGGGCTCTTCTCAGCCGCTCTCCAACAGGTCCCGGGAACGAAGATGGGGGTCAGAGGGATAGGGACCAAAACTCCCAGCCATCCGTCACTTCTGTTGTGCTGTAATGGAGGGTTAGGACTGAGTGTGTTGTTTTCCAGTGCACTGTGTTCTGCTTTGTCTCTGCACCACTTTGGCAGAGCTGGTAATGGAAGGGTTAGAGCTGAAGCCATATTGATTTCATGGAGTCTAAATAAATCATCGCAACGAAAGCAATTTCTGGATAGCAGGAAAAACCCCAAACAGATCCTGCACTTCTCCTGACAGTGTTTGCCCTGCAGAATACAGCATTCTGCTGCATAATAAAAGCCCATTTAATGATTTGTTAGCAAGGCCTGTAGGGACTTTCTTCAGGCTCACTTTAGAGTAATAATGAATCAGGAATGAAGCGAATTAGCGACGTTTATTTGCTGTGAGCTCAGACAGTGCCAGGTGTTCTGGAAGGGCTAGCAATTCAGTCCGTAATGTTGCATACTGAAGGGCCAGGGACAGTATTTCGTGGCAGCAGTAGGACATGTGATGGCTCTTCCTTCTGGGTACTTGTGCAGAGCCGATCGTGTTTGTGGAACACCCTGCACCGGATTCCGCTGGCTCTTATTGCTCTGCGATCCTCAGGAGCAATGGTGCATGAGCGGCCACAGAGTGTACAGGGCTGTTGTCATAAATACAACATTCTATGGAGAATTTGTCTCCCTGGTGTGTCAGACTGACAAAAAGTACTTCCCTAGGGAAGGTCGAACACCGTATGCACCTGGACTTTCAGAACAGACACACCAACAATAACAGAGATATTCGGAACGGTTAAAAGCAGATCACTTTGGCGACAAACCCTCTGGGCTCAGGGAAAGGCTTATGAGAGACATTGGAATGGAGTGACATGACCACTGGAAAGAGCTGATTGAAACAACAAACCTGTGCCATAATAGTGAAAAAAAAGCATGGACCTCATTCACAAGCTGAACCCTGGTGGAGAACAGCCAAAGCACACCCCTGCACCATGTCCCAACTAAGTTGCATCCCAGCTCCTCCTAAATGGTAAAACAGACCACACAGCGAAGAGCAGAAAGAAACAAGGGAAACAGGAACTTTGCTCACCCCTCAGAGGCAGCAAAGTCCATGACGAGCAACTCAACACTGAGGAGTGATAATACATATGAAAACCCTGAGATGTGGAAAGGCAACTGGACTTTATGGTCTATCTAATGAACTATTACTACACTTCAAAACAAGCATACAAAAGCTTGACTTCTTTAACTCTTGCATGGGGACAATGCAGACAATGCATAGGTTGTGGAGACAGGCCAAAGTGGTTGCACTGCTCAAATCACCCAAAGGACCGAACTCTGCGGAGAGTTGTCACACAGTATCCTTCCTCTGCTCAGCCTACATGCTACATGAATACATAGCAATTGGTAGAATAGCACCAGTAGTGGAAGGGCAGCTGCCTGATGACCGCGCTGGTTTCCACCCAGGGTGTTCATTCTGTGACTAAGTTGAAAACCTAACTCAGTTCAATGCACATGGCTTTGAACCCGCAAAATGACAGGGCGTGTGCTGATCTGTGGCTGCTTGCAACTCTGCGAACCATCATGCACTTCTTCTAATAGGCCACACATGGTGGTTTTAATTTAAACCAGAGATCAAGAAGTTTCAGTTACCAGGCTGTGTCAGCAGAGACAAGTAACCATTCTGCAGAGAAATACAATGAGACATCATGATACCGCTCTCCCCCTGCATCACTGTTAACCTTGGGAATGCATGCGTACAAGTGAGGGCAGCATTAGCCTTGTATCTTCAGTAAAACATATTCATATACCAGCAATAGCAGGTAGAGACTGAAAGAATGTTCTACTGCCTTTGAGATTCATTGACATGGCCAAAAGCCAGCTAATCATCCACCCCTACGCATGGAATAGGCTCCCTATTCTAGTCCTTCAAGCCACTAACCTCTCTTCGCTCAGATGCCCCCAAAGTCAAGGAAAGTGTAGGGCCCTTACTGAATGGGGGAGGCAACCTAGTGACAGAGGATGTGGAAAAAGCAAATGTACTCAATGCTTTTTTTGCCTCTGTCTTCACGAACAATGTCAGCTCCCAGACTACTGCACTGGACAGCACAGTATGGGGAGGAGGTGACCAGCCCTCTGTGGAGAAAGAAGTGGTTCAGGACTATTTAGAAAAGCTGGACGAGCACAAGTCAACTACCTGAAAGGGGTTCCAAAGAGGATGGATTTAGACCAGGGATCTCAAACTCAAATCACCACGAGGGCCACATGAGAACTAGTAAATTGGCCCGAGAGCCGCATCACTGAAACCTTTTCATACAATGATACAAAAGTATAGTCAAAAATGAAAAAAATGAAGAGTAATATAGTATTCTATTAAAAGTCAATGTATTAACTTTTTAAACACTGTAATGCAAAGAGGGGTTTTAATCAAATATAAACACTCAGTAATGTTTGGAGCATGGCTGCCAGTGGAGTTGGCTCCTATGGTGGGCCACAGGAAATAACTCCGCGGGCCGCGTGTTTGAGACCCCTGATCTAGACTGTTCTCAGTGGTGGCAGATAACAGAACAGGAGCAATGGTCTCAAGTTGCAGTGGGGGAGGTTTAGGTTGGATATTAGGAAAAACTTTTTCACTAGGAAGGTGGTGAAGCACTGGAATTGGTTAGCCAGGGAGGTGGTGGAATCTCCTTCCTTAGAGGTTTTTAAGGCCCGGCTTGACAAAGCCCTGGCTGGGATGATTTAGTTGGGGATTGGTCCTGCTTTGAACAGGGGGTTGGACTAGATACCTCCTGAGGTCCCTTCCAACCCTGAGATTCTATGACTCTATGATTCTATTCTAAAGACTCACCAATCCTGCAATTCCCACCAGAAATGATCAACAATAGGATGAATAATCATTTACATCTAGCTATTCGCTCCCGGTAACCTCTGCAGGTCAGAGATTGTCTGCAGATAGTTTCACACAGTGCCAAGTATTCTATTCTACTCTGTTCTAGCTAGATTCTTGTATTGTGCTCCTCACCATAGCACCTGAGTGCCTTCCAGATGTGCATGAAGCAATCTGACTAACATCTTTCACGTCTCTGCTCTCTCAGACCCCTGCCCCACAAGGGCAAAAAGTGTGTACAGGGGAGTGTCTTCTTTGGCACATTTTTATTATATTATTTTATTTTAAAGTATCTTGTTGGTGCTTTCCAAACAATAATCCTGATCTCTCTAAGCCACTATCTCCACCTGCAACACGATTGTCTAAGATCATCCCATTTCCATTAGAACGTTCTGAGGCTGGAAACTTTATGCCAGAGTGGCTTTTGGTTTTCATAGCCAAGGAGCTTCCCGGAGACCATCTCAAAGGCACATGGCCTCCCAAACCAGAGCAGAGAGGCCTTTCTTTCTTTTCCCATGTGAAACTCCACCCAGCAAAGTCTTTCCTTTTATCCAGATCTCCTTGTGAAGTTGATTGTTTAAAATGACCAGTTTCCCCAAACAAATGTTATGAATTTGTTTGGAACAGCGTGACATTTTTTCAGTGCTTTGACATTATTTATCTTCACCCTCGCCAGCCGTGCCACAAAGAATAAAGAAAGAAAGGGAGAGAAAGAGATGGGGCACTCTAGGGAAAGTGGTGTTTGATTTCATTCCATTGAATCTGGGCTTCTCTTAGATGTGCAGGTTCAGCTAAGAGCTACACTTTATGGCTTGTAGGAAAGTGTTCAGTGAGATTTTGATATTTTGAGAACATACAGCATTGTGCTACCTTACAATAGTTAAATAACCTGAATGTCAAGTTGCACCCAGTTATGACTGAAGTTTTACCACAATTAGCTGTTTTCCACCGTAGGGGAGAGAGAGAAAGTCAGAAGGACATTGAGTGTGAGTGAACAAACCTGCCTGTGAAACAGCCACACTGGCCTGGGAGCTGCTTAGAGCATTTCCAGACATATATCTTTGTTGAAGAAGGCCAAGCTGACTCAGTGACTAAGGGAAGCTTCAGAAGCTGATAGAAAAATCTACGTATGTGAGATTTAATTCAATAAATCTTGTGTCAATTGGTTGCTGATGCCAGCATGAGGTCTTGGCCTTTTGGTGACTATTGAAGATGTAAGTTATCCTGATTCATCAAAAGGGTGGAAAGGTAGCTGTGTTTCTGACATTCCCATTCCGGGCCGGGGCACCAGTTCATATAAATGAGAGACGAGTCAAACTTCCCCCAGATGACTGGCCCAACCCTAAAGTGAAGCTGTTAGCTAATGTTTTCTCTTATTTTTAATTTTCATATGGCCTGCCCAGCGTGGTTCCAGGCCAGGATCAGAATGAACATGCCAAAGCACAATGCTACCAAATGTTACAGTGGTCCCGGGGTTTTCCTCTGGAAGCAGTCGGATGGTAGGAATCCCATAATAAAGACGCCTGCTGTCACAATGCCAATCTCATCTTGCAGATCCAAATAGTTTGCTGATTTGGATGTGTGTCTGATAAGCCCATCAACACTTGGATAATTATTCAAATTAAAATGAACTTTTCAAATGCTTTGAGATTTACCCATCCCTCAGAGTGAAAGGTGAAAGCTAGCAGCTGAGCAGTGAGACAGGTCTATGGATTACTATGTGTAAACAATCTCATTTCAATTTTAAAAAAAATGGTGAAAAAAGTGGGAAATTAGTTGGTTCAGAAAAAAACACCCACCAGAAACAAACAAATAAACAAACAAAACCAAAAAACCACCCCAAGTAGCTGAACCCTTGTGGGAAGGAGACACTTATCAATGTGCTAAGATTGCACTGGAAACCCCCCCTGCAGCCAGTGTGAGCAATGGCTCTCATTGATGCTCTACAGAGCTGCACTCTCATGCATTTTCGCCTGGCAGTAAGTATGGAGATAGTAAGACAAAGATCTGGAAACACAAATCAAGCCTCTTCTCTCTGTCCCTATCTCACATCTTCTCCCATAGCGCACGCCGCGTCCCAGGGCCAGTGACATGCTGAAATTGAAAGTCTGCCGAGACCCATTCATCCAGCTTTTAGACTAGCTTGCCCTAAAATCAATAAATACGAATAAATGCACTTGTAGCCCACTAAGCTCTGACTACACAAGTACCCACTCAAATTCCAGAGGGGGCGGGGTCAGGCTGTTCCGAGAGTGGCACTCCCCCCTGTGGACAAGAGCACAGAAGATACCTCGGTAATTGGGGACAATGTACATGCCCGACCACGCGTTGCTCCAGATTGTTTTCAGTCTGAGCAGCTTTACTACATTGTGGTGCCCTTATTCCAAACAAACCCTTTACGTTTATAAGACGACACACTAAGGGTGAGCTAAGAGGCCTTATAAATCTCAATGCAATCTTCTCATTACAGGCCACACGTGAATATCCCCTCCCCGTCCCGAGCTGAACACGCAGGGAGCGCCCAGTTCTTTGCAGAGGCTGGTATCCTTCTCCTTGGGGCTATCTTCTCACTGAAGCTGGTAAAAGCAGGCCTGGGAGCATCAGCCCTCAGGGCGGAGACCCTCACCTGCCCTCTGGTGTGGCTCTCTCCCTCTGGGGCTGGCTGAACTAACTGAAGAGTTTGGTGCCTTTTTTCCCCACGTGGGAGTGGAATTGGCCCCACCTTTGGAGATAAGTTACTGAGCATGCTCCAAGTGTTCTCCCCCCCTCAACACCACACTAGTCCCAGACTAGCTGAAGCTAATGGAGCTGCTCCACTCTTCTGGAAAAAAGAACCGGACTCCCACTACTTCGAGGCGCAAGTGACAGAGGAATGGGCTAGACTCTAGTGAGCCAATGTCCTATTAACGGCATGTTGGGCCCAGAACGTAAATAATGACCCAAACTGTCCTGTGCCCCCTGTGCCTTGCTAATCAAATGCACCGTTCAGATGTGCCTCCCTGACTCCACAGAATCAATCCCAGCGTTGCGCTATGACGCAATGCACGGCTTCCTTTCCTTGGCCTTTCGTTGGTGATAGAAAGTCCCAGCAGCCGGAGCTCGCAACGATGGGGGTGACAGGGCATGAGTGGCTGGACTCTCCTGAGTGCCATGCAATGGAGAGTCTCATAGGCAGCTCCACTCCCAGTAAAAATTCACAGCATGGCTGCCCTTTGCATGACTGGGTGAGCACCGGCGCAGTGCAGTAGTGAAGGGTTAATGTTTAACTTGTCAGCATTAGACATCAAGGATAAACCCTGAAGTGAGTAGAGCCAGTTCACACCTCTTCATGCTGCCTGAACACCTGCACACGCATTTCACATGCTGAAGTTACCTTTCCAACCTTAAGGCTAGAGACTTATTTTTTAAATGAAAGCTTAGGTTAGGGTGGTAGGATTTGAGCCTCCAGAAAATGCAGGGGTTTGCTGAGCCAGCCCAGTTTGACTCTTGGAGATTCTATTGGCTACCTGGCTTCAGACACGGTGCCCCAAGTCTACCAGAAGATACGTGATTTGATGTGTTTCTGAAGATGGTGAAGTGATACAGTGCAATACGGTAGCATTTGATGCAATTAGACATTGCTACAAGATTCTAAAGTTCCATGTCACTTCATATCCAGGAGAAAGAATCTGGAATACTGTCCTTCATGAAGTAACACATCTGCTGTGCCTTGCTGCATGTGGTACTGAATGCTGCAACAGACAGAAAGTGGACCAGACAATGACATCCACCAGAAGGAAAGAAAACTTCAAAGAAAAATGTTTTGTATTGTTTAAATGTGTTTTATGTCATTAAAAACCTCAGGCCCAGGTTAAGATGTTCAGTTGTGCCATTCTAACTCTGAAGGACAGTTTTCAACAGGTCTTAGAGAGATTTCATTTAGAAATTGTTTTATAGGTTCCCTGTATGAATGGAACAACAGTCAACAAAATGAATGTTTCGGTCTTCACCGAGAAGTCTGAAGGAATGCCTAACATAGTGAATGCTAATGGGAAGGGGGAAGGTTTAGAAGATAAAATTAAAAAAGAACAAGTTAAAAATCACTTAGATAAGTTAGATGCCTGCAAGTCACCAGGACCTGATGAAATGCATCCTAGAATACTCAAGGAGCTAATAGAGGAGGTATCTGAGCCTCTAGCTATTATCTTTGGTAAATCATGGGAGACAGGAGAGATTCCAGAAGACTGGAAAAGGGCAAATCTAGTGCCCATCTATAAAAAGGGAAATAAAAACAACCCAGGAAACTACAGACCAGTTAGTTTAACTTCTGTGCCAGGGAAAATAATGGAGCAAGTAATTAAGGAAATCATCTGCAAACACTTGGAAGGTGGTAAGGTGATAGGGAATAACCAGTATGGATTTGTAAAGAACAGTCATGTCAGACCAATCTGATAGCTTTCTTTGATAGGATAACGAGTCTTGTGGATAAGGGAGAAGCAGTGGATGTGGTATACCTAGACTTTAGTAAGGCATTTGATACGGTCTCACATGATATTCTTATAAATAAACTAGGGAAATACAACTTAGATGGGGCTACTATAAGGTGGGTGCGCAACTGGCTGGATAACCGTACTCAGAGAGTAGTTATTAATGGTTCCCAATCCTGCTGGAAAGGTATAACGAGTGGGGTTCCGCAAGGGTCTGTTTTGGGACCGGCTCTGTTCAATATCTTCATCAACGACTTGGATATTGGCATAGAAAGTACGCTTATTAAGTTTGCAGATGATACCAAACTGGGAGGGATTGCAACTGCTTTGGACGATAGGGTCATAATTCAAAATGATCTGGACAAATTGGAGAAATGGTCAGAGGTAAACAGGATGAAGTTTAATAAGGACAAATGCAAAGTGCTCCACTTAGGTAGGAACAATCAGTTTCACACATAGAGAATGGGAGGAGACTGTCTAGGAAGGAATACGGCAGAAAGGGATCTAGGGGTTATAGTGGACCACAAGCTAAATATGAGTCAACAGTGTGATACTGTTGCAAAAAAAGCAAACTTGATTTTGGGCTGCATTAACAGGTGTGTGGTGAGCAAGACATGGGAAGTCATTCTTCCGCTCTACTCTGCGCTGGTTAGGCCTCAACTGGAGTATTGTGTCCAGTTCTGGGCACCGCATTTCAAGAAAGATGTGGAGAAATTGGAGAGGGTCCAGAGAAGAGCAACAAGAATGATTAAGGGTCTAGAGAACATGACCTATGAAGGAAGGCTGAAGGAATTGGGTTTGTTTAGTTTGGAAAAGAGAAGACTGAGAGGAGACATGATAGCGGTCTTCAGGTATCTAAAAGGGTGTCATAAGGAGGAGGGAGAAAACTTGTTCATCTTAGCCCCTAAGGACAGAACAAGAAACAATGTGCTTAAACTGCAGCAAGGGAGGTTTAGGTTGGACATTAGGAAAAAGTTCCTAACTGTCAGGGTGGTTAAACACTGGAATAAACTGCCCAGGGAAGTTGTGGAATCTCCATCTCTGGAGATATTTAAGAGTAGGTTAGATAAATGTCTATCAGGGATGATCTCGACAGTATTTGGTCCTGCCATGAGGGCAGGGGGCTGGACTCGATGACCTCTCGAGGTCCCTTCCAGCCCTAGAATCTATGAATCTATGAATCTATTAATGTAGTTGAAAGTGGAAGCTGGTTGAGCCTTCCTTGTTCTTATTTTTGTCACAGACCATGGCAGTCAATCTATAACCATGACGTACGCCGGGCAACTAGTGTGAATGGAAATGTGCTGGCCAGCCACTGACTGGTGTAAATAAATGTAGAAACCAAATCCAAATTCCATTCAGCTCTAATTCCTATTTGCTGTATAACAACAGTAATATGCGCTTGGATCACAATGAAATTGAATGTCTTTGTTTTCAACTCTTGGCCTGGCTCACCGCTGTCTTACTCCAGTTTTATAATGGCATAACTCCATTGAAAAGTCAGCATTAAACTACTGTAGAACAGTAGTGAATAAGGCCCCTTATTTTTGGCCATACATATTCCGGACCACAACATTTCCATTCATCTGTATGTGAACTTCGGGCACGCTATGTTGAGTTAGTTGCTAACACTGTTTGATACTGAGGCTGTGTCGTCTCTTTCACACTTTGCAGTTGCAATCCTCCATTGTGACCTTTCGAGAAGGCCTTTAGAAACTTGAAGAAATGAAGGAATAACTACTTTCCAGGAGCAATAATTACATTTTTCTTTTATAGTTTCCCCCCTAACCTTTAGAACGCTGCAGGTACATTCTCAGTGACACTCAGCCTAAATTCATATTTGCTCTGTCCATCTGCTTAAGCCCAGGTTTGTCCTGTCATTAATTGAATCACACACACAGAGTAGTGCTGGCCACCTGAAGCCTTCTGAGGCCTGCTGATCTATTGATCTGGCACTACAGCAGGAGGAAGGCTATTATAAGCACTGGGAGAGTCATATCTATGCACCCAGGCCTTTCTGCGCTCAACAGCTCATTTCTTTGTCTGGTGGCTTGAATTGAAATTGAAGAACATGAGCTGAATATTTCATGCTGTGATAGAATGTATAATTCATGATCAAACTCTTCAGAAAGGAACAGATAAGGAGCAGTGAAAGCTTTAAATGAAGTATTTTCTATAGTTAGCAGAGAGACTGCTGGAAGATCATTTTGCCCCCTTTCTCCTGGTATTATAAAGAGAATTAGAAAATAGCACACGATAGCAGTAAACACCAAAACATTCCAAGTGGATTTGGGAAATTCTTTTCACACGCAGTGTAGACAGATGCAATTAATTTTTTATACACGTTGCTCAGAAGGAACGCTGTTACTCCGATGTTTCACCCACACGTCACACCCTTCCTTGAAAACAAGATGTGTTGGCTTCAACCTGTAAACAGTTCCATACCTTGTTCATGTCTTCCTTTCTGTGCAAAGCCCAGTAAATCATAGGATTATGTAAGAGCAAAGCCCGCGCAGAAATAGGCTCTCCTCCATTGAAAGCTATGCCATCGTTCTACTCACCTGCACAGGACTGTGCTGTTCAGATGATAATATTCTATAGGGTGGGAAAGCATCCAAACTTCCCATTGCTTCCTAAGCTAGCGCACTGCACGGCATACCGCGTGGTGCAATGCTGCAGCACAGACGGAGGTGCATACAGATTATTCTCCATAGTCTCTCCATCTCCCAAGAAGGCCAAGTCTGCATCATCTCATTTACCATTTCTCTGGGGGTCAGTCTACATGGGGAAATCTTCCAGCAGAACGATAGGGCTGCAGGGGTGTGTGACACCTCCCCACGTGACCACTCCTATTCAGCAGGCAAAACGCCGTTTTCTGGGTTCGTTTATACAGTTTGCAGAGCGACACGGGAGTTGTACCAACACCAGCGTAAGTCAGGGTAGTTCTGCAGGAATATTTCCCTGTGTAGGCAAGTTCTTAATCATGTATCCCTGTTGAAAAGCAAAGCACCTCAGCCCCGTTAGGTCTGTCCCCCCCATGCACTCTATGGTCGTTATTGAACAGTAGTGCTGCAGAGGCACCTAGTTTACATGAATGGCTCCATGCATCGCCACAGGCACAGAGCGCAGGGGGACGCCCCGAGGAGAGAGCAGGCTGAGCGCTGGCCTGGTGGGGCTGAGAGCTCGGGGCAGGCTCCCCTGGGGCGGGATGGCTCCCACCTGCTCCTTGGCTGTAGGCCACCAGCTTTCTCTGAGCACTTCCAGGACAGAAGCAGGAATCAGACAAGTGCCTCTGGCTGACAGTGAATTCCCTGGCATCCCCCCACTGGGGCGGTGGGCATGGGGAAGGACCCTCACTTGGCTGTCGATGTGGCCGTGATGTTCTGCGGGGCCAGTGCTAGTCACGGCGCTCAGGGCGAGGAAGGACCAGACAATCACAAGCTGCTCGGTGTGGCCTCAGGCGTGGAACTGAACAATGGCGACCGCCTGGGTGAGGCCCAGACCTGCCTAGGGACAGGCTCCTCGTGCGGTCCTCGCTGTCTCTGCGCGGCAGGGCCCTCCCCACAGCAAGCGTCAGGATCTCAGCGGCTGTATTGGCTTCATCGCAGACAATAACGTCTGCCATGTTCCTGGGCTGACCCAGCTCCAGCCCATCCAGGAGCCGAGTTATCACCCACAAAGGCCAACCGCTGGCTTCCCACAGCTGCCAGTGTGTGTCTCCATTGAAATCCAGAGCCTGCAGCCAGACTGTGTGGTCACGTGACCAGCACTCTGGGCTGTGAGGCAGGAGACATGGCTTCTGCTTCTGCCTCTGCCACTGACCTGCAGGGTGACCTTGGGCAAGTCACCTTGCCTCTCTGTGCCTCAGTTTCCCTTCCCACGCTGGGTCTGTGTTGCCTATTTGGAGTAACAGCTCTTTGGGGCAGGGACAGTCTCTCCGTGTGCCTGTTGATCCCCTAGCACAAGGGGACTCCAGTCCTGGTTGAGCTTTTCTTGCTACTGCAATGCAAACCATTTACGAAGGACAAAACTCCTCCTCCAGGAGCCCTCTCCCCGCTCTCGATGGGGATGTGCAGTTTGCTTTTATTTCATTTTCAAGCAATGGCACCTCTAAGGTCCTTGTCTCTGGCTGCAGTTGGAGGAGGGACTGGAAGGCAGCTGTGCCCTTTGCCCCCACCCGCCCGGGCGAGTGCCCAAACCACCAGGCAATAGAGTCAGTCTCACTTGCTCTTCAAGGACGAAAGTGGAGATATTGAGTGAGCCCGACTCCAGAATCCCCCATAGCCCAGTGCTCAGGGCACTTGTGTAGGAGGTGGGAGACTCGGTTCACAGCCCTACTTGGACTCAGGTCTAGTGAGGACTTGATCCTGGATCTCCTACATCCCTGTGCCTGGTGAGTGCGCTGACCATGGGGCTAGCGGGTACAAAGGGGTGCCACCATCACTCGTTTTGCAGAGAAAATGGAAAATCTTTTTCTGTTCAACCAGCAAACTGAAAAATCAATTGTTTGAATAGCTCTACTGGGAACAAAAGAACAGAAATCCTGGCAACGCGAGCTGCTGTTACACAATTTCTGGCCTTATGGGGAGCAGAAATTACCAGAAACCTCTGAAAAAAAAATTCTGTTTCATAAGACGCCCGGGCAACTTACGCAACTCGAAGTTATTCAGAAAGTTACTGTCAACTTCAAAGCAGAGGGGCGGCTGCCCAAACTTCAGCGAGGTTCATCGAAATTTTGCACTGCTATTTGTTCCAGAAGTGGGTCATAATGTGTAAACACAGACCCACAGCTCCCAGTTTGTGTGAAGTCAGGACCGACTCAGGCTGCTGTCTTGTCTGGATAATGCTACAACAGTGTAACTCGGCTGGAGAGGGTTTGTGTCTCACTGAAACATCCTCAGCCGGAGAGCTGGGTATTGCTCATTAGCATTTCATGTTCTCCCTGCTCAGCCTTAAGTGGGAAGGGTGAGCTAAGGACAGAACATCAGCTACAACTCCTGCTCCCCCAGCCTCCCGCTGCTTTGTTCAGAACTTTCTTTGTAGCAATTCACATTCTTAACTATGTATTTTCCCTCTCTCGTCTCGAGGTCCCAAGAGGCTGCTTTGGGCAGATCCTGGGGCTTGTCTCGACTAGGGAAGTAGGAGGGGACAGCGCTGCAGTTACAATGGGGCGGGCGACCCCCCCAGCATAGACACCCCGACGCCAGGGCAGTTGCACCTGTGTAGCTAGATCCGTGCTCCCCATCTCCTGGCCGGATGGCTGCGGGTGTCTCTATCTGAACTCCGTGCACCCCTCTGATCTGCAGGGGCCACGGTTCCCATACCGAGTTCACCTCCCGAGCAGGCCAGACAGAGGAGAGCAGCTGGAGGCAGTGATTTCCCTACACCCCCCCCCTGAATTTTCCCAACACCCCCACCAGTTTTGTGAACTAGTTACATGCAGTGTTGCCAATTTAGTGATTGTTTGGGAATTTGAATTTAAATTGAAACATTAATACACACTTTAAAAGCATATAATGTATATGATAAAATATGTGTATCTGAAAATGTATAACAGATTTGAAAAGTATGAACACAGACTAGCTTCCTTATACAGCTTTTGTTTTTTGTGACTGTCAGTGCATTCATTTCGGTGATGTTGGCCAACCTAATAATTTAAAATGATGATTTGTAAGCAAAGTCTAAATGAGCTCTCCGATAGCTAGTGATGAGCTGGGAACTGGGGGGAAAGGCTTCAGGGCCAGATTGTATTTACATTCACACCTAATCTACCTAGGTATCCAGCAAACAGAGCTGTGTTGCCCAAGTGATAGATTTTGGCTGGGGTTGGGTTACAAATCACTTGAAAGCTTGAATGGGGGTAATGAAATGTTGTTGTTTTTATTGCACGAGTAAAGGGCAGTAGAACTGTCCTTAGCCTGTGCTGATTGAGGGCATCAAGAGAGAGGGTGGGGACAGGTGTTTTGCTTTATGGTCTGCCTGAGTCACAAGTACTATTTGACCTGTGCCTCTCCACTGTTTAAAAACAGAGCTGATTAGGCTTCACAGAGAGACTTTTGGTTTGTTAAGTGACCACTAGAGCGGAAATCTCTGATAATCAGGTCTAAGTGCTTAGACCTGCTGTGGGACAGTGTTTCTATGGAAGAGATGCCCCAGTCTGCACTAGCACCAAGGTTTCCCCCACCCCGAAGATCTGAAATCATTGAGAGTCGGGTGGAACCGTGAGAGACCGACTCACAGAGGTCACAGTTGCAGGTGGCAGCAGAAGGTGACAGTGTAGGGTTATTGGGGCAGACCAATAGAGTGAACGGTGGCATGACAAACTACAGCGGCCAGGAGCATTGGACTTAGGGTGACCAGATGTCCCGATTTTATAGGGACAGTCCCGATTTTGGGGTCTCTTTCTTATATAGGCTTCTATTTCTCCCCACCCCCGTCCCGATTTTTCACACTTGCTTTCTGATCACCCTAATTGGACTATGTTTTAGTGACCTTTCTCCAGAAGCTATATTTGTGACTGGGAAAGTTATATAAATATATGTTTCCTAGTAGGCCAAGATTTTAAAAATGCATTATTTGCCAAGATCATTATCTCACATCATCGCTATCTCAAGAGGTCATTATCTTGGGGAGTTTCTGTACTAAACTTCTTTATTATTATAATTTTTTATGTAAAAATGGCTATATTGGGTCAGATCAATGGTCCATCTATCCCAGTATCCTGTCTTCCGACAGTGACTGTTCCAGGTGCTTCAGAGGGAATGAACAGAACAGGGAACCATTGATTGATCCATCCCCTGTCATCCACTCCCAGCTTCTGGTCAACAGAGGCTAGGGACATTCAGATCATGATGTTGCATCCCTGCCCATCCTGGCTAACAGCCATTGATGGACCAACCTTCCATGAACTTATCTAGTTCTTTTTTGAACCCTGTTATAATTTTGGCCTTCACAACATCCCTGGCAAAAAGTTCCACGGGTGACTGCGTTGTGTGAAGAAATACTTCCTTTAAAACTTTGTTTTAAACTTACTGCCTATTAATTTCATTGGGTGACCCCTGGTTCTTTTGTTAAGTGAAGGGATAAATAACACTTCCTTATTCATTTTCTCCGCACCAATCAAGATTTTATAAGACTCTATCATATCCACTCTTAGTGATCTTTTTTCGAAGCTGAAAAGGCCCAGTCTTCTCTCTTCATATGGAATCTGCTCCATACCCCTAATCATTTTTGTTGCCCGTCTCTGTACCTTTTTCAATTCCAAGATATCTTTTTTGAGATGGTGTGACCAGAACGACACACAGTATTTAAGATGTGGGCATGTCATGGATTTATATTGCAAAAGTGGAGGAGCTTGGTTTGCCACACTGATCAGCTAAGCCAATACTGACAACCTATATGGCTGCAAAACACCATTCTTCTGGACTGCATCAACATGCAGAAAGCCTTATAAGCCAGTCACTGTCGAAGCCAATTTTAGAAGAACTTAATGAGGCCATTAAGAATGCTGGAGACACAACTCAGTTTATGTGAACCAACATGGCTATTGCATCATACTTTCTATTTAAGCAAGAGATACCACACACTACAAACTAGAGGCCTATGTTAAGTGCATTGTCACTTGTTAATCCTGAAGTTGGACACTGGTTCTGAACAAGACTGGCAAATGCTCACTATCTTTCTGCAAAAAAACTCAGCTGACTCTCTTGAAACATGTGGTGCAACAGTGAAAGACTCAGGAGTTGAAAAAGTGAAGAATTCTCTCACTATATTCAAAATATGTGCATACATGGCTGACAAATGCACCAATGCAAATAGGCATCAAGTATTAAGTCATTACGTATGTTATCTTGATGTCCGTGGTAGGCCAGTAGATGCATTCTAGATGTTCAGTTATAGAAGACACATCAGCTGCATCTGTGACATCTTAGAAGAGTTAAATGCTTGTAAACTGAACCCCAAACAGATGGCTGCTTGTGCATTTGATGGAACTACAAACTTCTCTGGAAGACATAGTGGATTACAAGCTTTGCTCAGAGAAAAGTGCAACCCTAATCTCTCCTGTACACACTGTAGAGGCCATCTACTCCTAGCACTAGTACAAGCTGCAGAATCTTCAAAAGACATTAAAAAGCCACAAATTTAATGGGTTTTTTTATACTCTTTTTTTCAGCAAGAGTCCAAAAGGACTGAACATTTTGGAAACAAATAGAAGATACACTGGGATTGAAGTTCAAATGGGTCCAACCTGGGAAAACCTGTTGGCTTTCTCATGAGTAATTCTTGGCAGTTGTCTTAAAATTACTGCAACCGTTATTACTGGCTTTAGAAAGTATCCACCAAGATAGGACAGATCTAAGTAGTGGACTACTTTTGTTACTAAGTTAAGAGAAGACTATCGCCATTCTCTCTCTTGTAAGTCTACTGTTGAAACCACTTGGGTCATTAAACAATGTAATCCAGGCATCTGCTACAACAGTAGTAGATCTTTGTCCAGAAATAGAAGCTATCCTTGGATCAGTCAGAGATATCCATTGAAAATGTACTGAAAGAAGCAAAGACTTCAGTCCAGAAGTTGACTAATGAAGGTACTTATATTGACTCCATAAGTGAAGAGGACAAGAAGTGTGTGTTAAGCCACCTGAAAAAGTACAAAGACTTGATTCTTACAAATCTACAGTAGAGATTTCTGGATTCTATTCAGGTCAGCCCGTGTGGGGCTGGCCTGGTCCAAGCCATTCGCCCTTAATAATATATGGAGATATGCCTATCTCATAGAACTGGAAGGACCTTAAAGGTCATCAAGTCCAGTCCCCTGCCTTCACTAGCAGCACCAAGTACTGTCCCCTGACAGATTTTTGCCCCAGATCCCACTGAGCTATCCCTCCCCCACTTCTGCTCAGGGCTGGCATTGCTGCTCTCCCGCCTCCACCCGCATGTTCCTCCGTGCCCCACTAGGGACCGCACCCCACTTTTTTGACAAAACTGGGCATTTGTCCCATTTGCTCTTGCCAAATGCCAGGTTTGCCAAAAAAGTCGGGATGGCCAGGACAGGGCTTAAAAAACGTGCTGTCCCAGCCAAAATGGGACATATGGTCACCCTACAAAGCTTCATGAATACAATCACTTGGCTTCCTTGTCACTACCATCGGGGCAGAGCAGAGGTTGTGGAGAAGATATCTCCTGCGTTTAAACTCAGGATTCAACCAACCTCCAGATCCGTGAGAATTCTGCCACGTTCCTCTGGAGAAAGTCTCAAAGGAGTCAGTTTACTTTGGGAAAATTGGAAATATGCCAATCAGAATTTGTGCTCTGGCCCCTCTCCTGCCCCAAAGCACACAGGGCCGGAGCCATGCTCACATTCTTAAATACTCGGTAAACCCTGACTCTTGTGTGGCTTAAGGAAAGGGCATTGTTTGGAGGATTTTTGTTATTAGAAAAGAGCCAATTTGTCCACTAGTGTCCTTATTTCTAGCGGCGTGAGAAGCAAGTTAATGCTGCACTCCATTCAGTCTCTCAGAAAATAATTACAGCTCTCTGACAACCCAGCATTAGTCAATTGCTTTTTTCCTCGGGGCTTTCTTTGGAGAAATCTGTACCCAAAAAATATCAACAAGGTTGTCATAGACAGTTAATCATTCCTGTAAAACATGATCAAGGTTTTAAAAAGGGAAGGGGTTTAGATCATTTGGCTTTGATTGTGCTACCATGGTAACAGACGTGTACAGCATACTGTAAATAGCAAATTTCAGGGCAGCCTCTGTCAATGCACAAAATAAGGGAGAGCATCCGTGAGGAGTTCGCTGACTAGGGTGAATTTATCTAAGCTACTAAACAGGGAACTATGTGAAACTTGAAAGCAAAACCTTTGAAATGGGGTTTGTATCCCCTCCCACAAAGTCATTTCGATGGGTGACATTTCTTATTGTGACAGGATCCCCAGGGTACAACCTGGAAATGGGGTGCTGCTGTGCCCCCTTAACTCTCCAGCCTGGGCTGTCTCCCACAATGCTTTGCTAGTGACCAGCAGCAACCCCCTCCAGGTGCTGTGATCACTCAGCACAACTGCATGTGGAGCCCCTCACCCAGCTAGAGTGCATGAATGCTTCCAGAGCCACTCATGAAAAACACAGAGAAAGGCACCAGTCAATTTCCCCCCAGCCTTGCACCCCAGAGCTGTACCGTCCTGCCCTGGTCAGAAGGCTGGCCACTGTACGTTTATTACCCAGTTCGCCCCTCCCTCAATTGGAGAGGACACGCACCAGCCTTTGTAAACTGAGCTGAGATTTCCCAAATACTTCAACCAAAACACCCCGTTTTAGGTAAAATAGAAAACAGTTTTATTAACCACAGAGAGGTAGATTTTAAGTGATTATCAGTGGTAGGCATAAAAAGGTCAGAAGAAAATAAAAGAAAAACGCACAATCTAAATCTTAAACCTTATTACACTAGGCAGTATTTAGATCAAGTAATTTTCTCACCCCATTGTTACAGATCTTAATACACAGACTTCTCCCTGAAACCTGGACCAGTCTCCTCAGTTGAAGTCTTTGTCTTCTCAGTGTTCTTGTTGCTTCCAGTGTAGGTGGGGGAGAAGAAAGGCAAAGGCAGGCTGCCAGTGTCCCTGGTTTTATATCCTCAGTCCATGTGCCTAGAAGACACTGGCCCAGACTTGTCCTGGAGGCTTGGCTGAGTTGAGCAATCCCTTTGGTGTGGTATTGTGCAATTTTGAGTCATAGAGCGGAGCAGTCCCCAGTGTGTGGTGCTTGGGTAGCCCTCATTGAATTATAAATCCCTTGATTACAATGCCCTCGCTGATTAACAGTCATTGAACAGCCTCCTGGGCGGGGGTACTTTGTATGTACGAGCAAATTTACAGCATATTTCAGTAACAACCATACAGCAAAGTCCCCTAACTTGATACACACCAACAATATGCACATTTGAACAGAACAACAGCTTTCAGCAGATCATGACCTTTCATATGATATCTTACATGGCCTGCTTTGAATGAAATATATGATAATGATGTGACAGTGATGAATATGGGGGTTTCAGGGTGCTGCTTTGAGGTACAGAGTTCTACACATCCCCCCTAAGTTCACTGCAACAGGGTTAGTCACTGACTAACTTGAAGGCAGTGTATGTTATGGTCCTTTCAAGTTTTAACAACATAATTTCCAATTGTTGCTAGAAAGCTTCTCATACTTTTGCATCACTGTTAACATTTCTGCTTTCCTAACTGGTGTTAACTCAATGTAGAAGTGCAGTCAGGAAAATAACTGAAATACTTTCCTCAGGGACTGTATTCTCTAAATGGACAACTGACCTAATTCTCAATTACTGAGGGACAATCTCCACTCATTCATATATTTTGCTTTCCGCAACCAAATCTCTGTACAACTTTTCATGAGTGATGTACCCGAGTATTCAGATTCTAATATCTAAACTGTATTGTTAGGTGTGTCTACTCACCTAAATTTGGGTTATTGCTGATTATGTACTCTATGTATCATATGACTTTTAAAAACTAACTTTATATTTGTGGATAATCTCAGCACTATACCCAGATGTACAGACAGTCTTTTCCCAACCTATGTATTATATACTTTTTTTAACGTTAGCTTTATTAAAGATTTCCAGTGTGTAGGTACCTTGGCATCCAGCCATTAAAGCCAAGAATGGGTGTGCCTCAGTTTCTCCTTCCACACCGTAGTCCACATTCATTATGGTGTCTCTACTGTGATAAGCTTTAAATCTCTTTACAGGTAATAGCTGAGAAGCAGGATTATCAGAAGGTTTCTTAACATTACAGGTGGTCCCAATTCCCATTCCTAGCATGTTCAAAGGCTTTCCCCCCAAATTGTGCATAATCTATTTTATCACAAGGTTTCACATCAGTATCAAAATCCTTATCACAAGGTTTAACAGTAACTGCAAATCTTCCATACCATGCCTTCTGCTTAGACAGTCTGGCCTGAGTTCCTTGTTTTATTTATTGATTTTTTTTTCATACATGAGAACGACATTAAATGGATACTGTCATTGCTCGCTCTGGCTTTGAGAGACCCATCCATTGGCTTTATTTATCCAAACAGTGGTTAAGTTCCATGAGGCAAGATTGTAGGTCATTTAGTCTCTGACCTGGCAAAAATATGCCCTGTTTAGTTTACATTGGTCTTGTGATAGTGAAGCTACGGGGAAGTTGAAGGATGTGTTAAGGTACGATCAAAGACTCCAGACTGGTATGTAACATTAATTCGCCCCCGTCAGTGTTCTGTATTACACACTTCGGTATTTTATTCTGCAGTCTGTCTATGTCAAGTACCTATCGAGTCTCTGAATGCCTCACACCACCCCTGGGGGTAGGCCAGGGCTCTCGTCCCTATTTTACAGATAGGAAGTGAAGGCACAGAAAGGCTAAATGACTTGCGCAAGGTCACGCAGAATCTGTGTGCTGGGACAGGGATTGAGCCCAGGTCCCCAAGCCCCAGACCCAGCTTGGTGGAAAATGGGTTTCCCATCATAGGAACATTTTTGAGATTTCAAAAAAAATCCATCCTGAATCAGGACAAAAAGTTAAAATCTCAAACATTTCCATGGACCGACAATCCTTGTTCTCCTCTCCCCCCCCCCCCCCCCGCAAATTTCAGTTGAGGTCAATCAAAATGTTTCCTTTCCACTTAGATCTTTAACATTTGTAAATATAGTTAGCTGAAATTCTTAATGAAAATTCAAATCAAAATCCGGATTGTTTTGTTTTGAAAATATTGAAACTTCTCACGGATGCAAAAACATCTCATGGAAAAATTCCCGACCCACTCTCATCCCAGACTAGTGGCCAAGCCAGGGGGTCATGCCTCTTCTTTGTCACCTGTTGTGCCAGCCACTAGTAAACTTCTACATACCTCATTAGCTCACATCATATGTCAGGAATGAAAAAGTGGATGTGGCATTTGTTCCTTTAAGTTAAGTAAACTTATACCCAGCTGGGATTTCCGTGGAAGGTGGTAACGTGCCCTGTCAACTGCAGTGAGGGGTAAGCTTGAAGAAATGCCAACACTTCACATCATCTTACCGTGAGGCAACGTGACCCTGTCAGCAAAAGAACTAAGGGACCAAGCCGGGGTTCTCTGTGGGCGGACAGACCCCTGTGGTGCCCCATTGACATCTCTCCGCTACAGATGGGGCACTGCAGCGGGGCTCTACCTGCATGGGGTGCACGTTGCAGAATGGGAGCGAAGTCACTGGGCATCAAGTTTGTTCAACAGGACACCACATCAGGAACGTGACTTGGACAAGCCCTGACGGCGTGTGAGAGCAGACTGCACTGAACACTCTAACTCACATGCTGAGGTCATGAAAATGGTGGCATAAGTAACACAAGCTGGCAACTTTTGCAGTTTTATCGTGAGTCTCAGGATAGTCAGTTTTTTTTTTCTTAAGGCCCCAGTTCCTGGAGTCATGTGATTATGAGAGAATCTCAGCTTTCCTTTTTTTTACATACGTAAGTTCCTAGCTCTTGCTACTAACGAACTGAGGTTGCAGAGAAAAGCTTCAAACTGTGACCCTAAAGTCTCAAAACCCAGAAGTGCAAGCACAAGGAGCCCCCGGCCGAGTACATTTGACCATCCCGTGACTTGGGGGACTGGCCCAGGATTTGTGATGCAGGGTTGCCATGCCGGTAACACTGCACTAAGGGGCTATACCAGGGTGTGACGGACGGGCTCTTGTTCTCATGTGGTGCCAGTACAAGTGGTGGTTCTAATAGGGATGTGGAAACTTCCTGTACCAGGATGCATCTTTGCTGGCCACACCCGCTGGGCCCCCAGCAGCTCCTTTCCTGTAGCCTCCTCCTGCCTCCATCATTCTCCCTAACACCTGAGCGTCTCCCCTGCCCACCGAGGGCCTGTCTCTTGCCTGAAGCTCATCGTCCTCCCCCAGTGCTGGTGTATCCACCTGGCGGGGCCGTATCTGAACATCCTTCTTGCCCTCCCCCCACCCTGTGCAGAGAACCCAGAGCTCTCCCCCAGCCCGGGGCTGTGTCACTGATGGGGCAAGGACAACCTCGCCCGCCAAGTGAACCCCTCTGATGTGGCTACAGACATGCGGGAAATTAGAACTTTTGTGCCTAGCAAGCCCATAACTCCGTATACGTGTCTCAAGCCTAGGGGTCCTGCCCCTCAGTCCTCGCACCTCCCCAGATGCTGGTGGGCGTTATGGACATGCACGGAGGGTAGATTCTCCACCACACCTGCAGGCTACACAGCACCAGCCAGGGTTTAATGAATGTGCTTTCATAAGAAGAAGGATAAAGGAGTTTGAGGCGCAAGTGGTGTTCTCGTCCATTCTCCCTGTGGCAGGAAAAGGCCGGGGTAGAGACCGTCGAATCGTGGAAGTCAACGAATGGCTACGCAGATGGTGTCGGAGAGAAGGGTTCGGATTCTTTGACCATGGGATGGTGTTCCAAGAAGGAGTGCTAGGCAGAGATGGGCTCCACCTGATGAAGAGAGGGAAGAGCATCTTTGGAAGCAGGCTGGCTAACCTAGTGAGGAGGGCTTTAAACTAGGTTCACCGGGGGAAGGAGACCAAAGCCCCGAGGTAAGTGGGGAAGTGGGATACCGGAAGGAAGCACAAGTAGGTGAGTGCAAGAGGGGAGGGCTCCTGCCCCACACTGGGACAGCAGGACGATCAGTGAGTTATCTTAAATGCCTATACACAAATGCAAGAAGCCTGGGGAACAAGCAGGGAGAACTGGAAGTCCTGGCACAGTCAAGGAATTATGATGTAATTGGAATAACAGAGACTTGGTGGGATAACTCACATGATTGGAGTACTGTCATGGATGGATATAAACTGTTCAGGAA
The DNA here is from genome assembly GCA_033296515.1 of Macrochelys suwanniensis. Taxonomy (NCBI): domain Eukaryota; kingdom Metazoa; phylum Chordata; order Testudines; family Chelydridae; genus Macrochelys; species Macrochelys suwanniensis. Next base: position 722,931 of record CM065781.1, on the reverse strand, counting down.
GGATAGGCAGGGCAGAAAAGGTGGGGGAGTTGCGTTGTATGTAAGAGAGCAGTATGACTGCTCAGAGCTTCAGTATGAAACTGCAGAAAAACCTGAGAGTCTCTGGATTCAATTTAGAAGTGGGAGCAACATGGGTAATGTCGTGGTGGGAGTCTGCTACAGACCACCAGACCAGGGGGATGAGGTGGACGAGGCTTTCTTCCAGCAACTAACAGAAGTTACTAGATCACAGGCCCTGGTTCTCATGGGTGACTTTAATCACCCCGATATCTGCTGGGAGAGCAATACAGCGGTGCACAGACAATCCAGGAAGTTTTTGGAAAGTGTAGGGGACAATTTCCTGGTGCAAGTGCTGGAGGAACCAACTAGGGGAAAAGCTCTTCTTGACCTGCTGCTCACAAACAGGGAGGAAATAGTAGAGGTAGCAATAGTGGATGGGAACCTGGGAGGCAGTGACCATGAGATGGTTGAGTTCAGGATCCTGACACAAGGAAGAAAGGAGAGCAGTAGAACAGAGACCCTGGACTTCAGAAAAGCAGACTTTGACTCCCTCAGGGAACTGATGGGCAAGGTCCCCTGGGAGAATAACATGAGGGGGAAAGGAGTCGAGGAAAGCTGGCTGTATTTTAAAGACTCCTTATTGAGGTTGCAGGAACAAACCATCCCGAGGTGTAGAAAGAAAAGTAAATATGGCAGGCGACCAGCTTGGCTTAACAGTGAAATCCTTGCTCGTCTTAAACACAAAAAAGCAGCTTACAAGAACAGGAAGATTGGACAAATGACCAGGGAGGAGTATAAAAATATTGTTCAGGCATGCAGGAGTGAAATTAGGAAGGCCAAATCACACTTGGAGTTGCAGCTAGCCGGAGATGTTAGGAGTAACAAGAAGGGTTTCTTCAGGTATGTGAGCAACAAGAAGAAAGTCAAGGAAAGTGTGGGCCCCTTGCTGAATGAGGGAGGGAACCTAGTGACAGAGGATGTGGACAAAGCTAGTGTACTCAATGCTTTTTTTGCCTCTGTCTTCACAGACAAGGTCAGCTCCCAGGCGGCTGCACTCCGCAGCACGGTATGGGGAGGAGGTGACCAGCCCTCTGTGGAGAAAGAAGTAGTTCGGGACTATTTAGAAAAGCTGGACGAGCACAAGTCCATGGGGCCGGATGCACTGCATCCGAGGGTGCTAAAGGAGTTGGCCGATGTGATTGCAGAGCCGTTGGCCATTATCTTTGACAAATCATGGCAATCGGGGGAGGTCCCGGATGACTGGAAAAAAGCTAATGTAGTGCCCATCTTTAAAAAAGGGAAGAAGGAAGATCCGGGGAACTACAGGCCAGTCAGTCTCACCTCAGTCCCTGGAAAAATCATGGAACAGGTCCTCAAGGAATCAATTCTGAACCACTTAAAGGAGGGGAAAGTGATCAGGAACAGTCAGCATGGATTCACCAAGGGCAAGTCATGCCTGACTAACCTAATTGCCTTCTATGATGAGATAACCGGCTCTGTGGATGAGGGGAAAGCAGTGGATGTGCTATTTCTTGACTTTAGCAAAGCTTTTGATACAGTCTCCCACAGTGTTCTTGCCAGCAAGTTAAGGAAGTATGGGCTGGATGAATGGACGGTAAGGTGGATAGAAAACTGGCTGGATGGTCGTGCTCAACGGGTAGTGATCAATGGCTCCATGTCTAGTTGGCAGCCGGTATCAAGTGGAGTGCCCCAAGGGTCGGTGCTGGGGCCGGTTTTGTTCAATATCTTCATCAACGATCTGGAGGATGGTGTGGACTGCACCCTTAGCAAGTTTGCAGATGACACTAAACTGGGAGGAGTGGTTGATACGCTGGAGGGTAGGGACAGGATACAGAGGGACCTAGACAAATTAGAGGATTGGGCCAAAAGAAATCTGATGAGGTTCAACAAGGACAAGTGCAGAGTCCTGCACTTAGGACGGAAGAATCCCATGCACTGCTACAGACTAGGGACCGAATGGCTGGGCAGCAGTTCTGCAGAAAAGGACCTAGGGGTTACGGTGGACGAAAAGCTGAATATGAGTCAACAGTGTGCCCTTGTTGCCAAGAAGGCTAACGGCATTTTGGGCTGTATAAGTAGGGGCATTTCCAGCAGATCGAGGGACGTGATTATTCCCCTCTATTCGGCACTGGTGAGGCCTCATTTGGAGTACTGTGTCCAGTTTTGGGCCCCACACTACAAGAAGGATGTGGATAAATTGGAAAGAGTCCAATGGAGGGCAACAAAAATGATTAGGGGGCTTGAGCACATGACTTATGAGGAGAGGCTGAGGGAACTGGGATTGTTTAGCCTGCAGAAGAGAAGAGTGAGGGGGGATTTGATAGCTGCTTTCAACTACCTGAAAGGGGGTTCCAGAGAGGATGGATCTAGACTGTTCTCAGTGGTAGAAGATGACAGAACAAGGAGTAATGGTCTCAAGTTGCAGAGGGGGAGGTTTAGGTTGGATATTAGGAAAAACTTTTTCACTAGTAGGGTGGTGAAGCACTGGAATGGGTTACCTAGGGAGGTGGTGGAATCTCCTTCCTTAGAGGTTTTTAAGGTCAGGCTTGACAAAGCCCTGGCTGGGATGATCTAATTGGGTTTGGTCCTGCTTTGAGCAGGGGGTTGGACTAGATGACCTCCTGAGGTCCCTTCCAACCCTGAGATTCTATGATTCTATGAAGATGCTGGCTTCAGGGGGAATGATGCACCAGTCTACTGCCTATCCCAGTGAACTGCATCCACCTGGCAACATCCCAAAAATGAGCCTTCACTGGCTCAAGCCAGCACAAAACGTTAACGTTTTCTCCTAAAGCCGAGCTCTGTGGTGGCAGGGATTTGCTAATGTTAATAAATATTTATATTGCAGTATTGGCCAAAGTCCCCAATGCGGTTTGGGACTTTGGGTCAGGCACTGTACAAGCACAGATAAGTACACGGCCCATGTCCAGGAGGTCTTACAATCTACAACGACAACTAAGTTTTCTGTGTAAACTTCAAAAACAATGCTCTCTCCAGAAGCTGATGCTAAAGGATATTTTAATTTTGATATGAAACTAGGTTTAACAGAGCACTAGAAACTACACCCAGGGAACCATGCTGCTTTCTAGGGATGGCAAGATGACTTGCTAAGTCTCCTGTGTTCTGGACATCTCTCAAGCTTGGTCTATAATAGCTTGAGAGATGCTAGTATAACTTCTTCCGTCAACATAGCTCCCGCCTCGCGGGGAGGTGGAGTCCATACACTGATGGGAGAAGCTCTCCCGTCGGTGTCGGTAGCATCTTCACTGAAGTGCACTCCTGCAGCATTGTAAGTGTAGACAAGCAGTCAGTCTGGTTCCTGAGCAGCACTGGTAATGGCTGTGATATAGGCAGAATCTTTGCATGTTTTGAGAAACCCGCATTTCAATTGTCTCTAAAGAGCAGCTGGTGAAAATGTTTTCAAGACGTGTTAATCATGTTTCCTGCAACTTGTTATCATTCACCCTCTAAGGCCACTACTTTCCCTTCATTTCATTTGTTTCCTCAAAGGTATCAGAATTGCAAACCTGCTTTCTATAAATATAGTGCACAGTGATACCATTTGCATAATATAACTAATGTATTGTAAGTGTGAAGTGAATGCACTTGATCCAGCTAGCGAAGCTGGAATTGCACTGGATATGACCATAAAACCTTCCTTACAAAGGAGACAAATATGCAGCTGTTATAATGGCATTAAGCTGTTGTCGTGTAGATAGAATTAGAGGATTCCAAGGTTTACAACGTGGGTGGTTCAGTAGTCTCCGCTTCTCCACGGTCATTGAAATATGAGTGTCATAGGCATGAATTCATTTTGTATCATTTTCTGCTCTCGTTCCTCACTGTGAGACTATCCAAATAGGAGCGGTAACGGCTGGTGTATTGGGTGGCAAGCAGCTGTGTTCTGTGTCTGCATGGTCAGTGCACAGCTCCTTGCGTTACAGTGACTCCGAGCTTTATGAGGCATTAACATTCTAATACTGCCTCCTTAGACATTGCCCGTGATTGGAACAGACACTGACACTATCGAAATCCGATCGCAGTGTGACAAAGATGGTAATGGGAAAGGGAGCTAATAAAAGCTTCAACTATCGTCATTTTAAACACAAGGCCATCCCAGAGACCCTGGTGCTAAGACGTCCCACCGCTCCTGGGCTGGGCTCCTTAAGGAACTTATTAAAATATGAAATCTCTGGGCAGCCATTTTCTTAATCGTCAGATATAACCCAGCATGGTCAATGCACATTGATTACATGTCACACAGCCATGAATGAGGACACCCCCCAATATTGAGCAGTCAGTGGGAGCAGAATGGATAAAATGAGCTGGGATGATGCTCCGGTAGTTCTAGGTGTTAGAAATCTAGGTGGATCTAGACTGTTCTCAGTGGTAGAAGACGACAGAACAAGGAGTAATGGTCTCAAGTTGCAGAGGGGGAGGTTTAGGTTGGATATTAGGACAAACTTTTTCACTAGTAGGGTGGTGAAGCACTGGAATGGGTTACCTAGGGAGGTGGTGGAATCTCCTTCCTTAGAGGTTTTTAAGGTCAGGCTTGACAAAGCCCTGGCTGGGATGATCTAGTTGGGGTTGGTCCTGCTTTGAGCAGGGGGTTGGACTAGATGACCTCCTGAGGTCCCTTCCAACTCTGAGATTCTATGATTCTATGAAAAGGATTGTTTGGCAACAGCCAGCAATGGGCTAATTGTCTGTATGTGCTGTATTCTGTTACTATCATTGGTATAGGAAAATGGCTGCTCTACTACAGATATCCCAGTAAAGGTCTTGGCAGGTGGATAGTCCTCGCCCATGGCTTGCTATAACCCAGACAGGACTGGGGCCAGAGCGGAGTTAGACACAGGACAGGCTGTTATCTCACAGTGCTGGGTGTCTCTCAATAACCATTCTCCGTGTTGGAATATATGGGGACAGTGCTGGGTCTAAGAGAGGATATTATCTGAGGAGCTTCATGGATAACTAGTATCTTGTGAGTTGTTAAATGTAAAGCAGATGAACATGGACTCTTCAGGGGAAGCGTCCTTATAAGAGTATTCCTCGAGCGTTTGTTATAGTGTGAGAGCTAACGACAATTTCTATAATAGTTTCCTTGAGGAGGACGTCCCCTCTTGGTGAATTCAATCTGGTGTCGGGTTCTCCAGTGAAGAACTGCTCGTTGTAAAGCAGTCCCCATGGAAAGCTTGAAGCTTGTTGGTGAGTATGTACCCAGGGCCTGTTGTGCTGTACACATAACATTAACCCTGTTTGACGGTGAGCGGACTTGAAAGGATCCTTGTTAAATATATATAAATATAATATATAATATATTGTTCCTGCAGATCTATTAAGAACAGTGCAAATCAGACCTGCAGGGAGGTGCAGCAGCTCAGCACCTTTGAAAAGCCAGGCCCCTTTGTTTTAGTGACCTAATGATGGATTCAGATGGACTGAGAATAGCCCCCATCCCTCTGTTTAGCACCTCTGGGAATGAAACATCCCAGCAGCAGCGACCCAGTCAGGGAAGATTTATCATAAGGGTCTGAGCAACCTCCCTCCTGGCTGGGCAGAGGAAATGTGCCCCCCTCCCCCCCCCCCCCCCCCACTGCAGCAGCACACCCTGAACTCCCCTGGGAGATTTCATTTGGGGCCCCCACCGAACGTGCACTGGTTTGAACACCATCTGCCTTCCTCATAAAGACAAATGTGGACTAGCCCCCCCAACTCTGCTCCTTTGTCGTTGGATGTTCATGGCCTTGGGAATGTTCTAACTTATGCAAGGGGCTGTGCCAGTGCTGGATGACCCCAAGACTGGGGGCCGGTGATAAAGATGGCCTTTGCCGCACCTCTGCCTGAGCTGGGCTGCAGGCTGTCAAGGATCTAGCCTGAGATTTCTAAAGCACATTACGAGGAGAATTTCCAATTTACGTTAAGAACATGCTTCCTATTTCCCTCTCAGGGCAGCCTGCAGGGGCTAATACTTCTATTAAATTGGCTCTTCCCAAAGTTGCGGACGTTTTCGCTGGCAGAAATTCTATTGCCTTTTCCACAGCAGCGAGTTGATGGAACAGATCTCAGAAGGCTGTAAAGTTAACCTTCCGCCTGGTGTCATCTGTACTTTAAATGATGGACTGAGTCATGCATTGGAGGATGCTTCCCCTGTAATTATTCGTGACGTGATTTGTTGTTGTGGGGATGTTTTCCCCATTTGGTTTGAAGTAGGGTGATTTCCCTGAATGACGGATTGGTTTGTGTCTCAAGGAGGCCCACCACCAAGGCTTTGACTCAGACCCTCAGGGGACCAATGCACTCAGCAGAATAGGCAACAGACGTATCCCACACAGGAACACGCAGTCTCCCTGTATCTGCAGTTGCAAACAAAGGCACCAGCCCCTCTTTCTTCCCTAATAAAGAAACTAAATGCATTTATTAATACAAAACATTAATGCGATACTAATGCTGACATCTTAAAAACCCAAGCCAGGGCCCTTGAGGAAAGGATGCAAGTGCCATCCCCTGTGTACTGATAAGCGTGTGTATCCGAGTGTAGAATGTTGTATACAAAAGGGACCACTTTCATACCCCAGTCGCTCATATCTGAGTTGATATAGAAAGGGGCCCACTTCTGGGCCCATCCATTGGATTCAATGGAGTTGTGCCATTTTACACCAGCAGAGAGGATGGCCCATGATCCGGTCACTATGTAAAACACATGCTACTGCTCATGTAGTATTCACATGTCGTTTCATGTACTGAAGTTTGGACCTTTCCCAGGATAATCCTCATCCCATAACTCAACATCATTGCACGGACAAATTGCTCATTATAACAATGATACAAACCACTCTCTATGTGTATGCCATGCAGTGAGTTCCAGTAATGGCTGAATTGCAACTTTAAATCTCTTAAATTTATGTGTTTAAAAACTCAGCCATAATGTTACTAAAAGGTTTTTTTTTTCCCCACTCTATATGTTTTAGTTCTCAGAATACTCTAGAAATGTGTATTTTGGTTACATTATATCTGTGATAATATAAGAGGATGAGAAAGTTGTTAATAATTGATTATTTATTACACAATTCTTTATTAGATTGAGCTTTCTACTTCTGTGCTTTCTGAGTTTGAACCAATTAGCCAGTCAATTCTGAAAATTGTCTATGCATGTCTTTCAAAACTGAGAATGAAAAATTCCCCTTATCAAGTTAAGCAAACAAAATTTAATCTATATTCAAATATGAATTGCTCTGCACTTGTCTCCAACTCTGGGGACCTGGCCTCACATTTGCCTAAGATTATAGGGTAAATGAATTTGTGATCTTATTTTAGTCCCAAACGCACATTTTCATACATCTCAAAGCCTCCATATTTTTTTTTTTTTGGTCATTTACTTCTGGAAAAGCCCAGAACTGAAATACCAGGGGACTGAGAGCATCAATCTGCACTGGACTTGTTAGTTTCTTACATCTATAAATACTGAAGTAAATAGTTTGTCAAAAACATTGAAACAAATATTAAGGGCATAATTTTGAAAAAGGCCACACTCTAGGTCAGCTGTGCAATGCGTCCCTAGCCACACTTACAACCCCCCATTCTCCTATATTCCAGCAGCAGTTTGTACAGGCAGATTTGGTGGTTGCACATGGAAATACCTCGTTTTAGATGCAATCATCATGCATTACTGTGGACAAATGTTGGGTTTGGCAGGCACAGTAGAACCTTAACTTTAAGGGCTCCAAAACACAAAGGTGTATGCTTTGTTCCCTTCAGGATACACACAGTTTGTACTGAGAACAGTTGCCGTATCTGGAAGAATCCCCTTGTTCACCTCATCCTGCACAACACAATAAGGGCTTGTGGGAAATTTTCAGTTTTGAAGTTGGCTCCATACATTTGATCCTTCATACAGTGATTCCATCACTGGCTCATGCTCTTAATTATTCACTGAATTTGTCCCTTTTCAGGTTAAGAAATACAGACAGCTGGAATAACCCTTTCGTTCCCTTTTGAGACAATCAAGATCCCCCTAGGTTTTAAATTACAGCCGGCCATGTCACAAGGGTGGGGGAGGGCGAAGGAGCGTCAGGGAGGGCCACTGCAGAGCGATGCATTGTCTCCATGTGCCGTCACTCGCTGAGAAATGTACCGCTGCACAAAGCCTTTTCCATGGCTTGCTTCGTTCTATATATAGAGACTGTAACAGGGTTTAAAAGAGAACTGGATACATCCATGGAGGTTAAGTCCATTCATGGCTATTATCCAGGATGGGTAAGAAATGGTGTCCCTAGCCTCTCTTTGGCAGAGGGGGGTGATGGATGGCAGGAGAGAGATCACTTGATCAATACCTGTTAGGTCCACTCCCTCTGGGGCACCTGGCACTGGCCACTGTCGGTGGACAGGATACTGGGCTGGATGGACCTTTGGTCTGACCCAGTACGGCCATTCTTGTGTTCTTATGTTCTCATTGAAATAACATTCACAAGTGGAAAGAAAGGTTTGAAATCTATTCAAGGGCTTCAGGAGACACCGATAGCACCTTTGCCAGATATCCTGGGGATGAAATACGGGGCACTTGTTCACAATGTGTTCAATGGTTTGGAGGTCTCCACATTCACAGGGTAGCAAATCCTTTATTCTCCATCTGTGCTTGGGATGCACACATCTTCCACATACCATCCTAATACCGTTGATGGTCGTCCACTATCTTCAGCAGAGCAGGAAATCAGGCAGTTCAATGGTGGGACCGTGTATGAGGTACTTGTTCACATCAGAGTCTGCCCATTGTATCTGCTAGGTGTCTGTTGGATTGAAGGTGGATGACAGAACAGCTTCTCCAGCCCCCCAGAATGGTCGGCAGGACTTAAGGCAGGTGAGCAAGTTTCTCCTGCAGCAGGAGCTGTTGGCTAGTGTGAGCTTTCTTGTACTAGTGCAATGTAGCCATCTCTCACGGCATGGTTGGGGAAGGATGTTTGCAAGGACTGGAAGCCAAGGCAGTAGAGTGGACATCAGGGTGCTAGTTACAAGACTCATAGCCGCATTTAGCTGGCTAGCAAAGAGTTCTGTGTGTGAGATTCTTCCCCAAACAGGTGTGCAATACTTGGCCATGGAATAAACTAAAGCCAGCATTGCTCTTTGTAGCCTTTGAGCATCACAAGTCCAATGAGAACCTGCTCGCTTTTGGATGTGACTGATGCAATTCTTCACTTTGTGGATCACCTGCTTCAGTTGTTGTTGACAGGTTAAGGCTGCATTGAGAGAGACTCCTAGGTAGCAGGGGTTAGGGTTGTGGGTGGCTGCCTTGCTTTGCAACAGAAGTTTGTTTAGCATCCTCTTAGCTTCAGAATTGCTGAGATGGGGAGCAGACAGCACCATTTTTGATGGATTGGGTTTGAGCTGCCAGTACCCAAAATAGTTTTCCATTCTCTTCAGACCGGCATTGCGGGTTTCTTCTGCTTTCTTGAGTGTCACGGCTTGGGTCATTAGTGCCAGTTGTCAGCATAAATGAACTGTCATTTTGGGCACATCACGTACATATAAGTGTAAAAGGTCTGGCGCGGGTACTGATCCCTGCGGGAGGCCATTGTGCACACTCTGCTTTTGGCTACACTGATCTCTGAGATGGACACGGAGGGTTTGGTCTGAAAGCACTTGTAACCCACACACCGCCTGGCTACGGTGCTCTGTCCCAGCTAGTGGCACCAAGACCACGGAGCGAGATTCATGAGTTTGCTCTACAGCCTTAGCTAAGGGTCATGTGGCTTTTAGCTCCTGCATTTAGCTCCAGAGGTCCCAGGTGTGATCCCACCTGTCAATGACCGGGGGTCTGTCGGCGTCACGAGTGGGGGCTCATCTGGGATTTCAACTGGGAAGTGTCTGAAGCTCGGGACAAGATTCCTCAGCTAGGGAAGCATGTAACCCACACACCTTCTGGGTGTGGTGTTCTGTGCCATCTAGTGGCGCCGAACCACCTAGAGAGAGAGATACAATGAGTCTGCTCTACAGCCTTCGCTAAGGGTCGTCATGTGGCTTTAAAAAGTCATGTGGCTTTTAGCTCATGCGGTAGAGGCTCATGCGCATAGCTCTGGAGGTCCCAGGTTTGATCCTGCCCGTTGACAACCAGGGTCTGTCAGTGTTACACACTGGCCTAATGAGCTGGAAATGTCTGGGTGCACGGAAGGAGGTTGGCTGGCCTCAGGAGGTGTCATAGGCTGATGACAAGTCGATAAAAGCTGAAGCCATGTAAAGATGCCAATGTGCGCAGGCCGTGAAAGCACTTGGTCTCTGGAGTGATGGTGGTGACCTTCACATGGGCCACCCTGCTACGTGCCCTTTAATCTACTGTACAAACGAATGCACCCGGGTCGGAGACCGGAGATCATTTGTCGACGTCCTGGTCAAAATAGCAACTCTCCCCTTGGTTTGGAACTCACGTCACATTTAGCACAATTGGGGGGAGGGGCGGGGGGAACACACATAGCACGAAGGAGCTTTCGCTCAAATACGGTTCTACTGACAAACCACCCATGCCCAGAATGATTCCTCTGGTAGCAAAGCTGGGCTGTGATCCTGGTGCCCAGGGACTGATGGATGAGCTGCACACCACCTTGTAAGGCAAGGTCCTTGAGGCTCCAGCTGATGAGGGGGGGAGGGATAGCTCAGTGGTTTGAGCATTGGCCTGCTAAACCCAGGGTTGTGAGTTCAATCCTTGAGGGGGCCATTTGGGGATCTGGGGCAAAAATTGGGGATTGGTCCTGCTTTCAGCAGGGGGTTGGACTAGATGACCTCCTAAGGTCCCTTCCAACCCTGAGAAAGATTTCTCCCAATGTAACTCAGGTGAGAGGCAAATCACATGCCCTGCTGTCTGCTGTGCCTGACTCTCAGGATGCCAGTGTACTCTGTGTCCAGCGAGTGGAGTCTTTGATGCTGAGTTTGTTTTACCATCGCGTTTCCGAGTCAGCCCTTGAGGAGCTTGGGAGAAAAGCCGGCCAGCACTTTCCACATCTAGTTGTAAAAGAGTGCTCAGCAATGGCAAAAGGGTTTAGATTTACGGCTGGGTCATCGGTCCCCGCACCCTCACCCAGAGAAACGGGCCCAGGAGAGCAGGAAAAAGGGCAGGGAGGCCCAAAGCTTCTCCTGGCACGGTGTCTGATGAACTGACCCCTCAGGTGTGACTCTGAGACAGCCCCGGTTTCAGAGCCTGCCTCGTTAGCTGCAGCCACAGAGACTTCTGCTTTTAGGGCACTCCCTGGCACGGTGGCCAGGATGGTGCCTGTCACATATACACAGGATCAGTCCCACGCAAGTGACAAAATTAGAAGATCATTTGTCTGGAGAATAATTAGTATGTGAAGAGCAAATGACCGCAACTCTAGGCAGGAGATCTATCTACAGAGAGATTAGAGAGATATCGCCTTCCTAGTGTTCTGATATATAGAAGAACTCGAGTGTGCTGCTATTTAGAGCATAGGAGAAGATGGAGAACGCTTCCCAGTTATAAATCCAGCTTCCTAATATAAATTGTGCAGCAAGAGCTCTCTCTATAGTACTCGACTAGCAGAGCCAGTACAGAGGCAAACTTTAAAAGCAGTTTATCTTTAATACCAAGAGTTGATCATATAGTAACTATTGCTAATTTTATGAGCTTTAATAACCTATACACACAGAGAAACTACAGAAAGCATAAATGTTTAATAATCAAGATTCAGAGGGGCTAATAGCAGAAGCTGAATTAAGTTACCCCTCTCCATTCTGAAAAATTACCATTTATTCCTACCCTTTGTTCCCTGTCTTTTAACCAGTTCTCAATCCATGAAAGGATCTTCCCTCTTATCCCATGGCAACTTAATTTATATAAGAGCCTTTGGTGAGGGACCTTGTCAAAGGTTTTCTGGAAATCTAAGTACACTATGTCTACTGGATCGCCCTTGTCCACATATTTGTTGACCCCTTCAAAGAACTCTAATAGATTAGTAAGACATGATTTCCCTTTACAGAAACCATGTTGACTTTTGCCCAACAATTTATGTTCTTCTATGTGCCTGACAATTTTATTCTTTACTGTTGTTTCAACTAATTTGCCCGGTACAGATGTTAGACTTACCGGTCTGATAATTGCCGGGATCACCTCTAGAGCCCTTTTTAAATATTGGAGTTACATTAGCTATCTTCCAGTCATTGGGTACAGAAGCCGATTTAAAGGACAGGTTACAAACCCTAGTTAATAGTTCCGCAATTTCACATTTGAGTTCTTTCAGAACTCTTGGGTGAATGCCATCTGGTCCCGGTGACTTGTTACAGTTAAGTTTATCAATTAGTTCCAAAACCTCCTCTAGTGACACTTCAATCTGTGACAATTCCTCAGATTTGTCCAGGGCTGAGATTACCCGGCGCTCCAGGGCACTGGGACAAGGTGTCTCCCTCACAGTTAATGGAAGATGTATCTAAATCCTCCAAGCTGCTCTGGACGTCTCAACCCAGGAAGAGAGCGTATGATTTGGAGAGTGACCATTGTCCATACTGAACATTCCTGCTATGGCACCTGCGACACAGACTGTCCCTCACCTCTTCCGAAGGCTGTTTGGAGAGCAGGTAAAATTAACCAGTGACAGCTTAGAGAAAGGATCCTAGGAACGGTTACCTCTTACTTTTATTTGAGACATTTGTCTCTGAACTCATTTACTGTGATCAACGTCTGCACAAGAACAGTTCAGAAGAAAGGTGTTCTGTTTCATTTCCAACAAAACTGCTTTAAAAATATCCATTGTGCATTTGAAAGAACACTTTAAATTGTGATTACCTTTTGGCCTGTTCCACTGATAACTGTAATACCTCTGGCTTCAGACTGAAGCTAGACAATTATAGCTTCAGTACCTCCTTAGCTAGACCATGGATTAGTATTCATGATGGGAGCTCTCGGAGTTCTAGTGCAGTTTCTCCTAAACTTACCATACAACTCCTAGTTACTGGCTCTTGTGCTACTCCCTTTGTGAAGGAGAAACCTGTATCTGGAGGTGACAGGCAAGCTGGGGATTTGCTGAATGCTCCTGGCTGTGCATTTCCTTCCCGCTTGCTTGGTATCTCGTTGTATGTTCACTTTTTGCTATCCTCTAGCACAGACAGTACATTTCCTCTGTGGTGTGTCCCAGGTGACTTCTTTGTAGGCAGCAGCACCACTGCTCAGCTGGCCTGGAACAAACACTGAGGAAAAAGGGAAAGACAACCTGTAGGAATTGCCCCGGAAGCCATGCTGACGGCAGAAATCCCACTACAAGAGCTCTGAATGGCTCAGTGGGGTGGCAGGTGGAAACATAAATAGGAGCAGAGCCATCCCTGACAAATGACTTGCTATTGGACAGTCTATTCTTCTATTTCACAGATTCTAAGGCTAAAAGGGACCTCCACCAGCCACTGGTGTGACCTCCTGCTTAGCACAGGCCAGAAAACCAACAGCACAGGGATGTGAACTTTGTCCAGCAGGCAGGGCCGAGACAAGGAAGTTTCGCGCCCTAGGCGAAACTTCCTTGCACCAGCCCTACGGCGTCCGCCGCCCCCACCACACCGCCCCTCCCAGCCAACTCCCCCGCCCCCGGGAGCTCCCCCCCTGCCCGCGCGTGCTCAGCCCCCCTGCGGGCCGCTGGAGCCGAGTGTGGAGCCAGGAGGCAGTGGGGAGGCTGGCCGTGGCTTCCTCCTGGCTCCACGCTCAGCGGCTGAGCGTGGAGCCGGGAGGAAGCTGCCCGCTGCCCCCCGCCCCCAAAATCCTGGCACCCTAGGTGACCGCCTAAGGTCGCCTAGTTATAGTGCCGGCCCTGCCAGCAGGACCCGATGTATAGCACCCCTGGCTAATGGTTGCCCATTAACTGCTGCGTGCTAAGATCTATCACTTAGCCAGTCCCAATCCATTTAATACATAGCAGCTTATTTTTGTATTTTGCTCCTTTTTAATTGGAACGTCGTCCGGCAGGGATTTAGTAATTGTAGGATGGCAGCACCTAAAGGTCCCAACTCAGGCCGGGCCCCATGGTGCTAGGCACTGTACAAAGACAGTCCCTGCCCGAGTGCTAATGACACCGCTTTACAAACAGAGTGGGGGAGCGGCAGCGTTACTGCCCTCGCTCTCTCGTCATGTGCAGAGCTGAACCTTTGTCTGAATTCCCAATAGCTGCTCTGCTCATCCCTGCGTGCTGCGCCCCTTCTGTTTGCTTTTCCACAAACATGCAAATGGAGTTTTGTTCAGGCAAATGTTTGGGGAATGGCTCTTCTGCAGGCAAATCCCCATTTGTCTCATGTCTGCTCTATGCTTTCCTCACTAGTAGTGCTGGAATTGCTCCCCTGCTCTGCTTACGGTGCTTCAGTGACCCTGTCAGAGAGTGCCGAGGAAATAATATCCTGGGAATTAGGTGACCAATCACACACCGTGGATAATAAATAGCCAGAGCCAGACAGGTAACATGCATAGTATGAGAAAAACCCTGTGCCTCAAATACATTCACACAAGTGTTAAACAAACAAGTTAATACAAATTAAATTATGTGTATGAATAATGTATGAATAGAAAAAAGCAGGAAATCAGCCAGATAAATCTTTTCACGAAAGGAGTAGAAAACCTCACAGAATCCATTATAGGGGAATTGCCAGATGACATTACAATTCTATGTGCTGTGTTACAGGTGGTTTTTCCTTTTTTTATTCCTATGTCAATGATTAATCCAATCACTTTCCCTGGCACCATAAGTAGAGAACCTAAAATCCATGCTCGGATATTCCAGTGATGGGCACCAACATCTGAATGTGGAATAATGGACAGAAAATGTATGACGGTTCCCGGAGCTTCAGGTATGTATTGGATGCCTCTTATAATAATTACCTGCAGGTTCTGGAGTGTCAGCTAAGGCACTCGCAACTCACATCACTTTCAGCCTATAACCCCCCACGACCTATGAAATGCCGAGACTATTAACTTCACTACATGATCTTTGATGCACAGTCACCTTTCTCCTGTGCTCAAACAGCTCTCCTGGATAACATTAACGAGTGGCGTCTACGTGATTTTTCCAGTGTCCTTATTGACCTTTGCTGGTGACTTTAATAAATATAGGGCTGAAGCTCTCCTTGATATTGAATAACTTTTTGCAGCCGAGGGGATTAGGGCGTTAGAGCAGTCAGATTGTGAAATAGACATCACTTTTCATTTCATTATAAACAAAAATCTGATTTCATTTCTGGAAATGAACCAGTTGAAAATATTTCAGTTCAGAAAGACAGGTTTAGTTTTCACCTCTGGGCACCTAAATGCAACAAGAAAAAGCATAGTCAGTTGTTTCTCAAACCCAGCTTGCTACAAAGGTGGTGTAGCTGAATTGTACTGCTAGGCTCTCATAGACTCATTGATTTAAGGTCAGAAGGGACCATCAAGATCATCTTGTCTGACCTCCTGCACATTGCAGGCCACAGAACCTCACTCACTGTCTTTATTTGCTGTCTTCTAAACAAAATAGAAACTAGAGGAATTACCGCAACAAGAGAAAGAAGTCCTTGTTGGTGCTTCACATCCTTCTGTGGTAGGAAATGAGGCCTCTGGACTTTTATGGGTTTTATTAGCAGGACCTGAACTGAAAATACAGATCTGTATGGCAATCTCCACAAAGTTTGGGGGCCAGCAGAAGTGGGGTGGGATCAGTTGTTCCATTTTTGGCAGGTGTGCTTCTCTTGGTAGGCCAACACCCTTTCTACAGATAGAGAACAGATCAGCCCCCCCAGTCAGAGATAGAACTAATCCACTGGACGGATGCAGTCCTACACAGTCTACCTAGTAAGCCCCAGGCACAATGAGCTGTGATCACCTAATCTAGAGATGAGCAAAGCCATGCTCTCTGTGGTTAGGACAATGATTATCCAGGTCACTTTCCTAGCTTGTTAATAAAGTTCCATCCCATTTAAAATGCAAGCAGAGTGTACATCTTGACGGCCTTTTGAGGCAGTGAGTAACACCAGGGAAAGAGGCAAATGTAAAACCAATGGCAAAGCACATCAAATCTATAAGCATTCAGCACAGGCCCGGGCATCATCCCAGCATTGTTACGTTATGGCTCATCGTAAACAAATATTCCATGTAGAGCTGCCTAATGGGGTGTGTACCCCACACAGGCAGTGAAAGGCTTCCCGTGGGCCTTAGGCCAATTACATCACCTGACTGCTGGCCAAGATCACTTAGAGATGGCCTCCAGCTGGAGGAGGAGCTGGGCGGTGACCACGAAGGCAGGAAGTGTGGAGCAGAAGGGGGCTGCAGGGAGCAGAGGAATGAACTCCGCAGTCACTCTCTGGGACTGGAATGGAGAGACTGGGAGGGTCAAGGAGGAAGTTGGCTCTGGTAGTTTCCCTTTGACAAAGAAGTCTGGCAAAAGTCCAGAGAGATTCACAGGAGCCATGGGGTAAAGCAGGCTCTAGCGGTGAGGAGCTCTGATAATAGAGCAGGATCTGGACTTCCAGGGACAGAGCCATAGGAGGGGTCCAGCTGGAGAACAGAAGAAGAGGAAAGGTCAAGCCCAAGGAGGGCAGAAGGAGGTTCACATTTGTACTCTGAGTTGGGATTTGGGGGTGGGGGGGATTCCCAGGGAGAGCCCTGTGACTACTGACCCTGAAAGATGGGTGAGCCTCAAGAGGGGAGAAAAGGGTGCTGGAAATGATTTTCCTCCTACATGTATTAAGGTTTACCAAGACTCAATTTCCACACAAGCATTCCTTGATTAGCCCAAAGGCCACTTGGTGTTGGTTACATCCAAAGGACAAATAGAAGCCTATACACACTGTATCCTAGCAACAATACAGGCCTAGATATTGGCCAAATACTTGGAATGGGATTGGGACTGGGAGATACCTTCCCATCAAGGCTCCAGAGCTCTGAGAAAGAAACCCTCTAAAAACCTTGCCCGTTTATACCCTACAATAAACAGGAGATGCCATTGCTGGTATCAGGCCTTTCCGAAGGCCAGGTGAGGCATTTTTAAAAATGCATTAAACAAATCTGTACAGCCAGTTATTTACAGCAAACCGTGTTTTCTTTATTTCTATTACCCCAGCCCAAATCTTAAATAGGATAATGCTGGTATGTCACAGGTCACTACAAGTTAAACACAAACAGCTCTTAGAGTAGCAGCCGTGTTAGTCTGTGTGAGCAAAAAGAACCAGATTACTTGTGGCACCTTAGAGACTAACAAATTTATGATCTCATTAGTCTTTTTGGGCACACGATTTGGGCCTATTGCTCATGCTAACATCCAAACTCAATTTAAAACCATTGTTCACCCACGTCGAATGTGGGCCTCTATCTCCGCAGAGGGTCTGGTTAAAAGGCTATGGCACAAAAAAGTCCAGAGAGATGGTAGGGGTGGGCAGGGCTAGACAGACCTTGCCGGCTCACTAGAAGGCCCTGTGGTGTGGGTGGGCATGAATTCCCGTATCAGCCACTGGAGAAGGTGGCATGAAGCCGGGGATAAGGGCATTGGAATGCCCAGCAAAGAGGGTGTGAGGACCCCGGGTCCCAGGACATCTGGACTTTGTCATCCCAAAACGGGAAGGGACTAAATCATGGCCTGGCTGGAGGGCCAAGTTACGGGAAGGGAGATTGTCACTGTCCTGGAGCAACTGTTGGCAAGGGGTGCGGCACATGAGAGCAGCTGCACCACACCCAGCCACAAGGAGGCGCTCTCCTGAGACGTGGAATAAATAGAGACTTGGAATGGCTTGGCCATTACGTTAATTGAATCTATTTCCCTTAAGTTAACGATCCTCATTCACACCTGTGTGTCAACTGTCCACATTGGCCATCTTGTTTATCACTTCAAAGGTTTTTCTTCCCCTGCTGTTATGGTTCCTCTCAATTAATTAGCCTCTTAAGGTTGATTTACGCACTTCCACCTTATCATGTTTCTCTGACTGTATAAATATCTGTCTACTGTATGTTTCATTCCATGCATCCGATGAAGTGGGTTCTAACTCACGAAAGCTTATGCTGAAATAAATTTGTTAGTCTCTAAGGTGCCACAAGTATTTCTTTCTTTCTTATTTTCTTTTTGATGACACAGACTAACACGGCTACTACACTGTCTCCTGAGGAGGCGGCGCTTCCTCAGGCTGGGTGGAGATTTTCAATTGAAACTGGTTTTCCACAGACAACTGTTTGTTTGTCGTCGTTGTTTTTTAACCAAATGTGGTTTTATTTTGTGGGAAATGTCTGCCTGCTGTGGGAAAATGTACTTCTCGAGGAAGAACTGGAAACTGAAAACTTTTCCAACAAAACCTTTCACTTTTGTTTTTTGACAAAAAGTTGAAATTTTCAACAGGAAAAAAAATCATTTTTCCAGCTAGCACTAATTAAATATAATGTTTCAGAAAATGTTTTAGCATCAACACAAATAGCATGTGAGCACTTGATGAAGCAAAACCACTTGAATGATTTTATGCAGAAAGCAAACCCAGCAATATTTGCTAATACAGCAGTGGCTGGTCAAAACCCAAACTCTAGTACATATTTGAACCTTTTTATAGGAGGCGGTAAGTAGGTTGTGGGAATTGCTCCAGAACCGTGAGAGACAGAGAGGGTGAAGTAATATCTTTAATTGGACCAACTTCTCTTGGAGAGAAAGACAAGCTTTCGAGCCACACGGAGCTCTTCCAGGACCATGGGCACGCATGGTGCAGATCTGTCCAGGTACTATTTTGGGAGGTGAATTTTTTAGCTTTCAGCACATAATGCCACTAAGTCTGCCAGGGGGAACCAGCTTCTAAATTATTAGGCAGCCTAAACTTTTCCCAAAATTTGAATATTTTAGGAAAACAGAATTAAGTTACAAAACAAGCGGTATTTTTATAAATCAGAACTGTAAGTGAGATGAATGACTTTTGTATACTATGGCATGAGAAACCCCTTCAAAGCGCTTTCTCTGCCTGAATGGGTGTCCACAATGCACCAGCAGTGCTCTGCATTAACTAGCCTCCACTCTTCAATTTACAATCCCGTTCTCCTCATTTCATTTGTTCTCTGTGTGCTTCTTGACCCTGGGTTTCATCTCATTTCATGATGAGCTCCTGACAGGCCCTTGGTAGTGCAGTTTTCAATATGTTGAGAGTCTCTGTGGCTTCATTTCCCCAACCCACTGCCAGAGACTGTTTAATCTGAAGCACGGTCCAGCTGAGATTCAAATACAATGTAGTGGAAGAGCAGAAATTCTGAACACCATGGTGTCAGTGCTGACAGCCCAATAATTGGAAATATTGGAAAACTAATAATTATCTTCTCCTCCTCCACTGCACATGGTTACAGGTCTAGATCTGTGGTAGGCTAAATGAGATCACAGGAACGCATAGCACCTGCTTTTGGGCATGGGAGCTGAAAATTGCTGTATCTATCTCATTTCCACAGGAATAATCGCCTACTTAGTCACCGTTAAGAGGACAGAAGGCCGGATTCCCTACTGCCCTGCACCTTGTGCTGTCATTTCCTTCTCTGCCGACTGAGTGTAGCCATGTGACTATTCTACTCTGGCAGCCTTTTACAACCACTTTGCTCTCATTGCACAGTTGCCAATGAAAGCACATGATGCAGGGGAGGGGAGGATCATAACAGTGACTCATTTAGGGTAACAGCTGCCCTGGCTCAAGCCATAAGCATTTTGGAGGAGAATTAATGCCAGAGAGGCACATGGCCTTTGTGTAGGGTCCCTGGAGTGAGGGGAAAGCTGAGAAATCTTTGCTCTTCTTTGCTGGTGATTACAAGCCTGTGTGTGCCCTACGGATAAGTGCACGGTATAAGCCATCCAGCTGTGGCATCATAAAGGGACCCATGGAGCAGGGAAGGCTCACAACACAATTAAGAGATTTTTTTTGTCTTCTGTTTATTTACCTTTTTTTCATTCTGTGTTTTGCATTTTTCTGCCACAGAAGCAAGTAGAAAAGAAATTCAAAGACACAATACTTTCCACTGGTTCTGAAGGATTACAAAAAAACCTCCCTGCTGCCAGGGACTGGCCCAGTGGGCTGCCAACTAACCGCTGTTGTTTTTATTCTAGCTCATACTCCATCCATCGTCGTAGAGATCAGGAAATGTGTATTGACCAGAGCAGTGGAAAACATGTAATTTTCCCTTCACAGGAGTTTATGCAAATGTTTCCCTTGATTTCTCGCCCCCAAAGGAAGTCTTTTCATTGAAGTTTGCTTTCAGACAAACCCGACATTCACAACTAAAGTCCCACATTGAACCTAAAGCAAACAGAACAGCAAACTTTGCACAGTTTAATGAGAAGCCATAAACTGGGACCAAGCTTGCTTGAAAAGCTGATGAACCCTAGAGCGTCTTTCCCCAGACCCACTCTGAGTTGTGAATCTGTAACAAATCCCTGAGCCAGGTGAGCTGCTCGCAGCGTCAGGTTCCACATTGCACACAGACGTAGGGTTGCCTACAAGTGCTGGAGTCTACACGACAATTTCACTGGGCTCCCTGCAGTACCCTCTACCACATGGCTGGAAACTGCAGAGACAGCAGTAGATCAAAACAGATTTAAATATAGATGGAAATAAAATAGAGTAGCAGAGACAAGACAGTTGTAGTGTGACTATTTCCTTCTCTCCATATGGATTATGGGCCCCAGAACTGGGCTCTGTATTTCAGCAACAGGAGCACCAGTACCAAATATAACCTCCTTCCTTCTACTTGAGATTCCCATTTATGCATCCCAGGATCACATTTGCCCTTTCGGCCACATGTCTAATAGGTCTAAAAAAATGCATAGGTCTAATAAAAATTCTAATTGGCAACTAAGTTTATAGCCATCGAATTACTTAGGGGGAGAGAGGACAATACAATGCACAAGGGGAAGAGCAATCTTCTTTCCTGCTCCCTGGGCCAGGTGTGAGTTAATTGTTTTTTTCTAGTTTTACCCTGACGTTTTTCAAATGTTTCAGGTTTTCGGTTGTGACAAAGTTCTCGTTCATTAGTTTCTCAAAGACAAGCCAGCAAAAGCAAAGGCATAGCTGTCTCTGCACAATCAATAGCATCTCAGAGCATTTGGTCCTCAAGTATCACACTTACCTTTCAGGGCTGTAAATCATTTATTCAGAATTCAATAACCGATGGGGAAGTCAGCAGTTCCTTAGGCGCAGTCAGTTTGTCATCGTCCTACTCTGAGAACTGTAAAATGACTATTTCCAAAATAACATTGGACAGTCTGGGGTCTGTTCGAAACTGGACGGTTTCTTTAATCAGCAGTGGCTCAATACCTGCTGTGGGTTGCTAGCCCCTGTACACGGCACAGGTCCAGCCTCCGCTGGAGGTGCCAGACTAGACAAGATTCTGCCCTGTCTCCATAGAGCTTTCCATTTCGATGGAAACCACTGGCATCAAGTGGAACTGTTATTGTCTTCAACGGAGCTCAGACCTTCTACAGCAGATGCCTGGCCCCATCTCTGAATTACTCAAGAAAGGTCTAGAATTTCTGAGGGAAGATGGGGGCGGAGGAGGCTCTGTGGGATAGAATCATAGAATTGTAGGACTGGAAGGGACCTCGAGAGCTCATCTAGTCCAGTCCCCTGCACTCATGGCAGGACTAAGTATTATCTAGACCAGCAGTTCCCAAACTGTGGGTTGCAACCCCAAATGGGTTCACGTCATCAGCAGATAGGGTTGTGGCAATCTCTAGTGTGTGGAGGCCGCCATTTTGCTATTCAAAATGGCATCCTCCACGCTGTCTGGGATCCCAGGAGGAAATAATTCATTAAAATAGGGTAATGGCAGCAAAAAGCTTGGGAACCACTGATCTAGACCATCTTTGACAGGTGTTTGTCTAACCTGCTCTGAAAAATCTCCAATGATGGAGATTCCACAACCTCCCTAGGCAATTTATTCCAGCGCTTAACCACCCTGACAGTTAGGAAGTTTTTCCTAATTTCCAGCCTAAACCACCCCTGCTGCAATTTAAGCCCATTGCTTCTTGTCCTTTCCTCGGAGGTTAAGAACAATTTTTCTCCCTCCTACTTGTAACAACCTTTTACGTACTTAAAAACTCTTATCCTGTCCCCCCTCAGTCTTCTATTCTCCAGATGAAACAAACCCAATATTTAAAATCTTCCCTCATAGGTCATGTTTTCTAGACCTTTAATCATTTGTGTTGCTCTTCTCTGGACTCTCTCCAATTTGTCCATATCTTTCCTGAAATGTAGTGCCCAGAACTGGACACTATACTCCAGTTGAGGCCTAATCAAAGCAGAGTAGAATGGAAGAATTACTTCTCATGTCTTGTTTACAACACTCCTGCTAATACATCCCAGAATATTTGCTTTTTTTTGCAACAGTGTTACACTTGTCACTCATATTTAGCTGGTGATCCACTATGACCCCCAGATCCCTTTCCGCGGGACTCCTTCCTAGGCAGTCATTTCCCATTTTGTATGTGTGCAACTGAATTTTCCTTCCTAAGTACAGTACTTTGCATTTGTCCTTATTGAATTTCATCCTGTTTTCTTCAGACCATTTCTCCAGACCATTTTTCACATCCCTCTCAAATTTCATTAATGGAGCAAGGCCACCCTCCCAGTAAATAAGGGGGTAAATTGTTCCCTGTGAAATTTGTCCCAGCTGTTCCTGGGTCAGTCAAAGGGAATCCCTGGACAGCAATACCAAGGACTCCCTGGCATGGTCCTTTCAATCCTTCCCAGGTCAGGGCCACCCCCATGTATGTAATGGCCCAGACCTCCTCTCTGAGCAGGAGATTAGCAGTGTCTTATGAGGACATGTCCATTGTACATTTCACAAGGGTTGTCTCTGCTGCTTTGGAAAAACAGATTTGAGTCTCATGTAACAAATAACAAAGAACATAGGCTCTTTTTCAAACTAGGCTAAGCAATGGAAAAAGAGGGGACCTTCCTCTATCCTATAGCAAATGCGGGCATCAAGGAAGCTTTGGGGTCTTGATTTCAGGCACATCTTTACAAGGGTTTAAGCATAACTAGTAGGGATTTGTTAAGAGCTGCCTTCTTTGCAAAACCTTCCATATTCCAAACTTTGGGGATCTGGATAAAATAGAACCTAGATTTTCAGCACCTCTGTGTTTGATTTGTAAAGCTAAAACCACCCCGTTTTTCTCATCACAGAAGCTGGAGAAAGCACACCCATGCACAAAGTGGAACTTACATCTAGTTCCCCTGGGTATTGGTGGCTGGATGAATGGGGAAGGTTCTAGAGCTCATTGCAGAGGGGTAAATATTGGACTGGTTTAGAGGAAACTCCCCCGGCCCTTCCAGAACTCTGTGTTTCAGGGAACGTACAGCTCAGCAGATGCTTTCATTCTGCTCAGATCTTTCATAAGCCTGTTCCTAGAGCTTCGAAAGTTTGCAGGGTCCTTCATGTCTAATAAGTCGAGCATTTTCAGTCAGTGGTTAGGTGTGTGTCTGTCTGTGTCCGTGTGCTCACATCTCCCCCAAAAGGCTTGAGGAGTGTTTGCATCAAACATTTTGGGGAAATGTGTTGGGAAAGATCACTAGCAGATTCACCTCCTCCCCCTCTAACATTAAATATCACCAATTACTGCAGGGGCCATGACTCAGTGCAGTGGCTAATCATAGAATATCAGAGTTGGAAGGGACCTTAGGAGGTCATCTAGTCCCACCCCCTGCTCAAAGCAGGATCAATCCCCAATTTTTGCCCCAGATCCCTAAATGGCCCCCTCAAGGATTGAACTTACAACCCTGGGTTTAGCAGGCCAATGCTCAAACCACTGAGCCATCCCTCCCCCCCAGCTCTGACACTGAGCCGGGAGGAATTCCAGGCAGACAGGAACTCTCTCGCCAGAAGGCTCGATGCAGGTAGGAGGGGAAATCATCACTCACACTTCTCCTTTCACCCAGCACTGCAGCCGCCCTCCCTGTCCATGCCGCCATCTACCACCCACCTGACTCCTCTCCACAGCCTCCCTCTCAAAGGACGCCCGTCTCCCCCTCTGCCTCATGACCCCCATCCCCAGCCACTCACCTTCCCCACTGTTAGCCAACAACAACAGACGTGAGCCGTTCAGGGCTGGCAGGGCCTGGGAAGTACCCAGGGCAGTATCCAGCCAGAGGAGTACCCAGGGCAGTACCCAGGGTCTGGGAAGGAGTACCCAGCCAGAGGAGTACCCAGGGCAGTACCCAGGATCTGGGAAGGAGTACCCAGCCAGAGGAGTACCCAGGGCAGTACCCAGGGTCTGGGAAGGAGTACCCAGCCAGAGGAGTACCAGGATAGTGCCCAGGGCCTGGGAAGGAGTACCCAGCCAGAGGAGTACCCAGGGCAGTACCAGGCCTGGGAAGGAGTACCCAGCCAGAGGAGTACCCAGGGCAGTACCCAGGGTCTGGAAAGGAGTACCCAGCCAGAGGAGTACCCAGGGCAGTACCCAGGGTCTGGGAAGGAGTACCCAGCCAGAGGAGTACCCAGGGCAGTACCCAGGGTCTGGGAAGGAGTACCCAGCCAGAGGAGTACCCAGGGCAGTACCCAGGGCCTGGGAAGGAGTACCCAGCCAGAGGAGTACCCAGGGCAGTACCCAGGGTCTGGGAAGGAGTACCCAGCCAGAGGAGTACCCAGGGCAGTACCAGGCCTGGGAAGGAGTACCCAGCCAGAGGAGTACCCAGGGCAGTACCCAGCCAGAGGAGCCTGACTCTAGGTTACTGTGCACAAATATCATAGCAGCTGCTTAGCCGGTTGGTACCCACCAAAAAACGCCAGTCCTGTCTGCACTGGCTCTCGCTGCAGCTAGCCCAATGGTGCAGCCCTTCAGCCCCATTCTACAGAGCTGGTACCATAAAGTCTGGGGTAGACTGGCCACAGGAAAGCATACTTGTGTATGACATTTGTTAAAAATGGCCAGCGGTCTGGGCTACATTTCTCACCTATGCTGACCCCAACACCCCAACTCCCAAACGATGCGCATAGCCCCCTGGCTTGTAATTAAACACTTTTTGGCTGTCTGAGACCTATTGTGAATCTCGAATATTTTTACCATTGACTTGTGACTGGAAACAAATCTTTGCCTATGTTCAGTGACTGTTTCTTTAAAACTATAGGCCTTTTTTTTTCTCTGTCTCTGACATTCCTAAAATACAATTATACCTAACTTTAAAATTACATGCAAATAAAGCACTCCAGCACATGTGGACTCCAAGAGATAAAACCATTTCCTCAGGTAGCTGAAAGTGCTTGTCTGAGCCTCCGGCTTCAGCTTGTTCCCTGGAGGAAGCTGTTATCTCAGCAAGGCTATGTGCCCTGGAGTGTTCTCTGTGAATGGCTCGGATAGCGGCGATGTTACTGACAGCAAAATTCTCTTGGGTCACTGGCCCTTCAATGGCATTAGTGTCAGTGGGAATAATGGGATGTGGACAAAATTAAATAATATCAACCCTGTTCATCTTCACTCTTCAGAAATTAAGCGAAAATTAATGGGAGCACATGGCTTTGTGGGTAATTAACTTCCAAAGCGGTTCCCTGTAATGTCAGACCAGCTCTCAGCCTCTTTACTGTCAGCCAGGTTAGGTCAAACTCTATTACTCCCTCCACAGTAATGTGTTGGAATTGGACCTAGATGGCACGACGTCTTTTCTAAGGGATGCACCAGCACACAGACTACATCAGGGAAGCAGCAAGCCCCGAGGACAAAATAATTAGTAGATTCGCAAAGCATAGCAGAAGCAATCTGCACTGACAATGCTACAGTCTAAGATAGTGGAATAGTGGAATCAAGCTAGTCTCTTTCACCAACAGAAGCTGGGCCAGTAACAGATATTATCTTACCCACCTTGTCTCTCTAATATCTGGAACCCACATGGCTACAACAACACTGCAGACATTAACTCCGGTATGAATTCAAATCTGTATCTGAGCTAGATGGAAAGGCAGTTTTGAGCACTCAACCTTTTCTTTTCAGATGACCAAAGATGTATGCAAGAGTTGCTTCCCTTGGCATGTTGTGCTTCCTGGTGTGTGAAACATTCCCAACCCACACCAAAACCACATGAAACCCACCTCCCTTCAGAGCCTATTCTGTACTTCAGCCACGCTTGTGGAAATGTGCTTATTAAAGACCCTTTTTCACAGCGCCTCCTACGCCTCAGATGTCCTTCCATTGTTTCATCTAAACGCTGTCTCCTCTAAGGGGAAGGCCCATTGGAGTTAAATGGACATTTTTCCTTTGACTTCAATGGGTTTTGGATCAGAACCTAAACCCCCTACAAAAACTCACCTCTTGTGTGAGACCCAAAAGAAATGATTCAATAATAATAGCAACATTTAAAACATACCCAAGCCCCAACCTTTCAGTCCAACCCTCATGATGTCGGTGTGTCAGAGTAACCCCGTCATCTTACTGATGTATCCCTTATTCTTTCTCATGCTCCTCTACCTCCCTTCCGGTTCTTACCCACACTCTTTGCATCACATCCCTTATTAGCCTGTGAGCTCTTTGTGGCATGGACCAGGTCTTTCTATGTGTTGTGCAAAGCACCTGGTACGCGTTTTGGTGCTTACAATGTAACACCAAACATTATAACATGATGTGACCAGGTTCTGCATTTACACAGAGAGAAATCAAGAGTGACTCCATGGAGGAAGCATTGGTGCAAGTGAGACTGGAATCAGGCCCATTAAGCGCAATTAGCATTAAGCTCGTGTTAGGACGTACAGTATTTCAGTGTGGTTTGGATACATTTTTAAACACCTCCTGAGTGGTCTGTGTTACCATGAGTGCAGTTTCTGTTCCTGTTCCTTAAGCACCTTTGCGCTGTTGATGAAGCTGAATGACTTGCAGTTCTGTTACCTGCCCCTTCTGTGCATTTGCAATGGCAGCCCAAGGAAGCAGCACAGACAGGAAAGCAATAAAGGTGTTGAAGAATTTCCCCATAAAGGATGTGACTTTGCATTAGAGCTGATTGGGAATTTTTCAACAGAATGTTGTTGTCTTTGTTGTTGGAAAATGCTGGCCAGCAAACCCGGAACTTTTCACAGACATGTAGCAGTTGTGACAAAAATTTCCTCAGAAGGTTTCTGAGGTTGAAGATGAACTAGAGAGAGTGAGACCACCCAGCTCTGGAATAGCCAACAGCCATGCAGTTAGGGCACTCCCAGCGGGTTTGCAGGTTCAAACCACTGCTCTGAGTCAGGGAGCTCCTACCCGGACAAAGAGCTCCCACATCCCAGGTGAGTGCACTAATCACCAGGCTATCAAGTCAGTCCCTCAGTCTTAGTGTCTCACCCAGGAACTCTCCCACTTTGTACAAATCATTGAATATTCATTGGGCAAAAGAGGGAGCCAGACCCTGTGGGCTGTAGTTAGAGCACTCACTCGGAAATGCACGTTCAAGGCTCTGCTCATAATGAGGTATTGCAGGGACTTGAAACTGGCTCCCCTATTTCCCAGCTATTTTGCTTTTTCACACTCTCTGGTTTTCAAAAGAAATTCAAAATGTCTCAGTTTCACCGTACAGTGGAATGAGAAAGCTGATTGTCAGATGGAAAAACCATATCCCTCCCTTGTCTTTGCATGGATAATGTGACTTGTCAATCAGATAGACCCTGTACATAGCTCTATGAGATGGGCATCTTCTTTGAGGGAAGTCAGAGTCAGCAGATGAGCAAATATTGGCTCCAATCATTATCTTTTAGTGGCCATGTTACAACTTGGTAGCATGTTATCAGTGGCTCACAGTCAGGCTGGAAGGGCATAATGAGTGGGGTCCCACAGAGATTGGTCCTGGGTCTGGTTCTGTTCAGTATCTTCATCAATTATTTAAATAATGGCATACGGAGTACACTTATAACGTTTGAGGATGATACCACGCTGGGAGAGGTTGCAAGTGCTTTGGAGGACAGAATTAAAATTCAAAATGATCTGGATAAACTGGAGAAATGGTCTGAAATAAATAGGATAAAATTCAATAAGGACAAATGCAAAGTACTCCACTTAGGACGGAACAATCAGTTGCACACATACAAAATGGGAAATGACTGCCTAGGAAGGAGTACTGTGGAAAGGGATCTGGGGTTCATGGTGGATCACAAGCTAAATATAAGTCACAAGTGTAACACTGTTGCAAAAAAGCAAACATCATTCTGGGATATATTTGCAGGAGTGTTGTAAGCAAGACACAAGAAGTAATTCTTCCGCTCTACTCCGCACTGATTAGGCCTCAACTGGAGTACTATGTCCAGTTCTGGGTGCCGCATTTCAGGAAAGATATGGACAAATTGGAGAAAGTCCAGAGAAGAGCGACAAAAATGATTAAAGGTCTAGAAAAACATGACCTATGAGGGAAGATTGAAAAAATTGGGTTTGTTTAATCTGGAGAAGAGAAGACTGAGAGGGGACATAACAGTTTTCAAGTACATAAAAGATTGTTACAAGGGGGAGGAAGAAAATTGTTCTTAACCTCTGAGGATAGGACAAGGGCTTAAATTGCAGCAAGGGCGGTTTAGGTTGGACATTAGGAAAAGCTTCCTAACTGTCAGAGTGGTTAAGCACTGGAATAAATTTCTTTGGGAGGTTGTGGAATCTCCATCATTGGGGATTTTTAAGAGCAGGTTGGACAGGGATGGTCTAGATAATATTTAGTCCTGCCTTGAGTGCAGGGGACAGACTAGATGACCTCTTGAGGTCCCTTCCAGTTCTGTGATTCTATGATTCTAACTTCAACTCCAGGGACAAAAAACACAGATCAGATTGCATTTAGCAACCAATCCAGTGTTTTACAGGACCAGGCTGATGAAGGTCTGGAAGACAGATGGTCAGACTGGAAGTAGTAGAGACAGCAGGAGAAGCAGTGGGCCTCCAAAGTGGGTGAAAAAGAGATAAGGGATTACCTCTGGAACATGGTCAGCAATTGATGACTGAAAAGTGCTGAAGGCAAAAAAGGAACTGTGAGAGACAAAGGCAGATCCTGTAGGGACAGGTGTAAGATACAGAGAAAAATACAAAGAAATAAAGAAGAGATGCAAGCAAGATAA
Organism: Macrochelys suwanniensis; assembly: GCA_033296515.1. NCBI lineage: Eukaryota > Metazoa > Chordata > Testudines > Chelydridae > Macrochelys > Macrochelys suwanniensis. The sequence goes on along the minus strand of CM065781.1, from coordinate 693,914 downwards.
AAATGCCTGGATTCAGAAGAAGGCTGATGAGGCAGAAATAGCAGGTCTATAGAATAGTGAATGACATTTCATGAAGAACCAAATGATCACAGGTGACGCCCATAAAGGACTCTCACAAGCAGATGTTGAAAACACAAGAAGAACAAGCCAGACAATGGAAAGAACATTTTCACTCCATATTAAACTGTCCATAGCCGACGATCATATACACGTTCAAGAGAAATGCCAGTGCTAAGTTAGAAACAGAAGAGCGACCAATAACATCAGATGAAATTAAAACAGACATCAAAGGCTTCAAACAGAGGGAAAGCACCTGGGGTTGACAGAAATCAAGCAGAGGTACGAAAGGCAGGAGGAGAAATTATGACTGAGCATCTACCAAAACTCTGTAACAAAATATGGGTGAAAAAACAAATGCTACGAGTCTGGAAAGGTGGTGTCATCATGGCATTGCCAAAAAAGGGTGATCTTAGTGCATGAACTGGAGAGGTGTTGTACTGCTATCAATCCTGGGCAAAGTATTGGTTACATTATTCTGAACAGAATGAAGAAGGCAGTGAATGAAATATTACAAGAACAGGCTGGGTTCTCTCCAGGTAGATCATGTTGTGAACGGATAGTTGTTATTCGATAGATCACCAAAAAAGCTACTGCTTGGCAAAAAGCCATCTTAATAAACTTTATCAACTTTAAGAAAACATTTGATAGTTTCCACAGGGAGACCCTGTGGAATATTACTAGACACTATAGGATACCAGGCAATCTGATCAACATAATAAAGAGTTCATATGATGGAAGTATATGTGCAGCAAGATCAGAAGTAGCCTTGGGTGAGTGATTTGATATTGTAACTGGAGTTAGACAGGGGTGTGTTATCACCAACCCTCTTTGCACTAGAAATAGACTGGGTGATAAAGCTGGCAACAAAAGGCACCATGGATGGTGTAAAACGAGTTAGCAGAGATGAGTTACACAACCTTGAATCTGCCAACAACATTGTTTTACTAAGTATGACATGGATGGAATGATTGCCCTTACAGCAGAAGTAGAACAGGAACCAGCAAAAATTGGATTGCAGAGAAAACCAAGATTATGAAGGTAGGAAACTGAACAACAGATTCAAATGTGTACGTGGCTGGAAAAGACATTGAACAGGTAGAAAAGTTCGCTTTCTGGGGAGTGTGATGGCAGCTGAAGATGGCTGCGATAGAGAGATTCATAGGAGGTTAGGAAAAGCAAACACCATCTTTGGAAGGATGAATAATGTGTGGCCAAACAGAGGTCTCCACACCAAACTAAAGGTTGGATTAAACCATGTCCTTGTCCTGACCACACTCCTGGGTGGAGCAGAGACTTGGCAAATGACCATGGCTAACAAGAAGAGACTGGAGGCTGCCCATCACAGATGGCTGGGGCAGATACTACATATTTCATGGAAAGACAAAATAACAAATGAGAGAATAAGGGATCTGACAGAGCCAAGACACATTAGAAAATATAATCAAAGAAAGAAGAGTCATGTGGTTGAGACACATTCTCTGTATGGAAGATCAGAGACATGCTAAGCAAGCATTGAACTGGGTACCTGAGGGAGGAAAGATCAAGGAAGAACTGGCAGAAGAGAGTGATATGGGATATTGAATGGACTGGCATTACCTGGGAAGAATTACCACAACTAGTGAGCAAGCATAATCAATGGAGGAACTGGAGTAATGCCTGATATTCCAGCAGCACAGGGACACTAAGATCTAAGGGGTGGACAATGAGCTGAACATGAGCTCCCAGTGTCACACTGTGGTCAAAAGAGGTGAATGAATATTGGTGCAACCATTGCTGGAACACGGTCTCCAACTGTGGCCTGCACAATTCAGGAAGGATGTTAACAAGTTGGAGAGGGCTCAGAGAAGATGAGAATGATAAAAGGACTGGAAAACTCGCCTTGCAGTGATATCAAGGAGCTCCATATATTTTGCTTATCAAACAGAAGGTTAAGGGGTGACGATCACACTCTATAAATAAATAAATACATGAGGAACAGAAATTCGATAATAGATGTCTCTTCAATCTAGCAGACAAATGTGTAACAAGATCCAATGGCTGGAATTGAAGCTAGACAAATTCAGATTGGAAATAAGATGCAATTTTTTAACAGTGACTGTAATTAACCACTGGAAATATTTACCAATGGTCGTGGTGGATTCTCTGTCACTGGCAATTTTTAAATCCAGATTGGATGTGTTTCTAAAAGATCTGCTCTAGTTCACACAGGAATTAACTCAGGGAGTCCTATGGCCGGTGCTCTGCAGGGGGTCACACTAGGTGGTCACAGCGGCGACGGTACAGATCATTGTTGCTACCACTGTTATATAATTACAACAAATCTTGTTCAAAGTATGTCAAGTAAGGTGACTATGGAAAGGTTATTATTTGCTGACTATGATTATGCTAGCTGTATGCATGTATCATTTTTGTATTGGAAGTTATGAGTATTGGCTCTATATCTGTATTTCAGATATGTTTGCTCCAGTGGTAATGCCCACAAGGTATTTAGCCTGCAGATCTTGAAATGACTATTCAAGTTGAATGGCCCATCAAGGAACACTTAACTCACAACATACCATGGGAGACGCCTATCTACATAGAATCATAGAATCATAGAATCTCAGGGTTGGAAGGGACCTCAGGAGGTCATCCAGTCCAACCCCCTGCTCAAAGCAGGACCACCCCCAACTAAATCATCTCAGCCAGGGCTTTGTCAAGCCTGACCTTAAAAACCTCTAAGGAAGGAGATTCCACCACCTCCCTAGGTAACCCTAGAAAAAGTTTTTCCTAATATCCAACCTAAACCTCCCCCTCTTCAACTTGAGACCATTACTCCTTGTTCTGTCATCTTCTACCACTGAGAACAGTCTAGATCCATCCTCTTTGGAACCCCCTTTCAGGTAGTTGAAAGCAGCTATCAAATCCCCCCTCATTCTTCTCTTCTGCAGGCTAAACAATCCCAGTTCCCTCAGCCTCTCCTCATAAGTCATGTGCTCCAGCCCCCTAATCATTTTTGTTGCCCTCCCTTGGACTCTTTCCAATTTATCCACATCCTTCTTGTAGCGTGGGGCCCAAAACTGGACACAGTACTCCAAATGAGGCCTCACCAGTGCCGAATAGAGGGGAATAATCACGTCCCTCGATCTGCTGGAAATGCCCCTACTTATACAACCCAAAATGCCATTAGCCTTCTTGGCAACAAGGGCACACTGTTGACTCATATTCAGCTTTTCGTCCACCGTAACCCCTAGGTCCTTTTCTGCAGAACTGCTGCCCAGCCATTTGGTCCCTAGTCTGTAGCAGTGCATGGGATTCTTCCATCCTAAGTGCAGGACTCTGCACTTGTCCTTGTTGAACCTCATCAGATTTCTTTTGGCCCAATCTTCTAATTTGTCTAGGTCCCTCTGTATCCTATCCCTACCCTCCAGCGTATCAACCACTCCTCCCAGTTTAGTGTCATCTGCAAACTTGCTAAGGGTGCAGTCCACACCATCCTCCAGATCGTTAATGAAGATATTGAACAAAACCGGCCCCAGCACCGACCCTTGGGGCACTCCACTTGATACCGGCTGCCAACTAGACATGGAGCCATTGATCACTACCCGTTGAGCCCGACCATCTAGCCAGTTTTCTATCCACCTTACCGTCCATTCATCCAGCCCATACTTCTTTAACTTGCTGGCAAGAACACTGTGGGAGACTGTATCAAAAGCTTTGCTAAAGTCAAGAAATAGCACATCCACTGCTTTCCCCTCATCCACAGAGCTGGTTATCGCATCATAGAAGGCAATTAGGTTAGTCAGGCATGACTTGCCCTTGGTGAATCCATGCTGACTGTTCCTGATCACTTTCCCCTCCTTTAAGTGGTTCAGAATTGATTCCTTGAGGACCTGTACACTTAATGGACTTTCTTTGTGATGGCTTCTGCTGTGACTAAGCAAAGTCATGCATGGACATGGGACTTGTCTATGTAACTCCGAACTCCATCTTGCTACCGGTAATTCTCCACAGTGAGAGCAATGAGTTTATCTTCACTTGAGAGAAGCTACAAAAGGTGCTGGAAACATCTCCATTTTGCCTCTTTCCTGCTCTAACCTCTGGACTATGATGAACTTGTACTAATGGGAACATTCTAACCAAGGGACCGAGGACCTTCCAATGGTTTGGAAGCAACCAGAGACTTAACACACCAGCAGTTTATTCCATCACTGTTACAAGCCTGAACCAAGAACTTTGCCATTACTGTCACTGTTCCCTCTAAGCTGTGCACGTGTGCGCGCACACACAGATTCTAAACCCTGCGCACATGGCAAAACACTGCTCGCACAAAAATTTGCACAGAAGCACAACAATTTGCACAGAAGAAATTTTTTGCGCACACGGCCTCTCAAAAATTAGAGAGAACATTGGTTACTGTATGTATTTGATCCCTTAACCATTTTTACTCTCACCTTTCTTTTTTTCTTTTATAACAAATCTTTAGATTTTAGATACTAAAGGATTGGCAACAGCGTGATTATTGGGTAAGATCTGAGTTATATATTGACCTGGGTGTGTGGCTGGTCCTTTGGGATCAGAAGAACCCTTTTGTTTGATGAAATTGGTTTTAAATAACCACTAAGTCTAGTATCCGGGTGTTGAATTTAGGACTGAAATGCCTACGGAGGCTGCTTTTCTGAATTCTTGTTAGCCAGGGTGGTGAAACAGAAGTTCACTTTTGTTGTTGGTTTGGTATATCTCATGGGAGAATAACCACCAGTTTTGGGGCATGTCTGCCCTATTTCTCAGCAGTTTTTCCTGAATTTGGTATTCTCAGTTGTGACCCACGGAGGCACGGTGACACTGGTGCTATGCAGGAGGTCACACTGGATAATCACAGTGATCCCTTCTGGCCTTGGAATCTCCCAGCTGGTGAGCAAACCCCTCCCCATTCCCCAAAAGGGCTAGAGAGCTGCCCACCTCCTGGTCCGCAGACCATCCCGGAGGCACTAGATGTGCGAGATCTGACACTTGTGACCAATAGATTTGTACTGTTGGGAAAAAAGAAAAAAAAAAAAAAAAGCTTGAATTCTCTTCACTTTTATTTATGAAATTATGAAGGGACTCGATTTTTTCAGTGCTCCGCCAGCTGCCTCACATAATTCTCCATTTGCTATTAGCCATAGATAAACTGCAAGAAGTGGGGATTCTCATCCAAAATGGATCTTCATTTGTTACGACGTGAGGTTCCCCCAGGAGCCTTTTTAATGGATCCCTCTCCCATTTAGGGCCAGGTGCAGCCATTTAGGAATGACCCTTGATTGGTACTAACCTCCGCCCACATAACCTGCACCTTCACTGCTCACCCCCCACGGCATTCACACACTGCTGTCTGCAACCCAGGAGCTGCTGGTACAGCTGACCACTGGATTGTTTCTGCACACATGTGATGGATGCGCACAGCCCGGCCCCCAGAGCTTTACCTGTCTTATCACATGTAGACTGCCAAGGAGAAGCTGCTTTGGGGGAATGTCACTGTTTTCTCTCTCTGGTGTCATGAAGAGATGTAACAGCCCCTGGTCATTCCTGGTCAGTGATCACTTAGGAAAACAGTTGTTAGCAAGGCCTGACTGCACCTGTGAGAGAAATGTGAATCTGCTTAATGGGAAATCTTAGAAACAAATGATTTAAGAGTAAAAAAATGGGGGGAGGTTTCCATAGCAACAAAGAGCAAGAGAAAAAAATGGTTGTTAAAAATTCAAAGAATTAATTCCATGTGAAACTGATTTCCCCCAAATCTAGACCAGCAATAAAGTGGTTGGCAATGTAGAATGGGAAATGCTGTCACGCTAAATATGTTTTCCTTAATAATTAATTCTGAAGATTCACGTTGCAGGAAGTGAAAATAGGATAGTTACCAACATGGAAAGTCAAACCAAAATGCACTTTGCTTATAATCCATTGTTTTATGCAGTGTCAGGTAGATGGGGGTCTATTATTACTTTTGTGGTGATAGTAGATTATAATTTCCTAAGGAGAGCACAGGGTTAACAAAGAAACATTAATTCACAAACAGCTGGAAATTTTTCACTTGCTAAAAGCATCTTGTAGAAGGGTATATGTTCTTGTGACTGAAATATTAAAGCGATACCATGCATAACTAATCCCTGTGATCTCAGGGAAACCTCTAGCAGGTCAGAGAATAATTTCACTTGGTTTCTGAGCTCTCACCTCTGTGTTCAAGGCAATAGTATGTCCAAACCATTTTGGTCCATCTGCATTTAACCGTTAGTATATTATTAGGAAGCTCAGTGAAGCAAGATCTGAAATAACAGTGGAAAATTTGTCTTTGGAAATGAAGACTAGAAGGTTCCTTCCCTTTCTATTATATCTGCAGGAAATCACACACACACACACACACCCCGGAAGGGACTGATGTGAAAGGAGGCAGTAAAGTAACGGGGAGGATGGGGGGAGTTTGAAGAAGAGAAGTGAAAAGGAATGCATTCTCTCCTCAGCAATGAAATGCCAAAAGCCCAGGTAAGTGATAGGAGTGCTGGTCTAATCTGAGCTTTCAGCAGCATGGGCAAAAAGGACCTTCTTTACTGACGGTGTTAATTTCTCCGAGCAAGTCTTCAGTTTGTGAGACTGTTGACATAAAGGTCGAATAAACCCTTTGAGAGGGATTTTGAAAGGAGGAAAAGGGCCAGATTTTCAAAGGTATTCAGGCACCTATGGATGCAGGTAGGGACTTAGTGGGATTTTCAAAAGTTCCTAGGCACCTAAGGTCAATTGAAATCAGTGGTGCCTAAGTCACTTAGGCTCTCAAAAAATATATATCCCCACACTTGCTCCTTTTTAGGCCCTTTGTTTCTGAGTGATGAATGGGCTCGAAACATTCGGACACAGCACTCCTGAGTAGCTGCTCGCTGTGTGCCTCACGGTGACATGGGGTGTGTTCACTGTGTGCCTCACGGTGACATGGGTTGTACTCACTGTGTGCCTCGCGGTGACGTGGGGTGCACTAGCTGTGAGTCTCGTGGTGATGTGGGGTGCACTCGCTGTGTGTCTCGTGGTGACGTGGGATGCACTCGCTGTGTGCCTCGTGGTGACGTGGGTTGCGCTCGCTGTGTGCCTTGCGGTGACGCGGGGTGTGCTCGCTGTGTGCCTTGCGGTGACGCGGGGTGTGCTCGCTGTGTGCCTTGCAGTAACCTGGGTTGTACTTGCTGTGTGCCTCACGGTGACATGGGGTGTGCTCGCTGTGTGCCTAGCGGTGACATGGGTGAGCTCGCTGTGTGCCACACGGTGTCGTGGGTTGTGCTCGCTGTGTGCCTTGCAGTGACGCGGGGTGTGCTCGCTGTGTGCCTTGCAGTGACCTGGGTTGTACTTGCTGTGTGCTTCACGGTGACATGGGGTGTGCTCGCTGTGTGCCTCCCGGTGACATGGGGTGTGCTAGCTGTGTGTCTTGTGGTGACATGAGTTGTACTCTCTGTGTGCCTCATGGTGACATGGGTTGTTCTCGCTGTGTGCCTTGCGGTGACATGGGTTGTTCTCGCTGTGTGCCTCGTGGTGACGTGGGTTGTACTTGCTGTGTGCCTCTCGGTGACATGGGGTGTGCTCGCTGTGTGCCTCACGGTGATGTGGGGTGTGCTCGCTGTGTGGCTCATGGTGACATGGGTTGTTCTCGCTATGTGCCTCGCGGTGACATGGGTTGTTCTCGCTGTGTGCCTCATGGTGACGTGGGTTGTTCTCTCTGTGTGCCTCGCGGTGACATGGGTTGTACTCGCTGTCTGCCTAGCGGTGACCTGGGCTGTGCTCGCTGTGTGTATCGCGGTGATGTGGGGTGCACTCGCTGTGTGCCTCATGGTGACGTGGGTTGTGCTCACTGTGTGCCTCGCGGTGATGTGGGTGAGCTCGCTGTGTGCCACACGGTGTCGTGGGTTGTGCTCGCTGTGTGCCTTGCGGTGACGTGGGGTGTGCTCGCTGTGTGCCTAGCAGTGACGTGGTTTGTGCTTGCTGTGTGCCTCTCGGTGACCTGGGTTGTACTTGCTGTGTGCCTCACGGTGACATGGGGTGTGCTCGCTGTGTGTCTCATGGTGACGTAGGGTGCGCTCGCTGTGTGCCTCGTGGTGACCTGGGTTGTACTCGCTGTGTGCCTGATGGTGACGTGGGTTGTGCTTGCTGTGTGCCTCGCGGTGACCTGGGTTGTACTCGCTGTGTGCCTGACGGTGACGTGGGTTGTGCTCGCTGTGTGCCTCGCGGTGACGTGGGGTGAGCTCACTGTGTCCCTCATGGTGATGTGGGTTGTGCTCGCTGTGTGCCTCTCGGTTACCTGGGTTGTGCTCGCTGTGTGCCTCACGGTGACGCGGGGTGTGCTCGTTGTGTGCCTTGCAGTGACGCGGGGTGTACTCGCTGTGTGCCTCACAGTGACCTGGGTTGTGCTTGCTGTATGCCTCGCGGTGACGCGGGGTGCACTCGCTGTGTGCCTCACGGTGACCTGGTTTGTGCTCACTGTGTGCTTCACGGTGATGTGGGGTGTGCTCGCTGTGTGCCTCGTGGTGACGTGGGGTGCACTCGCTGTGTGCCTCGTGGTGACGTGGGGTGCACTCGCTGTGTGCCTCATGGTGACGTGGGTTGTGCTCGCTGTGTGCCTTGCAGTGATGCGGGGTGTGCTCGCTGTGTGCCTTGCAGTAACCTGGGTTATACTTGCTGTGTGCCTCACGGTGACATGGGGTGTGCTCGCTGTGTGCCTAGCGGTGACATGGGTGAGCTCGCTGTGTGCCACACGGTGTCGTGGGTTGTGCTCGCTGTGTGCCTTGCAGTGACGCGGGGTGTGCTCGCTGTGTGCCTTGCAGTGACCTGGGTTGTACTTGCTGTGTGCTTCACGGTGACATGGGGTGTGCTCGCTGTGTGCCTCCCGGTGACATGGGGTGTGCTAGCTGTGTGTCTCGTGGTGACATGAGTTGTACTCTCTGTGTGCCTCATGGTGACATGGGTTGTTCTCGCTGTGTGCCTTGCGGTGACATGGGTTGTTCTCGCTGTGTGCCTCGTGGTGACGTGGGTTGTACTTGCTGTGTGCCTCACGGTGACGTGGGTTGTACTTGCTGTGTGCTTCACGGTGATGTGGGGTGCGCTCGCTGTGTGCCTCATGGTGACGTGGGTTGTGCTCACTGTGTGCCTCATGTTGACGTGGGTGAGCTCGCTGTGTGCCACACGGTGTCGTGGGTTGTGCTCGCTGTGTGGCTCATGGTGACATGGGTTGTACTCACTGTGTGCCTCGCGGTGACATGGGTTGTTCTCGCTATGTGCCTCGCGGTGACATGGGTTGTTCTCGCTGTGTGCCTCGTGGTGACGTGGGTTGTTCTCTCTGTGTGCCTCGCGGTGACATGGGTTGTACTCGCTGTGTGCCTAGCGGTGACCTGGGCTGTGCTCGCTGTGTGTATCGCGGTGATGTGGGGTGCACTCGCTGTGTGCCTCATGGTGACGTGGGTTGTGCTCTCTGTGTGCCTCATGGTGACGTGGGTTGTGCTCACTGTGTGCCTCGCGGTGATGTGGGTGAGCTCGCTGTGTGCCACACGGTGTCGTGGGTTGTGCTCGCTGTGTGCCTTGCGGTGATGTGGGGTGTGCTCACTGTGTGCCTAGCAGTGACGTGGTTTGTGCTTGCTGTGTGCCTCTCGGTGACCTGGGTTGTACTTGCTGTGTGCCTTGCGGTGACGCGGGGTGTGCTCGCTGTGTGCCTAGCAGTGACGTGGTTTGTGCTTGCTGTGTGCCTCTCGGTGACCTGGGTTGTACTTGCTGTGTGCCTCACGGTGACATGGGGTGTTCTCGCTGTGTGTCTCGTGGTGACGTAGGGTGCGCTCGCTGTGTGCCTCATGGTGACCTGGGTTGTACTCGCTGTGTGCCTGACGGTGATGTGGGGTGTGCTCGCTGTGTGCCTTGTGGTGACCTGGGTTGTACTCGCTGTGTGCCTTGCGGTGACGTGGGTTGCGCTCACTGTGTGCCTCGCGGTGACATGGGCTGCGCTCGCTGTGTGCCTTGCAGTGACGCGGGGTGCGCTCGCTGTGTGCCTTGCGGTGACGCGGGGTGCGCTCGCTGTGTGCCTCTCGGTGACGTGGGTTGTGCTTGTCCTCACGCCTAGCTTAGTAATGGCCCAGTGTGCTGTAGGAGAGAATTCGACTGGGGCTAAGATGTTTGTAGCTTTAGATTGGGTGTCAGGGCTCGTTTGCTGGGCTGGGGAGGAAGGCAGGGTGGCCTAACAGAGAGAGCACTGCATTTAGACAGAGAACACTTGTGTTCGGGTCTTGGCTCTGACACAGGTCCCTGTGTGACTTCCGGCAAGTCACTTTCCTGCCCTGTACCTCAGGCCACCTCTGGCTCATCCGGACCCAGCAGAAGTGTTAGTGGAACAAAACAGACCAATGATGACGTGCAGAGACGAGGGCTGCACAAGTAGCTGGACAGATCAACAGCATGTCTGACTCTGACTCCTAAGCTGCCGTTGTGATGCGCACTGCAGATGTGAAGTAATCGGGTTCAGGATTCCCTTAGGCTGATTGGAAGCTAATGTCCCTCAAACTGGAATTTTGCTGCAGACCAAGAACAATAATTTCTATGGGCTAGATCATGGCTCCAACCCCCAGCGCTGTGCGTAAGGGGTGGTGTAGAGACACCTGCACTGGGGGAGGTCCAGAATGGCTCATTCTCCGATCACAGTCCAAAACCCATCATGATTGTTTTCAAATTAATTTTTTATCTGAAATGATTGGCCAAAAAATGTTTTGCCTGGGCACATAGATCACATGGCGTGTTTTCTGTACTCTGACTGGGTAAGCAGTGTCTAGTGACTCCAACTTCTTAGTTCAGAACCTGCTCCGTGTGGCTGTCATGCCAGATTCACATGCTTCCTTCTGCCTGGCATTCCGGGCACTGACCTGTGTTTGCTCGGCTATTTGCGGCCAAAACAAGCCTCTTGAAAAGTTTAAACGAATATTCATGATTTTCTAAATGATTTGCTGAGCTCTGTTCAGGGCAGAGAGTTTCCACCCCCACATGGCCATTGCTCCTCTCCCAGCGTAGGACACCCAATACGCACTCATGCTGCGGGTGGTGGGAATGGGCAGATGAGAGATCCATTTTCTTTTTTCTGTCTGAGATTTGGGCTAATTAGGGATAAAATGATATAAACCAAGTGGGGGAAGAGATCCTGGCCTCCAATGAGACCCTGAGGAGAACAGGGAAAGAGGATTTTCCTTTGCCACTTGAATGAGTTGGTCTCTTTGCTAAGCAGTGCCAGGTGTTCCCACCTCTATTCTCTCTTGCAACATATGCTCCCATCTCCGGCACTGCTCTGAGTTCTGTGCTCCAAATAATGCACTCGTGTTTGTGTTTCCACTGCTGGAACATCAGCATTGCGTAACAAGGCAGCAGCATAGGGTGACCAGACGTCCCGATAAAATCGGGACTGTCTCAATTTTTCCTCCTTTGTCCCGTGTCCCGACCAATGCATGGTCAGGATGCCATTTGTCCTGATATCGGGGCTTTGGTTTTTGTTTTTTTTCTTTTTCCCTCGGAGATCTCCGGCAGGGCTTGAGCCATCCGCATGCCATTCCATTCCCTTAGCCTCTCTCCTGGGCTGCCAGCAAAAGGAACCATCCAGTGTGCTGCAGCCACGTCTCCCCTAGGACCCAGAGCTGAGCCCAGCCAACTCGTGTCACAGAACCCACTGAGCCAGCAGGTTTCCATCCCATGTGAGAAATGAAGCACTGCACAGAGCTCGGAGAACTCCGGTGGGAGGTTGGGTTTTTGTTTGGTTTTTTTGCTCGGACAAGTCCTGATTTTTGAGTCCTTTCATCTGGTCACCCTACAGTAGCAGCAGGTCATGTCTGCTGGGCCTCGCTCTGCACTGCCTGCGAGCAGCTGCATTGTCTACAGTGGATGGTGGTCTGGAAATGCAGCCTCCCCCTGTCAGAACCAGGCTCTGAAGAGCTGTTTTCATTGAAAAATAAATGTTCCAATGTCACACTCAGTCTCAGATCCCATCATTTATATTAGTGACCCTGAAACAGCTTCCTACAGCCCACAGCCCTTGGTGTTTGCCTCTCCCGTCTCCCATCCCTGCTGGAGCTCTTTACACCCAGCAGTTGCTGGGGGCAGCCTCGGAAAGGCAGGGCACCTCCAGCTCTCCTTCTGCTAGGAGAGGCAGGTTCATATATTCTCAGAGAAAAACAGATTCAGCTCACAGCAAAATACACAAACGTTCACCACGGGGCAAATGTTTCTTTTCCTAATGAGTGAGAAAAACAAAAATGCTTTTCTTTCTTATGTGAAAAATACGTACACAGTTAAAAATAGTCGCAGGATTTAGAGACGATTATTAAAGTCATATTCTCTGCTATGCACAGGTAACAAAATGCAGAAAATTGTCCATTGCACCCTGAGAAATCCTTCCATTTTCCCGTTTCTGCATGGAGTGTTCGGCTTTGTGGGCAGTACGTATGTCACAGGTTTCACTCGCTGTTCGGTGCCTCCTTGCGGCTGGGTCTGGGGATTTGCTGCACTCAGCTCTGACACCCCCTTTCCAACCAGTTGCTCTCGCCATGTCCCTCCTCGTTCTCCAGGACTCTCTTTGTGACTCAGCCCTCCGGCCAGGTGGCTGTGTAGTCCTCCCCTTCTAGGGTGTCATAGCCCAACTGGGTCAGCTGTCCGCATGCCATTCCAGACAGCTGGCTGCTCCAAGGCCGGGTCCTGGGGCTGGTGGGGAACCCGGTCTGCCCACTACTCTGGATTCCAGCCCAGGGACCCGATGTCTAGCAATGACGCCCGGTCTGCTTGCTCCTTGCTGGGGCGTGTTTTCGGAATGGATTACAGAAGGACAGATGAGGCTGGCTCTGTGGATGAGGGGAAAGCAGTGGATGTGCTATTTCTTGACTTTAGCAAAGCTTTTGATACAGTCTCCCACAGTGTTCTTGCCAGCAAGTTAAGGAAGTATGGGCTGGATGAATGGACGGTAAGGTGGATAGAAAACTGTCTGGATGGTCGTGCTCAACGGGTAGTGATCAATGGCTCCATGTCTAGTTGGCAGCCGGTATCAAGTGGAGTGCCCCAAGGGTCGGTGCTGGGGCCGGTTTTGTTCAATATCTTCATCAACGATCTGGAGGATGGTGTGGACTGCACCCTTAGCAAGTTTGCAGATTACACTAAACTGGGAGGAGTGGTTGATACGCTGGAGGGTAGGGACAGGATACAGAGGGACCTAGACAAATTAGAGGATTGGGCCAAAAGAAATCTGATGAGGTTCAACAAGGACAAGTGCAGAGTCCTGCACTTAGGATGGAAGAATCCCATGCACTGCTACAGACTAGGGACCAAATGGCTGGGCAGCAGTTCTGCAGAAAAGGACCTAGGGGTTACGGTGGACGAAAAGCTGAATATGAGTCAACAGTGTGCCCTTGTTGCCAAGAAGGCTAACGGCATTTTGGGCTGTATAAGTAGGGGCATTTCCAGCAGATCGAGGAACGTGATTATTCCCCTCTATTCGGCACTGGTGAGGCCTCATTTGGAGTACTGTGTCCAGTTTTGGGCCCCACGCTACAAGAAGGATGTGGATAAATTGGAAAGAGTCCAAGGGAGGGCAACAAAAATGATTAGGGGGCTGGAGCACATGACTTATGAGGAGAGGCTGAGGGAACTGGGATTGTTTAGCCTGCAGAAGAGAAGAATGAGGGGGGATTTGATAGCTGCTTTCAACTACCTAAAAGGGGGTTCCAAAGAGGATGGATCTAGACTGTTCTCAGTGGTAGAAGATGACAGAACAAGGAGTAATGGTCTCAAGTTGCAGAGGGGGAGGTTTAGGTTGGATATTAGGAAAAACTTTTTCACTAGTAGGGTGGTGAAGCACTGGAATGGGTTACCTAGGGAGGTGGTGGAATCTCCTTCCTTAGAGGTTTTTAAGGTCAGGCTTGACAAAGCCCTGGCTGGGATGATCTAGTTGGGGTTGGTCCTGCTTTGAGCAGGGGGTTGGACTAGATGACCTCCTGAGGTCCCTTCCAACCCTGAGATTCTATGATTCTATGATTCTAGAGGGCTCACATGAACACAGGATAGTTTTCTGGACGGCGTCACATTATTTGAGGCTCGATTGTTTCTCTCTCTCAGCTGCCTCTCCAGACATGCTTCCTATTCCTGTTCTCTTCCCTTGGGCTGCCTGCTCGGCATGTGATCACACCTCTCTCCTGTTGTAGCTGACTGAGCTCCATCGAGGGCGGAGGGAAGATAGCATAAGATGCACAACATGCTAATCACCACCTGCAGGCCATGCACACCCACGGTACTATCCAACATTATTACATGAATGCGGCACAAAGCTCAGGTGCTGTGGAGCAGCCAGGCATTAAGGAACGTTATGGAGCCCTTCCAGAGAGAATGAGAGAGCTCCTCTCAGTGATTCATACACGTGCAGGCCAGAAGGGACCATTGTGATCGTCTGCCCGACCTCCTGTGTAGCACCGGCCGGAGACCTGCCCCCAAATAGTTCCTGTTGGAACTAGTGCAGATCTTTCAGAAAAGCAGCCAATCTGGATTTAAAAATTGACAGGCATGGAGAATCCACCACGATTCTTGGTAAATTGTGCCAGTGGTTAATTAACCTCACTATTAAAAAATTGCACCATATTTCCAGTCTGAATTTGTCTAGCTTCAGCTTCCAGCCATCGGGTCTTGTTCTACTCTTTGTCTGCTCGATTGAAGAGCCCTCTATTATCAGATTTCTGCTCCTTATATAGGTACTTAGAGAGCTTGATTAAGTCACCTCATAATCACCTCTTTGTTAAGCTAAATAGATTGAGTGCCATGAGTCTATCACTCTAAGGCAGGTTTTCTAAACCTTTAATCATTCTCCTGCCTTTCTCTAAACCCTCTTCAGTTCATCAACATCTTTCTTGAGTTTTGAAGAACAGAACTGGATACAGGATTCCAGCAGTGGTCACATTAGTGCCAAATACTGATGGAAAATACCCACTTTACTCCTACTCAAGATTTGCCTGTATATATATATATATATCTCCAAGGTTTGCATTAGCCATTTTAGCCACAGCGTCGCACTGAGAGCTCAAGTTCAACTGATTATACACCATGACCCACAAATCTTTTCCAGGGTCACTGTTTCTCAGGATAGAGGCCCTCATCCTGTAACTATGGCCTGCAGTCTTTATTCCCAGATGTGTCCATTTACATTTAGCTATAAGAAAATGCATACAATTTGAATGCGTCCCATTTACCAAGCAATCCAGATTGTTTTGTATCAGTGACCTGTCATCTTCGTTAGTTATCGCTTGCCCAATTCTTGTGTCATCTGCAAACTTTGTCAGTGATGATTTTATGTTTTCTGTGAGGTTATTCATAAAAATGCTAGATAGTGTAGGGCCAAGAACCGATCCCTGGGGGTCCCCACTAGAAATGCACCCGCTCAATAACCATTTCCCATTTAGTTACATTTTGAGACCAATAAATTAGCCAGGTTTTAATCCACTTAACGTGTGCCAGGTTAGTTTTATAGCATTATAGATTTTTAATTAAACAGCCAATGGCACCAAGTCCAACACCTTACAAGAGTTTAAGTATGTTACATCAACACTATTCTCTTTATCAATCAGACTTCTCATCTCATCCAAAAAGGTATCAAGTTAGGATCTATAGTTGATAAACCGATGGTGCATCAGCTTACACCAGCTCTGAATTTAGTCCCTGGTTTCTAGGGAACAGAATAATTCACTCTGCTCTCTGAGTACACCCTGATGTGGAGAGCAGCTGTTTATGAATATAAAACCCGCCATACTGGGTCCATCTAGCCCAGTATCCTGTCTTCTGACAGTGGCTAATACCAGGTACCAGGTGTTTCAGAGGGAATGAACAGAACAGGGAATCAAGTGATCCATCCCGTTATCCACCACCAGCTTCTGGCTAGAGACCCCCAGAGCATGGGGTTGCATCTCTGCCCATCTTGGCTAATAGCCACTGATGGACCTATTCTCTCTGATTCCACGTGGGGGAGACCAAGCTCTGCTTGTGGCTCAGTGAAGCTGCACATCCCTGAGAGTGGCTGGAGCAAGGGTGGGAGTGTGAGCCCGGAGAGCAGGCTGCACTCTCCCCCTCTCTATTTCACACAGAGCAAATAAGAACAACTGGGGGAGTCCGTGTTTTAACAAACCCGCTAGTTAATGCTAAGAATGCGATTGCACACCCTAGAGACCCTCTGCCTTCCCGTCAGCCCACCACAAGAAATGTCCAGAACTACAGCCCCGGAATCCACCCTGAACTGAAACCCAGCCGGCAGCAGGTTTTTAGAGTGCGCATCTCTCTCCTCTGCCAGTGCCGGTGCTGTAATGAGGGCCAGACCGGCTCAGCTGCAGATAGCCACCGGAGAAGACCTTTGTGTCAGGAACAACACGACGCTGGAGGGGCAGAAGAATCCTCTTGTTCTGTGGTGCAGCACAGCTGGGCTGTGGCTTTATCCCTGGGTGTGGGGTTGGCAGTAGGCCTGGGGCTTTCTGTACAGAATCTAGGCCTACGCATCTGTACTGTGCCCTGTGACACGGGCAGACCAGGTGCTAGCTCATGCCAAGCCCCCTAGGCCCCACTGAACACTGACAAATGTCTGGCTGGAACCAGTCTGGCTCACCTGTGAGTTTGCACTGTTAACAGAGGGATTAGATTTATAGAGATGTGCTTAGTGGCTGAGCTTCATGAAATGCTTGTGAGTTGCAGAGCAAACACTCTGGCATAACCTTCTATCCACGGAGACAGAGTTTATACAGGAGATTAATGCAAGCAGCCACTGTAAAAGGGTTTGCTCTCCAACTGGAAATCCCCGCAGCCAGGAGAGAAGCATTACCAAGAGTGAAATGCTGGTTCACCATGACAGGTGTCATCTCCTGCCCAGCAAAGAAGGCCCATGGACACTAGACAAGTCATTGTGGAACATCAATGGACAAAAGACTTCGGTGATTGCTCCCCCAACACCCATGGGATGGGGACATGCACACACCCTGGTCCCATCAGCTTGAACTCTGTGGGCAGGGAATAAAAAAGCCATCAAGAAGAAATTGTTATCCCTGTGCTGCTTAGCCTTCGAGGAGAGGGCCAGACTTCTAAGCACAAGCAAGGGATCCCTGGCTGCTTAGCCTGGGTTAAGAGCTTGCACATTACCACAGCCTCGGTTACTTTTTGGAACCTAAGACTGTAACTCATTTGTGGCTGTGTGTTTACCAGGTTTAACCTGATAAATAACTCTCTTATTTCTATTCCCTAGTTAATAAATCATTAGTAGAGTTGGCTACAAGCATTGTCTTTAGTGAGAGATCTAGGCTGCACTTGACCTGGGGTAAGTGACTTGGGACAGGGAGTAACCTGAACATTATTGTGATGTTTGGTGTAAGGGACCATCTATCGCAAAGGCAGGCTTTCCTGGGTGGCAAGCTAGACCCTGTGCCCAAGGGGCCTGTCTGTGACTCCATGCCAACCCGTGTATAGTGCTCGAGAAGTTCACACTTGTTGGCTGGTGAAATGTAAGTGTAGAACTCACACCCAGTTGGGGGTATGCGCACGGGTTTGTAACCGTCTGCTCTGAGGTTGGCACTCACAGTCCTCGGCCACTCCAGACAGGTTGACGTGTGCAACCACCGGTCATTCCCCTGGCAATCCCTGACCCAACCATGGTGCCTCCTTTCATGGCCCCCGTGGAGAGCTGTGGACTGTCACGGCACTGCTCAGCTCCTCTGCATACGCTCTCTACAGCCCTTTGGCTGCTTTTCCCATCGTGCATGCCCGTGAGCGTGGGTTTGGTCCCTGACGAGTAAACAATCGTTTCCCCTGCTCCCTGCTGCGTCCCCCGCTGCCCAGGGCTTGTCTCAGGAACACCATTTCTGCACGAAGTGATGGGAGGTAAACACTCCTTGTTGTTTTTACCATAGTCACTGCCTTCCTTTTGTGTACAGAGGGGCGCTCTGCTGGTCACTGCAGACACACTCTGCCTGGCTCACCAGTGTAACCAGCACCCACTAGTAATTCTGATGAAAGGCACGGGAGACTCGGGGTCAAAGGAGGGCAAATCCCCGCAGGCATATCGCTGAGTTCACCTGTGCCTTGTCTTGCCAGTAGAACCAGTCTCATGAACAGAGCCTGAACCTTTAAGGCTGATTTTCACGAATTGGGTGGCATGAAGCAACCCAGAGGGATTCCCCCGATATAGGGCAATACCCTGGTGTGCCCCTCCATCATGGCTCTGAGCCCATCATCCTCCCAGCCTGTTGTAGGAGGAGGGCTGGGGAACATGTTGAGAACAAGGGAGCCCTTCTCCCGGACGCTCCAAAGAGTTCTGGGGCAACGCTCCGTGGCGGAATCCGGAATCCTGGGCTGGCTGGAGCTCGTGATGAAGTGTTGGATGATTTCCGTGGTGGATAGTCTGGGGCCCCATGCGGCTCCCACGGATTTAACGGGTGTTTGCAGCACCCTCCTGATCTCAGGGATGAGTGTGGGAGGCTCCTGCAGAGGCAGAGCTGAACGCTCCCCCAGATTGTTGCGGTCGGTTGAGCTGCACTCAGAGAGAGGCTTCATGCCACCTGGCAACCCCAAGCCCAGGGCTGGCTGTGCACCAGGACTGCTCTGAACTCGATGCCCAGGCCCTGCCCAGCCGGCACATTCTTGTCAGTGTTACGTGGCATCTAAGCTGGTCTCCTGCAGCTTCATTTAAATCACAGGTTTCAGCCTCCAGCATCCAGTGTCTCAAGGATCATCTGGTATTTGAAGTGACACCAGTAATACGAACTGCGAGTGCAAGTGGCAGCAGCGTCCTCTCTGACCATCTGATCTCGCCAGGCGGTAGCACCGACTTGTCTGGCACCCAAGAGTCTATGGGATCTGAACGCTTTCCAGTGCTGCAAACTGCCTCCTGCCCAGTATGCGCAGAGCATGGCCGCAGCGCTCTAGTCCGAGTGCCGGCGTTGGGACAGTTGGTGTATTTGGTGTTGCTAACTTCCATTATTTTAAGTTTTTGAACATTTTTCTCTTTCATGCGTACGAAACAGAATCCAGGAATGACTGAATGACGACCTAATACGTTGTATCTCTGATCGAGGCTCTCTGACGTGAGGGTCATCGCTAGGTCTGCTTATGTGCTTGCTTTTGAAAGATTGTCAAAGCAGCCCAGAGCTTTGGACAGGCACTTTTCATTGTGGAGTAATGAAAACTGGAATAAATATATATTGTGTGTAGCACACTTTGAAAAGTTCCCTCTCTCTTTTCCCTTGTACAATTTGTAACAGCAATAAATGCTGCGTGACTTTTGTTCAGAACATGAATTGGTCAAAGCAGAAGTAATAATTAGAGGCAATTTCATATAATTCTGACACTAATTTCTATGATTCTACCAAACATTGTAACATTTCAAAAATGTAACAGGATTTGCATATTGGAGAGTAAAAAGGAATAATCCCTCTGTCAGGTCTAAGCATTTCGAAATAGTCACTTATTGCAGTTTGAGTAAATAATTATGCTCAGGATACTTTAGCAATCCTTGTTCTAGCACCTGGTCTGTGTGCTGAGAACCAGATTGGGAGCCCAGTCTAGGTCCTGTGCTACTGCAGTAGCGAAAACAGAGCCTGGCTCTAAAAAGAAACAGTTACCAAATGGAGAGCAATCCTCTGGGTGTATACATTCTCTAAACTGTGCATTCACACAGCAATACAAACTGGTGGCCTCCCTCCCCTCCCCCTCCATCTCTTTCCCATTTGGGATGGTTTGATGGGATAACATGATCTTAGTCAAAGGTCAATTAATTGCCATCAGTGGTAAATAGGACCAATGGTCAATGATGGGATGTTAGAAGTTACTACAGAGAACTTTTTCCTGGGTGTCTGGCTGGTGAGTTTTGCCCACATGCTCAGGGTTCAGCTGATCGCCAGATTTGGGGTCGGGAAGGAATTTTCCTCCAGGGTAGATCGGCAGAGGCCCTGGAGGTTTTTCACCTTCCTCTGCAGCCTGGGGCATGGGTCACTTGCTGGAGGATTCTCTGCATCTTGAAGTCTTTAAACCATGATTTGAGGACTTCAATAGCTGAGACATAGGTGAGAGGATTATTCCAGGAGTAGGTGGGTGAGATTTTTGTGGCCTGCATTGTGCAGGAGGTCAGACTAGATGATCACAGTGGTCCCTTCTGACCTTAAAGTCTATGAGTCTATGAGTTAAAATGACACTGTTACTAACCCTCCCAAGAGCCTGACATCACAGGAGACCAAACCACGTATCCCCAACGTTCTCTCCTCTCTAGGATTCACTAGTCCGCCCCAGCCGTCATACAGACCTTGCAGAGCTGATCGGTGACTGGCCGCCGGTTTGGGGGCTGACTAACCCCAGACACTGTTAGTCACAAGAGGCTGAAAACAGAGGGCCCAGTTGTCTGTGGTGTAAAGGAGTGAAGTCCTATTGGCTTCAATGGCGTTCTGCCTACTTACACCATCCAAGAATTTGGCCCAGCACTGTTTAAATCCAGTTCAGGTTGGCTGTGCTGGCCACGGGACGTCAACTCACTTCTTAGTTTTTTTACACTGAAGTTTCAAGTGTCTCGGTCCTGTGCAATACACACCAGATGGGGAGAGAGCCGGCCACTCAGAGAGGCTGCAGAGCTGTTTTACCGAGGCGGCTTTCGCCCAGTGGCTGACATGGCTCCACAGAGCCCACGACAGTCAGAAGACTGAACAAATGATGCTTGGGCTGCGGTCAGCTCATCAGGATGTCTCTGGCGTCTCTCCATTTCTGTAGGGTCGGGTACCCTTTTCCCCGTGCCCTGTAAGCAGGTCCAGCGTGCGTGAGGGCAGCGAGGTTGGCCACAACGTGCAGTGGAGGCAGCATTACGTAAGAAAGGGCACAGTACCAGGAAAGGGAGGACCAGCTTCTGAGCCAAGGAACCGCCTCCTGGTTGGGGAGCCCTGCGGGACTATGAGCAGAGCTCCGTCGCTGAGCCCCTTGGCTGGGCAACCCCGCAGGAGCGTCTCTAGCTAACAGCTCCCCTATGATTCACAGGCTGGAATGTCTGGATTCAAGTCACAGGAACTACGTCTGCTCCTGTCTCCCCTTGCATGGCTGTGGAGACCCCTCCGGCAAAGGGCTCACGGTGCTCCCCTGAACAGGACTGCAGCAAGGTTTAGCTGCCTGCACACAAGACGTGTGCCCTCTGCGTGCTGTTTAGCCCAGCTCTAACTGGTGTGATGTGTAGTAAGGATGCCCCCCTCTGCCCACCAGCCATTGCCTGGCTGTAGGGAGGCTGCTCCGGCTCTGAGTGGGGCCAGGGTATCAGCTGTGGAGTTCTCCAGAGCTGCAGGGTAATCCTGAGGAGAGGAGTAATTTCCTCCCAGCCAGGTAGGAAGTCCCTTCGGAGCAGCCTGGCTACTGGAGCTGCCAGCTAGCAGCAGGATAACACCACTGGCCCCTCACGGTTTTCTCTCACGCTGTCCCATTGATAAACTGCAGCCAGCGGAGTCCTGCTCCCCAGGCCGTGGCCTCCTACTGCCGTTGGGTGGCACCAGCGCCCCAGGTCAGTGGGTTTAGGATTCACCAGCTGTGTCGCGCTGGCCTGAGTAGCTGGTTCTGCAGCCTTGGCACCGTTTAACTCAAGACTAAATTCTGCTTTTCTAATGTCCCCAGAGAGCCAAAGGAGCAGGAAGAGGATTGTATTTCCATGCCAGCAACTGCGTTATGTCACAAAACCTGCATCTCAGGAAACTTGTTAATAAGGCTTTGGTGCACCAGGTCGTGCTCTGTTAAACCGGAAAGATAGCAGACGGGGAAACAAGAATTACAACTCCCCAGATATTAACTATTCGCTGTCAGGTTGGGTTAATAGCGCTCAACCTTGATTGCTAAAAGGCTAAGCTCAGCTAATCAAAAAGCAATAGTTTGTCAGAGCTCACTTTAATCGTTCTGCAGTCCTGGCTCGCATCATGTGTCATATCTAGTCAGTGTCCCCCGTCCTGTTAAAAGCTTGCTTTTAAAATACCACTTTGATAGAAATTTGTCTGACGTAAACCTTCCCCTGCCCTGTGAAGATGAAAACCAGAGCTTCGGCAGGAGGGTTGCATTCAAAGCAAAGCAAAGAGGGACTATTTCTGGCCATACGCTAAGTGCCGCCTTCTCCGAGTTCATTTTCCTCTTTCCACATTATGCTGGGCAGCACCTGTAGCAGCAGGGAGAATTTGGAATTCCTCGTCAGACCTGCTCAGTGAAGTGGAGCTTCCAAAGGGTCGGCGCATGTCTGTGCTGCAAGCGCTTTAGCATGGGCTGGATTTCTCTACTTCGATTTCTAATAATTATGAACGCCCACCCAAAGCTCCGAGCTCTTAGAACCAATTAAAATTCACAATGAAATAAATTGGTGATGCTAATACTGTGCGTATAGCAGTAACCCGCCTATCAGAAATCATGAGAAGACTCAACATCCCACACTAGCTCCCACTCTGCCCACTCCCACAGGGTACAGAAGAAATAAAAGCCTTTGGCACGTAGCCACGCCTAGGAATTTGGGCTCAGGTGGAGCCAAGGGGAATCGCATTGCAGAACAGAGAGGCCGTTGGGGCAGCCCTTCCAGCTGCTCCTGCCTGTTTAAACCAAGGATGCTCCATGGCACTGCATGGTACCAGGCTGTCAGTCATGTTACCAGCTCGCAGACCTCAGCAACACATGCCAGACGTTTCTCCTGGCACGCTGAACCTGCCACCACTGGAGCGCCATGGAAAGGCCTGTGCGCCTGACTTGGGGTCCAGAGAGGGCCCTGCTTGGATGAAGTTTGGGAAGTGATTGTTCCACTGGGCCTCCTAAGAGTGTCCTGCTGTGGGTCTGGCCAAACACGTCCCAGGCGCAGAATTCATGAATTCAGGGGACCACTTTTTGAAAGCCAGCCATGTCCTGGAGCCTTCCCCGAAGGATACCAGTAACGCCTATGGATGCCATTGACCAATGGGGCAGCTAGAGGGTCCTTTTACGTATATTTCTCCCCTGCCCTCAGTTTGTTCTTTAAAAAACAGTCCCAGGAAATGCCGTCTGTGAGGCTGGCAGACCAGGTGCCAGCTCATGCCAAGGCCCCTAGGCCTCCTCTGAGCGCTGACCAATACGCAGCTGGAAACCGATCTGGCTCACCTGTGTTATTAAAACAGGTATTAGATTGATAAGAATTAATGTAGCTATTTAGACTTTGTGGGATGCTGTATGTAGTTATCCCACTTATAACATCTGGTTCCCGTATTATAAGGTTATATTAAGGGTTTGCATTGTAATCCTCTGTGATGTAACTCACCAACCAGGAATGGAGCACTAATTAATGCAGAAACGCTGGCTTCCTGCAGAAAGGATTAGGTCCTGCCCACAAGGATGCCCATTGAAACCTAATGAGCCATTGTGAAACATCGAAGAACAAAGGCTTTGCTGATTGCTCCCCCACACACACACCCCTCATGAGGCGGAGACGGAGATGGACTCGTCCCATCAGCTTGAGCTCTGGGGGGAGGGAATAGACATCCCTGACAAGAAGGAACTGTATCTCCATGCTGCTTGGGCTTGAAGAGGGCACAATTTCTAAGCATAAGCAAGGGATCCCCAGGGCTAGGCCTGGGTTAACCCCAGAGAATTTATAGGGCTTGCATATTACAGTGGCGTCTGTCAACCTTTGGAACCTAAGACTGTCACTCATTGGTGTGTGTGGATTTACCTGCTTTAGCCTGGTAAATAACTCTCTCGTTTCCTTTTCTTAGTTAATAACCCTTTAGTGCATTTACTTTAGGTCTGGCTACAAGCACTGTCTCTGGTGTAGGATCTAAGGTGCAATTGATCTGGGTAAGTGACTGATCATTTGGGACCCGGAGTAACCTGACTATTGTTGTGAGTTTTGGTGTAAGGGTTCATCTATCACAAAGGCAGGCTTGCCTGGAAGGAACGGTAGATCAGAGAGCCCAAGGGGATTTTCTGTGAGTCCAGGCTGAGGCTGGTACAGTGCCAGAGGAATTCATACTTGGTACTTGGTTGGTGAAATCTAAGTACAGGACTCACAACCAATTTGGGGTTTGTGCCCAGGCTCTTCACAGTCTGCCCTGCAATTGCGATTCACACGCCTCCGCTGCCCCAGACAGTTTGGCACCATCCATAAGCAATGTGGGGAGGACTTCAATAGTTAGAGAATGCAGCAACCCCGCTTCTGGGCAGTAACTCAGCTGAGTTTTCCTCCTGATGTCAAGTCACTGCCATTCTGTGTGAATACTCACCGTCAGGAGTGTGGGTTACATAGACTAGCCCTGAATTCACGTGGTTTAACACTGACACTTCTGGAGATGGCCGTTTGCCCTTCTCTCTGCCCCTTTGGGTGTGGGTTACCCTGTGGTTACATAACCATTAGCACTAGTGGGAACATATCAAAAGTTTTGAAATTTCAACAAAAATAGAGGCTGGGCAATGACAAATACAGTTTCTCCAGTAGTGAAACACAGTATCGTATCCTAATATCATGTCATAGTATCATACTGTCCTTCTACAGCCCGAGTGTCTCATTCGTGTCTCATACAGATGGTCTGCAGCATTGCGGAGATCCTTACTGCATTGTAATACACGAGGTTCATAGAGTCCAAGACCAGATGGCACCATTGTGATCATCTAGTCAGACCTCCTGTATAACACAGGCCAGAAACTGCCCCATGGTAATTCCTTGAGCAGAGCTTTTAGAAAAACATCCAGTCCAATTTAAAAATCGTCAGTGATGGAGAATCCAATGTGACCCATCATAAGATGTAACCCATAGAGCTAGTTTTACATTTTATTTAGCGGTAACGCAAGGAACCTACAGTCCTATCCTGTAAGGCATTAGCTTAAGTCATTAGCATAAGGCTTTGAGCCTTGGCATAAGTAAGTGGCCCAACAGTGACCTTGAGTTTTAAGGAAGTGAGAACACTGTGCTTAGAAGGGGAGTTTGTACAAAATGATCTCAGGTAATGGCAGGAACATTGAACTGATACCAGGCTTGGATATTATAGGATAGAAACATTGGCTTAACCACAACCGTGCCTTGGCCATGAACTGACATATGATAATGAATAAACATTAATATACTAACCTATAGAATGAGAACACCCCAACATGAATGTGAGGAAGTTAAATATGGACAAAGGAGGATGGGCATTTTAATGAATATTCATGGCAGCTATCAGGCCGTATAATAAGCCAGACCACCATGTAAGGGGAGAGCTGGACCACCGGACTCTCTTGGCATGCCAGAGATAGGGTAGGGCCTTCGTGGATGATTGCTTGTCTCTTGCCATCAGATCCCCAAGAAAGGGTGTACGTATATGTAAGGAATGGTACATGATATGACCACAACTTGATATTACAGCTATCTTTTTATGTGGTTTGGAGAACTGATGTCTTTACTAGTGGTGCTAATAAAAGTGGTTAAAGCTCTTCTTTGCCCTCAGTGTGAATGTTGTCGTCGTGCACCTCGGGGGTTCCCAACCGGACACTGAACTAGATAACCTGAATTCTATTGTGCCTGAACTCAATGCAGCTGCTCATGGAGTACTGTCCTACCGAGCCTGATTAGGCAGATAAAACTATGCCCTTTGTACTAATTTCCTGTCACTGAATCTGAGGATTGTTTTACATTTGCATAACTTTGTATCAAGTTGTTTCACACAGAGTTCAAGTTGATAGAAGAATCCAGGGGAAATTTAAAAGGAGACAAATCTGAATTATTTTCTGATCACTGACCTAAGTGCTCTTCGATTGGCAGGGCCTGGAAAAGGCACGGTGAAGGTGGTTCTGTCCTCACTTATAAGTCATGAATAACCCTCTTTAAGTCAGTGGAGTCCTGCTGGTGATGCAAATGAGAGCAGTCAGACGCAGCACTTGGAAGTGAATTTAATGCTGCCGGAGGCTCTGTCTGCTGGAACAAAGTTTCCTTCTCAATGTTATTCAGTCTTGCAAAAAATCCAGTGTTATCTCTTCGGGAATGGGTGTGACACAGGATCCTAAAGGGGGAACGAGCTTTCAAGAGGGTCACTCAATATGCTATGGCAATCTGGGCCCCACTTCTATTACTGGTGCCGTTTAGATTTTGCTAGTGACTAGAGATCTCAACAAAGCCAGGCCCATTGTGCAAGGTGCTGTACATACACATACAGTGAGAGCAAGAGACGGTTCCCGCTCCAAAGGGTTTACAATCTAAAAAAATGAGACATAACAGGCAGATGAAACCAAATGCAGGCAGGGTGGAGAAGCTAACACAAATAACCGCATATTTTAACCCAGACGAGGTGAGTGTGAAATACCTAACTGCTCAGAAGCAATGATCCCAACTCACCACCTGTCAAGCCATTATCAGAGTGTAATATTTCTGGCCTTACTCTGAGGATGTTACGAACATAAGAATGGCCCACTGGGTCAGGCCAATGGTCAGTCTAGCCCACCAGTCTAGCCTGTGCCAAATGCTTTAGACAGAATGAACAGAACAGGGCAATTAGCAAGTGATCCATCCCCTGTTGTCCAGTCCCAGCTTCTGGCAGTCAGAGGTTCAGGGACACCCAGAACATGAGGTCGCATCCCTGACCTTGGTGAATATCCATTGAGTGATCTATCCTCCATTAACTTTTCCAGTTCTTTTCTGAACCCAGTTATACTTATGCCGTCACACCATCTCCTGGCAATGAGTCCTATGGTTGATTGTGTGTTTTGTGAAGAAATACTTCCGTATGTTTGTTTTAAACCTGCTGCCTGTTAATTTCATTGGGTGATCCCTGGGTCTTGTCTTGTCAGAATGGGTAAACACTTCCTTATTCACTTTCGCCACACTATTCATGATTGTATAGACCTCTGTCATATCCGGTGTTAGTCGTCTCTTTTCTTAGCTGAACTGTCTCAGTCTTTTTAATCTCTCCCCATATGGAAGCTGTTCCATACCCCTAATCATTTTTGTTGCTCTTCTCTGTACTTTTTCCAATTCTACTATATCCTTTTTGAGATAGGGTGACCAGCACTGCATACAGTATTCACAGTATGTTCATACCCTGGATTTATATCATGGCATTATGATATTTTCTGTCTTAGTATCTATCTTTTCCTAATGGTTCCTAACATTCTGTTCGTTTCCTTAACTGCCGCTGCACATGGAGCTGATGCTTTCAGAGAACTGTCCACGATGACTCTAAGATCTCTTTTTTGAGGGGTAACAGCTCATTTAGACCCCATCATTTTCTATGTAGAGTTGGGATGATGTTTTCCAATGTGCATTACTTTGCAGTTATCAACATTGAATTTCATCTGCTTTCCCTGGGTTACCTGCCCTAATGCCCTGACTCCGGGCTTAATCAATACATTTTGAAAACATCCTACTACAAGGGCATTTTTCAAAGTTAAACGATTGCTAAAAGATAAACGTTTTCAGTTACTAACTCCAAGTAACTGCTGCCTAATTCCCAAACTGGTGACACCGGAAGGGCAGTTGAGATTTCCACCCACAAAACAACTTTCTGCACCAAATGTGCTGGCCTCACTGCATGTTGATATGTTGTATTTTCCTATACACCAGGACACTTAGCAGCTAATTGAGTTTTATTGAGCAGGGGGCCAAGACAAAGACATTTTCTTTTTCTCCACAGCCAGTTGAATTACTCAAGAGAGAAACCATTACCAAAGTGATATTGCTTTGAACTTTGTCTTGGTGCTTTGTCTGGAAAGGGAAGATAAAAGCTTTGAACTTTATATTTTTTTACACTAATCAGATTTAAAAAAGGCTCATTAACACAACGGAAGCAGAGCACAACAGTAACAATCCAGACCCAGGTGTCTAAAAGAGCTGTATAATTTTGCCTTTGTAGCTGGCCAATAAGTAGAGTTTCCTGCCAGAACACAGTACAGCAATGCACCCTTCCCATTCACAGAAAGGACTCCAAAGAAAAGCTAATAACAGGAACTTTCTTTTTTAAAACTCCACAGTTTCTTTACGGATCCTGGAAAACCTGTGATCTCTTGCTGTCCGCTGGTGAGAGAGTGCGGCTGCCCCTGTACAGCCCAGACATTAATTGATAATATTATGTTTCGTTATATGGTGGGAAATCAGCCAGTGTGCCTGAGAAATGCAATAAGAGACAAGGTGGGTGAGGTAATATTTTATTGAACCCACTTCTGGCCAATAGAGACCAACTTGGGAAATGCAATGACATATCAGCACAAATGAATGGCAATTATATCAAATGATTTCATTGCCTCAATTAAAATAACTGCAGAAATATATCAAAATGCTGCTTCACAGTGAAAACAGCAGAAATGACACTGGCGGGGGGTTATACTTCATTTCAGATAATTGTATTAACATATGACATTTCATGAGTAATTCATTAAGCAAAGTCAACAAATGGAATCAACATTAAAATACCATTAAGAATGCCGGGGAAACCACTAAGCTTTCTTTCCTACTCTCACACACTAGCCCTCTCATAAGTATGTGAGTTGAATAACCTTCAGCTAAACTGCCAGAGCTGAAGTGTTGTTTGTATTTGTAGATGCATATGTATATGGAAAGAATGGTAGAAGCCATAACAAGCTCTGTACTTAACTGTGAAACGGATCTTCCATTTTAACTAGTCCCCTTCCCATTTTCACTTGTTCTCTAAAGTTCTTTTGGGCTGCTATTCCCATGCTATGGTTCACCTGGAGATGGTTTATCTTGAGGGGAGAGGGAGCTTCAGTACAAGCTGTTTGGCCATTTTAGAAATAGTAATTCACATGCAAATACAAAACAAACAAACTCACTGATATATTTATCCTGTCTTTTTCAACCAGAAATGTTGTTTCTGGCCAATTCAACAGCAGGAACTAGACTTTTGTTCAAATTTGGCTGGTTTGGTAGCTCTTGTAGCAATCCAAGGAACAAACCCACTTTGAAGGAGGTAGGCTCAGAAGTTCTGAAGTGGAAAAGGGACAGTGCTGGGAACCTCACGCTACTGAGTTCTCATCTTTATCACTGGCTGGCCTGAATAACACCATGTATATAGCGACAAAGGGTCCTGTGGCACCTTATAGACTAACAGAGGTACTGAAGCATAAGCTTTCATGGGTGAATACCCACTTCTTCGGATGCAAGCAGTGGAAATGTGTATATAAACACCAATTTCTAAATATTATTAGATTAAGTCTCTCAACATCCTGATACAATCGGCAAACCCCAAACACCCCACTTTACTTCAAAGAAGATTGTATTTTTCTTCACCTGCAGAATTGATATAAATCTCACCATTTTCAACCATAGAATAACCCAACCTATGACCCTCTATCTAATGTGATTTAATGGTATTAAACACAGTAGTAAAACAAATAATGCTACAAAGGGTCCTGTGGCACCTTATAGACTAACAGAGGTATTGGAGCATAAGCTTTCGTGAGTGAATACCCACTTCTTCAGAAGGGTATTCACTCACAAAAGCTTATGCTCCAATACCTCTGTTAGTCTATAAGGTGTGTGGCAAATGGCTGGCACTACTATGAGGGTCCCGCACTTTCTCTTCTTGTGGGGGGTTTTCAGGGCACCATTTCTTGCCCCTGAACTGGGGTATCAGCTGTCCCACTAGTATCCAAGAGAAGGGGAATGGAGAGGGAGGGACCCAGGCCCGCCCTCTACTCCGGGTCCCAGCCCAGGGGCCCTAGGTTAGTGGGTAAACCACTTGTACTAGTGATACTTTCCCCTGGGCTCCTTCCCTCTCCTGCTTGTGGGGCTTCCTGCCTTCCCTCTGCACGAGCCAGGTGTCCCTTTACCTAGGGTCTTGGTATTCTTAGCCTGCCACAGCACTTCTCCAAACTCTCCTCTGCTTTCCTCCAAACTGCTCTCTGCTCCACCACCAAACCACTCTGCTTCAGCTCCTCCAAACTGCTCTCTGTTCCACTCCAAACCACTCTGCTCCAACTCCTTCCTCCTCCTCTCCTGTCTGCCTGAAGCAGGGGGTTTTATTAGGTTCCTGAGAGGCCTTAATTGACTGCAGGTGCTCCAATTAACCTGTAGCCACCCTCCCTAGTCTCCAGGGAACCACGCCTTAATTAGCCTAGGGCTTATATATTTCCCCTCTCACACTCTACTACTGCTGCTCCCTGGCCCTCCTGTATCACAGGTGCCACAGGACCCTTTGTCGCTTCTACAAATCCAGACTAACACGGCTACCCCTCTGATACTTGAAAACAAATAATGTTTCCCCTTACTGATGTAAATGTTCACAACTGTAAAATGACTCAACATCTTTTCTGAAAATGTAACTTGGTTTTAAGACTTGGGAGTTCTACAAAATGAGCCAAGACTGATGACTGTGTTTTGTATCTGTAAATTATTGTATATCATGTTGTAAAAAATTGTTTGCATTATCTTTTGTATTAATTGACTATAATGCTATGAAGATATATTATATAGATATATAATTTTAATTTTGTACAGCTTTACATTAATTATATTATTATAATGCTATAAAGAGATGTTATATTTTAAGGGACAAGCACAAAATCTGCATTGTGTGGTTTTTGATTCCATAATTTTTCAACCTTAATGTTCCATTAGCATAGGATTTTTAATATTGAATGTACATTAGAAATTAGCCTTGTTTTCTGTTTGGTCATTACCTGGCCATAGAATTAGATATTCATGTTATTTGTTCTTATGTGCAATTGTTCAACTAATAATTTATGCAAACATCCTTCAGCCTACGGTTTGTCCGCTGTAATTCTCTTTCATTGTGTCTTCCACTTTTCTGTTTCAGTTTCTGTCACTTGCAGTGTCTCACTGGTCACCCGAGTCACATGATTTATTATTCTTATTCATTATCATAGTACCTAGCAGCCCTTGTCATGAACCCATTGGGCTATGCAGTGTACGGACACAGAACAAAGGACAGTCCTTGCCCCAAAGAGCTTAGCTATTGTTCTGCTCCCTGGTTGCCTGGTTGAAATTTTATAAAGCAGGGAAGAACACTTAGAGGTGAAGAGTGAATATCCATAATTGTATGCAGAAGCACTTGCTCATATTTGGATGAGTAGTTGCCTGAATGTCATTTGTGTAAATGCAAAATCAAATGGGTTTGACTGAAAGGAAGAGTTAGAAGGTATTTTCAAAAATGTTTGCAAATATTTTGCACTATTTTCATCCAGCCCTGTGCACATGGACTGTAGGGGGCCCAGACTCCCAGCCTTTGCCCAGGGAGCAGGGCTGGCTCTAACTTTTTTGCCGACCCAAGCAAAAGAAAAAAACCCGAGTGCCACCCCGCAGAACCAAAAAACCCCCCACCACCCCCCAGCGCTGCCTTGCCGAAACAACCCCCCCCCCAAGTACCGCCCCACCGAAACAACCCCCCCAAGCGCTGCCCCACTGAAACACCCCCCAGAGTGATGCCCCGCCCCACCGAAACAAACACCCCCCTGCCGAAGTAAAAAAAAACCCCGAGCGCTGCCCCGCCGCCCCAAGATTGGCCGCCCCTTAGAAGGTGCCGCCGCAAGCATGTGCTTGGTCGGCTGGTGCCTGGAGCCGGCCCTGCCAGGGAGATCAGCCTTGGAAGCCAGAAGGAATTTTGCCTGGGTTTGTCCTGCAGTCTGAGTCCTGGGGCTGCACATTTTTCCTTAAGTAAATACACAATAGGATAGAAGCAGAGTTGAAAAACACTCATCATTGATGTAACCATGAAAGGATGAGTGTGAGTGCCTTCTGCTGTTCTGCATGGCTCTCCCTTCTCCAGTGTGTACACAGGAAACCTTCAACAGTCTTTGAAAATGTGTTCTACAATATGTTTTTCCTGCAGTTTCCATGTCAGAGCATTCACTGTGTCCT
The DNA here is from genome assembly GCA_033296515.1 of Macrochelys suwanniensis. NCBI lineage: Eukaryota > Metazoa > Chordata > Testudines > Chelydridae > Macrochelys > Macrochelys suwanniensis. The sequence goes on along the minus strand of CM065781.1, from coordinate 662,017 downwards.
TACAGCAATTTAACTGACGCGTCAAACAAAATGTAGGGATGCTGCTATAATGATGGTGTTGCTCTGGATTTGTGTACTGGACTAATTCATCTCTGTTCCTTATTGCCTGTCAAATCTGCCAGTTGTGATCAATGGACTAGGGGAGTACAGTTTGCTCCATTTACGCTACCGTTTTTAGATTTTCCAAGCCCTAGTCTTTCGATGCATTCTCCTTTCACCAGGGCTTCTTGTGCTTAAGAAGTGATTTCAGATCACTGCTGTGCTATTGGTTATGCTGGCATGCACTTGTGACAACTAATTTATGCAAACAGACCTGTCTATGATGCTTTGCCCCCCATTCAACTGTCCAGTTTTGTCAGTTTCATTTACTGTCTCCCTGTTCTTGGATCGTGAAAGGAGGGTGAAATGAATCAGAGCTCCCCATGCACCTGCTCCGTGCTGTTCATTACCGTGTATATCTCTGCCATGTCACCTCCCATTCATCCCCGCTGCAGACTGAACAGTCCCCAGCTTTTAAATCTCTCAGCCTTGAATCTCCTTTGTCCCTTGCCTCAAGATCTCTGTTTCTGCTCTCTGCTTTTGGGGATGGGCTGAGCAGAACAGAGCACAGTGCTGCAAGTGCAATCAGATCCTTGATGGAGATAGTGGCATTATGTACTATGTTTCTATCCCTTTATTTACACACCTAAAACACTGTTTGCTTTTCTGGCTGTTGCTGCACATTGTCAGAGACTCCTGTACACAACAGGACAGGCAAACAAACCTCAGCCATCCTCATGGTATGCTATGAGCAGAGTAGCGCAAAGTAGAAATAGCCTGAAACAGGACGAGCAGCAATGTAAACACACACTGGGATGTCACACCACAGAGTGAAGTAACAGAAGAAGGCAAACAAAGAATCACAACGGAAACAAAAGAAAGAAAGAAAGAAAAAGAAAGAGAGACAACACAAGAATGGCCGTACTGGGTCAGACCAAAGGTCCATCTTGCCCAGTATCCTGTCTTCCAGCAGTGGCCAGTGCCAGGTGCCCCAGAGGGAATGAACAGAACAGGGAATCATCAAGTGATCCATCCCCTGTGGCCCATTCCCAGCTTCTGGGGGAAACAAGAATTAAACGTGACAAGGTAAAGTGAGAATAAATACATGGGGAAAAGAAAGAATGGCATGCAAGGGAAATGCAAATCAGAGACTATCTAAAAATAGCAGTCAGGGAAGACAGTGTGATTTCAGCAGACTGCAAATTGATAATGCATTGCCAAGATCAAAACACACATTTTCCCTTGGAGCTCTCAGAGAAGCAGTTTCATGGCTTCGTTTCATAAGTTGCAGACTGCAGGTGGGGAAGGCCTGGGAGGGGCCTGGGGGAGAGGAGGGTTCTTGTCTGGATGAAGGGGAAAGCCCACAGTGCTGAATGTTCTTGTGAATTGTACATAAATAAATTAGACCAAGAAGGGGAATGTTTTAGGGACTTTGGGCTAGTGGAATTTGTTTAAGAAGCCCGGGGTGGGTAAACTGAGGCAGTGCACCAGCAGGGTGGCCTGTGCCCACTATGGGGCGCTTGGGGGCCAGCTGTTCTGGTACAAATCCTCCAGGCATTACTGAAAAATAAACAACAGTAAAAATAATGATAGCCTAGAAAAATGATGCAAAACGCAGGGTCAGCAGCACAATCCATGTAAAGAAATCAACCCTAAGACTTGGGCAACATTTTCTCCAATTTAGCCAGGTAACTGCCAATGGTGCTAGCTCAACACAAATCACGTTAGAAAAGTATGCTAGCAGCCAGTCACGTCACCCCTTGTTCTCACAGATATTTCTCCTTTACATAGCAGGAAATGGTGATACCCTTTGGGACAGTGCTAGCTTTTTATTGTATGTATATGCTCTGTCATGCAATGAGGCCCTGTCAAACCCCTGGCCTTTAGGTCATTATTTCAGACACAACTGTCGAGATGAAACAGACTCTTGTTTAAATATCTGCAGCAGAAAGTGTTGCTTGTACAGCAGGTAGGAAATAATTTAGTTGGAAGGTTTGATAGAAAGCTCAAAATCCCAAATTCAGTGAACACCTACTCAGCCGTTAAAGGGTGTTAGATTAAGGAAGGTGCAAGGGACTTGTTGATATTCAGGAAGGCACAGTGTGAAATAGCAGTACAGAACATTTTAAGCATAAAGATGCAGCTTCGATATCATTCACTCAGAAGTTTTATTTCAATGTGGAATAAATAAAAGCACAATTCTTGCAACTGTCATGATGAGTCTTTGATTAATTGTGCAATATTTTATCCTTCAGAGAAATCTCTTTTAAAGCAATACGTATTATGAAAAATAGAATAAAACAAAAAGGCGGTTAAGAAAAGATAAAGTGGAGAACTTAATCCTAATCTGCCTGTATGGTTCCAAACCAAGTTAACGTAAGAGACAAGCAACCAGAAGACAAATGCGCTAAGATCCTTTCATGTTCCTGTGATGTGTCAGAGTGGCTCTGACTCTCTCTGGCGTATAGAGAATAATCCATTCAGAGCTGATCCAACGTCCTGTGGAGTCAATAGAAAGACTCCCAGGTTGTGAACCTCAGAGGTAGTTAAGCACCAAACTCCCATCAGAACCAATGGGAGTCAGGCACCAAACCATATCTGAGGATCTGGGCACACCCCAGGTACAGGTGCAATGGAACACACTTCACAGTTATCCAGCAGTTACAGTGCCTTTAATATTTCTTCGGAAGTGAAATCCAAGAACACACCTACTGCTGAAGTGAAGAAATTCTGTACCAAATCAAATACATATTTCATTAAGCTGATGGCAGAAATAGCGCTAATTTTAAGATGACGACATTCGGGTTCAGATCCATGGGCACTTTTGAGGAAGAAATGAGATGATGAGTGAAAAATCGTTCAGTATCAAAGTCTGTGGCTTAAACAAGACCCCAGCTATTTTCCTTCTCCAGCTGGTGTGTACGGTCACACACCCTCCCTACAGAGCCTGTGAAAGGCACACGGTGGAACAATTGCTAGAGCAGAAATAAAGTGTGTCAATGTCGAATGGTATCTTATAACTGCAGGGTCTGGCTCCTTCCTTTGTGAGGGAGTCTGAGTTTAATTGATCCCTCTATCAGACGGACTGAAACTTCCCATGTCAAGAATCTCCAGCACAGGGTCTTGGTTTGGGAGTTAGCTGGACACTGCAGTTACCTGCCGAACTCTCCCAGAGGGAGCCAGGGGAGTTTTAAGGGGCACAAATGATCGATCTCAGGGCCCGATCAGCTGCTCCCAAGGTTTTCCTCTGGCAGATTTCATTCTAATTGCTCAGTGGAGCCCATCCAGACACCCTGTGCCCTCCTGGACTGGGGAGAAACCAGGCCCGGGGCAGGAAGGCTGGGGTGGAGGCCCCTGCCCGTTCACTGGCTTTTCCTCCCTAGCACTGACCCCTGACAATGTGTTTCCCTTGGTGCCTGGCTGTCGGAGCTTCTGCAGTCATTGGCAGCCCCCGGGATCCCCTAACTTGCAATGGAGGGGGGCCCAGAAACAGAAGAGCATGTGAGCTCTGCTCTCCCCTCTGCTCAAGCTGAGCGGGTGGGCTGGGCTGGGGGACATCAGAGAGCAAGTGACAGATTCCTGATCCTGTGCTGCTCTGGCCCTAGCATCAGTTAGAACAGCCCAGGTGCTGCTCTACCCTTGTGCCACCCACGTATCATTCCTGCTAGACATTAGGGAGTGTTTCTAAATCCTCAGAGCCACCTTTGAAAAGGAGCCTTGACCTGAGTCCACTTTTGTAGATTCGTAGATTCCAAGGCCAGAAGGAACCACTGAGATCACCTAGTGTGAGTTCCTGCAGCTCACAGGCCATACAACATCCCAGAGCAGAGCTGTTAGAAAAACATCCAGTCTCGATTTAAATATTGTCAGGGACGGAGAATCCACCGAGACCCTTGTGTCGAGTGACACAACTTTAGCCCAGTGTCACTTGCACGCACAGTCAGTTTTAAACCTGCACAGCCAAGTCCCCGCCGCAAGCAAGGGAAAAACGGGTTCTGCCCATTCACACATGAGACCGCGCGTGCACACAGGAAGGGATTCTTGGTTTTTGGGGGTGGTATTTTTATGTTAATGGCAGGTGGGGAACAAGGTGGGATGCAGCTGGTCTTGCAGGGAAAGAGGCTCCCGGGGAATGGATCTGTTCTCCCCTCAATCTGCATTTTGACCCAAATTACCCCACTGTTGCAAGTTAATGAAATCCTTAATTCTGCCAGCTATGTCCACAATGCAGCGTTTGAGTGAAGGCCAATGCACATGCTGTGAATCTCATGTCAGCCAGCAAGAGAGCAGTAAGAGACACCACATGTTGCTGGAAGGTGCAGTCGGGCAGTCTGGGATCAAACGAGTGATGGGGCCAATGAGACGGCTGGCACATCAGTGGGCTTTTTTGACAGGAATTCCAGGTCAGCTTCAGGGCGATGTGCACTTCATGGCAGAAAGATGCAGATAAAGCTGCTTCACAGCCCACCTTTGAGATATTCTCACTCATGGTTTTACTTCTTACTGCCTGGGAGCTCAGCTCTCAGCTGGGTGTTAGATTTCCCAGGTTAAACTAAAATGCAAATGAGCATGATAGAGCAGGCCAGCGTTGCTGCGTGCTGTGCCCCATTAATACCGGTGGCAGCCTGGACAGCTGGCTCTCTGCTCACACACCGCAATCACACAGATCCTTCAGGTGAACAAAATCACAGCTTCATCCTGAAGGATTTGCCCAATGAACTACCCCCTTGGGTTATTTTAGTGACAAAATGTTAACTCAACTGAAAGCCCACTACTTAGCAAGTGAAGAGACGCATCCGATTCCCAGGCTAGATTTTCTTTAATATTTTATAACATAATAATAATACGTCAGCACTTAGCATCTGCATAGCACAGTTCATCCACACATTTCAAGGTATTTGTAGATCTCAGCTAACCCTTGCAACATCCATATGGCAGGTAGGTTACCTTGACAAAGTTCACCTTGTTTTCATTAACAAATTGTATGAAACTATTGGAATTTTCTTGAAAGTATTTGCTACCTTAGTTCAGCAGTAGTTCATGGCTAGTGCTTGCCAGTCAAAATGTGATACTTGAGCTGTTCTGAGTGGACAGACAGATCACATGACTTGTTTTAATTTCCTAACTTGGAGAGAAGAACAATTAGGCCATGTCTACACTACAGAGTTCAGGTGACTTAAGTTACGTTGACGATCATAGGACTCTTTAATTACATTGGTTGTGCATGTCCACACAATGCTCCTTGTGTTGGCGGAGCGTGTCCATAGTAGGTGCTCTTGCATCGACAGAGAGAGTGTTGCATCATGGGAAGCTATCCCACTGTGCAACTTGCCACTCTCTGCCGCTGGGAGCTCTGGGAATGGATCGCGGTGCATCATGGGGGCATGCTTACCGTCCCATGATGCAGTTCTTTCCATCCCATCATTCCATGGGCTTCTGACTTCATTTTGCGCCATTTTTTAACAACCCGTGTAAACTGTGCACCTGCCATCTCTGCCTGAAAGCACAAATCCTTAACTGCTGACCAGCCTGGTGATGAGCATTATAAACACAATGCGGCTGGCCCTGTAGTATTGCATGAGCTGCAAAAGAAGAAAGTGAATCAACGATGCCTGCCCTGCTGTTTTCCATGGAAACAAATAATTCCAGATTGCTGTTGGCGTTCACGGTGCAGCTGCACGTGGTGGACCGTCGGTACGGGGCTCGGGAAACAAGCACTGAGTGGTGGGATTGCATCGTGACGTAGATGTGGGATGATAAGCAGTGGCTATAGAACTTTCGGATGTGCAAATCCACCTTCCTGGAACTGTGTGTGGAGCTCACCCCAGCACTGCAGCACGCGGACACCAGAATGAGAGCTGCCCTCACTGTGGAAAAGCGAGTGGTGATCGCTGTGGGGAAGCCGGCAAGTCCAGACTGCTGCCAGTCAGTCACAAATCAGTCTGAGGCTGGAAAATCCCCCGTGAGGGTTGCAGTGATGTACGTGTGCAAGGCAGTTGATCAAGTCCTCCTACGAAGGACTGTGATTCTGGGCAATGCACAGGAAATACTCAATGGCTTCAAGGCAATGGGATTGCCTCACTGCGGTGGGGCGATAGATGGAACGCAGATCCCCATTTTGGCCCCAGACCATCTTGCAACAGAGTACATCCACAAAATGGCTACTTCTCCGCGGTCTCGCAAGCGCTGGTGCATCACCGGGGCCGTGTCACTGACATCAATGCAGGGTGGTCAGGGAAAGTACCTGATGAATGCACCATTAGGACACTGGACTGTATAGAAAGCTGCACGCTGGGACTTTCTTTCCAGACCAGAAGATTCCAATGGGGGATGTGGAAATGCCCATAGTGCTCCTGGGATACCCAGCCTACCCCTTACTCCTGTGGCTCATGAAGCCTTGCACTGTAAATCGAGACAGCAGCAAGGAGTGCTTACATAAGAACAGCCAGACTGGGTCAGAACAAAGGTCCATCTAGCCCAGTGTCCTGTCTCCCGACAGTGGCCAGTGCCAGGTGCCGCAGGGGGAATGAACAGAACAGGGAATCATCAAGTGATCCATCCCCTGTCGCCCATTCCCAGCTTCTGGCAAACAGAGGCTAGGGACACCATCCCGGCCCATCCTGGCTAATAGCCAGGGCCGGCTCTGGCTTTTTTGCCACCCCAGGCAAAAAATCAAAACAAAAAACAGCGAGAACGCTGCCGAAGCAGAAAAAAAAAAAGGAGGGGAGAGTGGAATGTCCCGCCCTAAGATTGGCCTGAATGCCGCCCCTTACAATGTGCCGCCCCAAGCATGTGCTTCCTAGGCTGGTGCCTAGAGCCGGCCCTGCTAATAGCCATTGATGGCTCTATCCTCCATGAACTTATCTAGTTCTTTTTTGAACCCTGTTACAGTCTTGGCCTTCACAACATCCTCTGGCAATGTGTTCCACAGGTAGCCTGTGCATTATGTGAAGAAATACTTCCTTTTGTTTGTTTTAAACTTGCTACCTATTAATTTCATTTGGTGACCCCTAGTTCTTGTATTGTGAGAAGGAGCAAATAACACGTCCTTATTTACTTTCTCGACACCAGTCATGATTTTATAGACCTCAACCATATCTCCCCTTAGCAGTCTCTTTTCCAAGCTGAAAAGTCCCCATCTTATTAATCTCTCCTCATAAAAGAATAGGTTCAGCATTTTATTTCAAAATGTCATTTCAAAATGATGACTGGAACTTTTGTTCAAGCTGCATGGAGTTTTCATTTGTTTCAGTGAGAAAAAAAAATCAGTTTGGGTTCAAAACAACCCTCTCCCCCCCCTTTTAGAAAGATTTTTCAGTTCAGCCACCGAACCAAAAAAATCAGCTATTCAGTTGTCTGTAAAGAAGAGGTGCTAGGAAAAGAGCTGGTACTTTTCAAAGAGCCATTCATGTGTTGCTGAACAGTTCAAATATGGGGACAGAAAAGAATAACTAGTGACAGTAAGCCTGAGGAACACTAAGATGCCAGAGTGTCTCACAAGATCAAAAGCTGAAACTCAGATTGCAAGAAACAAAGCAGCAGCATTGCAATCTAAGTGCTAGCAGCAGGAGAGACCCCATCTTACACAGTATTGTTGGGCCTCTGCTGAGCAGTAGCAGACACAAGTTGGTTTTCCACTGGAAGGGAATCAGGGCTGTGAATCTGGGGTATTTCCTTAGTGTGACTTGTTTTCTTTACACACATACACCAGTCTGTGCACAGAGGAGGTGTCAAACAGCATGCCGGCAATCCCCTATTCCAGGGACCCCAAACACCAGCATCAGGTTCCCAGGGAGCGACAGTCTCCAAGGACTGACTCTAGCAGATAGGTTAAGGATGAAAGCAATCTCCCTTGCTGCTTGCCACAGCTCTCCCACGAGAAATGATCACAAAACTAACAGCAATACATCATCGCTTCCACAGTGGTGTGCTCTTGCACCAAAAAGTAAGACTATGTGTAGCAGCACCAGCTGGTCACTGCCCCCAGAAAAGCATGTTAACGTAGCGAACCCGAGAAAAGAATCTGAAAGGAGCAAAGGGAGCAGACCTGCAATACAAGAGGTTTTTAAGGCCCGGCTTGACAAAGCCCTGGCTGGGATGATTTAGTTGGGTTGATCCTTCTTTGAGCAGGGGATTGGACTAGATGACCTCCTAAGGTCTCTTCCAACCCTAATCTTCTATGATTCTATGATTCTAAGAATATTATCCATCTAGAGAGGGGAAGTTTAGGAGGAAGAGTAGTGCATCTCCATCCCTGCTTGTAACACATAGCCCTCCAATAAGAAAGAAATGGTGATAATCCCTCTAGGAGTCAAAACCATAAGTGAAGAAAAATCAGGAGCATGAGACAAAGAGGGGCAAAAGTGAATGACAAACAACGCTGAACTGGGAGCTGCAGCAGCGCTACCGGACATTTTTCAAACAGGCAGCAGCAACAGATGCAATAGTGAATATGCTGGCCTGGGAGAACTGGCTCCAGAGGAGTCTGCGCTGAGAGGAGGTGTGGATGGTGCTGATAAAGGAGGGAATTATCTAGAGAGCTGTGAACAGATGAAACAGAAGGCAGAGGAGGGTGTCGGAGGGTATTAGCACCTTCCATAAGAGGAGTTTGATGCCTGGCCTGGTGCCGTGTGAGCTGACAGGTTTCCAGTGCAGACTCATATAGGAAATCAGAAGGGCCCTGCCTTGATCTCTCACCAAAGGAGCCCACTGCATGGATAACTCTTGTCTGTAGCGTGTTACGCCAGGTAGGGCAAACCCTGCATGCTCAGATCCCTGTCTGCAGCACATAGAATCTCAGGGTTCGAAGGACCTCAGGAGGTTCTAGTCCAACCCCCTGCTCAAAGCAGGACCAACCCCAACTACATCATCAACACATCTGGTGCAGTGAAGCTCACTGGGCAGGGCCTTTGGAGGCATGCTCTGGGGTTGACGTTATCGAGGCGCTAGAGGGGGTGAAACTAGGGCAGAGCCAGCCAGAAGCCAGACCAGGTGGTCAGTCCTGCTCCAACCATCAACACAGAATTAACCCAGTTAACGCGGGACATGCCCCCAGTGAGGGCACTGCTGGCCAGGGAACAGTCCACTGGCAGCGATGAGGAGGTGGAAGGGAGCACGAATGCCTCCGGGTCTGGCCTTGGGACACTCATGTTCCTGAGCAGCGAGGCTTGCACTCGAAGTGGGGGTGAATCAAAGGGGCTGCAGGGAGAGAGCCCTGCCCTGCCCTAGGTGTCTGCTGAGCTGAGCACAAAGACGTTCAGCTCTAGGAGGTGCTGCTTAGTATCAGAGGGGGAGCTGTGTTAGTCTGGATCTGTAGAAGCGACAAAGAGTCCTGTGGCACCTTCAAGACTAACAGACTTATTGGAGCTGGAGGTGCTGCTTGTTTATTCTGAGTGAAAATCATCGTAAGTGACATGATTTAATGCCCCCTTCCCATGTTTCATTGTGTGAGTTAACGGCCCAAAAACACCCCCTAGCCACATCTCTGTACCCATTGATCCAGGTCCGTCTGTTTGGCTTTGCTGCCTGTGTTTGTACACATTGCTCCGGGCCTCGCTGCACTCAGATAGCCACAGAGAATTCCATTCACGGGCCCTGTGCCAACAAGATGAAAACAGCACAAACTAAACTGCTCTCTAGCTGAGATCTTTGCATTGGAAACCATTGCTTATAAACCAGAGACATCCGCATCTTGTCTGCAGAGGGGACTCGGGCCCTTAGTGAAAACTCATAGAAGAACCAGCGGGGACTCCCTGAACTTCCCACATCCGTGATAACAGACCACCTTTGGAAACAGCATTTAGGGCCCTGACCTCTTTGCACACGTTGTACTTCACTGGGTGTTGGATGGGCCTTCAGACCAGTTAGTAATCGCAGTGGGCGGGGAGTGAAGGGAGCATGGTTGGTCGTTGTATGAGATGCAACAAACAAGGTCCTCTCACAGCTGCAAGCAGGAGGCGGAAGCATTGCGATGACTGGGAAGGTCGTTCTGGTTAACTGGACCCTGGGACTTGAGCGGCTGCAGCAGCAGTTTTCAGATTCAAACTCTGCCTATTTGTCCTTTTCTTCCTCCTGTCCTTCCTTTGCCACTCGATGTACTTGTACCAAGCACCATGCAGAGCTGAGCCCCATAGCGGATTCCTATTCAATTTGTGATCCCCAACCCCCCGATGGTTTTCAGCAGTATGACTGCCTTCCCAGCCATGCCCCAGTGTGTAGCCGTGTATTTGATTTTCCCTTCCTAAGTGTTGTACTTTGCACTTGTCTTTACTGAATTTCATCATGTTGATTTCGGACCAATTCTCCATTTGCCAAGGCCATTGTGAATTCTAATCCCGCCCTGCACAGTGTCTGCAGCCCCTCCCAGCTGGGTGTCGGCCTCTCAACTCCTTTATCCATTAAATATTGAGTCATACCAGACCCAAGACTGACCCCACATGACCCCACTGCCATGGTCTCAGGACCAGAGGAGCTCTGTGACCCCCCACCCCAGAGCCCCGACGCCAGAGGAGCTCTGTGACCACCCCCCCGTGGCTCTGGGACAAGAGGAGCTCTGTGACCCCCCCCCAACACAATCCCCAGGCAAGAGGAGCTCTGTGACCCCCCCCCCAACACAATCCCCAGGCAAGAGGAGCTCTGTGACCCCCCACCCCAGAGCCCCGACGCCAGAGGAGCTCTGTGACCACCCCCCCTCCCGTGGCTCTGGGGCAAGAGGAGCTCTGTGACACACACACACACACCCCGTGGCTCTGGGGCCAGAGGAGCTCTGTGACCCCCACCCCACAGCTCCCAGGCAAGAGGAGCTCTGTGACACCCCCCCAACACAATCCCCAGGCAAGAGGAGCTCTGTGACCCCCCCCCCCAACACAATCCCCAGGCAAGAGGAGCTCTGTGACACACCCCCCCCCGTGGCTCTGGGGCCAGAGGAGCTCTGTTCCCCTGCTGATTACCAGGGGGGGGGCCTCAGGGCGCTCTGACCACTGCCTCCCCCTCACTCATCCACCACTGGCTCCCGCTCTCCTCCACGTCAGTCATCCAGCGCCAGCCTCTCGTACTGCCCGTCCTTCCCCCGTGCCCCTGGATTATCTGATCATGTCTTCCACGCTGCTGCCTTTGGCCAAGGGAGACAGCGGCAAAAACTTCCCAGCACAAGCCATGAAGCCACAAGCTCACCCCTCTGCCAAATCTTCCTTCAGCACGGAGCCTACGAACAGCACCAGCCGAGGGGCCGGGCAGCCGAAACATCTGCTGCTCACCAAGAGTCAACAAGACAAACGCACACCGACACATGCACTTACAGACACAGCATACACACACACGCACACACACACCTACACCCAGAGTCTGTGCAGAATGTCTCCTTCCTGCCCCACTTCCTCTGGGTTTGTATCACCTACCTGTTGTGTCCTGTCTTTATCAGAGCGCATGTCCACACTACAAGCCAGGCCGCCGCAGTGCAGCCACCGGCTACAGCAATGGAAGGGGCTTTTCATGGCTGCAGTAAATCCACCCCCTTGCGAGGCAGCAGCTAGGCTGACGGAGGAATTCTTCCATGGACCTTGCTGCAGCTACGCTGCGGGTTATCTCGGCCTCACTGCGCTGCACAGGACAGGAACGTTTCCACAGCCCTGAGCAATGGAGCCAGCTCAGCCTCAGTTTAGGTGTAGCCCAGGCCTATGACTGTGAGCTGTTGGAGGTGGGGACTGTCTTTTCGTGTGTGTGTGTGTGTGTGTGTGTGTGTGTGTGTGTGTGTGTGTGTGTGTGTGTGTGTGTGTGTGTGTGTGTGTGTGTGTGTGTGTTGGAGGTGGGGACTGTCTTTTCCTCTGTGTGTGTCCATCAGGCTCTGCCACAATGCAAATAAGAATACATAATAATAGTATTTTGTTCGCTATTGTTCAATATTGTCTCATTGTTATCGTGCACTGCCCTGTCTGGCTGTGTCCATCTGCTGTCTCTTGTCTTAGATTTAATTGAAAGCTCCTTGCGGCAAGGACTGCTTTTTTCCTGTTTGAACAGTGCCTTGCACAATGGAGTCTGGCCCCGGGCTGGAGCTCCTCAGCCCACAACAATACACACAACAATACACACAGTAACAGTTATGGTCATTGCTAAACAAATTGTTCTATTTGTTCTCAGGGGGCTCCGGTAAAATCTTTCACTGCTCTAATGAATTTCAGGATTCTAAGAATAAGAAGACTGTCTTCCCTAACTATTCCATTTCAACTAGTTATACAGTACGACAACAGGAACATGGCAAGGAAATCGTTTCAGTGTTAATTACCTAAAGATAAACTTTAGCTGAAATCTCATGTCAATTGCTGAGCCCAAGTGGGTGCTGAAGGACATCTTTGCAATCATCCTTTACAGCGAAGAGTGGGTCCAGGAAATGGCATGTGTAGTTTTCACAGTGCAGAAGAGCTAAAAACCTGAGTTTGGGGATATTCATTACGTTGAAGCTGGATGATTTTTTAATGCTGTCAGGCCTGGAGAGAGCACACACTGTGAGCCTACGTAAGGACTGACACCGATTTTAATCAAGTGACACTTTAGTCTTTTTAACTCAGTGTTATGCCATTAGAAGAACTGTTCCATGCACAAATAATTTTGCTTAATTAACATTTTGCTCAATTAATTATTTTTCTCAGAGGAGGCCTAAACTTTATTACATTATCTGAAAGAAAGACAGGAACATGTCTCAATATAGATATGCCTTTACTTTGAACCAAAGCCTGAGCTTCCATTTTAATAACAGTTGTCATTTGTATTGATCTTTGCAAAACTTCTCTAATCAATATTCTTTCCCAGTGGGTAAACCTTGCCTGGAGAAGGACAGAGCATGAAGAGACCTGTCGTGTTTCTGTCTTTGGGAGTGTTTTGCAAGCATAAAATACGACATGAAAAAGAGACCGAAAAAAAAAAGAAAAGGGAAGCTTGTTATTTTGCCTGGGGGGATGAAATTTTGTTGGCGTCTATGAGTCATGCACGCACTGTAAGATTCAGGCTGGCCTCTCAGCCTGGCTCTCCTGTTTGAGAAATGGAGTTTTGTCTGGACTATTTAACCCTTTCCTCTACCAGAACTGTCTTTCTTCCTCCAAACACCCGTTTTCTCAGGAAAGCTCGCTTCATCATCCTGTATCATTCAGACACATATTTTAACCCTAAGGTCCTGGCAAAACAGTACCTGTGTAACAATGCATGGCACCAATACACTGCCAGCCACAGCGGTTGCAGACACCAAACGTCCAGCTGCCCCTCCCCGATGCTACCTGGCCCATCCTCGGAGCAGTGGGTGCGAGCTAGCGCCAGTGCCGGTGAGCTCCAGGAGTCCAGGCTTTTGGGGCTGACAGGCAAAGCTCCTCAGGGCAGCTCCCTCCCTGTGAGCGTGGCCCAGTGAACTCGGGTTATCCGCACCAGAGGGTGGCAGGGGATGCTGGGCATTGCTGGAGCTGGCGCTTTGCTAGCTCAGAGGAATGGCTGAACTTTCTCCGTCCCCATTTTTCAGCCGCTTCCCAGCGTGGTGACCCCACGTGCACTTCTACTACCCTGGTGCAGAGCAGCGCCAGCTTCGCTGGGAACTTGGGGCAGCAGGCAATGCAGTGGGAATGCTCTACGGCAGCAGATACCCTAACGGCCTGGGCCATGCTTTCCCCACCGTCCGTCACCTCCTTCTGGGGCAAGGCTGGCGCAGCCTCCTGGCGGAGGGAGCTGGCCGCTGCCTTGCATCACCAGCAGACGTTCTGCTGCAGGGCCTGGCAGTGAGTGTGGCTGTCAGAAGCTGGCATGAGCCCGGGGAGCAGAGCTGGCTGCTGCTCGGAAAAGGCTCACGCAATGCCCAGACTCTCCTGAGGGGTGCTCATTGCAATGCGGCACAATCTCGGAAAAGAAGAAGGTTTCTCCTCTGCTTTGCTCAGCTGTGGGCATTTGGGTTTGGTAAGTTGCTCACCTGGGATGCACAAATACTTCCTCGGTTTTAAACATCACATTACATCCCTTTATTAAGGCAAAACACAGCTTAGGAATAAAGAAGAGGGAGTTTTGTGTCCAGCCATGGATTATTGTGAGTCAAATACTCACCGTCCAGGTCCCAAGGCGAACGGCTACATTTGAACACTCTACAGTGCCGTACTATGTCAGAAGGAAGGTTTTGCTGCCTGCGCAGCCAGGCAGAGGATCTCCAAGGGAAACAGGGGAATGTGTAACTAGAATACTTCCCCTTCACCCTGCACACATGATGTTTTTAATTAACCACTTGTAGTGTGTCCGAGACATCTGCTGGGAGTAAATAGCATGTTCATTAACTGGTGTACACATTAAATGGACGTGATTAGCATTAGCATGAAATACCCCTGAAATCACTCCATGACATAATTATGCTCAAATTCATTAGTAAGCATATTAGAACTATAATTAAGTTCTAAGACTCCTGTGAATTACAGCCAAAAATGAACTTGTTTTGAAATATTGCTGTAGTAATCACCAGTATAAAGATTGTATAATCAGAGCGATATCTCTCTGGATACATTGTATGTTGCTTTGAATATTCACAGTCACACTCCTACTCCAGTTTTCTTTGGAAGGATTTTAGTCTAAGATGTATTTTTAATACCTGATTTGCCTTTTTTTTCTTTCTGATGTTGGCTCGTGATTCCTGCTAATAAACAAATCTCACAGGAGCCCCCTTTACTCTCTCTTTATCAAGAGAACCTAACTGTTTCTGAACTACTACCAGTAGCTATTTATTTTGATTTCCCAAAAATTGTTACAGACCAAGCTACAGGATCCAACGGTTAGAAGCTGAGACTAAAAAAAATGAAAAAAGATAAATAAGGGTTCATTTTAAAGATAATTAACCACTGGAAAAGTTTACCAAGGGATGTGGTAGAGTCTGCGTCACTGGACGATTTTAAAGTTCGGTTGATACAGGTAATAGTGTTCAAGTAATATAAGTAGACATCTGTAAGGCATTGGATGGGGTGCCACACCACATTTTAATTACAAATTAGACTGATACAAAATTAACATGTCACACTTTAAAGGGATTAAAACAAGGTAACTGATAGGTCTCAAAATAGAATTGTAAATGGGGCCTCATCATCAATTGGGCATGTTTTTGGAGGGTCCCACAGGGATCAGTTCTTGTCTCTAGGCTATTTAACATCTTTATCAATAAACTGGCAGGAAACATAAAATCCTCATTGATCAAGTTTGCACATGACAAAGAGTGGGGGAGAGATAACTAACTAAGATGACAGGTCACTGATACAGAATGATCAGGATCGCTTGATAAACTGGGTTCAAGCAAAATATGTTTTAATATAACTACATGCAAATGGATACATCTAGGAACAAAGAATTGAGACTTACACTATGGGGGACTCTATCCTGGGAAGCAGAGACTCTGAAAAAGATTTGGGGCCCTGTTGGATAATCAGCTGAACATGGGCTCCCAGTGTGACACCTTGGCCAAAAGAGCTAATGCAAATCTGGGACGCACAAACAGGGGAATCTCGAGTAGGAGTAGAGATTATTTTACGTCTGTATCTGGCATTGGACCGATCACTGCTGGAATCCTCTGTCCAGTTCTGGTGCCCACAACTCAAGGAGAATGTTGATAAACTGGGAAGGGTTCAGTGAAGAGTCCTGAGAATGATGAAATGATTGGTTAACCTGCCTTATAATGACAGACTCGAGGAGCTCCATCTATTTAGCTTAACAAAGAAGATTAAAGGACGCCTTGATCACCGTCTATAAGTACCTACATTGATTCTCCATTTACCAATTTATTTCTCATTTACCCACCGAGCTGTGATGTCACAGTCAGCCTGGGTGTGGGGCACGCTAACCCGGAAGTCTCTTGGTGTGATCTCCGTGGCTCAGGTTCATCTGCATCCTTGGGTCCCGCACAACGGAGGTGTGAGCGCTGCCCAGGAAAGCCATTACCTGCATTTGATGGAGGCAGCCTGATGTACGTTTGATGTATCTCACTTTCACCCTGAGCTTTACAGCCTGGGAGTGCTTTTCCCGGCTGCGTGCCCATCTGGAGACCCAGAACTTCAGCGCACTCAGCAATGGCCAGGAACATAGAACCATAGAATCGTAGCACCGGAAGGGACCTTGAGAGCTCACCTAGTCCAGTCCCCTGCACTCATGGCAGGACTCGGTATTATCTAGCCCATCCCTGACAGGGGTTTGTCCAACCTGCTCTGAAAAATCCCCAGTGATGGAGATTCCACCACCTCCCTAGGCAATTTATTCCAGTGCCTAACCACTCTGGCAGTAGGAAGTTTTATCTAATGTCCAACCGAAGTCGCCAGGCAGGAGCAGCGGATCTCGGAAGCAAGCCGAGAGAGGCCTCCCAGCCTGGGAGCCCCATACCACGGACCGAGCCCAGCTTGGGAACCCCACTGCCCTAGAGCCCTAGCCCTCGGAGGGAGAATATGTGGGGGGCCGATGCTCTGTGTTGAAATCCCCCCAGGATTGAGCCCCAACCTTCCCTCCCATGGAGACTGCCCGTGTGGCCAGAGAGACTGCTTCCCTCTCCCTCGCACAAGTATTTCCTTTTGTTTGGGCTCCTTCATATCTCCCGAAGGGGAGTGGTGGGGACTCACTACAAGGCACAGCTGGAGGGCTTTACTCTGTGTGACTGTCCAGAGAATGGGGGAAAGGTAAGCAAGGCTCCTGCTCTCACCCTGATGGCCTCTGGACGTTAACCTTTGACACCCACTTATCATGGCATATGGAACTGCACAATTGAGGGATCCAGCCACTGCCATGTAATCCTGCCTCATTCCCCCTCCCACGCACAGATTTACACTAACCCCCCCCATCTCAGACACATACAAACAACTCTGTGAACCTTCACCCTCCCCCGTGAAGCCCCGCCCCAAGCAATGTGTAAAGCAGTTCAACGAGGCCAACAAAACTAAAGCCATCTGGTGTCTGCCGGCGAAACCGGGTCTTATTATGGAGATATAGGGCAAAATCTTCAGCTAGTGTAAACCGGCGTAACCCCCTCAAAGTCAATCAACACCAGCTGTGGGTCAGACCCACGAGACATAAGAAAAACAAATTGGAAATTTGTGAAGTTGGCAACAACATGGAAACTTCTGAAACACAGTAATTTCAAGATCCCTTTTCAGAATTTCCCTCCAATCACCAGGAGCAGTTCTACCCAGGGATGAGAGGAGACACAACGTTGCAGAGGGACTGGTTTCTTGTAGGGAATTTTGGAAAGGGGGAGGTCAGTATTAATATAAGTCTTCTAAGGGGCAGTAGCTTTAACACTAAGTATGGACAGCAGCCCACAAGCAGGCAATCTAGTACATTAGATAAAAACTACTGTCTTTTATTTCTCAAGGAAAACGTAAAGAAACCTGGAAGATGAGATTCACGGAAGCATTCAAACTTAATTGTCAGCCGCTCTCCCCTGATAATGTAAATGAAAGAAAGATGTTCAGTGTTAAAACTTTGGCTAAGAAAGGCCATTATCACTGTCACGCACACACCTATAATTGTCCTTGAGACCAAACTAGAATTTGTACATTGGTCTTTTTTCAAGCCATAACCACATTTCATATACGGATGAATTATTTGGCTACTCTTCTGACGTATGTGGTTACAGATATGAGCATGAAAAGAAGATGCACAGGGCAATGTGTTAGAACAAAAATTGCATGCTGCCAGGAGAAGATAACCTATGACCCTCACCATTTGTAATAGCAAAATGGAAAGCAGCAAATCTTCATCTCCTTTCAAGGTGCTGCAGTTTAAACATGTGAGAATAGTTGTGAAAACTTTTATCTGTTTCTATGACAAAGTTATTCCTGGGAATGAGAAATAGCACAAAACGTCTCCTGTGACTGTCTGAAGATTATATCTCATGGCTGTTGTCAGGTGGCACAATAGATGCAGGTTCCCTTGGGAAGCTCTTTCAGGAAGAAACAAAAGCAAATAGAAAGGGAGCACATAATTAAAGGTTTGGAACAGGTAAGCAGAGACACGCACTAACTGTTTTGCTGCTGGGTACCATATCTGTCAAACAGGACCCAGTGCAATAGGATGCACAGATCACTATTACGGGGGACTTTATTTGTGTAGATTTTGTGAAGAAAGATCCCTCTGCATGTAAAGGTCCTGATGCTGCACTGAGCTTTGCATAGGTAGATACGCTCCCCAGGGTGCCGTAGGGGTCAAGGGTTTCATAGGGTACGTCCATACTTACCGGCTGGTTCGGCGGCACGCAATCGATCTTCTGGGATCGATTTATCGCATCTTGTCTAGACGCGATAAATCGATCCCGGAAGTGTGCGCCGTCGACGCCGGTAATCCTGCTCTACAAGAGCAGTAGGCAGAGTCGACGGGGGAGCCTGCCTACCGCGTGTGGAACCGCGGTGAGTACCTTGAAGTTTGAACTAAGATACTTCGACTTCAGCTACATTATTAACGAAGCTGAAGTTGTGTATCTTAGTTCGAACTGGGGGCTTAGTGTGGACCAAGCCATAGAATCTTAGAATCTCAGGGCTGGAAGGGACCTCAGGAGGTCATCTAGTCCAACCTCCTGCCCAAAGCAGGACCAACCCCAACTAAATCATCCCAGCCAGGGCTTTGTCAAGCCTGACCTTAAAAACCTCTAAGGAAGGAGATTCCACCACCTCCCTAGGTAGCCCATTCCAGTGCTTCACCACCCTCCTAGTGAATTTTTTTTCCCTAATATCCAACCTAAACCTCCCCCACTGCAACTTGAGACCATTGCTCCTTGTTCTGTCATCTGCCACCACTGAGAACAGCCGAGCTCCATCACCTTGGAACCTTCGGTCAAGCTTGGGTCAGGCTTACAAAGGGTTAATGATACCCTGGCCACATGATGGGGTCAGTAGTTTCTGCTGACTCTGGCAGGGAGGGGCACACACTGAATTGCTCTGCCTCCGTGTCTAGGTGTAACTCACCTGCATGCCTGTAAATATACAGAGCACAACATGCTGCTGTTCCTCGGTACTGGCTGCTTCCCGGCTGTACTGTTCCCACCCCACCCCGTCCTCGGCACAGGCAAGGTTAGAGCCACGCATCTTCCAGGGGAGGAGCTGCCAGGGAGAGACATGTTATGTGTCTAAATAGGCGTCACGCCACTGAAGCTGAGATACACCAGGGTAAAACCGGTGCAAGAAATGAGAGCAAGAGCAGGCCCAGCGTTGTTTAGACTAAACACTGGGGCCAGATTCTGTTCTCCGCCCGTGTAAATGCAGTGTAGTCCTGGCATGTTTTCCAGCACAGTCAGGCAGCTAAGAGGGGCTTCCTTGTGCATATGCTGCAGTCTCTGTACTTCTGGAGCCTGCATAGTGAGCCCAGGGACATAAAGTTTAATCACAACTCTCGTTATTGGCTGCCTGACAAGATGGCTCCTAGAGACTCTGAGCCTGAGTGTGTCTTCATCATGCATCGAATTACCAGTCGTGATGCAGAAAAGGCAGCAGTGTTCAATTAAAAAATCTCTTCTGTATTTGGGGGGAAAACAGATAAATGGGCCATCCTGGTTATCACTACAAAGGTTTTTTTTTCTCCTGCTGATACTAGCCCACCTTAATTGATCAGTCTCTTAGAGTTGGTATGGCAACGCCCATCTTTTCATGTTCTCTGTATATATATCTATCGTCCTACTGTACGTTCCACTCTGTGCATCGGATGGAGTGGGTTCTAGCCCAAATAAATGTGTTAGTCTCTGAGGTGCCACAAGGACTCCTCGTTCTTTTTGCAGATAATATAGGCTCGTCATATAGTGGGGATAACACTCTGTCCATTCCACTAGTTTCTCTGGAGGATGGTAAGTAGAAGCTACCGAAGTCAGACTGTAGTGGGCTAGCTGTGGATCCTCCCCCTCTGACTCAGTGGGAGGCCACTACACCTCACTAGTCAGCCAGGGAATGGGCGAAGTCTGGCGTGAGGCTCCGGGGTGGAGCGAGCTCACAGGTTTAAGGGGCTCTGGCTTTCAGGCCAGGCAGGCTCTAAGCAGTCTGTGCAGGGCAGAACAGGAAATAGTTGAGTGTCCTGGCTCTGGCCGATGGCCGACAAACATGCCGCTTGGCCTTACGGTGGGGAGGCTGCCACCCCAGGCCCACCGAACTCCACCGGGTCCCAGCCCAGGGCCCTGACAGTGGCAGAGCGTTTTGCCACTGAGTCAGCAGGGACCCAGCCACAACTCGCTGACCTGGGTTCAGGCAGCAGTGCAGCTGGACTAGAACTGTCTGTTCCTCGGCCACTTCCTATCCTCCCCTGGGGTATACCTGGATCCCTGTGGGGTGTACCTGGATCCCTGTGGGGTATGCCTGGACCTGTGGGGTATACCTGGACCTGTGGGGTGTACCTGGACCTGTGGGGTATGCCTGGATCCCCGTGGGGTGTACCTGGATCCCTGTGGGGTGTACCTGGATCCCTGTGGGGTGTACCTGGACCTGTGGGGTATGCCTGGATCCCTGTGGGGTGTACCTGGATCCCTGTGGGGTGTACCTGGATCCCTGTGGGGTATGCCTGGATCCCCGTGGGGTGTACCTAGACCCCCGGGGTATGCCTGGATCCCTGTGGGGTATACCTGGACCTGTGTGGGGTATACCTGGACCTGTGGGGTATGCCTGGATCCCTGTGGGGTGTACCTGGACCTGTGGGGTGTACCTGGACCTGTGGGGTATGCCTGGATCCCCGTGGGGTGTACCAAGACCCCCGGGGTATGCCTGGATCCCTGTGGGGTATACCTGGACCTGTGTGGGGTGTACCTGGACCTGTGGGGTATGCCTGGATCCCTGTGGGGTGTACCTGGACCTGTGGGGTGTACCTGGATCCCCGTGGGGTATGCCTGGATCCCCGTGGGGTGTACCTAGACCCCCGGGGTATGCCTGGATCCCCGTGGGGTGTACCTAGACCCCCGGGGTATGCCTGGATCCCCGTGGGGTGTACCTAGACCCCCGGGGTATGCCTGGATCCCTGTGGGGTATACCTGGACCTGTGGGGTATGCCTGGATCCCTGTGGGGTGTACCTGGACCTGTGGGGTATGCCTGGATCCCTGTGGGGTGTACCTGGACCTGTGGGGTGTACCTGGACCTGTGGGGTATGCCTGGATCCCCGTGGGGTATGCCTGGACCTGTGGGGTATGCCTGGATCCCTGTGGGGTATGCCTGGACCTGTGGGGTATACCTGGATCCCTGTGGGGTGTACCTGGACCTGTGGGGTGTACCTGGATCCCTGTGGGGTATGCCTGGATCCCTGTGGGGTATGCCTGGACCTGTGGGGTATACCTGGATCCCTGTGGGGTGTACCTAGACCCCCGGGGTATACCTGGATCCCTGTGGGGTATGCCTGGATCCCTGTGGGGTATGCCTGGATCCCCATGGGGTATGCCTGGATCCCCGTGGGGTGTACCTAGACCCCCGGGGTATACCTGGATCCCCGTGGGGTATGCCTGGATCCCTGTGGGGTATACCTGGACCTCTGTGGGGTATGCCTGGATCCCTGTGGGGTATACCTGGACCCCCGGGGTATACCTGGACCCCCGTGTGGTATACCTGGATCCATGGGGTATACCTGGACCTGTGGGGTATATCTGGATCCCCGTGGGGTATGCCTGGACCTGTGGGGTGTACCTAGACCCCCGTGGGGTATGCCTGGACCTGTGGGGTATGCCTGGATCCCTGTGGGGTATGCCTGGACCTGTGGGGTGTACCTAGACCCCCGGGGGGTATACCTGGACCCCCGTGGGGTATACCTGGACCCCCGTGGGGTATACCTGGACCTGTGTGGGGTATGCCTGGATCCCTGTGGGGTATACCTGGACCCCCGTGGGGTATACCTGGACCTGTGGGGTATGCCTGGACCTGTGTGGGGTATGCCTGGATCCCTGTGGGGTATGCCTGGATCCCTGTGGGGTATACCTGGACCTGTGGGGTATGCCTGGATCCCTGTGGGGTATACCTGGACCTGTGGGGTATGCCTGGATCCCTGTGGGGTATACCTGGACCCCCGGGGTATACCTGGATCCCCGGGGGGTATACCTGGATCCCCAGGGTATACCTGGATCCCCGGGGGGTATACCTGGATCTGTCTCCCTGGGGTAGGTAGCCAGCGGCAGTCCCAATGACTCCCAGTGTTGGCCAGTGGCTCCAGCAGCTCTGGCTAGTCCTTAGCTCAGTGGGGCTCCCCTTCCCAGCTTGGAAGCAGGCAGAAGGCGTCTGTCTCCTCTGGCAGCTGCAGCACAACTGAGCTGCAGGACCCACCCTTTATACTTCCTGTCCCACTTCCTAACATCTGGTAGGAGCTGGCACGGCCTGGTTCCACCCACCAGGGTTCAGATATTGGTTCCTCCCCCTCTGACTTAGTGTGAGGCTACTCCACCTCACCACACAGGCATATTTAAATGAGCAGGTCTAGATACCGTGCATCCAAGAGTTTTAAAGAGCTGGCAGAAGAGCTCACTGGACAGTTAATGTTTATTTTCAATAGGTCGTGGAGCACTGGAGACGTCCCAGAGACTAGAAGAACGCTAATGCTGTGTCAATGTTTAAGAAGGGTCAATGGGATGACACAGGTAATCATAGGCTTGTCAGCCTGACATTGCTCATGGGCAAGATAAGGGAGCAGCTGATACGGGACTCAGTTAATAAAGAACTGAAGGACGGTGATGTAATTAATGCAAATCAACAGGGGTTTATGGAAAATAAATCCGTCAAATTAAGTAGATTTCTTTTTTTGATGAGATTACAAGTTTGGTTGCTCAAGGTAACACTGTTGATCTAATAGACTTGGATTTCTGTACAGCATTTGACTTGGTCCAACACAACATTTTGATTAAAAAACTAAAATTGCTATAAAATTACCATGGTACACATTAAATGGATTAAAAACTGTCTAACTAATAGGTCTCACAATGTAACTGTTCAGGGAATCGTCATCAAGTAGGCGCATTTCTAGTGGGATCCCACAGTGATTGGTTCTTGGCCCTACATTATTTAGCAATTTTATCAGTGAACTGGAAGAAAACATAAACTCATCACTGATGACGTTTGCAGCTGACACAAACATTGGAGGAAGAGATAAGTAATGAAAGGGACAGGTCACTGATTCAGAGCAATCTAAATCACTTGATAAACAGGGCACAAACAAACAATATGCATTATAACATGCCATTTTAATACAGCTAATTGCAAATCTGTACATCTAGGAATAAAGAATGTAGAGCCATACTTACAGGACAGGGAACTCTATCCTGGGGACCAGACCTGCAATACAAGAGGTTTTTAAAGCCCAGCTTGACAAAGCCCTGGCTGGGATCATTTAGTTGGGTTGGTCCTGCTTTGAGCAAGGGATTGGACTAGATGACCTCCTGAGGTCTCTTCCAACCCTGATATTCTATGATTCTATAATCATGTGAACATGAGCTCCCAGTGTGATGCTGTGGCCAAAAGAGCTAATATAATGATGGGCTGCATCAACAGGGGAATCTCGAGTAGGAGTAGAGCGGTTATTTTACCTCTGTATTTGGCACTGGTGTGACCACTGCTGGAATCCTGTGGCCAGTTCTGGTGTTCACAGTTCAAGAAGTATGTTTATAAATTGGAGAGGGTTCAGAGAAGAGCCACGAGAATGAATAAAGAATTAGAAAATGTTCCTCATAGCGACAGACTCAAGGAGCTCCATCTATTGAGCTTACCAAAGAGAAGGTTAGGAGGTGACTAGATTACAATTTATAGGTAGCTATGTAGGGAACAAATATTTGGTAATGGGCTCATCAATCTGGCAGAGAAAATTCTAACACAATCCAATGGCTGGAAATGGAAGCTAGACAAATTCAGACTGGAAATAAGGTGTACATTTTTATATTGAGATTAATTAACCATTGGAACAATTTACCCAGGATTGTGGTGGATTCTCCATCACTGAAATATTTTAAATCAAGAGTGGATAGTTTTCTGTAAAATCTGTCTAGGAATGATATTGGTGAAGTTCCATGGCATGTGTTATACAGGAGGCCAGACTAGATCATCACAGTTTTCCTTTCTGACCATGCTGCTGTTTGGCCTTGCCTTTCAGAGCCCTAAGATTATTCTTAGCTCTGTAGTATTTGGTTTTCAGCTAGCAGTGGCTAGATACAGAAAATGCTGACCTAAGTAATGTCAAGTTCTGGGGTTAAACTCTCACTATATGTGTATGTGCAGCACCTTGCACAATGGGCCTGGTCTTTCTGAGGCCTCTGCTCATTAGCAAAATCTCAGTGTCAAGCAGTAATAGAACAGGGACCCAGATTGCCAAAGGTCATTCCCCCTTTAGGATCCTGTGTCACACCCATTCCCGAAGAGATAACACTGGATTTTTTGCAAGACTAAATAACATTGAGAATTAAACTTTGTTCCAGCAGACAGAGCCTCTGGAAGCATTAAATTCACTTCCAAGTGCTGTGTCTGACTCTGCTCTTATTTTCATCACCAGCAGGACTCCACTGACGTAAAGAGGGTTATTCATGACTTATAAGTGAGGACAGAACCACCTTCACCGTGCCTTTTCCAGGCCCTGCCAATCGAAGAGCACTTAGGTCAGTGATCAGCACATGTCATAAATATAAAGGGAAGTGTAACAACCTTTATGTATGCAGTAACATAAAATCCCTCCGGGCCAGAGGTGTAGAATCACTTATCTGTAAGGCGTTAATCAGTTCAATTAACCTGGTTGGCACCTGACCAGAAGGACCAATGGGGAAAGAAGATACTTTCAAATCTGGGGGGCTGAGGAGGAGAGGTTTTGTTTGTGCTCTCTTTGTTGGTTCCCTCTCGGGACAGAGAGAGAGACCAAGCAGGTAAACCAGCTCCTAAAAAGATCCTGAAATGATACATCTACAATTACAGAAATTGTAAGTAATAGCAAGGAAATGCATTAGATTATCTTTCGTTTTAGCTTGTGAATTTTCCCTATGCTAAGAGGTAGTTTTATTCCTGTTTTTTGTGACTGTGAAGTTGTGTCCAGAGGGGAGTCCTCTGTGTTTTAAATATTTTATTACCCTGTAAAGTTACCTTATATCCTGATTTTGCAGGTGTGATTCTTTTACTTTTTCTTCATAATAAAGTTCTTTTAAGAACCTGATTGATTTTTAGTGGCCTAAAAACCAAAAGGGTTGGTTTGTGCTCACTTTGTTAACTTGTTGGTTGGTATGTTATTCTCAAGCCTCCCCGGGAAAGGGGTAAAGGGTCTTGGGGGGATATTTTGGGGAAATAGGAACTCCAAGTGGTCCTTTTCCTGAATCTTTGTCTAAATCACCTGGTGGTGGCAGCAATACCGTCCAAGGACAAGGGAAGGAATTTGTGCCTTGAGGAAGTTTTTAACCTAAGCTGGTGGAATATAAGATTAAGGGGTCTTTCATGAAGAGTTCAGAGTGGGGAGGGAACCCTGACAGAACATAATTCAGAGTTGTCTCCTTTTAAATTTCCCCTGGATTCTTCTATCAACCTGAACTCTGTGTGAAACGAACTGATACAAAGTTATGCAAATATAAAACATCTCCCTAGTCAGGCTGAGCAGCACTGTGCTCCATGTATACCTCCACTGAGTTCAGAGGGACTGCTCGTGTGAGTAAGTATTCCCCAGGTGAGTAAGGGTAGCCCAAGCTAGCCCCAGTAGGAATGGCAGCAGTGAGTTACAGTGTTGTTATTATTTATTATTTACATTGCTGTAGTGCCTAGCGGCCCCGCCCTGGACCAGGACCCACGGTGCTAGGCGCTGTACAAACACAGTGCAAAGAGCCAGTCCCTGCCCCAAAGAGCTTAAAATCTAGATATAAAACCAAAGGCAGCAGGTGGATGCAGGCAGAGAGAGCAGGGAGCTCCAGGAAACAATGTGACAAGATTGGCCAAGGTGAACGGCAGTGGTCTCAGCACACCAGAAGCCTCAACACTATTAATTTTTTTTTCAGTTCCATAGCAGAGGAGAGTTTTAAGGAGGGATTTGCAGGTGGACAATGGGGCAGCTTTGCCGATATTTATAAGGAGCTTCCACCCACGTGTGAGGGGCACCGGCAGCAACAACAGGGGACATGGTGATTTCTTGGAGGGCAGTTTGCTGAAGGACAGAGTGAAAAACAATTTAAGCTGGTTGGTGGCATTCACGGAGCAGGTGCAGACATTGGAGCACCACTCTGGGCCCAGGAAATGAGCACTGACTGGTGTGATCACATCCCAGTGCAGCTTTGGGATGACAAATAGCAGCTGCACAACTTTCTAGTGCAAAAGCTTTCTGCTGCACTTCACTAGTTCTTGTCGCATGAACAGAGAGCAACAATACTCAAAGTCTGAAGGTGTGAACAATTTGATGTTTATTGGGGTGAACTTCCAGCAAGCTTAAATCCAAGTTCCTTTTCCTTATTTTTGAATCCCAACTTACTTCCTGTTTGCCCCTAATTTATATAGTAATATTCTCAGCTATACCTTAACCAATCATCTTACTGAAATTTACCTAACCAAGCCTAACCTACTGTAACATGATTAGCCAACCAATTATATCCCACCACCTTAATTAGTTTACACCCAGCAAAATTAATTATTCAGTAGACAGACACAATCACAGAACCAGACAGAGACTATGCAAATAAACAATAGCAAAGTGGGAACTATAATGACAAAACAATACAGAAGTGAGGATTTCACGACGACATCTATAAAGACTTATGGGTTTCCCAGCTGTGTCTATTGATAAGTGAGTTCTTACCAACCAGAAACGATCAAACTAAATTGCCTTTGACATCATATTTCACACAGTGATGGAGAGACTTGTGATAGAGCTGGTCCCTGTAACAGAGCGCACGAGCCTCCATGCACATCAGGAAGGGGTTACTGGGCTACTGAAGGCCCAATTAGCCCACACTAAGCTGCCTGGAGCAGGAAGCAGCCTCCAGGGAAAGGCTGAAAAGGAAGGGCCCTGCTCAGCGGAGGGGAAGGGGTGGGCAGGCAAGCTAAGAGAACAGGTGTAGCGCTCTCGCTGTATGAGACAAGGCTTGTGCCTAGCTGATCTGGAGGAAAGGGAAGAGTTTATGGTTCTGTTCTACAACCCTGAAGGCCTTTGAAGCTGGGCAGAGCTGTGGAAGACCCACTGGGAAACTCAGGCTGAGTGGCTGCAGGACTGCACAGTGCGGGGGCGGGGAGGGAGGCACTGGTAAGGGTGGACTATAATTAGGGCCCTCTCAAATTCACGGCTGTGAAAAATGCATCATGGACCATGAACTCTGGCTAGTGCAGAGAAGGGGCAGGGCTGGGGGCTCCTACCATGTGCTGGGCTCCAGTTTCTAGTCCCAGCTGGGCTGGGGAGGGATAGGACTTCCCCTTCCCCTGTAGGGGCCGATCCCAGGGCCGGTAACCTCCCCCAGCCGAAGGAAGATCCGTGGCGGCTGGCTGGGAGCCCAGCTCTGGACACAGAGCCGCTGACAGCAGCAGCACAGAAGTAAGGGTGGCAATACTGCAACCCCCCTACAATAGCCCTGCGATCCCCTCTATGGCTCCCTTTTGGGTCGGGACCCCACTCGTCCAGCGCTGTCACGTTTCAGATTTCAATTCTGAAATGTGAAATTTAAGATTTTTAAAATCCTATGACTGTCAAATTGACCAAAATGGCCCATTAATTTGATAGCGCCCTAACTATACTATTAACTCTTACACAGGGAAATAGAAAGGGCTGGCGTGAGTCCTGTCACGTAAGCAGTGAGAGCAGATTAGCTACTAGGTACGGCAGAGCAGGACTCACACTAGACTTTATCTTAATAAAGTCTAGAGTAGCTTTAAATATTGAGATAGTCTCCTGTATAATGCACATCGGAAAACAGAATCCCAACTATACATATAAAATGCTGGGGTCTAAATAAGCTGTCACTACTCAAGAAGGAGATCTTGGCGTCATTGTGGATAGATCTCTGAAAACATCCACTCAATTTGCAGCGGCAGTCAAAAAAGCGAACAGAATGTTGGGAATCATTAAGAAAGGGATAGATAATAAGACAGAAAATATCATATTGCCTCTATATAAATCCATGGTACGCCCACATCTTGAATGCAGATGTGGTCGCCTCAGCTCAAAAAATATATATTGGAATTGGAAAAGGTTCAAAAAAGGGCAACAAAAATGATTATGGATATGGAATGGCTGCCATATGAGGAGAGATTCATAAGACTGTAACTTGTCAGCTTGGTAAAGAGACGACTAAGGGGGGATATGATAGAGGTCTGTAAAATCATGACTGGTGTGGAAAAAGTAAATAAGGAAGTGTTACTTACTCCTTCTCATAACACATGAACTAGAGGTCACCAAATGAAATTAATAGGCAGCAAGTTTAAAACAAAGAAAATGAAGTATTTTTTCAACCAACACATGGTTAACCTGTGGAACTCCTTGCCAGACAATGTTGTGAAGGCCAAGAGTATAACAGGGTTCAAAAAAGAACTAGATAAGTTCCTGGGGGCTAGGTCCATCAATAGCTATTATCCAGGATGAGCAGGGATGGTGTCCCTAGCCTCTGTTTGCTAGAAGCTGGGAATGGGCAACAGGGGGTGGATCACTTGATGATTCCCTGTTCTGTTCATTCCCTCTGGGACACCTGGCACTGGCCACTGTCGGCAGACAGGATCCTGGGCTAGACGGACCTTTAGTCTGACACAGTGTGGCCATTCTCATGTTCTTATGCTGTAAGCAGCAAAGGTTCCTGGTACTGGAGCAGCTGTTTCCTGGGAATTTCATCCTAATGCCTTGGGATGTCTGATTCTCTGCTTGTGCTTGTGCGCACAGATATACAGTGCTGACCCGTTTATGAGCCAGCCCCTCCCCCAATGTCAGAGTCTGGTCCCCAGGTCACAAAGCTATACCTTGAGTAAAGAAAGGCCAAATGCAGCTCTCTCTGGAGCGCTCCACTGCTGCCTCGCACCAGAGGAAACCCGACAGATAAAGCGGGGTCTGTCCCTGGAGGATGAGTTCACGGCCTCCCAATGTCTGGGAGCAAACTGCTGAGCTCAGGCCTGGACCCATCTGTGGCAGCACGTGGAACTGTTGCTGTAACATTCGGCTGATGAATCTCTCCATAATGTAACCGTTCTACTTGAGGCCCTGATGCACTTCCAGCACCTGCAGCATTTTCACCCATGAGGTCCCAGTAAGGAATTGGGAAAACAGTGATTTGTCTCCCGTGTCACTGCTTTCCCGTGCCTTCCTACAAAGGGGGTGTTAAATGCATTTGCTTTGGCTGGTTTAAGTGAGTCTCATTTCTGTTGTAACCACTCTTTTATGGTTCATATATCTAGCATTTCTTCTGCAACTGTCTGCTTATATACACATAATATATTTGATATACACCCCCATATAAATACAACTGGCATATAACGGGGCACTGAAAGTAATACAGACTATGTGCCTAGACCCGCTGGCTCATTTTTAATCAAAAGTCCAATTTTAGTGGTGATGAGAGAGAAATCTTTATTGATGGAGTTATAAAATATGAAAAACTGCCTCTCATAAGGGGGCATTAAAAACTAATTCCCAGAAAATCTAGCTTAGGAAATGTATTGCAATGTGGGGGTGGAGGAGGGAAAGGAGAGCTAGGGATGAAATGTGCAGAGATCTGGAAGGCACTCTCGGCTAGCACCACAAAACGCTGCTGTGCAGTGCTTGTTCCTAAAGCAGGTCTTTAGTTAGGAGCTGAGCAGAATGAGCAAGTTGTAATGAATAATTTGTTCACCACATTTTGCCTCTTTTTCTTTCTGCATATTGCCCATAACCTGCTGCTGGCTCAGCAGGGTGCTCCGTGTGGTGCTGTACATCTCTGAGAAAAATCCCCATGGCAAATAACCGCAGCTGTACAGCGACTGTAGGAGACAGACAGCACCTTGGTTGGAGAAGCATTGTCCGTGGACACTGAGCCTGGCCAGTGGTGCTCGCTGCTGGTTTACGCTGTGCTCACAAATTCGTAGATTTTTCTAAGTCCAGAAGGAACCACTGTGATCGTCTAGACCGACCTCCTGGCCAGAGAACCTCACCCAGCGACTCCTGCATCAAGCCCAGTCCTGGTGGTTGAGCAAGCGCACGTTCCACTTCGGCACTTACATTGTGCTGCAGCCAGTGGAGACACACGGGGGCAGGGGAGAGTAACAGTGAACCCATCATCTACCAGAGCTGTCCCAGGGGGGAAACGTAAGCCCCAAACAATACAGCATGGGGAGCTGAGATACAGTCACCAAGGATGTGCACAGAATGAATTATCCATTTGCACATGCAAAGTAAGTGTGTGTGTGTGTGTGTGTGTGTGTGTGTGTGTGTGTGTGTGTGTGTGTGTGTGTGTGTGTGTGTGTGTGTGTGGCGGCGGGAGGGGAGAGCACATCCCGCTCCTTGCAGCCAGGATCCCCATGCGAGTGCAGTTACTGTGCCCGCTTTGCACTGGCTGGTGCAGTGAATGTTCTCTCACCTGTGAGGGCGCGAGCCACTGATCCCGGCTGTAAAACCTGCCTTATATAAGTGCCTGTTAAACAACCTTCAAAAGATATTCAAGCAGGTACTGCTCTCCATTTCCTAGAGCAGATGCTGATGGGGCATTGCTAGGTGCAAAGTACAATCAGCATAAGTGACACCCATGAGAAGACAGGAGGAATACAAATGGCCCGATATCCTTGTGGAAGGGGTTGAACTCGCGTGTCTCTTGTAACCGGCTGTTGCTTGGGTAGGAGAGTCTGCTCAGTTACCCAGCTCTGGTAACCACACCATATTCCGGATGAGAGCAGTGCATGGCCCAGGGACCAGCATCCTCCTTTCCGCATCTGTCCTTGGGCAGGCCCATCACCGGCTTTCTGAGCCCCTTTGGCCATCCCTTGTCCGGCCCTTAGAAGGTCATTCTGCTCTGTGGTGGCCCGACTGAAACTACTCGACGCGCTCCCTCTGTGTGGAAAGCTGCAGCGCCCACCCTGGTCCTGAGAGCTGGGTGCAAAGGGATGATTCAAATCCAATAAGGAATCTTCCCCTGGGAGCCTGTGGCTGGTGGTGTGTTACACTTTGACTCCAGCTAGTGCCCTTGCACCCTCCTTACGAGTCACTTCAGGCACCCGAAGTGAGCCCAGGACCTGTGTGTGTGAGGAAGCTGTGTGTTGATTCAAGGGAACATTGACTCACATGCTATGCCCGAGGTCCATATCAGAGAGAACATGTGGTCTGTCTGGATGTTTATCATGAGAGAACACATAGGTATAAAATGCCCATTTCCACTGAACTAGCTAATGAACATGATGAATGTGCTAGTGATCCTTTCTCCCATGTCAGAGTTGTGACAGGGATGAGTCGAGTGTGCATAGCAACAGGAAGATTGAATGAAATATCTTGATGAAAATGACGAATCTCTAGTTGATGTCAACAAAAGTCTGCCTGTCACAGCAGACAGCAAATGCTATGAACCAGCATTAGTAACAGCTGCAGTATTGTTCCTGGAGCTACCAGTGCAGGTTAGGATCATGCAAACAGTCCCAGGGAAAACACACCTGTCGTGTTTGCACCCCTTTGTGTCCTCTGTAATGGGTTACCTAGGGAGGTGGTGGAATCAACTTCCTTAGAGGTTTTTAAGGTCAGACTTGACAAAGCCCTGGCTGGGATGATTTAGTTGGGGTTGGTCCTGCTTTGAGCAGGGGGTTGGACTAGATGACCTCCTGAGGTCCCTTCCAACCCTGAGATTCCATGATTCTATGTGTTTAGTCGTTCCAGCTGCTTTCATTGCTGGTTTGCCCAATAAAAGAGAGACTAGAATAGGGGGAAATATTGACGGTTTCAGATTAGGATTGCATCGTGCGTGTCTTAAAATGCATTTCAGCTCAACTCAGTTGTGGCATTTCTTGCTTAAACTACAGAAGATCCTGTCGCACAGCAACAAGCTTCACGCGTTCCTTCCCTGTCCATCTTTGTTCTGGGTCCTTTAATATGTCCCAGAGGTCAGCCGGCTTGTCCGAGGAATCAGTCAGAGTTGATGAGCATGTCGGGCAATGGTACACCCCAGGAGTGTGCACCATCTTGCAACACTGGAAGGGCTCTTGTGATGAGAGGAGTTGCACTATTCACTGTCTGCTTTACCTGGCAAACACTGGTGTTTTTCTTTTGCTACTGCGTTATTTGCAATGTTTTGTTTGTTATTCAACCACCCCTTAGGTGACTGAACAATACGTAGTGAATAATTGCTATCTGTCTAGGTATTTCTACGGCCCCTGTCACCCTGATTTCTGAGCACCTCAGTCACCAGGGGAACTTACCCCCACAACACCTCTTTGCAGTAGGTGCATTATCCCCATTTCACCAGTGAGGAAATGAGCCACAGGCTGAATGCCTCGCCCGGTGCGACTGAGTGCTGGCTGCAGCAGACAGAGGCTGCAGGCTCAGCTGTGAGCAATTAAACACTTTCTCGTGGGGGACTATGAGCACCTGGCTGGTAATTGCGAAGCTAATGAAGTAACTGGGAGGCTATAAGTAGAAGGAACAGGACGCAATGAGGAGCTCAGAAGGGGAGCGAGGCTACGCGGAAAGAGCCCCTTTGGTGTGACAGATGCCTTTGTTATGTTCCGCTTGCGGAAGTGTGGAGGAACAGGAGAGAAATGTGGTGAAAGGAAAGCAGCTGGGGCCTGCTTCTGACCGTGAGGGGACAGAGTTGCACACCAGGTAGTGATGGAGGTGCCCTGGGACACAAATCCTGCAGAGAATCTGGCTGAGTCGGGAACTGAACCCAGGTTTCTGGTGTCCCAGGCCCCGCCCACTGGACCAATGTTCCTATAGGCAGTAAAGCGGTTTTGCTGATGTGGTTTTTTTCATTCATTGAATGAACATTTCACAGATAATTGCTTTCCTCGCCCTGCTGCTTCTCCTTGTAATTGTCCTGAAGCAAGAGGACTGCCTTTTTGGCATGCCAGCTCCTTCACCAACTTGCTCCTGAATTCAGATGTTCCCTGAGATCTGAAAGCAGGCTCAGTATTATTAGCTGCTTTCCCTGAGCACAGACAATATCTCCAGCCAGATAATTAAAAAATAATCAGTGCTGAGGATTTAATTATTTACATAAATGGCTATTTAAACTTCTGTCTACATGGAGCAGCCAGGCTGAGACTGTTTGCCAGCTTCTGTGTATTTCGGTATCGATGAAGCCTGACAGGCCCCCCCCAGGCCGGCTGCTGCACCGGTAGCTTTGCCCCTAGCTACGTGCGGAGGGAACGCGATGCTTCACCGTCCCTGATGCTCTCTCCTGGGCAGGCTGCTCTTCCTGGGCTGCCGGCCAGAGGGATGGTTGGCCAGGCCTATGGGATGTAATTTCAAAGTGGAGAGGGCTATTCAAACACACAGCAAAATGTGTGCACGCGCTAGCTCTTGTGGTTTCACACACAAATGGCAGGCTGGAGAGGAGGGGAGGGAACCCCCAGTCAGATACCTGGGAAGCAGCTAAGAGCCTTTATTTTGGTTCAGCGTGGGTGATCAGGGCCTGCTGTGGCACAGGGAGTGCTGAGGGTCAGGAATGTGCTAATAGTCAATAGCGATTTTCCAGATGCTCCTCCACTGGCCGAAGAGCACGGTGGGTCAGACCTAGGCAGAGGTATTGTGATGGGTTGGACCCCCACCCACCCATCCGGGATGCCACCTGATATACTGGGGTCCCAATGATCCCACCCATTCCACCAGCCTGGGATTCCTTACCCTGTCCTTGCAGTGCCAGGCCCCCAAGCCTTCTCCAGCACACACAGGTAAGACCACACCCAGCTGCAGACACAGACTGAAATCAGCTCTGTGGGGGAAGATTCAGCTCAGGGATTTACCCAGCACTCAGGTGCACTCCTCCTTTGGGGTGTAAACCCAAAATAATATTGTCTTGTGCTGTATAGAGAGATCTGTACAGCACAAGCTCATAAAAATCACCCCCTCTCTCAGTGTGGAGGGAGATATGCACAGCTTTTAGCCACCCCATCCCCAGATATGAATTGTACAAACTGGTTTATAGAAAACAAAGAGAAGCTTATTAACTACAAAAAAAAACCCAGATTGTAAGTAATTATAGGGGATAGCAGATAAAACAGAACATGCAAACTAGGCTTAATACATTAAAGAAATTGGCTACAAATAGTAATTTCCCACCATTAATGTTGTTTTATGCAAGTTGCAGAGTTTCTTGAAGGTAAATCTCCAGGTATGCCCTTCCCAGGTTGATCTTTCTCAGCCTGGGTCCCAGTCCTTCTCCCCAGATCAATCTTAGGTGTTTCCAGCAGTCATCCTAGGTGGGGATTCTGTGAAGAACTGGCAACCTTGATTGACTCACTCTCCAGCCTGAAATAGGATTTACATAGGGCGGGAACCTTTTGTTTCCCAGTCTGATCCCCATCCCCCTTCAGTGGAAAAGTACCAGCTCAAGATAGTGTCCTGTGCCAGGTGCTATGATCACATGACCTTGCAGTGTCAAAGCAACCATGAGACAAGGTTTATTTGTAATGTCCACAGGAGGGAGCTCCAGGAAGATGGGAGATCGGCATCTTCAAAGACCCATTCCATTGTCTTTCCTAATGGCCCATTCAGGCTAATTGCCTACTGTCTAGTGGGCATTTCCCAGATGCAAACACTTTTGCAATGTATACAGTGTTTACATTCCTAACTTCAGATACAGAAATGATATATGCATACAAATAGTATAATCATATCCAGTAAACCAAATCCTTTCAAATGATATCTCACAAGACCAATCTTGCATAAAACATATCTTAGTTATGCCATATTCATATTAGAACAATGTTTTAATGAAGAATAATGGGTACAGCGTCACACCTCTCCCCTTGGATTACTGCCAGAGGGGTAGTCACTGACTAATGTGAAGGCAGTGTGCCTACAATTTTCTTTAGGTCTTGGGTATCCAGCTTGCAAGTGTTACCAAAAACTGGAGTGTTATTCGCAAGTGTTTTTACAAAGCTCGGGGTTTCTTTTCCCGGGTTGCCTGAAACCATTTTAGCGTGCAGCACTGTTAACACAATGTAGATATCAATACCTCTTAGAGTGTAGGTGTGCCATGAGGCGGTGTGCCTCAGTTTCCCCTTTCACACAGCGGTCTAGATTAGTTATGCTTTCTCTGCTGTGACACGCTCTAAGCCTATTTACAGGTACTAGCTGAGAAGCAGTAGTCTCATAGGACTTCCTCATTACCACTCCTAGCCTATATCAAAATTTCTTCCAAAAATCATGCATCTTACACATCTTTGAAGGATTTATCATCCTTACCAAATTCTTTGTCTCAACACATAGATTGTGTAGTAAGAGACATAACATTACCAGCAAATTCATGATAGGCAGGCGCTTCCAAGTATCATTATTATCCCATGACTTCTGTTCAGACAGTCCAGTTTGTTCAGCATTTATTGCATTTTCCAACCCCTTTTTGTGTTTAAATACAGGTTTTTTCTTCCCTTTAGTAAAGGTTGTTGTATTAGTTCATGTATGTCTTCAGGGTTTTGGCAAGGAAAGGATGCCCAAATAAATTCGTCAGTCTTTAAAGTGCCACCGGACTCCTCGTTGTTTTTGTGGATACAGACTAACACGGCTCCCCCTCTAATACGTGTGAACAGTGAGTCGGTGCTTTCATTGCAGATCCAGTGGGACATGCTCACCACTCAAGCAGCACTTGCATCACTAGTGCTAATCCTACATCACAGCAATGGTGGGTGGGCCATGTGGCCTTTTATAAGTGGATTTTGTAATGTGGGTTCGGCTCCGGCGGCTGCAGTTTCAAGCTTAACAGAGTGAAAGTCACCTCTGCTACTTGTTTTAGA
Source organism: Macrochelys suwanniensis (assembly GCA_033296515.1). NCBI lineage: Eukaryota > Metazoa > Chordata > Testudines > Chelydridae > Macrochelys > Macrochelys suwanniensis. Next base: position 626,161 of record CM065781.1, on the reverse strand, counting down.
GTTAGAGTCTCTAGGAACACGAGAAGACCCAGGGTAGTGACCACACAGACATTCACCAGTACAAGGTCTAGTCTGTTTGACAAGTTTTATTAAAGTTACAGTTAAAGTTATGATTTACCAAAGCATATAGAAATGTTATACAGACCTACGCATAAATTACAAATATAAATATACTCACATCCTTAACAATAGTGTTAGGGTCTGATGGGTGTCTCATGGATTGATCATCAGTAGAGGGATGGTTCCTGCTGGAGTTTCCCACAGGGAGCTCAATTTTCCTAATCTAGGCACCCTCTTTTATAATGTGATTCTGACTATACCTACGTTCTGAGCATGTACATGAACGTATCAACCCTCTTGTCCCTTACAGGTCTAATGTTCCCATGAAACATAAGACAGCCAATTCCTCTGGGTTATGTAGGTTCCCTTTATTCTCATTAGCATTAATGCACCACCTGTATCCTGTGGTTTGGAAACAGATGTGTATTTACAGCATTTTTATGATCTAAAATGACAGCATTTTTATGATCTATGCGGATAATTTTTTGCAATATTATCACTTTGTACCTCTTTTCCCATAATCTTAGGGCATCGGGTTATTCTTCGGTCACTTACTTGCTTTCTTAGCTCCAGGGCCTAAAATAGCTAAGTTAAATCTTGCAGGCCTCAGCCTACACACCTTGCATTTCAACCCTATTTACTTAGATGCCTAATACACGATTATTCCCTCTACATACTGATCCATCTTATACTTCTATAATCCTACAAGTTTGCTCCATTTAGCATACAATGATGATATGACACAGCATATTAGTTAATCATAACATCACACAATAAATGAACAATAAACTAAAATAATTGGCTCTAGCAGTTTTAAATGCCACAGGGTCAGCTGGGTATTACCATGGTTGATCAGGGCACGGCTTGGAAGAGAAATATTCTTATCCCATAAATGTTTTCAGAGCAGTCTGTTTAGGTTTCCACAAGGGATGAAATCCTAGCCCCACTGAAGTTACTGGCAAAACTCTCATTGACTTCAGAGGGGCCAGAATTTCACCCAGGATGTTCCACTTAGCTGTATACTCTAGGATATGTGGGAGCTAATACAGGACGGGGGAGCATATTAGGAACTAAGGGAGAGCAGATGAGGTCTGAGAGGGCAAGTTGACAGTTCTCAGGACATAGTTAGCAGCGGGCCAAAGACCAGAGTCTGGCAGAACACAGGATCCAACTGGAGGGTGATTAAGAGCCACAAGTGCAGGCAGAGGATGTCTTTTATCCCCCTGAGCAAAAAGAACACACACTAAAGGGATACGAGAAAAGCCAACAGAATACAGATGGATCTTACCCTATAAGTGTATTACTGCCAAACTAGCCTCCTTTTTAAAAAGCACATCTTTTATCTGAAATAGTCTGTGTGCATTTGTAATACAGATAAAAATGAGAAATGAGTGGAGTTTGTGTATGCATATCAAGTAAGACACAGACCCATCATTTAAAAAAAGACATGAGGCATAGCATAACGACTGTGTTATCACAGGTTATTGTAGCTGGGATGTTTGGGATGCTACATGATGGAATCCAAGTAGGGTTTACTAATTAAATGAACCCAAAGCCCTATGACGTAATTGCAGCAATGTCTAGAAAAGAGAATTAGGGGGCTGGAGCACATGACTTATGAGGAGAGGCTGAGGGAACTGGGATTGTTTAGCCTGCAGAAGAGAAGAATGAGGGGGGATTTGATAGCTGCTTTCAACTACCTAAAAGGGGGTTCCAAAGAGGATGGATCTAAACTGTTCTCAGTGGTAGAAGATGACAGAACAAGGAGTAATGGTCTCAAGTTGCAGAGGGGGAGGTTTAGGTTGGATATTAGGAAAAACTTTTTCACTAGTAGGGTGGTGAAGCACTGGAATGAGTTACCTAGGGAGGTGGTTGAATCGCCTTCCTTAGAGGTTTTTAAGGTCAGGCTTGACAAAGCCCTGGCTGGGATGATCTAGTTGGGGTTGGTCCTGCTTTGAGCAGGGGGTTGGACTAGATGACCTCCTGAGGTCCCTTCCAACCCTGAGATTCTATGATTCTATGACCCATGGAAATGAGTCCTTCATAACTGTGCTTCGCCATCAGAGAGAGAGAGAGAGAGAGAGCGAGTCCATGCTGCTGCTAGCTATTTCTGTCGTTATGGCTGACAATACTTTCCCCCTGAACTCTGCACTGAATCTCTCTGTCTCAGGTTGCTATTGATACATGCTCATGTGAGTAAAGCTTCACGGGTGCCTGAGCATTTGCACGACCAGGCCTTTTGTCAATTCCTGTCCTGCCACTGGTGTCCTTTGAAATATTTTCTCCCCTAAGCCTAAGCGATGAAGTTGGATTGCACGCTGAGCAATGTTAGTAAAGGAAAAATGGATACGAACAGTAACGAGGTGACGTGAAGCACAAATTACCACCGATGATGAGTGTTTTCTTTTTAAATTAGGGCATAAAACAATAGTATTCGGATCTGCCTGTTAAAGTTCCTTAAAGATTCAAGTAGGGATTTTAAACAGCACTCAGTGTTGGCCAAATTCTGCTCCTATTGACGTCAGGGCTGAGTGCTTCAGAAAAACCCTACCCTTTTATCCCCAGGACACCGGCAATGGAGCTGTGTGAATCCACAGCAGCAGATAATTCACACCCAGGTCCTAAGGCACTGGCAAAATTAATCCCACCCTTCAGCCAGGAAGTGCTTATGTGTGTTCACCCCAGCAGGAGAGAAGGGCGAAATGCCTCTCTCTGATTCGGATGATGCAGCAAGCTGTCTCCACTGCCACTCCCAGCAGAGCTGCTGCTGTGGTAGTGCCACTGAACCCTGGTTTCCTGAGACACGCTGGCATAAACAAGGCGTTGCTGGCTCAGTGTTGCTCTACCCCACCTGGGGGCGCTGTGTGTAGTCCCCAAACAACAGCTTAACGCACAAGTGCTCTAATAAAATATTAACATAGAGAATCATATTGAAGCAAACAAACCTTGGCAAAATCTCATCTACAGAAACTCAATGTAGGATCATTACAGGGAATAAAATGAGTTTACCTCCGTTTTGCATCACCAGCACGTACCAGTAAACCTTGCCCAATGTTTTTAATTGACCGACACTAATAATGAATGTGGTTTGCTAACAATTCAAAGACGCAAAGAAAAGACATCGCTGTTGACTCTTTCACCTAGATATGCAGCAGGAGTTTAGTTACTAATAGGAGGGAGAGAGGGATAGCTCAGTGGTTTGAGCCTTGGCCTGCTAAACCCAGGGTTGTGAGTTTAAGCCTTGAGTTTAAGGATCTGGGGCAAAAAATTGGGGATTGGTCCTTCTTTGAGCAGGGAGTTGGACTAGATGACCTCCTAAGTTCCCTATCAACCCTGAGATTCTATGAGAAGAACAATCTCATGGGGGCAGTAATCAATGTTGTGAACATGTTTTCCTTTGTTCTGTGGTGGAATATCTGATAATATTCACCAAAGGTTTGAGTAGCATTGCTGACCTTCTCTGGCAGTTCCTCTACTTTTGATCCTGTGCAGTAAACAATTAAGCACCTTATGTCATGTTCTGTTAATGGACTTGAGAAGAAACAAGGTTTTCCCCTTGCAGCTTGCTCCGAATTAATTTCCAAGCTACAGCATGTCAACCTCAAAGAGTAGAATGAATGTGCCCTGGTTGACTTTTGCCTTCACTTAGAATGTGATACCTATCACAAACACTTACTCTTGTTTACCACTGGGTGCCAGCTAATTGAATCTTTTCAGTCTTACATATTTACACACCTCTCAAAGGAAAATGTCAGCAGTGTCTTCAAGCCCTGTTCTGACAGCAAAATAGCCAGAGTGTGTGAGCACACCTCGAATTCAAGGTTAGGGCTTTCTCAGAGAGGGAGTGGCAGGGAGTGGTGCTGGACTGACAGCCCAGGGGCTGGAAGCCAGAGAACAAGTATATCAGCAAATCTGTGCAAACTCCAACCACACAATCCCATCGATGTGTGTCTATTCTGACATGGAGGAAGCACCTGTGTGGGTGAATGGAACACGCATGTCCCATATGTGCTCTCTTCTGAGTGCGTACAAGGGAGCTAACTGCAATTAGTTTATGAGATGTAAACTGCAGCAAATGGACTGAGATCAGATACTCATTTCACATACACTCCTGAACAGCCGTCCCATGGCTATGTATTCTGGTTATTACCTACCAGCCTGGGCAAGAGCTGAAGTCATGCATTTGAGCTGAGTACTGTTTGCAAGCCTTGAACCAGGGCTAGCCAATTATGATTAAATGCAGTTACGCTACCAGGGCAGGTCGTGGCGCTCCGTAAAGGGAATACACACATTTCATGTCACCCTGGCCGGGCTAACATATTTGGAATAGTGACAGAAATGGAACGGCTACATTGGGTGCACGTCATTCTGACATCTCTCACTGTCCATGGTATAATTTTAATAAGGTTGGGCCACCATGTTTCTCAGGTCTGCCTTTTCCCATTTCTTGCTCATCTTTCAGCTAATATTTCATTTTTATTACTAGGTGTGGTTTTTTTCACCACGGTTCAATATATGTTTCCCAGCTGCTTTGAACTTTCTGACAAAATGAAGAGATAATCATCCAATTATCAACTCAGTGTGAGACACAAGCAAATAGTACTTTGAGAAACAAAGCAATAAGCAATAATTAGATGCATGATTGCTTCCAAATCTGAGTGCCAAAGTGCATGTGCCTCTATGCTCCATCTGTGAAACATTGCAGACTGCGAATCCTGTATGGGATGTTCTAGGTTAACACCGCCAAGGTACCATACTCGCAATCTAGCATTATTAATATACTGCATTTGTGTGTTTTGGAAGAGATTTCTGACCTAATGTAAAGCAGTGGCCAGACTGGTAGAAGTAACTTTTGAAATAGGATTTTGCTGTAGCTCAGCCTTACAGGGAAGAATGGACACACATTTTTACCCTTTGTAATTTTGCATGGAGACTACATATCAAATGAAATTGTAAGACTGGATTTAGGATTTCTAATAATAACTTCATGCTTCAGGGTGGAATTATTAAAATATTAAGGGCACCAAAATAAGGAAAATAATACTCTAAAGTCAGATCATGTGTTAATTTCTATCTACTAATTCAATAATGGGTTATGTTTTGGAACTGAATCTATCAGAGAGGAACAAAAGTGCTAATAAATTTGGCTGAATATAAAAAGTGTGTTGTCATATATATTTGGTCTGGTCTGGTTTTGGTTTTTGCCACTCTGTGTAATAGCTCAGGTGAAAGGAAACTTAGTTCCAGCATCTCTTGCAGCTCCTTTTGGCATTTTCTCTTAGCCCAGACATTGCACAGACTTGAGCTTTGTCGCCTCCAGAAGGGTAATTTTGAGGGTTCTCCATCCATGCTGCTGGAGGTAAAACTGAATCTGAGACAGTGTTCAGTCCTACAGGGATTCGTTAGTCATCACCTCATGGTTCTGTTTGCCTCTGACACCTCTGCTTGGGGCATTGGGTTACTCGGGCAGGGGGTTTCTCTTAGGAAGAAGTGCCTTCGTTAACCCACTGGAGCTCAGACTAGCTTGGTTTGCACTCACAGGTCTCTGCAGAGATCTGTGTAATCCTCAAGCCTAGATGCATATCCTGCCCCCAGGTCTGTGGGTACTGATGTCTCCCTGGCAAGGGAACTGAGCTGGTTCCATTGTGCAAAAGGCGGGAACAACATAAATCCAATTCCATTATTTGAGCCTTCCGGGGTGGTTGATAAAGGGAGCTGTGTAGATAGCCGTTTGTAAGGTGTTTGAGCTCCTACCACACAATATTCAAACTTTAAACAATAGCAATTTTCAGTATCACCAGGGCACGTGTGAAATGGACTAAGAACTGGTGACTAACAGATCTCAAAGCGTAGCTGTCCATGGGAAATCATCATCAAATGGGGATGTTCCCAGTGAGTTCTGCAGCGACTGGTATTGGGCTGACACTATTCAACATTTACACCAATGGTCTGAATGTAATAGAAAATCAAGGATACAATTTGCAGCGGGCACAAGGATGGTGGAGTGATAAATAGTGATGTGGACAGGCCAATCATACAGAGTGATCTGGATCACTTGGCAAGCTGAATTCAGCCAAATGCTAAGGGGCTCAATACAGCGGTAAATGGGTGAAATCTTCTAGCCTGGGATACAATCAGGTCAGACTGGCTGACCTAATGGGCCCTTCTGGCCTTAGACTCTAGGCAGGAATGGACATCTCTACAGGCAGAGACCCCGATTTCATGGGGGCTCCGTGCATGGCATTGCACATGGGTCTAGGTGGATGGGGCTAACAGTGGGCCAGAGTAGGGGTGAATAAGGGGCTAACAAATCTGTGAATACTGCCTCCCGCACGGACTCTGCATCACTTGTTGGGGGGTCCCACCTGGCACGCTGTTGAGGCCAAACAGATATTTGGGTGTAAAGAGTTTTCTCCCCAGGGAAGGACCTCTTCAGTGATGGGCACCCAAGCCTCCTGCAGAGGTGGAGATGTACGTTCTCTCCACCATCCCAGTTCTGCTCCCATTCCCTCCCAATGCACAAAAATGGACCAGGAAAGGGAAATAAATTAACCTTGTGTCTTTTCTGCTTCTTTGTGATGGACATAAAGGCTGGGGAGGGTTTTTCCAAAGAATGGTTTATTGTTTGGGCAGATCTTGCCTGCCCAGGCGGACTCTGTGGTAACTGGAACACTGAGAGATATTATGCCATCTGAGATGGAAGGCTGATCACTTGATGGGGGAAGGGAGTTTTAGACACTTGAGTTAAAACTCATTGGTTAGTTTATTTTTGTTCACACATTTCACAACAATGTCTAATGAACATGTGGTGGAAAAGGAAAATAATTCAGTCCCCACCCCACCCCCATTCCTTCAGGATAGGCGTGAGCTCCCTCTATGTATGCCTCCATAAGGTTCCCCAGCACAATGAGATGTAACGTTGCTGATTTCCATGAGGTGAACAAACCTTTCAGGCCTGTTTTTATGTCAGATGTGAAAAAAAGGCACAAATACAATAATTACAATGTCCTTCTTATGAGCGGTGAAGAAACTCTACTGTGAGACTAATTTCTCCCAAACGCTTTCCACCATCCAGGAGACTGGGACTATTAAAATCAGGTTCTACGGCACAGGTATGATGCAGTGCCCTGAGGGTCATTGTGAAAGTCAAGACGATACTGATTGAGGTTGGATGTTCTCTCCTTTAGGTGCAATACCGAAGAGCTCAGACAGGTTTAAATGAGGTTATTCTTTGGCCAGGAGAGCAAACATATAAAGAGACTAAAGGGTTGTTTTTCTCTGAAAGGTCTTTTTCTCTTGAATTTTTCACCCTAACTGGGAAATCAGGGGATAGTAATTGGGGAATGAAACAGCAGCTGTTGTGTAGGGGAATGAATGGAAGAGCACTTGTGGGAGCAGAATGGAGCATTCTGAGCTACTGAGAGGTTTTGTCTCTGCATGTAATGGCCTCTGATTAGACTGTTCAGTGGGTAGCTTGAGACCACTCGGATTTGTTTGATGATCTTGGGGGGAATGGGGGGGAAGGTAAACACCTGTTTCAAAAGTAGAGCTAGGTAACAAGAATCCCACATTATGACATCAGCTCCACACTAATACAATAGAGAATTGCTTCAAGAGGTTTTCATTTAGCATCGATTCTCCTCCAGCATGCCTTGCCTTGCCATTCTGTATGCAATGTTTTCGTATTCTGCCTGGGGTGGGCAGGGAGGCTGCTTGTCCGGTTTTATACCAGAGAGTTCTCTTTTTGGCTGGTTTATCCCCTTTCTAGTATTGGGACCAACCCGGATCTGGTTTTGTCCAATATCAGATGGGGGGGGGGGGCACCATTTTGAACAGCGTGCCGCACCGTCCCGGCTGGCGTGACCGCGTGCTCACACTGAATGCTAGGTCAGGCCACACAGAGACATCGTTTTAAAGTGTGCACTGCTGAGCGTGCTCCAGCTGGAGGAGCAGGTTAAAAGGCCTCAGACACCCAGGCAAGGGGTGGTGGACAGGGTGCGGGAGAGAGGAAACCTCCTCTGGGAAGCCAGGCAAAAGGCTGAGCCTGAGAGGGGGCCACAAAGCAGACAAGGCCCCTGGTCAGACCTTCTCCAGCCACCATCCCGTTGAGAACCAGCTGGTCCTGCAGAGCCCAGCATCTATATGAAGAGACACATGGGTAGGAAATAGCCCAGGGCAGCAGACAGACTCTCTGCAGGAAGGACCCTGCCAGTGCTGTATTCTATAGTGTACAGGGCAAGTGTGCCCCATTATATTCACCCCATTACATTCACTGGATTGCCTTCTATTGCATTGAGTTGTAATGCAGGAACCCTACCAGGCCTGTATCCTGTAAGATATTAGCTGGAGCATAGGTGCTGTTAAATAGGCTGTAACCCTTGGCACAGATCAATGGTTACCTTTAGGTTTGGGGCGCTAAGGAGAGCTTGCTCAATGGTAGGAGTTAGAATGTGCGACCGCAAGGGGAAGCAATAACCACCAATCCGGTTAAGCAAGGGGTGACGGTGTGACCATGAGCTGAAATGGCAGCTACACGTATCAATATGTTAACCTATAGAATAAGTGCAGCTCAGTGTTACACTGGTGAAAAGCCTAAATATGGGCCTAGAGGACTGAGCATGGGCAGATGCTATAACAGGGCAGTCACCAGGTGGTCTGGCGCTGTTCTTTTCTGGGCCTCTCCCATTGCTGTCGGCTTCTTTTCTACTTGACCCTTCAACTCCTTGGGGAACTTGGACCATCGGACACTGCCAGAGCCAGGGCTGGTCCTTTTGTCTCTTACCACAAGGTCCTCAACTAAGGGTGTGAGTATGCAATTCTAAGAGCTTATGCGTTGAATGATACCACAGATTACCCCGATCTTATATTATCTCCATCTTGCTATGGGGCTTAGGGATTTTCTAGCTTACCCATTATTGTAATAAAGGTATCTAAGGTTTTACTTTGCCCTCATTGTGATTCCTTTTCATCTACCCAGAGACTCCCCAGAAGATATTGAACTTCGTAGAGTGCGAATTCTGTGTGGCCTGATTCTGGGGGAAGAACCGTTCACAGTCAGATCAATTGGTCAGTAATCTAAATATTATTAACCTTTATAAAGGACAGTCAACATTGCCCTGGGCTGGGATCTGGTGGAGAAGGAGGGCCTGGGTCCCCATACCACACCCTCTTGAGAGCTGTCATGCTGATGCGGGTGGAGGCCAGAAGATTCCCTGCATAGGGTCAGGAACCAGGTATCTCTACCACCCAGAAAGAGCGGCAAGGAGCCGGAGATCAGGTGCACTAACCACTAGGCTGCTCAGTCTGTGTGTGCTGCCCTCCAATGGTAACATGACTAGGCAATCACTGTGCTTCCCTCTTGCATATTTCCAGTCTAAAACCACAAATATGAGAAATGTTAACGAGGTGTGTGTGTGTGTGTGTGTGTGTGTGTGTGTGTGTACACAGGGGAGGCAGTGGCTTAGGAAGCAGTAGTGGTTTCTGTCTCACTACAGTAACACTGTTCCAGAGGAGTGCACATTTTTAGACTATACTCTCTGAGAATGTATTCTAGCCCCAGTGTTACTGCTTGTTATGCCTGAGCGAGTGTATCAGTCATCCTTCTAACAATCTCCCTTGGGAGCAGCTGATCTTATCCTGTGGTTGCTCTCATTTGTCTTTGCTGCATTAGGCTCCTTTCTCTAAAAGTTTGGGACTAAAGTGTTATAGGCAGCGTTGCAGCACCTGATGCTGCTTTGGAAGGGGGCTGGAAAATGCTTTGACCCTTGAAGGAGAAGTATTCACGATTCCTCCCTTTTGATGTGCTCCATGGGAAACTATTTTCTTTCTTCATAAATTACAAGAACAACGTCCACTGTCTGTCTGGTTGTTGATGTCCAAGGCAAAGTATTGGTTTGGATTGTGACTCCTTTTTCTCCTTGCCAAGGGCCAAGGACAGCTAACCCTCAGCCCAACCCCCAACTAAAACTGCGGGGGGCTGAGGGAGGGTGGTCCGGATGCTGGGGGGGGGGGCAGGCAGCGGCACGCAGCCCGGGACTGGTGCTGGGGGAGGGGATTGGCAGAGCCGGCAGGCTCCCTACCTAGCTCCATGGCCAATGGGAGCTGCGGTAGTGGTGGCTGGCCATGCCCCCGCCTAGCAGCTGAACCAAGGGGATGTTGCCGCATCCGGGGAGCCCCCCAGGTAAGCACCGCCCAGAGCCCTCCTCACCCCATCCTGTGCCCCAACACGCTGCCCCCCTCCCACACCCAAATTCTGCTGTGCAGGGGAGGGTGTGCGGGGGCCCGAGACTGCCTCAGCAGCGGCTGGTACACCTGGATCAGGGGATGCCTGAGCTGCCCCTGAGCCAGGTGCACTGTCCGCAGCAGAAGTCATAGAAAGTCCCGGAATCCACGACTTCCGCGATCTCCGTTACAAACTTGCAGCCTTCATCATGATGGTCCCTTCTGACCTTGAAGTCTATGAGTCTATGAGAACGGCATGCAGACTATTTAAAAACAAAATAATAGAGGCTCAAACTAAATGTATACCACAAATGAGAAAAAAAAAACCCAGCAAGGGGACCAGAAATATGGCACCAGGGCTAAACAACTGAGTAAAAGAGGCAGTCGGAGGCAAAAGGACATCCTTTAAAAATGGAAAGTCAAATCCTACTGAAGAAAATAGAACAGAGCATAAACGCTGGCAAGTCAAGAGAGAAAGTACGATTAAGCATGCCAAAAAGCATGTGAAGAGCAACTAGCATAAGACACAAAAACTAACAGCAAAAACTTTTTAAAGTATATCAGAAGCAGGAAGCCTGACAATCAGGGGGAAAGGGGCAGCACTGGACAATCGAGGTATTAAAGGAGCACTCAAGGAAGACAAGGCCATTGAAGAAAAGCTAAATGAATTTTTTGCATTGGTATTCACTGAAGAGGATGTGAGGGAGATTCCCAAACCTGAGCCATTCTTTGTAGGTGACAAATCTGACTGGCCCAAACTGAGGTGTTGGTAGAGGAGGCTTGGGAACAAATTGATAAATTGAACAGTAATAAATCACTAGGACCAGATGGTATTCACTCAAGAGTTCTGAAAGAACTCAAATATCAAATTGCAGAACTGCTAACTATGGTATGTAATCTGTCGCTTACATCAACCTGTAAAGGAAAGCTAATTTAAAGCTTTTTTAAAAAAAAGGCTCCAGAGGCAATCCTGGTAATTACAGACCAATAAGCCTAACTTCCAGGCCAGATCCAGGCCAATTGGTTCAAACTATAGTAAAGAAGAGTCAACACAGCTTTTGTGAAGGGAAATCATACCTCACCAATCTATTAGAATTCTTTGAGAATGTCAACAAGCATGTAGACAAGAGTGGTCCAGTGGATATAGTGCACTTGGACTTTCAGAAAGCATTTGACAAGGTCCTTCACCCAAGGCTCTTAAGCCAACTAAGCAGGCATGGGATAGGCGGGAAGGTCCTCTCCTGGATCAGTGACTGGTTAAAAAATAAGAAACAAAGGGTAGGAATAAATGGTCAGTTTACACAATGGAGAAAGGTAAATAGTGGGGTCCCCCAAGGATCTGTACTGAGGCCAGTGCTGTTCAATATATTCAGCAATGACCTGGAAAAGGGAGTAAATAGTGAGATGGCAAAGTCTGCAGATGACACAAAGTTACTCAAGATAGATAAGGCCAAAGCAGACTGCAAAGAGTGCCAAGGGGATCTCACAAAACTGAGTGACTGGGCAGCAAAATGGCAGATGAAATTCAATGCTGATAAGTTAAAAAAAATGCACTTTGGAAAAAATAATCCCAACTATACATACAAAATAACGGGATCTAAATTAGCTGTTACCAATAAAGAAAGGGATCTTGCAGTCAGTGTACATAGTTTTCTGGAAACATCCACTCACTGTGCAGCAGCAGTCAAAAAAAGCTAACAGGGTGTCAGGAACTTTTAGTAAAGGAACAGATAATAAAAAAGAAAATATCATAATGCCACTATATACACCCACATCTTGAATACTGAGTGTAGTTTTGGTCACCCCATCTCCAAAAAAGATATAATAGAATTGGAAAAATTACAGAGAATGGCAACTAAAATGATGAGGGGTATGGAACAGCTTCCATATGTGACTGGGACTGTTTAGCTCAGAAAAGAGATGACTAAAGGGGGCTCTGATAAAGAGCTATAAAATCATGACTGGTGTGGAGAAACTGAATACGGAAGTGTTATTTACCCTGTCAGATAAGGCAAAAGCCAGAGGCCACCCAATTAAATGAATAGGCAGCAGGTTTAAAACAAACAAAAGATAATACTTCTTCACACAATGCACAGTCAACATGCGGAACTCATTGCCAGGTGATGTTGTGAAGATCAAAAGTATAGCTGGGTTCAACAAAGAATTGGGTGAGGTCATGAAGGATAGGTCCACCAATGGCTACTAGCTAAAATAGTCTGGGCTGCAACCCTATGCTCTTGGTGTCCCTACATCTCCAGCTGCCAGAAGCATCTGGCACAGGGCAGGAACTGGGCTAGTTTGACCATTTGTCTGATCCAGTATGGAATCCTTGTGTTCTTAAAACCTTAAAACTAACCTCCCTGCTTTAAAGTAGAATCAAAATTTCAAAAGTAATTTGCACAATGTTATTTCTCCTTCCAGCATTCAGAGAATCCATTGTTATTCATCTATCACTGGCATATAAACTGCTGTGATTAATATTTATATTTATGGTGAATCTAACCAACACTGACATTTGTTCTGAGTGGGGGAAAAAACTGTTACAGTCATTTTAAATGATTCCTGTGAACCTGGGAATTACTGATTATATTTCATATAGTTTCCATGAGATTACTCTAATTTCTGAGGTTATTTGGTGTCAAAAGAGTTTACTATAAAATTGTGCATTACAGGTGGAGTTGGTAATGCTGCCTAAGGTTAAGGTTGCCTTATACTTTCTCTTATAAGAACCTGTTTTCAGCTGCTGCTGACTTTGCTAAATGAAACTCATTCTGGCTGAAATGGTCTAAGCCGGGTCTCGGCTCAGGCTGATTTTTTTTTTAATGTAAAAAAAAAAAATGGTCCAGCCATTTCCAAGAATGAGATTAGGGGAAAATATGTTTTTCCTTTGTTAAGATTATTCTTACAACTGTTTTGTTGAGAAACTCTAGCATCTCTATGCTTTGGAGCAGGGACTTGCAATTTGGCAAAGAGGCTTCTCTGTTGTGAAGGATGTGCCTTTTGCTATCCCATGAAAATTCACCTAAATCATAGAATCATAGGACTGGAAGGGAACTTACGAGGTCATCTCATCCAGTCCCCTGCACTGAGGACGAAGTATTACCTAGACCGTCCCTGACAGGTGTCTGGCTAACCTGCTCTTAAATATGACAAAGTTATATGACTTTGACAAATTTTAGTTTGCACATGCTCAGTAAACTCTTGTTAAAGTTTGGCTAAATTCTCAGAAGATTCCATCCACACTGGCCATGCTCCATGCCCTCATAACCTTAATTTGCCCCCCTTCTGCATATGCATATAATATAGTGTTTAATTACATTAGCATACTATTTTTCCACAGGAGCCCTGCCTCGTTCAGTGCATACAATGGACCTGCCCCGTTATGAGTCTGGGTTGTGTAGAGAAGGAGGCCGGACCCCTGCTTCACTTGATGCAGAATTTTGAAGCTATGTAGCGAATGAAGCCAGAGGCAATGCTTGGCGGAGGGGCAAGCAGGGGCATGTTCCCCTCTCCACCCCCCCACCCCCAATTTCTGCTAAGGTTTATATGTCCTGCTCTGAATCATGCTGCATATCACCAGAATCTTTAAATCCCCTTCCCCCCACACACTGTCAACATTACGCATCATCTCTGAATGAGGCAGAGGATTTCAGGAAGAGAAAGGAGGGTCTCATAGATAAGGCAGTTAAAGGCTGCTTGGAGGATTCTATCCCTGCCTCCGCCACAGCGTTCCTAGGGGATTCTGAGCAAGCCATTTGAACCAGACTTTTCACAGGCGGCCACTGATTTGTGTGCTCCTTATTTTCTGGGTGCCCAAGTTGAGATTCTGGTCTGATTTGCAGAAATACTGAGCTCTCGGAACGACAGCTCAAGTCAACTCATTTATAATCCGGGCCTGGGGAATGGTGGAGAGACGGTAACACAATGGATGGATTTTGCACACATGGTGACCTATCTAAAAATGAGGACATTTTTGGAAGAGGTTGGGGACTCCACTAAGGAGTTGATGGGTTTCCTGTTGTCAGATAAGCCATCGTTATTTTTGTTTCATTTTCCTGGTAATTCTGCGCTGTGCAAAAGCCACAATGAACTGATTTCCCATCATTTAGTTCCAGCAAGAAACAATCACAGAGTGGTGGAGGGCACAAAACTTCCCCAAATGAACTGATGGATTCCAAAATTATGGGAAATCTCAGAATTAGAGAAGCTGACTCATCAAGTCAGAGTTCTGCAGAGTAGAAGGGAAAAAATATACTTATATAGAAACACCATCTTCCAGCCATAAAACCTTGGAGACTGAGGACTTCTTGTGAATACTATGGGTGGGAGATACTGTAGCCTCACTAGTCACCCACCATCCTAGTTTGACAGATTTCTGAAGCCAGTTGATACATTTGAACTTGTATGTGCTGTAAACCTATTTTCTGTGGGATCGTGAAGTTAGCGTAAGAACGACTTTGTAAGCTTTTGTTGGCTCTGCTAATAAATAAAAAGAATAAAGTACAGAGCTCCTGAGGTGGCTAGGTAGGCATTGGAATCCGTACACCGTGTGTTGGGGTGAGAAGGGTTTAGAAGCCTGTATTGCGATGGGTTTGTAAGCTCTTTGGGACAGAGGCTGTATCTTCGTACGGTGCCTAGCTCAGTGGAGATCTGAACTGGATGAAACCTCTAAGCACTAGCCCAATACAAAACATAATAATTACAAATTATTGTAAGAGGCAGACTAGTTCAGGACAGAAGAGCAGCCTTCACTCCGGATTTCCTTGCTTCAGCTAGTTTTATTTGCAATCTTAGCATACGTCCCAGGTTTTGTAAATACTTTCTTTATTTTTAAAAGATTTCCCACCACCGCTGGTGGAGATCCGGCCACTCCACAGAGAAGGGAGAGCATTAGATGCCTACCACTGAAATCCACTGTGGCCGTACCAGCTCTGTCTGAAAGGAGCTGTGTGAGCTAATTCCTGAGGTCCTTTGAGGTGCCTCAGCATGCGCTGAGATTTGAATCACCTTGACATATCTTCAAAGCACGACAGCACGGATGGAAAGGTACACTCCAAAATCTCCCAGTGACTCATTATCTGTGGATGACTGAGACAATAGACTGAAGTTGTTTCTTCCGAGCTGCTGGACTCAGGGGCCATGTCAAAGGGTCTGTAACGAGCCTGTCAGTGTGTCTCAGCACATGTGCCCCGGCTCTGCCCTCTGGGAATCCCTGTGGAACTTTGCAGGAAGGGTGGTTCTAGCCCTTGGCTCAGAGGGGTTTGCTGAGCTCTTTGGCTTATTCTGATCACCCCAATGTGTTCAAAACACCTCAAAAAGCCATTTCAGAGAAAGGTGCCTGATCTGGGAAGTGTGGAACCCAGAGGGAAATTCCTGAGGACAACGGTTCTCAAACTTCATTGCACTGCAATCCCCTTCTGACAATAAAAGATACTGCATGCCACGGGGGGAGGGGAATGGGGGGGGGTGGAGCTGGACCCCGGGCAGGTGGGGGGACCAGAGCCCGAGCCCTGCTACCCCAGGCACAAGCCCTCAGGCTTCAGCTTCACCCTGGAGCAGTGGGGCTCAGGCTTTGGGTACAGCCCCAGGCCCCTCCGAGCCCTGGCGACCCCATTAAAATAGGGTCGTGAACCACTTTGGGGTCCTGACTCACAGATTAAGAACTGCTGCCTTAGGATGTCATTCACAAAGACTAAATCTCCCATGAAGTCAGACTCTCAAACTCAGAATGACACTGCTATGAACACCTTTATAAATTCTTCTTCCAGTTCCCGGATTTCAGATGACTTCACCCATACAGACAGAGGCTAGGATGTACACTCAGCAATGAGCTGCATTTATAAATGTTTGTGAGGATAGTGACTGTAATACGTAGGAAATTAATCTGTCTACTTGCTAGGTTCGAAACTCTGCCATAATATTGAATTAATGTTTAAAAGTAAAGGAGGACTTTGCTCTGTTATTGTGGAGCAGAATCATAACCTTTACATGATAATTACTATGCTATAATATGATAATATATTATAATTACTAGTAATTGCTCCAGAACGTATTACTGCCTAACATGCCCACCCAACTCTCACGCTGATAAAGCCTTTGTACCACACCACACTATCGCTAGGTATGTGAAGCCTATCATCTTTTTAACAACAGTAGAGGAGCTGTACAAACGTTGCTCAAATTTAACAGGAGTTCCTTTAATAAATGAAAAATCAGGGTTTCTCTTCTAGTTATAAAGTGCATTCATCATCGTTTGACACCAGACTGCACAATAAATTGATATTTCAACTTTCTTTTGACAGTAACATGAAGTGTTTTCCTGGCAGATGTTTCAGGTAGACAAAAAAGGCCCAATTCATCTGAGCTGAATGCTCACGAATTAAACAGCCTTTATAACATTACTGAATTTGGCTCAACACGTCTTAGAAGTCCTAACTAACAGCTATGGACTGTGAGTGATAGATGGTAATTGACAATTTTTACAGAGTCATTGTTAACAGTTTTGAAAATTAAATCCCTGAATGGTTCCTATTTTACATTAAAATGTTCAACTATAAATAAGAGGGTGAATGACTGAAGCCAGTTTTAATTCTCAATATCTAAGGTCCTTGGATTAAAATGTACAATGTGCTGCAATGACATGAACACGACTCTGCTGCGTGGCAGCACAACAGAGCCTAAGTGAGAATCTCAGGGGTGTTACTTACATCTTGTGACTGGCCTAGGGGCTGCTTTCTAGGAAAAGCTCCTGCCAGCTTCTCCTTAAAACAAAGTAGTGTTTCTAAAACAAAACTGAAATAACTCCACCTGTTCTCCGTTCCTACATTCCTAAGAACTGCATTCTGGAAACAAAAATAAAGCAAAGTTTATTAATAATGTCAAATCCATTAATTTTCATTGTCTTGAGTTCATTTCAAGTCCCGTAGAAGAGGCAACATCAAGTCTAACAATGGATCCTATAGAGCAGGGATTAGCAACCTTTGGCACATGGCCTGCCAGGGTAAGCCCCCTGGTGGGCCGGGCCTGTTTGTTTACCTGCTGTGTCCGCAGGTTCGGCCGATCACGGCTCCCACTGGCCACGGTTCGTCACTCCAGGCCAATGGGGGCGAGGGATGTGCTGGCTGCCGCTTCCCGCAGCCCCCATTGGTCTGGAGCAGCAAACCGTGGCCAGTGGGAGCTGCGATCAGCCGAACCTGCGGATGCGACACGTAAAGAAACCAGCCTGGCCCGCCGGGGGCTTACCCTGGCTGGCCACAGGACAAAGGTTGCCAATCCCTGCAATAAAGATATATTTGTAGAAGATTATAATTTAGAGAGGCTCCCTCATAAGGGACAGTATTATGAACATAGGAATTTGGAGATGAGCCCTTGAAGCATGGACTGGGAACACTGCCTGTCTGTGTGCAGCAGTTCACTATAGAAGCTCTCCAGTTTGTTTTATTAAAGTTTTATTCCTTTCTCATTCATTTAGTTTGTTATTTAATGAACCCCAAGATCGTTACATGGTGTCAGAAGCACAGAATGAGAAGAAAACTGCAGTCATTTTGAAGTTAACTCCTGTGTTTGCGGCTGAAAGCAGAGACAAAGCGAGGCACCAGAGAAGCACTTGGAATACCAGACACAGAGGCTTTTGCATGTATTTGGTGAACACAACAGTAGTTTGACTAGCTTAAGAAGGGGGGAAACGTCAACAATGGATGTCTTGCAACCTCCATCCAGTCTTCAATTCTCAGGCAATATTGCAGGGAACTAGAAAAAATTCAGACAAAGATTTGAATTGTATTTCGCAGGTATAGGGGCAGAGGAGAGAAAAAATAAAGTGAAATAATCAATCTTTTTGAATGTTGTTGGGGAGGAAGCACTGGATATTTATAACAACTTTAAGTTTGAATAAGGTAAAAGCATGAAGTTAAGTAAAACACTGACTAAATTTCAGGAACATTGCATGCCAAAAAAGAATGAAACCTTTGAGAGAGGGACATTTTTTTACATGCATGCAAAAACTGGTGAGACTATAGAGCAAAATGTCACAGAATTAAGGAAACTCAGGAAAACCTGCGACTTTAGTGAAGTGACAGAGGCTCTGGTCAGAGATAGAATCATTTGTGGCATTAAAGACAATGTGTTAAGAGAGAGACTGCTCCATGAAGGAGACTTAACTTTAGAAAAAAAGCTTTCCAGATGTGCAGGACAACAGAAACTGTGAAAGTACAAGCGAAAGAGCTGAATTCACCAGAAGGGATTATCCATGTACTGAGTACAAAAGAATATAGCCAGAGTTGGTCAAATCAAAGAGTGGAATCACTTGCTATGAAAAGCACTGCTAGGTGGAAGACTGGTCATGTGGACTGTGTGGATCAAGGCACGGCCCCAAACAATGTGTTGCCTTTGGGAAACTCTGGCAGAAATGTGGGGGAAATACTCAATTTGCAAAATGCTGCAGATTCCAAATGCAGAAAATTCAAATGCATCCAGTTCCACAAGGGCCTTATGAGAAGGCAGGCACTGATTTATTTATCTGGCAATCAAAGAATTATTTAATAGTCACAGGTTATTATTCTCTATATCCAGAAATTTGTACACTGCACAGTACTAATAGTAAGTCATTGATAGCCGGCATGAAGGGAATCTTCTCCAGACATGGAATTCCAGATGAAGTCTTTAGCAATAATGGGCCACGATTTTTCAGTGCAGATTTTAGGCAATTTCATTACAAAACATCAAGTCCAAATTACACCCAATCAAATAGGGGGGAGGGATAGCTCAGTGGTTTGAGCATTGGCCTGCTAAACCCAGGGTTATAAGTTCAATCCTTGAGGGGGCCATTTAGGGATCTGGGGCAAAAATTGGGGATTGGTCCTTTTTTGAGCAGGGGGTTGGACTAGATGACCTCCTAAGGTCCCTTCCAACCCTGATATTCTATGATTCTATGAAATGGGTGGAACAGTCTATACAGACAGTAAAGAACCTTATAACGAAGACTTTTGACAGTAGGGGTGATTTGTATAAAGCATTACTGGTTTACCAAAGTACACCCCTGGAGAATGGCTTTTCTCCAGCTCAGCTGTTAATGGGAAGACGGATCAGATCCTATTGACCAATTATTGATAACTTGTTGAAATCTCATAACAATGAAACCATACAGGGGGAAAAATCAGAAGTGGAATCAGAAATAGTATTTTGACAAAAGGGCGCATGATCTCTCATCTCTTAAACCAGGTGCTAGAATGTGCCTAAGGAATCACACCTCTAGTACCTGGGGCCAAAGGGGTACCATTAAAGAACAGCTTCATCCAAGGTCTTATGTAGTCCAGCCAGACCAGGGGGACACATTTCAACGTAATCAAAGGGATCTACGAGTAACCCCAGAAAGTTCCAACACATTGACAGTAAAGTGGACTCTGGCATTTCCCATCTGACTGATCCTTTCTCATCAAAGCACAAAGGAGAAACTGTTGCAGAACAAGAGAACAACTCAGATGCTAATTAAAGGCTGATACTGAGAAGATCAGAGGGGTGATTAAATGTCCTGAAAGATGCGTAGAAACTTGCTAACCTGCCTGGAGAAGGAGTAGTTGAGGAAAGTGAGTGGTAAAGACTCACTCAGAGTGATGTGCTGGTAACTCTCCTCTTTAGGTAGTTTACACATTGGGTTTACGGAAATGTACTTCATGGGTTGAGAAATTACCAAATGTGTTATTCGATAGGTGTTCACTGTTTATATATGTGTGTGTGTATAGAAGAGTTAATTTTTTTTAAGAGGGAAGATGTAGAGAAATGTGTGTAGAAGATTATAATTTAGAGACACTCCTTCATAAGGGACAGTATTAGGATCATAGGAATTTGGAGAGGTGTCCTGGAAGTGGGGGCTGGGAACACCACATGACTGTGTGCAGCAGCTCATGTTTTACTAAAAGTTTTATTCCTTTCTCATTCATTTGGTTTGTTATTTAATTAACCCCAAGATCGCTACCGGCCCAATAGGCTTTCTGATGGATACCACCATTACTTGATTTAAATCTCAATGTATATCATCATCGGGGGCTACGGACAGTGAGAGATGTACTAGAAGAAGGAGAGGCAATTTTCCAGGAGAGCGGCAGCCCTACACCTGCAGGGCATGGAAGAGCAAGCAAAAGTTGTATCTCCTGCATCTGCCTTGGAGCCTAGCAGCAGAAAAGCAATGTTGATACACCCAAAACCATGGGGGAATGACAAGGATAGGGGGAACCTAATGGAGAGGCATCAAGAGAGTCCTGCTTGGGAGGGGAACAGATAAGAAGGCTAAGACACTGCTGAGGATCTTGATGGATGTCAGGCCAAGAAGCTGAGTGTTTCACTCCCTCCTGCAGGATCATGTCCTGGTAACCAACAGGATAAGTGCAAGGAGAAGCTCCACAGTAAAGCGAAGGGCCACAGTGCTGTGCCAGGGGAATGTCTGTGTGACTTAATGCTCCAAATCAATCTTCTAGTTCCACGTAATCAGGACACAATCAAACAAGAAATCTGTGTAAATGGCTTCTTCCAAGGAAGCCGTTCATGTTCAGCAACAGTGAATCTCAAGTCCTGCAAGTCAGTTGTGATGCTATTTTCCCTGTACTGGGATGGCACCTGATAAAGGAGTGACCATGCTGGAGGCCGGAGCACCCACCATTCCTCAGAAAGCAGAAGCACGAGCTGCATTAACTCCAGGAAAACACCCAACTGGATACTTTTACATCTGAGGTGGATACATGCTTCAAGGCCAGAATGAGTCCTGTACGTGTGAATGGATTCACCTGCATATTTTGAAAAGAAACCTCAACCATTTAGTTCAGCTACAGTCTGCCTTTTGGTCATGCATAGCCGGGATCTTTTCTTATTCCTATTTTCATGTGATAAATAAAATTGCACAAAAACTCCCAACCCCTGAGACATAAAAGCGATTTTCCCCCCAAAATGGGGAACTTCAAATTTGACACCGTGGCATAAATTAGGCTGTTCCCTTCATTGTGCACTCAGTGGCCCCAAATGCTGAGCTGCGTGAGGCTCCATGCAGGTGAACTGGTAACACTGACCTCCCCACGTCCCTTGCCAGATGGAGCAGTAATCTCTGGCATGTCTTACGTGCTCTTTTAATTAAAGAGCTAGTTTTTAAAAATAAACGATTCAGAAGTTTAGCTCTTTAGTGTGGTGTTAGTGGTTTCTTATTTCTTTACAAACTTGAAAATGGGCCCATGTTTGTGAAAAATGTGCCCAGCTCACCCACTGTGAGAGCTTTTCCTGTGGAAGCGTCTCCATTGTCCTGGGAAAATGCAGACAGAAATATGGCAGAAATACGGAAATGTCAGTTTCTGATTGAAAACGGGCAATTTCCTGAGGGCGATGGCTTTTGCATTTAAAATGTACTCTTCCTACTCACGCCTTCTCAACTGCTACATTAGAGAAAGGACCAATGGCTTGAACAGGCGTCGGCGTGGGAGGCGCTTATCTATAAGTACAGACAAGAACAAACATGCTCAGCACCCTTTCAGAACTGCAGATTGGACTCTGCAGGCAAGGACGGGAGGTTTGAGTTTGAAGACGAGCACAAAGTGACTCGAAGGCGGTGGCATAGTAAGGAGCTGAAAAGAAAGATGCGGTGGGCAGAAGCATTGAGGATGGGTTGGAGGGGAACATAACAAGACCAAAGCGCAGGAGTTCGCAGTATTGGCAGCAGGACTTCATTAGAAAAGGGACAAAGGGCCTGGCTGGCAGGATGGTCAGGAAGGGGTAGAATTGTAGGACAGAGATGACAGCATTGGCCACAGCTTGGATATTGCAGGAGAAGGAGCCCAGAAGCCAGTGATGCCCCTCAGATATTGGTCTGGGTGAGAGGCGGGATGGTGGGGGTGTCATGCTGACAGTGCATGGAGGTATTGTAGAGCAGTGTGGGGAGATGGCAAGCTTGATTTGGGCCATGCTGGGCTGCAGTACTCTGTGAATTGTGCAGGATGAGATGTCAGGGGTAGTGAGAGCAGTGACATAAAACAAGTGTTACAGTACCCCAGGAAAGGCATGCCACGATGCAGAATGGAAGCTGTTTGGCAGAAATTATTTCTGATGTCCTAGGTCAGATGCAGAGAATGGGAACGGAGTGTCAGTCTGCTGCTCAGACCACTAGAGAGCTATCTGCAAGTGCCCCTCAGCTCCCTTAGAAACTGGAAATGACCGAGAGAGGGCACATTTCAAATTGGTTGGAAAGGGAGACAGTCTTCTGTGGTTGCTATGAACGGGGAATTACATGGCCCAGAGGGATGGTGCCTTTGACAGTTATAACCTCAGCAGACACAACTGAGCTCCCCCGAGATTTATCCCTTGTATTGGCAGCCTGACATTTGACAGACGATAACTAGGGTCTGGCAATTTTTCATGGAAAATGCTGCAATACACTTGTTAGCTTGACAGCTGATTTGTGATGAGGACACTGGACGTTCCTTCCACACCAAAGCAACAAAGGACATGCCTTGGAAAGTTAATCAGAAGAAAAGCTGCCTGAAGCTGGATCCAAGAAAGACAGGTGATGCTGGTAGACAGAGGGAAGTATTTTAAAGCGCTTACGGCTACAGTGCAATCCCCGTTGGTTGAAGATACACACCCACAGTTGGTCAATTCAATCTGTAGTTTACGAGTCGTCTTGAGTTCCTTGCTGATGCTGATCTTCCACACAGTTTGGAGAAGAGGGGATTAAGTGGGACATGATAGCAGTCTTCAAATACTTGAAAGGTTGCCATAAAAATGGAGAAAAGTTGTTCCCTTGCCACAGAGGGCAGGACAAGAGGCAATGGGTTCAAACTACCGCATAGCAGATTTAGATTAAATCTCAGAAAAAAAATTCCTAACTGTAAGAACAGTAAGACAATGCAACAGACATCTAGGGAGGTTGTGGAATCTCCTTCACTGGAGGTTTTCAAAAGGAGGCGGGATAGCCACCTGTCTTGGGTGGTTTAGACACAACCAACCCTGCATCCTGGTTGGGGTTAGACTAGATGACCCATGTGGTTCTTTCTAACTCTATGGTTCTATGATTCTCTTGGATTAATCATAGCAATATAACATCCCTGGGCAGGAAGCCTTCGGCACTTAGGGAACTCCAAGTAGTTCAGAATGCTGCAGCACATCTCCTAAGTAATGTAGGCACCATGAGCACATCACACCTGTCCTCTCCTGTCTAGATTGGCTTTGCACAGGTTTATGAGTCAAGTTCAAAGTCTTGGTCCTTATTTTCAAAGTGCCCCATGAGCTGGCCCCAGGAGATCTAAAAGACCATCTAAAGTTCTTGGATGAAGACTGTGGTCAACAGCTCCACTCCTTTGGCACAATGGAACTATCAACAGTAAGGGTGAAGCTCACCTGTGCAGAGGCAGAAGTTTCTCTGAGGGTGGTCCAAGACTGCAGAATGAACCCCCCCCCCCCCCCCCAGGAACTAAGGACCATCACAAACCTCACCACTTTCTGCTCAAAGTGAAAGAAACGTTTCTTTGACCTGCCTTCTCTAATGTACACACATAGCAATAGAAAACAAACAAAAAAACACACACTGCATCCACTGTGCATGCCTCTCCTTCTGCAGAGAGGATGAGAGAACAACACATGACAGATGTTGGCACCTTACTTCATGTACTACTAGAAGGTGCTCAGATACTACTGTGTTGATCGCAGTATACAAACCTATCTGGAACAGCTAGAAGTGCCCAGTTTGTGCATGCAGTTAGGTAGCTGGAGGAATAAGTATTATAATTTGCACCCAGTGAATTGTGAATGTAATTGTTTTTAAAAAAAAGTGGGGGGCAGGGCCTTAATCTTACAAGGCCGTTCAGCTGGAAAGGGTGCAGAGCTCTTCGGTAGCTTCTTCTAAACTCTGCACCTCCCACTCAAGAATTGAGGAACCCGAGGCGAGGCTGGTCCTTTGTCTCTTATCACCAGGTCATCAAGGAAGGGTGTGAGTATATTAATCAAAAGCTTTATTGTGTATTATACCATATGTAGCTTCAAAATAATAGTCTTGCATTTGTAACTCTGATTATTTTACCTTTTGATTTCTATTTTATTATAATTCTTTTTATCTCAATAAAAGTCTTTAAGACTATATTGGTCTCAGTGTGAGCATCCTGTCATACCCCTGAGGGTCCTGTGCACATTCTGTGTAGCCTGATTCTGGAACAAGAACCTTATCATCTTCTGATCAGATTAATTGGTGAGCCTATAACCCATGCCATCCAAATTAATAATATTAACCTCCAAAATCAGGCAACAACAGTGATGGTAACAAAGCACTGGAACAATTTCCCAAGCATGGTGGTGGAGTCTCCATCACTGACAATTTCGAAATCAAGATTGGATGTTTTTCTAAATGACCTGCACTACGAATTATTTTGGGGAACTTCTCTGGCCCGTGCTATTCAGGAGGGCACAGTAGATGATCACAGTTGTCCCTTCTGGCTTTGGAATCTCTGAGTCTATATGTCTATGAAAAGATGGCTGTTGCTTCTCTGACTGTGTGAAGCTGTATGGAGAGAGGCCACTCAGCTGTGGCAGCAGATGGGAATGTAGATTAGGGAGCAAGAGGCCAAGAACAGGTTTGCTGAGAGAAGTTTGGTGCCGACAGGTTGTCAGAGAACTGTAGGAGTCACTCAAATGTTTAGGTCCCTGCAGGCACCTAGACATGTCTTGCTGCTGCCTGGATGAACACATACAAGTATGGAAATCAGCCTTTTAAACATGCCCCCATCGTCTGCTGTGCGTGTCTGTGAAAATTTTAAAAATGGATAGTATGAGCATCAGTGAGGGTAAAGAAATTACTACTTCAGTCTTGGAAATTGCTTTCTCTCCTGCATACAAGTGCCTGGCAAGATGAATTACTGGAACTCCAATACACTATTGGAAAAAGTCACCTTCAGTGAGAGACAATCCAGATGGTTTTATAGAAAACCGATCTGCTTTCCTAGATGTCTAAGAGCAGAGTTCCCTCCTTTTCATATTAACTTAACGATGACTTTCACTGGAAAGGTTTTTGCTTTATGTTCCCTTTTATGTACTGTGTAAACCAGCAGGTTCTTCTCTGTTCAGTGTAGCATGCACAGGAATGCTAGTATTAGACATACTATTCTCTATAGATTTACAGAGATTATTGTTACCATATTAAAATATAACAAACAAACAAACAATCTAAAAATTCAGCCAGCCTCCTGCTCTGCGGATTTATGCTCGGAGTCCTGAGCAGGCTCCCCTCGAGGATCAGGACCGAGGCAGCGTGTTACAAGCATGTGGCTGGGTTTCTGTGGAAGCTGGCTGCTGTAACGCTGGGGGTTGCAGTCAGGGGATTCAAACAGTCACCCCACAATACACAGCACCCACCTTTATCTATGCTGCCAACTCTTTGGGCCGAACGGCAGCCTGCCGGCTGTGGTGGCACAAGGATTAAGGAAGTGTGAGATGCCCGTTGATGTCCTTGCATGGGTACCTTCAGCACAGGTAGTAATGCAGGGAGGTGAACAAGCTCCCCGGGGTCAATACATCCCCCCCTCCCCCGTTCAGCTAGGGGCAAGGCCACCAACCTGCTCGCTAGTGTAACCATGCCGGCGCACCAGGGGCATGCCCTGTGCAGAGGCAGATTAAGGTTTTGTGGGGCCCTAGACCAGACCAAATGGGGGCCACTCCCTACCCCTTCTGCCTGAAGTCCCCGCCCCCTCCCGGTGCTCCTGATGGGGAGTGGGGTCAGGGTTCAGGGGCTCCCAATTGACCGGGGCACCTGGGCACGGGCCCCGTTGGGCCAGTGGCTAATCTGCCACTGATTCTGTGCCGGGGTAGAGCTGGTGCTGGGGACTCCCCCTGAAAATCACAGGAACAACTTCATGGACGGCCCAGCGAACGTGGCGTCCCTTGCTCAGGGCAAAGCCGAGGCCCAGCCCAGCGAACGTGGCGTCCCTTGCTCAGGGCAAAGCCAAGGCCCAGCCCAGAGAACGTGGTGTCCCTTGCTCAGGGCAAAGCCGAGGCCCAGCCCAGAGAACGTGGCGTCCCCTGCTCAGGGCAAAGCCAACGCCCAGCCCAGAGAACGTGGCGTCCCCTGCTCAGGGCAAAGCCAAGGCCCAGCCCAGAGAACGTGGCGTCCCTTGCTCAGGGCAAAGCCAAGGCCCAGCCCAGAGAACGTAGCGTCCCCTTGCTCAGGGCAATGCTAAGGCCCAGCTCTGTGTTTGTTAGGTCAGCTTCTCATTTCAGCTCCTGTCCCTGGCTATTGGCGCTGGCACAAAATAGCCTGTATAGCCAGTGGCAGATTAGCCATGGGGCCAGTGCCCAGGGTCCCTGGCACTGGCCAATTGGGGGACCCCCAGCTTCCATGTCCTGACCCTGCTCCATGACAGCAGAGTCGGTGGGACGGGGAAGGCCATGCAACGCCCTGCAACCCCAGCAGAAGCTGCAGGGTGGGGGAAGCCCCCCAGTAGCCCCTCGGGCTTCCTCCGCGGCAGAAGCCCCCAGGCGGGTGAAGCCCCCCCCCCAGTGTCCCCCCTGACTCCCTCCCAGCAGAAGCCCCCAGGAAAGGGACCCCCCTTCTCCCAGCAGACCCTGATTCTGTCCCCGGCAGAAGCCGTGGGATGGCAAAGGAAGGCCCCGCGCTCGACCCCACTCTCTGGCAGATGGGCTGAGTGGGCGGGAAGGGAGAAGCCCCAGCGCCCCAACCCTAGTCCCCTGCAGAAGCCCAGCGGTGGTGGGGGAATCCCCAGCCCCTGGACCCCCGATGTTGTCCTGGGACTGGAGGAGTTTTCACTCCCCGCTGCACCCCAGGGCCATGATGGGGCCAGAGCTTCTCTGGTCTTGAGGCTGCAGTGGAGGGGAGGGACAGAAAGGGGGGAATGGGTTGGAATGGGGGACCCTGGGTGGAACAGGGGCAGGCTGGGGAAGGGGTGGGGCTGTGGGCGGGGCCACAGGCAGAAGTCAGAGAACGGGGGCGGGACCACAGGTGCAAGGGGTGGGGAGGGGCCCCCTCTTGCTCTCTCCCAAGGCCTCAGGAAACCTTCATCCGTCACTGTGCATAGCTGACAGTGCACAGCAAGTGCAGTGCTACCACCCACCCTGCCCTAACCCCATGCCAGCCTGTGGCCAGTCCCACCTCTCCGGAGCGAGAGGGGCTTTGAGGATTAATGAATTCCATTAGACCCCGGGAGGCACTTTGCCCGGGACCCTGGAGTCCCAGCGTGGGGGGTTTCACCGGCTCCCTGCAGAGGCATTCCTTGCTGCCAGACACACACAGGCACACAGCACAGACCCCCTCAGCACGGCTCCCAGACAGCGAGCTGGAGAACTTCCTTAGCTCAGCTAACGCCCGGAAGACTCCTTTTCAACCCGCCTTTGGACGCGCGGGAGCAAATCCGCTCAGCAGCAGGCAATGTGCAAAGGTAACTGGAGAGGCCTGGTGGGGTTCTTTGCGCTCACCTGTAAAACCAGGAGGGTGACACTCATTTCTGTCAGCAATGTACAAGGTAATAATCTGTACTCAGAACATTACAGATCAACACAGCTGTGTGTTTGTCCCCATCTGATAACACCCATTAGCAGGATCCTTCTGTCACTGTGACCCATTAATACATATTTTTCTCTTAGCTTGACCTCAACTGCTAAGAGATTTGCCGCAGAGTGTATTAAAGATGGTGAATTGTTTGGAATTGTGTATGTTAGCTGACGTATGAGACCAACAGGGATTCAAAGAGGAATGAAGCATGGAGTTACAAGTCACGTGACAGTGGAAATAGAGGGAAAAGAGTTAAAATACACTTAGGAAACAGATGGTTAAAAACAAGGTCTGACTGACAGTGTGCCAGGCAGCAGTTAGTTGCTTCACCACCATTCGTGCCTTTGACAGTTACCTACCGAGGTTACCTACCAATACAAAATCCTTCCTTAGTACGGCTGTACCTTGGATGTAACACTACACCCCTTTGGCAAGCTCTGGTGTCACTTGCAGCAGTGTAAACAAGTTATAAGTTACAAAACTGTGTAATTCCACTGGCTTCAAGGGAGATGGTTCACATTTACACCAGCGTGCATGAGATCAGGATTTGGCCCTTTGCGTACATGCTATGCCTGTAGAGTCAGACTGTGGCAGTAAAATCAGGATTATGGTATGTCAGGTATGAGCTGCTTCTATCACCGTGAGCCCTACAACCACTGATTCCAAACCAGGAGCCAACAGAACAGAAGTTGTTGGCTTATGACCGTGGCTGATCGGTTGTGGGATGCCTGCATGCTAATAACAAAGGGAAATATTTTCTAGTAACAATTGTTTTAGATTCACTTTCATGTTACACTTATGGACGTCGCACTGTTGGAGAAGGGAGGAAATATATAACCCACACATACTTTTAAAATGCCCTATTTCTGCAACCATTCACCGTTATTGCTAGCATTTTAATGAGGCGACACTGTGGGGAAAGAGCTGCTGTATATGTTTGAAAGCCTTTAGAAATATATATTATTCTTGCACCATTGACTTTGAGTCTGTTTGCCCTTGGCTTTGTTTGACTATTTTCTAGGTCAAAAATCTTGATCTCCTAACTTACCCCATGGCTGTTATGAGTAGCTTTGTAATGAAGCAAAGTCAATGAGCTCAGGAAACTTATAACTTGTTTACACTGTGGTTAATGCAGCTGTCCACTTCTTTGCTCAGAATTCTCATTTAATTGGACATTCAGTTTAACCCTAGTGTCTGTGGGTCGGATCCTGCCAGATTGGACCTAGTGTTCTCCGCACACCACTTAAAGGACCAGGCAAGTCCCAGTGACAGCCCTAGGAGTCATTTACATCTTCCTTGGTCTTTTCCTACTCCTATTCCTATGTGCAGCCATGTTACACCAGGCAGGCCATGCCCTGCCTTCTCCCGTCCTCAGAGCTTTGTCAGCCTAGGTTCAAACATCCCGAGTGAAGAAGCTCCAACCTCTTCCCAGGACACTGGGGGTTTTTTGGTGGTTTTTTTAAATTCTTTCTTTTATTTTAAAGAAACATCAGCCCATCTAATTCTCAAGTGTGCCCACATAGAATCATAGAATCTCAGGGTTGGAAGGGACCTCAGGAGGTCATCTAGTCCAACCCCCTGCTCAAAGCAGAACCAACTCCAACTAAATCATCCCAGCCAGGGCTTTGTCAAGCCTGACCTTAAAAACCTCTAAGGAAGGAGATTCAACCACCTCCCTAGGGAACCCATTCCAGTGCTTCACCACCCTACTAGTGAAAAAGGTTTTCCTAATATCCAACCTAAACCTCCCCCACTGCAACTTGAGACCATTACTCCTTGTTCTGTCATCTGCCACCACTGAGAACAGTCTAGATCCATCCTCCTTGGAACCCCCTTTCAGGTAGTTGAAAGCAGCTATCAAATCCCCCCTCACTCTTCTCTTCTGCAGGCTAAACAAGCCCAGTTCCCTTAGCCTCGCCTCATAAGTCATGTGCCCCAGCCCCCTAATGATTTCCGTTGCCCTTCACTGGACTCTCTCAAATTCATCCTCATCTTTTCTGTAGTGGGGGCCCCACTTACAGAATACAGGTCTGGAGGTCCCTTGCATTACTGCTGCATATAATGCAAAGCAGTGACTATAATAAAGGCAAGCTAGCCTTATGGGCTACATACCCCATGTCCCCGCTGGCTCTGTGCCGACATGAACATGCTTGAGGATGGGCAGGCCCAGTGCAGAAGTGCAGCACAGGAGGCTCCACACTCCCTGTGTTGCAGGGCCGGCTCCAGGCATCAGCTTTCCAAGCCAGTGCTTGGGGCGGCAGGCGAGAATGGGGCGGCAGTCCGAGTCCCGCAGCGGCAATTCGGCGGCAGGTCTGCTCTTCCCGCCACCGAATTGCTGCCGCGGGACTCGGACTGCCGCCCCATTCTCGCCTGCCGCGGCGGCAATGGGGCGGCAGGTCCGCCGCTCTCCCCTTGCCACCGCGGACTGGGACTGCCTGTGTTGGGGGCGGGGCCCCACCCCCGGGACCCCACCCCCGACACAGGCAGACGTAGCCGGGCCCCACCCCCGACGCAGGCAGACGTAGTGGGGCCCCGCCCCCGATGCAGGCAGACGTAGCCGGGCCCCGCCCCCGACGCAGGCAGACGTAGCCGGGCCCTGCCCCCGACCCAGGCAGACGTAGCTGGGCCCCACCCCCGACACAGGCAGCCGTAGCGGGGCCCCTCCCCCCGATGCAGGCAGACGTAGCGGGGCCCTGCCCCCCGACTCAGGCAGACTTTGGAGGCGGGGCCCCGCTACATCTGCCTGCGTTGGAGGCGGGGCCGCCACCCCTGCTTGGGGCGACAAAATTGTTAGAGCCACCCCTGCTGTGTTGGATCCACTCAGTCTCAAGATCCCTCCTGCAATGGCCCTCCCGGGATCCCTGCTCTCCCTTGCAGCACAGTGCTTGGTCAATTCCCCTCTGGAAAGGCTGCACTAGGGGGTGAATGCTGGCCCTGTTGTTTTTTCCAGTGGGGCATATAATTCATGTAACCAGATTATAGTTTGCAACAATTAAAAGGAAATGAGAGACAAGCAAACTGCAGCAAATATATCATAAGCCTGATTTACAAAGAATTCTCCAAGCAGTGCTGTTCGCAGGACATCAAATTAGTAACATCAGATTTACAATTGCTTTTGGGCAATGAGCAGATAAAATGCTTAATTATTTATTAAGGAAGAGCTAATTAATCTTCTGAAATGCTTTTGTGGGGATGAGAAACAGGGACTTTATCTGTAAAATGCAAAATATCAAGTAATTAGCAATTTAAAAAATTATACTTTGAGGCAAGCCCATACTCGCATAGAAAGTCTCTAGCTTTTATCTCAGGGTTGGCGCCTAATGCACCATCAGCTCCAATTATTGTTATAGTCGAGGAATTAGGATTAGAGTCTATTATAAGCAAATGTATTAATTTTGATCTAACAAGAATTTTGAAAACAAAAATATAGCCTTTGTCTGTTTAACCAACCGGAAAATGCTTTTTTTCTTTCAAATGTAGGGCACAATCTTTTACTATTGCAACTAAATATGAAACTGTATCTTGATGCAATGTTATGTTTCGAACTTTAACCCTCCGAAGTCATTGACTGTAAAGAAAAGGCTATTCTGACCTTCACTCACTCGAATCACACTTACTCCAGACAGGCTTAGATCTTTTAAAATTCCTCCTTTCCCACAGGGTGAATAGTATTGGCTACCCTTGAATTCCTTTGATAAATGCTGTCTTCTGTGGGAGAGATGGAATTTTACATGGCCAGCACTGTAGGGCCAAATCCACCCTTGGTGACAAGGGAGTGTGGTTCTAATGATGCAAACCATATATGGGTTAGCAAATTTGAAGGAATGCTCTGAAGACTGTTAATGTAAATTGGAGTCAGTGGTGGCAAGTGAGAAGGATTATATTGTGGTGGGGAATTGCTTGAATATCTTAGCTGCTCATTGCTTGATCTTTGAATTTAGGTTGGTGAGCAGCCTCTATTGATATTTAATTGAGTTTTTTTATTTGTGAATATACACGTAATCATGATGTCATAAATGAGTGCTATGCATTTGGCATGGCTATCTGACTCGTGACTGGTGAAGCCATGAGCATGTCATGTAGGTTGTCACAGATAATAATCACGTACACCATAAACCACACACGATACAGAAGGGGGATTCTAGAATAGTGTGGGACAGTTTTCCATTTTATTGAAGCTATTTTTTGTATTCATCTGTCTAGAATCCCAGGTAACTTAATACCATGAGTCCAACAACTCAGGACTCAATAGGAGAGAATTTATAACTAGCTCATTTAAAACACCCTTTTCATCAGACTGATTTCAGCTGTCTGAAGAGTCTTAGACTTCTAGATTGTCAGAATAAATTCTCAGGGGAGATGGATTCCTGGCCTGCATGTAGGTGAGGCAAACAAGCATGATAAACTCAATCGATCACGTGGATATTACCACCACACTTATAATGTCCAGGTCTAACATGGTGTTTGTTTATGTATCTGATAGTATTTACACTCTCCAGTTCAATTATTCTATGCATATTAGTCACACTGAGCAATAAAGAATACACCACTTTGCCTCATTGCTGACTCCAAATACAGTGATGTGTAAAATATTGCATGCTGCAGCCATAATACTCTATGTACACCAGCTATAATATTGCATAAATCTTTCTTTGCAAGCCTTTGCTTCAAGCTTTTCATGAGTATTTATTATTTCATCTGCATATAAAGTGCCCATCTCATAAAAGTATCTAGGACACTGTAGCATTCATAAAGCAGAAATTAAAATGAAAGCGAAGTGGCTCAGTGCCTGGAGGGGCTGGCACTCACGCAAGCTGGGCGAGAAAGGGGAAACAAGGAGGAGATGGTGAAGAAGGGAGGCAAATGGTCACAGCTGGACTGAGCCAGTGACCAGGCCTTAGCGAGAAACCTGACATACAGAGTGATGTTTCATGTGCACACCAGAAAAGGCAAATCGGTGCTAACTCAGCACAGGAACATGGCAAAGACCTCGCTCACCATCTGGATTCACTTGTCTTGCCCTCCAGCCTTACTGGAGTGGTGCTCAGAAACCCCCAGGATGGCCACAGAATGCAGCTTGGTAGGGGGGTGGAGTGACTTTTCCCAGGATAGACACATACATGTGAATATAAGTTTCACCCTGCTGGGCTCATCAGCCCTGCTGTAGGGTCAGTTTGGAGATGGAAAACTGTTCCCTCTTATCTGAATTCCGTCTCAGCCCAGTGCATGGTGCAGGAGCCAGCTATCTCATTGGTAATAGGACTTCACATGGGTTCCATGCGCCCTAGGTAACATAGCGCAATCACCACCGAGGAGAACACCTTTGACGTAGCTGGGGGAGATCGTTAGTGACTTAGTGAAGCTTTGCTGGTGGAGCGGGCAAGTGAGGGTGGAGGTGGCAGGCTCTAGGAGTTTGTGCTCCCCTGTCTGTCTATGGCCATCTATTATTTCCTGTCTTACACTTCGACTGTCAGCTTCTGGGGGCAGCTTCCTGTTCTGTGTCGGTGCAACATCTAGTGCAATGGGGTTGTGGCCATGGCTCGGGCTCCTGGGTGCTACAGGAATACAAATAATAAGTGTCATGATACTAACAAAGGAGAGAAAGGGGTGAGAGTGCTGAAAGGCGAAGGAGAGAAGGAGCAAGTGGATGGGATTGGGGGACAAGGAAGGGACTTGAGGCAGAAAAGGGGTTCATCTTCCTAGACGAAGAGGTCATGTTAAAAAACACTAACTAACACAATGTGACACACACAGGGTGAAATCCTGCACCATGGAAGCCAATGGCATTTTTCCCATTGATTGCAGTGGGGCCAATCTTTGACCCCGAGCATCGTCAAGGATACTTGGATGAACTACACCCAGCTGACATGATGTTAAACACCACAGCATGTGTTGTCAGCTATCACACGTTCTAACATGACCCAGTTCTCTAGTAAAACCAACCCCCAGAAGGGAGAGCTCAGCCAAAGCCAGGGTGGGACCAGAGGAAAGAGTGGAAGAGTTCCTGCCAGAGGGTGTTTTCTAAAGCCACCCAGAGAAGACGGCGGGGGGTAGGGAAGAGTGAGGAGGGAGCTGAGAACTTTGCAGGGCAGGATTAGAATTCAGAACTGACAAATTGGAGAATTGGTTTGAAATCAACCAGATGAAATTCAGCAAAGACAAGTGCAAAGTGCAACACTTAGAAAGAAAAACAAATCGAATCCATGACTACAAAATGGGGAATAACTGGCTGGAGGGAGTACTGCTGACAAGGACCTGGGTGTTATAGTGGACGACAAACTGAATATGAGTCAACAATGTGATGCAGTTGCTAAAAAGGCTAATCCCATTAGGTACCAACAGGTCAGACAAACACTGCCAGGGACGGTCGAGGTTTACCAGCCCTACCTTGCTATGGTCCTATGAGAACGGACAGTCAGTGGTGACTGGTGGTTAATCATGAGAGAAATTACAAAGCTGGTTAGAAGTGCAGAGAGTAGAAGGGGTGTGTGTAAGAACACTCTCACACACGGAGCAGGATGTAGACACTCCAGCAGGGGGCAGCACACACACACATGCACACACGCACACACTGAGTAGGGCTCATCCCCTCCAGCAAAGGGCAGCAGGGACAGATGGACAGACACGGCATACAGCTTCCTATCACCCACGGCGCGTGAAGAGCAGCATCCCCTAGGGAGTCCTGTCTGCACACAGACATGCTGTCATTGACCTGTGCTGTACTTACGGACCTCAGGGATGCATGCTGATGGAAACTGGGAGGTGAATGGGGAGCTGTGCGGGAAGAGAAGGACCCTGCTCACTCTGGAGGAGCGGGTCTCTCAGCCCAGGAGGGCTGCACCCTGCAGGAGCAAGCCCACCTTAGAGCCTGTCTGCCCACTGACGTTTATAAAGGACTCGGTACTTCCCGTGTGAGTGGCGCTGTTCCAATGTAAGAGCGTCGTTCAGTTCCACAGCTGCCGGTCTGCAGCCACGCAGGGCCGGGAGCAGGCGGGTCACTCACTGCACGGCAGAGAGCAGCTCCTCCGTGGCAGTCAATCAGCGCAGCCTCGTTACCTAACGTGGTGGAGCGACGCTGGCTGAGGGGCCGGCAGCGCATGGAGATGTTGATGATGCGGTGGGGCCTAGGCCCACCCCAGTGAGGGCAGAACTGGCCCCTCGCAGTCTTCACAGGTCAGAGAGTCATTGTGATCAGCTGCCCGGGCCTCGGTACGGAGCCGCTGCTCTGGTGTGCACGGCTGGGGCTGGGGAGCTCATGGCCATGTGCCATTTGGCAGGGGAGCTCTGGACTGCCAGGCCGGCGTGAGCTGGGTTATGTGGGGCCTGAGG
This sequence comes from Macrochelys suwanniensis, assembly GCA_033296515.1. Lineage (NCBI taxonomy): Eukaryota > Metazoa > Chordata > Testudines > Chelydridae > Macrochelys > Macrochelys suwanniensis. The sequence goes on along the minus strand of CM065781.1, from coordinate 591,027 downwards.
AAAAACCATGTCATCGTTTGAAAACAAGCGCTCCCCATCTCCACACAAAAATCCACACAGCCTCCTGCATGACACAGGCCAGGGAACTTCACCCGGCGACTGAGGGATTCATCGAAGGCTGCTGGAGGAGCTAGCGCATCTCTTTTGGGAAGTCCGCCAGTCCCAAGCTAAACGTCCCAACGACAGAATTCAGCTCCCCCTTAGAGAAGCTGGGCCAATGGTTAATTAGCCTCCGTGTTAACACTGTACATATTGCTAGAGCCTTACTTTAGGAAGAAGCCATTGCTCTGTATCTCATTTGAAATGCCAGGCACCTTCCCGCCCCGGCCCCCATAGTTAAAGTTACGTGTCAGAACAAAACAGTTACAGTCCAGTTAATTCCTCCCAGTGCAATTCTGATACCTAATTATTGCAAAGCCTAAGTCACTGTGTCAACACGTGTGAAGTGTGTTTGAATCCTGTTCGGTGAGCTGTATTTTTCAGCTTCGTTCAGAGGGGATTATGGAGGCAAACAGTCACTTTCCTCTTTAAATATTGTGCCTTGGATGTTCTCAGACCATTCTGCTTTCCCGTCTCCCTTCTCAAGCAGTCATGCAGAAAGGCCACTGCAGCAGCAGCAGCGAGTAATTACGTGGGAAACCAGCTCTATCAGTGACATTTAATGCTTTAATTACAGCCCCTCACCCAGCACATCGAGGTGTAAAAATGCAGCTTTTTCTGGCTGGCCCTTCGGGTGGTACCGGGCGAGGTGGTGTTCAGTGCAGCGGCTGCCCTTCTAGCTCCATGGTGATTCAGAACTAATATTATCCATTTTCCCTTCACCCTCCTACATGAGGATGAGGTCGAGGGTGGGAGCAAAGACCTAGCATGGGCAGAGGGCCAAACTTACCCCAATTTTAAACAGCTAGTGACATAGATTGTACTGGAGCTCATTGAACGTGCTCTGGCTACCAGGCTGTATTGCTGGGGGTGAGGCTGTGGAGTCTAACAGGTTCCTTGCACTTTATTGTTCCCTTTATCAATCATGCAGTTACGTTACCTCTGAAAACAGGCCATGGTCATAGCCCGAATGTCCTTAGTTCTGACCACACACGGTCATCAGAGTGGGTGCGTTACTGACAGTGCTGCCCAGAGAATGAGGTTCTGTTCTAGTTTAGTCAGGGCAAATCACTGGCCAACTCAGAGTGGGGCTGTCCCACTGAAGCCCTTCACTGATTTGTATTTGTCTGGTTTGTCGCTATCACTTTTCTCTTTGAACTAGGTTGGTTCTTTTTGTGCTGGAAAATAATAATCAATTGATGGACAAAGCGAGTCCAGGCTGAATTGGAGCTGTGTTTTGCATTCAGGCCAGACTATGAATTGGCCCAGACTAATTGTTTGTTACTGTAACTACCCTGGCATTTAGGATCAAACTGGTGAGTTGTCCTGAGTATTGGGGTGAAATCCTGGCCCCATTGAAATCAATAGAAAAACTCCCCTTAGCTTCAGTGGGGTCAGGTTTTCACCCCAGATTCTGTTTCTCACCATTTGTATGGCCTCAAAAGACTAAACACATCCCTGTCAGTGCTCACCTACACCCCCCCCCCCAAAAAAAAATACTTCCCCTGGTGGTGGGGCCCAGACATTCATGCCACTTCCTTGGTTACTATCTTACATTCAGAAGTGGCTGAAACCAGCCCCTGTCCCCGTGCAGCCCACAGACAGATGGGTTCTAATCACACTCAACCTGCTTTTTCATTTTTAAGCCGTTTCTGAACGTGAACGAGTGTGGGTGCTAAATATCCTGTTTTAAATGCCTGAGGGTAAAATGAGTTCCTTAGATCTGCATTAAGAAAAGGCAATACTAACTCAGCGTAGCACACCCATCCTCCCAATAGAGACATGTCACCATTAAAGCCTGGCAATCAGTATTACTATCTCATACGCACAGGTAACACTGGTCTACAATTTTTGAGAAGTCGTCTGCTTCAGAGATAAAATGTGCTATTTAGTATGTATTTTGATGTGCTGAATTCAAATATGACAATTAAAACAACTGATTGGCTACTGTTTCTAAGATATTTAAGTTTTTACATTTTATGTCGATGTATATTGTGTAGATGATAGAGTTTTAATCATAAAATGTAAACCTAGGTCTTTTCATGTGTTTATGGTTGCTTTACATGATACTATTTCACCTGTACTGTTTATGTAACACTTTAAAAATCAGCAAAGGGGTTATATAAATAAAATGTATTATGAAACAAAAGGCAAAAAACTATTATGTACATAGTTTAGTCCTATTCAGTGTCTACTCGGCGCTTCTTGGCTTGTCTCTTGTATTCATTAAATGGAGCATCTCTTGTCACTGTCCAGCAATAGTCTGCAAGCATTGATGGGCTCCATTTGCCCTGATAGCGTTTCTCCATTGTTGCAATGTCCTGGTGAAATTGCTCGCCGTGCTCGTCGCTCACTGCTCCGCAGTTCGGTGGAAAAAAATCTAGATGAGAGTGCAAAAAATGTATCTTTAGTGACATGTTGCAACCAAGGCTTTTGTATGCCTTGAGGAGGTTTTCCACCAACAACCTGTAGTTGTCTGCCTTGTTGTTTCCGAGAAAATTTATTGCCACTAACTGGAAGGCTTTCCATGCCTTTTTTTCCTTGCCACGCAGTGCATGGTCAAATGCATCATCTCAAAGAAGTTCACGAATCTCAGGACCAACAAAGACACCTTCCTTTATCTTAGCTTCACTTAACCTTGGAAATTTTCCACGGAGGTACTTGAAAGCTGCTTGTGTTTTGTCAATGGCCTTGACAAAGTTCTTCATCAGACCCAGCTTGATGTGTAAGGGTAGTAACAAAATCTTCCCTGATTCAACAAGTGGTGGATGCTGAACACTTTTCCTCCCAGGCTGCAATGACTGTCGGAGTGGCCAATCTTTCTTGATGTAGTGGGAATCTCTTGCACGACTATCCCATTCGCAGAGAAAACAGCAGTACTTTGTGTATCCAGTCTGCAGACCAAGCAAGAGAGCAATAACCTTCAAATCGCCACAAAGCTGCCACTGATGTTGGTCATAGTTTATGCACCTCAAAAGTTGTTTCCTGTTGTCATAGGTTTCCTTCATATGGACTGCATGACCAACTGGAATTGATGGCAAAACATTGCCATTATGCAGTAAAAACAGCTTTAAGACTCGTCTTCGATGAATCAATGAACAGTCTCCACTCATCTGGATCGTGAAGGATGTGAGGGCTGCCATCACACCATCGATGTTGTTGCAGGCTACAAGATCACCTTCCATGAAGAAGAATGGGACAAGATCCTTTTGATGGTCACGGAACATGGAAACCCTAACATCACCTGCCAGGAGATTCCACTGCTGTAGTCTGGAGCCCAAAAGCTCTGCCTTACTCTTGGGTAGTTCCAAATCCCTGATAAGGTCATTCAGTTCACCTTGTGTTATGAGGTGTGGTTCAGAGGAGGAGGATGGGAGAAAATGTGGGTCCTGTGACATTGATGTTTCAGGACCAGAAGTTTCATCCTCTTCCTCGTCTGACTCAAGTGAGAATGATTCTGGTGCATCAGGAACCGGCAGTCCTTCTCCGTGGGGTACTGGGCGTATAGCTGATGGAATGTTTGGATAATGCACAGTCCACTTTTTCTTCTTTGACACACCTTTCCCAACTGGAGGCACCATGCAGAAGTAACAATTGCTGGTATGATCTGTTGGCTCTCTCCAAATCATTGGCACTGCAAAAGGCATAGATTTCCTTTTCCTGTTCAACCACTGGCGAAGATTTGTTGCACAAGTGTTGCAGCATATGTGTGGGGCCCACCTCTTGTCCTGATCTCCAATTTTGCAGCCAAAAGAAAGGTGATAGGCTTTCTTAACCATAGTGGTTATACTGCGCTTTTGTGATGCAAAAGTCACTTCACCACAAACATAGCAGAAGTTATCTGCACCGTTCACAAAAGGACGAGGCATCTCTGCTCACTTTGGCTAAACAGAAATGTGTCCCTTTGCAAAATCAAACACTGACAAATAAGAGAGCATGACAGTGTATGGTTTCTAGAGCTGATATAGGGCAATTTGTTCAGCAGAGTGATGTCAGCTTCGTTATGATTGCATCATCCATGACTTCTAGGAATAACATGATGCAATTCATATCATGTATGACGCAATACCAGCTTCAGATTGCATCATTCATTGTTTTGCCTAAAAAGCAAGTACTGTCCAAACCCAGTCATAGATTTATTCATAGATCCAGTCAAAGATGTATTTTAGTCATTTCTGGTTTAAATTGAGATCCCTTCCCTTTATAACTCACTTATCCTCCGCCATTGCCCAAGTCAAGGGTCGTATATACTGACCCAATAGCATGTCTTGAAAACTAGAGCCAATCAACAATTTTAAGCATCATTTTCGTTCTCAGTGACCCAGAATTAGTAAAGTTTGACTACATTTATTTCAGAAGCATTTTGGCTGTAGAGCAGTGTAACGTGCCCGTCGCTGGAAGAGAGACGGATGTCAAGAGAGAGGCTGCACTGTCATCACTGGGAAATGCTGAGGATCTGATGCTCCATGGAATGTAAAACTACACTTGTGTCAGGGGCATTCTGGGGAAAAGGTGTAAGGCCAGTGTGTCCCCACTCCCTGGTGATTGCCGGCTCCTGGAACAGCTCCCTTGGGACTATCATTGGGGGTAAATCAGAGAAACCTTAAGTATCAGAGGGGTAGCCGTGTTAGTCTGGAATTGTAAAAGCGACAAAGGGTCCTGTGGCACCTTATAGACTAACAGAGGTATTGGAGCATAAGCTTTCGTGGGTGAATACCCACTTCTTCGGATGCAAGCAGTGGAAATGTCCAGGGGGAGATATAAATGTGTAGGGAAAACTTAGACTAGAGATAACGAGGTTAGCTCAGTCAGGGAGGGTGAGGCCCTCTTCCAGAAGCTGAGGTGTGAATACCAAGGGAGGAGAAACTGCTTTTGTAGTTGGCTAGCCATTCATAATCTTTGTTTAAATCTGAGTTGATGGTGTCAAATTTGCAAATGAACTGAAGCTCTATTGTTTCTCTTTGGAGTCTGGTCCTGAAGCTTTTTTGCTGCAGGATGGCTACCTGTAAATCTGCTATTGTGTGGCCAGGCAGATTAAAGTGTTTTCCTACAGGCTTTTGTATATTGCCATTCCTTATATCTGATTTGTGTCCATTTATCCTTTTACGTAAGGACTGTCCAGTTTGGCCGATGTACATAGCAGAGAAACCTTGACTCTGTGCTCATTTACCCAGGGGGCAGATGGACTCTCTGGTCAATTTAAAGCCAGCCTTGATCTCTCCCCACTCTCTGCACTGAATGCAGCTCAGCCAGGGAATAGCACCTGGGTTCCTCTCTTCTCCGGAGCTCTTAGCATGGAGGAGAGACTGAAGGACAAGCCCCACTGGGCATGGGCTCAGATTATTTTTCAGTCTTGCAATACATTATTTCCCATGTGTGTGTTTGGGGGTGGCAAGGTTGGGGCAGGTGGGGTCTCCAGTCAGGATTTGGATGAGATGACAAGGGGTTGGTGAGCTAGAACTGGGGGAATCATTCCATGGCTTAGGGAGAGTGTCTGAGGCTATGGGCACACTGCAACAGAACCCCCGTGGCTGGCCTGTGTCAGCTGACATGAGCTGGCGGGGCTCAGGTTGCAGGGCTATAAAATTGCAGTGTAGACGGCTGAGTGTGGTCTGGAGCCCAGGCTCTAGGACCCTACAACGGGAGGTGGGGGAAGGGTCCCAGAGCCTGGGCTCAGGATGTCTACACTGCAATTATATAGCCCCACAAGCCAAGTCTCATGCACTCGAATCAGCTGACCTGGCCAGTTGAAGGTGTTTTATCACTGCATAGATATACCTAAGAAGGCACCTAGATGGGAGATGGAGAAGACAATAAAAGGTTAGTCATCATGGGCAGAGCAAAGAAGGCAAGGGGACTAAACAAACAGGAGGTCTCGGTTTGGGCCTGGGTCTGGATTGTGCAGCGCCTGGTTGGTGTGAACGAGAGATGCAAACTTGACACAGTGGCCAAAAGGAAGCCCAGGAGCAATGTGGGATGATTGCAAAGCTCTCGTTGAGGACAGAACTGGCCCAGCATTCGGAGCTTTTCTGCTGATGACGTGTGAGTTAGAACAGAATCCACCTCCTTCACCATGTCTTCATTGCCCCTGCAAGGCTAAGAGTTCCAGGGAACCTACACTTACTGCCCTCACTGCAGAGATCAGGTGAGACTGAGCACACATGGGGAGTAGCCGTGTGGCGCGATAAAGTGCTGTTTGACGTTGCAGGGAGACTGACCTCCTACTTAAGGAAAGCCTTCTAATGTTCTGTAACACAAATAAATAATCTACAACAAAACTGATATGAGCAGCAAAAGAGAGACACAGATTCCAGAGAAACCACATAAGCCAATGGGGAAACAGACAACACTAAGAAATAGTCCAGAAATTGTACAATTGATGAGAGAGTCGAGAATTTACAGAATTGGCAAGTTGGGAGGGAATCATTAGAAGAAATCTTTATTACTAAATGTGGAGAGGGATAGCTCACTGGTTTGAGCATTGGCCTACTAAACCCAGGGTTGTGAGTTCAATCCTTGAGGGTGCTATTTAGGGATCTGGGGCAAAAATCTATCAGGGGACAGTACATGGTCCTGCTAGTGAAGGCAGGGGACTGGACTCAATGACCTTTCAAGGTTGTTCCAGTTCTAGGAGATTGAGAATGGGAACCGGTGTGAGGAGTATCTCCAAAGCACAGGCTGATGTACATACAGTCTGTGTTTCATTTGTGTAGGTGAGTGTTGTGGTAGTGCCTAGAGACAGCCCCCAGGGGCTGTACAAATACAACAGAAAGATAGTCCCTCCCCAAGAGTTTACAATCGAAATAACTTTATAGAGAACTTCATAAAGGTATCAGATTCATGAACCAAGTTCAACATTTCCATGTATCAAAGTCAAAGCCGCTCAGGAAGTAGTTCTCAATTTTTCCCTCTTAACTACTGATTTTTTTATTTGCTTTGTAGTAGAAAAATGCTAAGTATTGACCAGAATCCATTTTAATTAGTGGAAGACTATGGCTGCTGCTTGACATTTTCAACAGAGAAAGATACTGCTATGTCATTGCTATTTAAAGATCTGTTAATTACAAGCTCCATTTTACAGTGGGAATGTTAATATATTGATATTCTGTATCAAGATCTAAAACCAGACTAATGAAATTGCTGTGACAAACACCACATATCACTGTTGCATACTGTGAACAATAGCCTAGTGAGTGTGAGTCATCACCACATAGCAGCGAGAAGGCAAATTAAATTAGTAAAGTTTTTTACAAATATTAATGTCGTGCAGTTTTTAAAAAAGATTAAGGATCAATCTAAACTCACAAAAGCAAGGAAACTAAAAGCTTCGGCTGCAACTTCTCTGCGTCACTCTGTTGTGCCAATTAGAGGTGTTCTCTTACCTCATATCCACTCATTCCCATTGCTGCTTCCACTGCCTGGGCACAATATGTGGCAGAGAGAATGGAGCTGCTATCTTCTCCTTTTATGATCCTACGATGGGGCGTCTGCCCCACACTGGCCTGTCAGTGGTTAATAGAGCCCTAGGGAGGATGCACGAAAAGCAGCCAATAAGGAGGTGGGGGGGACTGCAAGGAGCAGCCAATCCGGGCCTGGCAGGCCCATATAAGAAGAGCTGCAGAGCAGAGCAGGATCAGTAGCCACCTGGAGCTCAAGGAAGGAAGATCAAGCTCCTAGCAAGAGGAAGGAGCACCAGCACCCTGGACAGAGCAGTGCTACTAGTAGGGACTGGGGAAGCTAAAGAGAGCTAATAGAAGAGGGTGCTGGGGGGCATGGAGACGTGGCCCAGGGAAATGGACTGAGGCTTTGGAGGGGACGCAGCACATGGCTGCCATCTCCCAGGTCCTTGGGCCATGACACAGAGTAGTGAGCAGGCTCGAGTCCCCCCTCACTCCCCATTGAGGAAGTGGCTGGATGGGAGGACTGCAGTACCGGCCCCCAGAAGGGGGCAGTGCAGACCATGGCATGGCTGGAGGGCTGTGTCATGAAGAGGATGCTGCGGTCCTTGGAGTGAGGTGGGTCCGGGAGGTGACGGCAGGTGGGGGACCACTGGGAGTAGGTGAACTGACCTGCAAAGCTGATCTCCGAGACGACCAGCAGGAGGCGCTCGCGTAGTGAGTGGCGCCCCATCACAGACCCCTTGTGGAAAACCTTAATAACACTCCGTGTCCTGGGGCAGAGTTTGAGTGTGCCACACACTGGCTGGACATGGTCCTGCAGTCAGGGAATCTGGATAGGGGCACGGATGCAGGCAGGTGAAGGACTCAGGGGGTAAAGAGCCGAGGGAGCTGTCAGAGCTGCTGGGCACCAGCTGTGCCAGTATGTGGCATTCCCACTGGCGTACAGTCAGTTTCACCCCAAAATGTTTTTCTGGTACAAGTGGTGGAGTCGCACTGGCAGTGCCCTCCCTGACCATCACCGTGCAGCAGGTGTGCGTCGGCGCGAGGAGCTTGCCAGGTCACTGAGTTCTCCGTGTACGTTTCTCCAGCACAGACAAGGCCTCAGTTACACTGATAGCCGCCTTGATGGAGCAGCTGTATTGGATGTAGTGGATGGACTCCCCACTTACACTGGCTCTGATGTGGCCACTTGTGCCTGGGTCTGCTTACTTAGACCCTGGCCAGGTGCGTGGCCGTCCCTCACTTCCCCTGGAGACGTTGACCCTGAGCAGGAGAGGAGATCTGAGGCCCTGACCCTGAGTCCAAAATAAAAATTCCCCCTTCTGGGGTAAATGAACTCCAAGTGCACAGCAAGCCCAGTGATGCCAACCCTTGAAATTGTATTGTGAGTCTCAATATTTAGTGTGTTCCTTGAAGCCCTGGCTGTGGGAGTGGAGGAGCTACAGTCAAATTTCTGCTTCCTTTTTTACATCATCACATTTTTAGATGTCACTGTTGCTGAGGAAAGCTTGAAAAATGTGGCCTGAGTGTGACCTGAAGGCTCAGAGTAGACACCAAAGACAGCCCCCACATTTATTATTTAAAAAATGTTGACACTTTTTGGACTCTGATTCATGACTTTTGTATGCTTGGGTTTTGTGACAGTGCAAGAAACCCAGCAGTTCCTTCTCCCTTGGACTAAAGTCCTTCCCCTTATGCTGGGGTCACCATGGGGAAAACCAGGGCCTTTGCCACTCGGGCCACATACTACAAAGAGGCTGTTCTCTCTCCAGCTCCAAATTGTCCCTCTCTCTGGCTCCCACAGCCACACCCCATGTTGGCCTGCCTTTGGGGCTCTAATCCCAGCTCTGAAGCGCTTCCCTCCCAGCTGCTGATCTACCCAATCTCTCCCCAGCTGAGACCAGAACACTCTCTTATATCCTGCTCCCTCCTTCGCAGTTGGCTTTGTTCAGTCAGGGCCGGCCCCTGAGTCTACAGCCCCCAGAAGACCTGCCTTTAAAGGGACTGAGGCCTTCAAGGGCCAGCATGCTTGCTTACGTGATGTGCTACTCGCTGCCTGGCTTCTGTGGGACTCTGGATGTTGGGAATCCGTTTCAGAGCAATGCTGCCTACTACTAATAATATTTATTTTGGAGGCCACAAAAATTAATCCCATTCCAGGCCCCAGCCCAGCAAAGCACTTGAGCACGTGCATTGCATCAAACACCTGGGTAATCCCACTCCAAGCACCATAATCCCTTTTGCGTAATTTTATCAGATCACCGGCCTGCTGGCAGCTGGTTCTCCAGGGGCTGTGCAGGTGCTAGCTAGGCAGTGCTGATAAAACAAAGCAAAGCAAAACTCTGTAGCAAGTAATTTATTGGCAGATTAGACCATGAGCACTGGGACCAGAGTTGCTGCTTTGCTTCCATCCTCTTTCGGGTATCGGAGCATTCTGTTCTCATGGGGGGAAGCTACTTGAACCCTATGGGATGTCAACATCCAACACAATCAGCCATGTCTTTACCAGTGCTGCTTCTCCGTATTTAAAAAAACAACCTGTACAACCATGGGTTAATTTTCATGGTAAGGAACCAGTCTCTCAAGGAGCTTCATTCTTCCTCCATGACTGAGAAAATTACACATATATTAACACTTTACAGACATAATATTTATGCAAAATAAAATATTTGTATATGCAATCATTTCCTTTCCTTTTACTATGCTTTGGAAATTACCCCATTCCCTTGAGTCCAGTTTCCTAAGGATTCCTGAATAGTGATTTTTGGAAACCCACTTGTTCAAAAGAGTGAAATACGCAACTAAATGATAGAACTTAATTCTTGTTCTGCTGTTGTCTTCAAAGTCCTGCTAAGAGCTGAGCTTACAGAACTGAAAAACCATTAGTTAAAGGAGAAATGATGTTATACATGAGAGAACCCCGAAAACATACAATAAAATATCTATCGGTCCCTAAGAACAATAATGCCCAGAGCAAAGGAAGTAAAAAACCATTGTGGTCATTGCAGTCAGCCTCACCTCAGTCCCTGGAAAAATCATAGAGCAGGTCCTAAAGGAATCCATTTTGAAGCACTTGGAGGAGAGGAAGGTGACAGTCAAAATGGATTCATCAGTTCAGGAAGAGTCAACATGGATTCACCAAGGACAAGTCATGCCTGACCAACCTGATTGCCTTCGATGATGAGATAACTGGCTCAGTGGATATGGGGAATGCAGTGGACGTGTTATTCCTTGACTTTAGTAAAGCTTTTGATAAGGTCCCCCACAGTGTTATTGTCAGTAAGTTAAAAAAGTATGGATTAGATTAATGGACTATAAGGTGGATAGAATGGGAATGGTTTTGTTCAACATCTTTATTAATGATCTGGATAATGAGATGGATTGCACCCTCAGCAAATTCACGGATGTAAACTGCGGGGACAGGTAGATATGCTGTAGGGTAGGGATAGGGTTCAGAGTGACCTAGACAAATTGGAGGATTGGGCCAAAAGAAATCTGATGAGGTTCAGCAAGGACAAGTGCACAGTCCTGCACTTAGGAAGGAAGAATCCCAAGAACCGCTACAGGCTGTGGACCGACTGGCTAAACAGCAGCTCTGAAGAAAAGGACCTGGGGATTACACTGGATGAGAAGCTGGATATGAGTCAGCAGTGTGCCCTAATTGCCAAGAAAGCCAATGACACATTGGGCTGTATTAGTAGAATTGCCAGCAGATCAAGGGACATGATCATTCCCCTCTATTCGGTACTGGTGAGGCCACATATGGAGTATTGCACCCAGTTTTGGGCCCCCCACTACAGAAAGGATGTGGACTGTAGTAGGGTGGAACCCCACTCGGGCCCTGAGGGGCTTGAAACAGCTCTGGGAGAGGGCTGAGGCTGACAGCTGGGCTGATTGGAAGCAGCCGCAGCTGTGGCCAGTGTAATCAGGGCTCAGCTGGCCCTTATAAGTGGGCAGTGAGCCAAGAGATAGACTCTCTCTCTGCCTTTAGAGGGAGAAGGGCCTGGCTGCAAGGGCTAAGCAGGGTACCTTGACTGGAGCAGGGCTGGGGAAAGGCTAAGGCAGCTGGGGAGCTCCAGCCTGAGAAAACCCCAGGCTGTGGCCAACTGGGTACAGGGGCTGCAGGGGGTAGCCCATGGGTAGGCTGGGGCAGCAGGTCCAAACCCCCTTTGCCTGTGATGAGTGGCTTATACTGCAGTCTGCCCCAGGGCGCGGGGGATAGCTGGTGACTGGCAGTAGCCTATGACTGAGGTGAGGTGGGGATAGTGGGTTGGGGTTCCCCTGGGGAGGGGAGACCCAGATCTGGGGGTATTGCTAGGGGGCAACACCCCAGTTAAAGGGGCACCGGGTCCTGGGAGGGACATGGGTCAGAGTGGTCAGGTGGATCACTGGCCTGCAGAGGGCGCTCCAGAGGCTGGTGAGCTAATTCCCCGGAACAACCAGCAGGAGGCGCCGCAGGGGTGAGTCCAACCCTGTCACAGGACAAATTGGAGAGAGTCCAGAGGAGGGCAACAAAAATGATTAGGGGGCTGGAGCACATGACTTACGTGGAGAGGCTGAGGGAACTGGGCTTGTTTAGTCTGAAGAAGAGGAGAGTGAGGGGGGATTTGATAGCAGCCTTCAACTACTTGAAGGGGGTTCTAAAGAGGATGGAGCTCGGCTGTTCTCAGTGGTGGCAGATGACAGAACAAGGAGTAATGGTCTCAGGTTGCAGTGGGGGAGGTCTATGTTGGATATTATGAAACACAATTTCACTAGTAGGGTGATGAAGCCCTGGAATGGGTTATCTAGGGAGGTGGTGGAATCTCCATCCTCAGGGGTTTTTAAGGCCTGGTTTGACAAAGCCCTGGCTGGGATGATTTAGTTGGGGTTGGTCCTGCTTTGAGCAGCGGGTGGGACTAGATACCTCCTGAGGTCTCTTCCAACCTTGATCTTCTATGTTTCTATGATTCATTTGAGAAAAACTAGGCAGTATTAGATGTCTTGTTTCTGAAATAACATTAAACAGCACTAATTCTTCCACACATGCAAAACTCCCATGCAGCCCAGTTTTGCCTCACTGTGGCCTGGAGGGCTGAGCCCTGACTCTCTAACAGGGATCCCAGTCTAAGGCGTGGGAAATATTCCATGCAAAATAAATAGAATTCTACGAATGAATGAATTCTTCAGGTTGAGATTATGTAATAAAAATAACCAAATGTAGAAAAAAAGTGGATGCCTCTGTATGACCAGTCATAGATCCTAGACATTATTGCAGATATGTGAACTACCCCGTGAAGGACATGTTGTATGGCAGAGCCTTCAGCCCCCAGTATTCCAAGGGGTGTGCCACTCTGACCATTCAGTCATCACAGGTTCTGGTCTGTCTGATGAGCCGGAAGACAGGGCATGGCTGTCAGGGCTCACTCTGCGCAGAGTGCCAGGCCAGTGGAGGAAGAGGCTGAAGCATGCTGAAAATCCCAGACCTACCGCGAAGCAGTTCTAGGGCCTCATTCAGAGCCTAGGGAAGTCAACAGAAAGACTTGCATTGACTTTAATGTGCTTTGGATCAGGCCCAGAAAGGTAAAAAATAAGAGACAGTGACACTGATTTCAGAGCTGCCACTTCTTTTGGATGCATAGAAACAACAGCTCCACCCCTGTGTGGTCAACTCCTTGCCTCCCTCTTGGTTCAGTCTTTGTCTCCAGGACAGATGTGTTTGCCCCTCATCCACCAGGAAAAGCTTGTTTCTCTCATGGTCTGATTCCTCTCCATTTTGGTGTGTGGGAGCTCTGCCATTGACTTCCAAATCCATACCTATAGACGAGTGGCCAAATGAATGTCCTGTTCCATCCTGCTCTACTCCACTCTCGGGCCACTTCCTTCTTGTGGAAATAGTGAGGTGATAATATACTGCCTGCCTGAAGGGGAACGGAAAAGAGATTCCTCATCAATTTACCAAAGAAGAGAAGGAGACAGAGAATGAATTCCCTAGGCTAATTTTCTAGCCAGTAGCAGCCAATGCAGTTTTCCTTTTAAGAATCAATGAAAGTTGCATTGATGTGAGAATATAGACTACCCTTGTTCTCCGGGTTTCTAGTTCTGCTAAAATTCTTTAGTAATGTGGCACTCAAGAAAGTGATAAGTCAGTAGGCTGTATAACTACCAAGGCACTTCATTAAAATTGAATTTAATAAGTTTTAGCTATTGAGTTGTTTTGTCCAGAGGCAACATAATAAAATGTAGAGAAATTCTTACTCTTTATTTAATTTTGTGATCATGCCTGCTTTCTTAAAAAAAATTCCTTTTACTTACTGTTGACATTGTTTCTGTTCCTTGCTTGGATGGCTGAGGTAACTAGCAAATACATCTTAAAATACAATTTTTACAATCAAATCTACCTCTGAAGTTTGCTTCAGGCAAACATTTCAGCATTTGAACTAAATTTTCTTTTCATTAGAACTTTTTACTAGAGTGAATTCTCATGCTTTGAATGTTCACACAAAGTTAAAACCAAATGGCAATGAAATGGTGTGAATCAAAATTCACTCTCAATACGGAATGAATATTTATAGCACAATTTCTTTCCACTGTTTGCATACCTGCAGCTGTTAGAGCAGACTGGAACTCTGCCATCAAACAATATGCATTTGTCTAGATTTGCTCTTCAATATCATGAATCCTATTTTCTGAACTCTGAGTCAGATTTTATATTAAGGATTCACTTATAAATGATTAACAAAGGGTGTAACAGATAAGTTCAGGGAGGATAGGGCCATCAATGGCTACAAGGAGAGGCTGAGGGAAATGGAGTTATTTAGTCTGCAGGAGAGAAGAGTTAGTGGGGATTTGATAGCAGCCGTCATCTACCTGAAGGGGGGGTTCCAAAGAAGATGGAGCTCGGCTGTTCTTAGTGGTGGCAGATGACAGAACAAGGAGCAATGGTCTCAAGTTGCAGTGGGGGAGGTCTAGGTTGGATATTAGGAAACACTGTTTCACTAGGAGGTTGGTGAAGCACTGGAATGGGTTACCTAGGGAGGTGGTGGAATCTCTATCCTTAGAGTTTTTAAGGCCCGACTTGACAAAGCCCTGGCTGGGATGATTTAGTGGGTGTTCGTCCTGCTTTGAGCAGAGGGTTGGACTAGATGACCTCCTGAGGTCTCTTCCAACCCTAATCCGCTATGATTCTATGATTAGCCAAGATGGTCAGGGATGCAACCCTATGCTCCAGGTGTCCTTCAACCTACAACTGCTAGAAGCTGGGACTGGAAGACAGGGGATGGATCATTCGATAATTGCCCTGTTCTGTTCACTCCCTCTGAAGCATCTGGCATTGGCCACTGTTGGAAGACAGGAAACTGGGTTAGATGGACCATTGGTCTGACTCAGTACAGCCGTTCTTATGTTCTTTAATTATATTTATAAATGCTGTTAGGCATGTCACATGCAGGAGTACCATGTGTTAGACAGGGCTATAAGCACATCAGTAGCCGGTGTGATAGTTGGTTATAAGCCATGGTTATATAATCATAGAACTGGAAGCGACCAGTTGAGAGCTCATCTAGTCCAGTCCCCTGCACTGAAAGCAGGACTAAGTATTATCTAGACCATCCCTGACAGGTGTTTGTCCAACCTGCTCTTAAAAATCTCCAACGATGGAGATTCCTCCACCTCCCTAAGCAATTTGTTCCAGTGCTTAACCACCTTGACAGTTAGGAAGTTTTTCCTAATGTCCCACCTAAACCACCCTTGCTGCAATTTAAGCCCATTGCTTCTTGTCCTATCCTGAGAGGTTAAGAAGTACAATTTTTCTCCCTCCTCGTAATAACCTTTTTGTACTTGAAAACTATGATCGTGTCCCCTCTCAGTCTCCTCTTTGCCAGACAAAACAAACACATTTTTTTTCAATCTTCCCTCAGAGATCAGGTTTTCTAGACCTTTAATCATTTGTGTTGCTCTTATCTGGACTTTCTCCAATTTCTCCACGTCTTTTCTGAAATGTGGCACCCAGAACGGGGGACAATACTCCAGCTGAGGCCTAATCAGGAAGAATTACTTCTCGTGTCTTGTTACAACACTCCTTCTAATACACCCCAAAATGGCATTAGCTTTTTTTACAACAGTGTGACAACATTGACTCATATTTAGCTTGTGATCCACTATGACTCCCAGATCCTTTTCCACAGTACTCCTTCCTAGGCAGTCATTTCCCATTTTGTATGTGTGCAACTGATTGTTCCTTCCTAAGTGGAGTACTTTGCGTTTGTCCTTATTTAATTTCATTCTGCTTACTTCAGACCATTTCTCCAATTTGTCCAGATTCTTTTGAATTTTAATCCTATCCTCCAATGCACTTGCAACCCCTCCCAACTTGGTATCATCCACAAATTTTATGAGTGTACTCTGTATACCATTATCAACATTATTGATGAAGATATTGAACAGAACTGGACCCTGAACTGATCCCTGTTGGACCTGTTGCATTTGGATTTCCAGAAAGCCTTTGACAAAGTCCCTCACCAAAGGCTCTTACGTAAATTAAGTTGTCATGGGATAAGAGGGAAGATCCTTTCATGGATTGAGAACTGGTTAAAAGACAGGGAACAAAGCGTAGGAATAAATGCTAAATTTTCAGAATGGAGAGGGGTAACTAGTGGTGTTCCCCAAGGGTCAGTCCTAGGACCAATCCTATTCAACTTATTCATAAATGATTTGGAGAAAGGGGTAAACAGGGAGGTGGCAAGGTTTGCAGATGATACTAAACTGCTCAAGATAGTTAAGACCAAAGCAGACTGTGAAGAACTTCAAAAAGATCTCACAAAACTAAGTGATTGGGCAACAAAATGGCAAATTAAATTTTATGTGGATAAATGTAAAGTAATGCACATTGGAAAAAATAACCCCAACTATACTTACAATATGATGGGGGCTAATTTAGCTACAACTGATCAGGAAAGAGATCTTGGAGTCATCGTAGATAGTTCTCTGAAGACGTCCACGCAGTGTGCAGCAGCAGTCAAAAAAGCAAACAGGATATTAGGAATCATTTAAAAAGGGATAGAGAATAAGACGGAGAATATTTTATTGCCCTTATATAAATCCATGGTATGCCCACATCTTGAATACTGCGTACAGATGTGGTCTCCTCATCTCAAAAAAGATATACTGGCATTAGAAAAGGTTCAGAGAAGGGCAACTAAAATGTTTAGGGGGTTGGAACGGGTCCCATATGAGGAGACATTAAAGAGGGTAGGACTTTTTGGATTGGAAAAGAGGAGACTAAGGGGGGATATGATAGAGGTATATAAAATTATGAGTGGTGTGGAGGAAGTGAATAAGGAAAAGCTATTTACTTGTTCCTATAATGTAAGAACTAGGGGCCACCAAATGAAATTAATGGGCAGCAGGTTTAAAACAAATAAAAGGAAGTTCTTCACACAGCATATAGTCAACCTGTGGAACTCCTTGCCTGAGGAGGTTGTGAAGGCTAGAACTATAACAGGGTTTAAAATAGAGCAAATAAATTCATGGAGGTTAAGTCCATTAATGCCTATTAGCCAGGATGGGCAAGGAATGGTGTCCCTAGCTTCTGTTTGTCAGAGGGGGGTGATGGATGGCAGGAGAGAGATCACTTGATCCTTATCTGTTAGGTTCACTCCCTCTGGGGCACTTGGCATTGGCCACTGTCGGTAGACAAGATACTGGGCTGGATGGACCTTTGGTCTGACCCAGTATGGCCATTCTTATGTTCTTATGTTAAAACCTATAATTATAGATTAATTATGTATTAAAATATATAGTAATCATTTATAACCTATTTATAAATTGATCCTTAATATAAAGTGATTAGATTTTCAAAAGTATAGATAAAAACTGAACAAGTTAAATTATTATTATTTAATATTATCCCCATTCCTCATTCTCATAGTATGGGAGCATCTTACACAGATTTGTGATGAGCAAATTGAATTAGAAAATAAATATCTGAAAGTCCCACACAAGCTGAACCACTGTCTAGAATTATTTGTGGTTCATGAATCTTTTTTTCTTTATTTTCTCCAGGTTTCCCATTGGAAATTGGGAGATTGGAAGCAGTAGTCATAAAAACAATAAATGCTGCTCACACTTTCTATTTCCAGCCCATTCAGCAGCTGGAAATACCAGCAACAGGGTTCAGACTCAGCCAGGATGGGGCGCTACAGTTAACTCCAGCCTCTCCTAAGCTGCTGAAGAAAACAGCCTCACTGAGGGGGATACATTCTCATGGACTCACATGGGTAGAGCTTATTTTGTGGGTGGAGCTGGGAAAAGTCCAATTACTGTTTTTTTTCCCAGTTAGAACCCTGACTAGGAATCACACGAGAAAGTTCTTGCAAGATTATCAACCAAGTTTGCACGCTCAAAAGGTCATCTGAGTTTGGATTAATTTCTGAGAAGCATCTGAAATTCTGGATGCTTCTTTCAGTTGAACTGAACTTGGTTCTGAACCTTTTGAGTCTGCCTGTCACTGGTGTGTAGTGCACTGTGGTGCCAAGAAAATATAGGGCAACAATATGATGTCATTACCGTACCTACTAGATAACCTGTAGAGAGCTGTGCACCAAACCCCATGGAGTCAATGAGCCTGCACCTCCTCTCACTTGCTCTAGTGTAAATCAGGAATAGCTCTGAGTTGGCGGAGTAAAACCACTGTAAGGCCAAGGATGGACTTAGCCCATTCACATGCTGGCAGTGCTTATAAAATAGGGCCACCATGGACAATACTGAAAATTTGTCATGGTACTGAAGAGCCCGATTTTCATCTCACTTACATTGGTGAAAATGAGAAGGAAATTCCTGGAAGTCAATGGAATTACACTGCTGCATGAAGTGAGGATAATTTAGTTTAAAATGTTTTGATTTACCTAAAGCTACTACTAGGATCTAAACTGGGTGGGCGAAATCGGTCTGCAAGTGCCCACATGAGGAACAGAAATTTGACATGAGGGGTCTTCAGTCTAGCAGACAAGGGTGTAACAAGATCCATTGGCTGCAAGTTGAAGCTAGACAAATTCAGACTGGAAATAAAGGAAGGCTGTTTGCTGGGAAGAGATGGGGGTCCCCTGACCAAGAAGGGGAAGAGCATCTTCACGCATTGACTCACTAACCTACCGAGGTGGGCTTTAAATTAGGTTCAAAGGCGGCAGGAGACAAAAGGTCACAGGTAAGTTAAAAGGGTGACCTTAACAGAGGGCTAGATGGTGGGGGAGGGGGCGGGGTGCGGGATGGAAAATTACAACAGGATCATAAGAGCAATAAGAGGAAATCAGTGGGGGAATCTGCTCAACATCTTAAATGTCTATAAACAAATGCAAGGAGTCAGGAGAATAACCAGGAAGAACTGGAAGTATTAATACATCAACTAAATGATCATTTAATTGGCATCACAGAGATTCAGTGACATAAGTCTCATGACTGTAATATTGGTATAGAGGGGGGTCAAACAGACAGGCAGGGCAAAAAGGGAGAAGGTGTTCGTTCCATTATGCATCACGAAGGCCAAAACTATAATGGGGTTCCAAAAAGAATTATATAAGTTCATGGAGGATCAGTCCATTGATAGCTATTAGCCAGGATGGTCAGGGATGTAACCCCTTGTTTGGGTGTACCTAACTCTCTGTTTGCCAGAAGCTGGGAATGGGTGACAGGGGATGGGTCACTCGATGATTGCCTGTTCTCTTCATTCCCTCTGGGGCACCTGGCATTGGCCTTTGTTGGAAGACAGGATGCTGGACTAGATGGACCATTGGTCTGACCCAGCAAGGCTGTTTTTCTATAAGAATATATACACTTGTTCTTAGATCCAGAAGGATGAGAGACAGACCAGTTGAAAGTCTCTGGGTAAAGATAAAAAGGGGGAATTTATGGGTGATGTCTACATTTCTATGATTCTGTGGGCACCTGTGGGGTTTCTCCCAAAACCCTGCATTTAAAGATTCTCTCTAGCCCAGTCAACTACTCAACATTGTCTCTACTCACTGAGCTCCAAAGGCAGAACAGCTGTATTGCTTGTCTCCAGGAGGCCCAGGAGATGCCCCCGATGCAAACCTCAAGTGCAGGTTCCCTCCGGAAGCAGATAAACCATCAAAATAATTTTAGAAACTGCTGCAAGTCTTCTCTTTGAAATAGAATGCAACTGCCCAACATAGACGGATATACTGTTTACTCTAGACTCGATACACCAGAATAATCCACACACAATGAATTCAAAACCCAGGGAATTAAAATGACAGAAACTCTGTTTAAACATTCATCTAATTATTCACAGGTTCTTCAAGCTCCTATGTAAAGCTTATCTTTAGCAGCGTTTGTTTCATTTTAGCATTCAGCAATCACTCTCAAGGTTAAAAGCCTTAAATTAGAATGAACACCGTGCCCTAAAAGCATCTATTGTACAAAGCAGGTGCAACTGCTGAATGTTTTCACACTACAGAAGTTCTGTGTGAAAAGATTGCCCCTTCTGACCCAAGACAACTACAGAATGTTTTTACTCACCAATCATTTGTTTTGAATCCAGCAATTGCAGAGAGCTATTTACACTGCTTTCCAGGGGTGAGGAAAACTCTTCTGGTTATGTGGCTAGTCTTGCCAGAGGCAGCTAGAAACCTGGCTCTGATCCTTTAAACATGTACGTGGATGTATCCCTTTAAGGTGTCATGCCATGTAAGTCAATGGGGCTGTTCAGTCACTGGGTTAAAGCTAGGCACATGTGTGAGTGTCTGCAGGATTGGGGCCAGGGATAGCTACACATCGGAGTAAATGTGGAGCTGCCCACCTGGGTGTATAATGAGGAGACTGTGGCTAGTAACGGTCACATTGCGGAAGGTGGGATGAGGAGGTGCTTGGAGCTACCCGGCACTTGGCTTGTATCTGCCTTGAGGAGATGAAACATGTGTTCCCCGAATCCAACTCTGTTTCCCTACTGGTCTCTAGATCCCCTTCCCTGGTGTGTGTGGTTCTCCTACTGCTCCCTGGGTGCAGCACACAGCGCAAGGGCAGAATGGAGAGAGTATGGGAGTTATCATTACAAATCATATCTGATCAACTAAAGAAAACAAAGGCTTTGCCGTACACAGTGACTTACAGCCTCACCTCACTACTACACCCGATAGCTCGTGGAAATCGGCATCTGCTCTAGACAGCCATGAATGGAGAAGTGCGGTGGGCCCTGAGGCTGCTCCGGAAGTGGGGTGAAGAGTGGGAGGGCAGAACAGTGGCTAGTCTGTCTGCCTAAAGCACTGCATGAAAATCCCACTAGCCCTGTGGAGCCCACCGGACCCCAGCCACCCCTTGTCTAAGATACGTGAATATTCACAGGCCCTTCAGAAGCTTTAAAAGCTTGAAGGTCAGACACTCAGCCCGCGTAAAGTGCTGTAGAAACAATGGTTTGGCTGGAGCGGCCAAAACGTCATCCGCTCCAGTGGATCTGTTTGCGTTACACCCGCTGGGGATCTGGCCCAGAGGCTCCAATCCAGCTGTTTGCGTTACACCCGCTGGAGATCTGGTCCTTTGGCTCCAGTTGAGCTGCTTGCATTACACCCGCTGGGGATCTGGCCCAGGGGCTCCAGTGGAGCTGTTTGCGTTACACCCGCTGGGGAGCTGGCCCAGGGGAGCTGTTTGCATTACACCCGCTGGGGATCTGGCCCAGGGGCTCCAGTGGAGCTGTTTGCGTTACACCCGCTAGGGATCTGGCCCAGGGGCTCCAGTGGAGCTGTTTGCGTTACACCCGCTAGGGATCTGGCCCAGGGGCTCCAGTGGAGCTGTTTGCATTACACCCGCTGGGGATCTGGCCCAGGGGCTCCAGTGGAGCTGTTTGCGTTACACCCGCTGGGGATCTGGCCCGGGGGCTCCAGTGGAGCTGTTTGCGTTACACCCGCTGGGGATCTGGCCCAGGGGCTCCAGTGGAGCTGTTTGCGTTACACCCAGTGGGAATCTGGCCCATTGGTGCCAGTTGAGTTCTGCCAATCTGGCCCTTGTACTTGAACATTCTGGGTTTTGTTTGGGAAAAGCTTGTTCTGAGGGCCACCAGCCTGCGCCTCCCTCCTGCCCTCCCTGTGCTGCCAGGACTCTGCTACCATTCATCGAGCGAGTGTGAGTTCGTCTGCTCACACTGGGACTCTGACCCCAGTTCCGTGTGTAGATGGAGCCTAGGCCACCACTCCAACCAGAGTCTTCGCCTTAGCTTGGGAGCTGGACCAGGGTTCTCAGGTGAGGAGCATCTGAACTGTTCCTGTGAATTGCACCTGCCCTAAAGCCTTACTCAACGAGGACCTGCTGTTTTGTGGGGGTGTGCTGGCTTCTCCTTGCACCAGGCTGCTAAAAGCAAATCTATTGACACCCAACTGGGGGAAATTAAGGTGGGGCCCACACGCAGTGCCTCACTGGGCTGAAAGGGGGCACCCAGTGACTGCCGACACCATGACAGGTACCTACCCGTCATTTGTGCCATGGAAACTCTTCCCCTAGGCAACTGACTCCCCACTGTCAGTGCGGGTGCTGTGCAGTGATTGTGCTTCAGGCAGGGACTCTTCCAGGAACGTGGCCTTCAAAGGATCCCTTTCCTTCCAAAGCAAACCGAGAGAGTGTAAAGGATCCAGCGCCATGGCATTGTTAACACACGCCGTGCTCCATTAGCGTACCTGTAAGGTATTGCCAGGATGGAGGTGGTACCTGCGTGTTCTAGGACGGTCTTCTCAGGACTTGGTCTTGCGCTTGCATTTGTTACCTAACTGAATACTTATCACCCTTGTCCAGATTTGATATATTTCATGCTATGTACAGAGAATCTTACAAATGTACGCTTGGAAGGGACCTTGACAGCCCAGCCCCTGCACCAACACAGGACTAAGTATTATCTAGACCATCCCTGACAGGTGTTTGTCTAACCTGCTCTTAACAATCTCCGATGATGGATATCCCACAACTTCCCTAGGCAATTTATTCCAGTGCTTAACCACCCCGACAGGAATTTTTTCCTAATTTCCAATCTAAACTGCCCTTCCTGCAATTTAAGCCCATTGCTTCTTGTCCTATCCTCAGAGATTAAAGAGAACAATTTTCACCCTCTTCTTTATAATAACCTTTTATGTAATTCAAGACTCTTATCATGTTCCCCCTCAGTATTTTCTCCTACGGACTTAAACCCATTTTTTAAATCTTTCCTTATAGGTCATGTTTTCTAGATCTTTAATCATTTTTGTTGTTGTCCACTGGACTTTCTCCAATTTGTCCCCATCTTTCCCAAAGCGTGGTGTCCAAAACTAGACACAGTATTCCCATTGAGGTCTTATCATCACGGAGTAGAATAGAAGAATTACTTCCTGTGTCTTGCTTACAACACTCCTTCTAATACATCCAAGAAGGATGTTTGCTTTTTCTGCAACAGTGTTACACTGTTGATTCATATTTAGCTTGTGACTCATAAAGACCCCCAGACCTCTTTCTGCAGTAGTCCTTCCTAGGGAGTCATTCCCCATTTTGTATCTGTGCAATTTATTGGTCCTTCCTATGTGCTGTACTTTACATTTGTTCTTATTGAATTTCATCCTGTTTATTTTAGACCATTTCTCCAGTTGTCCAGATCATTTTGAATTCTAATCCCTCCCTCCAAAGTACTTGGAACCCTTTCCACGCTTCATTTTTGCACCAAAACACCCCCTAATTGGTTCTTTCTCATCAATCACACGCAGATCACCCTGTGACGTTATTGACAATAACTGGGACCGTATAGATCATTGTTCCAACAAAGGTCTGGTAGTGGCACCAAATCTTATATAAAGGGGGTCAAATGAGGTGTCTAAGACCAGGTTATGCTTGGCTGGTTATGATTATGCCATTTATATGTGTGTATCAGTTTAGTAATTGAAGTTATGAATATTGGCTTTATACTGTCTGTATTTCAAACTGGGGCTATGCTTCTGGGACCCCAGACAAGCTATCAGCTCTGCTAGGCCTGCTTGATGGCCCATTGAGAGCCATCAGCGATACAATGGATCCATTGAGAGAAGGCAGACATGCCTGTGACTCAACAAATTAGGCAAAGACTTGCCCATGTGACTCCAGACTCCATTTTGCTGTGATTTTCCACAGTAAGGACAAAGAGGTGTCTTTACACCTGGAAGAAACTATAAAAGGCAGCTGCCTCATCTCCATTTTGTCTTCATTCCTGCTTCTTACCTCTGGAGGAACCTTGCTACACATGGAAGCTTTGAACAAAGGACTGAAGGACCCATCCCAGCTGGGGATGTAATCCAGAGACTTGATTTGAACCTGCAGCTTATTTCATCTTTACTGCAAGCCTGGACCATGAACTTTGCCATTACTGTATGTAATTGATTCCTTTTAACCAATCCTAGCTCTCACCTAGACCTTTTTCCTTTTATGAATAAACCTTTAGATTTTAGATTCTAAAGGATTGGCAACAGCGTGATTTGTGGGTAAGATCTGATTTGTATATTGACCTGGATCTGGGGGCTTGGTCCATTGGGATCGGGAGAACCTGTTTTCTTTTACTGGGGCATTGGTTTTCATGACCATTTATCCCCATAACGAGTGGCACTGGTGGTGAGACTGGGAAACTGGAGTGTCTAAGGGGATTGCTTGTGTGACTTGTGGTTAGCCAGTGGGGTAAAACCAGTCTCCTCTGTCTGGCTGGTTTGGTTTGCCTTAGAGGTGGAAAACCCCAGCCTTGGGCTGTAGTTGCCCTGCTTGAAGCAATTTGTCCTGAACTGGCACTCTCAGTTGGGTCTCGCCAGAACCAGCATCGTTACAGTGGCGTAGTCGTGCAAGGATCCACAGAACCAGGTCAAGTAAGCTTTGGGTCAGAACCCCACTCTATCCAAATTTGAATTTTGGTATTGAGAGTTGGGTTGGTTAAAGAGCAGTTGCAATGGGTGAGCGAAGAGCATATAAGGGCCTTGGCAAAACAGCCCTGAAAGATTTGTGTGCAGAAAAGGGGATAAGCTTTAGAAAGAAAGCTACAAACCAAGAAATGAGAGATCTGTTAATGGCCAGTGATCAGGAGGCAGGAGCACAGCCCTTACCTGATGCTACAGAGGATGCAGAAAAAATTAGCGTACAAAAGGCAGCAAATCAACTGCAGCTTGAGCATGAACGGGATCTAGCAGATCTTCGATTGCTGGAAAAGCAAAAGAATGCTGAGTTTGAAAGAGAAAAGGCTCAGTTCGAAAGAGAAGCTGCTGAGAGAGAGAAAGCAGCGGCTGAGAGGCGTCTAGACCTGCTGGCTGCCGAGGAGAAAGTTCGACAGAGGCAAGAGGAGACGGCCAAACTTCAGCTCCGAGTTGAGGAAGAGCGGAGAAAGGCATCGCCACCAGGTACTCCCCTTCCCCACCGCCACGAGAAAAACTGGGAAAAGATGTGTCCCATTTACAATGACACAGAGGATATCGAGGAGTTTTTGTCTACCTTCGAACGCCTCTGCAGTCTGTACCAGATCCCCAATGATCAGCGAATGCCTGTCCTGATGACCAAACTGACTGGAAAAGCCAGGGAGGTATTTAATGACTTGGGGGAACAAGAAGCCTTGGATTATGAGCAGTTTAAAGACGCTGTGTTAAGGCGGTTCAAGGTGACTTCTGAGTCATACAGAGTTAAGTTCAGAAAGTTTAAAATGTCTAGTGATTGTACTTTCGTAGAATGTGCTCATAAGCTGATGGGTTTTGTTAAAAAGTGGGTTATGGGAGCAAAGGTACATGGGAATTTTGACAAACTGCTGGATTTAATAACTTTGGAACAGTTCTTAGACATTGTGCCTGACCATGTGAGAGCAGCTGTGTGTGACAGGGACCCAGAGTCAGTCTTACGGGCTGCAGAGATGGCGGATGCCCATACCCAAAACAGGGCTCAAGAAGTGTGTAAACCCCCGGGGAAACTTAATCACCAGTCTCCCCAGTTCAAGAGGAGGGAAGGATTTAAAAGTAAAGCTGGCCCCTACTCTTCTAGAGGGACTCGGTGGGGCCCGGAGGGTAGGAACTCTCACCATGAGAAAGAACAGGTTACATGTTATCACTGTGGTGTGTTGGGCCACATGAGACCAGATTGCCCGCTCCTGAAGGGCAGCCCAAAACCCATATCCCCGAATGCCACAGTGCATGCCAACTCCCTTACTCTGAGCACCCCGGTGGAATCGAGCCTCAACAGCGCCACCTTGAGCCCAGGTACAAGCATGGCAGTGGCTCATGCCAACCCCATAGTCTCCAGTAGTATGGGAGGAGGTGATGAGCTCACCAGTTATGTCAGGACTGAGGCATGGCAAGGGAGTGAGAGGTTTATTAAGGAGGCAAAGGTCAATGGTGTTGGATGCACGGGCTGGCGAGATACTGGCTCCGATGTGACTATAGTTAAGGGACATCTGGTGAAGCCAGAGGACATGTTGCCGGGGGAGTACGTGACCATAGTAGCACTGTCTAAATACTCTGTGAACCTACCGATGGCTAGAATCCACCTAGAGTGGGATGGCTTTAAAGGGGAGGTGAAGGCGGCTGTCCGGGATTTAATTCCGGCTGATATTTTGGTAGGGAATAACATACTGAAGGTGCCTGGACGAGTTAATGTGGTAACCAGGTCGCAAAGAGAGTTTGGGTCTGGGGCAGATACCCTAACTGATGGCAGTGAGGAGAACTGCGAACAGACAGAGAGTGTGTCTCAGGCTGGGGCAGGTGAGGATTTGTCTGAGGTACCAGAGATGGTTCTGAATTCGAATGGAACCCAGAAGGAATTCATTATGGCCCAGCAGAGTGATGTGGCACTAGAGAGAGCCAGGACTGATGCTCAGAGTCAGGTCCCAGCTAGTGAAGAGAGAGGCAGGTTTTTCATGCAGGATGGGCTGTTGTACAGGGAGCCTCCCAGGGGAAGGAAGCTTTCCCAAGTGGCAGGTCACAAACAGCTCGTGGTACCTGAGAGTTATCACAACGATTTGTTGAAGTTGGCCCATGATGGTCCCTTTGCAGGACATCTGGGTATGGGCAAAGCGTGCGATAGGCTAGAGCAGAACTTCTACTGGCCTCACCTCTTTACGTTGGTGAGAGAGTATTGCAGGAGCTGTGAACTGTGCCAGAGGTGTAAGGGGTTAAGAGGGCCTAGCAAGGTGCCCCTCCAGCCTCTGCCGATTATTGGTGAGGCTTTTGCCAGAGTATCTGTGGATATTGTGGGACCACTCCCCAAACCTTCCAGGAATGGGAAGAAATACATCCTTGTGTTGGTAGATTTTGCTACCAGATACCCTGAGGCTGTAGCATTGGCTAATCATAGAATCATAGAATCTCAGGGTTGGAAGGGACCTCAGGAGGTCATCTAGTCCAACCCCCTGCTTAAAGCAGGACCAACCCCAACTAGATCATCCCAGCCAGGGCTTTGTCAAGCCTGACCTTAAAAACCTCTAAGGAAGGAGATTCCACCACCTCCCTAGGTAACCCATTCCAGTGCTTCACCAACCTACTGGTGAAAAAGTTTTTCCTAATATCCAACCTAAACCTCCCCCTCTGCAACTTGAGACCATTACTCCTTGTTCTGTCATCTTCTACCACTGAGAACAGTCTAGATCCATCCTCTTTGGAACCCCCTTTTAGGTAGTTGAAAGCAGCTATCAAATCCCCCCTCACTCTTCTCTTCTGCAGGCTAAACAATCCCAGTTCCCTCAGCCTCTCCTCATAAGTCATGTGCTCCAGCCCCCTAATCATTTTTGTTGCCCTCCCTTGGACTCTTTCCAATTTATCCACATCCTTCTTGTAGTGTGGGGCCCAAAACTGGACACAGTACTCCAAATGAGGCCTCACCAGTGCTGAATAGAGGGGAATAATCACGTCCCTCGATCTGCTGGAAATGCCCCTACTTATACAGCCCAAAATGCCGTTAGCCTTCTTGGCAACAACGGCACACTGTTGACTCATATTCAGCTTTTTGTCCACCGTAACCCCTAGGTCCTTTTCTGCAGAACTGCTGCCCAGCCATTCGGTCCCTAGTCTGTAGCACTGCATGGGATTCTTCCGTCCTAAGTGCAGGACTCTGCACTTGTCCTTGTTGAACCTCATCAGATTTCTTTTGGCCCAATCCTCTAATTTGTCTAGGTCCCTCTGTATCCTGTCCCTACCCTCCAGTGTATCAACCACTCCTCCCAATTTAGTGTCATCTGCAAACTTGCTAAGGGTGCAGTCCACACCATCCTCCAGATCGTTGATGAAGATATTGAACAAAACCGGCCCCAGCACCGACCCTTGGGGCACTCCACTTGATACCGGCTGCCAACTAGACATGGAGCCATTGATCACTACCCGTTGAACACGACCATCCAGCCAGTTTTCTATCCACCTTACCGTCCATTCATCCAGCCCATACTTCTTTAACTTGCTGGCAAGAATACTGTGGGAGACTGTATCAAAAGCTTTGCTAAAGTCAAGAAATAGCACATCCACTGCTTTCCCCTCATCCACAGAGCCAGTTATCTCATCATAGAAGGCAATTAGGTTAGTCAGGCATGACTTGCCCTTGGTGAATCCATGCTGACTGCTCCTGATCACTTTCCCCTCCTTTAAGTGGTTCAGAATTGATTCCTTGAGGATCTGTTCCATGATTTTTCCAGGGACTGAGGTGAGACTGACTGGCCTGTAGTTCCCCGGATCTTCCTTCTTCCCTTTTTTAAAGATGGGCACTACATTAGCTTTTTTCCAGTCATCTGAGACCTCCCCCGATTGCAATGATTTGTCAAAGATAATGGCCAATGGCTCTGCAATCACATCGGCCAACTCCTTTAGCACCCTCGGATGCAGTGCATCCGGCCCCATGGACTTGTGTTCGTAATACTGAGGCAGAGACGGTGGCAACAGCCTTGTTCTCGTTTCAGCAGGGTGAGTTTTCCCAGAGAAATATTGTCGGACCGTGGGTCCAATTTTATGTCTGTGGTTTTTAAGCAGTTGTGGGAGTTATGTCGGGTGAAGCACCTGAAAGCGGCTCCCTACCACCCCCAGACTAATGGGCTGGTGGAAAGGTTCAATGGAACCCTGAAGTCGATGTTGAAGATGTATGTGGATAGATGCCAGAATGACTGGGACGTTATGCTGCCGTATCTATTATATGCATACAGGAGTGTGCCCCAAGGGTCTACTAAGTTTGCTCCCTTTGAACTGCTCTATGGGAGGCAGGTCCGGGGGCCCCTAGATCTGGTTCGGGACTCGTGGGAAGGTAATGTTGAGGAGACAGCGCAGCTGGTGGCTGAGTATGTGGCTCGGTTCAAGGAGCATGTGCAAGAGATAATGGAGTTGGTTGAGCAGAATCTGAAAGAGAGCCAGGATACTCAGAAAGCGTGGTATGACAGAGAGGCTGAGGAAAGATCGTTTGAAATAGGGGACATGGTGTTGGTGCTCGATCCTGTCAGGAAAAACAAAATGAAAGATGTTTGGACGGGGCCCATGGAGGTAGTGGAAAGGATCAATGAGGTTACCTATGATGTGAGGGGACCCCAGGGCCAGAGAAGGGTGCAGACAGTGCATGTGAACAGAATGAAGGCCTACCAGGAAAGGGAGGTAAATGTGAACTTGATCTGTTGTGCTAAGGAAGAGACAGTGTCCGTCCCTTTGATTGACATGGTGGCTGAAAGCCAGGAAGAGACGCCTCTTGAGAGCATTGAGATGGGGGAGGGTTTGCCCCCCTCCCAAAGGAGGGAATTGCTGCTATTGTTGAAACACCACAAGCGAACATTCTTCAACAAACCAGGGCTCACTGATAGGATGACACACTCCATTCAGACGGTGGGTCCCCGCCCAGCTCCTAGCAGAGCTTACAGGGCCAAGGGAGAGATGCAGAGACAGATCGAGGAGGAGGTGGAGAGCATGTTGGCTATGGGGGTAATTACCCAATCCATGAGCCCCTGGGCCTCTCCCATTGTGATGGTGCCAAAGAAGGATAAGACCATGAGATTTTGTGTGGATTATAGGAAGCTAAATGCTATAACTCAGCCTTTCCCTTACCCCACACCCAGAATAGAGGATCTATTAGATACACTGGGGGGGCAAAGTTTATAAGCACCCTGGATCTGACTAGGGGGTACTGGCAAATACCCCTAGATGCTGATGCTCAAGAAAAATCTGCTTTCATTGTGGATTCGGGCCTGTATGAGTTCAAAGTGTTGCCCTTTGGGATGCGAAATTCAGGGGCTACATTCATGAGACTTATAAACGAGGTCCTCAGAGGAGTAGAATCGTTTGCAAGGGCATATATAGACGACCTAGCCATCTTCAGCAACTCATGGCATGATCACCTTAACCACGTAGGGATTGTGCTGCACCGGCTCAGGGAGGCCAATCTAACTGTGAAAGTTTCTAAATGCAGAATGGGGGCTGCTGAGGTGACCTACCTGGGGCACAGGGTGGGCAATGGACAGCTGTGCCCCGAACCTTTAAAGGTGGAGGCCATTAAGAACTGGCCTACCCCTAGAACTAAAAGGCAGGTCCAGTCATTCATTGGTCTGGCCAACTATTACAGGAGGTTTGTAAAGGGATTCAGTGACATTGTTGCTCCCATCACAGACCTGACCAAGAAGGGAAAGCCAGACCGGGTGCAGTGGACGGAGGCCTGTGAGCAGGGGTTTCAAAACATAAAGAGGGCATTGGCCAAAGAGCCTGTTTTGGCCAGCCCAAATTTTGAAAAGCCTTTTTTGCTGTGCACAGATGCTTCCAATATTTGACTGGGGGCAGTGCTAATGCAAGAAGGGGAAGGCGGTAAGAGACATCCTGTGGCATACTTAAGCAAAAAATTGTCCCCTGCGGAGCAAAATTATGCTACCATTGAGAAGGAATGTTATGCCATTGTCTGGGCTGTCAAGCAGCTTAGGCCCTATTTATACAATAGACAGTTCACTGTGTTGAGTGATCATGCCCCTCTGGTCTGGCTGCACAGGGCCAAGGGGACCAACTCCAGGTTGCTACGTTGGAGTTTAGCCCTTCAAGAGTATGAAATGGATATAATCCACATAAGGGGGAAGGAAAATATTGTGGCTGATGCATTGTCCAGGATGGGAAGTCCTTACACACCCATAGTAACCGTGTCATCTTGCCCGGTTGCCCTGTCCAGATGTTTTCCGGTTTTCTCAGTTATCTGTTCTTGGGCCTTGTTCTTGTTCTTGACCATTTGGCTGTGGGGTACCTTGTGCTTCGCAAGCAGACTGTTATCTGCCTTAGCACCCAACTGACACAAGCTTTAGCCGGGGTAGGTGTTGTGGTGTTAACTGAAATTTTCCATTAGCAAAGCTTATTAACCCTTGACAATACTTCAAAAGCTCAGGCCTGGCCTCAACTTCTACTTACTATGACCCTCCAAAACATGTATTCTCCAACAGAGCACTCAAACGTGTTGCTCTGACTGCCCCATGTAGACCCTGCTGGTGCGTCTAAAAGGTACCTATGTCACATTGACTTTGTCCTGCTCTCCAAATCAGTCCCTCTGAAGAGCCTTGCCAAGCTATGAAGAAAAGCCCTTATTTCAGCTCCAGCTTTTCCTTTCAAGAGAAATGTCATTCAGTGGCAGTGCTTTTTGGTGTAGCGCAATAGTGACATCCAGTGTCTGGCTAATTGTACACATCTTCTCTACTGAGATCCCAAAGGCAACTCTAGAGATGGAAATGGATCCTGGGGGAGCTGCGGGTGTGAGCAATGTCAATACCACACTGAATATGAGAAGGGGTCATTTTGTCAAGTCACATTAATAACTTCAACTCCCTTCTTTAGTCTTAATAACAAAAAAAGGTTTGGGTGGTTGTAACTATCAAGTTTCTTTGGCAGGAGACATGATGTGAGTCCACAGGGAAGTCCACAGCAGCATAACTGCTTTGAGCAGGGGGTTGGACTAGATGACCTCCTGAGGTCCCTTCCAACCCTGAGATTCTATGATTCTATGATTCTATGATAACAAGCAAGAATATTATTGGAGTTCATTGTTGCCCAAAGACTTGTCTATTTTGTTTTTTTATGTTCTTGCTCAGATATTGAAACAGTCTTTTTGTGCTGGCACTTTCACTGGTGCTTCTCGTCCTGTGGATGGAAAGAAATTTCAGTGGGAAATGTCCTGGAACTTGAGTCGCTTTCTCTCCAAAATGTCCATGGAATGAAATCTCCCACAAGTCAACTTTTGCAAACTCATTTCCCTTCTTCTGTTTGTGCTTCCTTTGCTGGACTTAGATTTGTTTCACTGACGTTTGAGGACTTTGTGTATTCATACAATCACTGTCTCTCAGCCGTACCTCTCAATTACCCTTCCCAACCTGGAATGAATGAAAATAGGGACAGGAGAACAGCTGGTATCAAAAAGAGCAAATGCACAATAACTTGTAAACATAATTCTGTTAGGGTGAAATTCACCCCGAACAGAGGGGCCAGCACAAGCTCTAGGTAGCACTTTTACTGAAGCTGTCAGCCTGCTGCATAGTTCTGTGTTTCTCATGCTGCTTCCATTACACCCCTAACACCTAAAGCAGTTCTGCAATGCAGATTCCTAGCCTCCTCTAGGCCCCAATCCTGCACCTTCTTGCCCGGGGCTGGGCTGATATGCCCACACAGAGACCCATTGACTGTAATGGGCTCTGCACAAGCAGTGCAGTTTGCATACAATAAGTGTCAGGATTGGAGCCTTACCTGTTAGTGATGCCATAAACTATCACAGCAGCTAAACCAAAGGAACCTGAATCTAGATCCTACTGAGAAGCAGAAAGCCTCCATCATCACACCCCTGGAACTCTGCCTCCTGTAAGTATCTACATGGGCAACAGATAGTTAATAACGGGGTCTTCAGTCTAGCAGAGCAAGGTATCACACACTCCAATGGCTGGAAGCTGAAGCTAGACAAATTCAGACTGGAAATAAGGCCTATGTTTTGACAGTGAGAGAAATGAATCGTTGGGACAATTTACTGAGGGGAGTGGTGGATTCTCCATCACTGACAACTTTTAAATCAGGATCTGATATTTTTCTAAAAGCTCTGCTCTGGGACTTACTTTGGGGATGGTCTCTGGCCTGCGTTATGCAGGAGGTCAGACTAGACAATCACAGTCGTCCCTTCTGGCCTTGGAATCTATGAATATGCTCTACCAAACCTTTACCTCACCGGATGTTTTACTGTTTAGCACTTTGTTCTGTTTCTTTCTTTATGTAAGTGACCTTTTAAAAAGCTCTTAGTCTGACCCACAGGTGACCTAATCTTTGCCTTAATGCTGTGCTGAAGTGAAACTAGTTTATATCATTCACATGGGATCCTAACAGAAATATTGGTTAAAGATGTTCTGTGACTGGGATAAAAGTGCAGAAAAATCTGAGACGCTTTGGCTCTCGTACAACTTAGTGGGGGGTTTGATGGGGTTTGGGGGGGGGGGGAGTTGTTTGGTTAGTTGGTTTAGATTTTAATATTTTTTCTTTCCTCAACCTGAATAACATTTCTTGTTTAAATGACAAGCTCCAACAATTACTTCATGATCAACAATTCGGTGTAGGATTTATCCTTCATTTAGAATGTTAGTCTGATAAAACCTTGAATCTGTGTTCAGAACCAGACTCATGTATGATACATTACTGATTCTCTCTTACAGCCCTGTGCGTGGTACAAACATTAACAAATGGACCTTGCTGGGGGTTATGGGAGAAGGTTAGTTATTAGGGAGTTGATAGAGACTTGGAAGTCCCAACGGTACACCACCTGCAATCCTATGTGATGTGTTTGCCACAGAATGAGGCTGTACTGAAAAATATATATTTTTTAAAAACATAGTTTTGGGTCAACCCAAAATGAAAATTTTTTTGCAAACCAAAAAGTTGAAAAAAATTGTTTTGGGTCAATCAAAGCATGTTATTTCACTTGCGGTTTTTACCTTTTAAAAATAATAAAAAGGAAATTTTTAAATGAAAGCATTTTATTTGAAAAATATAAAAATATTTTGATTCTTTCTTTAAGACATTTGATCAAAACAATTCAACAAATTCAACACAAATGTGCAAAATGTTTCAGTTGATCTGAATCTGCATTTTGTGGCAAACAAAAGTTAACTGAAATTTTTTGCCCAACTCTCATTTTACTGCACAGTATAGGATTCAGAGGTGCTCTAATACAGAATAGGAAATGTTCTGAGATATATCGTATATCACAGTCAAATAGAATTGGAAACATGAATGTGAAATGTATTATGGTAAATGGAAGTCCTGGGATTTTGCCTTCCCCATAGGCAGAGGACTACATTGGACCACGTTTGGACAGCACAAATGCGGATGTTTCCTCCATAAATGGAAAATCAAAGAATCACCACATTGTGACTGTGGTGAGGAACAAACCATGCGACACATCACGGACATTTGTGCTTACAGTCGTGGCACAAGGGGGATCCAGCTAGCTACGCCAGAAACAGTAGGATGGCTTTCAAATCTTAAAATGCAATTATAATGCCAGCCCTTTGCTTTTCAAGTCCCACGGGAAAGAAGACGATTATGGTACTTTCATTAAAAGACAAAACATTGCACCACACTTGTCCTACCTCTAGGCATGTGTAACAACCCTCTCATCCAAGATATTATTTAAAGTTGTTGCCTGGTCCCTGGATTTGATCTAAATTGGTGCTTGGTGCCTCTACTAGGAAATCTCCAGGAAACAATCAAAGTCCAGTAATGCATAAACAACTGCAGAACAAGCAAGACACTGCAGACATGCAGATTGGGAACCTCCATCCTACCCGACTACACAGGAAGTCAGGATTCTGGAGCTCTGCATGTCAGTTTAAACTGGCTAATAGTCTGAGAGTTGTTTTGACACATTGACTTTACACCTGGCCCCATCCAATCAGAAATTCCTGTCTGTGCTGTTCTCCCAGCAATTGAAGGGGAACATGTCCCCAACTCCCTATTCTCATGGAGTTCCTTACACAGGTCCAGTTTGAATAGGGGTGGACTATGAAGTCTTGTGTAAAAGGGCTTTCGCAGGAACTCCATGAGACAGGGGGTTGGGGACTGGAATCTAGATTCCCCAGCCTACAGGGCTGCAGCACAATTCCTCTGCGGCTGTGACTGCAGCCTGGGAACCCCAAGAATGCCCTCTGTCACTCTGCGCCCCCTCTGCAGGGATGTTGGGCCTCTGGATCCACATAAACGGACTCTGTGGCCCCTCCATGACACATGCCAGGGTGCAGTGGGCACATGTGTGGGGGCCAGCTCTGACTGACCGGCCACTCACTCCTTTTAGAACCTCACACTAGAAGGGAAACAAGCCTAGACGGATGCGTGTTGACAGCATGTTGACGGGGAGCTGTGTCAATAGCTACCTGAGGGTCGCGTTGTAAAACGGAATTTCCAACCTGTGGGGAATTTTGACTTTTCAAAGTTTTGTTTTCCTGCTAAATCAGGACAAAGAGTCAAAATGTTGAATTTTTGTTACGGAACCAAAATTCTGAAGGGAATTGATGTGTAAACATTGGAATGACCTTATCAAAACAAAGTACATTATATAATAAATATTAAAGATAATATGTAAGAGTATCAAAAATAAAATGTATAATAGATTATACAAATCAGAACAAAACAAAGGCTAAACAAAATGAGTCAACATAATAATAGTAGATGTTGAATCATTTTGAACTTTTTCTGTGGAAAATTTTGTCAAAATTCCTGTAAAAGCATTTCAATGTCAATGAAACAGCATGTTCCGACAGGAAACGAGTCCATCAGAAAAACATAACCAGATCTAGCTGCCTGTCTCTGGAGGATTTGAAGATTGTTTTCACTTTACTCTAAGACTTTTTCCTAGCCTTTATTTCATGGGAATTTGAGGTGATTCCAAAAAGGAGAATTATCTCTTGAAGGAGTCATATAGCTTGCAAGAGACTCTATGATGCATTTAATGAGCTTCTAATTTTCTTTATGCTCTAAAACATGTTGTCAATACCCAATTAGCACTGGTATTGCAAGTGACAATGTTTGTTATTAGGATACCAGAGAATGAACCAGGAAAAGCCAGGAGCTGAACTGTGCTTACACCAGACTCCCTACATGACTGAAATGGTGAGTAAACAGAGAATTGATTAATTTAAATTGTTTCTCTTCGAATTTGTCTCGTTTTTCCCGAGAGGAGTTGCCTCGGTAGCAGAGCTGGCACTTGTAAGGATAAAAGGGCTCAGAGAGTTTGCTGTGAGGCTGAAAGATTCTGACAGGAACTACATCTCCCACATTGAAAGATGGTCGGCATGTTTTTTCATGATGAGCTTTGCCTCATTGTCCTGTTGACGTAGAGGTTCATCATCAGCTCTTATCTCAGCTTCTGGCAATTTTGTTGTCTGCCAAATAGGACAGTTGCTGGCACCAGGCCAGTTGAACAGCGGGGAGTGATTCGATAACTGCGAAGGAAATGAAATAACTCCTGTTTCATGTCCAATCGTTCAGCTGCAGCAATTCATAGTGCTTTGAGTGTTCGCATAAACCTCTCAACTTCTCCATTAGCTTGTGGCCAATGCAGAGTAAGCTTATGATGTTTGAAACCAATGTATTCTTCCATCTGAGCATTGCAAGACTTGAAGGGGAGGACCATGGTCAGTTTTAGTAACAGCAGGTATGCCATAGGCTGGCACAATCTTGTCTAGTTTAGGTAGAACAGTGTGGGCAGAAGTTGTGCTGACCATTTCAACTTCTGGGTAACAAGAATAGTTGTCTGTAACAACCAGTAAATGTTTTCCCCTAGTGAGATCACACACATCCATGCTAACTTACATCAATAGAAACATGGGCAGAAGAGATACCTATAATGGAGAAATGGGATTTGTTTTTCGCAGAACTGCTGCTTGCATAGTCTGCAGGGCTTAAGGCGAGTTTCAGTAAGGCTATCGATCCCAGGGAACCAGATTTTTTCTCTGAGCAGGGATTTTGTTTTTACCAGTCCTTGGGGACCTTCGTGAGCGAAATCAATTGTGTGATCCCACAACAAATGTGGACTAACAAGTCTTGTATCTCAGAGTAGGAGGTCATCACCTATGACAGTAAGCTCACCTTTAACAAGAGGAAACAATCCTAGGACAGCTTGTGTTGCAAGCGTCAAATGTTGTAGGCGACACAGAAATTCTTTCTGTTGACCCTTTCAATAGTTTTAATGACCATTTGGAGACATAGAATCATAGAATCATAGAATCTCAGGGTTGGAAGGGACCTCAGGAGGTCATCTAGTCCAACCCCCTGCTCAAAGCAGGACCAAACCCAATTAGATCATCCCAGCCAGGGCTTTGTCAAGCCTGACCTTAAAAACATCTAAGGAAGGAGATTCCACCACCTCCCTAGATAACCCATTCCAGTGCTTCACCACCCTACTAGTGAAAAAGTTTTTCCTAATATCCAACCTAAACCTCCCCCTCTGCAACTTGAGACCATTACTCCTTGTTCTGTCATCTTCTACCACTGAGAACAGTCTAGATCCATCCTCTTTGGAACCCCCTTTCAGGTAGTTGAAAGCAGCTATCAAATCCCCCCTCATTCTTCTCTTCTGCAGGCTAAACAATCCCAGTTCCCTCAGCCTCTCCTCATAAGTCATGTGCTCCAGCCCCCTAATCATTTTTGTTGCCCTCCCTTGGACTCTTTCCAATTTATCCACATCCTTCTTGTAGCGTGGGGCCCAAAACTGGACACAGTACTCCAAATGAGGCCTCACCAGTGCCGAATAGAGGGGAATAATCACGTCCCTCGATCTGCTGGAAATGCCCCTACTTATACAGCCCAAAATGCCGTTAGCCTTCTTGGCAACAAGGGCACACTGTTGACTCATATTCAGCTTTTCATCCACCGTAACCCCTAGGTCCTTTTCTGCAGAACTGCTGCCCAGCCATTCGGTCCCTAGTCTGTAGCAGTGCATGGGATTCTTGCGTCCTAAGTGCAGGACTCTGCACTTGTCCTTGTTGAACCTCATCAGATTTCTTTTGGCCCAATCCTCTAATTTGTCTAGGTCCCTCTGTATCCTGTCCCTACCCTCCAGCGTATCAACCACTCCTCCCAGTTTAGTGTCATCTGCAAACTTGCTAAGGGTGCAGTCCACACCATCCTCCAGATCGTTGATGAAGATATTGAACAAAACCGGCCCCAGCACCGACCCTTGGGGCACTCCACTTGATACCGGCTGCCAACTAGACATGGAGCCATTGATCACTACCCGTTGAGCACGACCATCCAGCCAGTTTTCTATCCACCTTACCGTGCATTCATCCAGCCCATACTTCCTTAACTTGCTGGCAAGAACACTGTGGGAGACTGTATCAAAAGCTTTGCTAAAGTCAAGAAATAGCACATCCACTGCTTTCCCCTCATCCACAGAGCCGGTTATCTCATCATAGAAGGCAATTAGGTTAGTCAGGCATGACTTGCCCTTGGTGAATCCATGCTGACTGTTCCTGATCACTTTCCCCTCCTTTAAGTGGTTCAGAATTGATTCCTTGAGGACCTGTTCCATGATTTTTCCAGGGACTGAGGTGAGACTGACTGGCCTGTAGTTCCCCGGATCTTCCTTCTTCCCTTTTTTAAAGATGGGCACTACATTAGCTTTTTTCCAGTCATCCGGGACCTCCCCCGATTGCCATGATTTGTCAAAGATAATGGCCAATGGCTCTGCAATCAAATCGGCCAACTCCTTTAGCACCCTCGAATGCAGTGCATCCGGCCCCATGGACTTGTGTTCGTCCAGCTTTTCTAAATAGTCCCGAACTACTTCTTTCTCCACAGAGGGCTGGTCACCTCCTCCCCATACCGTGCTGCGGAGTGCAGCCGCCTGGGAGCTGACCTTGTCTGTGAAGACAGAGGCAAAAAAAGCATTGAGTACACTAGCTTTCTCCACATCCTCTGTCACTAGGTTCCCTCCCTCATTCAGCAAGGGGCCCACACTTTCCTTGACTTTCTTCTTGTTGCTCACATACCTGAAGAAACCCTTCTTGTTACTCCTAACATCTCCGGCTAGCTGCGACTCCAAGTGTGATTTGGCCTTCCTAATTTCACTCCTGCATGCCTGAACAATATTTATATACTCCTCCCTGGTCACTTGTCCAATCTTCCACTTCTTGTAAGCTGCTTTTTTGTGTTTAAGACGAGCAAGGATTTCACTGTTAAGCCAAGCTGGTTGCCTGCCATATTTACTTTTCTTTCTACACCTCGGGATGGTTTGTTCCTGCAACCTCAATAAGGAGTCTTTAAAATACAGCCAGCTTTCCTCGACTCCTTTCCCCCTCATGTTATTCTCCCAGGGGACCTTGCCCATCAGTTCCCTGAGGGAGTCAAAGTCTGCTTTTCTGAAGTCCAGGGTCTCTGTTCTACTGCTCTCCTTTCTTCCTTGTGTCAGGATCCTGAACTCAACCATCTCATGGTCACTGCCTCCCAGGTTCCCATCCACTATTGCTTCCTCTACTATTTCCTCCCTGTTTGTGAGCAGCAGGTCAAGAAGAGCTTTTCCCCTAGTTGGTTCCTCCAGCACTTGCACCAGGAAATTGTCCCCTACACTTTCCAAAAACTTCCTGGATTGTCTGTGCACCGCTGTATTGCTCTCCCAGCAGATATCGGGGTGATTAAAGTCACCCATGAGAACCAGGGCCTGTGATCTAGTAACTTCTGTTAGTTGCTGGAAGAAAGCCTCGTCCACCTCATCCCCCTGGTCTGGTGGTCTGTAGCAGACTCCCACCACGACATTACCCTTGTTGCTCCCACTTCTAAATTGAATCCAGAGACTCTCAGGTTTTTCTGCAGTTTCATACTGGAGCTCTGAGCAGTCATACTGCTCTCTTACATACAACGCAACTCCCCCACCTTTTCTGCCCTGCCTATCCTTCCTGAACAGTTTATATCCATCCATGACAGTACTCCAATCATGTGAGTTATCCCACCAAGTCTCTGTTATTCCAATTACATCATAATTCCTTGACTGTGCCAGGACTTCCAGTTCTCCCTGCTTGTTCCCCAGGCTTCTTGCATTTGTGTATAGGCATTTAAGATAACTCACCGATCGACCTGCTGTCCCAGTGTGGGGCAGGAGCCCTCCCCTCTTGCACTCACCTACTTGTGCTTCCTCCCGGTATCCCACTTCCCCACTTACCTCGGGGCTTTGGTCTCCTTCCCCCGGTGAACCTAGTTTAAAGCCCTCCTCACTAGGTTAGCCAGCCTGCTTCCAAAGATGCTCTTCCCTCTCTTCGTCAGGTGGAGCCCATCTCTGCCTAGCACTCCTTCTTGGAACACCATCCCATGGTCAAAGAATCCGAACCCTTCTCTCCGACACCATCTGCGTAGGCATTCGTTGACTTCCACGATTCGACGGTCTCTACCCCGGCCTTTTCCTTCCACAGGGAGAATGGACGAGAACACCACTTGCGCCTCAAACTCCTTTATCCTTCTTCCCAGAGCCACGTAGTCTGCAGTAATACGCTCAAGGTCATTCTTGGCAGTATCATTGGTGCCCACGTGGAGAAGCAGGAAGGGGTAGTGATCTGAGGGCTTGATGAGTCTCGGCAGTCTCTCCGTCACATCACGAATCCTAGCCCCTGGCAAGCAGCACACCTCTCGGTGTTCCTGGTCAGGGTGGCAGATAGATGACTCAGTCCCCCTGAGGAGAGAGTCCCCGACCACCACCACCCTCCTCCTCCTCTTGGGAGTGGTGGTCGTGGAACCCCCATCTCTAGGACTGTGCATATCATGCCTTCCAGTCAGTGGAGTCTCCTTCTGCTCTGTTCCCTCAGAGGTATCATTCACTCCACTCTCTGCACTAGTACCTGTGGAGAGAACATGAAAACGGTTGCTCATCTGAATATGCGTTTCTGGTACATGGACTTGTCTCATACTCTTTCCTCTTCTGGAGGTCACATGCCACCAATGGTCCTCACTGGCCTTCTGTCCCCGCTGCATAGCCTGCTCTGAATCCTCAGAACACTGTGCCCGCTGAAGCCGATCCTGACGTCTATCCAGGAACTCCTCATTTTCTTTTATGGAACGCAGGGTTGATACTCGTTTCTCCAGACCTTGAATCTTCTCTTCCAATATGGAGATCAGCTTGCACTTTGTACAGACAAAGTCGCTTCTATCCTGTGGAAGAAAGACAAACATGGCACATCCTGTGCAGGTCACGACAGCGGATTGCTCAGCATCCATAGTCCCTTCCTTTGAAGAGTTTCCTCACTCAGCTGGTTCACAGCTGACTGACTGTCTTCTTAGAAGAGCGTGAAACAAAGCACTCCCAAATCACACTATTCAAACAGGAAATCAAACACGGTCAAACTGCCAATCTGTCCCCACAACAGATACTCGCAGCCCCTTGGTAGCTCTGCCTTTAGACATGTCATAAGAGCATAGGAACAGCCATACTGGGTCAGACCAAAGGTCCATCTAGCCCAGTATCCTGTCTTCTGACAGTGGCCAATGAGGGAATGAACATAACAGGGAATCATCATGTGATCCATCCCCTGTTGCCCATTCCCAGCTTCTGTCAGACTCTGTAGCTGTTTTTTTCGTTGTAACGAGAGCGCTTTAGGAATGGGGTGTGGGAGGAGGAAGTTTTACATGCGCTTTGCTTTCTCTGCAGTGTTGCAATTATTAGCTGTTTCGAGATTAGGGTACCTGGGGAAGCAGCCCGCAGTTATGCATTCCTGGCCGATAGATAACTTTGAGGTCATAACCTTGTAGTTTGAGCATCCACCGCTCGATGCGAGCTGGTGGGTGAAAAATCAGGATTGTTGAACATAGATTCAAGAGGTTTGTGATCAGTCATAATCGTGAAATGACATCTGTGAAGGTATAAACAAAACTGGAACCATCCCTCATGCTACAAGAAGAGCTTCTCTTTCTGTGTTAGAGTATCACTCATAAGCAATGGTGTAAATCTGACCACTCAGGTCAACCTGTCTGAGGACTGCTCCTAATCAAAACGGGCTGGCATCTACTAAACGTTCAGTTCTCTTACTGAAATCAAAATATGACATGACTACAGCACTGAGAAGGGATTTCTTTAGTTCCTCAAATGCATTTTGATGTTCATCTGACCAAATCCATATTTGATCTTTCCTGGGAAGAGCTTTCAGATTTGTGTGATAGTGGCTAATCTCAGAATGAATCTGCCATGGTAATTTGCAAGCCCTATCAGGCTATGAACTTCAGTGGAGTTTGTGGGCACAGTGCCATTGTGTATGTCCTTCACTTTCTTAGGATGCACTCAGGCACATTCTTTGGAGAATGTGTATCCCCAGAATTCTAATGTGGGTTTATTGTACTCACATTTGTCTGGGTTTAATGTGAGATTCTGCTCCTGCAGTCGTTCAAAAACAGCTGCTAGTCAAGTGTCATGCTCTTCAGATGTGGTGCCAAATACTAATATGTCATCACTCATGTTAAGAACTCCAGGGATTCCAGCTAGTACCTCACGCATGATGCTTTCAAATATTTCTGCAGCTGAAGAAATGCCAAGACTGAGTTGTTTACAGCAGCGTAGACCCATGTGAAGGTTGTTATTTACCTTGACTCAAGATGAAGCTCAAATTGAAGGTATCCTGTTGTGAGGTTGAGGTTGAAGAAGAATTTTTGCTCCATTCAGATCTGTAATTATGTCCTCTCCAGTGGGGGGTGATGTCATTCACGCTCAATAGCTCAATTGGGTAAACACAAATCCATGCAAATTTGGATTTTGCCTGGTTCGTTTGGCTTCTGGACAGCTACAGTAAGGGGACTCCCTGGTGTGCGGTCTTGCACTCGCTCAATGATGTCAAGCTCTTCCAGGTGTGCTAGTTCTTCTTCCACCAGTTTTCTGACATGAACAAGAATGTGTCTGTGTGTTAAAGTATGGGCTGAATCATGTTATCAAGGTGCTCTTTTATTTGCTGTCCCTTCAAACTTTCCTATTCCTTTGAACATGTCCCCATGAGACTGGAGAAGTTGATTTAACCCACTAGAGCATTTGAATCAGTCCTAGTACACTTGCTGTAGCATCACTAGTCAGTGTATGGCAGGTGACCAGCTTGGCTTAACAGTGAAATATTCGGTGAGCTTAAACTAAAAAGGAAGCTTACAAGAAGTGGAAATTTGGACAGATGACTATGAAGGAGTATAAAAATATTGCTACAGCATGCAGGGGTGTAATCAGGAAGGCCAAAACACAACTGGAGTTGCAGCTAGCAAGGGACATGAAGGGTAACAAGAAGGGTTTCTACAGGTATGTGAGCAACAAGAAGAAGGCCAGGGAAAGTGTGGGACCCTTACTGAATGAGGGAGGCAACATAGTGACAGATGATGTGGAAAAAGCTGAAGTACTCAATGATTTTTTTGCCTCAGTCTTCACAGCCAAGGTCAGCTCCCAGACTGCTGCACTGGGAAACACAGTATAGGGAGGAGGTGACCAGCCCTCAGTGGTGAAAGAACAGATTAAGGACTATTTAGAAAAGCTGGACATGCACAAGTCCATGGGTCCAGATCTAATGCATCCGAGGGTGCTGAGGGAGTTGGATGATGTGATTGCAAAGCCATTGGCCATTATCTTTGAAAATTCGTGACAATCGTGGGAGGATCCGGACAATTGGAAAAAGGCAAATATAGTGCCCATCTTTAAAAGAGGGAAGAAAGAGAACCCGGGGAACTACAGACCGGTCAGCCTCACTTCAACCCCCAGCAAAATCATGGAGCAGGTACTCAAGGAATCCATTTTGAAGTACTTGAAGGAGAGGAAGGTGATCAGGAACACTCAACATGTATTCACCAAGGGCAAGTCATGCCTGACCAACCTGATTGCCTTCTATGATGAGATAACTGCCTCTGTGGATATGGGGAAAGTGGTGGACGTGATATATCTTGACTTTAGCAAAGCTTTTGATACAGTCTCCCACAGTATTCTTGCCAGCATGTTAAAAAAGTATGGATTGGATGAATGGACTATAAGGTGGATAGAAAGCTGGCTAGATTGTCGGGCTCAATGGGTGGTGATCAACGGCTCAATGTCTAGTTAGCAGCTGGTATCAAGCAGAGTGCCCCAGGGGTCGGTCCCGGGGCCGTTTTCGTTCAACATCTTTATTAATTATCTGGATGATGGGATGAATTGCACCCTCAGCAAGTTCACAGATGACACTATACTTGGAGGAGTGGTAGATATGCTGGAGAGTAGGGATAGGATACAGAGGGACCTAGACAAACTGGAGGATTGGGCCAAAAGAAATCTGATGAGGTTCAACAAGGACAAGTGCAGAGTTCTGCACTTAGGAAGGAAGAATCCCATTCACTGCTACAGGCTGGGGACCAACTGGCTAAGCAGCAGGTCTGCAGAAAAGGACCTGGGAATTACAGTGGAGGAGAATCTGGATATGAGTCAACAGTGTGCCCTTGTTGCCAAGAAGGCTAATGGCATATTGGGCTGTATTAGTAGGAGCATTGCCAGCAGATCGAGGGAAGTGATTATTCCCCTCTATTCAGCATCTGCGCCATGGGATACGAAGTGCAGAATGACAACTGCATCGGTAACATTGGTTCCTCCATCCTACCACCGCACAGGGGCTACTCTGTCAC
Source organism: Macrochelys suwanniensis (assembly GCA_033296515.1). NCBI lineage: Eukaryota > Metazoa > Chordata > Testudines > Chelydridae > Macrochelys > Macrochelys suwanniensis. The sequence continues at coordinate 546,989 of CM065781.1, read as the reverse complement.
CAGCCTGGGCCAGGTGCTTCCTAGGCAGCAGGGATACAGGCACTGCCCCAAGGACTTACCAAGGCCTGTGGTGTGGAACTCATGTCCAGAAGTGCCTGTGCATGCCCGGCAGCAGATGGCCGAGTGCATCAGGCACCGTTGGGGAAAGGAGCTGCTCGTGGAGCGGGTTGTAGGTGACCTGCCTGTGAGCGGAAGAGCTGGAGGAGGTGGTGTGGTCAGTCTCGCTGTTCAGCCAAACTGACTCTTTTCCCGTGATGTGCCCCTACCCTACAGCTGGATCCACGAGCACAGCCCCACCGGGGTTGGGGCTGGGCCTTGGGCCCTTCCCTCCACACACCTCTGGGCAGCATGGGGGAGACTGGTGTCTTGGTCCCAGAGGTGTGGTGTGGAGCGCCGTGGTGGCGGGTCGAACGGCTGGCAGCCTGGCTTGCTCTGCCTGGCGCTGAGGGTGTCTGGAGAGACGGGGCAGGGGGGTGTGTGGATGCACGTGGGCCGTTGTAGCCAAGTGTTCTGGAGTGGCTGAGGCTGCTCCAGCTTTGCACTCACCACAGTGCTGCCTCCACGTGTCGCCTGCCTCCAGGAAAGGGGTGGGGCTCAGTCCCCGGCTCTGCTTGGGTCGGGCCAGTAGGGAGGTGAGGAGAAGGGGTGCAGGAGGCAGACCTAAGCAGCACAGCCGGCTGCAGAAGAAGAGCCTGGATTGGCAGACGCTGCTCCTCTGGCCAGCTCCCCTCACTGCTCCAGCAGCAGCATGTGTTGGGCTGGGAGCAGCCCAGCCTCCAGCCTCGGAGCGCAGGCCAGGGCTGACACAGAGTGACTATGTCTTAGGGCTCCGTGCTGTTGACAGGGCTCCCAGCGGTGCCCTTGGGAAACCCGTTCCAGTGACCTTTGCTTCTGGGTCCCAACTGGTGCCTAGGCCAGATTTCCAGAGGTGTGGCACCCAGCAGTGCCAGCGGAAGTCCACCAGGGCGCATTGCTGAGTGTCAAGCCCAAGGCTTCCCAGATGGGTCCCAGAAACAAGGGGCAAAGCAGTGAGCACCCAAAACAGCCCCGTGTCTGCAGGGTCACAGGTGAATCAAGGCGGGTACAAACACCTCCTCCGAGGCAGAATAGTCCCTGCGCTACCTGCTCTGGCAGCCGCAAGGTAGGTGGGTCTCTTTCAGCATAGCGACCTCGGTTCAGGGGTTGGAAGCCCTGGGTCCCCAACGAGGGAGGCGTTTCCCTCGGCCTGTTAGGACGCACACCAGGTGTGTGGCTTGCTTTCACCGGTGCTCCCAGAGCAGGAGGGAGGAGGGGAAGCTCTCGGCGGGCTCGAGCGGACGGGGAACGTAAGCCGTGGCAGGGCATGGGGGCAGACTCTACACCTACAAGTCAATGCCATCCAGTAACGAGTGTCTGACAGAACGGTGCCCGTTCCCTTTGAACAGCAACAAAACACGACATAAAGGGCTGAACCCTCCGCCGCCAGTAGGGTCTGCAGGGTGGAGATACGTGAGCTCCCTCTAGTGGCCATAAATACCAATCTGTCCTTCGTGGTCTTTCTCCACCTTTTACCACCTTCTCTTTGCGATCAGATGGAGTAATCTGGGAGAAACTTGGGGTTAGCTGCGTTAGCTGCACCTGCCACGCTGCTTGTCAAAGCTACTCTGCAAAGTGTGTGTGCAGGAAGTAAGGACAGGCGGGCTGTGCAAGAGCCCCGTACCTGGAATCAGAGTTGTGCTGAAAGGCTGAAGTACAGGTGGCTGGTGAGAGGGAATTGCTTGAGACAGGAGAGGGCCACACTGCAGCTCTGCTGCTGGGGAGACCGGCCCCAGGATCTCGCTAAAGGGTGTGAGCTTTCAGCTCAGGGGCGGCCAGTGGCTGGCTGGATACTGAAGATAAGGATGTCGGCGGTAATGCAGTGTTAAACTCTGGGAGCCGCAGAACAGCTTGGGCGTTAGAATGAAGAGAGAATTTCCAAAGCAGATGTAGCATTGTGCCTCTGTGGTGCCTGTAGGCCTCAAGCTGACACTTCTCTTGTAGCAGGACATGAATGGCTAAAGTCCGTTTGATTTTTCCTGCTGACCAGTCCGCTTTCTTCATCACCCTCAGGTCTCAGTTCTGCTGCTGTAGCTCCCACTCATTTAAGGGGATGCTTTGAAAGCTTGCAGGGTTCGTAAGTTCTGTTTGCACAGAATGTAAAGTAAAGAGCATCTTACATTGTAACCAACTTAGAGTCGGCAAGGAAAAAATAGGCAGGGTATAATCTAAAGCCTATTAGCAGCATTAAGTGCTGTTTAAGGAAATTACTCCCCCCACCATCTGTCTTGTTTATGCAACAGGGCAGTGAGACAAATCTCAACCCCCATGTGTAACAGCTGATGGGGTGAATTCCACACCACTATGATCATCCCCTTTCCTGTCCTTAGCATGGCGTTCTTCTGGAGCACAGGCCGGGGCTGTCTTCTCAGGACTGTTTGGAAAGCAGTATCCTGGGTCAAACCCGAGGTTATTGGGTTAAAATCCTGAACGAGGGTGTTAGTAACAGCTTCCAGTCACCCTCCAGGCAATTGGTTAGGCAGCAAAGATCTAAAACACACAGCCCAGTGTAAACAGTATTTAAAATATTGTCTTAAGTCATTTTAAAACCCAAAGGCATTGGTTAGTAAATCTGTGGGTGTTTCTTCCCATCCTCTCAGCACTCTGCTGCTGCAGCCAGGCCTGGGGGTGTGGCATCCGCTAGGGTCCGTGGAATGAACTGAGGGTGTCTAACATCGGCATTATGGAGTAACGTCACTGCGCCACTTTTCCCTTCTGTACCTCAGCTCACACAGTCAAACGCTCCAGTCAGGGATGATTTCTCAGTCAACCACGGGGTCTGAACAGCATGTGTGCATGCATGTGTGAGTGGGGGGAGTGTGTGTGCACGTGTGTGCGCATGTGTGTGCGTGCACATGGATGTACACGTGTTTGTGCGCATGCACACACGTGCATGTATGAGAGTGTGCATGTGTTCATGTGTGTGACCTTCATTCCACAGAGCCTGAAAGCTGCAGCCCTTCAGTCCCAATCCCCGCGGCTGGCTCCCTCTGAGGAGCAGCGTCCCGCCCGCTGGCTCTCCTCAGCTCGTGGCCAGGGAGGAAATCCCCAGCCCAAAGCATGACAGACATTGGGGCCCAGCCCCCATCAAATACCTCCCAGGTCTTGTGTCAATCAGCCCAATGCAATGAGCTGCCAGACTCCCCCTCTCCCACACTGAGCTCTGGCTGGTGCCCTCAGGCTGACCAGGAAATCTGCCTGGTGCTCAGTCCACCCTGCCGGCTGGCCAGTTTTCTGGGCCCAGGACCATCCTGGGCCATTTTTCTGTCCCTCAGAGGTGGCAGCCCGAGCTCAGGCCCAGGTAGTGTCAGACGCGCTGACCTGCCTGCCCACGATGGCAGGTTTCTAACCGCTCCAGGAAAAGTGACTGCTCTTGCCACGCTGCTGACTGCCAACCCTTCCCTCTGGCTGGGTCTGGCCCCTCTGGCTCCGCGCCGGCCCTGCTCTCTGCCCCTGTGCAGGCACAGACAATTCAACACACCCGCATCGCTTCCCGCCAGGGCCGGTGTAACCACTAGGGGAACTAGGCGGCCGCCTAGGACGCCATGATTTGGAGGCGCCAAAAAGCGGTGCCCCCAATTTTTTTTACACTATTGCTTAGGGGCAGGTACCTGTCAGTCTCCAGCACTCGGGCCGCGCCAGGGCCAGCAGCCTCTTCACCTCAGAGTCTCCCCCGCTTGCCCAGGAGCCACTCCTCCCAGGCTCTCCGGGCCGCTGCCGCCGGGGAGCCTGAGGGGAGGAGTGGCCCCCGGGCCGCTGCCGCCGGGGAGCCTGAGGGGAGGACTCCATGGGGTATGATTAAATTAAAATGCAGGGAAATCCACTGTGGAAAGCACAATTCACTTATGATCCATTTCCTCTGTTCCTGGCAGCCGAGCCAAAGTCAAATCTTTGCAAACATTTTCCAGCAATTCCATTTTAAAAATGAATGTTTTACTTATGAGGCAATTAAATATTTTGTACAGTTGTATGTGACAGATTGGTAAAATCAGACATTGCTATCATGCGTGCAAGAGACGACTGATCTGTGTTTAGCTGGCTTGCTCCCATCTTGGGTTCTGGGGAATATAATCTACTGTATCTTTGATGCATTAACATTTGGGGAGCAGGGAGGTCCAACCATAATCTGTCTCCAACTATTTCAGCAATTTCCTTTGCTTTTATTTTCATTTTACATGATGTTTTCCAGGAGAAGTTATATTTTGTATCTGTCTTCTCAAATCCACTTCTCCAGTTATAGAAAACCTTTCACGGCACCAACTCTTTGTTTTAGCCAGCTGTTGTATTATCCATTCTCATCCATTCATTTTCTTCACACAAATGGAAGCAGCGGTGTAATGAAAACGGTAAAGCTGCCAAATACCAGTGATCAGGGTGTAGATTAATAACATCACAACAGCTTATTTTTAACAATGGGTGCTGAGGCAATAAAGACTAAATTTAGTCCAGCTGTTGGGAAATGCTTTCTCTCTTTGCTCCGTGCTGACCTTCACCTGCTGCCGATGAAACGGTGACGGAGAGACTGCCGAGACTCATCAAGCCCTCAGATCGCTACCCCTTCCTGCTTCTCCATGTGGGCACCAATGATACTGCCAAGAATGACCTTGAGCGTATTACTGCAGACTACGTGGCTCTGGGAAGAAGGATAAAGGAGTTTGAGGCGCAAGTGGTGTTCTCGTCCATTCTCCCTGTGGAAGGAAAAGGCCGGGGTAGAGACCGTCGAATCGTGGAAGTCAACGAATGGCTACGCAGATGGTGTCGGAGAGAAGGGTTCGGATTCTTTGACCATGGGATGGTGTTCCAAGAAGGAGTGCTAGGCAGAGATGGGCTCCACCTGACGAAGAGAGGGAAGAGCATCTTTGGAAGCAGGCTGGCTAACCTAGTGAGGAGGGCTTTAAACTAGGTTCACCGGGGGAAGGAGACCAAAGCCCCGAGGTAAGTGGGGAAGTGGGATACCGGGAGGAAGCACAAGTAGGTGAGTGCAAGAGGGGAGGGCTCCTGCCCCACACTGGGACAGCAGGTCGATCGGTGAGTTATCTTAAATGCCTATACACAAATGCAAGAAGCCTGGGGAACAAGCAGGGAGAACTGGAAGTCCTGGCACAGTCAAGGAATTATGATGTAATTGGAATAACAGAGACTTGGTGGGATAACTCACATGATTGGAGTACTGTCATGGATGGATATAAACTGTTCAGGAAGGATAGGCAGGGCAGAAAAGGTGGGGGAGTTGCGTTGTATGTAAGAGAGCAGTATGACTGCTCAGAGCTCCAGTATGAAACTGCAGAAAAACCTGAGAGTCTCTGGATTCAATTTAGAAGTGGGAGCAACATGGGTAATGTCGTGGTGGGAGTCTGCTACAGACCACCAGACCAGGGGGATGAGGTGGATGAGGCTTTCTTCCAGCAACTAACAGAAGTTACTAGATCACAGGCCCTGGTTCTCATGGGTGACTTTAATCACCCCGATATCTGCTGGGAGAGCAATACAGCGGTGCACAGACAATCCAGGAAGTTTTTGGAAAGTGTAGGGGACAATTTCCTGGTGCAAGTGCTGGAGGAACCAACTAGGGGAAAAGCTCTTCTTGACCTGCTGCTCACAAACAGGGAGGAAATAGTAGAGGAAGCAATAGTGGATGGGAACCTGGGAGGCAGTGACCATGAGATGGTTGAGTTCAGGATCCTGACACAAGGAAGAAAGGAGAGCAGTAGAACAGAGACCCTGGACTTCAGAAAAGCAGACTTTGACTCCCTCAGGGAACTGATGGGCAAGGTCCCCTGGGAGAATAACATGAGGGGGAAAGGAGTCGAGGAAAGCTGGCTGTATTTTAAAGACTCCTTATTGAGGTTGCAGGAACAAACCATCCCGAGGTGTAGAAAGAAAAGTAAATATGGCAGGCGACCAGCTTGGCTTAACAGTGAAATCCTTGCTCGTCTTAAACACAAAAAAGCAGCTTATAAGAAGTGGAAGATTGGACAAATGACCAGGGAGGAGTATATAAATATTGTTCAGGCATGCAGGAGTGAAAATAGGAAGGCCAAATCACACTTGGAGTTGCAGCTAGCCGGAGATGTTAGGAGTAACAAGAAGGGTTTCTTCAGGTATGTGAGGAACAAGAAGAAAGTCAAGGAAAGTGTGGGCCCCTTGCTGAATGAGGGAGGGAACCTAGTGACAGAGGATGTGGAGAAAGCTAGTGTACTCAATGCTTTTTTTGCCTCTGTCTTCACAGACAAGGTCAGCTCCCAGGCAGCTGCACTCCGCAGCACGGTATGGAGAGGAGGTGACCAGCCCTCTGTGGAGAAAGAAGTAGTTCGGGACTATTTAGAAAAGCTGGACGAACACAAGTCCATGGGGCCGGATGCACTGCATCCGAGGGTGCTAAAGGAGTTGGCCGATGTGATTGCAGAGCCATTGGCCATTATCTTTGACAAATCATGGCAATCGGGGGAGGTCCCGGATGACTGGAAAAAAGCTAATGTAGTGCCCATCTTTAAAAAAGGGAAGAAGGAAGATCCGGGGAACTACAGGCCAGTCAGTCTCACCTCAGTCCCTGGAAAAATCATGGAACAGGTCCTCAAGGAATCAATTCTGAACCACTTAAAGGAGGGGAAAGTGATCAGGAACAGTCAGCATGGATTCACCAAGGGCAAGTCATGCCTGACTAACCTAATTGCCTTCTATGATGAGATAACTGGCTCTGTGGATGAGGGGAAAGCAGTGGATGTGCTATTTCTTGACTTTAGCAAAGCTTTTGATACAGTCTCCCACAGTGTTCTTGCCAGCAAGTTAAGGAAGTATGGGCTGGATGAATGGACGGTAAGGTGGATAGAAAACTGGCTGGATGGTCGTGCTCAACGGGTAGTGATCAATGGCTCCATGTCTAGTTGGCAGCCGGTATCAAGTGGAGTGCCCCAAGGGTCGGTGCTGGGGCCGGTTTTGTTCAATATCTTCATCAACGATCTGGAGGATGGTGTGGACTGCACCCTTAGCAAGTTTGCAGATGACACTAAACTGGGAGGAGTGGTTGATACGCTGGAGGGTAGGGACAGGATACAGAGGGACCTAGACAAATTAGAGGATTGGGCCAAAAGAAATCTGATGAGGTTCAACAAGGACAAGTGCAGAGTCCTGCACTTAGGACGCAAGAATCCCATGCACTGCTACAGACTAGGGACCGAATGGCTGGGCAGCAGTTCTGCAGAAAAGGACCTAGGGGTTACGGTGGATGAAAAGCTGAATATGAGTCAACAGTGTGCCCTTGTTGCCAAGAAGGCTAACGGCATTTTGGGCTGTATAAGTAGGGGCATTTCCAGCAGATCGAGGGACGTGATTATTCCCCTCTATTCGGCACTGGTGAGGCCTCATTTGGAGTACTGTGTCCAGTTTTGGGCCCCACGCTACAAGAAGGATGTGGATAAATTGGAAAGAGTCCAACGGAGGGCAACAAAAATGATTAGGGGGCTGGAGCACATGACTTATGAGGAGAGGCTGAGAGAACTGGGATTGTTTAGCCTGCAGAAGAGAAGAATGAGGGGGGATTTGATAGCTGCTTTCAACTACCTGAAAGGGGGTTCCAAAGAGGATGGATCTAGACTGTTCTCAGTGGTAGAAGATGACAGAACAAGGAGTAATGGTCTCAAGTTGCAGAGGGGGAGGTTTAGGTTGGATATTAGGAAAAACTTTTTCACTAGTAGGGTGGTGAAGCACTGGAATGGGTTACCTAGGGAGGTGGTGGAATCTCCTTCCTTAGATGTTTTTAAGGTCAGGCTTGACAAAGCCCTGGCTGGGATGATCTAATTGGGTTTGGTCCTGCTTTGAGCAGGGGGTTGGACTAGATGACCTCCTGAGGTCCCTTCCAACCCTGAGATTCTATGATTCTATGATTCTATGAAACAGGTTCTCTCCTGCCGTTCTCTGCAGATAATCACGTACCATGCTCTGCCGTCTATTCACCATGGAGAAAATGCAAACCTATGATCTCTATTGAGAGCTAACGCCATCATACAAATCTCATGATTCAGACCCATAAAGCCACCTCCTGAGCTGTGTGTGTACACAGACTTTTACCAGGATCTTTAAACCTTATTTACAACACCGACGTCGCTATATTTTCCCCTAATTCTTGCTTTAAGTCCATTTCTTGGGTGACTGAAGAGCTTTCCCCCTGCCATCTTTCCTCCTTCATTGAAACTTCAGGCTGGTGCTTGTTGTTACCGCTGAGTTGCTAATATTCCACATCGCTCTGCTGCTCAGACAGCTGGCACTGCCTTTGTTCTCTGCCTGTTCCTGTGTTCTCATAGGGCTTGGTTTGGGCTCATTTGGTTCTCTTAAATCATGCCAATGCTGTCATTCTGAATTGTTTTTGGCTAGGAACAGAGAATAGCTGTGGTGCGAGGAAATGGTGCAGGCTTTTTAAAGCAGAAACACAGAACGGAGCCTCCAACAACAGCCTTTGCAAAGCTGAGTATCTCTGTAGGAGCTGGTTTGCAGGATCTCTGCCGCACCAGCATAGTTCAGTCAAATCTGTTTCCTGCATCTTGGAGTGTTGAGAGAACCATTGGAGGGAGATGCCATTTGTCTGCATGTAGGTATGTACTCCGCTGGGGTGAAACGCTGGCCCTGTTGATCTCCAATTTCTTTCATGTTTTTATTGTTTTATTGCTCAGCTCTCCCTTCTCCTTCTGGGGCTCTCCTCTCTAAGTCCTGGTCTACACTGTGGGGGGGTCAACCTAAGATACACAACTTCAGCTACGCGAATAGCGCAGCTGAAGTCGACGTATCTTAGGTCGACTTACCTGGCCGTGAGGACGGCGGCGAATCAACCGCTGCTGCTCCCCCATCGACTCCACTTCCACCTCTCATGGAGGTGGAGTTCCGGAGTTGACGGGGAGCGCGCTTGGGGATCGATTTATCAGGTCTACACTAGATGCGATAAATCGATCCCCGATAGATCGATCACTACCCGCTGATCCGGTGGGTAGTGTAGACGTACCCTAAGTGTATGCAGAGCTTCAGCTCAGGATGGGATGTGTAGAATTTCAGCTCGGACAAAGTGCAATGAGAGTAGTCTTTGGACTGGCTAAACAAGTACAGAAAATAAGACTTGAAATTGAAGAACGTATTCCACCTGTCATGTAGAAACATACACACAGAACCTATTTATGGGAAATAGCTCTTGTCAGACAAATCTGATTGCATTCTTAGAGGAGATCACAAGTTTGGCTGATAAAGGTAACTGCATAGATCTAATATACATAGACTTTTGTAAGGCATGACATTCTGATTAAATTTCACACTCTATGGTATCATCAGAGCACACATTAAGTGGTTTAAGAATGGCAAACTAACAGACCTCCAAAAGTAGTTGTCCCTGGGGAATCATTGAATGTGTTGTTTCTACTGGAGTTCTGCATGGATCAGCACTAGGCCAGACACTATTCCACAATTTCATCAATAGTCTGGAAGTAAATATAAAATCACCATTGATTAAATTTGCAGATGAAACAGAGATTGGTGAAGTGGTAAATACTGATGAGGACAGGACACTTGTACAGAGCAATCTGGGCTGCTTGGTAAGCTGGCTGCGGTCAAACAAAATGCAGTCTTGCATCTAGAAACAAGGAATGCAGGCCGGACCTGCAAAATAGGGAACTGAGTCCTCCGTAAAGGTTTTAGGGGGAAGAGTGGACAAGCACCCGAGCATTAGCTTTCAAGCCAGGACTGTGGTAAAAAGGCATAACAAGAACCAGTTCTGGAAACTCAAGGGAAATGGAGGATTCTCCATTTCTTCATGTCCAGACTGGAAGACCTTCTGGAAGACATGCTTTAGTCAAAGCCAAGTTGGGGTGTGGGGAGGGCTTGTGACACACAGGAGCTCAGACTACATATAGGGTTCTCAAACTTCATTGCACCGTGACCCCCTTCTGACAATAAAAATTACTACACGACACCAGGAGGGGGGACTGAAGCCTGAGTCCACCCATGCCCCACTCCCCTGGGTGGGGGGCAGGACGACAATTCCAAAGCCTGGTGGGGCCAAAACTGAAGCCAAAGGGCTTCTGCCCCAGGCATGGGGCCTGTACCCTGAGCCCCATAAGCAGGTCTGAAGCCCTCATTCCTTGGCTTTGACACCAAGTGGTGGGGCTTGGACTTGGCCTGGGCCCTGGGCCCCAGCAAGTCTAATGCCAGCCTGGTGACCCCCATTAAAAGGGGGTCATGACCCACTATGGGGTCCTGACACACAGTTTGAGAACCACTGGACTAGATGAACTAATGGTCCCTTTTGGCATTAAACTCTATAACTCGAGTATATTAACAATCTGACCAATGGACATTCTTGGTGAGTGCTCCTTGGTTTTGAGACTCACACTCCAGAGCACAGTTTTGTTGCTCTTTCCTGCATGCTGCAAAGCCCATCTCATTTCCCTCTTTGTGTTAAGGCTGTTGAGGAGGCATGGGCTGAAACAGATCTCTGTATGGGCATCCCTTTGGTTACGTTTGTGCTGTGACTGGCAATGTGTGGGAGAGGCTCTCAGAGCGCTGCATGGTGCCTAAGGTTGTGTTGGAAAAAAAGAAATGAAATAAATAACTCTGGCCATATGATCAAGTCTGTTTGGCATTTTGGGGCAACTTCTGCACAATGTTGAGAGTCCCTGTAAACTCTGGGATTAAACTAGGCTTCTGTACAGGTGGCAACAGAGAGAGAAATAGGGGCAGATTTTTTCCTGTAACTAGAAATAGTCACTAGAATAAACCAGGGAAAGAGCCATTTTACAATGTTGTTATGGGGTCATTATATACATCTTGAAAACCAGACAGGGAGGGAACAATACAGAGACAGCCTTCCTTGAAGGCCTGGAGTGGAAGCGAGACAATTTGGAAGGAGTTGGTTCCAAAGGAGATGACTACAGCTGACTTCCCTTTAGAAGAGGTGGGTTTTTCACCATGGGAGAGTGAATGTCAGTTAGCTATCCCACTGCAAAATTCCAGTGGAGACCAGGCATCGGTCACGTTACTGTGGGATAGCAAGGCAAGGTCAGCACTACTCCTCCATCTGTGGTTGAGCTTGCCTAGTATACCTCGTAGAAATGCTACAGTTCCTTGTTTCCAGATGGATTGCATGGTGGGAGGGTACTGCATGTTCATTATCCCCTGTAAAAACACACCTCTTTGGGCAATGAAGATGAAGCCCTAGTACGTAACATAAGGTTGGGTTGGGGGTGGGAGACCAATTTGGGAGACCAGCAACTGCTAACTGATTATAAACCAGCCTATGAGAGAGCGGCTAGAGCTAACAAAGGACAGAAGTCTCCCAAGATCAGGCTTGCTGCTTAGTCTCCACTTGCATGAAGCTACAATGTTAGCAGGATGCTTCTTGTAGTGTTTTGGTGCCACCAGCCCCACAAAAAACCATGAAACAGAGAGGTGCGCAAAAATATTTATCAACTGCCACCTGTTGTGCCTGTCTGAAAAAACCAAAGTTCAGTCGGCTCCATTGTGCAGTCACCCCCCCATTTACCTGCACAGATTGGATGATTATAGGTCTCACTACCCACTTCGGCACATCATGGGCTGATCTGCATATGTAAATATATATTTGTGTATGTAAATATGATGTTGTAGGTTTACAGTCATGGCCAAATATTTATCCATTAAAGCTCAGATTGAGTTGAGGGACTGTTTTCTTGCTGGATCCAACAGGCAAGGCACTGATTATATAAGGATTTAGCTATTCTCTGATTTGTTTCCATTGATGTAGTCAGTTATATTGTATGATTTTAAACATATTATGGGCTAATTAACATCTTACATTCCACATAGGTTAACATAATGGCCTGGTTAGCTCATCTAAATATGATACTATATTTCTGACAGGCATTGTTAGACCAACATGCTGATTCACTGCAAAATGCTAATAGTCTGCAGTGGTTCACAGGTGCCTCTAAGGATACCTTTCAAGTGAAAATAACTGTTCTAACAAGCCTTGAACAGGAACAAAATGAACAACTGAATGAATAATTTATGGAAACTATACTGAATGGTGCAGGCATTCTGAATGGAGTTGCTTGTTCTTGAAATCTACAGACTTATGCTTCCTAATATAAATCAAATCTACATTCCAGCACTAGGAATAGTATTAATTGGTGGGTGGGTGTACGCCTGTGTCTGCACCAATCTGTGTCCTTATTTATCTCTTGACATCGTTTCTTTGTGAAGGAGGGGAGGATACAGGGCAGTTCTGGTGCTATGATCTGGGAAGATCTTGTACATCGTGCGATTGTTCAGCACTGGCCTCAGGCCTTTGGATCTCACTGGGGATAAGGGCCATGAAGAAAAGCAGATCTTCAAGTCTGCAGAGTGAAATACTTTGTATTCTCTACAGGACGGTTCCCAGGTTCCCAGAAGGAAATGTTTGGTGGACCTGAGGCACATCTCTATTTCCTTATTCTTGCAATCAAAGTTTCTGATCATCAGCTTAATGAACTATTTTAATTTCCTTTAAAAATGTTGCAAACCCTTTCAGATACAGCATTCTATCGACAGGAGAGTCTCCAGAGAGAGCGGCACACGCATCCCTACATTACAAGAGATCACAAACTAATTAACAGCATTACAAATTTATGAGCCAATTACCATATTTACACAGGACAAGTGCATCCTACATTTAATTATAATTTAAGATCTTACTTGAACAAGCTTGTGATGGAGGCAAAGCCCAATGCACCCTCTTTGTATTTTACAGCTGAATGACAAGACATTTAGCAGAATGTGTTTTCCTGCTTCCTTTTTCCAGGGCTGTCACTACTACAAGCTGGGTCCTGTGTTGAACTTCCCTTCATTCCCATCACACCATTACCAGATACCGCAACGGCGTGTGCCTCAGAATACTCTACAATTAATCACTGTGCAACAGAGCGAGACCCAGCATCAGGACAGGTCCCAGCAGGGCTGGGAGACAGAAAGCAAAATGGCAGGCTCCCCACTGCAGCAAAACGGGGAATTCCAGAACAAAAAGGTGGAATCATTTGGTATCAGGAAAAAATGCCAGATTCTCAGTGTCCACCAGTCGGGGAGGAACGGGCAGCTCACACCTCTCATGGCTATTGTTTCAAGCCTTCTGCAGCTGCCTTTATATTCATTCTACATGTTCATGGTTCTCTCTGCAAGCATAAAACTCTCCCCCACCCCCAATGAGAGCTGAGATTCTGGAATATTATTTTTACACACAGGGGTGGGGGAAGGGGGGTGAATTCTCATCAAATTTGCTGGTTAATCGGGGCCCCGACAATAAGCCTACGGAATGGATCTGTGATTGGAGCCATGACCATTTCTGACATGGCCGGTCATTTCCAATTACATTCTGGATTACTGATTGTTTGCTGAGTTCTGCATGGGTGATGTACAGCAGCTGGTTGCCAGAGCAGAGGGACAGGGCTCCCAAATCCTGTCACTATGGCCTTGGAGAAGGCCCAGTGAAATGAGCTAGATGAGGCTCGGACTGCCCTTCGCAACTAGGACAGTCCATGCTATTGCTTTGTGGGAAATGCTGAGGCAACGTGATTTAAATTCTGCTCCCAGCCAATATATGCTGTTATGTTGTGTAAGAGTAGCCTCATGTTTCTATAGGTGATGCTTCTCTCACTGAAACCCATCTCACATCAGAGACAGATAGTCCCTGACTGGTCCATCTCCCCAGCTGCTAAAATACTCCCTCATCTCTCTAGAGACAAGCAGCCCTTCCCTGACTCCTCACTGTCAAAATTTCCTTGCTCTTGCCAGAGGCCTGTGCCACGTACAGAGGTGCCAGGGACGGAGAGGGAGGTGGGTGTAGCTTGGAGACCAGAATAGAATGCCAAAGCCTCTCTTTCCCTCTATGATCTCTGAGAGTAGGAGAAAGGGGGCAGCAGCAGGGTTGACTGTGGAGAGGATCACTGGGGATGGAGGCCAGGGAGCTGGAGGGAACTCAGGGGATGGGATGAGGTTCAGGTTTGGGAGTTTCAGAGAACGGAGAAGAGGTCAGGTCAGCATCTACTATGGGAGGTGATTCAGGAGCAGACACTGTTCCCAAAGTGGGTTCTGGAAGGTGCAGTGGGAAACTTGAAGACCTCACATGGGACCTTTCTTCTGTTTGGAACAAAATTATAGATGTCTGTTTTCTTAGCTACACTCTTCAACTGGCCCAACATGTGTAGCTAAACCAAGTAATTCCAATCCTTTCTAATCAGAAATTCCCAGCAAATAACTGCCCCTAAACACGGGCTTATCAGAATAATGGATAGTGCTTCTCGGGGATGATTTAATAGAATCATAGAATATCAGGGTTGGAAGGGACCTCAGGAGGTCATCTAGTCCAACCCCCTGCTCAAAACACTACCAATCCCAACTAAATCAAATCAAAACCCATCTCTTCTGAAGGGAAGTGTAGCAGGGTGCTGCTGCAAAGCACCTAATTAGCCCCTGCTCAGCCAGCTCCAATCAAGGGGAATAGATTGGGGCTGGTGGGACAGGCCTGATGCCTGGCCTGGGAATTGGCTCCACCTGTGGGCCTGGCAAGCCAGCATAAAGGGAGCAGCCAGGGAAAAGATCAGGCCTGCTGACTGAGGGCTGGCTGCTTGGGGAAGAGGGAACAAACCCTGTAAAGCCTTGTATATAGAACTCAATGTTGGTGGTGGGCGAAGGTGTATAAATAAAACCACGGGTGCAGCACAACAGGAAGCCTCCCTGCGCTTTATTGGGCCACCCTGCAGTGGCCGGCTGGAAGAGGGGGAAGACGAACCTGTTACACGTGGGGGCTTGTCCGGGATCTGAAGCCAGCGATACAGTTTGGCAACCCGGCCATGGAAGGCACCCTGCAGTGGCTCACGGAACAGAATGGAGAGGTGCAGAAGGCCCTACATGAGTTCCAGCAGTCCCACCAGGCGGAGAGGCAAGCTCTACTTGCATGGCAGGCGGAGCAGCAGCGGGCGTTACAGGACTTTATTACGGAGCAGTCAAGGGTGCAGCAGCAGCTCCTGCAGAAGCTGGTGAGTCCTGCAGGGGAAGAGGGCACCTGGGCCCCGGGCCTCAGCCTTTGTAAGATGGCCCCGGCGGACGACCCCGACGCCTTTTGGGGCACCTTCGAGCGGGTGGCCCTCGGCGCGGGATGGGACCGGGCAACATGGGCCCTGAGGTTGGGCCCCTATCTGACTGGGGAGGCGCAGGCAGCTTACATGGCCCTGACGGAGGTACAAGCTAGGGACTACGCTGCAGTGAAGGCAGCGATCCTGGACCGCCTCGGACTGTCGGCCGAGAAGTATCGGCAGAAGTTTCGGGCAGCACGGTGGGTGGGGGGCGTGCGGCCCCGGGCCTTTGCCCAAAAGTTAACGGACTGGGCAACACGGTGGTTGAGGCCCGATGCCCACACCGTGGCACAGTTAATGGATCAAGTAATCCTTGAACAATTTGTACAGTGTCTACCTGATAGCGTGCGGGTTTGGGTGCGGCGACATCAGCCGGCCACCCTAGAAGCGGCCGTACAAAGAACGGAGGAATATGCAGAGGCCGACTTCCTGCCGAGGGAGCATCGGCCCCCGCGAGACCTAGAGGGGCCAGGAAACCCCGTGAGCACCCCGGGGTGAAGCTGGTAGACAAGCGGTGGGAGGAGCCCAAGGGGACCCCTAGCCGCCCAGGGCAGCTCATATGCTGGTGGTGTGGACAGCCGGGACATAGAAGCCGGGACTGCCCAGTGATGGAATGTGGGGCAGCTGACTTTTGTGGTTGGACGAAGGTTGGGGGGCAGAAAAAGAGGCGCGGGTTGGCCACGATCCCAGTGCGGGTGGGAAAACAGCCCCTGAGGGGTTTAGTGGACATGGCCTCCACTTGCTCCCTTGTACAGAGGCGCTTTGTGAAGCCGCATTGGCTTATCCCTGGGGATAAGATGCTAGTGGATTGCATCCACGGGGATAGGGAATATTGTCCCGTGGCCCAGGTACCCCTGGAGGTGCAGGGGAAGTTTGCCTGGAAGCGGGTGGGGGTAATAGAGGGGTTGGCCTACCCTGTGGTCCTGGGGGTGGACTGGAACCCGTCCCCAAAGAAGAGGGGAAAGAGGCGAACCCCAAAACAGGAAAGAGAGAGAGACCTGGAGACAGGGGACGGGGCCCGTACCGAGGTGGACCCTGGGAGGACGGAGTCCCCACAACCTCCAGGGGAAGAAACTGAGACTCCTAGACACGAAAGCCAAGGTAGGGATCCTGCGGGAGTGACCAAGGAGGAGGTGGAGCTTCCCAGGCAGGACCCATCAGGGGAGGGGATCCCACAGACTGAGATGATGAGGAAGGTACAGAAAGACTGGAGGGTGGAAGCCCAAATGGGGGAGAACCAAACCCCAAGGAGCGGAGGACCCGGTCCTGAGATCGGAGCCAGACTCGGGGAAGGGGGCTCGGACCCGTCTCCCCCAGTGGGGAACGAAGGGGAGCCTCTGGGGTGACCAGCCCAACCGTGCGACTGCTGTGAAGACCTCTGGGTGAGCGTGGACATGTGGGGTGCCCCACCCCCTACCCAGTGTGCCTTTTGTGGATGGGGCATGCCAAAACCCCACGGGTCAGAGCCCAGGGAGCACCCCGCTGGGCAGGGTGCTGCCACCCAGAGTAAAACCCCCGGCCGAGGGAAGCGGGGCCGAGGAAGACCAGGCCTGGCATCGGCTTAAGGGGGGAGGTCTGTAGCAGGGTGCTGCTGCAAAGCACCTAATTAGCCCCTGCTCAGCCAGCTCCAATCAAGGGGAATAGATTGGGGCTGGTGGGACAGGCCTGATGCCTGGCCTGGGGACTGGCTCCACCTGCGGGCCTAGCAAGCCAGCATAAAGGGAGCAGCCAGGGGAAAGATCAGGGTTGCTGCTGACTGAGGGCTGGCTGCTTGGGGAAGAGGGAACAAACCTTGTAAAGCCTTGTATATAGAACTCAATGTTGGTGGTGGGCAAAGGTGTATAAATAAAACCACGGGTGCAGCACAACAGGAAGCCTCCCTGCGCTTTATTGGGCCACCCTGCAGTGGCCGGCCGGAAGAGGGGGCAGATGAACCTGTTACAGGAAGACAGCCTTAGATTTAGTTGGGCTTGGTTCTGCTTTGAGCAGGGGGTTAGACTAGATGACCTCCTGAGCTCTCTTCCAAACCTAATCTTCTATGATTTTATGATTCTATGCTTGATAACTGAATAATTAAATACACTCCAGACCTTCTGAAAGAAGAAATTGCTGGCTATATTTTATAAATGCTGTCTGGGTCTTAAAACAGTCATTGGATCTATAGTTTTATTGTTGCATTAATATTACAGACTAAGAACTCAGAATCACATGGAAATATTGCTTAGTCACACTGGGTCAGTTCCTCTGCTGTTATAGATCAGAGTGTAATCAATGAGGCTAGGCTGAGTCGCGCAAGCTCAGCATCTGGGCCATGGAGTCTGTGTTTGTGATATCTGTATGTGCAAACAATATTTCATTTCATATAGTGACTGAGATTTCTTACCTCTGCCCTAGTGGTCAGAGTCGGGTGGGTAAACACCTCCCAGAACACTGTCCATCCCTACTAGGGAAGCGAATGATGTACCAAGTTTCTTTATTACTATAACTGTAGCAGAGGCTCCAATCCAGGCTGCACTGTACTAGGCATTGTACACGCATAATAAAAAAGATGGTCCCTGCCCTGAGGAGCTAACAGACCTTTGCCCAGTCGTTGCTTCCCCGGCCCGTCCGGCTGTGACTCGGTGTCTGTGTGGAAGCCAATTGCTCCCTAGCTTTCTCTTGTTGGGTATCCTCTGTGGAGCTGATTGAATTTACTCATGCAAAATAAATTACCTAACAAACTTAGCCCTGTGCTTTACAGCTAAAACAGAATAGAGGCTCGACTCCACCCATTTCACCTGTTATGGTTTTCTTCAGATTTTTAAAAATAAAATCAAATATGTTAATAAGACAACTTCACTGTCTTGAGACAGGCGCGAGGAAGTGCGAGGCTGCTGTGCAGATCACAGCTAGTACACTGTAACAGCTGTAGAGACAAGCATGTAATGCTGCATAATTACCCTAATAAAACAAGACACTATTAACATATGGGCCAGGTGATTACTACTAGGAGAAATCAGGGCCCACGATATCTACCATCCTGACTCTTCATGAGATCTCACCATGTGCATGAAATTAATTAGTATAACCTCACTGTGCCATATAATGAAGCACTTGCTAAGTATATTTTATTAATAACTCAGTAAACAGGGCTTTATGTAAATTATACAGATGGCTCAAGAGATGTGCTAGAAGTTCATTTACCACCCAAAATGGAATTAAAACTAATGTATAAGTGTGCTGTACAGCACTGTATTTACTAAACCCCAAATGGAAATTAAAATTTCCCTTGTACTCAATATTTTTTTAACCATAGGTTCATGTACCTGTCCATATACACACTATCTATCTATCTATCTATCTATCAAATCAAATTATCCAGTGCCTGCCGGGTCCACTGGTCGGTATGTGCCATGACTACTTGCAGTGATCACGTCTATTTCTTGCAATTTCTGTATGCAACTAAAACCTAAGTCCTGGGAGTTTCAAACAAGCTCTCATCTCTCAGCCTGAGGCCTGCTGTTACGAAATACATCGATTCTTCCCTACCTTAAACTGTTCACGTTGTCTTGGGTTAAAAGTATTTCTTTTCCATTTCCCTTTTGGGGTAATTCTCATCATTATAGGTGACAAATCTGAGCAAAAAATCTGCAGAAGAGAAGAGTGAGGGGGGATTTGATAGCAGCCTTCGACTACCTGAAGGGGGATTCCAAAGAGGATGGAGCTCAGCTGTTCTCAGTGGTGGCAGATGACAGAACAAGGAGCAATGGTCTCAAGTTGCAGTGGGGGAGGTCTAGGTTGGATATTAGGAAACACTATTTCACTAGGAGGGTGGTGAAGCACTAGAATGGGTTATTTAGGGAGGTGGTGGAATCTCCATCCTTAAAAACCTCTAAGGCCTGGCTTGACAAAGCCTTGGCTGGGATGATTTAGTTGGTGTTAGTCCTGCTTTGAGCAGGGGATTGGACTAGATGACCTCCTGAGGTCTCTTCCAACCCTAATATTCTATGATTCTATGATTCTAACTGTCCCAGATTGAGGTGTCATTAAAGGAGATTTTGGAACAAATTGATAAACTAAACAGTAATAAGTCACCAGGACCAGATGGTATTCACCCAAGAGTTCTGAAAGAAGTCAAATGTGAAATTGCAGGACTACTAACTGAAGTCTGTAACCTATCGTTTAAATCATCCTCTGTACCAAATGACTGGAGGATAGCTAAAGTGACGCCAAATTTTAAAAGGGCTCCAGAGGTCACCCTGGCAATTACAGGCTGGTAAGACTGATCTCATTACTGGGCAAACTGGTTGAAATTATAGTAAAGAAAAAAACTGTCAGACATATAAATGAACATAATTTGTTGGGGAAGAGTCAACATGGTTTTTGTGAAGGGAAATCATGCCTCACCAATCAACTAGAATTCTTTGAGGGGGTCAACAAGCATGTGGACAAGGGGGATCCAGTGGATACAGTGTACTTAGATTTTCAATAAGCCTCTGACAAGGTCCCTCACCAAAGGCTCTTAAGCAAAGTAAGTTGTCATGGGATAAGAGGGAACATTCTCTCATGGATTGTTAACTGGTTAAAAGATAGGAAACAAAGGGTAGGAATAAGTGGTCAGTTTTCACAATGGAGAGAGGTAAATAGTGGTGTTCCCTAGGGGTCTGTACTGGGACAAGTCCTATTTAACATATTCATAAATGATCTGGAAAAAGGGGTAAACAGTGAGGTGGCAAAATTTGCAGATGATACAAAACGACTCAAGATAGTTAAGTCCCAGGCAGATTGTGAAGAGCTACAAAAGGATCTCACAAAACTAGGTGACTGGGCAACGAAATGGCAGATGAAATTCAATGTTGATAAATGCAAAGTAATGCACACTCGAAAACATAATCCCAACTATACTTATAAAATGCTGGGGTATAAATTAGCTGTTACCACTCAAGAAAGAGATCTTGGTGTCATCGTGGATAGATCTCTGAAAATATCCACTCAGTGTGAGCGGCACTCAAAAAAGCAAATAGAATGTTGGGAATAATTAAGAAAGGGATAGATAATAAGATATAAAATATCATATTGCCTCTATATAAATCCATGGTATGCCCACATCTTGAATACTGCGTGCAGATGTGGGCATACCATGGATTTATATAGATAGAGATACACAAAGAGATATTGGAACTGGAAAATTTTCAGAAAAGGGAAACAAAAATTATTAGGGGTCTGGAACGGCTGCCATATGAGAAGAGATTAATAAGACTGGGACTTTTCAGCTTGGAAAAGAGACGACTAAGGGGGGATATGATAGAGGTCTGTAAAATCATGACTGGTGTGGAGAAAGTAAATAAGGAAGTGTTATTTTCTCCTTCTCATAACACAAGAACTAGGGGTCACCAAATTAAATTAATAGGCAGCAGGTTTAAAACAAAAGGAAGTATTTTTTCACACAATGCACAGTCAACCTATGGAACTCCTAACCAGAAGATGTCGTGAAGGCCGAGACTATAACAGGGTTCAAGAAAGAACACTAAATTCATGGAGGATAGGTCCATCAATGGCTATTAGCCAGGATGGGCAGGGATGGTGTCCCGAGCCTCTGTTTGCCAGAAGCTGGGAATGGGCGACAGGAAATGGATCACTTGATGACTATCTATTCTGTTCATTCCCTCTGGGGCACCTGGCATTGGCCACTGTCAGAAGACAGGATACTCGGCTAGATGGACCTTTGGTCTGACCCAGTATGGCCGTTCTGATGTTCTAATTTCCTTTTTGTTTTTCTTTTTACAAAAGGAAAACTAAAAAAAAAAAACCTAACAAAAATACTGTCTCTATGTATGTTAAACTGTTAATTTTGCTTAAGATTAAAATAAGTCGCTACCAAGGCACAGACGGCCTATACCCCAGTCAGCTCTCTGTAGCAGCTCCAGGTAACCCGCCAGCCCTATTTTAAGGTCTAATATCCCTTTCAAAGCTCCTGATACATCAACAAGGACATGGGGTGGCAGGGGATGCTGACATGGGGTATGCAGACTTCACCCTGGACAACAAGGGGAGAAGCTGTTGCTCACTTGTGGGTTGAACAGGGAGGAGAACAGACTCTCGGCTCCTGAGGAAAGGGCGGCCTAAAGGTAGGAGCTTCCCTGGCAACCGCTACCCGAAGACCCTCCCAGAGGGGAGGACAGGCCAGACCCTGATACTCCCCTGTCTCTTCCTGACTCCATTCATTTGCATTAATTCCTGGCTCTTTGTTTATGGGCTGCCCGGCAGGGGGAGACATGGAAGTGACCTGGATGGAGGACTGAGGTAGGCCAGTGCAGAGGCGGAGCGGCTGCCAGCAGGACACCCCAGCAGAGACAGCTGCTGCGCCCGGCCACAAGGAGGTGCCAGCAATGAGTTGACACCTGTACACAGGTGGATCTGGGAGCGAGTGCTCAGTTGGGTTGGCACATGGGCCAGGCTGTGGGTGGCAGGGAAGTGAACCAAGGGAGAAGGTATATTTCCCCTTTGCCAGTCTAACAGGGAAGCTGCTCAGAAGCGAATACAGCCTGAGGGAACTTCTGAGTGCAGTCCTTCTGTAACTGAGCAGCCAGCCCTGCAATCTCACTTCATGCTCTGGGGCGACTCAGAGCAGAACTCGGCCCCCAACCCCCAGCCCATGGGTTTTCTTCGGGAGGAAGTGACCTCATGCTACGTTATTAACAATCCATCTTTCAGCATAGACGCTGTGTCCTCTCGCCTTAGCCAGTGTTTCTCTCTTCTCCTGTTGCTAATGCAAGTGCATTTTGTCCCCTGTGCATTACAATTCCCTCGCAGACTGTGGCTGGTGTAGTCCTAATAATTTAGTAAGGGAAGTGGCTAGAGGGAGGAACACACTTAGTTGCTGTCGGGGGATGGGAAACCCAGTACACTTGGCAGTAAGAGTTAACATCATGGGCATGGCAACAGAAGAAGCAGCAAAGGAGGAAGGAAGTTTTAATCTGACTCACACTGGCCTTATCTAGCACAAGGAAGCTAAACCGTACAGAGGAATATACAATAGTCCCACTCTGATGCATTAGGATTTACACGAGTAACTCCAATTAATGGGAGTTATGAGTGTTAATCCATCTGTAACCATCAGAGAAAAGACCCCATTGAATTACATATTAAAAGTATCTGAAAGGAGCTGTGGTTAATAGAGAAGTGATAGAAGAACAATGATGAACATAATAAGCCTTCCGACTATGTGAAGCACAACTCTTCATTAGAGTTTGATATGTAACAGAATATGCCCAAATTCCCCACTTATCAGCATCGTCTGACTCACGGCTATAGACATTGCACATACCATCTTTGCTGTGGTTATCATGGCATTACTTAGACTTTATGCATTATACTCAAGACCTATTTATTTAACTGCACCCTAGAGGTCCAATTTTTCAGGCTTAGCTCCAACAGGTATATCTCCCCAAACCTTGCATTTGTTAGCTGCACAGTTACCAGATTGGACAAACTCCCCACTTACCATTACAATGACCTTGGCTGCATGCACAGATGGTTATATGCTTATGCTAACACATTTAATTTAAAGAGCGCAATGTTCAGAGTGAAGGTCTGCCCAGGAAGTGATGCAGGCAGGTGCCAGGCTCTGCAGGTCCCATCAGCTTTCGACAATATTTGCGAACCGTGAATTGCACGTGCTAGAGTACGCATTCTGCGGCACTACTGACCTGCAGGCACGTTTGGTAAAAGGTGTTCAGCCACATGTGCTGCATGCACAGAATCCCA
The DNA here is from genome assembly GCA_033296515.1 of Macrochelys suwanniensis. NCBI lineage: Eukaryota > Metazoa > Chordata > Testudines > Chelydridae > Macrochelys > Macrochelys suwanniensis. Next base: position 524,049 of record CM065781.1, on the reverse strand, counting down.
TCTGCTTCCAGTGGCGTCTTTGCTGATGCATGCAGGTTAGAAGAATAGGTCACTAGCACGGAGTACGACTCCTACTTGTGCCATTAACTCACAACCATTAAGATTCAAAAGAACCTGTGAGATAGGGAAATATCATTTTTTATTAGCCGCATGGTGTCAAAGGGAAAATAGAGGCCAAGAGCGGTTAAAAGATTCACACTTAGGAAGTCTGTGAAGTCACGTGTGTGAGCCCCAAGACCATCCTTCCTCTCCCGGCTTTGTAAATGCTGCTGGTTGGAAGCGGGTTATTATGGAATCATTTAATGAAATCCTGGGCTTGCTGCTCAGTTTTTGATACTCTCTGCTCTCATGAGTAACACACAGTAAATATATTTTATGTTAGAATATTTTGCTACAGCCTTTTCTATCACAAAATAACTCCCAGGCTCTTCTCTAGTTATTGGTGTTACTGATGTTTATTGGCCACACAACTGATAGCCCATTAATAAGGAATTTAGGATGAAGAGTTTTTAAAACCTTCCTTGAAACGTTCAAGGCAAGTCTTTTAATGGTTCAAAGCAATAGTGCCATGATGATTATACAAGAATTAAAACCATAACTCTTCTCAAACCAAAATCCTTTGTTAGGTTTGTTCAGCTACTGGTCCTATCATGATCAAAATATCTTTGGAGAAACTGTCCAAGCTCCTGGGTCAGAAAAGCTGTAGTACCTTCCAGATTTCTGTATATTTCAGTAGTTGTATAAACATGAGTTTTTCAAAACCACAGCCATTGTTCCCGGAGCCATTAATGTTGCCAACCAAGTAATAAGGCTGAGTGCACTAATCAACACATTTTGAGTTGCAACTTGGTAGCAAACAACCTGAAGCCCAAACAGCTTTTAGCTCTACAAATCCCACTTGCCTGGGATCTCCTTGGAGTTTTGTAACTTTCAGAGCATAAATATTCTGCAATTTTCACATTCGAATTAGTTGTTTTTATGCCACGTCCCCAACTGTTGCAGAACCGTTTGTGAGAGAGGCGGTTAATAGGTTTGCTGCACCGTTCCTTGGTGAGGCTTGGAACACTCCCCCTTCCCCGAGCAAGCTCAGTTTTAAAGAAATAGCCTGATGTGTTTGCCCAATTTTTGAGCCTAGTTGATTTACTTTGAATTCAATAAAGAATTTTAATTAAAGCTGCAAGAAATGAAAAAGGGAAGAAAAAGATATTAAATCAACGGAAAGCCTTCCAGAAAGGGGGGAGCAGTTGGCAAACAGCAATCCCTATTTATAGCAATGATGGTGTAAGTCAAGGGCCACCATGTGTTGCAGTTGTGGTTTGTTATTTGTATTGCAGTAGCAGCCAGAGGCCCAATATGTGAAGCCTCTAGCACAGTCGGGGCCTGGCCCTGCTGCAACACCAATAATCACTGATCCATGGAGATGGCAGGAGGAAGACTTCTCCTGGATCTGCCCTCACACAAGAGGTAACCCCAGGAACTGCCTGGGTTGAACTGATTGACACTAGTGAGTGAGAGCAGAATCTGGTACCCAACAACCAGTCTTTTTCCTGGCCAGATAGCTGGGGAAGGACGGAGCCTGTCCCAGGGGACTCAGGGTTGGAAGTGATGTGGGGGCCTGCAGAACCTCTCAGAAGATGGAGCAGTGGGAAGATGTTTCTGCGGCTTCTCTTGGCTCCATGGCCATGCTGGCAATTTTTCCTTCTGTCCATTCCCCTGACAGCACTGGGTGTTGCACGCACAGAACAGATATTTATGGAACCGACCCTGAGAAGCGGCCAGACATTCTCACTCACAGGAAAGCATTTTAAACAGGCAAAATGTTGTGCCTCAACCACTTGACCTTCTAATTCTGGTCACTGCAAACCTAATGAGAACACATAATGTCTCTGACTTAAGCAAACCTGCAAACCTAACCCTAACCCTAACCCTAACCACTGCAAACCTAATGAGAACACATAATGTCTCTGACTTAAGCAAACCTGCAAACCTAACCCTAACCCTAACCCTAACCACTGCAAACCTAATGAGAACACATAATGTTTCTGACGTAAGCCCTAGAGGCTTGATCGGATAACAATCAATTGAAAGCCTTAATTTTCGGAAGGTTGACATAAATGAAAGAAAATCTCTGGTTTCTCCTTTCTTAGACAATTGCATGATTAGACAGAGAAGAAGGAAAAAACAAGCTGTGAGGAAACTCTTTTTTAATGTAAAAACCAAACCCAACCCAACTCATTCCTCAGCGCATGTCAGGCTCCTGAGGGAATTCCAGCCCAGCTACCCTAAGCATTCAAGGAATGTTTCTACAGAAATGGCCCAAAGAATGAACCTTCTGTGGTAACTGAAATTGCTCCTGCTGTTTGATATCAGCCATTGTACTTCTCAGTGTCTTACTGTGAAACTAAATCACCAAGAAACACGGACTGTACTGATGCTGTTTCAAACAGGTGAGAACTGATTTGGTCCTTTTTGTTAGTCCCTATCTGTTAAAGAATCCCATATTGTTGTCATGTTAATAGTCTTGTAATGTAACAACTGGTGGGACTAACATTGCTTCATAAAAACATCACTAACGAAGTTTCATGTGCTAGCCAATGCTTTGCTAACACCATTTAAAGCTGCATTTTTAACAGCTTCTGAAAACGTGCCTAATGATCTGCAAGACAACAAGGAACATCCAGCCTGTGAAGTTGTGCAGCACTACACAGCTGGGGGCAAGAGCTGGCTGGTGAGAATGTAACATTGACTGACAGACCAAATCCATCCTGGAGAATGGCACCATTATTTCCTTCACAAACAAAGCCAAAGATCTCCAAAGCCGGAGCGAGGCTCTGAAACGCAGGTTGGAAGGACCCTGTAAAAAGGAACTGATTCCAATATACGTTTGGAAAGTGAAGTAAACAATGACTTAGCAATGCAGCTTCTCCGAAAGAACGCTTCCAATACACCTTGGAGCTAGAGATTGGCCACAATAACAAATACAATGTCGCCCAACTGTGCCTGGCATTGTCGGAGAGTACCAGGCACTCTAGTTATCTATGGTACGATGTGATCTGATTCCTGTGCTACCAGCTCCAGAATGTCATGCTGCAGGTTACGACTTCAGGAACGGTATCAAAATCCTGCAGCTAGCTCAGCTCAGAAAATTCTGCTGCCTGCTTACAGAGTGGTGTTTGGAGGCGTACGGTTCAGGGGTCTGTGGCATGCACCACCCTCCCCCCGTTACACACACCCTCCAGATCCAAACTCGTTTGCATTTTTAATTCCTGTCATGACAGATTACACTTTGAAAGTTGTGGGTGCAAGCCTGCCTCCGTCCAGTCATAAGAACAGCTCTACTGGGTCAGACCAGTATCCTGTCTTCCGACAGGGACAGTGCCAGCTGCTTCTGAGGGAATGGGCAGAACAGGTAACCATCAGGTGATCCATCCCGTCACCCATTTGCAGCCACCTCATGATGATGGGGGGGAGGGGGCTGACTGGACCAAATGTAAGTGAGTGGCACAGCGACAACACAGATTGCAAAGCCCCGAGCGATGAGCTGAGCCTAGTCAGCCTCGTGGGACTGGAACAGGGAGTGGTTGGTGTCACTATCTCCAGTAAGTACCATCCCCATCTTCCTTAGCACCCCCCCATGTCCCTTACCCCTCTCCTGCCCCTACCCCATAACGTACGCCTCCCTCACGGCCAGGCAGCTCCCCCTCTGTCATTCCATCCGTCCTGGCCCCGAGGTACCCAGAACTTCCCACTCTGCCCCCAGCCTCTTCTGCCCCATCAGCTCCTTCCCCCAAGCATCCATGAGCCGTTGGCCGGGGCTGTGTGATTTTGGGGCGCTATCAGCTTTCCATCTCTCCCCTCGATTTTTCTGACCCCTAGTTCCTTTCCCAGCCCACCCAACAACCGCCAACTCCCTCCTTAGTAAACACCCGGTCCCCCAATCTCCACTCTTCACCTCCAGGCCTCCAAATTCCCTGCACACCTGAGCCTCTGTCCCCCATATGCCATTGACAGAGGCTGTATGCTGGTTGCTTGTGGGGAGTGGCTTGCTCTACTTGCTTTACCTGTAAAGGGTTAAAAAGTCTCACTGTGGGGGGTGAAGTTGCTGGTGGGGGAGGGGTTTCCCATCTGGCCAAAGCCTCTGGAATCTTAGCTCCAAACCCCCCGCTCCCCAGGGACCCCAATGGTGAGGGGAATCAGGTCTGAGGGCATTTCAGGAGGGTCTCTGAGTCACAAGAGGCCATCCAGTAGGTTCTGAACCCCGAAAGGTTGAGACCCACTGCTCTACAGGACTCCGGCGGATCGGTTCAAGTTCTGCCCTTCACAAAGGTTCCCTGTATGACTTAGGGCAAGTCATTGCTCAGCCCTGTGCCAGTTCCCATCTGTGAAATGGGAATCGTGCTTCCAGAACTCCCAGGGTGCTGTGAGGATAAAACAAACTCGTGTTTGCGGGGCGGGGGGCTCAGACACCCTAGTGATGAGGGCTACATAATACCTAGATGGATCCCTCAGGAGCTTTCTCTGAACTGGGAGTGCCACTTGAAGCTGTATTTCAGGGTCGGCTGGTCTTGTGGTGCCTTTGAACCCCTTCCTGTGCATAACCATTCTGAATTGTTCTCTAGTGACCACCACAGCTCAGAACTTTGTGCTCCTCCTCCTTGACCTGTCAGATCAACACCATCGACCTTGCTCTTCTTGAATCTCATCCTGTTAACTGTGGTATGGAACCTAGCATTTAAATCAGCATCTGGACCAGATGACGGGGGACAGCTAATGTGTCACTAATTTTTTTAAAAGGTTCCAGAGGCGATCCTGGCAATTACAGATCGGTAAGCCTGACTTAAGTACCCGGCAAATTGATTGAAAGTTTAGTAAAAAACAGAATTATCACACACAGAGATTAACACAATTTTTTGGGGAAGAGTTAACACGGCTTTTATAAAGGGAAATCATGCCTCACTCATCTATTAGAATTCTTTGAGGGGATCAACAAACATAGACAAGGGTGCTCCAGTGGATACAGTGTACTAGGACTTTCAGAAAGCCTTTGATAATGTCCCTCACCAAAGGCTCTTAAGCAAAGTAAGCTGTCATGGGATAAGAGGGAAGGTTCTCTCATGGAAGGTCCTTGTAGTAACTGGCTACAAGTCAGGAAATAAAGGGTAGGAATAAATAGTCAGTTTTCAGAATGGAGAGAGGTAAATAGCAGGGTTGCCTAGAGATCTGGAAAAAGGTGTAAACAGCGAGGTGACAAAATTTGCAGGCAATACAAAACTACTCAGGATACTTAAGTCCAAAGCAGACTGCAAAGAGTTACAAAGGGGTCTCACACAACTGGGTGACTGAGCAACAAAATGGCAGATGGAATTCAATGTTGATAAATGCAAAGTAATGCCCACTGGAAAACATAATCCCAACTACACATATAAAATGATGGGGTCTAAATTAGCTGTTACCACTCAGGAAAGATCTTGGGGTCATTGTGCATAGATCTCTGAAAGCATCTGCTCAGTGTGCAGCAGAATTCTGTCCTCTCCTGATTCTCCTCCTATGGCTCCGATTGCTCTTTCAGCCTGTCCTTCGGGGGATCCTCCTCATCACCCCTCCAACCTTCTGTGGGGGTTCCCCAGGGCTCTGCCCTGGTCCGCTTCTCTTCTCCCTCTGCACCTTCTCTCTGTACTCTCATTTGCTACCACAAATTCAGTTACCATCCCTATGCTGACGACTCAGAGCTACCTCTCTACTTCAGACCCGTCTCCTGGCCAAATTAAACTCTCAGCTGTTTCTGAGACATCTTCGCTAGCCACAGGCTCATACTCAACATGGCTAGAGTATAGCTCTTAATCTCCTCCCTCCCTAGTCCTTCCCACAACCTCTTTCCCTCTATCACCATGGAAACCCCACATCTGGCCTGTCACTCAGGCCCCTCACCTGGACATCATCTTCAACTAGAATGTCTCTCTAGGTCAGTGGTTCTCAACTGTGGTCCACCATTTCTTCAGGGAAAGCCCCTGGCGCACCGGGCCGGTTTGTTTACCTGCCATGTCCGCAGGTTCGGCCCATACCACAGTTTGCGTGAGAACACCCCCCCACACACACACTCCTCCTGACACTGTACGGAGCTGGCTGAATTAGTCAATTCGCGCCATGAATCAGACTGGAAGCATTAATATAAATGATCTATCTGATGTTCTGTGAGAGAGAGTTTGAGGGCTCCCCCACAGATACAAATGAAAACTTCAAAGGGAACGCCCAAAGCACTGTGAAAAGATGGGTAGAAAACTTCTGAAGCGCAGCCGATTATCTGCAAGGAGGAAAATCCCTCACTAGCTGATATTTCAAATATTGCAAAAATGGTAGGTAGCCCTGCCAGCTACCGGCTAAAGTGCTAATTAAGGAGCTGAAAAATGCCTTGCTTTTGAACATAGGGCCCTTTGTATGAATAATCAAACTGAATTCACATCAAGCTGGGAAAGTAGGCACCTACTGCACATATCTTTTAATCCTGCCTGCCATGGGAATGAAGATTTTCACAGCTCTTTTCAAAGCAGGAAATGTGATTTGGATGCTCTGAGTAACCCAATTGCTCACTCACAAAACCAGGCAGTAGGAATAAAAATCCAGTTCTGCTGTGTAAGTGTCACCTATCTATTTTTTCACATACAATAAAACAAGGACTAAGTGTCACGGGCCTATGGACCATGCTAGACATCCAGCCATACAGCCATTATTAATGGTGCTATTGTTCCAGTGATAGGTTTCAGTGTAGTAGCCGTGTTAGTCTGTGTCAGCAAAATGAAAATAAGAAAGAAAAACTTGTAGCACCTTAGAGACTAACAAATTTATTTCAGCATAAGCTTTCGTGGGTTAGTACCCACTTCATCGGATGCATGGAATGAAACATACAGTAGACAGATATTTATACAGTCAGAGAAACATGATAAGGTGGAGGTGCATAGACCAACCTTAAGAGGCTAATTAATTGAGAGGAACCATAACAGCAGGGGAAGAAAAACCTTTGAAGTGATAAACAAGATGGTCACACAGGTGTGAAAGAGGATCGTTAACTTAAGGGAAATAGATTCAATTAACGTAATGGCCGAGCCATTCGAGGTCCTTATTTAATCCTGAGGTAATGCAATCTAGTTTGCATATCAATTCGAGTTCAACAGTTTCTCTTTGAAGTCTGCTTTTCGAGTTAATCTGTCGCAACACTGCTACCCTCAAGTCTGTCAGTGAGTGATTAGGGAGGTTGAAGTGTTCTCCTACTGGTTTTTGAATGTTATGATTCCTGATGTCAGATTTATGTCCATTTATTCTTTTGCGTAGAGACTGTCCGGTTTGGCCAATGTACATGGCAGACGGGCATTGCTGGCACATGATGGCATATATCACATTGGTAGATGTGCAGGTGAATGAGCCCCTGATGGTGTGGCGGATGTGATTAGGCCCTGTGATGGTATCACTTGAATCAATATGTGGACAGAGTTGGCATCGGGCTTTGTTGCAAGGATAGGTTCCTGGGTTAGTGTTTTTGTTGTATGGTGTGTGGTTGCTGGTGAGTATTTGCTTCAGGTTGGGGGGCTGTCTGTAAGCGAGGATTGGTCTGTCCTCCAAGATCTGTGAGAGTGAGGGATCATCTTTTAGGATAGGTTGTAGATCTTTGATGATGCGCTGGAGAGGTTTTAGTTGGGGGCTAAAGGTGACGGCTAGTGGTGTTCTGTTATTTTCTTTTTTGGGCCTGTCTTGTAGTAGGTGACTCCTGGGTACTCTTCTGGCTCTGTCAATCTGTTTTTTCACTTCAGCAGGTGGGTATTGTAGTTGTAAGAATGCTTGATAGAGATCTTGTAGGTGTTTGTCTCTGTCTGAGGGATTGGAGCAAATGCGGTTGTATCTTAGAGCTTGGCTGTAGACAATGGATCGTGTGGTGTGTCCAGGATGGAAGCTGGAAGCATGTAGGTAAGTATAGCGGTCAGTAGGTTTCCGGTATAGGGTGGTGTTTATGTTCCAGTGAAAGTACCTTATATGTGTAACCCTTCTGCCAGTCAATGCTGGCAGCAACCAGGGCTGGGTTCAGTATCTAGGGGTTCTGTTCCAATAACACAATGCAAAACCAGCTCGAACCCCCACCCAGTGACCTGGGACAATTACACACCACCCCCTGGATGCCTCTGAGAGGCAATACTTCCCCTCTCGCAGGCACAGATTCATAGATTCATATAAATTCATAGATTCTAGGGCTGGAAGGGACCTCGAGAGGTCATCGAGTCCAGCCCCCTGCCCTCATGGCAGGACCAAATACTGTCTAGACCATCCCTGATAGACATTTATCTAACCTACACTTAAATATCTCCAGCGATGGAGATTCCACAACCTCCCTGGGCAGTTTATTCCAGTGTTTAACCACCCTGACAGTTAGGAACTTTTTCCTAACGTCCAGCCTAAACCTCCCTTGCTGCAGTTTAAGCCCATTGCTTCTTGTTCTATCCTTAGAGAGTCTTAGTGCAGCAAAATACTTTTAATAAAAGGGGGGAAATAACTCAGCATTAATTTGGGAAAACACCGCAAACAGGGTTCATAAACATAAACCATGAGCAAAAGATCCACTCCCAAGTAGGTTGGGCAGTGTCCTTTTCCCTCAGGTTCTTAAGCCCAGCAACCCCGAAGTCCCTTTAATATGCCCGTCCCGTCTCTGCACCCCACTCACAGTTGCTGTCCTTGGTCAGTGCAGACCCAGAGTTCAGAGGTGCATCTGCAGACTTCACCTCCCACCCTGGGCAGAGGGAGGGGGGTAAGAAGGGACCTTACTCAGTTTGCTGCCCAGGCACTCGGTCGCTGCTCTTCTTCACTAGCCAATCACCACATCTCCCTTCTGGCAGCCAGCCTGCCAGCCGATTGCTGATCCACCAGGATGGCTTCAGGTCCCACCACTTAACACATCTCTCAGTGATTCCAGTGGTTAGTGGGAGAGCCTCACTGCTGGTGCAGACTGGGCAGTCTCTTACATCAGAGACACTATCCCAAACAGGTCTAACAATTAGAACTAGGTATCCGTGATTTCAGGTCTGTGGTGTGTAACATATATCTCTCAATCAAGTCTAAATTAGGTCTTTTATTACACAGTAGAGAGAGGAAGGATCAAATGGGATCTAGGACCCTTAAGCAGGACCCAAGCCACCAGGTTCAAATACCTGTCCCCATCCTCTCTCAACTCACTGGGGTTTGGAACCCATGTCCCCTGCCTGGTGAGTGCAATTTAGTTGAGGGTGAGTCCCTCAATCAGGGTATGCAAAGCACAATTCTGCTGCCCTTGATGCACACAACAAGGGTAACAATCCTTTATTACTCCTGCCCCAATAACAAGAAGACTGGGGATCCAACACAAGCCAAAAGTGATCATTTGGGCAAACAATCCCATCATGCTGAGCACCTCAGCAGGGTGCGTGTGCCCATGCAAACGAGATTGGCTCCTGAAGTCCTCTTCCACAGCTCATCACTAGATGTCAGGAGAGAGCTCATTCAGACCCTGCTTACCCATGTTTCAATGCAGATGTAAAGATGAGAAAGTTCCTGAGCAAAAGCTAATGGTAAGAGGCTCCGTTTAGGGTATCATGGTACCATTTCCCCATGGGCACACCGTTTGGCATAGCTTTGGAAAGAAATAAGTGCCTCGCATCTCCGAGATGTGATCGTACTCCACCTTTAGAACAAATTCTGGTCCTGAAGCATGTACACATCTGTGGCTAAGCAGCACTGCGGGGCACCCACATTCTGTCTGGCAGCAGCACCTCCTCAGAGACCCAATTAAAAGCTGGCTAAGTGAGAGGTCTTGAAATGTAGCTGTAAACAGGGAATCGTCATCAAGAGGGTGTGTTTCCAGTGAGAAATCACCATGAGAGTAATTAACCACTGGAACAATTTACCAAGGGTTGTGATGGAGTCTCCATCTCTGGCAATATTTAAAGAAGGATTCAATAATTTTCTAGACGCTCTGCTCCCGGAAGTATTTCAGGGCAGGTGTCTGGCCTGTGTTATACAGGAAGTCAGACTAAATGATCACACTTTGGGCCTTGGAATCTGTCTGTCTTGGGTTTTATACTGCAGTCCCACACTGCTCAGGGTAGACACACCATAAGACCCTTGGTGCTAAGGGCATTTCACCAACACATTTTAATAGGGGGGTTTTGAGAACCCAGAACAGCGGGATGCATAACTCGAGTGTAGAGCCATCTCGGTGTATCTGATCCTGCCCTACTGAAGTCAATGGGAGCTTTACCCTCAATGCCGGATTATGCCTTGTATGAAGGCTGGCAGGTGATGATGGTGTAATGAACAGTTGCATTATAAGATGGTTACACTGCAAATACAGTTTTCAATGACAGTGTCTCCATGTTTTGTTTAGCCAACTTCCTACCACTGATGGGAGCACAACATGGGTGGAAGTGCTCTATACAAATAATTTATTTTCTTTCTCAATTTAAACTTAGCTGGCTAGGACTTTTGCAGTCAGACTGTACAGTAGTGTGTGTGTTTGTTTATATATATATATAATATATTCATTAATAATGAAAAAGATGATTTAGAATAAAACTCACCCATGTGGATCAAAACTGTGGTTTAAGCCTGGAGTAGGCTGAAGCAGAGCTGTTAATTTCCATGTTGATGGGATCGATTCACTGCAACTAAAACACAAACAGAATTAGAAAAGTGTTCTTTGTCGCAAGGCTTTACATGTATCTCTGAAGTTACTGGAGTATCAAAGCACCATTTATATTTTTAAATTTTAAAGCAAACACATTTATACCCTGAACACATCAGAGACTGTAAATATGCATAACAGATTTTTCCTGGTCACATTTAGTCTGATAACTATCTTTTTCTTCCCCTAATTAAATGGAAACCAATATTCCTACCGATTGGCAATTGTTTCTACTTCGAGTGGAGTGAGGCTAGGTACAACTTGTTGCACAGCTCATTATACAACACCAGTCTAGTTAATTACCTTAGAACAAAATATGAAATAAATTGTATTCAAACGCAGTAAAGGGTTTCAGAATAATTTTGACAATTGCTGTATTTTACAAAAAGTAAAATTAAAAAATCATTAGTGTTTATACCTAAAGGGGCACTCACAGCACGCGTTCAGATTCCCATTATTTGTTGTACTTTGAGGCTTGAAAAACAAATGTCTTTCCGTAATGGCCTTGGTCTTTTCCATTTGACAAATATTGATTTTTTTTTTACACCCTCTGTTCTCCTACAGCCAAGAAAGCAAATTCATGTTTCAAGTACTGGATAAATTCAGGCTGGAGGACAAATGTACCACTCAGAGATGATCACCCTAAGTCAGTGGTGGACAACCTGTGGCCCGCGGGCCGCACGTGAGCCATCAGGGTAATCTGCTGGGAGGCGGCGAGACTCTGTTTACATTGACCATCCACAGGCATGGCCACCCGCAGCTCACAGTGGCCACGGTTTGCCGTTCCAAGCCGTTCCGAGCTGCGGGAAGCTGCAGCCAGCACGTCCCGGCCGGCGCCGCTTCCTGCAGCTCCCATTGGCCAGGAACGGCGAACCGCGGCCACTGGCAGCTGCGGGTGGCTGTGCCTACGGACAGTCAATGTAAACACTGTCTTGTGGCTGGCCAGCGGATTACTCTGACAGGTCACATGCGGCCTGTGGGCTGCAGGTTGCCCACCACTGCCCTAAGTGGTCTGCAGAGCATCCCACCCTATTAATAGAAGTATCTCCCCACAGTTCTTAACATCCCCCATGGATTTGGTCCTTGGCCCTTGAAAGACCCTTTCATATTAAAGGGCTTCCTTGTGTTTCTCACCTGCGTTGTAGTGCACAGACTCACAGATGTCTTGTTAACAACACATGGATGAGAATTAACACATCTGACATTAGTAGGCAGTGGGCTCAAAACAAACCAAAGGAAGTATTTCACACAACACACACTCAGTCTCTGGAACTCATTGCCATGGGGATGTTGTGAAGGCCAACAGGATAACTGGGTGAAAAAAGGAATTAGATACACTCATGGAGGATAGCCAAGATGGTCAGGCACACAACTTCATGTTCCAGGTGTCCCTAAACCTCTCACTGACAAAACCTGAGACTGGACAATGGGATGGATCTCTTGAAATTGCCCTGTTCTGTTCATTCCCATCTGAAGCACCTGGCATTGGCCATTGTCGGAAGACAGGATACTGGGCTAGATGGACCTTTGGCCTGCCCCAGTATGGCCGTTCTGATGTTCTTAAGCTAGGAATTGCCATTCCAGTTCAAAGCAGTGGTCAGCCTAGTCCAGTATCCATTTGTGAGAGTAGTTACTACGTACTCCTTCACAGGGTTCGTCAAGAGACCATGAAGTGGGAAATAAGGGAACAACCTGGGAAATTCCTCCAGACTCCCTGTCGTGTTTCTGGAGCTAGTGGTTCGTCTGCCCCCCTCAGGTGTGCAGCCTCTTCCCTTCATGGGTTTCAGGATAGAATCTCACCATTCTTCCATGCTCACATCAGGACTTGAGTGCCAACCGGCCTGCGATTGATCTGGGATCTGAACACCTGTCCTTCTTCCCTTCCTAGACTAGTAAAGAGGGTCCGCTCCTTCTTCCCAAGGTAAGCAGGCTCTGCTACCCTGACGACCCCTAGGGTGAAATATCCTTTGCCTTCTGTGGCACAGACACACCACGGCAGGGGCAGATCCAGAATTATTCATTATTAAAGTTCACTTCCACATTTGTCACGTGCCTGGTATTCAGAGGTTGCCCTGTGCCCTGAAGAATGAAAGTTTAGACCCCTTCCAATGTCTTGTTTCGTTGTTAATTTTTGCTAAGGTGATCGTGGAAGTTCCCATTATCCGTATACATGTTGAATTATCTGTGAATTCTGCTAGGCCCTGGGCTTTAGTGATCTCTTGCAGTAATGGGCTGCACAAGCTAAGTGTGCTGTGGGTGAAAAAGTGTGTCCTGCTGTCAGTTTGAAAATTGCTCCATGCCATTTTCACAGAAAGCTCCCTTGTTTTTGGTCCATAAGACAGGATGTGTACAAGTCAAGCCCGCAATCTCCCTTCACAGCACTGTTTGGTATTCAGTTTACCTTTGTCAGGTCCCCCCTTCATCATTGCCCGTGTAAGGTAAACAGACCTAATCTGTTCAATCCCTCCTCCTAGAGAAGTCTCTCCAGGCCTCTAATCATTTTCCTCATCCCTCGCCCACCCATATTTCTGCTCTGTGCTCTTCAAGACAGTGACCAGAGCTGAACACTGTATTCCAGGTGAGGGGAGGGTTAAAAAGGATGTTCAGTACTGTTTCATCCCATTCCTTATGCGCCCCAAGAGTATTTGTTTGTTTTTCACTGCTGCTGCACATTGAGTCTTTGAGCACTCCTCGTGATGTACAGGTCCTTTTCCTGAGTTGGTATGGTTAATTTTTGAACCCACGAAGGAGGATGAATTGTTAAAATTATTCCCTCCATGTGCATCACTTTGCATTTATCAAAACCGCTTTTCATTTGCTCTCTTGTTACCCATTCAATTGCCTTTTTTAGGTCCTTTGAAGTTCTTCGCATGGTGACAGGTTTCAGAGTGGTAGCTGTGTTAGTCTGTATCAGCAAAAACAATGAGGAGTCCTTGTGGCACCTTAGAGACTAACAAATTTATTTGGGCATAAGCTTTATGTAATTTATTTATGTATTTGGTCACGAAAGCTTATGCCCAAATAAATTTGTTAGTCTCTAAGGTGCCACAAGGATTCCTCGTTTTTATTGCTGAAGTTCTTCAGTCTCTTCTGGTCTTGAATAACCTAAATAATGTGTAGTCTGCAACTTTGTTCCTTCACGATTCACCTTTTCCAATCTATATTAAACAACGCTGATGCTAACCTGCAGCCTAGAGACACTCCACTGTTAACCTTGCATCATGATGAACATTGACCACGTATCTGACTCCCTGTTTCTTATCTCTTTCTCAGTTCCTGATCCATGAACTCCTTGGCTTCTCCCTCCAATATAACTTCTGAGGAAACTTGTCAGTCTGGTAGAAAGTCCAAGTAATTTCTGTCGTGTGGTTCCCTTTCCCTTTTCCCTGTTGGAAGGGGGCTCTGGAATTTCAGTTATGAGTTGGTCATTACATGACCAAGAGAAAAGCAGCCTCTGCATTATCTGCTTTGCAGTAAAATTGAGAACTAGAGTTAACGTCTTTGGCTTGGTTCCTAGGGTCCAGCCAAGCGACACTATCCACAGCCCTGGAGGGTGGTAGGAAATGGCGCCTTTACGTGGCCTTTGACACCTGCTAAACATGGGTCTTGCTGGGGCCAGCTTTTTCTCATGGCTGCTCTTAGCTGCAGCCGGCTGCCTATGTGGGTTCAGCTAGCCAGGGATCACCCTTAGAGAACAGCAGCAATCCAGCCACATGCCATGCCCACTGTGCCGGGCTGTCACAGGGGGACAGAGCCACCCTGTCAGCACTGCAATGCCCAGGGTCACCGTCTGCACCAGGAAAAATACAAAGCGGTTTGTATTCGTATGCAAACTCTGCACTGCTTGTGGTGCCACGAGACGTATCATGCACGTCCGGAGCCAGCCTGGGCACTGGCCTTGTCTGAACTGGAAGCAGGTGATGGATGTACACACAGCTCAGGCTCCCGAGGCTCTGGCGGAGGGGAATAGCGTGTCCAGTAACATGGAGAGGCTCAAACTGATGGTGCATTTTTCAGATGGATTTTGCGGTAGACACGAATATCCTGCAGATTTGTACCCCCTGCATGACACGGTGGTACAAGCTGGTGCTTGGGGAGGCAGGCGAGAATGGGGTGGCAGTCCGAGTCCCACGGCGGCAATTCGGCGGCAGGTCCGCTCTTCCCACCGCCAATTTGCCGCCGCGACACTCGGACTGCTGCCCCATTCTCGCCCGCCGCAGCAGCAATGGGGCGGCAGGTCCGCCGCTCTTACCTTGCCGCCGCGGACTAGGACTGCCTGCGTCGGGGGCAAGGCCCTGCCCCCGACGCAAGCAGACGAAGCAGGGCCCCGTCCCCGACGCAAGCAGACGTAGCAGGGCCCCGACCCCGAGGCAGGCAGGTGTCGGGGGTGGGGCCCCTCTACGTCTGCCTGCCTCGGGGGCGGGACCACCGCCCCTGCTTGGGGCGGCAAAATTGTGAGAGCCGCCCCTGTCCACTGGCCCTCTTGTTTCACACCCTGTTCCTGCCCCTCCCCACTGTCCTTGGGGTAGGACCAATCCTAATGCCTCAGCGGTGGAAATGCCATTGTGGGTGGCTAGTGAGCAGACTGTGGGGGCCTTGCTAGTAAAAGTCTGGGTTCAGGAACTAGCTTGTCCAGAAGCTTGGCCCCACCCAGGCTTGGGGAGCAGTGACAAGGGGACTCTGTGAACTGAGCAGCTGCAGCCGGCTCACCAGTGGGCTAAAGGGTTTTGTTGTTAATTGCCGGGCAAAGAGCTGCAGTGGGCAGCACAGTGGTTTGGGAGGCAGCTCAGCTGCACCCCCAGGCTGGGTGTAGAAGAGGCCAGTCACCCATTAACACCATTTTGTCCTGGTCTCTGCTACCCACTGGTGTCACTGGGGGTGTCATGGAGTGAGCCTCTCCAGCATCCCCTCCTGCGGCCCCTCATAGCCCTGCAGGAGTTTTGCACTCAGAGCCCTGAGTCCTCTCAGACCGTTCCCCAACCAGATCAGTACAGCACAAGGGACACACACTACACATGGGGGGACACACAATGAGCATGGGCGACACACAATGATCACGACGGACACACAATGAGCATGGTAAATAAACAGAAGTGCACCCCAAAACGTGCCCCATCTGGACTAGCAGTCTGCGTGCCTGGCGGAATCAGTCAACAGCCCATTTTTGGCATGCGTGATGTAGTTGCCAATCCCTGCTGACTATGCGAAGTAGTGGCGTTCTCTCCAGGCTGTTCGCTTCCCCGCAGCGAGTCTGCTGAAATCCGTTGTGTCCTGTGCATCCTGCACCCTTTGGCCTGTCACGATTTGGGCCTGGCCTTATCAGGCCCGCCTAGCTCTGGTAATGCAATTGAATACCACCCTCCTCGGTCTTTCGATCGATCAGATTTTCCCAAATATTAAAGGGCTCATGGTCACGGCAAAGTCAGGCAGCGCCCCATAGCCATTAGTATTGGGCAGCTAGTGACCCCTGGGACTCACTACATAGTCCCAACCCTCTGTCTTGGCCATAAGATGCCCTGGTACCATTCTTCTCCACTGTTCCTCGGGGCAGGTTCAGTGATGTCGGGCATCACTCAGCTGACACATGGTTGATGTAACCAGAGCTGCTTCCTTCAATTCCCATGCTGGTGCTTTCCAGGATTGACTGCCCACCTCCTCACAACTCCCTGGCTTGGCTCTGGCTGGAGCATGTCAGTAACATCGGCTAATGACTTTTTAAAAATGCATCCTTCTGTTTTTTAAGCAAAAGGTGAAACCACTTAGCAGAAATTATCTTTAGTCTTCCCTCAAGATTCATCTCCTCGATTTTCAAAGCTTTGCACAGAGCTCTAGCTGCGTGATTCCCATTAAAGTCAGCTCTAGCTGTGTGGCTAAAACTCCAGGTAGAGCTTTGAAATGTGTATTCAGGAAAGAGTAACAGAAAAGTTCAGCAAATCATTCTTTTCCATAAGATACTACATGGGTATGATGTATCCGAGGGGGAGCCATCTCAGTCTGGATCTGTAAAAGTGACAGAGAGTCCCGTGGCACCTTCTAGACTAACAGACGTACTGGAGCATAAGCTTTCGTGGGTGAATACCCACTTCTTCAGAGAGGGCTCCCCCTAGCTCTCTCTCCCCGCAGCAGCACCTGGGCTGGTGGGGAGAGGCACCTCTCCCCGAAGCGGCACCTCTCCCCAAAGCGGCAGCTGCGGGCTGGGGCTGGATTGGGGCAGCAGGGAGGGGCACCTCTCCCTCCAGCCGTGGCAGGGCTGGACTGGGTTGGGGCCAGCAGGAGAGGAACCTCTCTCCCCTGCGTGGCGCTTAATAGGCTGCTGTGTGGCCACGCAGCTTAGAGGGAACTTAGATAATGTCCTACATCATATAATAGTCACATATTTATTTATATTTATTTATATGGGGGGGAGGGATAGCTCAGTGGTTTGAGCATTGGCCTGCTAAACCCAGGGTTGTGAGTTCAATCCTTGAGGGGGCCATTTAGGGATCTGGGGCAAAAATTGGGGATTGGTCCTGCTTTGAGCAGGGGGTTGGACTAGATGACATCCTAAGATCCCTTCCAACCCTGATATTTTATGATTCTATGAGATCAGTGATACTGCCAGTTAGGTTTCAGAGGGGTAGCCATGTTAGTCTGGATCTGTAGAAGCGACAAAGGGTCCTCTGGCACCTTATAGACTAACAGAGGTATTGGAGCATAAGCTTTCATGGGTGAATACCCACTTCATCGGATGCAAGCAGTGGAAATGTCCAGGGGCAGATATAAATGTGCAGGGAAGAGTCAGGTTAGAGATAACGAGGTTAGCTCAATCAGGGAGGGTGAGGCCCTCTTCTAGCAGCTGAGGTGTGAATACCCAGGGAGGAGAAACTGCTTTTGTAGTTGGCTAGCCATTCATAGTCTTTGTTTAATCCTGAGCTGATGGTGTCACATTTGCAAATAAACTGAAGCTCTATAGTTTCTCTTTGGAGTCTCGTCCTGAAGTTTTTTTGCTGCAGGATGGCTACCTTTAAATCTGCTATTGTGTGTCCAGGGAGATTGACGTGTTCTCCTATAGGCTTTTGTATATTGCTTTTTGTATATTCCTTATATCTGATTTGTGTCCATTTATCCTTTTGCGTAAGGACTGTCCATTTTGACCAATGTACATAGCAGAGGGGCATTGCTGACACATTATGGCATATATTACATTGGTTGATGTACAGGTGAATGAACCGGTGATGGTATGGCTGATCTGGTTAGGTCCTGTGATGGTGTCCCTGATGCAGATATGTGGGCAAAGTTGGCATCGAGGTTTGTTGCATGGATTGGTTCCTGAGTTAGAGTTATTATGGTGCGGTGTGTAGTTGCTGGTGAGAATATGCTTCAGGTTGGCGAGCTGTCTGTGAGTGAGGACTAGCCTGCCTCCCAAGGCCTGTGAAAGTGAGGGGTCGTTGTCCAGGATGGGTTGTAGATCACTGATGATCTGTTGGAGAGGTTTTAGCTAAGGACTGTAAGTAATGGCCAGTGGAGTTCTGTTGGTTTCTTTCTTTGGCTTGTCTTGCAGCAAGAGGCTTCTGGGTACACGTCTGGCCTTGTTGATCTGTTTCCTTAATTCCTCATGTGGGTATCGTAGTTTTGAGAATGCTTGGTGAAGATCTTATAGGTGTTGATCTCTGTCTGACGGGTTGGAGCAAATATGGTTGTACCTCAGTGCTTGGCTGTAGACAATGGATTGTGTGGTGTGTCCGTGATGGAAGCTGGAGGCTTGTAGGTAGGCATAGCAGTCGGTGGGTTTTCGGTATAGGTGGTGTTAATGTGACCATCGCTTACTTGCACCGTGGTGTCTAGGAAGTGGACTTCCCGTGTAGACTGGTCCAGGCTGAGGTTGATGGTGGGGTGGAAGCTGTTGAAATCGTGGTGGAATTCTTCCAGAGTTTCTTTCCCATGGGTCCAGATGATGAAGATGTCACCAATGTAGCGTAGATAGAGAAGGGGCGTGAGTGGACAAGAGCTGAGGAAGCGTTGTTCCAGGTCAGCCATAAAAATTTTGGCATATTGTGGGGCCATGCGGGTGCCCATAGCGGTGCCACTGGTCTGGAGGTATATATTGTCACCAAATTTGAAATAATTGTGCATGAGGATAAAATCACAGAGTTCAGCAACCAGTTGTGCTGTGGCATCATCAGGGATACTGTTCCTGACACCTTGTATCCCATCTGTGTGTGGGATGTTTGTGTAGAGGGCCTCTACATCCATGGTGGCTAGGATGGTGTGTTCTGGAAGATTTCCAATGCATTGTAGTTTTCTCAGGAAATCAGTGGTGTCACGGAGATAGCTGGGAGTGCTGGTGGCATAGGGTCTGAGTAGAGAGTCCACATATCCAGACAGTTCTTCAGTGAGAGTGCCAATGTCCGAGATGATGGGGCATCCAGGATTCCCAGGTTTGTGGATCTTGGGTAGTAGGTAGAATAACCCCGGTCGGGGCTCTAAGGGTATGTTGATCTGTTCCTGTGTTAGTGTAGGGAATGTCCTGAGTAGATGGTGCAGTTTCTTAGTGTACTCCTCAGTGTGATCTGAGGAGAGTGGTCTGTAGAATTTGGAGTTGGAGAGTTGTCTGGCAGCCTCCTTTTGGTAGTCAGACCTGTTCATGATGACAACAGCACCTCCTTTATCAGCCTCTTTGATTATAATGTCAGAGTTGTTTCTGAGGCTGTGGACGGCATTGCGTTCTGCACGACTTAGGTTATGAGGCAGGCAGCGTTGTTTTTCCACTATTTCTGCCTGTGCACGTCGACAGAAGCATTCTATGTATAGGTCCAGACTGTCATTTCGATCCTCGGGAGGAGTCCATGTGGAGTTCTTCTAGCTAGTGTACTCAATGCTTTTTTTGCCTCTGTCTTCACAGACAAGGTCAGCTCCCAGGTGGCTGCACTCCGCAGCACGGTATGGGGAGGAGGTGACCAGCCCTCTGTGGAGAAAGAAGTAGTTCGGGACTATTTAGAAAAGCTGGACGAACACAAGTCCATGGGGCCGGATGCACTGCATCCGAGGGTGCTAAAGGAGTTGGCCGATGTGATTGCAGAGCCATTGGCCATTATCTTTGACAAATCATGGCAATCGGGGGAGGTCCCGGATGACTGGAAAAAAGCGAATGTAGTGCCCATCTTTAAAAAAGGGAAGAAGGAAGATCCGGGGAACTACAGGCCAGTCAGTCTCACCTCAGTCCCTGGAAAAATCATGGAACAGGTCCTCAAGGAATCAATTCTGAACCACTTAAAAGAGAGGAAAGTGATCAGGAACAGTCAGCATGGATTCACCAAGGGCAAGTCATGCCTGACTAACCTAATTGCCTTCTATGATGAGATAACTGGCTCTGTGGATGAGGGGAAAGCAGTGGATGTGCTATTTCTTGACTTTAGCAAAGCTTTTGATACAGTCTCCCACAGTGTTCTTCCCAGCAAGTTAAGGAAGTATGGGCTGGATGAATGGACGGTAAGGTGGATAGAAAACTGGCTGGATGGTCGTGCTCAACGGGTAGTGATCAATGGCTCCATGTCTAGTTGGCAGCCGGTATCAAGTGGAGTGCCCCAAGGGTAGGTGCTGGGGCCGGTTTTGTTCAATATCTTCATCAACGATCTGGAGGATGGTGTGGACTGCACCCTTAGCAAGTTTGCAGATGACACTAAACTGGGAGGAGTGGTTGATACGCTGGAGGGTAGGGACAGGATACAGAGGGACCTAGACAAATTAGAGGATTGGGCCAAAAGAAATCTGATGAGGTTCAACAAGGACAAGTGCCGAGTCCTGCACTTAGGACGCAAGAATCCCATGCACTGCTACAGACTAGGGACCGAATGGCTGGGCAGCAGTTCTGCAGAAAAGGACCTAGGGGTTACGGTGGACGAAAAGCTGAATATGAGTCAACAGTGTGCCCTTGTTGCCAAGAAGGCTAACGGCATTTTGGGCTGTATAAGTAGGGGCATTTCCAGCAGATCGAGGGACGTGATTATTCCCCTCTATTCGGCACTAGTGAGGCCTCATTTGGAGTACTGTGTCCAGTTTTGGGCCCCACGCTACAAGAAGGATGTGGATAAATTGGAAAGAGTCCAACGGAGGGCAACAAAAATGATTAGGGGGCTGGAGCACATGACTTATGAGGAGAGGCTGAGGGAACTGGGATTGTTTAGCCTGCAGAAGAGAAGAATGAGGGGGGATTTGATAGCTGCTTTCAACTACCTAAAAGGGGGTTCCAAAGAGGATGGATCTAGACTGTTCTCCGTGGTAGAAGATGACAGAACAAGGAGTAATGGTCTCAAGTTGCAGAGAGGGAGGTTTAGGTTGGATATTAGGAAAAACTTTTTCACTAGTAGGGTGGTGAAGCACTGGATTGGGCTACCTAGGGAGGTGGTGGAATCTCCTTCCTTAGAGGTTTTTAAGGTCAGGCTTGACAAAGCCCTGGCTGGGATGATCTAATTGGGTTTGGTCCTGCTTTGAGCAGGGGGTTGGACTAGATGACCTCCTGAGGTCCCTTCCAACCCTGAGATTCTATGATTCTATGATTCTTGTGCTGTTGGTGGGAGGGTATCTGTGTATCTGTGCGATGTTCAATGTTATCTTGAAAGTATTCTTTGAGTCGGAGACGGCGAAAGTAGCCTTCCAGGTCACTGTAGAACTGTATCATGTTTGTGCGGGTGGTGGGGCAAAAAGAGAGTCCCCGAGATAGGACAGACTCTTCTGCCGGGCTGTGTGTGTGTGTGGCTGGATAGATTGACGATATTGCTGGGTGAATTGGGGGTACCACTGTTGTGGCCCCATGTGGCGGGTAGGATTTTAGACAGTCCTTTTTCCTTTGTAGAGAGGTGAAGTGTTTAATGTAGATCTCCTGTCTTATTTTAGTAAATCCGTTTGTGTGGAAGATTGGTTATTTATGAAAGTCTCCAGGTTAGGGTTGCACTTTGGAAAGATGTAAGGGATGTGCTAGGATGGAAATATACTCATAAGAACATAAGAAAGGCCATACTGGGTCAGACCAAAGGTCCATCCAGCCCAGTATTCTGTCCAACGACAGTGGCCAATGCCAGGTGCCCCGGAGTGGGTGGACCTAACAGATAATGATCAAGTGATCTCTCTCCTGCCATCCATCACCCCCCTCTGACAAACAGAAGCTAAGGACACCATTCCTTACCCATATGCTGCCAGGGACTAAAAATATTTCTTGCCCATAGGCAACGATACCAATAGTTAGTCATACACGTTCACATTGGGGGTTTGCTACTCCTGAATTATTTTGCAAGTTTGCAAAGCCTGTTTACAATGGGCTCGTCAGTGGAGATATGGATAAGGAATTACAAAACCTCAGGGAATTTTGAATGGACATTCCTTCCAAGGTCTAAAAGTGCATTCCAGACACTGATGGAAATGAAACAGGAACGTGCTGGAGTGAAGGAGGGAGAGGGCAGAAAGAGAGATTTAGCTGGCAGTTCTGAATGGGAGAGAGGTATTGAAATCACCATTCATCTTTCATAATTGGATCCAGATTCTGATCTCAGTTCCAGTTGTATGAATCTGGAATGACTCCACTGAAATTTGAATCCAGCCCTTGTTCTTTAATTGATGGGGAGTACAATGTCCACCCAAACAGACATGGTCAGACAGTATCATTATTCTTGCATAGTGAATGGGTTTTCATGGATGAACGTGAGGGCAAAGACTGATCCAGAGTGAGACTGATGATAGGAAATGCTGGTGACAGGTTGAAGGAAGGTTAAAGAACTTATTTCTATTTCCTTTGTTTTGATGGATTTAAAAATATAATTCACCTTTTGTTTGCAGTGTAGTTGTAGCCATGCTGGTCCCAGAATATGAGAAACAAGTTGGGTGAGGTAGTATCTTATATTGAATAAACTTCTCTTGGTGAAAGAGGCATGCTTTCAAGCCACACAGAGCTGAAGCAGCGCTCTTGTAGCTCGAAACCTTGTCTCTTTTGCCAACAGAAGTTGATTCAATATAAGATATTACCTCACCCACCTTGTCTCTCTTACAAAATGTTATTAATATTACAATCAGCCAAGACCAGGCAATGACATGGCAGGTGTCAAAAACCCAGTCTAAAACCCAAATTATGGGTTGTTTCTGAAAGGGACAACATTTATTTTTGCAAAATTTGAATTCCCAATGCTTTCAGTCTCAGCCAAGAAGAATCAGCAGGTTTGTAAGAGAAATTTAGACAACTGATATTATATTGCCTGATGTTGCAGAGATTTTTAACCATCTCTTTCCTCAAAGACTAGGGAACACTTGGGAAGTAATGAGTAGAGCTTTGGCACTAGTCCACAATTAGTAATACATTGAAGAAATAGAACTCTTTCTCTTTTTGTGAATTGCCTGAACAGATCACAAAATTCTTAAAACTTTTTGCTATTCAGAATTGTTTTCAGATTTCTTCTATGACTAATTCTTCTCTGTAAATCATTCAAATTGAAAATATTGCCACTGAATCTGATGTAACTATGAAGCTATCTCTTATTATGTAATAATGACTCTTTGTGACCATTCCCATTTTATATTAAAGTACAATTTTCAAAAATTAGTTGTGCTGTTGGTTTGGAATGTAAGTCATCCAGTCAGGATACAGAGATGTAGCAAGTAACTTTGGTAAGACTCAGCCTGAACTGTAAATCACAAACTGGCTTTTATAAACAGTCATACAACTCAAAATGGACTTTCGGCTGCTATTTGAGTGCTTGAGCTCTCTTTTTGTGCCCCAGTATTTGTGAGGAAAGCAAGGACACTGAAATGCTTCCAGAAAGCAAACAGGAAATGATTGCAAACGTGGTACTCACTTTTGTGTTGAATTTGAAAGAACAGTTACAGAAAACGTCTCACTATTTGCTCAGCTCTTATAAAGAGTTACAATTAGGATTCTTCTGAGTTGCAAACACTGGTAAAAGCTGAGTTTTGGGTAGCCAGACCAAAGTGCTGACTGTTTCAAACCTTTTGCACTTTTCAATCCCATGTAGTAAGTAACTTGTGGTCAGGTTGTGGAC
This sequence comes from Macrochelys suwanniensis, assembly GCA_033296515.1. NCBI lineage: Eukaryota > Metazoa > Chordata > Testudines > Chelydridae > Macrochelys > Macrochelys suwanniensis. The sequence goes on along the minus strand of CM065781.1, from coordinate 500,331 downwards.
CCTTTGCTCCTATTGCCACAGGTTGAAGAATATACAGCACCAGCTGTGCAGTCCTGTATTAAGACACCATGATCTGAATTTTTAAACAATGCCTGAGTGTGTCTTTAAATAAAACTATCTTTTTATATTTAGTCTTCTAGATTTTTTTTAGTCATTATTAACAAAATAAAAAGTGCTGCAAGCAATTTTAGCAGATTATTCCAAGAAGCACGGATAATGAAGTAAAATATGTTTTATGTTGAAAGAAGGAAAGAAATCTTCCGTTTTAGGGCTTTTAATATAATTACCGAACATCAGCTCTTTGCATCTAGAATTTCTTTGAGGGGTTATTGAAAAAGGCAGCAGAATTAGAACCTCCCACACAACAGAGCTCTTACAATGGAATAAGCTGAGTGTCATAATGTCCTGTTAATTAAGACAGATAAAAACAGCAGCCTTCATTGTTATACTGTCAAATAAAAAAAACCATGTAAATATCCATTAAGACAGCAATAATCGTTTTCAAAGTGGCCATTTATCATCATTGCTTTCCTTTAGAAAATAATTCTTTGCTGTATATTTAAAGTCTTCAAAAGTTTCTTTCTACACTTTGGCTAAGTGAAGTTGTGCAGCGGAAACAGAACTCTCTTTTGTGTGGCAGTGCCTGGGGAGATGGATCTGCAAGGCAGGGGACCACAGCTCCCATCATTCCTCTCCCCATTTCATTTCCCTTTCCCCTGGCTAGTGTAGGGCTGGGTAGAGAGCTCCTTCCCCTTCCTTCCCCCTGCCCCACTCCTCTGAACAAACCCGATTAGCTGGAGGTTGGAGTGCCACTCCCAGACAAGGACACAGAATTAACTACCAACCACCAATGAGCAGATGGGGACGGGATGGGAAACAACCGGGGGGAGTTTAGGAGACAGAACTGAGAAGCAGCAGCGGATGCAACTCCCTTGCCTACTAGCGGGATAGCTCTGTCCGAGCTCTCCAGAGAAGGGGAGGAGGAATGAGCTGTGCACACTGAGCACTCCCTGTCCTAGTTTCTGGAATGGGGGGGATAGTTTTGGGCCTGTTCAGTCAGCTCTCTAGCTGGATAAATAGACTCTGTTGAGGGTGAGTAGATAGCAGTTGCCTGATCTATGAATCAATGATATTGATTAGTTAAGAATTCCCAGTGATCACTCTGAAATTTGACAAGATCCTGTCCCAAGATCCAGCCCAGAATTATTAAAATCACTGTTCAGTTGGGACGCTGATGTGCACAGGGACAACACTCACCTTCAGGAACCCTTCTGTGTTGGTAACAATTCATTCATACATTTAGCACAGTGACAAACACTCTATCCCCGCAAGGTATCTAGAGAGAACACAGAATGTCCATCTGCAGCCATACGCTCACACCATCCCTCGCCGCACAACCTGAAATGTCAGCCATCGTCTTCCTCATCACCAGTGGGCATCATCCTGGCACCTCCAAGTGCTACATCTCTCTCCCCTCCTGCACACCGGCTGGGATACAACTTGTGTAATATGTGATGCTAGTGCCACTCTGCCTAATGCATATCTAGTAGGGGTTTGCCCCCTCTTCTGTATTTTTATTTCCTCATCCTATTAATGTTGGGGTGTCCTTCTCCTATAGGTTAGTATATAAATGATCTCAACTTATTATCTGATATGTCACTTTGCTGCCCTGGCATTCTTGTGGTCAGACATCTGCAGATGTTCCTATCCCAAAATATCCCACACCTGGTGTTAGCTCATGTTCCAGTGGTTGGCTAGTGTCCTTATGGACAAACGTACCCCTTACACACTCTATTCCCATGTCCCCAAAACTTAGGGGTGACCATTAGGCTGTTTATCTGTGGCAAGGTTCATAGGCCCCAAGCCTTATGCTACCTGCTGAAGCCAATGTCTTACAGGAGCCAGGCCTGGCGATTCCTTGCATTAATGCTAAAAGAAATAAATGCTAAAGCCAGCTCTATGTGCTACAGGGCAAGTGCTTTATGAACGGACATGTGACTTGCATGGGTTTGGAGAAGCTCAGCAACAGGAGCAGAAAGCAAGTTCTCTTAACTCTGAAGCATTTTGCAGCAGGTTGGTGATATTGCTAATTTACAATAACACTGCCAGGACTTCCCTAGTCATAACAAGGGGGGCTTGGGAGCGAAAACTATTTTCTTTAAATTTAATTGTGTACCTTGAATGTTGTTTGACTTTAGCCAAATTGTCTGAATCTCTCTGGTTCACCAACTCTTCTCTTACCTCAAAGCGGCACTAAGGAAAGAGCCATCTTTATCTTGCTGTTCTCAGGTTTGTATCTTTCTTGTAGCAGGGTTTTCCAGTTATACATTTAATACGGATTGGGTTGTTAATTAGTTAGCTGACTAGCTAACTGAGCCATTCCACAGTCCAGCAGAGAGTCTGTGTGTTCCAGCTGGAGATTTCTGCAAGCAAGAGCAGGGAAGATGTTGTCACAGTACTTTTGACTCAGCAGACTGTGTGGAATTGATGACCAAAGACTCTGAGACTCAGCTGAACTCAGTCTAAGCTTTGAGAGCTCTGAGTTACTTCTCACTGTCTCTATGGGGACTGGCCTGTTTAGAGTTGTTTTCCTTTATTTATATTAATATATAACTGTAAAGATGATGTAGGTAGATTCTGAAGCAGCCTTGAAATGTTGTAGAAATTAAGCGATTATTATTGTTTCTTTATTAACTTTTATAAAGTTGGTACTTAAGAATTAAGCTAATTTCTCTTGTTCTTTTGGACTTGACTGAGGGGAAGCTGACCCTGTGCAATTCTTGTTGAAAATACTCAGTGATTGAATTCTGAGTCTCCAGGTGCTTTTCCTCAGGAATTGTGGTGAAGCAGTCGGAGAGGGGCAGAAAGCAAACTCCAGCCCACCCAAAGGTCACACTGAGCAGAGGCAGAGAGACACCAGGGGAGCACAGGTAAAACTAGGAGCTGTTTGCAGGAGAGCCAATTACTGCACTCCTTCTTGCAAAAGGGGAAGTTACAGCTGCGCAGCTTGGAGCTGATTGGACAACTGAGGCCAGGCAACAGGACCCACCATTCTGAGCTCACGCCGCAGGTCAGCATCAGAGTGCATGGGCAGGTTGGACTGATCCGAGTGGGGGGATTGCACTGGGGAGGGGCAGAGTGTGTGTGTGTCTAGCCATGGGGGGGGGACTGTGTGCTGTCGTCTGGTCAGGGAAAGGGGGGTCCTGTGTAACCTGTGCTAGCGATCCTGCTCTGGATCTACTCCTGGCTTTACCTGGGGTAGATAAAAGTGCTGTTCTCTTGTCAGTGTGGGGCTTGTCATGGGGATTAACTCTGACCCCTACGCTCCCTAGCAGGGATGATTGGTGTTTGTGCTGAGGTGCATGGCTGGGAGTGGCCCGGCTCTGTTTGGGGGTGGCAGCAGGGAGCAGGAGAGAAGCCTTAGGACTAGGGACAGAGCCCCGCATGGAATCATAGGACTGGAAGGGACGGCGAGAGGGCTCTAGTCCAGTCCCCTGCACTCAAGCCAGGACTAAGTATTACCTAGACCGGGGTGGGCAAACTTTTTGGCCCTAGGGCCACATCGGGTACAGAAATTGTATGGAGGGCTGGGTAGGGAAGGCTGGGGGAGGCTATGCCTCCAGCCCCCTGGAACCCCGACCCCCATCCAACCCCCCCTGCTCCCCATCCCTGACAGCCCCCCGGGACTCCCGCGTCCTATCCAAAGACCCCTTCTCTCTGCCCCCTGACCACCCCTGGGACCCCGCTCCTATCCTATCTCCCCTGCTCTCCACCCCCTGACTGCCCCTCTCGGCCCCCCCAATCCAACCCTCCCTGCTCTCCCCACCCCACATTACCTGTGGGGTGGGGAAAGGGGGACTCAGTCCTTTCCCTGTGCGTTTCCCCTGCTCGTTTGGCTGCTCTCCCTGGCAGTCGGGCAGGGCTTGCTCCTTGTCTGGGCTTGGCTGCTGGGGACAGGGGCCAAGCATGGTGGAGGGGAGCCCTGGCTTGCTCTGCCCCAGTCCCCGGCAACAGGGCCCAGGCCCCTTGACCACCCCCCAGCAACCCCCCTCTGCCCCCTGACCATGCCGCCCTGGAGCAGCAGGTCTGGCGGTGCTATAGCCGAGCTGCCCGCCCGGAGCCGCAGCCACGCTGCCCAGGCGCTGGGGGAACTGTGGCGGCGAGGGAGGGAGGGGAGAAGGAGGGGAGAAGAAGGGGAGGGGCCAGGGGCTAGGCTCCGCCCCACTCACCACGCTGTCGGGGAGTTGGGCTGGCTCCTCCACAAACCTGTCCTGACCCCGCTCCCCAGCAGGAGCTCGGGGCCCAGAGGGAAGGGTCCTGCGGGCTGGATGTGGCCCGTGGGCCGTAGTTTGCCCCCCTCTGACCTAGCCCATCCCTGACAGGTGTTTGTCCAACCTGCTCTTAAAAACCTCCAATGATGCAGATTCCACAACCTCCCTAGGCAATTTATCCCAGTGCTTAACCACACTGACAGTTAGAAAGTTTTTCCTAATGTCCAACCTAAACCGCCCTTGCTGCAATTTAAGCCCTTGTCCTATCCTTAGAGGTTAAGAAGAACAATTTTTCTCCCTCTTCCTTGGAACAACCTTTTATGTACTTGAAAACTGTTCTCATGTCCCCTCTGTCGTCTCTTCTCCAGACTAAACAAACCCAATTTTTTCAATCTTCCCTCATAGGTCATGTTTTCTGTTTAGCAATGGTAGCATTTTTTTGGTCCTCTTACTGGTTTATTATTGGGGGGGGGGGGAGGAGTTGTTTTTTAACCTGAGTAAGGTATCCTTGAATGATAATGCACCTTCCTTTAGTGCTTGAGAGCACAAGAGATTTGTGTGTGTGTATGTGTGTGTGTGCGCGCATGCATGTGCACACAGGTTCCCCCCTCAGGGGCGTCAGGTGTCACAGGCCAGGGCAGGCTGAGCCTCCCCAAACAGACGTGCGTGGCACTACCCACGCTTCGCCCCCAGACTCCCGCGTGCTTCCCGCCGGAGCTTTTCCCCCATGGCCAAGCTGGCATAGGGGGGCCGGCCTGTGGCCTGGGACTCCAGGTGGTTTGGGCCAGTGGGCCAGCGCTGGGGACCATACTGCTCGGCCCTCTGGGGCTAAGGGCCATGTCGCCCGGCGTTCCGGGGCTGGAGGTGCTCAGGCAGCCGAGGGCTGGGCCGGGGGGCCAGCGGTTGTGACGGGGGGGCCTCTGGGCTCCGGCAGGGGAGAGGGGGCAGCAGGGGTGGGGCCTCTGGGATAATGGGCAGGCCTGGGAGCTAGCCTCCCTGAGCCGGCAGTTCACATGCTGCCCATGTTTCCTCCATAACACTTTGTAGTAAACCTCATTCCAGTTCTTTTAAGATGCTTCCTTCCTGCTAGAATGATGAGAATGAGATCGCCAGCGAGAGCTCATCTTAACCAATGAACTCAGAGCTCCTCCATACGATCATATTATTCCTTCCCTGTGTAAAAAGAAAGCTCAGCTGATTGAAATGTGTCATGATGTATCTTACTGCCATCAGCCCAGCTCCGTCCCTGAATCTTCTCCTCAGTCTCCATTTTATTGCTCTATAGTCTAAGCATTTTTTTTGATTTACAAATGGGGCTAAACATAATCCCCCCCCCCCCCAAAAAAAAAAAATGGAGAGCAACACAGAAATAAGTTTCATCTCGTTTCAGCAAAGCAGCTCTAGCTCTTTTGATTTCTGGTGCCAGGTGAAAACGGGAAATGCACAGAAGAGAGATTTTCTAATCTTATGGAAAAAGGAGCTTTGCAAAGCCTCAGACTTCAGAGTGTGTGTGTGTGTGATTCTGATTTGTAGGGTACTCCTAAAATACTCAGGGATTTAAGGTGTTCAGCACCTCAAATTAATCAGACCTTTTATTTTAATGCCTAAAATTGGGATTTTGGTGCCTAAATTTTAGCACTCAAATTTGAAAGCTTTGGCCATTGTTGCTGTTGCTCTGCCCAAAGACAGAACGAGACCCATATATACGCACTTGAGGAATCACTTCTTGGTTTGGCCAGAGGAGTTGAGAGTTTTGTGTGGTGTTAACAAATTAGACAGAACAAGGAAGTTGCCATCATGTCTCATCTCAGCAAAGTGAGGTGGTGTCACCAATGGTCCCAATTTAGGAATGTTTGACATATGTCACTAATGCAAATGTCAGATGTGCAGTATATTAAATTACAGCCCTGCAGGAAATGCTCACTTCGGCCAACTTTCACTGTGGCCTTAAAAGAGAAAGTATTTCTTCGGATGCCACGTTTTGTCTAAATGAATCAGTGCAGTGTCAATTAACTTCCTCCTCTATACTGTATGGAAAGGGGATAGATTTATTTTTGTATATGAAGAAGGCCCCGATAATAGTTATGATGTTTTGACCGTGAAATGTAATGAGCAGTTCCTTCCAAGACATAATGTTCTTTTTGGAGAAGCACCTTATTTCAGATAATGCCAGAGCAGTGTATTGTCTGGGCAATCATTAAACATTAGGAGATAGAAGGAAAAGCAAATGAGAGACCATGTATTTCTGACCAGCACTGCTCAGAAAGAAGTGACACTAAAATTACAGATGGAGGCAGAGCTAACATTGGGGAAAACCATCCGAATAGCTCATCTCTCTGAGTTCACAAAGAAGAAAAGAAGATTAAGGAACAGTTCCTATAAGCAGGGGGAGGTTGCTGAACAGTCAAATTAGCCAAAGAAAGATGTGCAGGTTTCATGCTGCCAGTACTAAAACATCCTCAGAATATCTAAATAGTATAGATGACAATTTCCTAACTCAAAAGGTGTTGCATCCAACATGAAGGTATTCTCTATTAGACCTTGTCTTGACAGACAAGGAGGAATTGATCACAGACCCAAAAATAAGTATTAGCTTAGTTACAAGGGATCATAACTTGATCACAGCTGTTATGTTCAAACAGAATAAAACCAAACCAGTAGTGCATACACCTGCTGCTTTAAAAGGGCCAATTTCACGTAGCTGAAAACAACGATGAACCCATGAGCTGAAGGAAGAATTTTACGTAGAAATGTGAATGAGAATTAGGAATTGTTTAACAACACTTTACTAGAGGGCGTGTACCCATCCCACACCAGGGAAGAAGGGGTTAAAGAGAAGCTTTGGGCTCAGGCAGCCCTGCCCCCCACCACCTGTGAGGCATACCAGTCTTGGAGAGGGAAACTGAAAAAGGGAGAAGCTCTGTTCAGAAAGCCCCAGCCTGGGGATGTGCACAGACCTCTCATCCTCCGCTCCTAGGAAGGAACTCAGCGGGGAGCCAGCTACCTATGGTAAGCATTGAGTGGTGGGACCGATGTCTGGAGGCTCCTGGTAGGACAGAAGCTGGTGCTGCTCTTTTTCTGTTAATTTAGTTTCCCTTTCCTTTGTTATTGTGAGAACTAGCACTAGGGACTTGACACTGGGGAAGATTTTTTTCCCTGTCCCCGAACCCCGGGCTGGGAATACAAGCCTACTGCAGAGAAGGGGGGCTGACTTAGCAAATAGCCAAGGGATAAAGCAAGAGGTCTGACCAGACAGACTGTAACCACTTCTTACAGTGGTCCCTGAGCTGGAACCCAGGGTAAAGAAAGGGACTGTGTTCCTGACAGCCTCACTGGGAAGACTAGCAGGAAGACTTCAGACACAAAGGATCAGAAGGACTAATGGGCCTGGACCAAGATCTTTGACCTGGTGTGAAGTTCTGGGTCTACTCGGTGAAAACCCTGGTTTACCTTGACGGGCGTGACACCTGGACCGATAGCTGAGTCACCAGGGAAAAGGGGATCACCAGTGGACCTGATCAGGACTAGAGAGAAAATCCCTGCAACACTGTATCTAGCTACAAGGAGGCAAACTGCCTGGTAAGTCACTTTACCACAATGCCAAAAAACCACAATCAAGAAAGACAGGCTGCATTGGTTTCAAAACCTTGATTTAGAGGGGGAAGTAATGGTAGCTATACATATAAAATACATAAAGTATGAAAAAAGTAAAGTTGATAGTAATGAATATAAATCAGAAACTAGAAATTGTAGACAATTGATAAGGGAAGGAAAAGGACAAAAGAAGAACTGTGTCCTTAACTTGGATTACCATAATGACAGTTTAAGTATATTTGGAACAAAAAGAATACTAACAATTGCATTGAGCCATTACTAGATAGCAATGGTGCAGTCATTGGTAATAATACAGAAAAAGGAAGAAGTATTTAATAAATATTTATATTTTCTATTGGGAAACAAATGGTAGGGATCATTGTGACAAAACATTTTCTATTCCAATAGTAAGTCAGGAGGATGTTAAACAGTAGCCTCTAAAATTAGCCATCTTTTAAGTCAGCAGGTCTGGATAACTTTCATCCATATTTTTTTCTTTGTTGCTGAAACTTTTTATTAAGGCAAAATTACAATAAAATGTTAATATACTATATCATACATTACATATTACTTATTCAGGATCAGGTTCATATTCAAAGAACTTGGTTAAAGATTCTGGCTTGCTCGCTGGGGAGTCCTCCTACAAACACTCCAACAGAGCATTTCCTAGTAGCCAACATGTGATGGATCTTCACTGGAGTCAAATGCCATCTATACAGTAATTTAATAAAATATTTCTTTGTGAGCGGCACAAGCCAAAGATATGTATCCCCTTTCCATCTAGAGACCCACTCATCTAGATCAATTTCTTTATCCGAATCCCATTTTGACCTCTTCATCTGGGTTCTTTTCCTTATCAACATCTTTTTAAAATCAAAATTAGGTTTATTTTCTAAGATATATACATCGCACCAGCTTGCTCCTGGGTCAGCACTAGGGTGACCAGATTAAAGAAACAAAAAATCGGGACACGTGGGGGAAGCAAAAAAAAATGGCCGGAGCAGAGTTCTCCAAGCAAAAAAAACCCCAAACAAATGGCAGAAGCCCCGATATCGGGACAAATGGCATCCCAACCATGCATCGGTTGGGACACAGGACACAGAACCAAAAACTGGGACATCTGGTCACCCTAGTCATAGCACAAGCTGGTTTTATCCCAAAGGGATCTTCGGGATCATTTATTCTAACTTTCTGCATAACACAAGCCATAGGACTTCCCTGACTTAATTCCTGATTGAATTAAAGCAGATCTTTTAGAAAAAACATCCAGTCTTGATTATGAAGTTGCCAAATGATGGAGAATCCACCATGCCCTTGGTTAAAAACGGCCGTGGACTACAAAGAGAGAGTTGCCTCTGTCTGCCTCCAGCAGGACGCCCTGGGTTGACTCTCTGTTCTTCGTTCCAGGTAAACACATGCAGTGGCAACATTTACATGCTTTGGTTTCACGCCTGCAACCTCCACTCATGTGATGAATGCTTCCAGATGAGGATTCTGGGGTCAGGACCTGGGAAGGTCTCTCATCCATTAGTGCTCAAGACACATACTCGTGGTTTTAGTTCTCCTTTGTATTTCTCAGAAGTGATAAGAGTGCCAACATCACCCAGCGAGACAATCACAATGGAAGAAGAGCAGGTTGGGCTTTCTGTAATGTCACCTAATACCCATTTTTGTCATCTGTAATTTAAAAAGAGCCAAATTCATTTCTATTATATTTCTTGTTCCTATTTCTCGAACATTTTTCAAGAGCAGAGAACATGAAAAGCTGTGACTTTCAAAGGCGCCTAAGGGCCTTTAGGCATCCAGTTCCTAATAAGACATGGGTGTTTGGCTCCCTGTGACTAGATTTCAACCTGGATTTTGTCACCGTTCATACAAATGTGATGGTAACAAGACAGGTGTGTGCAACTAGCACAGTTTTCTCTGTGTGTGTTGGACATTTTAAGAACCATGTGGGAATATATTTGAATTTAATACCAGTCTTCTTATGTCTCCAGGACTCTCCTAGAAGTATACTATTTCTATGTCATTAACATTTTCATATGAAAACATTGTAGACATTGCTAGCACCTCCTGCAGGTGGAAATGTAGAAAGTAGGGCTGTCGATTAATTACAGTTAACTCACGTGATTAACTAAAAAAAATTAATCGCGATTTAAAAAATTAATCATGATTAATTGCAGTTTTAATCACACTGATAAACAATAGAATACCAATTAAAATGTATTAAATATTTTTGATGTTTTTTCTATATTTTCCTATATGTCACATTCTGTGTTGTAATTGAACTCAATGTCTATATTATTTTTGGTTACAAATATTTGCACTGTAAAAATGATAAACAAGAAATACTTTTTTTCAATTCACCTCATACAAGTACTGGAGTGCAATCTCTTTGTCGCGAAAGTGCAACTTACAAATGTTGATTTTGTTTGTTACATTAACTGCACTCAAAAACAAAACAGTGTAAAACTTCAGAGCCTACAAGTCCACTCAGTCCTACTTCTTGTTCAGCCAATCTCTAAGACAAATAAGTTTGTTTACATTTACAGGAGATAATGCTGCACTCTTCTTATTTACAATGTCACCAGAAAGTGAGACCAGGCATTTGCATGGCACTTTTGTAGCCAGCATTGCAAAGTATTTACATGCCAGATATGCTAAACATTTGTATGCCCCTTCATGCTTCGGCTACCATTCCAGAGGACGTGCTTCCATGCTGATGACGCTCGTTAAAAAAAATGCGTTAATTAAATTTGTGACTGAACTTCTTGGGGGAGAATTGTATGTCCCCTGCTCTGTTTTACCCGCACTCTGCCATATAGTTCATGTTATAGCAGTCTCGGATGATGACCCAGCACACATTGTTCATTTTAAGAACCCTTTCACTGCAGATTTCACAAAATGCAAAAAAGGTACCAGTGTGAGATTTCTAAAGATAGCTATAGTACTCAACCCAAGGTTTAAGAACCTGAAGTGCCTTCCAAAATCTGAGAGGGATGAGGTGTGGAGCATGCTTTCAGAAGTCTTAAAAGAGCAACACTCCCATGCGGAAACTAAAGAACCCGAACCACCAAAAAAGAATCAGATGCTGGTGGCATCTGACTCAGATAATGAAAATGAACATGCGTCAGTCCACACTATTTTGGATTGTTATTGCGAAGAATCTGTCATCAGCATGGATGCATGTCCCCTGGAAGGGTAGTTGAAGCATGAAGGGACATATGAATCTTTAGCACATCTGGCTCGTAAATATCTTGCGACTTTGGCTATGACAGTGCCATGTGAATGCCTGTTCTCACTTTCAAGTGATATTGTAAACAAGAAGTGGGCAGCATTATCTCCTGCAACTGTAAAGAAACTTGTTCGGCTGAACAAGAAGTAGGACTGAATGGACTTGCAGGCTCTAAATTTTTATATTGTTTTCTTTTTGAATGCAGGTTTTTTTGTACAGAATTCTACATTTTTAAGTTCAACTTTCACGATAAAGAAATTGCACTACAGTACTCATATTAGGTTAATTGAAATATACTGTTTATTTTGTTTTTTACAGTGCAAATACTTGTAATAAAAATATAAAGTGAGCACTGTACACTTTGTATTCTGTGTTCTAATTGAAATCACTGTATTTGAAAATATAGAAAACATCCAATAATATTTAAATAAATGGTATTCTATTATTGTTTAACAGTGTGATTAATCACACGATTAATCACAATTAATTTTTTCATCGTGCGATTAATTGCGATTAATTTTTTTAATCGCTTGCAAGCCCTAGTAGAAAGGTAAGCTTCTTAATAACTTCTTTAATACTAAGTAGGGGGATAATGGGAGATGACTAATAGGAGTGTATTACAATGAACAGTTATGCACTTTGTTTGGATTATTTCAGCCTGTGTTTATGAATGGGGCATTATAGTTGATTTACAGTATGGGCTTCTGGTGGGATTGGGATAAATATGCCCACTATAAAATTAGCCTGCTTGACATTCAAAGCACTGGAAACAGGCCTTGTGGTTGACTGTGGTAGCAGCTGGATTAAGTGCCAACATCAAGCGGATTGTTTTCTAGCATTGTGCCTCACACTCTGAAGGGTTATGAGGTCTGACACAGTGGCTCTGTACCAACACCAGACTGGCTGTTCTCACAGGACATTGAAAAATTGCCGGACATCCTCTATGCTTGTAGCTTTACAGGGTGACTGGTTACTTGAGCCTTTGTTTGCAAATGAACATTTTTTGCTTTGTTTTAATTAAAAGCCCCTAAGAAAAGCTCTTGCCTGAGGCAAGTGCAGTGAATTCCAAGGAGGGACGGAAGAGGGGAAGGATGAAGAAAGGTCAGAGTGCTAGCCTGGAACTTGGGAAACCTGTTCTGCTACAGATTCAATCCTGAGAGACCTTGGGCAGGTCAATCCCTGTGCCTCAGTTCCCTATCTGTAAAATGAGGAGAACAGCCCTGCCCTGCCTCCTGGGGGTTTGTGAGGCACTCAGATACTAAGGCTACAGGGGCCACGTAGATACCCAAGATCAGGAGAGGGATGGCTTCTTAACCATGTCAAGAGAGTAGATGTCATTTAGTTTATGATCAAGGATCAAACTATACAGCTCAATTGTCAACATTTTTTTTAATTGGTCAACTTGTGACACCTTAAAGAAACCTACATTTCAGAGAGTAGCTGCTCTGTTGGGTATTTATAAAACAAAGTCTCTAAAAGGACTGGTCACAATAGTCTCTGGAGTCAGCACACAGGGCGCAGATCTTTTGAGTAAGAGAGAGTCATGTCTTCACAGGACATTGCTTAAAACCTGCTTGCATTAGCAATGAAGGCGATGGAGTTGGTCTTGATTTATCCAAGTGCAAAAGAGAGCAGACTATGGTCACTTGAGCGCAAATGTCCAAGAATTAATGCATATGTGCCCTAGTGTACTTAGCTCCAAAACAGCACATTCAAAGTGTTTTACCAGCCCTTTATGGGAAACGTACACAGTAAGGTCTGCTTTGTCTTTAAGGAATCAGTCTTGGTCTGGTTTTATGAGAAGCCGATTATATTATTACTATAAAGGCTTGTGGCTTGATTCAGCTAGAGCTATTTCACTTGCTCACATTGTCTGATCCCTGGTTCTCAGTGAAATAGTTTAATTATCTTGTGCTTGGGGAACTTTTCTGAGAAACAGAAAATGATCAACTATTGGTCCTAAAATTCACCCTTTATGTACATCTGAGTATAGCAATTGTGGCCAGAAAAATAAATATCAGTACATTAGCTTCATACCTCTGAATAGCTAATTGACTTCCTAACTGCTTTTTCTGCAGGGTAAAAAAAAAAAAGGCCTAGCATTCACTGGTATCAAAGCAACTAATTACAACACATTTTCTATATTAAAGTTGACATTTAATTAGCTTAGCTCTGGTGAGTTTGCACTATCTTAAAGAGAAATTCGTCAAAGGACTGCATAAAACATTTTTATTAATGATTTTCTACTATTCTCCAGCCATTCCATATTACTTGAGTAGCAATTATATTATTCTAAAGTGACTCTTATTGAGGTAGCAGTAAAATTGTTGTGTAAAAGAGCCAGTAGAACTGTTCAGATAAATCAAATAATATATTCAGCACTTAAAAATGTCCTGCTTTATTAATGTTTTATTAATCCAGCAGGCAGGACCCAACACCAAGTGGGATGGCTACAATCTTACATGAATCTTTCACAGTAGATTAGCAAACAGAGTTCCAAAATACACATAAGCAAGAGCAGGGAGCTGGAACTAAGTTGCCTACAGTGCAAAGACTGTAGAAGATTTGCTGTCAGAATAGTTCAGAACAAAACAAATCTTGACATTAAGGGTTCTCTCATTAAAATCAGGCTCAGGACTGGAGAGTAACAGCTGTTGTACCTACAGTATCTTTGCAGAAGTGCTGGAAATTACAGACCAGGATGCTGACCTCACTGCCCGATGAGAATTGTGAGCTTGTCAGCAAAGAAGTGGATAAAGGGGAACAGAAGAGTGAAGTTCTGGAACAGCCTTCCAAGGGAAGCAGTGGGGGCAAAAGACCTAACTGGCTTCAAGATTAAGATAGATAAATTTATGGAGGGGATGGTTTGATGGGATAACATGATCTTAGTCAAAGGTCAATTAATTGCCATCAGTGGTAAATAGGACCAGTGGTCAATGATGGGATGTTAGAAGTTACTACAGAGAACTTTTTCCTGGGTGTCTGGCTGGTGAGTCTTGCCCACATGCTCGGGGTTCAGCTGATCGCCATATTTGGGGTCGGGAAAGAATTTTCCTCCAGGGTAGATTGGCAGAGGCCCTGGAGGTTTTTTTGCCTTCCTCTGCAGCGTGGGGCACGGGTCACTTACCGGAGGATTCTCTGCATCTTGAAGTCTTTAAATCATGATTTGAGGACTTCAATAGCTGAGACATAGGTGAGAGGATTATTCCAGGAGTGGGTGGGTGAGATTCTGTGGCCTGCATTGTGCAGGAGGTCAGACTAGATGATCATAATGGTCCCTTCTGACCTTAAAGTCTATGAGTCTATGAGGTTGAGTGAATTTTGAAAAATATCAATAACAATTTTGAAAACATTTTTATGAAGTTTTCAATAAAACAATATATATTGAAAAGATGTTTTTAAAAAACACTCAAACAATGGATCTGTTTCAAATGCTTCCAAATGAAAACAACTTTGCCATTTTGAATTTTTTGTGAAAATAGGCTTCCATTTTTCACCAACACATGTGTTTGTCTCACTGTAACTTTCTTTATCATCACCACTTTTCCTCTGCAGCCTGGGCGCTGTCACTTCCTAGGGATGGTCCCTTGATACTCTATCTCAGGGGAACACAGTTACATACATTGCACAGCACATACCAGAGAATTGTAGGTCTCCTTTGCACATCAAATTTGGGACACTAGATAGAAGCAAAGCTACAAATAAATTGTCTTAGAGCCATGGGGCCAAATGAAGCCCTGATGACAGGGCACAATTCCCGTTCACTACAATAGGCTGGTGGGATTCAGTTTGCCTGGATGAATTATGGATACTAGTAGAGCAAGGGGCATGCTAAGGACCCACAACTTTTATATTAGAGGAAAAATTGAGAGTAAGGGGCTACACCTAGTACCATGAATGAGGACTCATGTCGTGCAGTAGTAATGATAGTCACAAAGCAGATATTGCAACTCCTATGCTTGGGAGAAAGCAGGGGTCTCCATCAACATAGACTAATCCAGTCCACCAGCCCCTCTCCTCATTATCCTCTCTTGCTATTCTGCCATCTACCCAGTGTCTAACCTGTTAATTCCCATTGTTACTACTGGGACTGGAAATTACGGAGAGCCTGCAAGGTAACAAACCAGCTGAACATGCTGTTTAGTTTTAGTTACCTCATTAGTCCACAAACTGTGCTGCTTCCAGTTTGGCACTTATAGGCCAAGCTGTTGCCATGACAATGGTGAATCATCTGTCAGGCTTCAAGCGGGGATGCCTCCTTCTCATTTTAGCTCCGTCCAGAGGACTTATAAGGATCCCAGGGGTGTTTGTGAGCAGATAAACAAAAGTCTAACACCTCCGTGAATCCTGGTGCCAAGCCAAGACCTGAAGAACACATACAGCAAACAATTCATTCCCGAGGAGAGAGCATTTTGTCAATGTAGGGCAAAACCAGATCTCACCCCCCTGCCTCCTGGTCTGCAGCTCAAAGTATGACCGTGTAAACCCATGGCACGTTAACAGCACAGAGCTTCACGGGCGTGGTGATGAATAAATCTTGTCAATGTAAATTAGATTTTATATAGGCGTCATTAAATATGTTTAGTACAGAAAAGGCTCTATAAGCCTCCCCATCCTCTTCTCTCTTCACTGATAAAGGGAGGGGCCTATACTACACTGAAGAGACACGTGGCCTGGCCTAGGACGTGGCCTGGCCTGTCAGTGGCCATTGCTTGTTCACGGGACTTCCTAGTGACGTGTGCGGAAGTGACTCTGCCGACTGCAGCCATGCCTGACCCCATCATTGACCAACCCTTAGCAGCTGCTGCTCACCAATCCGCTTGCCTTGGTGAGAAACAAAGGCCATTACTGCGCCCTTCTTCACTGGCCTGTGCCATAGGGAGGATCTGGCCTTCATGGCTCCCTGCTATGCCCCAAGAAGCAGCAAGCTGAGAGGACAGAAGCAGCAAAGGTGGGTCCTCCAAGCTTGCCTAGAGTCTGAAACTGAAAAAACGGGATGGGGGGCGGTAATAGGAGCCTATATAAGAAAAAGTCCCCCAAAATGGGACTGGCCCTTTAAAAATGGGACATCTGGTCGCCCTACCTAGAGAGGACTCTCTGGAGTGGCCATTTTGGAAACCACGGACACCTGGTCCTCCAATGGCAAGAACAGCAAGTAACTGCCAACCAGGAGCTGCCTGGCATAAGCAGGTCAGTTCCTTGCTGGGACCACTGGAGTGGGGCAGAAAGGGTGGGGTGGGGTGGGGCAGGGGAAGGGCAGGGAGAGGCGGGGTGAGGCAGTAAAGGGTGGAGTGGGGCTGGGAAGGGAGGGGCGGGGAAGGAGGGTCAGGGCACGAAGGGGCAGAGTGGGGTGGCAGGGACGGGCAGGG
This sequence comes from Macrochelys suwanniensis, assembly GCA_033296515.1. NCBI lineage: Eukaryota > Metazoa > Chordata > Testudines > Chelydridae > Macrochelys > Macrochelys suwanniensis. The sequence goes on along the minus strand of CM065781.1, from coordinate 483,862 downwards.
TACGGAGGGGCAAAATGGAGCAGGGAAGTGTGGGGCAGGGCAGGGAGAGGCACAGAAAGTAGGGGCAGGACTGGAAGATGCAGAGAGGAGCGGGGTGGGGCATCGCACAGCAGATCAGGGAGGGGAGTGGAAGGGCAGGGAGAGGTGGGAAGGGAGGGTCGGGGCAGAGTGGGGCAGCAGGGAGGGTCGGGATACAGAGGGACGAAGTGGAGCAGGGAAGTGTGGGGCAGAGCAGGGAAGATTCATAGATTCTAGGGCTGGAAGGGACCTCGAGAGGTCATCGAGTCCAGCCCCCTGCCCTCATGGCAGGACCAGTTACTGTCTAGACCATCCCAGATAGACATTTATCTAACCTACTCTTAAATATCTCCAGAGATGGAGATTCCACAACCTCCCTGGGCAGTTTATTTCAGTGTTTAACCACCCTGACAGGAACTTTTTCCTAATGTCCAACCTAAACCTCCCTTGCTGCAGTTTAAGCCCATTGCTTCTTGTTCTATCCTCAGATGCTAAGATGAACAAGTTTTCTCCCTCCTCCTTATGACACCCTTTTAGATACCTGAAGACCACTATCATGTCCCCTCTCAGTCTTCTCTTTTCCAAACTAAACAAACCCGATTCCTTCAGCCTTCCTTCATAGGTCATGTCCTCTAGACCCTTAATCATTCTTGTTGCTCTTCTCTGGACCCTCTCCAATTTCTCCACATCTTTCTTGAAATGCGGTGCCCAGAACTGGACACAATACTCCAGTTGAGGCCTAACCAGCGCAGAGTAGAGCGGAAGAATGACTTCTCGTGTCTTGCTCACCACACACCTGTTAATGCAGCCCAGAATCATGTTTGCTTTTTTTGCAACAGCATCACACTGTTGACTCATATTTAGCTTGTGGTCCACTATAACCCCTAGATCCCTTTCTGCCGTACTCCTTCCTAGACAGTCTCCTCCCATTCTCTATGTGTGAAACTGATTGTTCCTACCTAAGTGGAGCACTTTGCATTTGTCCTTATTAAACTTCATCCTGTTTACCTCTGACCATTTCTCCAATTTGTCCAGATCATTTTGAATTATGACCTTATCCTCCAAAGCAGTTGCAATCCCTCCCAGTTTGGTATCATCTGCAAACTTAATAAGCGTACTTTCTATGCCAATATCCAAGTCGTTGATGAAGATATTGAACAGAGCCGGTCCCAAAACAGACCCTTGCGGAACCCCACTCGTTATACCTTTCCAGCAGGATTGGGGACCATTAATAACTACTCTCTGAGTACGGTTATCCAGCCAGTTATGCACCCACCTTATAGTAGCCCCATCTAAGTTGTATTTCCCTAGTTTATTGATAAGAATATCATGCGAGACCGTATCAAATGCCTTACTAAAGTCTAGGTATACCACATCCACCGCTTCTCCCTTATCCACAAGACTCATTATCCTACCAAAGAAAGCTATCAGATTGGTTTGACATGATTTGTTCTTTACAAATCCATACTGGTTATTCCCTATCACCTTACCACCTTCCAAGTGTTTGCAGATGATTTCCTTAATTACTTGCTCCATTATTTTCCCTGGCACAGAAGTTAAACTAACTGGTCTGTAGTTTCCTGGGTTGTTTTTATTTCCCTTTTTATAGATGGGCACTAGATTTGCCCTTTTCCAGTCTTCTGGAATCTCTCCTGTCTCCCATGATTTACCAAAGATAATAGCTAGAGGCTCAGATACCTCCTCTATTAGCTCCTTGAGTATTCTAGGATGCATTTCAGCAGGTCCTGGTGACTTGCAGGCATATAACTTATCTAAGTGATTTTAAACTTGTTCTTTTTTTATTTTATCTTCTAAACCTTCCCCCTTCCCATTTGCATTCACTATGTTAGGCATTCCCTCAGACTTCTCGGTGAAGACCGAAACAAAGATGTCATTAAGCATCTCTGCCATTTCCAAGTTTCCTGTTACTGTTTCTCCCTCCTCACTGAGTAGTGGGCCTACCCTGTCCTTGGTCTTCATCTTGCTTCTAATGCATTGATAAAAAGTTTTCTTGTTTCCCTTTATTCCTGTAGCTAGTTTGAGCTCATTTTGTGCCTTTGCCTTTCTAATCTTGCCCCTGCATTCCCGTGTTGTTTGCCTATATTCATCCTTTGTAATTTGTCCTAGTTTCCATTTTTTATAGGACTCCTTTTTATTTTTTAGATCTTGCAAGATCTCGTGGTTAAGCCAAGGTGGTCTTTTGCCACATTTTCTATCTTTCCTACCCAGCGGAATAGTTTGCTTTTGGGCCCTTAATAGTGTCCCTTTGAAATACTGCCAGCTCTCCTCAGTTGTTTTTCCCCTCAGTCTTGATTCCCATGGGACCTTACCTATCAGCTCTCTGAGCTTACCAAAAACCCACTTTCCTGAAATCCATTGTCTCTATTTTGTTGTACTCCCTTCTACCCTTCCTTAGAATTGTGAACTCTACGATTTCATGATCACTTTCGCCCAAGCTGCCTTCTACTTTCAAGTTCTCAATGAGTTCCTCCCTATTTGTTAAAATCAAATCTAGAACAGCTTCCCCCCTAGTTGCTTTCTCAACCTTCTGAAATAAAAAGTTGTCTGCAATGCAGTCCAAGAACTTATTGGATAGTCTGTGCCCCGCTGTGTTATTTTCCCAACATATATCTGGATAGTTGAAGTCCCCCATCACCACCAGATCTTGGGCTTTGGATGATTTTGTTAGTTGTTTAAAAAAAGCCTCATCCACCTCTTCCACCTGGTTAGGTGGCCTGCAGTAGACTCCTAGCATGACATCACCCTTGTTTTTTATCCCTTTTAGCCTAACCCAGAGACTCTCAACACTTCCGTCCCCTATGTCCATCTCCACCTCAGTCCAAGCGTGTACATTTTTAATATATAAGTCAACACCTCCTCCCTTTTTCCCCTGTCTGTCCTTCCTGAGCAAGCTGTACCCGTCCATACCAACATTCCAATCATGTGTATTAGAAAGGAAGGGAGAGAGCGGGGTGGGGCATGGCACAGCAGAGCGGGGAGGGGAGTGGAAGGGCAGGGAGAGGTGGGGTGAGGCAGGAAAGGAGAGGTGGGAAGGGAGGGTCGGGGCAGAGTGGGGCAGCAGGGAGGGTCAGGATACGGAGGGACGAAGTGGAGCAGGGAAGTGTGGTGCAGAGCAGGGAAGGGAGAGAGCGGGGTGGGGCATGGCCCGGCAGCTCCTCTCTGGCCAAAGGAACTTGAAGGACAGCCCGAGTTTGGTTCTGGCTGCATTTCCTTAGCTGGGTTTGCAGAGGTGAGAAGATCTAGGAACCTTCACCCTGAGGTGAGGGCAAAGCTAAAGGGCCCAGGACGAAAAGGCCCAGAGAAGAAACAACAACACATGTAATTGACCAGCTGGTGTGTACAGGGTCCCTGGGTCGGAACCCAGGGCAGTGGGTGGGCTGGTTTCTCCTCCTGGCCCCACATAAAATGGCATAAACCCCAAGAAGGGGACAGGGCTTATTCGAGAGCCTAAACAAAGGGCTGAATTTAAAGGGCCAAGAGCTGAGGCAGAAGCCCGAAATGGACGGTGCATTTGTTGGACTCTTTAATACCCCAGAAGAGTTCATTGGAGTTTGGGACTTGGTCAGAGGACCAAGCCACTGAAGACTTGCTAAGATCGGCCGGCAGCTTCCAGCTCCCTTCCCTCCCCCCCTCCTGGTGCAAGAAAAGGAGTGGGGTACTGCACCCTGACACTCAGAGGTGCTCAAGAAACGAGTGCTCCTTAACACCCTGGTTATGAGCATCCATGGCTATGTAGTGGTGATGAGGAACTGCAAGTGCTGGTGTACAAGTGTCTTTTCGTATTCATGATTTAATAGACTCATGGATTCCAAGGCCAGAAGGGACCATTGTCATCATCTAGTCTGACCTCCTGGAAACACAGGCCAGAGAACTTCCCCAGAATAATTCCTAGAGCAGAGCTTTTAGAAAAACATCCAATCTTGACTTAGAAATTGTCAGTGATGGAGAATCCATCATGACAATCCATAAATTGGTACAATGGTTAATTATTCTTACTGTTAAAAGTTATGCAGATATGAAAATTTATTTCCAAAATTAATTACAGCCACAACAGTCATACTTTTTTTGCATTGCTTTACCCAGGTCTACCCATGTTTCTGGAACTGAGCTTTTTTCATTTTAAAGAAATGCATTTGTATTTCCCCCATACACCTCCTGTCTTTCATATTATTTGTTTTTGAATGCCAAGTTCTGTTTTACAATGCCAGTTCCATTGCACACCACCCGCCCCTGGGAAGTTCTGATTCCATCTAGCCAAGGGCAGTGGGGCACATAGACACAATGCAAAGAACTATGGAAGCTAAAATGTGAGGACACCAGTGAGTGACAGTAGCAGGGGAACACAGACCTGAAAATATCTGAAGTAAATTGATGTTCTGCATGATGTAACTAAGAGCAGAAACCATCAGAATTGGGAATTCAGCTGTTCTGGGGCATGTGCAGACTATGAGGGGTGGCTAGCTATTTGTGGGGAACCATGGCATTCTTTCGATTCCTGTGGATGGGCATAGCTGGATTATTCTGACCTTGGTAGTCCAAGAGGCTGGATTTGTGTTCAGTTGTTAGACACAGAATTTAGCAAATCAGAGCCCCAACACAAATGTGTTCTATTGTTTGCACTCTAGGGGAGCTTCGGCTCTTTATCTCTAACAGATCCCTCATACTCCCTGCCTCCTCCTTCCACTAGTAGTGTCCGGAGGGTGGTGGAGGAGGGTTAGAATGAGGCACTGTGAGGCAGGATCCAGAGGAGGGGATAAAATGAGATGGGGCTGGTATGTGAGGCAGGGTCCGTGGTGGGGTGGGGGATGGAATGCAGCACGGCAAAGCAGCGAGAAGAGGTAACTCTACATTTGTTGTACGGACCCAGGGGGGATGGAACATTTGTTTATAGTTCGGGTGCTGAGAGCTGTTGAACCAAACTGTAAACTCTGTATACGATGTAATGGAAACCAGCTCAAGCCACCACTCCTAATTCCAGCAACTATGATTGGAGCTGAAGATATTTGTGTTCTGTTCAGCTTTCCTTAATTTGGATGAGCTAAGGTTCCCTTCTGAATGCATTTCTTCTCTCGGTTATCTTAAATGCACTAAGATTTATTTTAGCAAAGAATATTTAATGACAGTATTAAGAATGCCTCCCTTGTTTCAGGTTAACTTGAGGAGGGTGATAATTTTATTCGCAGTATGTGCAAAAGATAGGATTTGACAACAAATATCACTCCCTTGAGAGGCAGGGAATCTGCTACCCAAGCAATCTTAATAGCCTAACTTCCCAAAGCTTCTGGAGCAGCTTAATATAGCAAGCCAGCAATTACTGCAGATCTTTGGTCAAATTCCCAGTCCTCATGGGCATTAGTCTCAATAAAATAGACATTTCTACATTTGGCAATATGTCCACTAATTTACTGGCTCAAGTAATTCAATTGGAGAGACCTGTTTAGATGTTAAAAAGGGCTCTAGCATAGTTTAGCCTCACCAAAGGGAAACAGTCAGTTATTAGTCTTCTGGAAAGTTCTTTGTGAAGTTATTGGATAACCCTGAACAAAACTGTGAGCCCAGGAAAGTCAAAGGGAGTCCTGCCCCACAGAAATTCAAAACTAATCTGGAGATGAAGTCAGGCTTCTTGTGGTGTTTTATGGACCTGTTACAGCCCTAGGATTTGTGAGATGAGGGTCGGGGATCAACGTTCCCACAGAAACCTCAGCTCATTAATGTAGCTGTGTACTGGCACAGCTCACAGCTGTGGGTGAATAACACAAGCCATACGGCCCATGGAGATTTGCAACCACCGTGGCTCTATTGAATACAGAGGTGGATGAAGAGCTTATGTTGTCCTGTTTCACTGTTGAATTCTAACAGCCAAATGTCAGCCAAAGCCCAGTGCCCAGCCTTGGAGGAATTGTTCCATCGACCAGGCCTGGAGATCAATCTGCTTTTCTGAAAAGGCCATTCTTATTACTAGAACTGGTTGAAAATGTTCTGACAGAACAATCTTCCCTCAGGAAATGCTGGTTCAATGGAACAGAAATGTACTGTGGGAACATGTCGATTCTCTCATGGTTATCAATGGAACTAATCATAGAATATCAGGGTTCAAAGGGACCTCAGGAGGTCATCTAGTCCAACTCCCTGCTCAAAGCAGGACCAATCCCACAGCCTAGAGATCCTCTTGTGCTGTCAGCCAGAGGGGGCATGAGCCAGCTTTAGTAATACAGAAAATAGGTGAGTGTCATGGGAAAAAAATAATTAAAAGCCTAAAAATGTCCCTGCTGTAGAACAAAGAGGAAGGACGTCATTCCACCAGTGGGCATGTGCACCCGTATTATCAGGCCTGATAGTTCGGATCCCTTCTGGCATTTGTCCAGGTGCCCTTATGGGCTTGTCTATGGCTGACAATACCTAAAGGCCTCACTCTGCTGCCTTTGCTCACCAGGAGCAGGACTTACCCACTGAAGTCAAGGGGACTTCTTCTTGAGTAAATACTGCTCATTGCCATTGTTGTCAATTCAAAGAATGCCATGGAATGTAATGTGCTGTTGTGCCATAATTAATTCCCCTGCTCCAAGACTGGACTTGGGGAATCAATGAGCATCATGCCCTTCTCACACCCACACTGAGATAAACACACCTATTAGCCTTAGACAAAATTGGCCAATTTTTAAGGGCCAACCATGTACCCAAAACAAAGGTCAGTTTTCTTGTGAAATCTGACATTTCTACACTCCTGCTTCCATAGAGAAATAGCTGCAGTCCTTTCAACATGAACTGCCTTCTTCCATATAAAATATCTATTAAAAAAATCAGTGAACCCTCCCTTGGGAGAGAATACAACTACACTTTCTGCATAGATTATAAGGCTCCTTCTGCAGGGCAGATGACCTCTCAGTTGAATAGGTCAATCTGCCATGGGGCCAAGATTCACTGCCTTCTGCTACTGAATAAACCTCCTATGTGATCACAGTGTTAACAGGTGCAAGTCGAACAGGATCAGCTGCTATTAAGAAGTTAAAAAAGAAGGCTTAGAGAAAATCTATCTAAATAGAAGACTTACTCACCAACCACAGCAAGAGGAAATGGTTATGTTTTGGGGGAAATATTTAATTCAGATTAGAACAAACCTTTAAGAAACAGATACAGATGAGGAAGGCAGTTTGGAGAAACACATATCCAGCCAAAGAGGAGCTCTGTTTTTGATTAACCCCCTCCTCTCCTGTCCACTCAACTTGTTGGTAGGGTGAGCTGTATTTCCCTCTAACACGATGTCTACACTAGTGATCTTACAGCAGCACAGTTGTACTGATACGCTGTAGCGTAGCAGCTCTATGCCGGCAAGAGAGAGCTCTCCTGTGGATCTCATAAAACCACTTCAATGAGCAGCAGTAGATATGTCAGCAGGAGAAGCTTTCTGGCCAATATAGGGCTGTGCACACAAGTGCTTATGCCTGGGAAACGTACGTCACTAGGGAGGAGGGGTTTCCACACTCCCGAACTACATACGTTTTGCCGACATAAGTGGCAGTGTACATAAGAACGGCCATACTGGGTCAGACCAAAGGTCCATCTAGCCCAGTGTCCTGTCCACCGACAGTGGCCAATGCCAGGTGCCCCAGAGGGAATGAACAGAACAGGTAATCAAATGATCCATCCCGTCACCCATTCCCAGCTTCTGGCAAACAGAGGCTAGGGACACTATCCCTGCCCATCCTGGCTAATAGCTATTCATGGACCTATCCTCCATGAACTTATTTAGTTCTTTTTTGAACCCTGTTATAGTCTTGGAGGGGGTGTATTTTGGTCGTGTATGAAGTGATCCTTACATGCAATACATATAGCTTGTTAGTCTGAAAATAAGAACATAGACATAGTCTAAGTAAATGCAGCCCATAATCTGTAGAGCACCACTCCTCCCCACACAAAAACTGGTTTCTTTATTGCAGAGACAATTAGTGACAATGCCAAACAAATCTTCCAAAGCAGCAATTTGCCCCTATTCTTTGGAAGAAAGGTGTGATACATGTGCTATCAGAGAAACAAGAATGTTTCTATAGAATATCAGGAGTGGAAGGGACCTTAGACCCCCTGCTCAAAGCAGGACCAATCCCCAACTAAATTATCCCATCCAGGGCTTTGTAAAGCCTGACCTTAAAAACCTCTAAGGAAGGAGATTCCACCACCTCCCTAGGTAACCCATTCCAGTGCTTCACGACCCTACTAGTGAAAAAGTTTTTTCCTACTATCCAACCTAAACCTCCCCCTCTGCAACTTGAGACCATTACTCCTTGTTCTGTCATCTGCTACCACTGAGAACAGTCTAGATCCATCCTCTTTGGAACCCCCTTTCAGGTAATTGAAAGCAGCTATCACATCCCCCCTCATTCTTCTCTTCCTCAGACAAAATAATCCCATTTCCCTCAGCCTCTCCTCATAAGTCATGTGCTCCAGCCCCCTAATCATTTATTTTGCCCTCTGCTGGACTCTCCAATTTTTCCACATCCTTTCTGTAGTGTGGGGCCCAAAACTGGACACAGTACTGCAGATGAGGTCCCACCAATGCCGAATAGAGGGGAATGATCACGTCTCTCCATCTGCTGGCACTGCTACTACTTATACAGCCCAAAATGCTGTTAGTCTTCTTGGCAACAAGGGCACACTGTTGACTCATATCCAGCTTCTCATCCACAGTAACATCTAGGTCCTTTTCTGAACTGCTGCCTAGACACTTGGTCCCTAGTCTGCAGTAGTACATGGGATTCTTCCGTCCTAAGTGCAGGACTCTGCACTTGTCCTTGTTGAACCTCATCAGATTTCTTTTGGCCCAATCCTCTAATTTGTCTAGGTCCCTCTGTATCCTATCCCTACCCTCCAGCGTATCTACCACTCCTCACAGTTTAGTGTCATCTGCAAACTTGCTGAGGGTGCAATCCACACCATCCTCCAGATCGTTAATGAAAATATTGAACAAAACCGGCCCCAGCACCAACCCTTGGGACACTCCACTTGATACCGGCTGCCAACTAGACATGGAGCCATTTATCATTACCCGTTGATCCCGACCATCTAGCCAGCTTTCTATCCACCTTATAGTCCATTCATCCAGCCCATACTTCTTTAACTTGCGGGCAAGAATACTGTGGGAGACTGTATCAAAAGCTTTGCTAAAGTCAAGGAATAACACGTCCACTGCTTTCCCCTCATCCACAGAGCCAGTTATCTCATCATAGAAGGCAATTAGGTTAGTCAGGCATGACTTGCCCTTGGTGAATCCATGCTGACTGTTCCTGATCACTTTCCCCTCCTTTAAGTGGTTCAGAATTGATTCTTTGAGGACCTGTTCCATGATTTTTCCAGGGACTGAGGTGAGGCTGACTGGCCTGTAGTTCCCTGGATCTTCCTTCTTCCCTTTTTTAAAGATGGGCACTACATTAGCTTTTTTCCAGTCATCTGGGACTCCCCCAATTGCATAAGTTTTCAAAGATAATGGCCAATGGCTCTGCAATCACATCGGCCAACTCCTTTAGCACCCTCGGATGCAGTGCATCCGGCCCCATGGACTTGTGCTCATCCAACTTTTCTAAATAGTCCTGAACCACTTCTTTCTCCACAGAGGGCTGGTCACCTCCTCCCCATACTGTGCTGCCCAGTGCAGGAGTCTGGGAGCTGACATTGTTCGTGAAGACAGAGGCAAAAAAAGCATTGAGTACACTAGCTTTTTCCACATCCTCCGTCACTAGGTTGCCTCCTGCATTCAGTAAGGGGCTCACACTTTCCCTGACCTTCTTCTTGTTGCCAATATACCCTGTAGAAACCCTTCTTGTTGCAGCTAGCAAGGGATGTTAAGAGTAACTCCAAGTGTGATTTGGCCTTCCTGATTTCACTCCTGCATGCCTGAACAGTATTTTTATATTCCTCCCTGGTCATTTGTCCAAGCTTCCACTTCTTGTAAGCTTCTTTTTTTGTGTTTAAAATCAGCAATTATTTCACTGTTAAGCCAAGCTGGTTGCCTGCCATATTTGCTATTCTTTCTGCACATAGGGATGGTTTGTTCCTGCCAGCTCTCCTGGACTCCTTTCCCCGTCATATTATTCTCCCAGGGGATCCTGCCCATAAGTTCCCTGAGGGAATCAGTCGGCTTTTCTGAAGTCCAGGGTCCGTATTCCACTGCTCTCCTTTCTTCCTTATGTCAGGATCCTGAACTCGACCATCTCATGGCCACTGCTCCCAGGTTCCCATCCACTTTTGCTTCCCCTACTAATTCTTCCCAGTTTGTGAGCACCAGGTCAAGAAGAGCTTTTCCCCTAGTAGGTTCCTCCAGCACTTGCTCAAGGAAATTGTCCCCTACACTTTCCAAAAACTTCCTGGATTGTCTGTGCACTGCTGTAATCCTCTCCCAGCAGATATCGGGGTGATTGATGTCCCCCGATAGAGCCAGGGCCTCTGGTCTAGAAACTTCTTCCTGAAGAAAGCCTCGTCTACCTCATCCCCCTGGTCTGGTGGTCTATAGCAGATTCCCACCATGACATCACCCTTGTTGCTCACGCTTCTAAACCTAATCCAGAGACTCAGGTTTTTCTGCAGTTTCATACTGGAGCTCTGAGCAGTCATACTGCTCTCTTACATACAACGCAACTCCCCCACCTTTTCTGCCCTGCCTGTCCTTCCTGAACAGTTTATATCCATCCATGACAGTACTCCAATCATGTGAGTTATCCCACCAAGTCTCTGTTATTCCAATTACATTATAAATGTCAGGTTCTTCTAATGTAAGTTTATCTTTCATATCAACTCCCTTTTCTCCTTTGTATTACTGCTAGTCCAGCTGAATGGTTATACACAGGAAAGCCTTGTAGTGCAGAATACTGTATTGTATGAGCCTTCTAGCCTACACATCTAGTTCATTTGCACTATTCAGTGTAGGAAATTAGACTAAACCTTTAAGATTTTGTGATGGAAATTCACCAAACCGACACAAGAGGCAATGGTTATGCTATTTTTGTACTAAATATTTCACTAATCCATTGAAATGTTTGGAATCTTTAAAGATTCTGGCCATAGCCACTGAAGTTATTTTTTACTGTTAAATTTAACAGTCATCTGAGAAATTTCTGTAAATTAACATAGTCAACATTTGTGGGGTAGATGATGTCAAGGAGCTAATGGGATATGAACGTTTGTCACTTGTGATGCTACAAACGTTAAGTGCTGCCTCTGAAATTATGTTTTAACCAGTTTGAGACTAATGCAGTTTGTCATAAATGTCCTGTCTTTTAAGTGTTAAGTAAAACATGTGTTTCTAGTCATGAGCAAAAGAAGTCTGTGGATGCTCAACTGTTATTTTTATAGGCTATTACTAAGGAGGTATTGCAGAGGACCTGTCTTTGTTATCTTTGGTTTGCAATTAAACTAGTGCTGATTGTATGTGACATGTCTAAAGACTTGTTAACCCCTATATCTAGCTAGCTTCCTGATTTTTTTAAAGCTCTTAATAGGAAAGAAATACATTACAGATTATATGGAAAGTGATGCCAAATACTGAACCACATGATGTGTGAAAGAATACATCTTTTCCTGTATAATTACTGTATTCAGAGTTTCGAAGGCCAGCAGGGACCTTTGTGATCATCTTGTCTGACCTCCTATATAACACAGGCCATAGAACTTCCCCAAAATATCAAAGGGTTAATGACAAGTATGATATAAATAAGACCCTGCTTACTGGAGCAGAGTAATAGTGTGGTCCCAGCAGAATTCATAGCTCTGATAATTTTAAAATAGAATATGTGCAAATGTTGTCCCAGGCATGTCTATAGTTTCACTAGTTGTGTTGAACCTTTGCCAAGAGACAAATCTCAAGCTTCTGCTCAGTAATTGTTACAAGAGTTTCGTGGCTTCCTATTTGAAGTACTAGAAACTAAACAAACTGGGACATGCACTTTGGTGTGATAAGCATGTTATTAATGTGCCTTATACAAGGACTTGAGTACCCAGGTTGAGTGGAACACCAGCCAGATCAGCTGGAGTCTGACCCCAGAATAACTTCCAGAAGCCAGCCTTTGTTCTAACGTGTTGAGACATGTTAACATTGATCATTTCAGTTTCTTGACAGGGCAGCGTAGTTTGATCCAGACGGAAGACTAATTCCCTGCTGTAGAGTATTGCCCATGGGAGAGTGTATTGTTGGCATGTGTTTTAATGGGGCATTGTAGCTGAGTCCTGGCAAATTGTTCATCATGTGGTTTCTGTTTTTTGGGGACACAAAGTGCAAATAAACTCTGAAAGGAACTGACCTTGCCAGTGTAGCCAGAAGACATACTTCACTCGGGGTTTGGGGGTGTACACAGGGTTTTCTATTTTGATGTTAGAAGAATAGGCCAGATCCTCCCACTAATGAAAGGGCCAAATAAGGGCTCAGAGATTAGGGAGCCAATGCAGTTCCATAGCATGGGAGGCAGTTTCCTTGTACATGAGGACTCAGTTCTCTCCATTCACAGCAAGCACTGACCTATAGCATCTCAGGGTTTCTTGGGAGCTGGGCTGGGCAAGGCAGTGGCTGAACACCCCAATAAATAATGAGTGGGTTCCAAGAGTTTGAGTGGGCTTACATGGTGCATAGGCCTTTAGGGTGAGCAGAGGTCCTGATTTTATAGGGACAGTCCCGATTTTTGGGTCTTTTTCTTCTATAGGCTCCTATTACCCCCCACCTCCTGTCCCAATTTTTCACACTTGCTGTCTGGTCACCCTATAGGCCTTGTACATGCCCTCTACACAGTGGTGACAAATAGGAATTGTATTCTATAAATTCTAGGAATGTAATTTGGTGCATCACTACAAAGCCTAACATCAGAGCCACTGGGAAGTGATGGCAACAGTTACAAGCATGGCTGAGAGCTCTTTTAGTTCAGAGTATCACCAAGTTGAATCATTCATGGCATTTGTGATCGGTTACTCTCCAATGTCCAATTCTCAGACAAGTTGGCGGTAGGAGTTCACTGCCTGGGTTTTACAGCTCTAATTAGGCATGTATCGGTTCCATGTCAAGAGCCCTAGATCCTTGAGACATCAGAGGTGACTAAACCAATCACTGTGCTTACTCTTCAGCTAATTTGCATGAAATAATTCCATTGGCTGTATGAGGGAGACTGCACAGATGGTAGATTACATCCACACAACAATACAACCAGCACGTACAACGGCCCTTACTATCGCTTTGAAGTCTGGACCGTGAAGCAATAGAGACAGCCACATGCATGGTTTAGGAGCTCTCTTTGTTTAGAATATCAGATCCAGTCATCACTGGGATTCACGGGCGGTGACCGTCCAATTTTTAATTTCTCAGTCATTTTTGGCTTGTTTACCCACATGATTTTACTAATGACACCCATGGAACAGCCTGGGCTTTTAGTGACTAATAACAATAGTAGAGCACTCTGCCATAGATGTGTGCACACAGCTCCTAGTGAAGGCAATAGAAGCGGTGGACAGGAATCAGACAGCAGAATTTGTCCCAAGTTAATTTTGTTTTCTGCATTTTAATTAACTGCATAACTGTTCTTCCAGCTTGTCAGCCAATCATTCCACAGAGTCTCCATGGTGGGTGCCCATTCCTGCACTCTTCCTGTTTCGTCAAGTCTCTATTTACTCAAGGAGACTAAAGCCAGGGGTCTGATTACTGAGTTCTGCAGGCTCCCTTCGGTGTTCTCTTCGGCGGGAAGAATGCTGGTGAGCTCTTGCCTTACTGAAGAACAACCCCGGGCTGGTTTGGAGGTGGTCACAAAATGGCAGTGGTGGTGGGGGGGGGGTGCTTTTGGAGGCAAATGACTTTTTTGATGACAAATATTTTTCACAAAAAATGTTTCTCAGAAATTTTCAGTTTGGGGATCTTTTTGATTTCTCATCATTTTGTCATCTTAGTTTTCCATTTGTTCTCTTTAATATTTTTTCTCTTTCCCCCTTTTTCTCCCCCCCTCCACTTACTTCCCTATTCCCACTGAAAAGTGTGGTGGATGAAAATGGTGGGAAAGTTAAAAGGGGGAGGGGGGAAGACAAGACAAGACTGGCAGGGGGAGCGGGGCGGCGGGCATGCTGCCCTCCCCGCTGGCCCCCACCCCCCGCATTTTGGCGGGGCGGCGTTCTTGGAGGGTGGGTGTTTTGGCCGGCGTTGGGTGGGGGGCGGCACTTGTGGGTTGTTTTTTTTTTGCTTTGGGCGGCCAAAAAGCTAGGGTCGGCCCTGCCCAGAGGTTGCTCGTTGTCACACACCACCTTGTACATGTTGGTTTGATCAAAATATCTCTATTACGTACTATCATCCTGACTTTATCTTTTAGGAGGGGTCAGGGTGTTCCTGTTATCCTTGGGGAATGTTTTTATACCATCCCTGATATCGGGATGTTCTGGTACCACTTGATATCGGGATGTGTTTGCGTGAGTACTCTGTGCCTAGCACTTCTTAGGAATGTGTATTTCTGCAATATCAGCCCTGTTCTTGCCAGATTCTGTGAGCAGGTCCTGCCTCACACCAGGCCTCTGATACAAGGGCTTGTGTCTCAGGCTCTCTTCCTATAACAACCCCTAGGCCCGTAATGAGCTGTGATTACTTTGACAGCTGCCGTGGATTGGCCACAGGTTGCGCACACAGCTATCTGTGCTGAACATACGATTGTTTGCATTACATCTTGTCTTTTAGTCTGGACGCTCTTGGGGCAGGGTTAGTCACTTGTGGTAGGTTTGTACAGGACCTAGCACTATGGCCTCGCAATCCGGTTGAGCCCTCTAGCTGCTACCACAGAGCAAATGATGATAATAATTATGATGGTAGTAATGGTGTGATCATTAATGTTGACCAGGTGACATTGTTTTAACCACTTGTGTCATCAAACCCAGCTCAGACCAGCTGTTGGTGCCTTGTCTAGATAGGAGTTCTCTGCATTGCAACCATCACAGGAGTGGCACCAGTGCAAGCAAGGGGGAGACATTTTAGGAAACTAAGTCAAGTGTAGGCCAGGCGCTAGGTACCAGTAGGCCTTGCCGATGGAGAGATCCCTGGGGTACACATTTCAGTCAGTCAGCCTCCATTCCACATCTTGCAGATACAGTGTTTGAAAAGTTTTGTTTTATTTTGTACCTTCAGGATTTTTATTCATGCACTGTTGGCAGGATGGAGCTGTCAGTATTTATTAACTAACCACCAAAATGTCCCCAGAAGGTGGGTCATATTAGGAAAATAAACAGATTTGGAATATTAATAGCTACCAGCAAGCTAGCAATTAAAAATTAATTAGAGGAAAGGATCAAAACTATCAATTTTTCATCATAATTCCTGTCATGTAGGGTAGGGAAATGCATGCATATGATCTCAGATGGTTTCAAGAGTTTAGACATTCTAGCATTTAATTTGAGTTAAGAAATATTGTGCAAGGAAACCTACTTTTTTTTAACAATTGTTAAACTTGTTTCCTAATCAAGACAGCTGTAGCCTTTGCATTGAGCAAATATAGAAACCCAAATTAATTCCTCCAAAATGAACATTGGAGGTTAGGTCAAATATTGTCTCATCAGCATTCAGTGCCTCGGGGGCAAACTAAGAGAGGAAATGAAATTGAGACCAGTTAGGAGACGAACTAAGGGAGCAGCAGGAAGAGAAACATGGGTTTTAAGTGTGCTCGGGGGGTTTCTTTCTGGGTGACATTCACCCCTGTTCAGAGAGCCAGCTCAAGTCCCATCTAAATGAGACTTAAAATCTCTATACCCTTACCACCCTCCCTGAGCTGTTCATAGACTCTCTGCACAGAGGTGAACGAGGCCCTACGAGAGGCAGCTGGGGAGTGGCATGTACACAAGGGGTATGCGCTGCATTTAGCAGAGACCTATGGAGTTTGTACACCCATGGCTAATAATTTTATATTTGCCAGTTACTAGGACTTCAGCCATGGCACACTGGTTAGATACACTTTACCATCTTCCATTTCTGCACTTGGGCGCTTTAATCAGCAGTCAGGGTGTGTCAGAACCCCGGTCGATCTCAGGAGCCTTCAGGAATGCACAAGAAGGCCCTGAGGAGAGAGTAGGACTTGCTACTCTCGGGCAAGGAGACTTGGACTGGGATGTAAAGTACGAGGAGTGGTGCCTAAGACTGGCCTGATGAAGAGAATGTGACTGGGATGAGGAGCCAGGAGTAGGGAAGAGCCAGAACTGGGGCACGAAAGGTTGGAGGGGACAGGAAGGGGTCACATTTGAGAGGTAAGGGGCAGAAGAGTCTGTGCCCACCAGATCCTACAGTCCTCCAAGATCCCTGAATCTCACCATTCCTCTACTGTCAGAAAGTATTGGTGAGGCCCATGGCAAAGTGTCCCAGCCCCCTCTAGTCCACGTCCTCCCAGAGGATGACAACCTACTACTGCTATCTGTTACTCTCTGACCTCAAGTGGCAGATGTCTGTGCCATGGATCTAAAGGTTCCAACCTGCTGGTGATCCACGTGGGTGTCAATATGGTGCCACATGACGGAATTGCTGTTTTTCAGTTTGTTTTTTTAAAAACCTAAGAAATTGCAATCTTAGGAATGGTATGGGGGGTTTTGTGTGCAAAGTTGCATTATTAAGGTTGCAAAGATTAGGATTTGCCAGAATTAAATTTGCCTGTGCAACCATAATTTGACCTCCTCCTCCTGGTGTGTATGCATTATGATGCAGTCTTTAATTACATGATCATAGGTTGTTGTTTTTCTATGTAGAGGTTGGGTAGTGTGCATGGGACTTCAGGAAATAAGCGGGGGTGGGAGGAGTGGTCTGAGGCTTAAGGCAGCAGAATGGAGTCCATCCCTGTATCTGAGTTCTTATGTGATGCATGGCAAGTCACTAAACCAACCTTCCCACTGGTGGTCACTAACAGTGTGTTCCTCTTTTGCTGTGTTCCCAAGCGGAGCCCCAACGGGCTGGTTTACAGAAGTGCTGAGTGTGACCAGTATGGCAATTTTCTGCAATATCCTTCAGGTGAAGTATCTCTGGAGTCCATCACATACATGAAAAGGTTGAATATTATCATGGGCCTGAATAGCCAAAGGGCTTTACTGAACAATGGGGCAGACAAGTGGGACTTTTGGGAAGTGTGAAGTGGATTTCCTGGGAAATATCAAGGGAGACGCAAATGCAAACTCTCCACCCTCGGTTATGCAAAAATCCAGCCTGCTGAAGCTGGCCCCGAGGAGTGGGCCTTTGTCTGTTACAGGAGGCCAAGATCAAAAGCCCAAGTGCTATCAAGGAAAGACTGAACTATTCATGGCAGGGAACAATTTGTGTAGTGGGGGTGCTGAGAACCATTGAACCAAACAGTAAACCCTGTGTATGATGGAAACCACTTCAAGGCAGGGGGTGCAGCAGCACCCATGGTTCCAGCACCTGTAATTCATGGGGGTTCTGATCCAAAGCTGTTGTGAACTTGCAATCAGAGAAAAACCCTTGTTGCAGTTTGAAGTGCTGACTCCTACCAGAGTGCTTGGTGGAGATGGGGTGGCCTCTGGTAAGCTTATTAGCCTGTATGTAGGTTCTATTTTTCATATATTTTCTCCGTAATGATTTGCCCTTAAGTGTGCTGGCTTAGAAAGAGCTGTGTGGTATCTCATCAGTGCTGGCAAAGAGTTTCTCCCCGAAGGTGATGAACAACTGCACAGTGCACACACTGGCCTCTTTAAACTGACTGGCTTGCTGGGAATATCACAGTATAGGCAGGCAACTGTGCACCCTGCAAAAAACCCCAGCCCGGAGAGCATGAAACGTGCCTCTCTTCCCAAGAGAGAGAAGAGTTGAGGAGCTGAGAGCCTAGAGTGGCTGCCCTTGGTGGTCCGAGGAGGGGGATCCATGCCCTGGACTGTGACCTATGCGGTGGGAGCAGAAGGGGGTAGTTAATGGGGTGACAGTCATTGGATGGAGAAATACTAGGTTGCTAAGGCTATAGTGAAGCCCATGTCCTGAAACCCTATCTCATGCTCCCAGGGTGTGAAATGTGGGTGAAAACTCCTAGTGCAAAAGCCTTCACTCTGCCTACAGCCCAGACGTCTATCCCGACCCAGGAAGGGTTGGGGTGCTGGGTGTAGTGTCAGACACTCCACATGCTTCGCTTTGGGGAATGGTATTTTAGCTCCAGATCTAGGAGGGACTGTGGGAGCCAAAACGCAAACACGGCAGCAAGGGGGTGGAGGGCAGGGTTTCCCTGCCAGTATCCAAGAGGAATCAAGTACCTTTCCCAGGTATACAGACTTGCCACAGGGAGGCAAGGTGAGGGAGGAGACCTACTGACTTGAAGGGAAATTTGGGTCCTGAAGGCCAGGCCAGAGCAATAAGACTGAGATCAGAGAGAAGGGTGGGGCATACAATGGTGTCGGCATCAGGTGTAACTGATTGGCTCTGAGCATCCTCTGCAGCATTGGTCACTGAAGCAGAAATTTACACTGCTTCTGACCCTTAGCTGTGTTGGTTCTGTGGGGCTAACACCAGTGTTACAATCCGATTTTAGTCACTAGTGTGAGCAGATCTGACTCAGGACATGGGGAATTGCTCAGCA
The DNA here is from genome assembly GCA_033296515.1 of Macrochelys suwanniensis. Lineage (NCBI taxonomy): Eukaryota > Metazoa > Chordata > Testudines > Chelydridae > Macrochelys > Macrochelys suwanniensis. The sequence goes on along the minus strand of CM065781.1, from coordinate 465,272 downwards.
GACTCCAAAGGTGACACTTTTACAGTCAGTTCTCAGAGGAGAGCCACACTTTGACCTTGTCACTGGCCCACAAGAGGGTGGCCTGCAGCTGGTGTATAAACTCAAACTCATTCTTTCACTGGAGTTTCTTTCTCTCCCACCCCACCCCTCTTCTCCTTCTCTGCATTCTGTCCTTCAGTCTACCTCCGCTCTGCCCCTTTTCTCACAGCTTCCACAGAGCATAAATTAGGTTCAGTAGAGCTGTGCCCTGGAGACCTGACCCAATGAGATTGCCTGTTTGTAATGTGTACTGCAATAGCTTTAATTTGTGTGTGTGTGATAGGGCATACAACCCCCACACTGACTCACAGGGGTTAACGAGTGGCTGGGAGTTTAACTGGACCCACCTTCAGGCATAGAGTGGGCCCAGCTCACTCGGTGAAGGGAAAGGCAGACCTCTCAACTCCTTGAGAGTAGGGCCAGCTGGGAATAAGACCAATTCAGAGACTGCTTGCAGCAGCCAGAACCTCTGGAGGAAAGGTAGGTCCAGCATAGGATTATTGTATTTGCTTTTCTACCTAGGACTGGCTTCAGTCCACATAAGGCTGCTGCAGGTGCTGCCTACTGAGGTGGGTGACAACCCCCAGTATACCTTTCTCCTCTACTGGAGTTCACACCATGGTTTGTGCTGAGCCCAGAAGCTCCTGGTCATAGGGTGGAAGAAAGATCATTACACAGCACACACCCATTTTTAACCAAATGTTTGACAGAAGAAATAAGTGATTAATTTATTAGAGCAATGGAATTACTATGCATGCTGTTTTGACAGTAGTCTGTGGAAAAACCCAATCAAATATTTGTTTAATGATCTAAAACAGAGAGAGATGATGATTTGTATTGCAGTAAACTACTGATTTTAAAAAAACAAATGAATTATGCAGCAAATTTAGTGCTACTGTTCTTAAATGAGCTGTTGTTTTGCTCTATAGTTCCACTATAAAATAAGGGATTAGTTTCTGGACCTCTTTCCCCCCCCCCCCCCCAATGAGATTTCTTTGGGTGTGAAATTATGTTTAAATTAATAGCATAGGAGATTGGAGTTGAGAGAACAATTTTCAAAGAGCACTCTGTCTGCTGACTTTACACCCATGTCTGTCTGGAACAGGCTGAATTGTTCCTATTTGCAATTGTTTGTTGAATATTTCTTACAGACTTATAAAAGCCCCTGGATTGCTCCCAAACTTGTCACTGTGTCTATCCCTTTTGTTATTTGACAATTGCAATTCAATATTTGAAATGTGTAACTGGTCACCCTAACCCTGTGGTGTTTGTTTCTGTTCGGCAAGGGGGATCTTCAAAAATGACACCTTGTTCCACCCACAACAGATTTTGTGTCATGTGAAAGCAAATCTTGGCATTGCACCTGAGATTGTGGTTTCCACAAACACCACTAGGAACAAAGTTTGGCTGGCGTGACATTAGCAAAAGAAAATTCTCTTTAGAAGTCACTGAAATGAACGCAGGTAACTTCTCTGAGGCTATTTATTATTTGTATTACAGTAGCACCTAAGTGCCCTACTTGCAGAGCAGGTCCCCAGGTGCTATACAAACATAGGACAAAAAGATAGTCCATTTCCTACAGCGCTTACAGTCTGAGACAAGAGACAATGGATGGATGCAGGCAGACAGATGGGGAAAGCACAAGGAAACAAGGGGACAACCCTGGCCAGCATGATAGGGTGAGATGTCCACTAGATCTAGGAAAGAAGCAGTTTTCCTGTCCTGTGAATATTTTCAGTTCAGTCTTTTGTGACAAAAAGTAAAAAACTTGAAAATATTTGCAACCCAAACAACCAAAGTTTTCTTCAATTCAGGTCAAGACACATTTTGTTTTGGGTAATTTTGAAATGTTTCGATTTTGACCTTTTCTTTAACTCTCTTTTTTTGTATTGTTAGCTTTTATTTCAAAACAGATGTGAAAATGAGACACTTTGCCAATTTCAAACTTTTATTCTCCACCCTTTTCCGAGTTGGGATGTCTGTTGAAACTGACCCTGTTTCACGAACAGTTTCAGTTTTGATAAATCAGCATTTTTCAACCGCAACAAAATTAGTTAAATTCCCAACCAGCTCTAGTCTCTGCTCACTCAGGTCGGCTGGAGATCAGGTTCATCATCTCTACCATTCATGCTTGAAAAGATTAAGCCCATAAGTAACAAGCAGAACTGTCCCTTAAATGCTGTACAGACAGACCCTGAATAAATGAGTTTTATCTTGCACCATGTATTGTCTACTCAAAGGGCCAGAATCTCCACTCTCCAACACTGCTGTAAATCCAAGTAACTCCAGTGAAGTCTGCGGAGAAACACTGCTGTAATAGCTTTAGAGTGTATAGGAAATGAGTAGTGAAATGAGCATTTGCACTGCATGCATCTGAAGAAGTGGGTATTCACCCACGAAAGCTTATGCTCCAATACGTCTGTTAGTCGATAAGGTGCCACGGGACCCTTTGTCGCTTCTACAGATCCAGACTAACACGGCTACCCCTCTGATACTCTCTATACACAGGTCAACTTGTCTTGTTACATCTCTAACCATTCTCACGGAGTCTCTGAGGCTGCCTGTGCACTCTGGCTGATCTGCGTGACAGGCCCTGTCTCTGCAGCAATGGCCTCAGCCGTCTGGTGCCTGCTGCACTTCCCGTTCTGCGTCAGTAGGTGAAGTTCCTCCTTAGGCTCCTGAATAAAGGCAGGATATCGGAGACGTCTCCTGTTCCTTCGGAAGGGCAGGATTACTGAAGGGACTAGCTCATAGCATCTAGGAGCCACTGCTTAAGTTATTGCTGCCTTTTGTTCCCAACAATTGCCATCGTGTACACAAACAGCATCCCTCGGCTGTAGGATAGTTTGTGTTTTTCTTCAACCCGTTCACACCATGTTCATTCTTAGCATCGTTTTCAGCTGAATGAGGCAGCCAAGCTTTTAGTTTTCTGTTAAACAGAATCTGCAGGAGAGTGCGCATGTCTCAAGGTGCTGCCCTATAGCTAAGCAATGCTAACTAAGGATCTGAATGAGATTCCTTTACTTTTTAGAGTAGCGTCTTTATTATTTGTACCCATTCTCTACTAGACCATTTGACCGGGGGTAGCCAAGACTTGCTGTAATGTGCCTCTACCCAGAGTTTCTCTCCATGTTTTTGAATTCATACCCTGCGCATTGTGGACCATTGTCTGACATTACCACCACAAAGAATACCATGTCTAGCAAATATTGATCTAATGCACATGATTACATGCTTTGCCATGTCCAGTAAAGCAATCTCTGAAAAGTGTGAATAATAGTCTAAAATCAAAACATGTTTACCAGCATAACTGAATAAATCAATACCAACAGGACCTGTTTCCTACACAGTCCGGACTGCAGAGAAGCTTTGAAAGCTTCCTGGTGTATCAGCATGAGCTCTTTCGCAGGCCTGGGCTGGAATTTTTGACATGTTTCACCTTTAACTGTTTTTTCTATATCCAGCTTCATTTGAGGTCGATACATCACATCTGTCCTTTTTTTTTTTTTTTTTTTGCATTTTTCAAGTCCTAAACAAGACCATAACACTTTTTGGGAACAATTAATCGGTTACCATTATACAAAATACCATCCATCACTGAAAGCTCTTCTTCAAAGTCAAAATATGGACTAGGTATGTGGGATCCAGGCCAAACTTTTATAGATTTGGTTGTGCTTAGAATGTAAGACAGGAAGGGATTTAGTCAATCTGAATATTATACAATTGCAATTGAAAAAGCAGTCTCTGTATTCTGGGAGGAGTGTGAGCCTGTCCCTTCTTTAGAATGCATGTTAAAGACATGTGGTCTGTTTTGCCAATAACTGGTCACCCATAGATGAACACATGAAATTTTTGCAACCGCTACTTGCACCAAAGCTAGAATTCCTTCTTAATTTGTGCATACTGGCACTCAAGTTTAGTGAGTGTCCTGGAAGCATGTGCCATTGATCTCCAGTGTTCATCATACTTTCATGGTAAAGTTGGCCCTATGCCTTCCTTTGAGGCAGCTGTGGACACCTTTTGTCTCTTGTACAATCATAAAATATAAGGACAGGAACCCTCTTAATTAGTGTTTCAAGTTCTGAAATTCCTTGTCTAGTTTGGCATCCCATGTCCACTGATTATTTTTGTGCAAGAGTGTTCTAAGGTGGCTGGGTTTAGCAGTCAGAATAGGTACAACTTTCCCACAAAGTTGACCACACCTAAGAATCTTTGTGTTGCTTTTTGTCTGCTGGGGGTGGCATGTTTGTAATTACCTGAACTGTGTTAGGCTCTATTTGGACTCCCTGCTCTGTGAGTCCTCCTCCCAAATGTGTTATCTGAACCCTAAAATTTACATTGCTGCTTGTTAAATTTTAATCCTACTGCTCTAACTCTTTCCGATGTTCTCTGTAATCTGGGGTAGTGTTCTTCTGCTGGTCTAACCCATATTAGAATGTCATCAATGTATACCTTAGCTCCTTCTATACCTTCAAATATTTGTTGCACTGTCCTATGAAATACCAGCAGTATCTCCTATATGGTGTATAAGAAGACCTAAACATGTGCTACTCTGATCTAAGGGGATTTCTCAAAATCCCAGTGATGTATCCAATGTGGAGAAATATTTAGCACCAGACATTTCTCCAAAAAATTCTTCCCTAGGGAGCATAGGAAAACATGCTCTTTTGACATCTTTAAGTTCTTTAGGGTCTAAGCATAACCTAAGGCTTCCACCTTTCTTTTCACTATTACTAATGAATGAACCCATTCTGTAGGCTCTTCTACTTTCTCGATTCTCTCTCGTGCCACTAAACTGTCTAGTTCCTCTGAGGTTTTTTCCTCATGGCTAGAGGAACATTCCTAGGGGAATGTATAATGGGACAATTGGATTCTGTCAATTCAATTAAGAAAGCTGCCAACAGAATATCAATGACCTTAGACATCATGAAACTGCTCAATATGCGAGTCCCCTTGCCCGTCTGAGTATGGTCTCTGTATTAACCCTAGGGAGCAGTAGAGGCATGTATTTTCCTGGCACAATTACAAACTTTTATTATTTCAATCTTATTTTTTAACTTGACCCTAGTTTGCATGCCCTGAGCAGGAATGAACTCTCCACTGTAAGCCCTTAACTTTACCTGTCTTGTCAGTGTACTCAGTCTTTTTCTTTAGACCCCCCCAAGAGGATTTCTCATTTGCAAATGTTAATGTGATATTTTTCCCTAATCCCGTGTTCTCACTGTTTTAAAAGCTGCCAGAAGAAGTCCCTGGAGATTCAGCTTCCCATGACGATAAGGTCCAGCTAGGATAGCAGCAGGACTTTGTGTTATTTAAAAAAATGTAGATTTTGAAGGGCCCAGGTCTGCCACCCATGTTCCTGGAGAGCTTTCTGCCAGAGCTCCCATTAGCCATCTACTGTGTACACGCATTAGTTGATTTGCATGAGCAGCTGTCCCAAGGGAACTGTGAATGAAGGAAAGGGCAACTGTGAATAAGGGGAGCAGCATCAGATCCTCAGCGAGATTTATTTTGCTCTGCTTATTCTAAAGGCCTTAACTTGACCCCATTGAAACTAATTGTGGGTTTGTCATTGACTTCAATGGGAGCAGAGTTGTGGCCTAAGAGCAAACATGTTCAAAAGTGGCTTATGAGTTTGGGGTCCCAGTTTTGGGTGCCCAACCTGTGACACCTTAGGCTGGACTCTTTTTCCAGATGTGCTGAGCACCCACTCTTCTAGCTGAAGCAAGGGCAGCTGGGGGGTGCTCAGAACTCCTGGAAATAAGGGTCTCCCATCTTATGGTTTCCCAGTTCTTGGAAGTCCAGGAAATGCCGACCAAGGTCTCTCCTATAGCAGGAGAGTTGTGCTGTTGTTGTTGTTCTCAGCCCCATAACTGTGCAGAGGTAGCCCCTTCTCTGGGGCACTACCACGAGCCTCACAGGTGCCTCCCACCCTCCAGCTATGTAGTCTTTGGGAAAACCTGCAGGGAGAAGCTGGAGAAAAGACTGGGCTGAGGGAGCAGTTGCAGAAGCCCCTTACACAGGAACCAATGGAGACTGATAACATTTACTACCCTTTTCTTTGACTGGACTTTCTCTTCCTTGTGCTGATTGGCTGTTTGCTCCAACCACCTTTTTCTTTCTGTTTCACTCCACACCTGCCTCTCTCACCCTCTGCTTCTCCCCTGCCTTGTGCCCTCCTGCTCAATCTCCCTCACCCTTCACTTTTCTGTCCATTTAGCTTCCCAGCTAACTACCACCTCCAAATCATGTAACGAGCACACGTTGTCACCGTCCCCAGGTTCCCTCTGCTTGCGTGCCATCACCCGTACCACATTCTGTCTGTCTCTTCTAGTTAAATTGCAAACTCTTCGGGATAGGCACTGACAGCTACTCAGTTTGCACAAGGCCAAGTTCAATGGAGATCTAGACTTGGTTGGAGAGTATGGTAATGAACGAGTAATAAAATAACCAAACAAGAGCTAGTAATTGGAGTAATTGTGATACTTGCAGCTACATTCCTGGAATATATTTGTCTCTTTCTAAATGACTTTGATTGGGATTCCCTATTAAGCATAAATCTTTTTTGTCCTCATCAGAGGATTCAGAGTCTACTAACTGATTATTCATACTAGATGCTGGTGAAAAATGCTGTTAATAGTTATTATTAGCATTTGCATGTTCATCGTGCACAGACAAATACATGTTTCTGCATTTTCCATACTGAGATCTGTGTTCCCACATACTGTTCCAACATGTACTCTGCCTCACCACTCCTGCATCGTCATGTCTGTGGCACATTCATTAGCAAAATGTATACAAAGTATTTTGATTAAAACATCTTGTAAACTTTCGTGTCCAATCTATCTTTGTTCAATATGCTAAGGGAGAGAGTCCCTTTCTCTGAACAACAAGAAACATGAACTGTTTAATTTAAACAATTATATGAAAAAGCATAAATAAGTAGTTCCATTCAGGGATGATTCCAATCAACATGTCGCTGTGGAGCTCAGTAGTTCTCATATCGCTGATTGTTTTAGTAAGCAAACAGTCTCCCAACTTGGCAGTAATTAATCTTACGTCAAATCTGTTGGTTATTCTGTTGGGAGCTGGTGCCAGGATTGTGGGTGTGGGTGTGGGCGTGGGCCTAGGTGGTGGTTTATTTCAAACAATGGATCAAACTCTACAACAAACATTATCTTTAAATACTTGTGTGTGTTGGAAATTCCTTATGACTTAATAAGAGGTTGTTCCTTTTTTTTTTTTTTTTTTTCAAAATTAAAGACTTTGGTAGTCGTTCTACAGTGAAGTAATCTAAGCAGCTTTTTAAATGTCAACTCAACCTGGGATTTATCTGCAAGCTTTTGCATATATTATATGCTAAAAATAAAGCACTCTATAGTCAACTGTACTTATGTAACATAGATCTGTGGAATTTGTCAAGGCTCAGACTACATTTCACTCCAGAGGTGTTGTTTATTGTTGTGCGTAAGATACAACCAAGAATGGGATCCCATTGTGCTAGATGCTGTGTAAACATAGATTAATGTCCCAGTCCCAAAGTGTTTTATAATCTGTGTAGACAAGGCACTTGGAGTGGAAAATAGGGTGACCAGCTGTCCCAATTTTTATAGGGACAGTCCCAATGTTTGTCTTATAGGCACCTATTCCCCACCACTGCCCCCTCCCTGGTCACCCTAATAGGAGAATAGAGACAACGTACAAGCAGAGTATCTGAATTGTCTCATGAACTGGTACTTCAGGCAATGATGCTTCTGCAGGCTCCCTTTCCAACCATTCACAATCACACCATGTCCCTGTGGTATCCGCAGCAATTGTTCACAGGGGAAAGCAGTAATGAGGTATGACAGGGTGTGCCTAGGGAGGTGGTGGAATCTCCATCCTTAGAGGTTTTTAAGGGCCGGCTTGACAAAGCCCTGGCTGGGATGATTTAGTTGGGGTTGGTCCTGCTTTGAGCAGGGGGTTGGACTAGATGACCTCCTGAGGTCTCTTCCAACCCTAATTTTCTAGGATTTTATGAACCCCACCCTGGGCCCACAGGGGTTAATGACAGCGAGCCTGCAGGCCCAATCATCCTCACCCTGATTCCCCTGTGGTAGTTGTCAAGCCTGAAGGGAGGAGTAGAAGGGCTGAGGCTGGATCTGTTGGGGCCTGTGGCTGGCTATGGATAGGGCTGGCCTGGCCGGGCTGTCTGTGCTTAGTGAGGGAAGCGTCTGGGCGGGGGCTGCTGGCTGGCTGAGCCTTTGGGGGCCAGGCTAGGCAGAGTGAGAGGGAAGAGACAACAAATGGAACTGAAACCAGGCTTGCCAGCGAGGGTCAGGAAAGCATTGAGGAGACTGTACGCAAACAAGAAACCACTAAGGAGTAGATACTCGGGAACTAGAACAAGGCCCAGCAAACAGGAGGGCAAATGGGGAAATTGCATAATGGTTAAATCCCTCGGTAAGGACATAAAGATAGGAGAGAGACTCTCTCTAGTCCTCCAGGGGTTGGTATAAAAAATGGTGCAGGAGATGTAGTAGGATTTAAGAAACTACCTGGTGGAGACTTCTTAGTAGAATGTTAAAAACGAAGAACACGTAGGGAAACTCTTGGGGAGAGGGATAGCTCAGTGGTTTGAGCATTGGCCTGCTAAACCTAGGATTGTGAGTTCAATCCTTGAGGGGGCCATTTAGGGATCTGGGGCAAAAATTGGGGATTGGTCCTGCTTTGAGCAGGGAGTTGGACTAGATGACCTCCTAAGGTCCCTTCCAACTCTGATATTCTATGATTCTATGAACTCCCCTTAAGACAATGGCACTAGAAAAAATGAAAATAAGCTGTCAGCTACCCAGATTCCTCAGAGGAACCAGAGGGCAAGTATATGGTGTGCTAAATGAAATGCCAGAAGAGGAAATAAAGCAAGGATGAGGTGAAGATAAGGTAAGAACTATTAAGAGGCTGTTTAGCAAAAGAGGAGGTACTAGCAAGCCCTTGACAGCTGTGCTGGTCACATTTCAGGGAAGGATGCTTCCAGGTAGAGTAACTTTGGGGTATCAGATATTCTGGACTAAGCTATATTCCTCCTCCTTTGGCTCCTGTAGCATCTCACAGATATGGTGTATAATGACATGATAGAGAGAGAGGAAGGGGCAGGGGGTGTCTGCTGGCTAAGGAGAACCTGAAATACCTTGAAGTAGAGGTTAACAAGCTAAATATTGAAATGATTCTCAGCTACCAATACCAACCAATTCTGCATTTCTAAGGCTTTTATAATGTTTGTAACCCAGGCAGGAAACTGGAGGCTATGGACCCGAAAGAATTAATTGCCGATATCACATGCCACTTTATGACCTGTGGTGATCTGAACAGTCACAACAGATTGTGGGGAAGTAAGAAAAATGATACAAATGGAAAATGTTTAGAGAAATTCTTTGAAGAGACTAACTGAGTAACATTAAATGTCCGATTAGCCCCAGGCTCTGTACAGTGGGTTGAAGCATCTCATGCCTGGATCTGGGAATTGCTTCTGGCACCAGAGCAAGTAAATGCAGCTGGGCAATTTACAGAGAGGAGGGTGTCACGCTACCTGGAGCGGTTCATGGCCATGAGTGCCAACCCCAGGGCATTCTGTCAAAGGCAGGGTGGACACTAAGGTGACCAGACAGCAAATGTGAAAAATGGGGGTGGGGGGTAATAGGAGCCTATATAAGAGACCCCCAAAATCGGGACTGTTCCTATAAAATCGGGACATCTGGTCACCCTAGCGGACACTCTAGACTGGTGATATGTTCTCTAATTAGATTTTACCAACCAATGTGAACTCCTGGATCACTGTAACAGTCTTACCATGCGGTTAGACAGTGCTTGAGGGCACTTACCACCCAGGCAAGCGGGATTAGTGATCAATGTTCACTTACGCCAAAAATCACAAAATATTCAGGTAGCTTCCAGTCCCAAGAGACAAGTCACTTACCCCAGATCAATTTGTACCTGAAGTCTCACACCAAAGAAATGAAAACTTCTTCTCTGGCTGCAAGTCTGCTAAATCTTGAAGGTGAGGTCTCACCAATACCACTTTAAAAAAAACCAAAAACCCAAGTATTCAAATGAGAGCAGTTCTCTGGAAATTCTCCAAAGTTTTCACACTTTTTTTTGTTTTTTGGGTTTTTTTTTTTCAATTTAAAATTCAATAATATAAAGAATCGAGATGTCAGTACTGTGGGATGCCATGGAACATACAATTACCTACCAGCAGGCAGAGAGGGACTGTCATTCGGGTGCCCAGGGTTTGCTATTCTGGCTGAGTCCAGCATGCTGTAGGGGCTAGTATCTGAACATACAAGAAGAAGCTGAGAAACTGTTATAATATGCGCAGTGAATTGTGCAATGCTGTGCATGGGCATTATGGGTAGAATCTTTCATCACTCACGTGGGATCAGCTGATCGCCTGAGCCATGCGGTACGATTATCCCTACGATGGCGTGTGTATCCATAACCACCGTTATTCACTGAGTTACCCGGCTCCTTGTTTGATCCGGCTCCTTGTTTGATCCAGCTCCTGTGCCAGGCCCCCATTCAGCGAGGCATGTGAGGCCGTGCTGAGCTTTAGAAGTACTGCTGGAGCCAGTGGGACGCCTCGATCTCCAGGTGAAGTGTATGTGTCGGTGCTTCGCTGGACTGAGGCTTTCATGACCACACAGGTATGGTTTTTACATGATCCTTAAAGAACAAAATGGGTGGGATTTAAAAAAAAAACAATTCAGTGGCACTGACCTCGGGGGGTTGGGGATTCGATATGCTGCTTAGAGTGTGTGTGCAGCCTTTCCTCGCACTTCTTTTGTTTCATTTTCCCTTCATTTCATTGAGTGGCCAATTATTTTTCTATAACGAGGCAGCATAAAAACTGGTCAGTTTCCCCTTGTGAAGTTGGCACTAACTGCAGTCCTGTCCCTTGCGGCATCTCTTTTGCTCTTCTCTGGACATTTCCAACTCCAGTGGCTTCATCTGAAGGAATATAGAACATACTCCAAACACCATGTTCCAATGGACAATGCATGACTCTCCTGTGTATCGTGACTTCCACATGACCTCTACTGTAACCCTATTAATGGAACCAAGCGCCCTAGTTGCTTTTTAAATTATTGCTGAATTTTAGATACACCCTCATGGAGCTACCCAAAATAATTCCTACATCTCACTCGATAGAAGCTTCTGCAAAATCAGTGGATATCAATGTATATGAAAAGTACAAGCCACTCTGCCTTTACCTTGTCCTGAATGTGAGGATAAGGGGAATGATGTCGTTAGCAGTTCTATCTGCCCCTGAAAAGGGGTGGGGGGAGAGAGAATTCAGGTCAATTCATTTTTATAACCCTGTAAATCAGGCAGATACCCCAGAGATGGGTATACTGTCTACCCAGGCAGACAGAGACATACATCCAAGGTGAATTCCATCTGCCACCACACTGCCCAATCCTCCAATGCGTTTCAGTCCACCTGTAGGTCCCTACCGCCATCTGTGTGTTTGGATGGTGTGAAACTTTTTTCTTGTACACTTACTTGACTAAATGCAGTTTTTGGCTTGCTACATCTTTCCTCTCTGTTTTATCCAAAAGCTCTGAAAAAGTATTTCTCCCCAGCTACCATTAAAGATAATTGCCCATCTGTAGACTCCACCAAAGACTTCAAAAATACTCTGATCTAAGAGTGCTAATGCATATGAAACAGGCAGGAGTATATTTGTAATCAAACTCTGATATGGTCTGATTACTAGCTTCACATTAAAACCCTACAAACTTTAACAAATAAAGATTTTAAAATATTTCCCTGGAACCGTCTCATTTCCCCTGGAACAGCAGGCTAGAAACCTCTGTTACTGTCTTTGCATGCAGCGGGGTGAGCCTTTTGATACTGTGTACAAGGCCCCTGTGAACTACACTGGAGATCCTGCAACACCTTCGTTAGACTGTAAAGGCACAAGGGACTTTTGTGATCATCTAGTCAGACGTCCAGCATAGCACAGAACTTCCCCAGAATAATTCCTGTTTGAACTAGAGCAGATCTTTTTTGAAAATCATCCTAGCTTTGAAGGGCCTTCACCTATCAAATTTCCTCTACCTCAGCTGCTTCTGCCATTCCTTCCCACACTCCACAGTGATGTACCCTCTGCCCCAGAGAAAAGAGGTCCTTGCTGCATTCACCCCGCCCCCTCAACATCCAAAGTCACGTACCACTCCATGCCCAGAGGAGAGGGGCTACTGCTGCATCCTAGAGCAAGGGGCAGTGGAGAGAGGCTGCTGCCCCCACAGCTGTGGGCCCTGACTTGGTCCATCCATGCTGTTTGCTCCCAGGAAGGCAGGAAAGGGGTGAAGGGAAGGAGGAGTGTGGCAATGCTGTTAACAACGGCTGGTTTTAACATGGTTTAGCTATCATTAATAACTGGCAGATTCGCATTCCTTTAATGGGGTTTGAAACTGACAGGTGCTGAGTTTTCAGCTAAGTGAGCACTCCAGGGAAAACACCATTTGCCAAAAGAGCCCTCCCCTTTGTGAGCCCTGCCCCTGCAGGTCTAATAAAGAAGGAACTACAATATACAGCGTAGTATCACAGGACACTCACTCGGATGGGGACCCCACCACATCCTGGCCGTTTGTCCCACCTGGGCTTGGCTCACATCCTGTATTGGCAGGTTTGAAGGTGGAGAGGTCTATCTGCCAAGCACAGGATCAGGGCCTTAGACTGTGAACTGTTCAGAACAGACACTGATCATCATGACTTTGGAGCGTACAGTGTTCACGGCACCAATGAGCTATATCGATTCTAGGGGATGGTTCAATAGGCCGTGACCCAATACCTAGGTTTGCATAACTGTAAAGGTGCTGCAAAGGTGGGTAGAATCGGTAGGAGTTTTGGTGTTGACATCACTGGGAGCATGATTGGGTCCCTCAAGACCTGTTTGAATCCAGTCCAACAATTTTCTTACTAAAAGCAGAACCACACACAGTAGTTTCTAAAACTCTGCATCAATACTTCTAATTTCTGTTCTGTTCTTTGTAGCTAATCTTTGGGAATTATAGGGTCAGTGAGCAGCAAAAGGTCCATGTGTGTTTTGTTTTTTGTTTTTAAGGAAGAAGCAAAGGTTTTGTATGCAATGAGTAGAACGAGTTGCCATATCTTTGCTCACCATCAGTTGGGTTTTTGCCAGCAACTTCAATGGGGCCAGTGTTTCACCCTGGATGTCCCCAAAGAGTCTCCTGCCTGTAAGGGATTTCTGTGTGGCTGTCAAAGAATGACAGACTGAAAGGACTGCTCAAAGGGAACAACACTGCCTTCCTAAATGTTAATCCTGATGCATATTTAAATCCTGGCAATTAGTATGAAGAATCAAAGTAATCTTAAAGTGTTTTAAATAACCTCATTAGATTCCACATTCATCTTCTCATCTCCGCTACATTTCCATTTCAAATACTGTGGGGGGTGATTTTAATCAATTTTATATTTATATTTTGATAACCACAATTAGTATTTGGATGGGTGACTAGGGTGTTTAAGATCATGGCAATGCATATGCCACCATGATTACTGTGACAAACTATATCCCATGTGTACGGACTGCGGAGGAGAGAGTTCCCTGTAGAAATAGCCCTTTCTTCCCACCTCCTCCCAGCAGTTATAAGGTGTATATGTTTGATGGTGAGAGGAATTAACCATTGGAACAATTTACCCAGGGTTGTGGTGGAGTCTCTGTCACTGACCATTCTTCAATCAAGAGTGGATGATTTTCTAAGAGATTTGCTCTAGGGATTACTTTGGAGCAGGTCTGTGCCCTGTGCTATGAAAGGAGGTCAGACCATTATCAGAATGGTCCCTGCTGGCCTTGGACTCTATGAATCTGTACACTCTCTCTCTCTCTAGCTGTCACACACAACTTTTCTCCCTCTCTTCTACTGCCACTCTTCCCCACTGTCTGGGGGCTCTTACGTAGCCCCTTGCTGGGGCAGATGATGCAAGTTTCATCCCTCACAGTGGTGCCCAGGGAGCTCACGCCGCGTTGGGCTCAGCACTGTGAAAGTGATGTGCGTGTTACCTGCAACATCTGGCCTGAGACCTGCCTCTCTTCACAGAACTACACCAGGTCCCCCTCTATTGGGGGCCCTGCCCAGCGGCAGAGGGTGGGGGAGATCTGTAGTGTCCTACACGACTGGTGCGAATCTTTCCCATTGCATGCAGGCAACCAGATTATTCGCTCTGTTACGGTACAATGCACTCAGGGGCGGCTCTAACATTTTTGCTGCCCCAAGCCAAAAAAAACAAGAAAAAACCCCCAAACGCTCCCCCCCCCCCCGAAAAAAAACGCACACACCCACACCCAAAACAACCCCCCTCTCTCGGAGCGCGGGCAGCATGCCCGCGGCCCCACTCCCCCGCTGGAGCGAGCGTGGCATGCCCGTGGCCCCCGGCCGGCGGAGAGCAAGCGCAGCATGCCGGTGGCCCCGCTCTCCCCAGCCGGAGCACTGGTGAGGAGCGAGGGCGGGGAGCGAGCGCGGCATGCCGGCTGCCCCGCTCTCCCCGGCCGGAGAGCCGGGGTGAGTGGGGCATGCCTGGGAGGGAGGGGGAGACGCGCGCCGTGGCCGCTCAGGTTCTCTTTTCCCCCTCCTTTCCAGGCTCTTAAACCTGGGAGGGAGGGATAGAAGCGGTGCGCCAAACAGCTGTTTCACGCGCTGCCGCCGGCTCAGAGCGGAGGTGAGCTGGGGCGGCCGGCCGGGGCACATTTCTAGGGGTGGCATGGCCGGTGCCAGAATGCCGCCCCTAGAAATGTGCCGCCCCAAGCACCAGCTTGCTTTGCTGGTGCCTGGATCCGGCCCTGAATGCACTGCTCTCCGCCAAGCCTCTCATGACCTCCTCATGGCTGAATCTTGGGCCCAGACTGTGAGTTCTTCGGAGCAGGAATGCTTTGATAAGGGTTTATACAACACCCAGTGCAAGGGGGCCCCGACTGGGGCCAATGGACACTATCATAATCCACATAACGAGAACAATTTGTGAGGAGTTTGTAACCAGGCCCCTCAGCAGCCAGTGCTGGGGACAGCACAAGGAGCCTGGGAGAATCACAGCGACAGACTGCCAGGAAATTGCCCTGAGAAAGGTGTGGACTTGGAGCACCATCTCTGGTTCCCCATGGATTGGCTACACTTGTCCAGCCTTGCAGTCTGTCCCAGCACCAGCTGACATGCAGTGCACAGAGATTGCTGTGCCTCAGCCTTCCCCCAGGACAGCCAGGCTAAGTGAAGGGTGGCTAAAAAGAGGAAAGAGCAGAAAATGCCCTAATTAGGATGCAGAACTGCTTTGTTTTTACCCAGGCTGCAGTTCTCCCTCCTGCTGGGGGTACTGCTGGCCAGGCTCAGGGCCCTCCAGAAGCAGGCTGCTCAGGAACAGCTGAGTTCTGGGCTAAGGCTCTGAGTGGAGAGGCAAGAGTTAATGGGCCGGAACCAGCAGCAGCTGGAGCCCATTGGCCTCCCTGTAAACCATTCTGGGGCAAAACACAGGAGGGGGAGGAAGTTTGGGGACAAGCTGCTTGGGCTGCCTAGGGAGCCAGCCAGGGGAAAGCAGGGTGCTTGTATGAGGAGCCTCTGACACAGGTGTGTGTGTGTGTGTGTGTACGTGTACTTTGGGGTCGGGGGATTGTTTGCTTCAGTGATGCTGAGACTGTAAGGACTGGGTTCAGGGAAAGCCTTGGGGAGAACTCTGGGGTTAGCTGTTTTTCAGTGTCCCTGCGTTCTTTTTGGTGGATGGGCCTCTTAGCTGCAATTTTTATTTAGACTTTCTAGCTTGGGTCTATGGATTTAATAGCTACTGACTCTCTCTTATGCAGTGTTGGAGGTCTGCCGTGTTACTTTCTTCCACACTGGTTTCCTTGTAAGATATTCCTCCCTGTCTCCTGGTGACGTCAATCCTTGCATTACTCCATGTGCCCAAGCTGTTTAATTTTTCTTGTGTCCAGCCCTAGTACCTGGAAAGGTTGGGAGCCAGGGGTTAGAAGTTAGCAGACTGTGCCAGACCTGAGGTCCAGCTGGTCCTGGAGTCAGTCTGGCGCTGGCCAGAACCAAATGGTTCAGGGGAAGGTGTGAGAACCTCCATGCCCCTACCCCGCATCCTCCTGGGCAGCTGTAGGGAAATCTGCCCCCATATTAGATCTTTCTTGCTGAGAGAGACTGACTTCATCCATGATGTGTGAGGCTGAAGATCCCTCATAGCAGTGGTTCTCAACCAGGAGTATGTGTACCCCTGGGGGTATGCAGAGCTCTTCCAGGGGGTACATCAACTCCTCTAGATAGTTGCCTAGTTTTACAATAGGCTACACAAAAAGCACTAGTGAAGTCAGTACAAACTAAAATTTCATACGGACAATGACTTGTTTATACTGCTCTATACACTGACATGGAAGTACAATATTTATATTCCAGTTGATTTATTTTATAATTACAGGGTAAAAATGAGAAGGTCAGCAATATTTCACTAATTGTGTGCTGGGACACTTGTATTCTTTGTCTGATTTTGTAAGCACATAGTTTTTAAGTGAGCTGAAACTTGGGGGTACGCAAGACCAATCAGATTCCTGAAAGGGGTGCAGTAGTCTGGAAAGATTTAGAGTGTGAGTGTGTCATGATGGCTCTGGATGCTCTTCATATCCAGTCCTGTTTAGTTTCCATGCCTGTGCCGTTCTTGCCTCTCTTGGACTTCCACTTAGGGTGCACCTTAGTACTTTGGTGCGTAGCCACCTGTCCACTAGGAACTGCACAGAGCCTCACAAATTATTTCAGGAGTAGCCTTTTGCATGGCACACTTCAGCTTCATCCGTCTGCCTGTGTGGGGGTGTGGGTGAAAATTCTGCTTTTTCAGTTATTTCCTAGAGGATCTCCTGATTCTGGCATACCGCAGCTAAATTATTGTACTGCAAGTCAGTCTATAGCCTTTTGCCAACTTCCCGGGGCACTGTAGGACTACAGACTATGGAAGGAATGGAAACCAAGAGTGCTTTAACTAATCCTGATGAGAATGGGGAAGGACATAGAATTAACTCCTTCTAGACTGCAAAATCTTAACCTCCCTCTCTGGATGCCAGTGAGTTTGTGGGAAATGTGAGTAATCTCTCTTCCAAAGTCATTAACATTAATGCTGAATAGGCTACCATGTCATACAAAAAGGAATTTACCGAATGTCCTACAAATTCATGTTTAATGTCAGATGTGTGGTGAATAAAAATTCAGTATTTTCTATGAAGGATGGGAACATTGCTATGAGGCATACGCTTCCCAGCTCACAGTCCATACATGATTAGAATAAACTTAGTTCATTAAATATCTTACCAATTCCATGAACTTCAGTCCTTGTTAGTCAAGGCCTTATTGCCCAGCCTGAGGGGAGGTGCTGCTCCTTCCCCCGCTCCAGGGGTAGGATAGCAGGAAGGCTGGACAAGTAGCTGCAGGCAGAACAGGACTAGAACCACAGACCCGAATCTCATGCACTGTGCCAAATGAAATGGGCCAGATTATGTGCTTGATGAACCCATGATAAATGGGGATCTGTGTCTCTCTCGACCATGTAAATCCCTCTGTGGGCTGAATTTGCTATGACCTTTAGCTCAGATGTAGAGGCTCCGGCTCTTTTAGCTCTAGAGCTGTGTGGTTCGGTACTCGGCCCAGAAAGGGCCCTGTTCTGACACTTGGCTATGCTGTGTCTAACCACTAGGCCATACTCTGCTCTCAGAGCTAGAAATCCCGGTAACCCAACACTCTAATAGTTCACAGAGATGTCTCTCCCTTTGTGGTCTGTTCTTGACCGCACACATCTTCCTCCCTGCCCCAAGTGACTCCTGGAGCTGAAGTAGGAGGCCTGGGCTATCTAAAGACTGGGCTCAAACCCGGTGGATGACCCTTGTTGGGGGGAGGAGGGGACGGTTGTGTGAGGACCCTGGGATAAGTATTGACATGGTTGTATGTTGTATTCAGAAGTGAATCTGGATGTTGTGTTCATATGAGTTGTATTTTGGCTAATGGGGATTCGCTCTAAGAGCAGGTGGTGGCAGACTGAGCACCTTGGCGATCTCGTCTATGTGCGGAAAGGGGCAGATCCTGGCTGCGTACAGGCTGGACTACACATGGATTTTGTACCAGGCAGCTACTTTGATCAGGGGTGTGGGTTTTTACCAAAATCGGTATCCAGGCATAACCCATCCTGTGTAACACTAGCGCGAGCCAGGAGGTATTTCTAATCAGCAGCTTCTGAGCCTTTGGCCTGTCGGTCACCAGTGTGAATCCAGCACCACACAGGAGGATTCAAAATTGTTTCCATCTTCTAGATGCCTGGTAGGCCCTGCATGAGACGGGTTTGGTGGGTCTCGCTTCCCGCTCACGGCTCTTTGTGCCACCTGGCAGACACAGCAGAGAGACCCATGGAGACCAAAGTCCCCTTTGCACGGATCAGGGCAGTGTGTGTGGGGGGGAACCCTGCCCTGCTGCTGCTCTCTAGATAAAGGGTTTTAGTCACCTGGCTGTGCAGGCACTAACAGAACACAATGCATTATGCAAGAGAGCTATCAGGCTGCAAGGCAGCTCATTAGATAACGGGTGTGAAATTCACAAGGAGCTGTGAACAAACTCCTGCTGCTGTTTGGTTTTAATCCACTTTGTAAAGCCAGCTGCTAAGTGTGTGTAAATCAGTAACCGATACCTGGGCGCTAGCACAACCTGTTCTGCTTTGCACATCTTCGCTTCATTTTACAGCTAGCAGTGAAAGTATCAAAATTAAATGTGGCAGCAGCAACCACACTTGCTGAATAGAGGAGACAGTCTAGGATTTCCCTCCTCCTCGTGGTGGGAGGGAATTGCTGCAGCAAAGGTTAAGCTTTGTCTTGTTCTCTTTCTCTCTCTGACATTATCTGCCTGTGCAGTATTCTCATTACTCATTGAGCTACTGCCGATTTTTACACCAGTGTAAACCAGATTAGAACTAACCTTGGGAAGGCAGCTCAAACTTGGCCCAACATCTCTGCTGGCTCTGTCAGAACTGGGCAGGGCTCCTGGAAGGGGGAATTTAGTATTGGGTGTCGATTTGCCTTTGCAGGTTAGCACATTTCCCCAAGTGCAGGCTCTGATAAACCAGCACCTGTAAGAAGCGGTGGGCTGGACTCTGCTGCTTACCCTGAGAGTCCGGGCTCTGTGGAAGAGCAGTGCAGAACGCTAACGGATTGAAATGAGGTTGAGTGATGCTGTCTCACTGAAGCTGAAATGCTCCATGGAGATCCAGCGTTTTGATGTTTGTCCGGAGGGTTTTAGAGGCACCCGCTGAGACGGACGCTCTAACCTGGTGGTTACAGCATTGGCCTGTGATTTGGGAGACCCAGCTGCAAGTCCCCACTCTACCGGATTGTGACCTGGGATGACCAGCTCTGCTCTGAACCGGACAGAGTGGAGCCTTGAGCCTGGGTCTCCCACGGCTGGGGCGAGGCTTGCAAAAGTGGCTGCGAAAAGTAATTGTTGTCCTGAGGTCAGCGTTAGTCCTGAGCCTTCCCATGGTAGTGCCACAGCGCAGGCATGAACCTCTGTGGGGATTGAGCTGCGTCTGGCTCCTGGAGCCTGAGGTTAAGACACGCTAATGGGGCAGTGCAGGGAACTCCCCTGCTGTTTTCCATTCTGCACCTGCTCTGTGGCCTGGCTGTAACCAGTAGCAGAACAGCGCTGCCTGCTGAACTCCCCTCCCCAGCACCAGCTACATCCAGAGGTAAAAGAGAACTGACCCAGGCTAGTGGCATTGCCGTTATAAACTTAGCTTTTGGCTCCATTTGTCTTTTTTCCAAATTGCCCCTGGCAGAGTGAGTGCGGTTTGACCTGGCAGGGGCTGTAGACGGGCTTTTCATGAATGGGGGGGATTTTGCCCTCTTTGTCCAACAATCTGGATACAGAGAGGCCTATCTATATGCGAGTTGTCACAAGCTGCTAATTTACCCCTGCCGACCAAACCATTCTGGAGGTGCTAGTAGTGTGTGTGGTAATGCAGGAGCACACACCCCACTGTCTCATGTTTCGCTCTTGCAGCTTATGAGATTTGGAGAATTTTTAGTTTTTGCTTAAAACTGACCTTTCTTGCCCCATCTGCAGGGCAAGCAGCTATGCCTGTCTGCTTACCTTACAGGCCCAAAGAGAAGGAGCACGTTTAAGCAACACGCTTCTGATTTGTTCATTCCCACAGCAGCCGTGTGCTGTTTTCGCCTCATAGGTGAGTGTTAGGTAAAAAGCAAGTCCCTACTCACCTCTCCAGCACCCGAGTTCGTGCGGAGTTGGTATGGGGCTCACAATCTGTCAGAGACCAGACACCAATTCGTTGATCAACGGGCTCACACTATCCTTAGCTCAAAAAGCTTCAGAGTAAGTGTGGCAAGTTTATTAGGGGTGAGCATCAATATTTATACACAGAAGTAAACAAAGTGATTAACAGATCATAATGGTCATGCATAATCAATCAAGATTCTACAGGATAAAACAGGTTAAAATGTAAATTCTAAAAGACAAAGGGGAGATGGCTACTTAAGGGGAGGGGGGGTTGTCATGAGTAGTTCGCAGGTCAGAGCTTTGATTAAAAGTTCAGACAGAGACATCAAGTCTGGGTTAAGTTTAAGCTCATCAAAAGTTCAGACTCAACATTCCTCCATTTGTAGCTTTGGGATAACTATTTACCAAAAGCTACACCCCATTTTAAGGAGCCAAGGGCCGCTTGGCAATTTCAGCCTGGGCCAACTCGAAGAGAGTAAGGCCCTTGGCTGAAGTAGGAAAAGAACAAACTGACCCACATGAGTCTATGAGGGAGGGGACACACTGAATACAGCAACACAGTATTATAAGGATTACTATGGCCCCAACAATACCCACCAAGAGTTTTTTAACCCACCCAAATCCAGGCAGCCAATTCCATAAGGCTCCCCACCAATCATAAGGTGGCTGGCCAGAGGAGTAGTTCTTAGCCATTTCCCTTAGATGTTTGGTACGTTGAAAAGTGTCAGAGTAGGTGTCATTTACAAAAACACAGCATTCTTCATTTATGAGGGCGCAAGTTCCTCCCTGGGCTGCTAACATTATGTCTAAAGCCATTCGGTTTTGCAAAGCTAACTGGCGCAGCTGGGACATTTCCCCGGCCTGATTCTCAAATAGGGTCACAGTTTCATTGGTTAAAGATTCTAGTAGTCCCTGTAGACGGATGACACCACCCCTCAAGCTAATGAGACCAGCCCACCGCTGCCACAACAAACCATCACGGATATTAATATCTCTGAAGGTTTCACGGATGTTACGAACGTGGGGAAAATAAGGGGGAGTGAGGGAGATGCGAGAAGGCGGTGTTAGCCACGCTAAATAACATGACCCTGCCCAATCAGGGGAGAGAAAGTAATAAGCTTTGGGCCCGCACACCCAGTATGTTCCATACAATGCGTTTCGGGTATTCCATTTCTCAAAGTAGGAGGTAACCCACCACCCGTTGGACCACTGTTCCCCTGGTAACGCAGAGGGGTCGTTGTGCGAACTGCAGAGTCACAGTTTGGTAGTGGTGTTTTCAAAGGGCAGTGTAGTACTGCTTGAGCAGTTGTAGAAGGCAATCGTATATCTCTTAGCAATTAGTTGGACACCCTCATGATCTGAGCAGGGCTTTTTAAAAGCTGACTCTGAAGGCTTGCCCACCCATGAAAAAGTTGGATCGGGGTGAGGGATCCACATATGGGATAAGTGGGATGCGCAAGGCTTGAAGTCAAGATTTTTACTAAAGGCGGTACCATTAAAATACATGTTGCATTTACTTGTTCCCACAAAAGTTGACCCCTTTTCTTTAACAAAACACAGTGATCCTGTCTGATTGGTTACCCTGAGATATCTGTTAATTGGCACTCCTGTTTTGTCCCATGTAAGATTGTGTTGGACTGGATCTTTTACTCTAGCCGGTGGCATCCAAGTCATATTAGCATTGGTCAGGGGAATGGGTGTGAAGGGGAGTCCCTGTTCTGCATTTACTGGAAATTGAGTACATACCCAGCAATTACTTCTATTTCCTAAAATGCGAGTTTTAACCTCGTGGGAATATCTAATAAAAGCATTATCTTCATAAGCAGAAAATAAACTAAAAAGGCATAGTAAAAAACATACAGTTGTCAGAATAAAAGGTCCTCTCATTTTTGCCGAGTCAATTTAAGTCTGATGTCTGAAAGAGGTAAGCTGGTCCACTGGTCAGAGGCAGTGTCCTCAGTGGTGGCAAGAGCTGCTGGTCCGTCACTGTGGTCCACTACGGCTGGCTTGACGTGGGAGTGGTGGATGCAGGATTTGCGTCCTTCCAGGAACACTGCAGTCTGGGTTGTTAAAAGAACCTGGTGGGGTCCAGTAAACCTCGGCTGGAGGGTGTCGCTACGAACGAACTTTTTGGCCCAGACGAAGTCCCCTGGTTGGAACGGGTGGATCTGTTCTTCCAGCGGCACGGTCTGGGAAAACTGCGAGGCTTTCCAAAGGGTACGGAGGCGAGCCTGTAGGGAGAGAAACTGGCACGCGGTCATATGATCCCCTCCCAATAGTGAAACATCAGTACGTGGTAGCGCCCCGCCTTTGAAAGGGGGGTGTCCATAGAGCAGTTCAAAGGGGGATAATCCCAATATACGGGTTGGGCGAGTACGAAGGTGAAACAGGACCAAGGGAAGTACCTGAGGCCACTTTAACCCTGTTTCCTGACAGTATTTAGCCAATGTAAACTTAAGCTCCCTATTCATACGCTCAACTTTCCCGCTAGACTGGGGGTGGTAGGGTGTATGAAAGGAGTGTGAAATGCCCAGTCCCTGTTCTAAACGGCCAAGGACATGACCAGTAAAGTGAGGTCCACGATCTGAGTCAAGCACGAGAGGGATGCCAAAACGGGGTACAATGTCTCTAAGGAGGATCTTCGCCACTGTGGCAGCAGTACAATTAGCAGTAGGAAAAGCTTCGACCCAGGAAGTCAGAGGGCAAACCAAAACAAGGAGGTGCTTTTTCCCAAAAGCCTTTGGCATATCTGCAAAGTCAATTTGAAGATGTTGAAATGGAGCAGCAGGCGGAGGTCTTCCACCCTTAATTTTGTTAAGAGGCGGAGCAGGTCCATTACGCTGACATGTGCTGCATGTTTTCACTATTGACAGGCAGTAGGGTTGAATGCCTGGAGCATACCAAAAGCGAGCGATGGTGTCCACAAGGGCATGCGTGCCGTAGTGACCCCCCCTTATCATGGTGCCAGCAAACTGCCACGGGGTATGTGGAGCGAGGAAGGCAGGCTCGGCCATCCGGCATAAGCCAGGTCCCTTTGACCAGAGTGGCTCCGAGGCTCTCCCACGACTGTAGTTCAGCAGCGGGTACTGGTACGGGGTGCGGTGGAGTAAAGGAGGAGGCTGCAATAGCCAACGTGGGCATGGCTAAGGGTAAGACAGCAGCCGTCTTGGCGGAGGCGTCAGCCAGGGCATTCCCACGGGTGACGGGGCTATCATCTTTAGTATGGGCCCGGCAGTGAACTACAGCCAGGACCGAGGGTTCTTGGAGGGCGTCCAAAAGCTTGTGGACGAGGGGGAGGTGCTGAATGGGTTTACCGGCAGCTGTCTGGAAACCTCGAAACTTCCAGAGGTGGATGTGACAATGCACAACTCCAAAAGCATACTTGCTATCAGTAAAAATGGTAACGGTCTTACCAGCGGCCAACTGGCATGCTCGGGCCAGGGCATAGAGTTCGGCGGCTTGGGCTCCCCAGTTGCCTGGCAGTGAGGCGGCCTCTTGAATGTCCCATTCAGAGGTGACTGCATAACCGGTGAAACGCTTGCCATCAACATAGAAGGAGCTTCCGTCCGAGAAGAGGATGCAATCAGGGTTGTCCAGTGCCACGTCAAACAGGTTGTCCCTTATCTGTAAGATGCTATAAACTACTTCCACACAGTCGTGCTGATCCTGGAGGACTGGCAGGTCAGGAAGCAAGGTAGCTGGATTAAGGGGCCCACACCTTTCAAAAATCAGGCTAGTGTCTTCTAAGAGTTCGGCCTCTAGCTGTTGCTGACGATGGGCCGAAAAGACTTGGGTTGTGCCCCTACGCAGAAGGGCTGACAAGGCATGAGAGGTCCAAACCGTGGTAAAATGACCCAGGGTCAGGCTCTTTGCCTTTGTGATCAGCAGGGCAGCTGCTGCCAGAGTCCGGGTGCAGGATGGGGTTCCCTGAGCGACAGGGTCGATCTGCTGAGAGTAAAAAGCAAGCGGGAAATGGTGGGGCCCGCTCAGCTGGGTAAGGACGCCACTAGCAATTCCGCCCCTCTCGTGGACAAAAAGGTGAAAGGGTTTGCTGTAATTGGGGGGGCGGAGAGACATGGAGGAGGCCACACTGTCCTTGAGTAACTGAAAGGCTTGGATCGTGTCCGGGGACCACTGCAAAGGGTCAGGAGCAAGGTTAGCAGTGAGTCGGTGGAGCGGTTTGCTTAACTCCCCGCAGGACGGCAACCAGGGGCGACAGAAGCCAATTAATCCTAAGAAACCTCGAAGTTGTTTCTTGGTGTTTGGCAGAGGGCAGTTTTGGATAGTCTTTATGCGGACTGGGTCCATTTGTCGCCCCTCTGGGGTTAACAGGAAGCCCAGATATCGGACCTTCTGTGAGACCCACTGAATCTTGTTAGGGTCTACCTTGTGGCCTCTGGTGTGTAGGTATAATAAAAGTGCCTTACCATCGATGCGGAGGGCAGCTTCTTCGCGGTTACCTAATAGGATGTCATCTACGTATAGGACTAACGTGGATCCCTGCGGACTGGTGAAGCCTTCCAGGTCGTGGCGGAGGCATTGGCTGAAAATCGTGGGGCTGTCTCTGTAGCCTTGAGGAAGTCGTTGCCAGACATAACTTTGTCCCTCCCAGGTGAAACCAAAGAGATACTGAGAGTCTGGGTGCACAGGAATGCTGAAAAAGGCTGACTTTAAGTCAATAACAGTGAACCACTCAGCATCCCAGGGGATTTGGCTGATGATAGTAGCTGGATCAGGAACTACTGCATGAAGAGGGACCACATACTGATTAACAACCCGTAGATCCTGTACAAAGCGCCAACGAATAGGGTCTCCGTCCTTTTTAGGAGGCTTTTTGACAGGCAGTATAGGGGTGTTACAGGGAGTGCGCTGAGGGCGGACTAGCTTTTGTGCAATGAATCCCTCGATAATGGGGTGGATGCCCTCCCGGGCTTCCAGCGACAGGGGGTATTGAGGGACTGACGGGGGGGTTAAGGAGGGCTTCACTTGAATCCTTACTGGCTCTGTCGAAAGGAGCAGGCCAACATCAGTGTCAGAAATTCCCCAGAGGCTTAAAGGCAAGTCAGTGAGGTCAGGGGGGGGGGGGGGGGGGGGTTTCCCCAATTACCCTGAGTTGGGGCCGAATCTCCTAACACTGTCATCAATAATCCTACCCCTTCAGGAGTGCAGGTTAAAGTAGCCTCAAGCTTACAGAGTAAATCCCGGCCCATCAAAGGGATCGGACAAGCTGGGGAAAAAAGAAAACGGTGAGAAAAACATTTATCAGCATAAACAACATTTAGAGGTAAAGTGAGTCCCAGAGACTGTGGGTTGCCCTCCACCCCAGTTGCAGTTTTAACCTCAGAGGATAGCCAGGGGGAGGGGGCATGATTTAAGAGAGAGAAAGTAGCTCCAGTATCAATGAGGAAAGAGACAGGCAGGCTTTGGACTGAAAGGGTTAGACGAGGCTCTTTGCTGGGAGGGGAGAAAGTGAGGAAGGAGCCGGCTAAAGACATTAAGGAAATAAGACCATCACATTGTTTGCCTTCACCCCCGGGGTACCGTCATTGAGGAGGCTGAGTTTGCTGCAGCTGCTGCTGTTGCCCGTAGTTGATCCAGGCCTGGGGAATGGGCTGAGCTGGTGGTGCAGGGGTGTATTCGTCCCTGGTGTAAGTATCTGCAGATGCGACCGGACCCTCTGGGCGTCCCCAGGGGCATTCACGTTTAAAGTGACCGGGCTGTCCGCACTGAAAACAATTTCCTGGTGGCTGGGGTTGCCAGGACCCTCTTCCCCGAGCACCCTGAAATCCCCTGCCACGGCCACGGCCTCTGCCTCGAACACCGCCGCGAAAAGCTAAAGCCATCAACTTATATTCTTCCTTTTTCTCTTTCTTTTTACTACTTTCCCTTTCTTTCTCCCATGCAAAATCAGCTACGTCCAACACTGAAGTGACTGACTCACCTCCCCAACCAGGGCGAAACTTTAAGAAATAATCCCTTACAGGGGGCACTGACTGATTCACAAAAAACGAAATAAGAGTAGGGTGGTCTGCTTCTCTCTCAGGATCCATCTGAGTGAACATTCGGGCCCCCTCCAATAGCCTCGACCAGAACTTTCTGGGTGGCTCATCAGATTCCTGCCGAATCTGCATGAACTTAGCCTGATTAGGCGAGCGGTGAGCCATTTCTTTGAGTCTCTCTAACAATCGCTCTCGATCTGTTCGCAGCTGAGTCAGCCTTGGCTGACTCCAGTCTAGGGGATTCCAGCCAGCGGCTTGATCCCGCCTATCCATCCAAGTAGTATTAGCCGCATCGCTATCCCCCCATGTCCTTTCTGCCATCCACAATCTACTACGTTCCTCTCCAGTCAAAACTCTACTTAACAACTGATCTACATCCGTATAAGTAGGATTATGACTTGAAAACAATCTTTCTAAACGTTCTGTGATCTTTCGGGGATTTTCCCCAAAGGACCCTGACAACCGTCCCCACTCTTTCAAGTCCCATTCTAGCCATCCTTTATATTCCACAATATTAGTATGTTGTAACTGGCCATTATTGCCCACAAAAGGTTGGTCGTGCACCTGTAAAGGCATTTCTCTACTTACACCTTTATCACTCACAAAAGGTTTGGCGGAGGCAGCCTCTGGGCTATCCTCAGGGGAGGGGTATGCAACCTGCTGCATCTGCTTGATCTTTTGCCTAGTAATTACTCCTCCCGAGGTGTGCCCTTCCATTTCCCCCTTATCCCTCTGCAGAGATTCCGATCTGGAGTCCTGCAGATTCCCCTCTGCGCCCTGGAGAGAGTCCCCCTGCGGAGGAATAGGGGCAGGTGCAGTGGGGACCAACTGACGAGTCAAAACACGCCGTGGTTTACACCCTTCATCGAAATAACATGGAGGGGGTTCACTCTCGGGAGAATACCTGACTGCCATAATTTTTAAAGATTTCCACAGCTCTGCTGCTGTGTCCCAACAAAACCAGTAACATAACTGTCCCAGATGGTCTTTTTCGATCTGGCTCCTTACTCCTCTTAAGGCAGCCTGTTCGAAAGAGCCATACGAAGGCCACCTCATCTCCGGGTCGGCCAATACCGCGGTATACCCAGTCCAATTCCTTACACACAGTGTGTACAACTTCCTCCTAGACATTCCTGTCTGTACTGGGAGTTTCCCTTCGTTCCATAACTTATTTACAATCCCCAACGGACTCTCAAGAGGCACACTAGTCCCTTGACCCATGGTGTCTGACAGGAGCCCTCCAACTGGCGTTTATCCTGCTGTCCAGTACACGACCCCTCAATATTGAATTGGCTGGGAGAAATCTCCCGTGGCGCCTGCCAATTCGTATATGAGTGATCTGACCACTGGACAGAGGCACCGCACCAGAAGTAAATCCCGGACAAGCCCCCAAATTGTTAGGTAAAAAGCAAGTCCCTACTCACCTCTCCAGCACCCGAGTTCGTGCGGAGTTGGTATGGGGCTCACAATCTGTCAGAGACCAGACACCAATTCGTTGATCAACGGGCTCACACTATCCTTAGCTCAAAAAGCTTCAGAGTAAGTGTGGCAAGTTTATTAGGGGTGAGCATCAATATTTATACACAGAAGTAAACAAAGTGATTAACAGATCATAATGGTCATGCATAATCAATCAAGATTCTACAGGATAAAACAGGTTAAAATGTAAATTCTAAAAGACAAAGGGGAGATGGCTACTTAAGGGGAGGGGGGGTTGTCATGAGTAGTTCGCAGGTCAGAGCTTTGATTAAAAGTTCAGACAGAGACATCAAGTCTGGGTTAAGTTTAAGCTCATCAAAAGTTCAGACTCAACATGAGCAAGCTGAGGTGAGAGGAAGGGAAAAGCTATTTTTGTTGTAGGTGGCACCTTGAGGCAAGCTGTGCAGCAGACAAGAAAACACAATCAGTGTCATCTTCAGGCATGGAGGGCTCACGGTGCAAAGACGTCTGAGCTGACTCCTGCAGACTGGTCTTGGGGCTTGACTCCTTTGGAATTGCCCTCTACACATCACCAGACAAAATGCGTCTCCATGTAGCAAGCAAAACTGACACACTATGCATCAAGAATGCTCGTGTGTTGGCACTATACCTCAAGTGCATTTGAACTTCAAAGGGATACAGCTGTGTTCACCACAACATAGAAACTTGTGGGGATAGTAAGCCCTGAGTATTAAAAAATCCCCAGCACTGTTCTCCCCTACATGGGACTGATCTGTGTAGGAAAGCAGGCATGTCCAGTTTCCACTCTCTCATGCCCATGGAATTCCTCCATTGGGAGGGACTTGTGGACCTATAGAGGTGTGGGGGGAACATGGAGACATCACAGTGACTTATGTTACTGTGGATGTGGGGAGAATCCAGCCGGGTTCTGTTAGCTTCCACCCTGTTGTTTATGTTTGTCAAACATCCTAGCTCATGAGCTGTCTGGCAGGACAATAACCCAGGGGTGAAAACTGGCAGGGGGTGATAGAAAACATTCAGAGGAACTTTGAATTTTTTACTGAGATGTCACATCAGCACCCTCATCCAGTCACGTGGTGCTAGAGGTCCCATCCTGCAGCTCCAGAGTTAAGCCAGTATCCTTTTGGGTGGGGTGGGGAGGCTGTTAATGGCCCTTGATTTCTTCTGAAAAGGGAAGAGGATAATGCTGGTGTAATGGCCAATATTCCCTTTTCAGTAGTTGGGAAGCACCCAACGCTCCTGAGATTCTGAGGGCCTACTCCAAAGCGCTGAGCATGGCTGAATCTTGCTGGCTATTGGTGTTAGTCATTGTTGAGCCTACATAGTCTCTGCACACTTGGAATCGAATGCAGTGAACAGCTCTTTGGGGTGTCTTGGGCATGAGCAGAGGTGTACTAGAAAGGGAGGGGAGGCATGTGGTGTATTTGAAAGCCGTGGGAATTGTAGGTTGTCACATTGATTTTTGTAAGGGGTTTCCTGGTGCTGCTTGCAGGCTAGGGGGGTCTGTACAAGAGCTTGCAGTCAGTCAGCAGAGAGTTTAGAGTAGGTTGGGGTGAATAGTGCCTGGTTTGGGGGAGCAGCCTGCTTTGTCCCCCTATTTTGGGGTTATTGTGCGTTCTAAATTCTAAAGAAAATAGTGGTATGTGGCAACCTTCCAGCAAGAAAAGTTGTTTGTAGCTAACTCCTCTGAGTGTGTTGGGAGCGTAACAAGGAAGCACATGTCTATAGGCAAAACTCAACCCTAAGGAACAAAAAACAAAGGTGGTTACTCTTTGCTCTGCTCTGGCAAAACTCTCATTGACTTCATGACACACTGAAGTCAATGGGGCTTTGCTAGAGTACGGGAGTTCAGGATCAAAACCATGGAACTAAAGTTCTAATCTGGTATCCAACGTAAATCTGGAGTAACTCCATTGACTTCAGTGGAGTTAACCTATATTTATATTGCTGAATCTGATCCTCAGTGAAGAAACTTCCATGCATCCGATGAAGTGGGTACTAACCCACGAAAGCTTATGCTGAAATAAATTTGTTAGTCTCTAAGGTGCTACAAGTTTTTCTTTCTTATTTTCATTTTGCTGACACAGACTAACACGGCTACTACACTGAAACTCAGATGTTTGCTAATGAGCATGTGGGGTTTTTTTGTTTATTTTTTAGAACTGTCATATTTAGGGTTCGGAAGTTACTGTAGGGCTTAAAACAAAGCTTCAAAACAATAATTGACTTTTCACTTAAAGAAATGAAAATCATAACTTGAAATGCTTATTTCAAAAAGTTATATGTAGCTTGCTTCCCATAGTATCAAAATAATCACTACTTATTACTACTAAAACTATCAATTTGAAGAAAATTTCATAATAGTCAAAACTATAACTTGACTCAACCAGACACAATTTGACAGCACACTGCATTATCTCAGAAATTCAGAATGAAGCTGCTTTGAACAATAAAACAATATTTAGAACACATGGCTGTATCCCCAGCCCCAATCATTCACAAATCATGAGCCAGTCCCCCTCCAGCTTTTCTATCTTCCTCCCTCTCACCCCCTCCCCCGCCAAAATCATAGGAGTTGGAAATGCTGATGAGAATATATCGCACAGATCACATGGAGTTCAAGGTTTTCACTCTTGTTCTTGCTTATTTGACCCACTTTCAGATACAATAAACCAAGGGCAGCCTGTGCTGGGTCTTGCATACTCCATTACTTTGCTCTGCATCTAAGAGCACACAGGAGTGGGGGCGGGGGGGAAAGAGGGTATCCAGTGCACACAAAGTGCATCAGTTTGAAGCTTTCATTTGTGTGAAGGTTGCTGCTACCTTCCAGCCCATTCCTGCATAAGTTTAATCAGGCAAGACCAACTAGATGTAATTCCAGATCTTAGTTTGAAAGTCTCGGGGCAATGCAAAGAATCCAGGACTTTGCATTATGTTGGTGCAGAAAAGTTCTGGGTGGGGGAACAAATCTAATGTCCTTGAAGCTTTCTTGTGCTGAGGGAGGAATAAGCCACTTGCAAGAGTGTTTTTGAAGATGTACTTCATGGAGTTGAAGTAGTATTGAGGTAGGGCATGCGGCTGGCTCTCTTGCATATGGTAATTACATTATGAAACAAGTGCTGTACATCCTCTTTCCAGTGTTGGTGTTTTCAGTTAGAGGTCAAAAACTATAGCGTGCTGCCATCTTTCCACCTGAACAGTATCTGCTAATTCTCATGAGTAGCCTCTGACAATTCTCTTCTCATAGCTCTTGCTGGACAGAATGAGCGAATGTGTTGGTTTTGTCACACAACAAAGTCATTAGAACTTGGTGGAAGAGGTGTCAGTGTGATGAAATGGCTGTACTAAATCACATAACAAATCTATAAGTGTCCTTGGGACACCTTTTTCTCACTTTGAAGTTGAGAGCTGTCAGAACCACCTGGAAACCAAACTTGCACAGATTTAATAAAATAAAAGCAGGAAGATGCAAGAACTAATCAGACCGTCTCCATCTTGTATGATTCTCCGAGGAGCTGCAAATACGTCGCCTCTTGTTCTGCCAAGTTAAAAGATACCCGATTAAATGTCGTGCACACTGAACCAAAATAAACCAGTTCATACCTTTAAAGTAGTAGCTTGTGTGCTGCACAGTCAAATACTAAGGGAAACAAACAACTTAAAGGTGACATCATCAGAACTGAATGGCCCTTGGCTAGGCCTTCCATAAGGGAATGGATAAACAGAAGGATTTATGGACAATATGGTAGTCCTAACCCCATCACATTCAGTATTGTGCTGTCACTTAAGACTATAGTATTATCACCCTGGGGATAATATAAACTCATGAAACGCCCCGTAGGAATTCTAACTTTACAGTCTAGTAAGCAGGCACATGAAACAAGAAATCTGGGCTAGGTGTAAGCCTAACTCAGGCAAGACCGTATTTATCAAAAGAAAATATGTTAATTATTTCCTTTGTGACTAACTATTAAATGAGGCTGGCAGTTAAACATGAGTAAGGATATGTGCCTGCTACTTTTGATATGTGAACAGATATGAGCTAACAATGCATGAACATCAAAAGACATGGGCCCAGATTTTTAATGGTATCTGCAATGTTGAGCTCCACAACAGATAATGTCCAACTGATTCAGGAGCCTAAAATCACCATCAAAGGGGCTTTAAGCCTTTTGAAAATACAATTTAGGCTCCTAAATCAGTTGGGCATTGTAATGTTGAGTTCCACAACACCCTAATACCTTGTTAAAAATTTGGGCTTTGGACGCTTGATTTAGCCTGAAAAGCATTAAAAATCTGGATAGAAAACAGGGACTCCCTCCCCTTGTGAAATGAGTAGGCATCTTATGGATGTGAATTTGGACAAGAATCCGATCTCTGGGCTGGAAATATAGTAAGACCAGCCTGCTCATAATGCCTTGGCACATCTGCTTCCAGTGCCAGCCAGAACCAGAAAGTACGGGAACATGAACAGATTTGGGTAATTATCAGGCTCTAACTGGTGGCTCTTATCTGAGGCTAAATGTGTCGCAGCACTTTACGGCTCTTCTCCCCAGATCAGCTAACATGCAGCACTAGCTGAGAGAACAATCCAGTCACAACACTGAATTATTGATATAGGAACCGTGGGAGAGGGTTTTTCCTTAATGACTTCCCTGAGGGCTATTTGAAACCTGGCATTCCTGCTCTTCTAAACAGGGACCAGTAGACCAGTGAGAGCTGTTGGCAAGGCAGCCTAGCCAACAAGAGCCAATTATGAATTTGTGTTCTAGTTTTGTCTCTGCTGTGCAATGATCTAGCCCTCACTCTACCAGGCAAGCGTTTGAGGCTGGTGAAGACTAAATCTATCCTCTACAAAGTCAAAGGAGCTCATGTGTATGAACGTGTGCAAAATCAGTTTTGCTAGCTGAATGTGGTGTGCGCACACGAAGTAAGGAAACAGATGGATAAACCTGAGCTCTACTGTTTAATGTTCAGAATTAAAATAGTGCAGCATCAGGATTTGTTTAGCCACAGCCCAACAGAGAGGGGGAAATGGTTCCAGGTAAACAACCATGCTGTGTCTCCCTGTACGTACTGCCATCCACAATGGCTTTACTGTCACCTGGGCCTGCTGAGGTGCCTTCCACCCCTCATCACAACCTGTAAGAAGAGGAAGAGCGCTGTCACTCATGCTTCCACTCAGGCCCCAGAGTACAGCTTTCTAGGGGAGCAGCCCTATAATATTTCCATCCCCTCCCCCCTAAAAATAGTCCTGTGGAGCTCCCTGAGCCAATCAAAGTGCTGAATATGCACCTAACACAGGACACTGTGTAGTCAATTTACACTGCAGATGCTCATCTGTCAGGAACATAAATCAATGCCACCTTTCCCAACTATATAAGGGTGGGAGGGCAGGTGGAAATCTGTCTTGCTGGGGGGGTTTGTATGTAGCTTCTGTTTTTTCCATGTTGGGTATAAAAACTGCAATTTCAACTAACCTAGCAATGTAATGAGCCTAAAGAATAAGCACGCAGATCAAGTGAAAAATGTCAAGTAACGTGTTGCCATTTCAATTTGGAAACCTGTCTGTACAGTCTTATTGCAGATTCTGTCGCTAAAATACCTTGTTACATTTGTAAGGGCTAGGCTGGTACTCATGAGGAGCAATCCCCTGTCTGAGAGCATCTTCCCTGGGACTGCTGATGTTACTCTGTCCAGGTGTCAACCTGACACCAAACTTGCAAAATCCTGAGGTGTCTGGATTGTGTTGGAGCTACTCAAGAGGCTGCGCTCACCTAGAATGGCCTTCCCCAGACCAGAGCGGCTGCTTAGAAAGATGTTGAACCTGTGATTATTTTGGTTTCTAGTTACTAATAGAAACTCTACCTCCATGAATGTGCATGCATTCTTGATAAGTATTTCAACTGCACAATAATCAAGTGTCTGTTTTGAACCTGCTATCTACACTTAACCATATCTCCTACCTCTCAAAATTATTACAGAATACCTGAATATTCAGCCAATAACTCATCTCAGCCTATTGTCCTTCCATTTATTTCATAATACTTGCAACAGCTTAGCTTTCTTGTGAACCATTCACTAGTAATAACTAAGATGTAGTTAATGGTTTTATACCGTTAGTTCATTTTTGTTTTATGCTGAACTTTACATATACTCTAAT
Organism: Macrochelys suwanniensis; assembly: GCA_033296515.1. Classification (NCBI taxonomy): domain Eukaryota; kingdom Metazoa; phylum Chordata; order Testudines; family Chelydridae; genus Macrochelys; species Macrochelys suwanniensis. The sequence goes on along the minus strand of CM065781.1, from coordinate 431,301 downwards.
CTAATTGACTGAGAAATGATATAATATTCAAATTAGCTAAGGCCTATACAAAGAAGGAAAATGTGTAATGTCATTAACATCTGATAGACTGAAGTTCCAAAGAAAGCATGGCATAATGTTTTGATACTGTACTCTAAATCAGAAAATATTCAGTTTCAGTGTAATATGTTTTCTTCATATGAACAAAATCTGCAGACTTTCTGAATAGTGAGACTTAAAATGAGAGAATTGGACTTTGGACTTTTATTTTGAAGTCCGATACAGGACAGGAGATCTAAATCTAGGGTTAAATCTTGAATTCCTTAGGCACCCAAAATTGGAATGAAATCCACTTGAGTTCTTGGTGCAAAAGACCAAAATCAGACCTAAAACAGGAAAAAAAACTGTGCTGGTGTGGGAGCTGTAATGCTGGGTTTTTATTACCAAATACCTGGCCAAGTCTCATGGCTGTACTTGATCCTTCGTCTCAATCGCTATGCAGCCTCTGATGCCATCTATCACTATCCTCCTCAACCTACGTCTTGTGCAAAAGGCTTATTCTAACTTCCTCTCAGTGCAAGTTGGATTGATTCAAATCAAAGTGACTTGAATCACCAGTTTTAATCACAATTTAAGTCAGCAAGCAGGATACCCTTGATTATTTAAATCAATTTTAATTCTTTTGCAACTACTTTTTTCTTTCTTTTCCTAAAGAGAGGTTGATTCTCATTGGTTGGTGACCATTACAACATTGATTTGAACCTGAATATAGCCTCTACACTAAATTTTGGTGCTTGTCTCTGTTAAGCAGGGGGATACATACAATCTATACCCACTTAGGTAAGTAATTACTTTCACTGGTTCATATTCATTTTTACATTTTATTTACTAGATTTAACTTTTTTTTCCCACTGCTTGCATCTGATGAAGTGGGCATTCACCCACGAAAGCTTATGCTCCAATACCTCTGTTAGTCTATAAGGTGCCACAGGACCCTTTGTCACTTCTACAGATCCAGACTAACACGGCTACCCCTCTGATACTAGATTTAGCTTGTGATTTGTGTCCATCTATCTGTGCATTCTAATTTTAAATAAAATTAGTTTTAATATGCTAAATATGTAAACTTTATCAATGTTTTGCATTTAAAACTGATTATGAAACAGCTATTGTGTAGTTAATTGAACTAACTTTAGAACTAGTAGATCTCATCTTCCCACCTAGTTTTTAATTCATAAATTAAAAAAAGAAAACAAGCTTTTCTGCTTTTTCAGTTCCCAATTGGTTTCTTAACTTTAAATAAACTGGTCACTGAACTAAACTAGTTGAATAAACTGAAATGAAATGTTCTCACTGCACCTGCTGTTGTCAAAAGCTGGTTTAGCACTTCAACAGATTAAGAAACCTGGAACCAAAGCCAGTGACTTCCACCAGGTCAGTGATCTGAAGTTCTTTAAAACTTGGCAACAAAAATGTAATCCTTATTTAATTTAAATTATTCTAAATCTCAGCCTTAACATAGGTTGTCAATTTGAAATTTTAAATAGGCTTTTAAAAAACAAAGTTTTAAAATAGAGTGGGTAAAGCTCGAGCTGTTAAACTAATTATAAATAAAGCTTAGACTGGCACAAATGGATGTTTTAAGCTAAAAGCACTGACAAGGGGCTTTCCCATTTCCTGTTTGGAGTACACAATTGCTACAGCAACAGACAAAGAAGGAGTTAAGATGACACATTTATAACTGGAATTGCTGGATGATTTGGGTAACTTGGATGGGATAACATTTCCTGAATGTTGTTTTTCTGTGGGGGGTCACTGAACAACTGTTCCAGGATGGAAAGATTAGTTTGTAGAAGGAATGAGTTTCTCCAGTATGACCACTGACACCAGCTACTTACAGGGCTCATCCACCACATCCCTGAGCCATCCATTTCCTGGCCAATCTGCTTTAGAGAGAATCATCTGACATCACCACCTCCATCTGATTCAGCTAACTATACCCGGGATGGAGAGCCAAAGTTCATGCTAGTGCATCTTCTCCACCCCTTCCAGTGGGTCTCTTACTTTCCCTCTTCCCCCAACCTCACTTCTGTTGCCATCAGAGTCAGGCTTGACTTCGCCTGCTAAACATGCTCTTCCAACCCTACTGTAATGGAAAAGGCCAGGTGTGTATAGTGCTTTTAGCCTGGTAATTGAACTTGCCAGGCCTCAGGAGTGGCTTAGGTGGAAAGCTGTGCCTGTAACTTCTCATCAGCTCTGGAGTCAATGGAAGTGTCCATAGTACACAGAGTACAGCATCTCCTCTTGTTTTGTGAATTTAGCCCTTAATTTCCTCTTGTGTCCATGAAACTCAGTGCCCCAGTCACCATGTCTAACTCTTGATTTGCCATAAAATTCAGGTTTGGGTTGAATAAGTCTCTCTTCACTTTTTCCGAACTTCCAGCAAACTGAAAAATCAGTTATTTGCCCAGCTCTGCTCCCTGTCAACCATGTAGCTGATTCACTGCAGTGTTTCATACTAGCTGGAGTTTCCCAAGGGCCGATGGTTCAATATCCAGATGTATTGCATCACTGTAGTACAGATGGACAGTGACAAAGGGGTGGGGGAGATGCCGTTATCATCCACCAACAGGGCATAGTCTTCCACCCAACCAGAGAGGATAGCAGTTTGTAAGAGCATGGCACCAGCAAGGAACCAGGAGCATTCCTTAACTGGTGACTGACAACAGGTCAATTCAGTGTGCATAGCCAACCAAAGGGGATAAGAAAACAGATGCAAACTCTGCAAAGTACGATGTGTAGAACATCGCAACAATGTTTTCATAATATACTACTCTACATTAATGCTCATGTACACTGCAGCACGCACACAACTTGTAGTAAGAGGAAAATGCCATGCTTAATTTCACCGTCTAGAAAATCTAGGCTGACTGCAAGGAGTAGCTGTGCGTACACAAAGATTTGATGCTTGTGTAGAAATGTGAATTTACTTGCTGTTAAACATCTGTGTAAGTGAAATTGCTTTTTTTCTGTTAATGGCAAAATAAGGTGTGGGTGTTTTTGTTAGTGTTTACTGCATGGCTTAAAAAAACAACCACCACCAAAGTACAACTGACCAGATGTTAACTGGCTGTGATGTAGCTCCAGACCTCAACACCAAACTGAGATCTTATGTTTACAGTCTCCAGGAATTTCTATACATCTGCAAAGAAAGCTAAAGAACTACATTCCTTCACATTATCCAGACTTACTATAAAGAAATCTGATGCAGTCTTGGTCTTTGATAAATAGTAGAGCTGGTAGAAAATCTTTGACAAAGGCCTTTCTTTAAAAAAACCCTCAACATTGTCCAGCTTTTCAGTAAATATCTAGAACATTTTTTAAGTCTTCAGTTAAAATTTCACCAAAAAATTTTAACAGGAAAGCAAGTGTTTTGAACACTTTGCAACATGACCAGCACTCTTTTTTGTGTGTGTGTGTGTGACAATAAGATTGTATTCTCTGGCCAGCTCTAATTAATAACTGAGTGTATCTCAGGAGCACCCTGAAACTATTGGAGGAGAACTCTGTATGGCACACTGAAGCTGTCCATTTTGTTGTCAGGTTAAATGTTTATCTTCTTGGCAAATTCTGCTTATTCATTTGGCAGCAGCTGTCCAAAGGGCTGTGCCAAAAACTTGCAGAATCTGATAGATGGCTCCAGTGTAACAAGCTAGTCCAGTAATTAAGCAATACTCCAAACTATTAGCATGCAATAGCCACTGCAATGAAACACCGTTAAACATGATTGGCAGGACTGAAGGGAGCCAGATTCATATAGGGGAAATGAATGGAGAACTGTAATATTTCCCACCAGGCTCTGCAACTTCCAGGGTGTATGACTCTCTGTATTCTCATGCAGATTTCTCTGACTCACTTTCTGCAATACTCTTGGGAATTGTACTCTACAATGGTCCTCAATAGGTCCCTTCCAGTCCTGTGATTCTAAGACTCCAACTTGGCCATGGGCTAGCAACCTCCGGCCACAGGGACATGGGGTGGGCATCTGCAGCCCTAGGCTTGAGCTTGCTCAGTGCAGACAGTATCAGCACGGGATTTAGCTGTGAAGCTCCACGTTTCTACTGAGCACGTGTGGTCTGCATGGTTTAAGCTTATATCAGAAACTCTTGAACCAGTTTGGCTGAGATCATCCCCAAAACATTCCACCTGAGCCAGAGACCATGACAGCCAGTGTGGGAAAACATCAGCCCATACAGCCAGTGACCAATGCTGGGTCTTAGAACTTGTGTGCAGTGTTGGGGAGCTTTAATAATAGGACGAGCTTCTAGTGGTTGGAGCCAAAGGGACAAAACCAAAGGTACCAAGCCAGGGGTCAGAGGGAAGGTGGAGGAACAGGGAGCTGGCATAGGGCAGCACAGCAGGAATGGGGATCAGACAGGAGTCTGGGATGGGAGGACAGGAATTGGGAGCAGGCAGGGGGGCAAGCACTGGAGGGAGTCCAGTGGGGCAGGAGTCAGGTAAGCAGGAAGGGTCCATAGTCGGACCAGGCCAGGGATTCCTCTAGCTGCTCAGGCAACTTCCTGTTGTTTCTTGGTTTATATAAAATCCCTCAGCCAATCGGGGGCTGGATTGTCCCCCCCCCCCCTCAATTGGCAGCTTTAGGGATGTGGCCCTCTGTGAACTAACCCTTCTGTAACGATGCTGCCTCTGGTGGGACATGACCAAGAGTACCAGTTCAGGACAAATTTCTCAGGGCAGTTACAGCCAAGGCTGGGATTCCTTTGCACACCAAGAGAAACCAAACCAGCCAAACAGAGAGGACTTCGATTTTACCCCACTGGCTAACCACAAGTCACACAAGCAATTCCCTTAGACACTCCAATTTCCCAGTATCACCACCAGTGCCACTTGTTATGTGGATGGATGATTAAGAAAACCAATACCCCAGTAAAAGGAAAAAGGTTCTCTCGATCCTAAATGACCAAGCCCCAGACCCAGGTCAATACACAAATCAGATCTTACCCACAAATCACGCTGTTGCCAATCCTTTAGAATCTAAAGGTTTATTCATAAAAGGAAAAAGATATAGATGAGAGCTAAAACTGGTTAAATGGAATCAATTCCATACAGTAATGGCAGAGTTCTTGGTTCAGGCTTGAAGCAGAGATGGAATAAGCTGCAGGTTCCAATCAAGTCTCTGGAGTACATCCCCAGCTGGGATGGGTCATTCAGTCCTTTTGTTCAGAGCTTCAGTTTGTAGCAGTGTTCCTCCAGAAGTAAGAAACAGGACTGAAGACAAAATGGAGGGGTTTACAGGGCCTTTTATATTCTCTGCCTTGTGGAAGATTACAGCAGCAAGATGGAGTTTGGAGTCTCATGGGCAAGTCACATGTCCATGCATGACTCAGTTCTTTACAGGCTGACGCCACTGTTTACATGTTAGTTTGAATGTTCCCAGGAAAGCTCAGATGTGGATTGGCATCTCCCAAAGTCCAGTGTCAGTTAAGTGTTTCTTTATTGGGCACTTACTGAGAATAGTCCCTTCTCAAGAAGCTAACTAAATGCTTCACTGAGACTACTTAGAATCAAAACACATTAAGATACAAGTACATAGCCAATATTCATACTACAAAAATGATACACACACACACACACACACACACAGATAGCATAATCATAACCAGCAAATCATAACCTCTTTATAGACACCTAACATGACAACCTTTGTACAATATTTGCCTCAAATATATTACAGTGGTGGCAACAATGATCTATATGGTCCCACTTCATATTAATAAATTCACACCTTCCCTGGTTACTCAGGTGAGCTGCTGGGTGGTGGTCATGGCCTGGGCATTGCCTGTGCCCAGGTTCGAGGCCTGTGATCCCTCTGAGCTCTGTAACTCAGACTCTGTATATGGAAGTATGGGGTATGGAACGGCTTCCAAATGAGAAGAGATTATTAAGACTGGAACTTTTCAGCTTGGAAAAGAGACGGCTAAGGGGAGATATGATTGAGGTCTATAAAATCATGACTGGTGTAGAGGAAAGTAGATAAGGAAATGTTGTTTACTACTTCTCATAACACAAGAACTAGGGGTCACCAAACGAAATTAATAGGCAGCAGGTTTAAAACAAATACAAGGAAGTATTTCTTCACACAGCCACCCTTGGGGGAGGGATAGCTCAGTGGTTTGAGCATTGGCCTGCTAAACCCAGGGTTGTAAGTTCAATCCTTGAGGGGGCCATTAAGGGATCTGGGGCAAAAATTGGGGATTGGTCCTGCTTTGAGCAGGGGGTTGGACTAGATGACCTCCTACGGTCCCTTCCAACCCTGATATTCTATGATTCTGTGGAACTCTTTGCCAGTGAATGTTGTGAAGGCCAAAACCATAACAGGGTTCAAAAAAGAACTAGATAAATTCATGGAGGATAGGTCCATCAATGGCTATTAGTAGGGTGACCAAATAGCAACTGTGAAAAAACAGGATGGGGGAGGGAGGTAATAGGCGCCTATATAAGGGAAAAAGTCCCCAAAACGTGACTGTCCCTATAAAAATGAGACATCTAGTCACCCTAGCTATTAGTCAGAATGGTCAGGGATGGTATCCCTAGCATCTGTTTGCCAGAAGCTGGGAATGGGCGACAGGGGATGGATCACTTGATGACTCCCTGTTCTGTTCATTGCCTCTGGGGCACCTGGCACTGGCTACTGTCAGAAGACAGGATACTGGGCTAGATGGACCTTTGGTCTGACCCAGTAGGACCATTCTTATGTTCTTATGAAGTGAATCATCATTATTCCATCTCTAATTTGATTTCATTGTAGTTTGTGTGTTTGCTACAAAAATAGCATTTTTTTTCAATTGATTGCTGGCAATTGCAGTATCTAGACACTTCTCTGTGTGTTTTTGTTTGGTGGATTTTTTTTTAGTTTTAGTTTTACTCTTTCTTGTGTAAAAAATCAGTTTGTGTTCCCTTGCAGATGTCTGACATGGTGACAAATGTCTTTGAAAATGTGCTGTGTTTAAAACATGACATTCGTAGAGTTATGACTGTTCGTTTGTTTGTTTGGTTTGTACCTAATGAGCCATATGAAGAAATCCAAACCCTAGCAAAGCCTCCAACAAGTCTTTTTTCATTTATAGAAACTGTAAAATATATCAGTTTCATACATTTTTGCAAGGTATTCCACTCCTCCGGGGCAGAAGGGGACCATACCTATTTCTTTAGAATGTGGCAAATGGCTATAGGTGAAACTTGTTTAATTTTTGTCAGACTAGCAGTAGTACTTTGCCCTGGTGCAACTTCACGAAACATGGGTGAACATGTTTAGTTGGTCAGTCTTCCACTTTGACCATGAGCTCTCTCACTGACTAATCACTGCAGTTTCCTTCATAGGGAGGATCACCCTTCCGCTGGCTGACCCTGTTGGATCACCCTTCTGCTTTGTGTGTGTGTAATGTCTCTGTTAACATAGCTCCTCCCACTCTTTGTTCTGCACAGGGGTGGCCTCCACCTGATGGGATGGCTCATGCAGGGTCCTTGGCCTTCTGCAGCCCCACAGTGGCAGGGGAGCCATTCACAGCCCATTGCTGAGGTGGCTTCTACTCTGGTACTGCATAGGCCCATCTAGTGAGCCACAGGGAATGGATGAGCTACTTCCTTGACCCCAAGTGACGTGGGTTTTCTCTGTGCACATCACTTTTATAAAGCCTCATTACTCTGGCTTCATGGAGCTAAGAGCATTGCCTAGAAAATTCTTAAGCAGCTTCCCTTGCATGGTTTCTCTTTCCTGTTAGTCAATTTAATTCAGTTTCAAGCACAGTGGAAATCTTGAAATCAATGGCGATTTCTGACCAGGAATCCAGCTTTCCCTGCAGAGAGCTCTTTGAAAAGGAGGATGTTTCAGAGCAGACCTCAGTTCAATTCCTGGCTCTGCCACAGGCTTTCTGTGTGACCTGGGCAAGACACTTATGCCCAGATTTTCAGGTGTTTAGGCTTCCATCCACCAGTATTGCATAGCCAGTATAGCTTAGCCAGCCAAGTGCAATTTTCATGAGCGATGTAAATACCCAAATCAATGTTTAAATTGGCATTTGGCTGGCTAAGTCACTCAGGCTTTGCAATGCTCTTTAGGCCCAGAGAGACCAAGGCCTCAGTTTACCATCCATAAAAAGGGGAGAATGGCATTGGGGGGTGCTGTGAGGATAAATACCCTAAAAGTTATAAGGTGCTCAGACACTAGGGTAATGCAGGTCTAGAGAGGTGCCTTCAGATATCATAGAATCTCAGGGTTAGAAGGCACCTCAGGAGGTCATCTAGTCCAACCCCCTGCTCAAAGCAGGACCAATCCCCAATTTTTGCCCCAGATCCCCAAGTGGCCCCCTCAAGGATTGAACTCACAACCCTGGGTTTAGCAGGCCAATGCTCAAACCACTGAGCTATCCCTCCCTCTGGTGTGACATTGCATCCCATAATGCTTTATGGGAATATGCTTATGAATGTATATATGGCATAACCGGAATAGGTTTTATACTACATATGCCATGTAACATATCTCTGTAAAGGTTATGATCTACTGAATATATTCATCCTATTTGTATACATGTGCCACTTTTTTACGCAAAGTTATGAATATTGGCTATGTACTTGTTTAATTTTAAATAGCCTCAGTGAAGCAGTTGGTCAGCTTTCTGAGAAAAGACTATTCTCAGTAAGTGCTCAGTCAAGAGGCCTTTAAGCCAACAATGAACTTGGAGACACCAATCCATATCTGAGCTTTCCCAGGAATGTGGCTTGGCTGGTAAGGAACTCAGTCGTGCATGGACATGTGACTTGCCCATGTGACTCCAAAACTCCATTTTGTAGCTGGATTCTACACAGGGGGAGGGAGGGATGTCCACCCACAAGAGAGAGTCTATTTAAACCCCTGGGAAACCCCTCCATTTTGTCTTCAGCTGGCTCAGGAGAGAACCTCTCCACCTCAAAGCATACCTGAAAGAAACTGGAACAAAGGACAGTAGCTACAGGGGGTGTGAGTGATTGCTGGACCCAGATTAGAAGGAGACTAATCTGTAAAAGGAAGCTTACTGGAACACCACTGAGGGTGAGGTTTTATCTGTATTCCATTTTCTTACTGTATTAGGCACAGACTTGCATGTTTAATTTTATTTTGCTTGGTAATTCACTTTGTTCTATCTGTTACTACTTGGAACCACTTAAATCCTACTTCTGTATTTAATAAAATCACTTTTTACTTATTATTTAACCCAGAGAATGTATTAATACCTGGGGAGGGGAGGCAAACAGCTGTGCATATCTCTCTATCAGTGTTAGAGGGCGAACAATTTATGAGTTTACCTGGTATAAGCTTTATACAGAGTAAAACTGATTTATTTGGGGCTTGGATCCCATTGGGACTTGGGCATCTGAGTGTTCGACAGGAACACTTCTTAAGCTGCTTTCAGTTAAGTTTGCAGTTTGTGGGGCGTGGTTCAGACCTGGGTCTGTGTTTGTGGCCGGCAAGCGTGTCTGACATAACCAGGCAGGGTTCTGGAGTCTCAAGCTGGCAGGAAAGGCAGGGGCAGAAGTTGTCTTGGCACATCAGTTGGCAGCCCCAGGAGGGTTTCTGTGATCCAATCCATCACAAGAGGTACTTAAAATAGGTTCTAATGCCCTGTCCTGAATAGAGCTTCCCATACCCCAACCATGGGAGAACGAACAAATCAGTCATAACAGAACCCTACAAAACCCTCAAGCTTTCTTCCAAATAGCGCCTGTTTCCTCAGGCTGCCTAGATCAGTGGTTCCTCATGACTTTTCTCTCCCCACATCTCTCCTCACCCCAACAAACACACTTCATAGTGGTTAATGCCAGAAGGAACCATTACATCTAGTTTGACTTCCCATAATATCACAGGCCACCAGCCTTCACCCAAAGACATTTTTCTTAAGGCGTTTCAGTGCTTGGAATTAAACTGTGAACCCCTCGTAGAGAACAGTGGGGACTGAGGTGCCCCTAATGCCCAAGGCCCCTGAAAAGGCAGGGAACTGATTAGGTGAGAGACACGGGTGATCCTCTGCTGCCTAGGCCATGACAGACAAAAAGTCCCTAAGGTCCCTGCCACTCTGATTTAGGGGGAAATTCTTCCCAACACCAAATCTGGTGGTTGAGGTGACCCTGAGCAGGTGAGTAAGACCCACCAGTCGGGAATCAAAGACAGAGGATATTCTGCACCACCTTAGGGCAGTGGTCCATCCCTCCAGTGTTCAGTCCTGTGCTCTGACCAATTTCTGATGCAGCGGGGAGGGAGGACACTCAGAATACATGTGTCCAACTGTGAATCAGGAAAAAACCTTCCTGTCCCCTGCACGTGACCAGCTGAAGCCTGAGTGGATTTCAGTCCTTGCCATAATGCAGAGCCGCAACTGCTCTTTGCCCTGCACTTGCTCTCTCTGCAATCTTGTTCTTCCCAAGGCCCATGAAGGAAGGCTGAGATAGAAGCGGGGACCGCTAGCACCACTGCCCCCTTGGCTTCCTGGGGGGCTCCTGCGAGGAGGCACTGCCCCCTGGGAGGCCCTGGAGGGGCAGAGACTCCCCAGTGCTGGCAGCGAGGGGAGAGGTGAGGTGTCAGGACTGGGCAGGGGGAGCTGGACACCAGGGCAGGAGGGAGGCTCCAGGAGGTGACCCCACAGCCACTGATTGAGCCCTGCTGGGGGAGGCAGAGCAGATGCACTGAGCATTCAGAGCAGGGTGCACCAGGCAGAGAGGCAGCTGAGTGCTCTGGCCTGGGGAGGCGCTCACCCCACCATGGTGCCTGCGATCCTAGCTGCTGCAGACACCAGCAGCAGCCGTGCTCAGTGGGGAGGGGACACTGCTCAGCCCACCCCCCGCAGGAGATCCACACCAGGAGGAAGTGAGAGCTGGGCCTAATCCTGCACTCCCTTGAGCAAAGGGTGCGGCGTTCTTCCCTGCAGGGGATTCCAGCAGAGCAGGTGTCCCCTTCCTGGCCAAGAGTGGAGAGAGATGGGTTCAGGTGGTGGAGACCACAGCCCCTTTGTATGGGAGCAATGCACGCACACGCACACGCACACACACGCCGCAATGCATCCCCTGCCCCATTTGGAAACCAAAGCACAGGTAGCAATGTTGATTTATAAATGTTGTTAAAAGATACAAACACTAACGCTTATGTTTCAGTCAAGGTTTTTATTGATTGGCACCTGAAGTTGTTGTGGTGGTTTATTTTGCAGCTTTCTGAGCAATGGCCCGCTTCTTGTCCTAAGATCCTCCAATCGGCCCATGTGTCGATCTAATTGAGTATTCTGTATGCATCTTGGATACACAAAAGCAGTATCTCCTCCCCTTTTCCCTGCCTGTCCTCCCTGAACCAGCGGTACCCATCTATACCAATATGCCCTGTGATGTTGCACTCCATGTGTTTTATGCAAATACGCCTATGAGTGTAAACATAATGTAACTGGAATATGCTTTATGCAAAAGGTCTCTTGTAAGGTATCATTACAAAGCTTATAATCTACTGAGTATGTTGAGCCTAGTTGTATGAATGTATCATTCTTGAATCTGAAGCTAGAAATATGAAGTATTACTCTGAAGTCCTATTGTAATTATGCAAAGTGTGGGCCATTAATGGTGGCTTGGAATCTTGATGGCTCCCATTGACTAGGACAATTGGCTGTGAATGGCTCTGTTTACTTGCAAACCTTCCTGGGTAGGAGTAGGCCAGCCCTGGAAGAATGAAGGCTGGGGTCTCAGAGGACATGTGACCATGTCACATGATACTGGAATCTATCTTCAACCTGGTGCTTTTCCATTTAGAATGAGGGGTGGGGATCCAGAGAGACAAAGGATTCCCGCCTTGGGCCAATGCTATAAAAGGGGGTGGAGCAGAACAAGGGGGCTGCCAGTCATGAGAAATCCCCTTGTTACCACCTGAGCTTGAACTAACAAGGACTGTAACAGAGGAAAGAATTGAGCCCAGACTAGGAAGGAGTCTAGTCTGTGAAAGAAGCTTATTGGAACATCTCTGAGGGTGAGATTTACCTGTAATCAGTTTCTTAATGTATTAGGCTTAGACTTGTGTGGTTTTGTTTTATTTTGCTTAGTAACTTACTTTGTTCTGCGTGCTATTTCTTGAAACCACTTGAATCCTACTTTTTATACTTTTGTTTATTAACAAACACAGAGTAAGTGATTAATACCTGGGGGAGAATATCTCTATCAGTGTTAGAGGGCGGACAATTCATAAGTTTACCCTGTATAAGCTTTATACAGAGTAAAATGGATTTATTTGGGGTTTGGATCCCATTGGGAACTGGGTGTTTGGGTGCTGGAGATAGGTAACCTGCTGAGTGGTTTTCAGTTAAAGCCTGCAGCTTTAGGGGTGTGGTTCAGTCCTGGGTCTGTGTTGCAGCAGGCTAGTGTGTCTGGATCAACAAGGCAGGGTTCTGGAGTCCCAAGCTGGCAGGGAAAATGGGCTCAGAGGTAATTTCAGCACATCAGGTGACAGTCCCAAGGGGGTCTCTGTGACTGAACCCGTCATATGCCCATCATGTGAATTATCCCCTCAAGTCGTTCTCATACTTATGGTATTAGTGTACAGACAGCCAAGATGTTTGTTAGCTTCCCTCTCTCTCCCTTCCTTGTGTATTCTTTGTCCCTGTTGTAATTGCCCATGATCCCTGCCCCAGATTCTGATCCTTCGCCCAGAGCTCCATGCTTTGGATTTAGCTGTGGACATCAGTCTCCTGCCCCTGTTGAACCTAGTTTAAATCCCACCTCACTAGGTTAGCTAGTTTGTATCCAAAGATGCTCTTCCCCTTCCTTAGCAGATGGATCCCATCTCTGCTCACACTCCTGCTCAGAACAGCATCCCATTAAGAATTAACGTTTACATTTTCTACAGGTAACAGTACCCAGATTATCAGGCCTTGTTTACTTAGTTCTAAAACACTCTCTAAATACAAAAGGCGCAGAATGGTGTTTTAAATTCCAGTCAGGTTTCTAGCCTACATTCGATTAACATATTCTGGAGGTGGACATAAACTGAAATTCAGACAGAAGAGACGCATTCTCTGTTGGGTCAGGGAGTTCATAATTTCTACACCCTACGCATTATCTAAATGAAAAGGTAATTACATGTCCAAATGAGTAATATAGAATGCTATTAAATTGAAAACCCAACTTTTTTTTGTACAGCTCATCCTTTTTAACCCTTATGGGGATGTTTATCCTGACATCTTGATGGAAAACGAGTAGACCACTTAATTAACATCTATCTATATTTGGTATATACAACCTCTAATGTACTGTAAATTAACTTCATATATAAAAATATGAAAACACATGGTTTACGATTACAGCACAGCTGCACCTGCCATGGATTCTGTCTGGAGTCATGGTGCTCAGCCCTTGTGAAGGCATTATATAAATCAAAACTTTTCAGAGCTGCTGAGAAAAGAGTTACATGTTACATAATAAAACAAATGGTGCATAAATGCTTCTTGTTCGTCACAAAAAAACAGTGCTAGCAGGTGATAACCGTACTGTGTTTTGAAGAGTGCCTGAAAGCTATTTTCATTACTTCTCCATTTCCATTGGCAATCAGATAAGGCAGGAATATGCTTAAGGTGTTCATGTTCTTTATTGCTCCAACTCGGGAGCCCTGGCTATTGAATTTAATACTGTGGAAAATACATGCACCTCTATTGTCTACAAAACTTTCTGCATGGGGCAGGCTAAGAGTTCAAATAGGGCTGGAGAAAGCGCTTCTTGTTTCACTGCTGCAGGAAAACTGTAAAGCCTTAGAGCTGTGATCCTGAAATGCATCCACACAACTTCTGTCCTGAAATCTCAGTGGGATTTGTGGGGAGGAGTGCTCCAAGTGCGAGGCCCAAGAGAGGAAGTTGTAATTAGAGCTCATTGAAATGTTCTGAAAAAGTTTTCCACTGGAAAATGCTGATTTGACTGAATCAAAACTTAGACCTTTTAATGAGCAGTCATGGGATAAGAGGGAGGTTCTCTCATGGATTGGTAACCGGTTAAAAGACTGGAAACAAAGGGTAGGAATAAGTGATCAGTTTTCAGAAAGGGGAGAGGTAAATAGTGGTGTCCCCCAGGGTCTGTACTGGGACCAGTCCTATTCAACATATTCATAAATGATCTGGAAAAAGGGGTAAACAGTGAGGTGGCAAAATTTTCAGATGATACAAAACTACTCAAGATAGCTAAGATCCAGGCTGACTGCAAAGAGCTACAAAAGGAGCTCACAAAACTGGGTGACTGGGCAACAAAATAGCAGATTAAATTCAATGTTAATAAATGCAAAGTAGTGCACATTGGAAAACATAATCCCAACTATACGTATAAAATGCTGGGGTCTAAGTTAGCTGTTACCACTCAAGAAAGAGATCTTGGAGTCATTGTGGATAGTTCTCTGAAAATATCCACTCAATGTGCAGCGCCGGTCAAAAAAGCGAACAGAATGTTGGACATCATTAAGAAAGGGATAGATAATAAGACAGAAAATATCATATTGCCTCTATATAAATCCATGGTACACCCACTTCTTGAATACTGCATGCAGATGTAGTCGCCCCATCTCAAAAAAGGTATATTGGAATTGGAAAAGGTTGAGAAAAGGGCAACAAAAATGATTAGGTGTATGGAATAGCTGCCATATCAGGAGAGGTTAATAAGACTGGGACTTTTCAGCTTGGAAAAGAGATGACTAGGGGGGGGATATGATAGAGGTCTATAAAATCACGACTCGTGTGGAGAAAGTAAATAAGGAAGTGTTATTTACTCCTTCTCATAACATAAGAACTAGGAGCCACTAAATGAAATGAATAGGCAGCAGGTTTAAAACAAACCAAAGGAAGTATTTTTTCCCACACAACGCACAGTGAACCTGTGGAACTCTTTGCCAGAGGATGTTGTGAAGGCCAAGACCATAACAGGGTTCAAAAAAGAACTAGATAAATTCATGGAGGATAGGTCCATCAATGGCTATTAACAAGGATGGGCAGGGATGGTGTCCCTAGCCTCTGTTTGCCAGAAGCTGGGAGTGGGTGACGGGATGAATCGCTTGATGATAACCTGTTCTGTTAATTCCCTCCGGGGCACCTGGCATTGGCCACTGTTGGAAGACAGGATACTGGGCTGGATGGACCTTTGGTCTGACCCAGTATGGCCATTCTTATGAGATGTTCTATCTAAGAAGTGTTCAATGTTTCACTTCAATAAGGTCAATATTCTTTGACTCATGTTATATTATTAATTTAATTTAAGGTCACAACATTGTGTCTTATCAAAATATTTTAGTTTGAGATGTCATTTTAATGTTTCAGAACCAATATTTTGTTAATTGGTAAATGTTGGCATTCCAACTTTGGAAATTGTTTTTTCTTCTGAATCAGACACAAATTTTGGAGCTTCCCAGGGCATGAAAATTCAGTTTTCCAACCAGCTCCATTTGTAATTATCAATCAACACTATTTCACTAGGAGGGTGGTGAAGCACTGGAATGGATTACGTAGAGAGGTGGTGGAATCTCCTTCCTTAGAGGTTTTTAAGGCCCAGCTTGGCAAAGCCCTGGCTGGGATGATTTAGTTGGGGTTGGTCCTGCTTTGAGCAGGGGATTGGACTAGAAGACCTCCTGAGGTCTCTTCCAACCCTAATGTTTTATGATTCTAATGTAATCTTTACTGAATTTGAGAGTGAGAACTTGTGGTGTCAGATCTGCTTGGAGCATGTTTCTGTACTACAGTGTACATGTGGCTGGCCATATGGGTGGGACTTTTCCTGGTGTAACTTTTCTATAGGGGTATGTCTAAAAAAGAGGGAGAGACAAAATGCACAGACATGGACATAAGGGATTGGACCAGTTGTCCATCTAGTCCAGCATCATGTCTGTGAGAGTGACCAGTACCAGCTGCATTAGTAAAAGTTACAAAAAACCACGTAATAGTCACTATTGGAACTCCACAAAGGAAGGCTCCTCCTCCTTCTTCCCATTAGGGGTGCGGCTTATGATTGAGGCATAAGTGGTCTATATCTCTACCAAAACCAGGCAATAACGGCGGCAAAGCCTCTCTGTGGTAATGGAAATGATGTCCTGGGGAGAAAAGACAGTCGTTTAAGATAGTTCACATAAATGATACAGAAAAGGGAGAGCTGAGGTCCTCCTCATTGTCCTCCCCAGGCCCAGAAGGCATTTTGAACTTGCTAGTTAGCTAAAGACCACACATTGTAGCTGCAGAAAACACCAGAGTCTTGAAGCAGGAAGTCCTTCATTCAGACCAGGAACACCTACAGTTAACAGCCGGGGCATTGGAAGAGAAGTATAGTTCAGCATGGATTCTCCATTAACCTCTCATGCAGTCTGGTATCCAGACGGCAACTCAGCAATTCATTGATCTGAGCAAACTTTTATGTCCCCAGTGTAAAGGGAAAAGGCTCTCCGGGGCAAGGACTGCCTCTTTGTGCAGTGTCCAGGGTTGAATTTGTTTTTCAAGACCTCTTTTCTCTCAGCATTTTAAGAACTCAGTTTGGCTTCCACCTTCATCACTCAGGTATCTGTTTTTGGCATACAGCGCTGCTACGCTGAGTTGATTAGACTTAAATATGGGAGGAATGGAGTCTGGAGGAATGAATACAGCTTCAAAATTGCACAAAAACCCTCTCTTTCTATACATTACATATTTTATTGATTTACTATACATTGCATCACGTTTTAATTGGCTTGGTTTTACTTTGCAGGAACCAATCCCTGTGCCACATGTGCTGTTTATGCATTGCCCATGATTTGATTTCCTTTATCTTTAACTTAAAAGTTTATTTTGTCCTTTGTTACCTAGTTCACAGTAAATAGTTCCTGGGTGTTCTCCCTCTTATCTTAATTGGCTCAGACTTGTCATCTTAGCCTACTGACGTAGTTACTTATGTTATTTAGCACAAACATTCTGTTGTATTTATCTACCTAATTCTATCGTCCAAGAAATAAGGCCTCCCCCCATGTGTTAATTACTCATGTCAGGCCGGATCTTAGCTACATCCAGCACAATGGGGCCCTGACCCCTAGATGCTGTTGTGGTACAAATGTTGTTATAATCCCAAAGGTCAGGTGATCTCAGCTACCCTAGAGTTTCTCCAGGAGTTGTAGCTGGAATACAGCATCTTAGAAATGTGGATCCCAGCCATAGCAGCGTTTTGTAGACAGGCACATTGGCATCTAGTATTCAAATGGAGGATTCAATTTTAAACAGAATGACAGATTAGACAGGCCTGTGGCTGGCTTGTTTAGTTGCCATTACCTCCAAAGGCAAGCTTTGGAATAAGTTCCCGTGTCCACACTGCCTTTGTCGGGAGGAAATAGGTTTCTGGAACTCCTAAGAAAAACTTTCTATCTGAGGTAAGTTCCTCTTTCCATGGCTCCTGGGAAATGGTTCTCCCATCTTGTGTTCTAACCCTTGGAAGATTGTGGCATAACTGGGCATTCCTAGAGCCTCATGGATATTTCATCATAGGAAGTACATACGTTAACTGTACCCTGTTTACCTCATTTTATCCAAAATGTCAAGGCTTTAGAGCTTCAGTATTGGTGCAGGCAAGATGGAAAAGTCCCGCACTAGCTGGCATCTTGGGCATCTGGGAGACTGTTCACAGAAGTCCCTAGAGGCACCGGGGGGAACATGTGTGAGCCTCATCTGAGGAAGGTTTACAAAGTATGTTTCTATTCTGCGGAGGCTTCCTTGGGTAGGAAAGTGCCACTCAGCCAGTTCCCACACAACTCCTTAGTTATAAAACTCTCGCTTTATATGGGGGAGCTGCTATGCCTGCCTATTCGAGAATAATGATTTAAACACTGCTGAGCCTTTCCCTCTCTACTTCTGGGATTCATTGCTAGCTGCTTCCCACGAGTAACAATGAGACAGAATGTAACAGACACCGCACGTTATCAGGTAAGACATTTCTCATTTTTTGCATGGCTTTTCTCTGAATTCAAACCACCCTGGTAGTCTGGTAAATGACTAGAATATAAATTGAAAATCTTCTCTCAAGAGAGCCTTCGACATATACTCTCTTAATGAGAATTTAATACATTGTCAAGCGGTCTTAATGCTACTGACTGGCTGGTTGCTGGAGAGTTTCTGCAGCTGTGGAAGAAATCTTCTGCTGGCCGAACTCAAGGGCAGAGCCCAGTCCCCCACCACTGGACTGCCTCTGAATGCCACAGGAGGTGGGCCTTAGCCCATGAGGGACGAATGTGGAGAGAAGCTGCAAACAGAAAGGAAATGACCTTTATCGGGGAACATGGAATGAGAAATTCCTTGCCACTCCACTAGCTCAGACATGCCCCTTGACTTCTTTTTCCATGTCACCATTACAAACACTCTCTTCCCAAGACAATATTATGGACCACAACCCTCTCCACATTCAAATCCTCCTCTTGCAGGTCCCCTCATAGTGTGATACCTGAAAGGAACGAGCTGGCTGATAATGGTAAGAAGGAGTAACTGAGCATGATCGATACACCTAAAAGGAGGGATACATTTAAAATCCCCACATTGTGTTATCAGATATGGCACTACCAAGGTGTGGCCAGTGAACCCCTTGACCACTTCACTGATATGTTCTGCTTTTATTCCCTAGTTCTTGTTCTTTTCAGACTGCAAACTCTTTGGGGCAGGAGCCAGGCCTCCTTTTATGCTTTTTTTTCCAGCATTTGGAACATGGTGGATGCTACTGGACACAAACTGCTAAATTGTATTTATCTTGCTATTAACTCTAACCCTTGAGGATAAAACTTTGCTGACTGCAGCTGCTTTTTTCTATTCAGTTATTGCACCAGATTACAGGAATTAAAAAAAGCATCATGCTAGCGGGCATTTACTATAACAATCCAGGAAATTGTTTTGAAGGTTTTCATGGCAATTATTCCATTTTTTCCTTCTCTCTACCTGCCCCATTTTCATGTGTATACCTTTAGGGGAGGAGAAGCGGTTGTAGTGGTAATCTTGGTTGCCTTGCACAGTATTGTAAGAACACTAATGATAATACAATGATTACTGCTTTGTCCTGTGCCCTTGGACTTTGAAAAATGTATGAGTCGAATAATCCAAAACAGAGAAAGATTAGTGCTGAACTGCTTTACAGTGAACAACAGCCCAAAGATGGTTACAGGAGGAAAGGCGTCTCTGGCAGTGATTGTAAAATGCTCAGGGAGATTAGAGAGAACAAAAACAGAAAACCCAATAATAATGGGGGATTTACACTATCCATATATTGACTGGGTATACGTTACCTCAGGACAGGATGTAGAGATAAAACTTCTAGTCACACTCACTGCTTCTTGGAGCAGCTAGTCCTGGAACCCACCAAGGGAGAGGCAATTCTTGATCTGGGCAAAGAGGGGAATATAGCAAACTACTCAGTAATAGTGACCATCAGGTTATCAAGTTTAACATCCTTATAGGGGACAAAATAACAAAGGAAACCCACCAGAGTAACTTTCGGCATCAAAAAGAGAAACTACACATAAACTAGGAGGTTAGTTAAATGGAAATTAAAAGGAACAGTCACAAGAGTGAACTTCCTGCAAGCTGCAGAAAACACCATATTGACAAATGAGAATTGAGAGAGACGCCTGAATTAAATGTGTACCCCAAATAAACAAACAATAAGTGATCCAAACCATGCCACCATAGCCAAACAGCAGAGTCAGATCAGGCTGCTGCTGCTCAGAGCCTCGGAGTGGTGCTGTATTGGGGAGGCAGAGTGAGGGAGCTGTTCCTCTTCCTCTCATACTTCCTTTGAGACAGGACAGTGTGCCCAGTCATTACTGCTACTGACACCAGTAGCAAGTCCAACGCCAGGTGTGGTTTTTTCCCCCCAACACCAAGCCATAGAAAGGCAGCTGTATGGTTCACCGTTTGCATAGCTGCCTTCAGAGACAGGCAGCCAAGGAGGTGGATTCTCCATCACTGGCAATGGTTCTGTCAAGAGGTGAATGTCGTTCATGGAGTGATGCACTAGTTCAAACAGGAATTAATGCAGAGATGTCCTGTATCCTGTGCTCTGCAGGAGCTCAGGCCTGTGAATCTCTGAGCAGTGGGAGGCCAGAGCAGTACAGAGAGGAGCGATGTTTCTCTGTTCACCGTGGCTGCTCTCCCCTCACTGGTCCTTTGCGCTTGAAGGGCAGACAGACGTCATGACAGCCCCTCCCGTAAATCAGGAGATCTGCACCGAGATCATGAAACCAATGGGAGGGGTTTTTTCCCTTCTGGTTTCTGAACTGCTAGGGTGCATTCAGGTCACGTTTCCAGGCATTTCTCTGCATCTACGAGGACTAGAAACTTACTTCTGTCAGTGAAAGCTGAGATTCTCGGAGGATCATGTGATTCCAGGAGCTGGGGATTTAAAAAAAAAAACAACCAAATATGCAACGTGCAATAAATGATGAGTTGGAAACTGCGGGCCTTGTTCTGTGCTCTCCGCAGGCTTATTTGCAGCGGGCTGTATGTGTCCCATTGTTTTTTAGAACTTTTTCATTAGCTATCATACAAAAGGCTTTGGCTAGACTCTCGGATACCATTCCTCGTATTGAGTAGGGCCTTGCTCCATAACCTGACCCTTGGAAGTCAACGGGGTCCTTTGTGGTGCAAGGTGTTGCCTAGCCAGCGTACGTGTGTGAGGTGTGCATTATTTTTAACCATGGTTACGATGGTAGTGTCAAAGGAGCACTAGGAATGGAGCCCCATGGTTCCAGGCACTGTACAAACACCAGATAGCAGACAGCCCCTGCCCTGAAGCTCACAGTGTAATGCAACCAGACAGACCCAGGGTGGGGAAAGGAGCAGGGCCCGCCAGCAGAGGGAATAGTCTGGTGGCAGCAAGGGGCATGTTCATTCCATGATCATTGTTGGTTGAGGGAGGGATTGGCTACATTGAAAGAGAAGCTCAGGGAGAGGGGGGGTTAAAGAGAAGGAGGATGGGGTAGGGAGGGGGATAAGGGGGCAGGTGTGGAATGAAGCTGAAGTGAAGAGTCTGTGGGGACTGGAGCAAAAAGTAAATTGTCACCAGTCAGAGACAGTCCAATGAAAGCTGCAGACAGTTCTCTGCATGTCTAGAGGGCCCGGCTTTGGCTGCTTCTGATCCAATCAGCTGGAGTCTCTGGCGAGCTCCTTGCTGTGGTGTTTCCTCAAGACCACATTGCGGAGGGAGGGAGGGGAGAAGAGAAGTGAGGTAGCTCCTGGGTACTGGTTTTTCCCAGAGTTCAAAGGGGTCTCCCTGCACAGTACTGGATCTGTGGGTGCAGAGGGGAGGCTGGGCCCCATTTTAGCCCCTGCCAACTGGCTGGTGGGTCTTGCTCACACACTCAGGGTTTATCTGATCACCAGATTCAAGGTCGGGAAGGAGTTTTCCCACAGGCCAGATTGGCTGGGACCATGGGGGTTTTGCCTTCCTCTGCAGCCTGGGGCATGAATTAACTGATGAGATCATCTGGTCATGGTCATGTCTCTCCTAATCCATTCCCTGCCATCGCAGGGGCTTGCGCACTGGTGGCCCCTCGGTCTCTCCTGTTCTGTCTGTGGCACGCAATCTAGTTTCTGAAGGGCTGAAATGTTTTGGTCTGAATACATCGTTGGGTTACTGGGTACCTTGGGGCCTAGGGGTAACCGGGTGAAATGTGATGGCCCATGACACACAGGAGATCAGCCGAGATATCCTGACGGCCTCTTCTAGACTCAAAATCTATGAAACTAGAAAATAATCCCAAATATAAACCTGTAAAATTTCATTGTAAAAGTGAAACCCTAGTGTGCGTGCAACATCCTGGTGAGTGGGGAAGTGCTCACGCTGTCTTTGTGGACCACGCGTTCCAATGTAGACATATAATTGTGCATATGCCTAATATAGGCATCCAAACATCCACTTCCTGATGCAAGCTGTTGGTGTGCTCACCTAGATAGTTATTAATTTTATATATATTATCACATTGTCTAGGAGCCATAGTCACAGACCTGGACCTCAGTGTGCTAGGCACTGTACAAACACAGAACAAAAAATACCCTAGGCAGGCACTCACTCGACCCTGTGCATGCCCAAGTAAACTTTCAACCATGAGGGTAATTGTTCCAATGGTTAAATTGCCAAGGGTTGTGGTGGATTCTCCTTCACTGACAACTTTTACATCAAGATAGGATGTTTTTCTAAAAGCTCCGCTGCAGGAATTATTTGGGGGAAGTTCTCTGGCTTTTGTTATTCAGAAGGTCAGAGTAGATGATCACAATGTCCCTTCTAGCCTTGGAATCTCTGGATCTATGAAAATGCCCCAACTGATCATAAATTAGGCATTTGTGGGTACAGGTGAACCACTGCGCACGTGGCTGTTTCTCGAATCACTTTTCTTCTGCTATATAAAATTTGAAGACTGCTTTACATTCATACATCAGTAATAGCTACTGCTTGCTTCTGAATGTGAATAGTGACACAGCTGCTCTCATCAATGAGTGTGCTGGCAAAATGTCCAATGCCCTGGCATTCCACATTTCACGGCGCTTGAGTTCTCAAACAATGAGTCACTGACTACCAGTGCAGCTGATTGTTTGACAACACTAGCAGTTTGTTCAAGTAACCAAACTTACCCAAATTCTTTGTAGGGCAGAGCAGAGCAATACAAAAAGGAAACCGACATACCCTGCTTCCAGGAAACAATTATTATTTTGCAGCATGTTTATCTTACACAGGTGTGCTTTGAAGATATGCATTTCCGCTAGTAGTATTTAAAGGGTGATTTTTACAAGTTACGTCACTAAAATCCTACCACCAGTTTGTAACAGTTCCTTAACTTTGTTTTGTTCTGTACTTTTCTTATCTCTGTTTTGGAAACTTCATTCCAAACCAGCTGGGTGTAGAGTGACATCCCTGTCTGTGCTAGGACGTACCATTCATGTAGACTGGCACTAGCAGGCCTCCAATTTTTAATGCCAGAGTTGATTTCAGCTTTGCAAAGTGTTGTGGATACGTGACATGGGTGAACAGAATTATAGGGAGAGAATGACACATTCTGTTAACCTGCCTTACATGTACACATTCGCGTGCTAACAATTTGATATGCTAGAGTCCCGTCAGATGCTGGATGGTATGTGGTGACTTTTCAGAGCCCTATAGCTGTGTGGCAATAGCCCCCATGCTTTCAGACTGGTTGTGTCTGCAAATACAGGAGAGTCTCATCTTATGCTGGGGTTACGTTCCGCAGTCAGCGCGTAAAGCGAAAACCGCATATAATCAAACGCTCATTGAGTTGAATGGCGGGTGGAATCGCCCGCACTACAGATACAGTTTTTAAATTGTTTTTCTCTTTCTTTTTTTGCTGACTGCGCAAAGCTGAATTCATGCATGTTAAATGCGCGTAAGATGCGACGCACCTGTATTTACCTACTTTTAGTGAAGCTCTGTTTTTAATGACTAATGCAGCATTTCTCAAACTTCATTGCACCATGATCCCGCCCCCCTTCTAACAACAAAAATTACTACACAACCCCAGGAGTGGGAACCAAAGCCGGAGCTTGGCGCCCTGGGTTGGGGGGCCCCAAAACCCACTGCCCTAGGCGGGGGGAAAAAGCCGAAGCCCAAGGGCTTCAGCCCCGGGCCGGGGGCCTGTAACCTGAGTCCTGCTGAAGTCCTTTGGCTTCATCCCCAGGTGATAGGACTTGGGCTTCAGCCCCAGCCCCGGGCTACAGCAAGTCTAGCACCAGCCCTAGCGCTTTTAAAATGGGGTCAGAAGCCACAGTTTGAGAACCCCTGAACTTGCAATGGTTATGTGATATTTGAGTGTCAGCTCAGGTTATGATGCACCAGACATGAGCTAACTCAGTGCATTGTGGCACTATGTGTATCTCAACACGTGCCACTAAGTGAAAGTGATCATTTAAAAAAAAAATAGGTAGCAGCCTCTGAGGAGAGCAAACTGGGATTTAATGGAAAGCTAAACC
Organism: Macrochelys suwanniensis; assembly: GCA_033296515.1. Taxonomy (NCBI): domain Eukaryota; kingdom Metazoa; phylum Chordata; order Testudines; family Chelydridae; genus Macrochelys; species Macrochelys suwanniensis. Next base: position 407,302 of record CM065781.1, on the reverse strand, counting down.
TCGAGGAGCAGTGTTCATAATGTGATCAATCTCTGGTGAACAATATGCAAATTTTAAATCACTGAGCAATACTGAGTCAAGCTTTAGAAATGCCACTTTGTCAATAGCATTCCTATGGTTGTGAGGATGAGAATTAATCATGGGAAAGTACATCAAGTACATTTTGACATCACTTGAACTTCATGGTTTTGAAAAGTGCTCTCAGAATGGAATCTTTAGGAAAAGAGACAAGCCTGTGAATGCATCTTCTCTTAAATTAAGCTCTAGATTGTCCTTGGTATTATGTGAGTACCAGGACTCAGATACTCCATTTTTATGCTAGGTTCATGAACACGGAAAGCACCTATAGACACGTACAGTTTCAGAATGTTCTTTTGCTGTTGTGAGTGAAGAATAGCTTTCAATTACAGACTCTTACCTTGTAAAGGTGATTTGGGGACATTTTTGTGAGGAGAAAACAAGATTACTGTTTAAAAATGGGATTCAGATTAGAAGCAGTTTCTGGATGCGTATAAGTACAGCACTTCCCTCTCTGAACGTTTTAATCTCCTATCTGCTCATGCACAGGAGTGAGTGGCCTGTCTCCTTCAGACCGACAGGGCTGAGGAGTAGGGACAGCAATAAGCGTCTATGAAAGGTGGAGTGCTGAAGTGAAGAACAACATCATTTCTCACCATTCCCTCTTCTTGTTTTTCTAATCCAACGGTGCATATTAAGTACCAAATCCAGCCTAGGTTGAAGAGGGCGTGTAAACCTGCTGACTTCGATGTATTTGCATCCCTTTACACGAGGGCTATATGGCTCTTAGTATCTGAAAAAGAAAAGTAGACCTGATTAGGAACTCCTTGATGGAAGGTTGGGTTTTTTTCCCATCAAAACCTAAACTCACTGTGGAAATGGATCTGTTTCACTGAAACTTTTTTCAGGCCATTTTCTCAGGTCCAGGATATGTGTGTGTCACTCATCTGGGAAATCAAGTTAATGTCCCTGCTCTGAATTAGTGCCCTGACCACTGAGCTACTGGCTATTCTGGGATGGGTCTGTCTCTTCATCTTGCTCTAGTTTTGTTTTGTTTTGTTTTGTTTTCCCCTCAGAAAAAATCTTGGTTCCATTCTGCTGCAGAATAAAATCAAATACCAGAATCCAATTTTTTTGCAATGCAGAATTTTTTTTCTGGCCAGCCCGAATGGAGAATCAAAAACTGGTCGGCTAGTGACATGCTTTGGGGAGAATCTTTTTTTCTTATTGATCATGAATGCAATACCAGCTAAGAATTGTGTATGGTGCACTGAATTCTGTCTGGGTTGCACTGAAAGCTGAGTCACCATTCTGGAGGTGCTACTGAAGCCTCATCCTGTGGGTCACTGAGTACTCTGCACCCTCCGCTGCCCCTGAAGTCCGTGTGAACCAGGAGGATCCACTCTTAAAGGACATTTCTTCCCAGCTCAACCCCCATCTTCCTCCAGTTTTACCATCACCTTTATTTTGAGTCTTGGAGTCTTACAGTTGAAGAATCCTAGGACTGGAAGGGACCTCGAGAGCTCATCTAGTCCAGTCCCCTGCACTCATTGCAGGAGTATTATCTAGACCATCCCTGATAGGTGTTTGTCTAACCTGCTCTTAAAAATCCCCAGTGAAGGAGATTCCACAGAATCCCTGGTCAATTTATTCCAGTGCTTAACCACCTTGATGGTTGGGAAGTTTTACCTAATGTCCAACCTAAACCTCCCTTGCTGCAACTTAAGCCCATTGCTGCTTCTCCTAGCCTCAGAGGTTGAGAACAATGTACCTCCCCCCTCCTTGTAACAACCTTTTATGTAATTGAAAACTCTTATGTCCCCGCTCAGTCTTCTCTTCTCCAGACTAAACAAACCCATTTTTTTCAATCTTCCTTCTTAGGTCATGTTTTCTAGACCTTTAATCATTTTTGTTGCTCATCTCTGGACTTTCTCCAATTTGTTCACATCTTTCCTGAAATGTGGCTTCCAGAACTGGGCACAATATTCCAGTTGAGGCCTAATCAGCGCAGAGCAGAGTGGAAGAATTACTTCTCATGTCTTGCTTACAACTCTCCTGTTAATACATTTCAGAATGATGTTCACTTTTTTTTTTTTTTGCAACAGCGTTACACTGTTGACTCATTTAGCTTGTGGTCCACTATGACCCCCAGATTCCTTTCTGCAGGACTCCTTCCTAGGCAGTCATTTCCCATTTTGTATGTGTGCAACTGATTGTTCCTTCCCAAGTGGAGTACTTTGCATTTGTCCGTATTGAATTTAATCTTATTTACTTCGGACCATTTCTCCAGTTTCTCCAGATCATTCTGAATTTTATCCTATCCTCCAGAGCACTTGCAACCCCTCCCAGCTTGGTATCATCTGCAAACTTTATTAGTGTACTCTGTCATTTATATAAATAATTGATGAAGATATTAAACAGAGCAGACCCAGAACTGATCCATGTGGGACCCCACTTGTTATACCCTTCCAGCTTGACTGTGAACAACTAATAAATCTCTGGGAATGTTATACACCCACCTTATATTAGCTCCATCTAGGTTACGTTTCCCTAGTTTGTTTATGAGAAGGTCATGGGAGACCATATCAAAAGCCTTACTAAAGTCAAGATATACCACATCTAACACTTTCCCCCATCCATAAGTCTTGTTACCCTGTCAAAGACAGCTGGTAGTTTGGTTTGACACGATTTATTCTTGCCAAATCCATGCTGACTGTCACTTATCAGCTTCTTTGCAGACACCTAGAAGATAATTGATTATTTGCTCCCTTATCTTTCCAAGTACAGAAGTTAAACTCACTGGACTGTAATTCCCCAGGTTGTCCTTATTTCCTTTTTTATCAATGGGCACTATATTTGCCCTTTTCCAGTCCTCTGGAATATCTCCTGTTTTCCATGACTTTTTGAAAATAATTGCTAATAGCTCAGATATCTCCTCAGTCAGCTCCTTGAGTATTCTAGGATATATTTTGTCAGACACTGGTGACTTGAAGACATCTAACTTGTCTAAGTCATTTTTAACTTGTTTTTCCCCTATTTTAGCCTCTGATCCTACCTCATTTTCACTGACATTCACTAGGTTAGATGCCCAATCACCTCTCTTTTGTTTCAGTTTTCACCAAGAAGGTTAGTGAAGTGCTGGGATTGTACACTGCTAAAACTGACCACCGTTGTTCTGAGCAGGGCTGAAATCCCTTAAATTGCCACATTCATTTTAGACACGGAAAAGTGGAGGTTACTCTGCATCCTGTTTAAAGAGGCAGTGTCCCAAGACAATGGGGTTGAAATGACCCAATGTTGTCTGCTACTGTTGGGCAGCCTCTTGGGATGAAATCCTGGCCCCATTGAAGTCAATTGGAGTTCTGTCATTAACCCTAGAGTAGATTTAACCAATTTGCAGAGTCTCCCACCTAGTAGCTGGGCTTGCCATCTTGCCTTCAGCCCACTGCTTGACTGTACCTCACCCCTTTGTGCAAAGCTGCCAAAGAAAATTGTCTGTGATGTGTTCAAAACATTCCACTGTAAGAGCACCTACCACCCAGAGAGCAGCCATGGATAGCATTTCCTGCTGACCCAGATGGCAGTTCAAAATGCTGACTGATCCCAGGACACCACTGAAGCCTGAGGGGCTGGATACTTGTTGGCAAAAGGAAGCTCGCCTAGCACCAGTACTAGACAACCATAACCACAGCGCCACACCACTGTACTAACCGGTAAAACACCAAGGGCACTGCCTCTTGGCCTCCCGGGAGGCTCCCACCACAGCCACATAAGGGCTGTCCAAACTGGAGGGTAGGAGTAGGGTGACAAATCCTTTTAGCTTGTCAAAAAGCAGAGCAAGAGGTGACTGATTCCTAAAGGGCTCCATTCCATGGGAGAGACACTACCCAGCATGTGGCAGCCATGTGCCATGCACCGAAGCATAAGGACTCTGGACAACCCAAGGGACTCTCACCCTGACTCAAAGGATGCCCTGGCGTGGTGAGGACACTGAGGCTGGGTCATGAATACAGTGATTTGTTTTATGTGAGCTGTACTCTCCTGTGTTTACATGACCATCCTGAAATTTAATACAGTGATTTCTTTGCTTTTGACTCAGCAATTTGGTTTAAAACAGTTTTGCTATTTACCAGCATAATACTTGAGAACTACACAGTAACTTATGTGGTCCTGATCCACCCCCTTTACTCTAGATAAAATGTCTCTCGTCAGCTGGCAAGTGTATAGAGGGGAAATGATATTTCCAGGTAGGAAGGACCTAAAGAGGGCTAGCTCTTGCCAGGCTTGGCTTTCAGTGGCCTGCATCTCAGATTGGTGGTGGTGGTTGTTGCCACTTCCATGGTATATTAAAAAAAATATTGCCCCTGCAAATTGTTGTGCTGGGTGGTCCTCCTCCTTCAGACTGTCTTCTAGAAGAGTCAGTATCTGACACCGCTTCCAAAGGACTCCTGGTTCTCTAGTGAATTATCTCTTCTTTCCTCCACCTCCTCCCTGTCATTCCCTAGTGGCAGTGATTATAGATGGATGAGGTGTTTGACGGCTTCAAGGCTGCTGGAGTATTTTGCCCACAGTAGTAAATCAGCCTGCAATTGTTTCCCTGATTGGCACACTCTGTGAATGGCCTCTCAAGACATTTCAGAGAGAGGGTGAGAAAGTGCTGCCAGGACTCCCTTACCTTATGGATTAAAAACAGCCATTCATTACCTTCTGAGGATGAGGAATTTGCTCACTCTTCTCAAGCACCTCTCAGCAAACGGGTATTGCAATCATGCACATTAATTGTCTTCAATAAATCATAAATTAACTCTGGTGGAAAACTACAGATATCTCATCATGTGCTGGAGATTTCATAGAAAAGAGGAACCTCTTCTAATTTATCCCTTACAGAGATACATTAGATCTGCCTGGCCTGGCCTGGTCTTGAATGTTTCACATTGTAACTTTTGCTGAAAGACTTTTATTGAAAATAGGCATCATTTGCATGAAAACAGCATCCGCACCTGATGGAAAAGTCCTGTAGCATATAATAGGAAATGATGACCTTGCCATAGGTTTTTTTTTTTTAAAAAAAACATGTTGCAGATCTTACTAGAGAATTCTATCCCTGCTAAAGAACTCTCAAGAGAGTGATTCAACATAACTTTTTCCATTAATTTATTTAAATCATGGGCGCTCAACCTGGAGACTGTGTCAGGGGTCACGATCACTCTGCCTTTCCCATATTGTTAAATGGGAAAGCAGTCCTGGCTAGATCGTACCTAGAGGAATGAGGAGTTCTGAAGGGGACTAGTAAGGGGAAAAGGGTCTTGGTATGTAAAAAACTGAAAAGCACTGCTTTACTTAATCAACTGCAAAAGACCACAGCCTAGTTAGTATGTGTAACAAAATCCCTCATGGCTTTTTCGGAGCAAAGCTTCTGAGAACTATGCTTGAATGCTGCAAATGTTTTTCTAGTGAATTACTCATACCTGTACACACATACCATCTATATCTGCAACATTGGTTTTTATTTTACTATTGCGGTATTTCTTATGAGACTTTCTTGATTACTCAAGTGTTCAAACAAGAAGTTTAGATAAAGAGATTTTAAATTATTGTTAGAGGATAAAATGCATATTGCTAGGAGTTGGAATGTAGACTTTTATTTGTATGGTAGCACTTTGATTTCATTCAGGGTGATTTTTATGACCACTTGAATGAACTAATATAATTCTTTGTGGTCTAAACGTCTCCTTATTGTGTGTGTGGTTTGGGTTTTTATATAAAAACCCTTTTACAATAAGATTTTAAAAAACACCATAATATCCACTCACCCATTTTAACTAATTGAATCTTAGCATATATTCCGTCTCTATCCCAGGTGATAGCTGGCTCCTTCAAGGCAGGTTAAATATTATTGCCAGCAAAACTGAATACGTTTAGTCCCACCATTCAGGTCCTAGCTTTAACAGCATAGACAGCAGTACAAATTATAACCCTTAGGCATTAAGGGTCAATAATTTATTGCACTAGAGCTTTGAACCACCGTGGTATGGGAGGCTTTACATCTTAATTAGTTTTCAGAGTCTTGTTAGAATTCACTCCCTTCTGTTGCAAGGTTATTACGCTCTCTGAAGCCATGCTAAATAACTTTGACAAGAGGAGTATTCCTAACAAGGGAATTCAATTAGGTTTTCTATGATAATATACAGACAGAGGCAGGCAGTGGATAAATTGTTGATACCCATGAATAAGAAGCTAAACACCTTTACAAAGACAAACCCAGAGGAAAAGGGACCTTTCTTTCATACTCAGTTTGTAACTGGCAGAAAACATAGATGAATTCTACAATAAAATAGGTACGTGGATCGCTTGATTCTCCTAGAAAGTAAAGTTTTGGATAGTGGGCACAGCTAGGGACAGAGCCCCCTCTCACAACACAGCTGCACCGAAGGATCCACTATCACCATGCTCTATCTCAGAGAATTTTCCAGCTGTTGTATATAATCAAGGTCAACATCTCTGCCCCTTTCCAGTGGTTGGCTCTGACACACTGACAGCCTTGTCCTTGTACCCGCTCACACCCCATCTGCATGGCAGGGAGACTGAATCATAGACTCATAGAATCTCAGGGTTGGAAGGGACCTCAGGAGGTATCTAGTCCAACCCCCTGCTCAAAGCAGGACCAACCCCAACTGTGTTGGACAGAACCGTTTTTAAACATGTTTCTGTCAAGTAAGATGGACACAGTTTGGGGATGAGGCCTGCTGGTGTTTCACATTGTGGTGGTGGCTAGGTAGCACCTAAAGGCCCCCACCTAGCCCAGGGCCTGCTGTCTACACAAAGCCCAGCACCCATAATAAGGGACAACTCCTGCCCTGCGGAGCTCACAATCTAAACAGAGAAGACACAAGACTCTGTGTGGGAAAAGGCGGCAGCATGCGTCCCAATGCACTCAGTCCCTTTTTGGGTAGGAACCGATTGTGGTTGGTAAATGACGGGATATTTTGCTCTCCCCCAAGGACAATCAGTGCACAGCCTTTCTAGGTCTGCAGACAGTGGTGGCACTACTTCAATGGTGTTCTACGGCACCACTGAGCAGAACGGAGCCAGAAACAAAACAGAAAACATCAGCAATAAAGTGGGCATGAGACACGAACTGCATTCTCTTTGCATAACAGAGTGCAGGTCCACTGAGAGAAGAAAAGAAAGAGACCTTCAAAAATGAATGGTCTGGAGGTATTCCCAGGTCACCTGCAGGAGACCTATTGGGGTTGCCATTTGGAGCCCTTCAGTAAGAGAGACCCTGTAAAGCCTAGGGACTAGCAGGCATCAGAGACTGAGATCTCTCTACACTGCAATGAGACCCCTGTGGCTGGCCCATGCCGCTGACTCGGACTTGTGGGGCTCAGGCTAAGGGGCTGTTTAATTGTGTTGTAGATGTTCAGGCTGCAGCCTGAGCTCTGGGACCCTGCCCGCTCACAGGTTCCTGGAGCCTGAGCTCTAGCCGAGCCCAAATGTCCACACTGCAATTGAATAGAGAGCTGGAGTCAGCTGGCACAGGCTCACCACACGTTTTTAGTTGCGGTGTAGATGTGACCTTAAGACACACATGAGCCATCTTCATACACTTCTTTTGCAGTGAGCACAACGTTAGGTTAACCATTAGTTATAGTGTACTATACACTCCACTCTACTGCTTAATAGGGAGCTCTAACAACCAGCTAGTTTAAGGTCAATTATAGTAAATCAGTCTTTAATAGCCTTTTTATTGGGCAGTGTAATTCCACATATGAGGATTGCTTTCAGGTAATTCAGTGGAGATCAAGTCTTCTTTTGAGGTAGTTACGCGGCAAAGTGACCAGGATGTTAGGGTGACTGCTATAGCGGTGTCTTATAAATAAAGTGTGCAAAACCAGTTTTCCTGACCTATATTTTGTTAGTATTTTATCGCTATATTCATAATTTGTTTTACAGAGTCCTTGTTCCAGAAGAGGCATTATTTGCCCAGAGCTGGCATATAGCAGATTTGGCATTGTTTGCTTGGAGTTGAGATTATATATATCAAGTCCCTGTATATTATATGCAGTTTTCCAGTTGCTCTGTCTCATTCTGTTTGTTTCTAAGATTAATTTTGCTCCTAATGCATTTGATTTGTAACCCTTCTGCCAGATGGAGCCAGCAGCAACAAGGCCCGGGTTCAGTATCTAGGAGTTCTTTTTCAATACAACACAAAATTGGCTCAAGCCCCCACCCAGTGACCTGGGAGAATTACAAACAACCCCCTGGGAATCTCTAAGGGGCAATACTCCCCCTCTTGCAAGCACAGAGTCTGAGTGTAGTAAAAGCTTTTAAGAAAAGGAGGGCCGTAACTCAGCATTAATTTGGGAAAACACTGCATAAACATAAACCATGAGCAAAAACCCACCCCTACATAAGTTGGGCAGTGTTCTGTTCCCCTTAGGTTCTTAAGTCCAGCCACCCACCTCTCTGCGGGGCTCTACTCTGGCCCTCTTTGACTGCAGCCTGGCTGGCCACTTGCCAAGATGTTTTCAGGGCCCACCGCTTAACACAACTCTCAGTGATTTCAGCTGCTCACTGCTGGTACACAGTCTCTTGCAATGAGACACTGTCCCAAAGTAGGTCTAATACTTAAACCTAGGTATCTGATTTCAGCTCTGCAGTATATAACAAGACTCTCAATTGAGTCTAAATTAGCTCTTTTATTATACCATGGAGAGAGAGAGGGTCAAATAGTGTCTAGATAACCCTTAAACAGGCCCCACACCACCAGGTACATGTGCCTGTCCCCACCCTCTCTCAACTCATTGGTCTTTGGAAGCCATGTCTCCTGCCTAGCAAGTACCATTAGGGTGAGTCCCTCCATCGGGGTATGCCAGGTACAGTTTTGCTGCCCTCAATTCACACAACAAGGATAACAAACCCTTTATTGCTCCTGCCCCAATTACAAGGAGACTAGGGATCTAACACCAGCCACAAGTGATCATTTGGGCAGACAATCCCATCATGCTGAGCACCTTGGCAAGGTGGGTGTGCCCATGCAAATGAGATCAGCTCCTGAAGTCCTTTTCCACAGCTCACCACTAGATGTCAGGGGAGAACTCATTCAGACTCTGCTTACAGATTTTTTTAAAGGTATACAATGTACTTCAGCTTCTTATGGAAAGTACAGCTAAATACAGTGTAGTTTTTATTCAGTCTAAATTGACTTCCAGGTAAACTAGCAACCTTTTAGACAGCATCTTTGTCCTTCCATAGATTCTCTTTCCTAAGCTCACAAAAATGTGACTGTGGTAACAGTTTTCATTTTCTGACACTTAACATACCATAAGTACATTGACCTGAACAGACTGGGACATTAGCAGAAACTCCGTCCAAAAACATAAACAGTGTTTCTAGAGAGATTTACCTCTGACAGCAGGACTATGGTGCTGATATACACACTCTTCAAAACAGCGGGGCTAGGAGCAGTGAAGAGTAAACTGTGAAGGCAGGAAATTAATTTTAGTAGTTAACAGTGACCATGATGCATTCTCTGTTGGACCTTAAAATGATTTGCAGTTCACATAAGATATTTACTACCATAGTGTACACCGGGCAGCAGAATTCATTTGGAAATATACTGCTATTTAGTTTCACACCCCAGAGACTGACACTTGAGCCATATCTCTTTCTTTATTCTCCAGGCTCATCCAGCTAGCAGTCACTAAAAGCACACCTCTTGGAGGCTTATAAACAAAGTAATGTAATCCAGGGGCTAAACTCGGGGATAAATGTTGTTTAAGGTGTGGATGGAATATAAGGGGTATTTCTCTGAGCCTACCCAAGGGAAACACTGCTGAAGCCACTATGAGAATTCTACTGGCCATGCACCTGGGTTAAAAAAAGACCAGCACCGGCGGCTATCCCTCGATACGAGGATGATGCCTGCCGGGGAAAAGGTCATTGATGAGACTTAAAATGGCTGAGGAGTCCAATTTGTGCTTTAGCAGTTTTTCCACATATGTGACGGGATTTCTTTGAGAGAGCACAGCTGCTGGCCTCAATGCTGTATCCTTTCCTTCCTCCTCTGTCAGGCATCAGCCTCTGGAGTAAGGCGAGTCTCTTCAACACGGGCTGAGGCTTGGTGTACGATGTGATGCCATTGCAATCTATTGACAGCCAGCTCTTCCCAATCCATGGGGTCAGTGCCTCCCTTCTGAAGATATATTTCAGGGAGTACTTGTAGTATTTCCTCTGTCCACGGGTCCTCTTACCATGGCTAAGTTGAGAAAAGAGAACTTGCTTCAGAAGACGAGTATCAGCCATCCTCATAAATGGCCAGCCCAGAGAAGTTGATGTTTCATAATCTTTGCCTCAACACTGGTGATGTTGGCTGCAGAGAGAACGCTGGCATTGGTGTGAGGATCTTCCCATTATAGACTAGGATCTTAGTTTCCATCCGCAGATCTGTCAATAAAGAGACGATGGAGCAACTTTCTGAAGAACATGCTGGCACAACAGATCCTATGTTCAATCTCCATATCAAGATTGGCTGTCTGGGAGGGGTGGCTACCAAGGTAAGGGAAATGCTCAGTGTTTTCCAGGGTTTCACCATATATGACAATTTGTGGGGGAACGGGGGAAACTTGTGCTGGGCGAGGCTGGTGGAGCACCTTAGTCTTCCCAATGTTGAGGGAAAGTCCCAGGCTCTGATAGGCACCCGAGAAGAGATCTAGGGTGGATTTCAAGTCAGCCTCGGTGTGCGCAAGGATAGCAAAGATGTCAGTATACTGAAGGGCGGTAATAGTAGTCCTTAGTTTTAGAATGAAAACGTTGCAGGTTGAAGAACTGTCCATCTATGCAATACTCAGTCCCATTTCCAGAAGAAACATAGTCGTGAATAAGAATCAAGATCACAGCAAGAAATATTGAAAAAAGAGTGGGACAATAACACAGCCCTGCTTGATACCAGTACGGATGGTGAACAGTTCCGTCTCCAACCCATTATAGAGGACAGTGGTGGTCATCCCATCATGAAATCGTCTGAGACCACGAATGAACTTCAGTGGACAACCGAACCTAGACAGCTCCTTCCATAATACTTCACGTTTGATGGAATCAAAGGCCTTAGGTCAATAAATGCCATAAACAATGGCTGGTGTTGTTCTCTACACTTCTCTTGGCTCGCTAGTGCAACAAATATCATGTCAGTGGTGCCCCAAAACAGTCTGAAACCACATTGGGATTCCGAAAGAACATCTTTGGCGAGAGGGAGGAGAAGGTTCAAAAGGATGCAAGCAAGGATCTGACAAGTCAATGTGTGGGAATTACTGAGGTATTACCCTCCTCCCCATTGCCGGGGATTTTGTCTGAATGGGCCCAGGTGACCAACCAGTCCAGATTGCTCTTTAAGGCTGCCCTGTCTTCAGTGTCATTTACCACTCCATGAGTCGTTGTGTCATCTGCAAATTTCATCAACGGTGATTTATAGGTTTGCCTCTGGATCACTGATGAAAACATTGGATAGCATCAGGCCTAGTACTGGTCTTTGGGCCACACCACTGGGAACAACTCATTCAGTGATTTCCTCATTGACAACTACTCTTTGAGATCTGTCATTTAGCCAGCTCTTAATCCATTGAGAGTGCGCTCCATTGGTATTGCATAGCGATATTGTTTTTAATCAGAATGTCATGTGGTACTAAATCAAATGCTTTACAAAAGTCTAAGTATATTATATCTGCACAAGTACCGTTGTCAACCAAACTTGTAATCTCATCAAAGAATTAAATCAGGTTTGTTTGATAAAAGCTATTTTTTTTATAAAACCGTGTTCACTAGCATTAATATATTTCTCTCTCTTAATTCTTTATCAGTTGAGTCCTATATCAATGTTTCCATTATTTTGCCTGGGACTGATGTCAGGCTAAGTGGCCTATAGTTACCCAGGTCATCACACTTGCTGGCTGCTGACTTTAAAACTCTTGTAACTCTAGTAAATGTTGTCTAACGTCTTCCTCAGTTACCAATTGACTTCACCATCCATATGATATGAGTGCATAATCCTGTTCCTTTCCAAACACAGAAAAGAAATATTTATTGAACACTTCTGCCTTTTCTTTATCATAGAAGTGTAGGACTGGAGGGGACATCAGTCGGTCATCTAGTCTAGTCCCTACACTCAAGGCAGGACTAAGTATTGTCCAGATCATCCCTGACAGGTGTTTGTCTGATCTGATCTTTAAAATCTCCAATGATGGAGATTCCACAACCTCCCCAGGCAATTTATTCCAGCGCTTAACCACCCTGACAGGTAGGAATTTTTTCATAAACCGCCCTTGCTGTAATTTAAACACATTGCTTCTTGTCCTATCCTCAGTGGTTGAAAACAATGTACCTCCCTCCTCCTTGTAACAACCTTTTATCTCCTTGAAAACTGTTAGCATCCCCTCTCAAGCTTCTCTTCTCCAGATTAAACACACCCAATGTTTTCAGTCTTCCTTCTTAGGTCATATTTTCTAGACCTTTAATCATTTTTGTTGCTCTCCTCTGGACTTTGTCCAATTTGTCCACATCTTTCCTGAAATCTGCTGCCCAGAACTGAACACAGTACTCTACCTGAGACCTAATCAGTGTGGAGTAGATTGGAAGAATTACTTCTCGTGTCTTGCTTACAACATTCCTGTTAATGAATCTCAGAATGATGTTTGTTGTTTTTGCCACAGTGTTACACTGTTGAGTTGTATTTAGCTTGTGATCCACTATGACCCCTAGACCCCTTTCCGCAGTACTCCTTCCTAGGCCGTCATTTCCCATTTTGTATGTGTGCAACTGATTGATTGTTCCTTCCTAAGTGGAGTACTTTGTATTTGTCCTTATTGCATTTCATCCAACTTACTTCATACTATTTCTCCGGTTTGTCCAGATCATTTTGAGTTGTAATCCTATTCTCCAAAGCACTTGCAATCCCTGCCAGCGTGGTATCATCTGCAAAATTTAAAAGTGTACTCTCTATGCCATTATCATTATTAACAGTTTTACCATTTCCATCTAGTAATGGGCCTGTGCGATTTCTGAGAATTCTTTCTTTTCTTTCTAATATAAGTAAAAAACTTTTTTTTTTTTAAGAGTAGGTTAGACAAACACCTGTCAGGAATGGTGCATGAGTGCAGGGGACTGGACTAGGTGACCTATATACATTAAAGATGATTAAATAAGATGTATTTTATTTATACATCTTATTTATTATTATTAATGTAATATTGTCTCGTTATATAATGTATAATATGTATATAATATATTATGTCTTATTAATAATCTTATTTATAATGTATACATTATTTTTTCATGTAATTAAATAGGAATACATGTATTAAATAAGTAATATATTAAACAAATCTGTGCAAGTCATGTATGAAATCCAGAGTATTTTGTTGCTCATAATATTTCATGCTCTGAGGTGCCAGACTTCAGAGGTTCCTGGCAAGTCAGTAATTCGTGAGGTTGGGTGGAAGGTCCATGCCTGTTCCCATTTTGTCTACCCCGCACCAGATTTGGCATATAATTACTTCACTGACAGGAAGATAGATGTCTAAGCAGCCTCAGCAAAGGATAAAAGGGCAGTGTTGCTGATTACTGCATTACCTGTTAGCCTGCTTTTGGTATTTTCATAAATAATGCATTCAAAAATACTGCAGGCAGATGTGGGAAGTGGTAGCTAACTCTGAGGCACGGCCCTGGACCACAAATACACAATTATATTTACAGCAAACTCCCAGGAAACCTGCATGTTTTTCTCATTTCTCCAATTAATAACTTACAGAAATGAAGAGGCATCTAAGGTTCTTACTTTTGGCATTCATTTAATGAAGAAACTTTCCCATGAACAAACCATCTTTATTATTGTGGGGTTTTTCATTAGCATTTAAATAGCCCTGACTGTTCTATATTTGTCTAATTTCCCTCCTCGTGTTAAATTGCTGTACTTCACTATTCACTTTGATATGGCTCAATGAAAATGTATACATCCAGGAACAAAGAATGCAGACGATATTTACAGGCCAGGGGACTCTACCCTGGGAAGCAGTGACTCTAAAAAAGGTTTTTTTGGCGGGGGGTGGGGGGGGTTGTAGTGGACAATTAGCTGAACATGAGCTCCAGTGTAACACTGGGACCAAAAGAGCTCATATGATCCTGAGATGCATGAACAGGGGAATCTCGAGTAGGAGCAGAGAGGTGATTTTACTTCTGTATTTGGCACTGGAGTGGCTGCTGCTGGAATCCTGTGTCCAGGTCTGGTGTCCACAATTCAGGGTGGATGTTGCTAAATTGGAAGGGGTTCAGAGAAGAGCCATGAGAATGATGGCAGGTTTAGAAAACCTGCCTTGTTGTGATAGACTCAAGGAGTTTGATCTATTTCTCTTAACAAAGAGAAGGTTAAAGGCTGACTTGGTTATAGTCTATAAGTATCTGCGTGGGGAACAAATATTTGATAATGGGCTCTTCAGTCTGGCAGAGAAAGGTCTAACACGATGCGATGGCTGGAAGTTGAAGCTAGACAAATTCAGACAGGAAACAAGCCGTACATGTTTAAACCAAGCTTGGGTGTTTTTTCTAAAAGATCTGTTCCAAGAAAGGTTTTGAGGAAGTGCCAGGCCCTGTGTTATACAGGAGGTCAGACTAGGTAATCACAATGATCCTATCTGGCCTTGGAATCTATAAACAGGGCCAAATTTTCTGCCGGTGTAAACTGGCACGGCTCCATTTGCAGAGAATGTGGTGCCTTTTTCTTACAAAGCAAAAGTGAATTGATTTATATCCAAAAAGGTCTGTTCCGCCTTTGATGGTCCTTTTATGGTCCATAAAGATGGCCTGACAGTGCCTTGTTCTTATACCGGTACTGATGACCCCACGAGCCCTGCTACTGAAATCAATGGGACTGTTCACAAACTAAGGCTCCACACCACAGATGAAACTCACTTCTGATCATAGGGGCCATCAAGAGGCCTGTGCACCATCCAAATCCTGTTTAACCCCACCTGAGTTTCAGAGGCGCATACACTTTGTGGTGCTTATTCTCTGCATGGGGTGAGTTTCGCCTCAAGGGAGTATGGGTGGCAGAACTGAGCTTTAGAGTGTTCACAAGACTTCCCTCTTCCATCGTGGAGGACTTTAGCATTTCACTTAAAATCCTCAGTTACCTTTATTTGGAAGAGCTGCTCATATGATCTTGCCACAGTGGGAATTCAGTAAGTAATCAAATATGTGCTTGATACCAAATAATACAGTAAAATTTATAGAAAGCTTAAAATGCAAATGCATTCTTAATAATGGTTTAAAACATTTTATAAAATAAAAATGGAGTTTTAATGTAGAAAAGGTCTCTTTTCCCTGAAAGTTTGTCTACCAAAGATGTAGGGGGAAAAAATAGATATGCGTCCTATTATCCTGCCAGCTGCAGTTTCTATGTATCGATATCCATCTACCTCTCAATAGAATACATAAGAAACCCAAGACACAGAACTCTACCGAGTGCAGAGTTTCCTGCAAATAGTGATTATGTGCAGTGTGGGCCTTACTGGCACTGGAGGTTCAAAACTGGGTGTCCATTACTGAGCCTTCTACAAGAGGTTAGAGCTCAACATAGGCTCAAGTCTGGGTAGTTTCTTTTGCATTGGAAAATAATTCATTTGATATAGACAGTTTAACACTTTCAAATGCTTGTGCTGGTTTACCTAGAGTGGATGGTCACTTAACCGAGGTGCTGTGTGTGTGTGTGTGTGTGTGTGTGTGTGTGTGTGTGTGTGTGTACACATGTACAACAATACATTCTGTAGAGACAGCATGTATAAAACTCCTGTGGAGTCCCTACAGCTCTGCCTGAAGTTCTGACCCTGCACAGTTCCTAAGCTCCACAAGGTTGCTTTGTACAGCTCCATCTCACAACACTTGCGTTCCCTTTAGAGCAGGGGTAGGCAACCTATGGCACGCGTGCCAAAGGCAGCACGCAAGCTGATTTTCAGTGTCACTCATGCTGCCTGGGTCCTGGCCACCGGTCCGGGGGGCTCTGCATTTTACTTTAATTTTAAATGAAGCTTCTTAAACATTTAAAAACCCTTATTTACTTTATATACAACAATAGTTTAGTTCTATATTATAGACTTATAGAAAGATCTTCTAAAAACGTTAAAATGTGATACTGGCACGCAAAACCTTAAATTAGAGTGAATAAATGAAGACTTGGCACACCACTTCTGAAAGGTTGCCAACCCCTGCTTTAGGGTGAAGCTCCTGCTACTATTTGTAAAGCATCTTGAAAACCCACGGACTGTTCTGCTCTTGAAGCTGAGAAACCGAGTATGCAAAACAAGAAATGCAGAGATGAAGTTGAAAATTCAGCATTATCCCTGCCTCCTGTGTTCTTGCTCGCCCACACTGCAGAATTTTTCTCTGTCCTGCTGTGGCCCAGGAACTCCATACCATCAGGGCAGCATTTGCCTCTAAAAGGATAAATTTCTGTAAGAAACAGTTTGCCATTGGATTATACACATCTCTTGTAAAAGTCTTGTTTGTGAGTTATAGTCTATGGCAGTGCTAATGAGTTTCATGTTACTAAAAACAGTTGTTTTTATGAAATATATAGTAACAGTCTTCATTTAAATCCTTTCACATTCCTATCAGGTTGTCAAGATTTTCTCTTTTCATGGAGCAATTTGTAGCTTTATATAGTCTGTGTTAATTCCTTTTTGTAAATTAAGGATCTGTCAGTGCAGTAAGTTTTGACAATATCTCCCTGTGCGCCAGTGTTTAAACAAATCAAACTCTGAGCAGCTCGAGTGTTTTACCTCAAGGAAACTCAGACAAGTTCACAGCTTATCTAACATTTCACTAAACTGCTAATTACCTGGAGAGAGTGAAGTTACTTTCAGAAAGTTCATTCAAATACAAGTTGACTGTGACTCAGACTTGGCTCCTGGAGAGCTCTTGCTACTGTTTGTTTCAAGTTTCATGTAGAGACTTTTCTAAAACGAAATGACTAATTGCTTGTGCTAAATGAGAAAATGCTTCTCTTTGAATTCTAGCCTAAACTGTGCTGACTTAGAATCATAGAATCTTAGGGTTGGAAGGGACCTCAGGAGGTCATCTAGTCCAACCCCCTGCTCAAAGCAGGACCAACCCCAACAAAATCATCCCAGCCAGGGCTTTGTCAAGCCTGACCTTAAAAACCTCTAAGGAAGGAGATTCAACCACCTTCCTAGGTAACCCGTTCCAGTGCTTCACCACCCTACTAGTGAAAAAGGTTTTCCTAATATCCAACCTAAACCTCCCCCTCTGCAACTTGAGACCATTACTCCTTGTTCTGTCATCTTCTACCGCTGAGAACAGTCTAGATCCATCCTCTTTGGAACCCCCTTTCAGGTAGTTGAAAGCAGCTATCAAATCCCCCCTCATTCTTCTCTTCTGCAGGCTAAACAATCCCAGTTTGAAGACTGTCTGCAGTTTATGAATTCTGTGTGAGATTATGAACTCTGTTTGTACCTATGTCAACCTGCAAACTGCATTTCAAATGTGCAGCCCATTTGCCTTCTCTGCTCTCTGTTTGCCTCCAGATTGGGCTGAAATTCCAAAGGCTGCTAGCAGAAGGATAACAAGCGAGCCCTTGAAATGAAATGGGTTAGCTCCGAACAACAGGCTGGCTCCCAACTAGGAGAGCTGGTTTGTCAGAGGAGAGATTGCCTAGCAATAAAGTCACCTGGCAGGGATCTCTGGCTGCCTGAGGAGGCTGATCTCTCCTGACAAGGGCGGGGGCTAAAAGTTTTATAAAAGGGGCAGTAGCTGTTCTTATTCAGGTTATTTTTCTCCAGCTCAAGAGCGGGGAGAAGCAACCCAGTGTGGCGGAGCCAGATAAGGCAGGGTCCCTGACTGCTTTCCTGGACACAGATGGTCCCCCAAGGACGCCCAAGGGAAGGGTGAGCTAGTGAAGAAAATGATCTGTATTGAAGAGTAGTAGTGTTAAAATCCTGTGCAAAATGTCTGTGTGTGTTTTGTGGTTCATAATTGCCACGTTGCCTCTGAGGGAGTTAAATGTTAAACCGGGAGGCTCAGTTTTTGGGTGGAGTTCTGGGAGAAGGTGTCTTTAAGTTCCTGGGGTATCTTGGCGGCTGTGCTGATGGGCTGAGGGGTTCCGTTTCCATCAAGAAGTAGCAGACGAGGGTAGGTGCCCAGGAAACGTGGCAGTGGCCAGCTGAGGAAATACTGCTGCAGCCGTCTGAGACCCAGGGAAGTTTAAAATACCTGGGGGACCCTGTGACTGGTTCCCCCACAGCTGTCTGCTGAGTGGCTAAGAGGGTGCTCGACTGGGGCTAGTGCCGTAAGCAAAGGCCAGTTTTCCAGCTGTGCTAGCGCTCTGCTGCTAGTGCTGCACTCTGTGTAGTTAATGTGGGGTTCACCTAGTGCTGTTCGTTATCTTTATTGCAATATGGAAGCTGTTGTAGCAGCAACGGAAGTGGCCACTGTAGCAAAGTTGTCATAAACCTACCCATTCTCACTTGGTCTAAACTAGTCATTATTTTTACTTCTCCAGGTGAAAAATTCCAGTCTTTTAGCCAGATTTTAGTCTCAGATACTCCTGTTTTACACCAGTGTAACTTCATTGAACTTAGCAGTTACACTTGTGTACAACTGGAGCATGACGAAATCCGCTATCAAACCCTGCCCATGGAGAGGGGGGTGTATTTGCTTTTGGTTTATAGGCTTTGAGAAAAGGTGGCTCAGCAGTTTTGGAGTGTGTCACATGATGCTGTAGTCCCCTCCCACATTTTATTTGCAATTTGCATTCAATACATGAATTATGTTTTCCATTCTATTTACTTGTTCAATATCTAGCTGATGAGTAACACACTCTGAATTATACTTACTTGAAAAGTATCAATATTACACCTGCCACGATAGAATATATGCAATATTAATGAATGTAGAAATACTTCTATAGCACCTTCACCTTCATGCATTTTCTGTTCTTAGTCTTGCAGGGTCCATTGGTTATAGAAAATGCCACTCTAGGAAATCAGTTTCCAAAATGGTATCAGTTAGTCTGGTTTTGTCCCATTGGGGAACTGTTGAAAACTTCTCTTCAGAATGACATTTTGAAAAGTCATTCTCAGCACAAACATTTTGAGCCAAATAATGCCTTGGCTACATTAGGGCCAAAGCCATGTCTGGTGAAACCATCTTTCAAAGCATTTTCTTAGCATGGTCTTTTTGTAGCCCGTTCAGGCACAGAGATACGATCCGCCGAAGCATCATAAATTCCCTAGGATGTCCCTGAGTGCTGGGGTTTACATTTAGACCAGTAAGTTAACTGAAAGATGTTTAAAATTACAAGTGGCCAGAGAGCTCCCTAGAGACAATACATCTGAGGGGGCTTGTGTTTATTCTAGCAAATACTTAAAAATATCACGTGTTCCTGAAAAGTGGTACAGCTACCTTTGTTTGTCAGGACTGTGTGAATAATTAACAGGTACACGGGGATGGAATCTTGCCCCCTTTCTGACTATTCTAGAAAAGAAGCAACAGTGTCAAACAGGTGTGTTAGGCCAGCTCTGCATTGCTGACATGTTTTGGGGAGCACAGGGTTTTTTGGTACAGCTAGCTCTTGAGCAAGAGCTGCAGCTAGCTTCAAAAGGACATGGAACCGTTTCTTTCTCTCCATTCTCCAACTCGGGTCCCTGGGTGGGTGCTTGTGACAATTACTGTGCAATCCATTGTAAAAACAACAACAAAACAGGGTAGAGGGCAAAACCTCACTGTGACATTACACCCTACATGGAAATATGGTTAGGTTATGGATATGACATAAACAAAATGTACTTTATGCAAGATGGGTCTTGTAAGATATCATTGGAAAGGTTATAATTTACTGCATGTGTTTATCCAATTTGTATGCATGCATCATTTCTGAATCTGAAGCTGGGAATATTGACCATGTCTCTGTATTTCAAATGTGCTACGTTGGATGAAGCCAAACAATGTTAGTGGCTTATTGAAGAAATTCACACAAGCATAAGGATTATCCCAGGAACCGTGTGCAATAGAAACCTCTCAGAGATAGCTCTACACAATGGGAACTGTTTGACCCAGGTCAGATAGCTCTATGCAATGGGAACTATTTGACTCAAGTCACAGCGAAAAAACTTTCTAGCAAGTGTGGGGGGGAGATATTAAAGAGGGACAATGACAACAGGGGAGGTCTTCACTCTCCCTACAACAATGCACCTGAAAACACTTGAGGAAGAAAGACTGAACTGTGAGAAGTGATGATGGTCCCAGGCTAAGATCTTTAGCTTGTGTAAGAAAACCTGGGAAAGCCAAGGCAACTTGTGCCATAAGAATCTGCCAGCCTGTTTCACTGAGGGTGAAAATTTGTTAATTTGTATCCTACCTATCGAGTGTGTTAATCTCAGTCTGCGGCTTCTGTTTATTTACTAAGGCAAACTGCTTTTAACCATTTAAAATTCACCTTTTGTCGTTAATAAATTTATTACTTGTTTTATAATAAAACCAAGTTTATGTAATTTCTAACTGTGGGGGCAAGAAGTTGTGCACATCTCTCTCCACATTGAGGAAGAGGGTGAATTTTATGAGCTTGCGCTGTACAGATATTTCTATACAGTGCAAGACAGTATTTTGGGTTTGTCTCCCAAAAGGGGTAGGCATGTAAGTGCTGGGGAGCCCTCTCACACAGAGCTGACTTCAGGCTGTGTCTGCAGCGGGGTGTGGCCCTACCTGTGTGTGTGCTGCAAGAGGCCGGAGAGCTAATTCAGCAAAGCAGGGAGTGGAAACACAGCCTGACTGAGCAGGGGAGGCTCAGTTAAACCCCAGCACATCAGGTGGCACCCCAGAAGTGGGGTCCAACCCGTCGCACTCTAATGCCAGTGTGTGAGCTAGCCTGCTATATCCTCCCCTACGTCCACAGAGCATCTGCCCACTGCATGGGGGGTTGTGTTCATTAGTCTGTCTGGCAGTTCACTCATCACTCACCCCATCTCCTGGAGTGAGTGGGTGAGCATGCTTCCTTGAGGCTCTAAAGGCACGTTAGATTTTCTAAAAGATCTGCTGCAGGAATATTTTGGGGGGAAGTTCTACGTGTAATGCAGGAGGTCAGGCTAGATGATCACAGTGGTCCCTTCTGGCCATGGAGTCTGTAATCTGTCACCTCCCCTTTCTCCACACAGACTGGCATTGCTAAAGCATCTCCACAGAACTAGAAGTGCAGGGTATTTCGGGTGCTATAATGTAACTTCATTTTATTTGGCACTGCCACACAAATATATAATGAGCTGTAAGAAGGGCTTAATTTGTAATGAAAGAGGTGCTGGGGCTTAAGCTCTTTTTTTTAAAACTTTTCATAACGGACACAGCAAGCCCAGAGGTGCCAGAGCTATGAACTGCCAAGCCTAGACATGCTGGGGCTCAGCCTGGCAAGACCTGGCATAAATTTAGCACTGGTTGTAAGTCTCTGTGGCTTGATCATGGCTTCAATGGGAGAAGAAATCAGACCACAGTCTTTACATAGACAAAAATATCCTGTGGATAAACATACTTCATAGTGCCATGTGTAAACTAATTACCAAGTCAGAACATTGTTTTTCACAGCTGGGTACTAGTGAAAAAGCCAGTCAATTTAAAATCGTGCAGTTTCACCACTAACGCAAGGTCTGAATTCGACCCCCAAAATATACAAAGCCTTTTTAATAGAAACGCAAAATTATTTCCAGGGATGTGTGCTGGAGTATTTTTATTTTAACTTAGGAAAAGTTAAGTTTCTTTCTGCATCACTGATTGTGTGGTTTGTAATACCGTAGACTAAATTCATTCTTGGTTTAAATAAGCCAGAGATGACTTTGGCCCGCTATGTTTAATTCAAAATCCATATAAATTGTAATGAAATTGGGTTAATGCTAACAGTGGAACCTATATGACTTTATAACCTGTTTTACTATTTTCCATTCTATTCAAACGGTTATCAAATAACACTACACTTGTATTGTTTTAGGGCATCACCATGTTATTCCTTATTCATGGTGTTTCAAATAAGTATAATGTATAAAATATATTTCATTATGGACTGAATCATAAGGTTCTCATTCAG
Organism: Macrochelys suwanniensis; assembly: GCA_033296515.1. NCBI lineage: Eukaryota > Metazoa > Chordata > Testudines > Chelydridae > Macrochelys > Macrochelys suwanniensis. The sequence continues at coordinate 385,152 of CM065781.1, read as the reverse complement.
TTTGCGTTGTTGCCTGGTATATTATTTGTTAATTAATTATGTCGCTCATTTTAAGAATTCCCAATTAACACTGAGGAGTTTGGAAGGTTCTTGTTCCAGGATCAGGCCCAGCATTAGAATTTCTGTTCAGGTGAGAGCCATGATGTTCACCCCCTTTTCCTTATTTGTATTTCCTTACCCTACTAATGTTTGGGTGCCTTTCTCCCATAGGTCACTGAGCCTTTTAACCTCAAGTTCATTAGCATACATGTCCATTAGTTACCGTGGTATCTGTGTGGCTGGACATTTGCTGATGTCCCTCACCAAAAATATCTCAGACAGGTATAAACGAGCATCTTGTAGTTACCTGGCAGCAGTTTAGTCATCCTTGTGTATTACAGCATCTCTCTTGTGAGATCCTCTGATCTACATTTATCCTTGGTTAGCTATTTCTGCGAAGGCTATTTGGGCCATATGCCTTGATTAGTATCGCTAAACTGTTGATTTACAGGCCCTGAGGCTTGTAAGCTGGTTGCATTGCTGCCTTAATTTATACCTATACCTTCACTAATACCTATGGGCTACAGCATTTAGTCCTTGCTCAGGCAAACTTCCCATTGACCTTCGAATGCAGATTTGCCTGAGTAAGGGTTGAGTAAACACTAAATAAGCATCCTCTTGGAGTTTGGCCCAATGTCCTTATTTCTATGTCATCAAGCCAGTGTTGGAATCAGTTCTGCCTTTTAAAGATGCGATTAGTATTTTGCAAGGAATACACTTTTCCTAATGGGGTCTAGGTAAAAATGTCAGAAGGGATTGCTCACGAAGGGATATGGAGGCATGTAGCATTCAAGGTGGCTGAAGAAAATTGCTTTTAGGATTTCAGGAGTAGACACTTGACAGTCCCAGAGGCAAAGATGCTGTTGCTTCTTTTGGAGGTGGATGCCTGGATGACCCATGTTATCATACAGTAAGAAAAGTGAGTATTGTCTATTAGCCCAAAATACCCCAAACTCAATAAAGTTAGAAGTGGTGAGATGCAAGGCTAACTATCTGAAAGGTCATAAATAGTTGTCCTGGTATAGACAGGCTGGATACTAAAGAGCGTTTCCCTATTGGGTCATATTGATTGATTTTCTGTACGTTAAATACCACAGAGAAAACATTTTACAGTAAATACTTATAGTGCTGCAGCAAATAACTGATGAGACTGAGACTGATTTGGAAGTGGTTGTGGTGCTAGAGGAGCTGAGTAATTATTTAGTTCTTTTGGTCTCAAGGAAGAAGACTGTATGGAGTATAACAATTCACAGAATCAGATTTTAAGAGCAGAAGGGCCCATCAGATCAATAACATTCCATGTGCTTCACAGTGAAATGCTCCCAGCTCCAGCCAGTACCTTACAGTCAGGATTTTGTCCTACAGTTAAAGCTGTTACGGCACAGCTGCGGTGAGTTGTGTTTTTATGATTGCTCTAGTAATCGCCTACAGAACAGTTTGAATTGCATAGTTTAATTTAATATTCAAACTTTAAAATTCATGCTATTGCATAAGTCACTGGTATACACAGTTATAGAAGTCATCCATTCAAGGAACAGAAACAATTGCACATGACTTCTGAAATTAATCAGAACTGCCCGGATTTCAAAGTCTAAATGTTTGCAGCAAATTGTTCACGGGGCAGGAAAATCATGGGGATATTCACTAATAATTTTGAGTAATGAGTACATTGAGAATTTTTTTTGCTCTTCTCAAACCCATTTCACCACCAGAAAGAGGTTAAAATCTAATTAATCAATGATTAATTAGGTAACTCAGAGTATCATGTAAACTTTTTCCAGACTCCCATGGCCCCTGGAAACAGTGCATCTGAAACCGGAGAATTGCTAATGAAATGCAAGCCTACATTAATATTTATACCCAAAGCCTAAAACTCAAGTTCAATCACACTATACCATTAGCATATTTACTAGCTTGGTTGACATAGGCGTCTACTCTCATTATTGTCACAGTGCAGGCACTGTCAGTAAAGCCTGACATTAGCAGGAAATGACATTTACAGGAGAAAAGACAACCATTTTGTGACCAATACATCCTGGAGAGGAGTAATTAAACATGGTTAAAACTTTAATTCCATTAGTTTGCATGCATTGACTCAGAACCTTTCCATTTTTAATACATAACCAACAACTTCTAAAAACTTAAAGTATTAACCTTATGCCTGCAAACTCTACAGCTACTTCTGTTTCACATCTTCCAAATGACAGATGTACATAATCTTTCTAAATCTTCCATGAAATCAGCCAGACCTGGCACTGCTTACTCAGCTCAGACTCAGCAGCACATCAGTGAGCACTAGGATTTGACTTACTATTTGCATTTGTAAGTGGCCTAATGTAATTCTGAGGGACTTGTTTCAAAGTGTAGCACACAATATGAAATGTTCAGGTGTGCATTTGTAAATGTTTGCTGCATCACACTCTCTTGTATGCTACCCACACTTGTCAGACATTCTTCTAGAGCATTGTTACATGATTCTGATGTAGAAAATGAAATAAGGCACATTTGTATCAAGCTGAACTCTCTTTCCAGCACAGCTGAAAACAAACTTGAATGGCTCTTACATTGATATGGGAGGAAGAAGCGCTTATGAATTACTGCTACCTCCTTAAGGGCCATTTTAGCAACGCACCCTGCTGAAATGTAGTGGTGATAACTGTAGCGTCGGGTCTGAACACCAGTTATTGGCAGCGACGGGGAAGAAGAAGCCTATAGTGGAGACTGGTGGAAGTCCTGGAAAGATAGCGAAGAGGAAAGCACAGACATCATTTACTGGATGGCTAGTAGTTGGGAACCTTCACTGGAAGCAAATAGAGAAAAAGAGACTTACAGAGAGGTGGGGTTCAAGAAGACAATGGAAAGAAATAGGCTTCTAGAAGCTGGGAAAGAGTAGGAGGCACTTGGAAGAAGAGAGATGGGGCAATGGAAACAAGTTGGTACATTCAATTTTGATGGCAATATACTTTTTATTAAAATATTTAAATTCTTTTATCAATAAACATGATGGAATTGGCACAGAGACAAAAACTGGCAGGATGAATGTTCTGTTTACTATCATTCTCTGTTACAGAATCGGTTTGTAGATTTCTTGTGGATTTAATTAAAAATTGGTTCATAATGTGGCAGTGATGCAGACTGCGTAATCATCTCTATATTTTCTGTATTTTGTTTTGTAATGTCTTGTTCATAAGTTTACTTTCCTTGTGAGTTTGCTTAATAAATCCATAATGGTGTCATGGCTGAGTGACTATTGACAAGAATTTCGAATAATTCTAGTTGATCAATTCAAACTGTTTGCACTGCAGTCATGAATGTGATAATTAGAAAGATTGAGTATAACCAAATTAGCAGTAAACTGATTTGCACAACAATGATGGCAGGGATTATCATACATTTTTAAAGGAACATTAAGTCTTTGCATTTTTTTAAAGATTAGAATGAAACAATTGTGAACTTCATTTCAGATAATGAATATTTATAAGATAGGCTATCTGGAAGGTTTGATAATGATTACATTGCAAACCATATTAATCATTATGAATGCAATTAGCTTATTTCTGTAAATCCATAAACAGTACTTGAGGGAATTTGACATGCCCATACACATATAAAGATTTATAGCATAAACTGTTATTTCTCTAAGAGGAGATGATAATTTTAGATTATCACATTAGGGAATAGTTTCAGTTACACTGAAGCAATAAACTTCAATATGTTCATCTGCCTCAATCATACGTACCAAATGTCTCGCTATTCAAAGACTCCCCATTAAAGCCAACAGGCTGACATAGGTTTGAGCCTGTGTGTTACTGCACAAAAATGTCTGCATATGAATGAGTGGCCATGTCGGGGGGAATTAAAATGATCCCATTCTTTCCAGGATCACTGTACCCCAAAGGTCCAGGCTCTCCCACCTACGTCTGCTTGCATCGGGGGGCGGGGCCTCACCACGTCTGCCTGCATCGGGGGCAGGGCCCCGCCCCCAACGCAGGCAGTCCCAGTCCGCGGCGGCAAGGGGAGAGTGGCGGACCTGCCGCCCCATTGCTGCTGTGGCAGGCGAGAATGGAGCAGCAGTCCGAGTCCCGCAGCGGCAATTCGGCGGCGGGAAGAATGGACCTGCCGCTCCATTGCCGCCGCGGCAGGCGAGAATGGGGCAGCAGTCCGACTGTCGCGGCGGCAATTCGGCGGCAGGAAGAATGGACCTGCCGCCCCATTGCCGCCGTGGCAGGCGAATATGGGGCAGCAGTCTGAGTGTCGCGGCGTCAATTCGGCGGCGGGAAGAACGGACCTGCCACCGAATTGTCGCCACGGGATTCGGACTGCCGCCCCATTCTCGCCTGCCACCCCAAGCACCAGCTTGGAAAGCTGGTGCCTAGAGCCGGCCCTGGGGAGTTTACACCCTGCCCTGAGCGGGAGAGGGCAGCAGGGGGGAAGGAGATTCCGGGAGTGGGCCAGAGAAAAGCCAACCCATAGGCCTGGAGGTAGACGGAAGTGAAGAATACAGTGTAGGGGCAAGATTGAGAGTCTTGTGTTCACCAGATCAGAGAGCTTTGTGGGGGTGGGTCCGAGGATGGATCAAAAGTTCAAGCCCATGGAAGTTGCTTTGCATCTTTTGTTTCATTTTTCAATTGGGTTAAAGACTCCAGGGAGAAGCCCTGGGGCCATGACAGAAGGAGGAGGAAGAGTCCTGGATGTCGTCCACCCCTCTTATTGATGACTGTTGTCAAGTAGGACTCTGTCCGTGTGGAATGCTGATACTCTGGAAGGGGAGAGCCTTTAATCTGACCTGGCCAGTGGGTTGAGAAATCACTGCAGCGCCTGGGCTACTGCTGGCAGGGGATGCTAGGAAAGAAATGAGCTGCTAATGACTCTACTTATACCACTCGGGGCACAGAGAAACCTCTTTCTAGATGCCTGGTTGGTGGATCTTGCTCACGTGCTCAGGGTCTCACTGATCACCAGACATGAGGTCAGGAAGGAATTTCACCCCCGGGTCAGATTGACAGGGACCCTGGGGATTTTTTCACCCTCCTGTGTAGCCTGGAGAATGGTTCACCCATTGGGATCATCTGGGCATTTCTCATCTAATCAATTCCCTGCCATTGCAGGGGCCTCGGGCACTGGTGGAACCTTGGTTTCTCCTGTTCTCTGCCTGCGGCACACAACAGTTCAGTCAACTGAGGGCTGAAATGCTTTAGTCTAACCCAAGTTTTTGGGCTTGAGGTGGTAACTGGGTGAGATCGAATGGCCTGTGATAAACAGGTCAAACTAGATGATCTAATCATAGAAGTGTAGGACTGGAAGGGACCTCAGTAGGTCATCTAGTCCAGTCCCTGCAGTCAAGGAAGGACAATGTAATAACTAGACCATCCCTGACAGGTGTTTGTCTTTACCTGTTCTTAAAAACCTCAAGTGACAGGGATTCCCCAACATCCCTACACAATTTGTTCCAGTGCTTAACCACCCTGACAGTTAAGAAGTTTTTCCTAATATCTAACATAAAACTCCCTTGCTGCAATATAAGCCCATTGCTTCTTGTCCTATCCTCAGAGGTTAACAAGAACAATTTATCTCCCTCCTCCTTGTAACAACCTTTTATGTACTGGAAAACTGTTCTAATGTCCTCTCTCAATCTTCTTTTCTCCAGATTAAACAAACCCAATTTTTTCAATCTTTCCCCATAGGTCATGTTTTCTAGACCCTTTATCATTTTTGTTTGCTTCCTCTGGACTTTCTCTAATTTGTCCACATCTTTCCTGAAATGTGGCTCCCAGAACTGGGCACAATACTCCAATTGAAGCCTAATAAGTGTGGAGTAAAGGGGAAGAATTACTTCTTGTGTCTTGCTTACAACACTCCTGCTAATACGTCCCAGAATGATGTTCACTTTTTTTGCAACCGTGTGTAACACTGTTGACTTGCATTTAGCTTGTGATCCATTATAGCCCCTAGATCCCTGCCCACAATACTCCTTCCTAGGCAGTTATTTCCCATTTGTGTGTGTGCAATTCATTGATTGTTCCTTCCTAACTGGAGTACTTTGCATTTGTCCTTATTGAATTTCAGACCATTTCTCCAGTTTGTCCAGATCATTTTGAATTTTAATCCTATCCTCCAAAGCACTTACAACCCCTCCCAGCGTGCATCGTCCACAAACTTTAAGTGTATTCTCTATGCCATTATCTAAATCATTTATGAAGATATTGAACAGAACTGGACCCAGGACACCTTCAGGACCCGATGCAATATGCCCTTCCAGCTTGACTGTGAACCACTCATAACTCCTATCCGGGAACAAAACTGGAAATCCTGGACTCCCCATCATCTCGGGCATTAGCACTCTCACTGAAGAACTGTCCGGATATGTGGACTCTCTACTCATACCCTATGCCACCAGCACTCCCAGCTATCTCCATGACACCACTGATTTCCTGAGAAAACTACAATGCATTGGTAATCTTCCAGAACACACCATCCTAGCCACCATGGATGTAGAGGCTCTCTACACAAACATCCCACACACAGATGGAATACAAGCTGTCAGGAACAGTATCCCTGATGATGCCACAGCACAACTGGTTGCTGAACTCTGTGATTTTATCCTCACGCACAATTATTTCAAATTTGGTGACAATATATACCTCCAGACCAGTGGCACCGCTATGGGCACCCGCATGGCCCCACGATATGCCAACATTTTTATGGCTGACCTGGAACAACGCTTCCTCAGCTCTCGTCCACTCACACCCCTTCTCTATCTACGCTACATTGATGACATCTTCATCATCTGGACCCATGGGAAAGAAACTCTGGAAGAATTCCACCACGATTTCAACAGCTTCCACCCCACCATCAACCTCAGCCTGGACCAGTCTACACGGGAAGTCCACTTCCTGACACCACGGTGCAAATAAGCAATGGTCACATTAACACCACCCTATACCGAAAACCCACCGACCGCTATGCCTACCTACATGCCTCCAGCTTCCATCCCAGACACACCACACGATCCATTGTCTACAGCCAAGCGCTGAGGTACAACCGTATTTGCTCCAACCCCTCAGACAGAGATCAACACCTACAAGATCTTCACCAAGCATTCTCAAAACTACGATACCCGCATGAGGAAACAAGGAAACAGATCATCAGGGCTAGACGTGTACCCAGGAGCCTCTTGCTGCAAGACAAGCCGAAGAAAGAAACCAACAGAACTCCACTGGCCATTACTTACAGCCCTCAGCTAAAACCTCTCCAGCAGATCATCGGTGATCTACAACCCATCCTGGACAATGACCCCTCACTTTCACAGTCCTTGGGAGGCAGGCCAGTCCTCGCCCACAGACAACCCGCCAACCTGAAGCATATTCTCACCAGCAACTACACACCGCACCATAATAACTCTAACTCAGGAACCAATCCATGCAACAAACCTCGAAGCCAACTTTGCCCACATATCTACACCAGGAACAGCATCACAGGACCTAACCAGATCAGCCACACCATCACCGGTTCATTCACCTGCACATCCACCAATGTAATATATGCCATAATGTGCCAGCAATGCCCCTCTGCTGTGTACATCGGCCAAACTGGACAGTCCTTATGCAAAAGGATAAATGGACACAAATCAGATATAAGGAATGGCTATATACAAAAGCCTGGAGGAGAACACTTCAACCTCCCTGGACACACAATAGCAGACTTAAAGGTAGCCATCCTGCAGCAAAAAAACTTCAGGACCAGCCTCCAAAGAGAAACTATAGAACTTCAGTTCATTTGCAAATTTGACACCATCAGCTCAGGACTAAACAAAGACTATGAATGGCTAGCCAACTACAAAAGCAGTTTCTCCTCCCTTGGTGTTCACACCTCAACTGCTAGAAGAGGGCCTCACCCTCCCTGATTGAGCTAACCTCGTTATCTCTAGCCTGACTCTTCCCTGCACATTTATATCTGCCCCTGGACATTTCTACTGCTTGCATCCGATGAAGTGGGTATTCACCCACAAAAGATTATGCTCCAATACCTCTGTTAGTCTATAAGGTGCCACAGGACCCTTTGTCGCTTCTAATGGATCAGATATCTCCTCAGTCAGCTGCTTGAGTATTGTAGGATGTATATCATCAGACACTGGTGACTTGAAGATGTCTAAATTGTCTAAGTAATTTTTTAAAATTGTCTAATCTCCAATGCATTCCAAGAATTTGTTGGATAATGGTCCCTTCTGGCCTTAAACTCTAGTAAAATGAATTCCAGAGGTTCTAGAGTAGCAGCCATGTTAGTCTGTGTCAGCAAAAAGAACAGGAGTACTTGTGGCACCTTAGAGACTAAGGTGCCACAAGCACTAACTTGTTAGTCTCTAAGGTACCACAAGTACTCCTGTTCTGTTCTTTTTTCCAGAGATTCTGTAGTTCATCTATATATGAAACTTTTGCTCTGGCTCATGTTGTGGTGAAGTTGGTGGTAGCAGGTGTTGGTGCTTGGCTGTGGGTCTGTTTCTCAGTCAGAGAGCCATCAGTGACATACTCAGGGTATCTTCAGTGTTTATTTGCAAAACAAACCCAAGCCCTGAATAAAAATGGCCAAAGCAGCAGTAAAACTCTGCAGTTGGGGTTACTGTTGTGCAGACCCCCAGCTATAACACTACTGCATCCAGCCATGCAGCCAAGGTGTTGGGAGGGTATTGGTCAATTCTGTTGTACTTGCAAAGGTGTACCATCTGTGTTCGCTATTCCTCTGGAATAGCGAAGATACCGAGCCCCTATCTGGGTGAGGAAAGAGTTTTTAAGTAAGTTCTGAATGTCTAATGGATGTAAAAGTTGGATATTAGCCTGGAAGGTCAATGCTGAACTAATGGGCACTGTAACTAGGCACCACTTCTACTCTCCTCCTGCCGAGATGTACACACTCAAGTGAAGGTCCAACTTACCCCATCCCATGTTTTCCTTAGTTGTTAATGGACACAGCCATAAACCTCAGTCTAAATCTTCTCCTGAACTCCTGGATTCCTTGGCTTCTCTCTACAGATCCAGTCTTTCATTCTATCTGCCTCAGAGACGTACAAATTGTTTTGTATTTCTGGGTTGGAGAGGTTGACTAATATATGCTGGCTAGCATACATATATATTATGCTGATAATTCTACCCACAATATATTCTTCAAGCATTTAAGTATGCATTTTATTAAGTATTAATATAGCAGTTATAGCCCTCATTGGCTTGTAGCTTTTGTTATAATCCTGTACGCTTATGCTAAGTATCCCATAACACCTTGCATTAGCTGAAGTAAGCCTTGCATTGAGTACATATGAAAACTGTCAGTATCCGGACAATTTATTCATGGCAACAAGAAAGGAGTTACCCACACAAACCTAGGACATGTCTTCATGTCACTTAGTACCTGGAATGCATGTGCTAAGGACAAAGAGATAAAGAGAATACACCATGATAGCAGAAACAAAAGGTAAAAGGTGATTAATTGAATCTCATTTTGGGTGATGTATACATACCTCTTACTGGTAAACATGTAGGGTATAAAAAGGTGGCTTCAGGGATGTAACTTTGGGGAGCACACCTTCTGTGAGGTGTAACATCGCTGCATGGGACTGCTCTTCCAAGGTTGCTATCCTATAGAACCTTTTTCCTGTGCCATATTAATAAACCTGATTGACTTTGGTTAGTTGGTCTCGTGAGTATATTTCATAATGAACCAAGGTGTGGTCAAGCAATTGACTAGACCATCAATCAACAGAGCTAATAAGACCAACTTGATCTGGTAAGTCTCTGCATTTCTGGGAAGGGTGCTGGACTTGGCATCAGAGTCAGCAGAAGAGTGCCTCACTTCCAGGCTGTGCTGTAGAATCTGTCATGAGAGTTTCCTACATTGGCGCCAAACAATGGCATCAGAAAAGTTACAATACAACTGCTTTGCTGTCTGCAGGCATTGCTGTGTGTGGTGGAATGAGCTGAAGAAACCGTTTTTACCTGCATTTTGGCTTTAGAGGCATAGACAATTACTGAAAGTGATGTGTCTAGGAAATTAAATGATATTTAATTAGGGTTGTTTTGGAGCTGTTCTCTTCTGAACTGTGCTATAAGATACAGCGCCGTGGCAGTTTTTGTATTATTTGCCTTGATAGTGAATGTTCTGTAATATAAATTGTACTGCAGAATATCAAAGTACTTTTAAACTATATCAAACAGGAAAAAGCACTTTGTTTCCCCATACAAATGCTCTTTCTAATGGATGTGCTCTTTGCCATCACAAGTTTAAAAATTATAGTTTATTTACACCTAGATTGCTAGAGCATTTACATTTAAAAGTCATAGTGGAAATTCCAGCTTCTTAATACCTCAGTGTATTGTCACAAAGGTTTTAAACTTGCTGATATGTTTACTTTCCTAGAAGTTTGTTGTTGTATTTTCCGGGTATTAACACCTGCACATTTCTCTGTGGTAGGATTATCTCCTAGACAACTGTAAAGCTAGGATTATCCTTGTACACTTCTGTAAGCAAATGTTATAGTTAAATATGCATAGAGTTAACAACTGTAAATGTAGTTTAGACACGAAAACAACTGGGATCAGTGAGAACTCTGTTCCATCCTATAAATCATGATGAACTAAGAGCATCATTAGTTTTGTTCTTTGGCTTATTCCTATTTTTTTTATAAAAAAACAAACAAACCATGCTGCAGTGCTCATGAAAGGTGGCAGTTCTGGGCTCAATGTTCTCTTAACTATAAAAAGGGCTGATCATGTAAGACTCCCACCCATCTGACAGTGCCCGTGCCCGAGACTGGAGGGAGAAAAGTGACCCAGTCTCCCTGCCATAGTGATAGGTCACATGTACTTCCTGTCACTGATTCCTTCTCATCTACACACACTTACCAAGGGGTGAGTGAGGAAGTGTCTGAACTGGTGTAAACACCTTGAGGAGCCAAATGAAGGTGTAAGTTAATGCAGGGATGATCACTGTTCACAATCATTATTATTATTGGCACACTACTGTAGCCTCTTGTCGTGTGACTTAAACTGGCCTCCTATGCCCTTGCTGAACTCAGTTGGCCCTGGGCAGAGTCTTCAGGGTGTAAAACGTGTAATGGTAAGTTAAGCTGGTCACAGTTTTTCAAACTTTTGTGAGAATTCTTGTTGAAATTTTGACCAAAAAGAGGGGAAAACGGTGAGAAATTTCCAACATTTTCCAGGTGAACGGCTGCAGGTTATGGAATTCACTGAGAGCCTGTGTGAGTCCCCATAGTTCTGGAGTAGCAAGCACACAAACAAACCTGGCAATGAGTGTGAGTGACACAGCTTGGATTCCCTCTAGATGCTCAGGAGGTGCTTCGGTGCTTCCAAAAATCCCGTCTGCAACCTTGGGCACCCAAATGTCTTTGAAAACCAGGCCCTCAGACTTAATGCAGCAGCAGACCAGTTGAAAGTCTGAGTGAAGATAAAATGGGCTTTGGAGGGGGTCGGGGAACAGGGCCAATATCATGATAGGGGGCTACTATAGATCATCAAATCAGGAAAACAAGATGGATGAGGCATTGCTAGAACAAATAACAGAAATATCCAAAACATAAGTCTTGGTAGTAATAGGTGGCTTTAACTACCTAGAAACCTGTTTGAAAAGTAACATGGCAAAACATAAAATGTCCAATAAGTTATTGGAATGTATTGGGGACAACTTTTTGTTTCAGAACTTGGACGAAATAACTAGGGGTTCCACCATTTTAGACTTGATTCTGACTAACAGAAAGGAATTGGTTGAGAATCTGAAGGTGGAAGGCAATTTGGGTGAAAATGACCATGAAATGATGATTTTATGATTCTAAGGGAAGGAAGGAGTGAGAGCACCAGAATAAGGACAATGGACTTCAAAAAAGCAGACTTTAGCAAACACAAAGAGCTAGTAGGTAAGGTCCCATGGGACGAGAATCTAAGGGGAAAAGAGCAATCCTTTGTTAAATGTATTGTACCAAGGCCATCGGATTTTGCAGGAAGGAGTTAAAAATCCCCATCACAATAATTGATTCTTTTGAAACATTAAGACACCCACTCACATGCTGTGCTATTTTAAAACCAAAGAGCTCCCCAAAGACTGGGGCTGTAGGACAGAGGTCTACACAATCAGGCTAAAATACAATTGCCCCTTCGGCACATGGCAGCTGTATTTTGAGGGCTTATCAGTGGGCCAATTTCTTGGTGTTGGAAGAGAAATTGGTGACAGAGTCTCAGAATGTTTTCCCAAGTTATGCCTTTGGCGCTGGGCGTGAGACATGACCGCCATTAGTCACATTACATCATACACTACTGAAAGGGCTCAGGCACCCCAGTGACAAGCGCCGTATAAGAACCTGACTCGAGCAGAAAGATAGTACAGAGCTGCTGCGTCAGCAAAGTACCGGCCAGGACAAATTCTGCTGGGGACATTCCCTGGTGGCTGGATCCCTGAGTTTGACAGCCCCTTTGCACTCGTAGGGGGAGCATTGGGGGTCTGTGGCACAATGATGAGTTGAGGCTCCCGTTTAACCCTTTCTGGAGAGAATTGAGTATCAAGTACTTAGATCTCGGAAATGCAGAGCATGCACTTCACAGGCACCCGTGCGACTCCACTAGAAGGATGTCAGTAATTAGTGCTTTGCTTGAGAGACGAATGCTCGCAGCCTTTAGAACCAATGAAGGTCGAATCAATAGGAAGTGCAGGGCTCTAGCGTGCTGTGCAGCACTTAATATCCCGAGGCCCAAACCCTGCCCCCTCCAGCCCAGGTGCAGAGATTTTTCCAGGCAGCAGAACCTCAAGTATGTGAGTCTCCATCCTCCCAAGATGGGGCCAGGGAATGCAACACAGGCTGGGCTGCAGGAGTGTCTGTCAGTAGCTGCTCTGTAGCCTGGAGAGCAGATCTGCGGTGCTGCATGCCTCCCCCCCGCCCCCCACACACACACACTTCCCCCCTCCAGTCTGTACCATGCCCGGTGACCGGGACTGGCCATGGCTTTTGCCACTTACTGCATTTCATCAGTGGGTTACGCTGCAGGTGAAACGCGAATGGCTACATTAATGAATGCTTTTGCACTGAAGGCCAAATGATGCTGTAGGGACTTCCCAGCAGGTCACCTCTCTGAATCTGGCCTTTGTCTCTATATTCGCTTGTTCCTGTATGTAGAAATGGCAGCTCTCATTGGCACAGGTGCCAAGTCATTTCACAGCAACTACCAATAGCTTCTGCATGGGAATTACTTTCAGATACCACTCAGCCAGGTTGCATTAGAGCCTGTTTGTCAGCACACATGGCTCCATGTTCCTTCCCCAGGTCCCCGAGCTATCCCAGTCCTCCCGTCCTGTAGCGAGTATGCACATCCTTGCATGTGCACTCTGTAAAGTACTCTGCAAAGTTCCACAGTGCAACAGGCTAAATAAACAGGAATTTATTATTGCAAACGTGTGATGTCGGGTCATGAACAGGGCAATATTTGGACTCCATAGGCACTAACCTCACAGACTTCTGGAATAGTCAGTTAACCAGCCCTTTTCAGGATGTGCCAAAGTCCTGCAGATCCCACAGTGGAGTTGGTTTTGGCTGTGGCTAAACAGATTCCTGTTGCTCTCTGTATTTAGGGTCTGATACTGCCGGGTGCTCTGCACCTGCTAGTCTCGTTGCCTTCAAGGGGAAGAGTGGGTTCCTGGCAGCTGATGGACAACAGGTACTTGACTCCTGGCAGTGCAGCCCCTACATGGTACATACCCAGGCTACATCTTGCATGCTTGTAGGAATGGTGCATTTATGGAAAGAGTAAAAACATGGTGAGAACTCCACCTGGGTTTCCTCAATGTCCTACTTGATCTTCTCTGTGACTGCAGCCAGAGGGGGTTAATGGTGTTGCTTTATGCGGTGTCCAGACTTCCAGCCCAGAGTGTTCAGTGCAGGCTTTTGTGATGAATGTCAGAGAAGAAACATGGACCTGAAAACTAATCACTAATTACACACGGAGACTGTGCACCCACTACGTATATTACTCCTTTATTCAGGGTTGTTATGAGCATCCTCTTCAAAGTGTCTGGGGCCATGTTATGCGAATACTGATCATGTGTTGCTTTTGAACAGCCCAAAATATCCCTCTCTTGTCCTCACTCTTGTGTTTCATTGAAAGAGCCTTGGTAAAACCCTATTGAGCCGGATGATGCTAATAACAAAGAGAAGGGATGAACTTAAAATTGCTTATTAAAATGCTTATACGGATAGAGGAAATGAGAAATCTGAGCCTAGGAACGTCAAAATCTGTTTGGACAATGTAATCACCAACTATTCATGGGCAAGGGCCTGACTGTCCGCTGCAAGGGACTGTTTTAAGCTTTTCCATTGGCACAAAGGGGCACCAGGGCACAGCAATATTCATGGGTGGCCTTGTGGCTCCTATGCTTGGGGCACTGGGAAAGGCATCGTGGCTGGGACTTCCCTGCACCCAAACAACCTCTGCCAGCTATTAGAGTCCCCTGGGGCAACTAGCAACCAGCATAGTAGGAAGCTGCCCTGAGGCTGTTCTAAATTATCCCAGGGCACCCCCCAGGAGTGGGAAAGCACATCGCTGGTTAAAGCTACCTTTTCTCTCTGCTGTCCTCACCTGCATGCCCAGGTTTGGATGGGCACTCATCAGTTGTAGCCAAGTGTCTGTGCTATTTTTTTTTTCAATTTAATTAAAGTCTTGATAGGATCAACATTAGGCTTGGTTCTAATTACCGCATAACACTACAGAAGGATGAGAGAGTTTGAAAAGAGTTACCTCCAGGCATTAGAAATTCACAGAAATTGTTGATATTAAAATGCAGCATGATTGCTCAGGCTAATTGTCAAATACTGGAGAAATATCAGGAAAAATAGCCTTGCAGGTTCTCAGGATGATCTGAGAAATCAGCAAATCTGTAGCGAATCATTAGCAGGAGGATTTTAAAATGTGTTTGATTAAAGGTTAAGGGAATATGCTGTCCATGTTCGTGAACCCTGTGTGATATTGTATATACATTATAGTAATGTCTCTCTATAATTTTTGACTTTTATACCTCCTGTCTGTTTCCCTCTTTTTTACCTGCCATCCCTTCCTCTTTTAAAAACAATGACAATTTTAAATATATTCAAGAAAAAAATGCATTTTCTCCCATTTGCACAGGACCCACTGGGACAAGGTCGGAGCTCTGTCACAGAGGGTAATGTAATTAACACCAATCAATATGAGTTTTTAGAATATACATCCTGTGAAACTGAGATGATGAAGTTACCCATTTGGTTTATAAAGGTATTAGTGTTGTATGAGGCGAGATTAATAAGACTCAGACTTTTCAGCTTGGAAAATAGATGACTAAGGGGGGACATGATAGAAGTCTATAAAATCATGAGTGGTGTGGAGAAAGTAAATAAGGAATTGTTATTTACTCCTTTACAGAACACAAGAACTAGAGGCTACCAAATGAAATTAATAGGCAGCAGATTTAAAACAAATAAAAGGAAGTATTTCTTCACACAACGCACAGTGAACCTGTGGAACTCCTTGCCAGAGGATGTTGTGAAGGCCCAGACTATAACAGGGTTCAAAAAAGAACTAGATAAATTCATGGAGGATAGATCCATCAATGGCTATTAACAGGGATGAGCAGGGATGGTGTCCCTAGTCTCTGTTTGCCAGAAGCTGGGAATGGGTGACAGGGGATGGATGACTTGATGATAACCTGTTCTGTTCATTCCCTCTGGAACACATGACATTGGCTACTGTTGGATGACAGGATACTGGGCTAGATGGACCTTTGGTCTGATCCAGTATGGCTGTTCTTATGAAGTAATATATATAAGCTTTGATAAGGTGTTGGACTAGGTACCGCACATCATTTTGATTTAAAAAAATCTACAACAATATAAAATTACCATGGCGCACACAAAACTGATTAAAAGCTGGCTAACTGATAAGTTTCAAAATGTAATTGCAAATGGGGAATCATCAAGTGGGTGTGTTTCTAGTGGGGTCCTGCAGGGAAATGTTATTGACACAATGCTATTTATTATATTTATCAATGACCTAGAATAATCACTGATGAAGTCTGCAGATGACACAAAAAGTGGGGGAGTTATAAATAGTGAAGAGGTCAGGTCATTAATAAAGAACAATCTGGATCATTTGGTAAATTGGGATCAAGGAAACAATATGCATTTTAATATGGCTAAATGTAAGCCTATAGGAATGTTGGCCATACTTACAGATTGGGGGACTCTATCCTGGGAAGTAGTGACTTTGAAAAACGACATGGGAATCATGGTGGATAATCAACCAAACATGAGCTCCCTGTGTGATACTGTGTCCAAAAGGGCAAATGCAGTCCTTGGATGCATAAACAGGGAATCTCAAATAAGAGTTTAGAGGTTATTTTACCTCTATTTGGCACTGGTGTGACTACTGCTGGAATCCTGTATCTAGTTCTGGTGTCCACAATTCAAGGAGGATGTGAATAAATTGGAAAGAGTTCAGAGAAGAGCCACGAGAAGGATTAAACGATTTAAAATATATCTTATAGTGACTGATCTCCTTGAGTCTATCTGTTTAGCTTAACAAAAAGAAGGTTAAGGGTGACTTGATTACAGCCTATGGGTACCTTCTTGGAGAACAAATATTTAATAATGGGCTCTTCAATCTAGCAAAAAAGGGTATAACATGATCCAATGGCTGGAAGTTGAAGTTAGACAAATTCAGACCGGAAATAAGGCGTATTTTTAACTGTGAGAGTAATTAACATTGGAACAATTTGGCAAGCATCGTGTTGGATTCCCTATCACTGACAATTTTAAAATCAAGATTGGATATTTTTTTCTAAAAGATCTGATCTAGGAATTATTACAGGGAAATTCTATGGCCTATGTTATACAGGAGATCAGACTAGATGATCATGTTCCTTTCTGGCCTTGGAATCCATTAATTGTCTTCTCCCTCTGGGGAGACGATGAGAGAACAAACACATGACAGATATGTAGTCACATGGCTTAATACACTACTTGAAGGTGCTCAGATACTATGGTGATGAGCATGGTATAACACTGGTATAGTGATGAGCTACAGAGAATGGAATAGAATAGTCCTGCCCTTGTCCAGTGTATATGATATGGAAATGCAGGTGATTACTTATGGCAATATAATCATAGCGCTCTTAATGAGCAATTTATCTTGGTAATGAGGGCTTTGGCATTTTTTATGAGGATGCAGGTGATCTCTATGGATAACCTGAAAAATACAATTGCTCCTGTTCTTGTTGTACATTAATCACCTTCTGCTATCTGTGTCTCAAATACTGTGGTGTCCACTGCAGTTCCAGAAGCATTAGCTCACCCAAGGAGCTTTATCTCTGAAGCCATGTTCTGTGGTTGATGGAGCACACATGCGTTCTGAGTTGTGGCTCTGACCTGTACCCCAGGTCTGGTCATTTTAGCCTCATGACATTTGCTGCTGCTCTGTTCACATCAGGCATGGATGATGATGATGCTTCTGCTATTTCTCTGGCACAGATGCTAATTTTATACCCATTCCTCTGCTAATATAGAAGTTGTTTAATTTTGGGAGCCTGGGGCTAGATACAGGAAGACTGCTTCCTGGGAGCTTTGGCTGGCCTGCTGCTGCTCTAAACATTCAATGAAAGTCATACATCTCTCAGAGCCTGATGATGATAATGCAGCTGATGACTCTGCTCTGACTTTTCTCTTCAACACTGCTAGGCCCAATACCTCTAGGTTTAACTCTGATGTGTGAGTTGGCTCATACAACTGTAGTTAGTTTCCCTGATGAACAAACACGAGGAGACTTCCCTTCAAGTGCTTTCCCCCGAACTAGAACCTACCCTGCCTGTTGGCTAAGTCACCTTGGGCCTACCCTGACAAACTGGTCACACAAGTGAAAACTGCAAGGCAAGCAAACTTGTGAACCATACGCCCCCTCCAGTGAATTCAGACACTTCCTTCCTCTAAAGTGGTCAGAAGGGAAGAATTAGAATTAGCACAACAAAGCCCTTAGCTAGTTCATTAAAATGTGATTACTTTTGATACCAATAAGTAATTAAATTCTCTGGCTTACTTATATCATTTGTGGACAAATTAACATCAGTGAGAGCAGAACAGAGCAAACGTTCAAGCAGCAGATTTTTTTGAAAAGCAGCTTCTAGGAGCTGAGCTCTAAGGCAAGCTGTTAAATGAAGAAAGATAAGCTATTTGAGAGCAGGGGTATTTCGGTTCTTTCTCTCTGCCATGGTTTGCTGGGACCCCGACAGGTTATCCTGGGTCCTTACCTACCTGCTAGACTACATTTTGGTGTTGTAGAAATGCTGGGGTTGAAGGGTTTTTGTTTTGTTTTTGTTTTTCCCCATGTACTCACTCTCCTGTCCCTCTGCTCTTCCCACCGCTGCTCTTCATTCTCTGCCTGTTGGCTTTCTCCAGCGTCTGCTTTCTGCGTGTTGCCATCTTGCTGTGCGGGCAGAACCTTTGGTGCTGTCCAAGTTTGCCATTGTTTCTAATTGTGCTAAAAGAGAGCAGAAATGCTGCTGCTTTCTCTTTGAAAAGCAAATCTCAGATTTGCACCTGGATTCTACAGTGATGAGGTAGGTGTGAAAGGAAGAGAGAACCTTCTCAGTATGGAAATGGCCAGCACTTTAATAGCGCTCACTTTAGTTCTAGGATCCAACCACCACCCAGCAGCTCAGTCAGTAACAAGGAAAGGGCTAGCTTGCAGAGGGCCTCGCCTCCAAAGCTCCCAATTGGGGGAAACATCCCAGCTTCTGATTGGCTCAGGAGTACTTTATAAACCAGGAAGTAAGAACGAGAAGTTGTCTGAGCAGCTTTAGGAATCCCTGGCTGGCTGCTACTATGTGCCCTTCCTGCTTACCTGACTCCTGAGCCCTGCCCGTCTGCCTGCCCACGGTTCCTGTCCTTTCCCAGACTCGCATCTTCTCCCAGTTCCTGCTGTCCTGCCCTACTCCAGGTCCCTGCTCCTCTGCCTTACCATAGACGTTCTCTCTGGCTCTGATCCCTGGCCTGGCACCTGATTCTGTATCCTGCGCGGACCTTTGGCTTGGTATGTGATGTAGTTAGCAGATCAGAGCCCTGGCTTGGCACCAACTCTGGTAGGGTTACCACCTTTGAAATGCAAAAAAAAACAGGACTCCCCCCACACAAGGCAAAACCGCCACAACCCCAACTCCTAGCCACAAGGCAACTCCGCAACACACACACACCCCCAACAGCCACTTATAGTATCTAAGGAGATAATACACACAGATTGATAACATCACTTGTCTCCTCATTCTCATGTGACTCAAACCCTCTTTCACACACCCACACTGAAACTTTTAACATTAGCTATCCCAGTGCATTGTGAAAATAATGCAAATCTTTAGACCCATGTTAAAAAAAAAACAGTAGATTAAATTATTTTTCTGGCAACTGGCAAATACATAAAATAACCGGCCAGGTCAGTCAAACACAAGCCAGGAGGTAACCCTAGACTCTGGCTCTGACTGTTAGTCTGGTATCTGACACTAGGTGGAGTGGTTATCTGGTCGAGTTTCGCAAATGTTATGTTCTTACACAATCATAGGAATTGCCAGATTGGATCAGACCAGCGGCCAATGTAGCCCAGTATCCTGTGTCTGACAGTGACCAGAACCAGATGTTTTAGAGGATAGCATAAAAACACTGAACCAAGCAGATGCAGGGATAATCTGCCTCCCTAGGCGTCTGTTCCATTGTCCTACTGTTCTTACAGTAAGGAAGTTTTTTCTGAGATTTAATATAAATCAGTTATAATATAGTTTGAACCCATTGCCTCTTGTCCTGCCCCTGTGGCAAGAGAACAACTTTTCTCCACCTTTTTTATGGCAGCCTTGCAAGTATTTGACAACCACTGTCGTGTCCCCCTCAATCTCATCTTTTCCAAACTAGACATACCCAGTTCCTTCAGCCTTTGCTCATATCAACATAACAAGCACTGAGGGTCACTGAATGAAATTAACAGGCAGCAGGTTTAAAACAAACATAAGGAAGAACTTCTTCACACAACTCACAGACAACCTGTGGAACTCATTGCCAGGGGATGTTGTGAAGGCCAAAAGTATAACTTGGTTCAAAAAAAGAATTAGATAAGTTCATGAAGGATAGATCATCTATTAGCCACTATAAGCAGGTATGCAACATTGTGCTCTGGGTGTCCCTAAACCTCCAAGTGTCAGAAACTGGGACTAAACAACAGGGTGGGTCACTCAATAAGTGCCCTGTTCTGTTCATTCCCACTGAGGCAGCTAGCGTTGGCTACTGTCAGAGACAGAATACTGGGCTAAATGGGCCATTGGTCTGACCCAGTATGGCTATTTTTATGCTCTTAATTCACCAGAGAAATAAGACATACTCAAGTTACAATTATCAGAGGGGTAGCCGTGTTAGTCTGGATCTGTAGAAGCTACAAAGGGTCCTGTGGCACCTTATAGACTAACAGACGTATTGGAGCATAAGCTTTCGTGGGTGAATACCCACTTCGTCGGATGCATGCAGTGGAAATGTCCAGAGGCAGATATAAATATGCAGGGAAGAGTCAGACTAACGGATATAACGGATAAGGTGCCACAAGACTCTTTATAGCTTCAAGTTACAGTGTGTCTTGAGGATGCATCAAAGATTTAAAACACTTTTATGTAAGGCTGTACACGCTACATATATAGTGCAGTGGTTCATAGAACAAGAGCAAGTTAGCCTGCCTTTCATGTTCAGCTTTTATTGGTTCCAAATGAACTGCTGAGAATGCATGGATAATGCTGTTTCTTCTGCTGGGAGTTTCTGAAGGTATTTGCTTTTCATGGAAGAAACATAGTGGACAGAGAAAAACCTCTCTTGTCTGGACTTGTCCTAGGATAAAATGCCTAAAGGTTTGTTTATTTTTGGTTTTAAGGGGCTTTCTGTTTGCATGTTTGATTTTCTGTGTCAATTGATAAGAAATGTAGGAATTTATTTTTAAATCCAAAAGATTTCTAAAAAGAAAAAAAATAATGGAATCATAGAATATTAGGGTTGGAAGAGATCTCAGGAGGTCATCTAGTCCAATCACCTGCTCAAAGCAGGACCAACACCAACTAAATCATCCCAGCCAGGGCTTTGTCAAGCTGGGTTGTTAGTTTGTTTTTGTTTTTACTTTATAAGTCCCTCTCAATTCAGGATGCTTTTGCTTGAATTTACTCTAGTGATTCTTTTTAGAACTAGCTTTCTGCTATGACTAGATGTAGCCTGTGTAAAGCACCTTTTAATTACTGGGCCTGTATTTGAAGACTCTTGTTATGACTTGAGGGAAACAGACAGGTCACAGCTTAGTGCCGTAATTGGATAAAATCATTAAAAGAAGGTTTTACTTTATTTGTTTTAACATATCACAGCATTAACCTCACCTATCTGCCAATGTCTAGAGACAGGGATGAGAGTATGATGCCTTCCTGTTCTTCTACTGTGTTGTGACCTAACAGAACTCTCCACATTTTGTAGGTTATGTTTTCAGAAGCTGAGGTTGCTGATCTCTCTAGGAATATTCCCAAGACCGAACACATCAGTGATTTATGATTAAACAAAGACTTTAACAACCAAAAACTAGAAAACCTTTGCAGGGAGCATTCAGGCAATCTTTGAATTTTTGCTGCTTGCTTAGACTAAACTGTCACAGTGATATTTCACTTGCTAATCAGAAGGGAAAGCTGATACTAAACGACTAGATAACAATCACATACCCGATCAGGTCAAAGGGATAATAGGTCTCATTTTGAAAAACTACACTAAGACCACAATCACTGCACTAAAAGCCCTCTGGAGAGTTAATTTGATAGATAGTCAAAGGCAAAATACCCATTGCTGCCTTTTCACTCGAGAGAGCATGCCCCAAAGAGGGAAGGCAAGATAGCAGGCCATATTGGCGACTGAGCCACATCTAGGGGACGAACGGACCGTCCCTGTGACTGAGCCGAGTCTGGGGGACGGACAGATGAACGGACCGTCCCTGCGACTGAGCCGAGTCTGGGGGACGGACAGACGAACGGACCGTCCCTGCGACTGAGCCGAGTCTGGGGGACAGCAGCTCATTTCTGATGTACATCTCCAAGTAACACCTAGTGAGGATGTCGAGGGCAATAAAAGCGGGCCTATCAGTGTAGGAGAGTCTGAGTGGGAGATGCCTGCTGAAGTCGTGAGCACAGATTCATGGGACAAGTGGGCATGCTTGCTTGTTTGGTGTTTCTTTTAGTTTGCTTAAAGTTTACAGTGCACTTTGTTGGGATCTGTGTGGGAGTGGGGGCCAGGGGCCTACTACATGCTTAGCTGAGTGGGTGCTAGTGAGGCTCTCGCCTCCTGTCCACTGGACCCCATCCCCTCCCCAGAGAGCTGTCACCCCATGGAGCAGTCAGGAAAAAGACAGGCCCCGCCATATCGGGGAAAGACACTGACAACTCCTTCCACCCCCTCGCGAGCTCAGCACACTCCCGCTGGCTCCTCTCAGCTCTCCGGCACCATGTGGAGGGGCAGGAAGAGTCAGATTCAGCCTGTTGAGATGCTCGTCCAGTGCCGCTCTGTACACAGGGGTGGCTCTAACGTTTTTGCTGCCCCAAGCAACAAAAAAAAAACCAACCCAAACGCTGCCCCCCCACCAAACCCCCCCCCCCCCCACACACACACACCCAAAACAACCCCCCTCTCTTGGAGCGTGGGCGGCATGTCCGCGGCCCCACTCCCCCACCGGAGAGAGCGTGGCATGCCCGCGGCCCCCGGCCAGCAGGGAGCAAGCAGGCATGCCGGTGGCCCCGCTCTCCCCAGCTGGAACGCCGGCGGGGAGCGAGCGAGGCATACCAGCTGCCCCCACTCTCCCCGGCCGGCGGGGATCAAGCGGGGCATGCCGGCTGCCCCCGTTCTCCCTGGCCGGAGAGCCGGGGCGAGTGGGGCATGCCTGGGAGGGAGGGGGAGACGCGCGCCGTGGCCGCTCAGGTTCTCTTTTCCCCCTCCCTTCCAAGCTCTTAAACCTGGGAGGGAGGGATAGAAGCGGTGCGCCAAACAGCTGTTTCACGCGCCGCCGCCGGCTCAGAGCTGAGGTGAGCTGGGGCGGCCGGCCGGGGCACATTTCTAGGGGTGGCATGGCTGGTGCCAGAATGCCGCCCCTAGAAATGTGCCGCCCCAAGCACCAGCTTGTTTTGCTGGTGCCTGGAGCCGGCCCTGTCTGTACCCTGCTGGCACATCAGTGTGCGGGGGAGTGGAAAGCATCTCTGGGCTTGGCTGTCAGTGTGCATGCGTCGGCGGGAACTTCGGGTGGGGGATCCCTTTGGACATACCAGAGCGTAGCTCCATCCTGCGTTTCCTCCGGCCCAGTCCAGCAGCACTACCCCTTCCTCTGGGCATTCAGAGAGCTGTGTGACTGGATTTCCTCTGCCCTGTGCTGCTGGGCTGTTAGCCCCAACCCTCCCCCAGTCAGTCTCTTCACCTCTACCCCTGCCCTCCAACCCTCTCCTCCCCTTCATGTTTAGCTCGTCCCTCTCTGCCTCCCAAATTGCAGCACTAATGTAACATTTGCAGCCATCCAATTGTTCACGCTGCTGGCATGTTCTTCCCCTTCCCTCACCTTGCCTCTGCCTGGTCTAGTTGTATTGGAAACTCTTCAGAAAAGGGCCTGTCTGCTGCTCTGTGTATGTACAGTGCCTATTGCAATGGGGCCCTGTTCTCGACTGGCCCTTTGGCATTATTGTAATAAACAAAATAAATATCATACACCTACTCCTGACTTCATGGCAGGAGCAAACTGAAGGAAAATCTGGGTGCCAATGGAGAAAGCTCTCGTTCATATGCAGCTATCTGCATAATAAAAGGCAGTACTGAAAATTAGTGCCAGGGTAGTTTGCTTTTTCTAGCAATGCCTTCTGTTTTCTGGTTGTGACTGTTCTGCAGTGCAAATCAGCCTTCATTTGCGTGTAGGTGTTTCCCCTTCATACTGAGTGTCCACATTTCTGCCTCCGAGGCCTGGCACGGCATTTCATCACTCTTCGGTTGACTCGACTCCTTTAATCAGTGTTCAGCCCCATTTCTAGCTCTGTTTTTGGCACAATACAGGGGTTGACGGGTTTTGATTTCATCTAAATGGGTTTGTTTTTTTCCCTGTACTTTTGAATAACCCTTTAATTGTTGGGACTATTGTAGTGTTGCCTAGAATGTCCCTTCAGAGAAGCACCTTAAACACACAATTACTACTGTCCTCCAGGCACCAGTGTCCTGCTGCAGCAGGTGGTTTGTTTGTGTACCATGGGGAGAAGCTCTCCTGTATAGTTATCACAGCCGGAATCTGTGACGCTACAGTGCTCGATGTTGGGGGATAAAAGGGGCATCTGACCACAGGGGTGTTCTGCCCTCTCCGTTTGCCTTCTTTTGATTGAACTGGAAACAGCCTCCTTTGCCTCAGGGAAGCAAAGTCTGAGAAAATGGGACTGTCATCAGATGGAAAAGGCCTAATAGAAATGTTGCTCAGTGGAGCTCATTCGAATGCATGAGAGAGAGAGAGAATCATTGAGAGTCCATAGACAGAGCATTTGTACGTGATGCTGTCTGACTACCCCAGAAGACCTAAAACAAGAGACCTTGAATGCTTCACAGGCAGCCACTCAAATACACCTGAAATTGTTTGTCAAGAAACTTCTGGCAACTTGAGTGCTACTCTCTTCTCAGCAGTCTCCGAAGGGAATCTGCAATTCCCAGTCAGGTTTAGGCAAAGCTGGGTAAATGCTGGAAAACATTTCCCACCACCATTTAGCAATTTCATTGTGATTGGGTCCACGGTGCTTTCATGGTCTCAAAAAACATCCTTGTAAACGAGTTCACTAGCAAGAACATTCATACGGCCATGGTGGAGTTTAAGCAAATACTGAAGTCTGTTTATGTAAAGCAAAGTTTGAATTCTCTAATTTGAATACATGCACCAGAAATCTGATTTTCGGAGTTGTTTGTTAGTGTTAGGGGTCAGAACCATACTATTGGACCTATGTGTCCAATCCAAAGTAACCAACACTGCTCGAATATTGGATACACAATAAACTTCTCATGAACAATCTGCAGAGTGAGAGTTACAAAAATAACACAGCCAATAACTGTAAGCAACAAATAAATCTTCAACATCATCAAACCGATGTTTTGCCAAGCTCTCATAACTGGATGAGTCACAGTTTGGAATAGTTACATTTCATTCCATGCGGGGCTGCAACCGCTGGGTAAAATCAATAGAACATTTGCTTCACTCCCTCCCCTGACCCTGGACTGGGGCTCTGCATATCTGGTTTAATCTGAAAATTGCGTCTGACTGGACAAGTCACTTGTTCTCCCTTTCACTCATGTTTCTATTTTTAGACCGTAAACAATTCAAGCAGTGAGAGATTATCTCTCAATATGTTTGTGAAGCACCCAGCACAATGGCATTCCAATTTCAGCTGGAGCCTCTATAGGCCCCTGTAATACAAATACTACTTGTGAGACCAGACTGAAACCACAGGAATTCTATTCCCTAGGTTACAAGTATGGAAATTGCTGGCGACACGGTGCCTGCATACGTACTGCTGCGATACCTGTGACACTCCTGTGCTGGGCTGCGCTTCCCATGTTAGTGGATAGGATGCTAACTTGCATGGCCTCATGGAGATGAGCTCAGAAGGTTTGGATGCTGAACTTAACTTAGCTCCTTTGGCCTAGCAATCTTGTCAGAATTCTCCCTCCTGGGTTGGCATTAGTACTAGTATTCCTGCTTTCAGACAAGTCAGAGATAGAATGGCCATTCTCTCAGCAGTGCTGCTCTCTCACCCTTGGGAGACCAAGAACCACAGAGGGCTGAAAATTGAATGTAATTAGCCAACTCCTTCCTGTAGCCCTGTGGGTTTTCCCTACAGATCGCCATCCAAGCAATGACTAGGCTCAACCTTGCTTATTTACTCAAACTGATGAGTTCACAGCCCACATGTATGCATGTGTACTGACCAGCAAGAGAGCTGCTCCGCTTGTTACTCTACATAAACACTTTGGTACAGAGGAACAACGCAGTAAGGAACTGCAGTGCAAGATTTTAATTCAATAATTCATCTCCTGCCTTGGCCATATGGGTACACATTTCAGAGCCAAAACAACATGTTCTTGCAATAATTACATTGATTTCCAGTGTTGGATTACATTTTATAACCGATCTGTCAAAAAGACTCTATAAAGAAAAAAAAGCAAGAGTTTGAAAAAGTTTTTCCTCTCTATGCAGTGACTGTTGTTAGACCCTGATTGTCTATACAATAGAACCTCGGAGTTACGAACACCTCGGGAATGGTGGTTGTTCATAACTCTGAAATGTTCGTAACTCTGAACAAAACCTTGTGGTTGTGCTTTCAAAAGTTTACAACTGACCATTGACTCAATACAGCTTTGAAACTTTGCTATGCAGAAGACAAATGCTGCTTTCCCATTATTTTTTTAGTACTTTACGTTTAACACTGCACTGTGCTGTATTTGCTTTATGTATTTATTGTCTGCTGCTGCTGCCTGATTGCAGTCTTCTGGTTCCAAATGAGGGGTGTGGTTAACTGGTCAGTTCGTAACTCTGGAGTTTGTAACTCTGAGGGCAGGTCTTCACTACCCGCCGGATCGGCGGGTAGCAATCGATCTATCGGGGATCGATTTTTCGCGTCTCGTTAAGACGTGATTAATCGATCCCCGATCGCGCTCCCCGTCGGCGCCGGCAATCCACCGCATCGAAAGGCGGAAGCGGAGTCGACGGGGGAGCTGCAGCGATCGACTCGCCGCCGTCCTCATCGCCAGGTAAGCCGATTACGATACGCCGACTTCAGCTACGCTATTCCCGTAGCTGAAGTTGCGTATCGTAGATCGACCCCCTCCCCTAGTGTAGCCCTGGGCTGAGGTTCCACTGTAGTTCTTACTGTTGGTATGGAGATGTCAGTTAGGGGCTCATACAGAGCTCAGTGCAAGTATGTATTTAAAATCTGACAGAACATCAGATTTTAGCCAGTGATCTCTTTTGTGTGGATAATATAAACAATTCAAGGTTCACAACAGCCTGATGTGCACAATCTGATAATTGCGGAAGGCACAGTTGAATGCAAGGAGGTCTCTAACAGACAACTGTTTTTTTAACCAGTACCTAAAGTGAAAATAAAGGACAAAATCTGAAATCAGAGACCTTTCTCAAGAAACAGCTAAATCAGCTGCTTTCTTATCAGTTCAACCACCTTGCTATCCATGGGCACAAAAAGCAACGTTCGCTACTTCCAATTAATTCAAAGGTTATAAAGATATTGAGATATTGGCTTAGGGTTCTATATCTGAGGGAAATGGTTTGCTCAAATGACTTGTTTAGATTTGGATAGCGATAGTAACTCTGCATATGAAGTGATATAAACACAAAGGAATTAGTTTTCATCTTTTTTTGTATTGGAGGATCCCAACCCAAATCAGAGCCCCACTGTGTTAGGTGCTGTACAGACACATACTAAGAGCTTATCGTCCAAATCAAAAGTGAGGCGGAGGAGTCACCATTTTGTAGATGGAAAATTGAAGTGCGGTAAAATGACATGACCAAGGTTACATAGTCTCTGGCTGAGCTGGGAACTGAACCCAGAGCTCCTGAGGCCTAATCCAAAGCACTAACCACAAAGCTGCCCTTACTCTCAGTGCTTTTGTGATTCCTGATAATCTCAGTGAGAACTGCGCAGCTCAAATACAAGTCTGGTGATCCATTACTTCTCAAACCCAGCCATGTGCTCATCACCTGACATTGCTTTCTGCACTATAATTGCCCAATTTTATCCCACCTCACTGCCAGCTGGCCCTTCCCAACTTTCACCACTCTGCTTGATGTGAGTTGGCTCCATCGTGTTACAGGTTCCTGCTAGCTTGTCTTTGCCCCTTCTTTGTTCTCAAGCAGTAGCGCTGGGGTGCTGAGGCTGACCTAGTGACCAGAGTGTCTGTAGGAAGAAGGAAACATGGCATTTTCTGATAGCTTAATACTGGACATGGAGTTTCTAACTTAACCTTCCCTCCCCATGGGCAAGCTCTTTGACTGCCCTTCCTCCTCTTGCACCAGAAATGCGCCTTTGAAGAGACTGATGTCCGAACATCTCAGCACTTGCAATCCCTGTCTTGTTCCTGTACCAAGTATGGACTACCTACAGAGCTTCCTTCTTATGATGTGTTCATCATAAAATCCTTTAATACTCTGCCAGGCATGGCCGAGATAAGGTATCATACACACCATGCCACCAAGTGGCTGAACAGTGTCATACAGTTTAGCATTCCATTACATCTCCCCCTATCAGTTCTACATTCCTACCATATACAATACTGATGCTATCACACTGTCTTTTGAAGATCAGTACAGATCAGCCTGTTAAGTGTCTCTGAATCATAGAATCATAGAATCTCAGGGTTGGAAGGGACCTCAGGAGGTCATCTAGTCCAACCCCCTGCTCAAAGCAGGACCAACCCCAACTAAATCATCCCAGCCAGGGCTTTCTCAAGCCTGACCTTAAAAACCTCTAAGGAAGGAGGTTCCACCACCTCCCTAGGTAACCCATTCCAGTGCTTCACCACCCTACTAGTGAAAAAGTGTTTCCTAATGTCCAACCTAAACCTCCCCCTCTGCAACTTGACCATTACTCCTTGTTCTGTCATCTTCTACCACTGAGAACAGTCTAGATCCATCCTCTTTGGAACCCCCTTTCAGGTAGTTGAAGGCAGCTATCAAATCCCCCCTCATTCTTCTCTTCTGCAGGCTAAACAATCCCAGTTCCCTCAGCCTCTCCTCATAAGTCATGTGCTCCAGCCCCCTAATCATTTTTGTTACCCTCCGCTGGACTCGTTCCAATTTTTCCACATCCTTCTTGTAGTGTGGGGCCCAAAACTGGACACAGTACTCCAAATGAGGCCTCACCAGTGCCGAATAAAGGGGAATGATCACGTCCCTCGATCTGCTGGAAATGCCCCTACTTATACAACCCAAAATGCCGTTAGCCTTCTTGGCAACAAGGGCACACTGTTGACTCATATTCAGCTTTTCATCCACTGTAACCCCTAGGTCCTTTTCTGCAGAACTGCTGCCTAGCCATTTGGTCCCTAGTCTGTAGCAGTGCATGGGATTCTTCCGTCCTAAGTGCAGGACTCCGCATTTGTCCTTGTTTCTTTTGGCCCAATTCTCTAATTTGTCTAGGTCCGTCTGTATCCTATCCCTACCCTCCAGCGTATCAACCACTCCTCCCAGTTTAGTGTCATCTGCAAACTTGCTAAGGGTGCAGTCCACACCATCCTCCAGATTGTTAATGAAGATATTGAACAAAACCGGCCCCAGCACCGACCTTTGGGGTACTCCACTTGATACCGGCTGCCAACTAGACATGGAGCCATTGATCACAACCCGTTGAGCCTGACCATCCAGCCAGTTTTCTATCCACCTTACAGTCCATTCATCCAGCCCGTACATCTTTAACTTGCTGGCAAGAATACTGTTGGAGACTGTATCAAAAGCTTTGCTAAAAATCGTGCAGATTTTCTAATTACATAACCCTAACGTGTAACCACATGGTCATCTGGCTGTCCACTAGTTCCAATGACTGGCTGTGGTCAGTTTGGAATCCTTGAGTGGTGGTCTTGTTCTGCATCCACCATCTGTAGAGTTTGCTCCATTGATTGTTCTTTCTGAGGAACAATCTGTAGATGTCAATGGTTCCTGTTGAACTCTCCACTGTTGGTCTTGACCACATATGATCTGGGCACTGAATTCTTTTTCTTCATGACAGCTGGAGTTATCCATCCTTTCTTCTCCATCCAGTTTGGCATGAACACGGTCACCCAGTTTCTAGATTTGGCAGTTCTCTGAGTGACATCTGTTGTAAAAGTGTTCGCAGATGGTGTCGGAGAGAAGGGTTTGGATTCTTTGACCATGGGATGGTGTTCCAAGAAGAAGGAGTGCTAGGCAGAGACGGGCTCCACCTGACGAAGAGAGGGAAGAGCATCTTTGGAAGCAGGCTGGCTAACCTAGTGAGGAGGGCTTTAAACTAGGTTCACCGGGGGAAGGAGACCAAAGCCCCGAGGTAAGTGGGGAAGTGGGATACCGGGAGGAAGCACAAGTAGGTGAGTGCAAGAGGGGAGGGCTCCTGCCCCATACTGGGACAGCAGGACAATCGGTGAGTTATCTTAAATGCCTATACACAAATGCAAGAAGCCTGGGGAACAAGCAGGGAGAACTGGAAGTCCTGGCACAGTCAAGGAATTATGATGTAATTGGAATAAGAGACACTTGGTGGGATAACTCACATGATTGGAGTACTGTCATGGATGGATATAAACTGTTCAGGAAGGATAGGCAGGGCAGAAAAGGGGGGGGGGAGTTGCGTTGTATGTAAGAGAGCAGTATGACTGCTCAGAGCTCCAGTATGAAACTGCAGAAAAACCTGAGAGTCTCTGGATTAAATTTAGAAGTGTGAGCAACAAGGGTAATGTCGTGGTGGGAGTCTGCTACAGACCACCAGACCAGGGGGATGAGGTGGATGAGGCTTTCTTCCAGCAACTAACAGAAGTTACTAGATCACAGGCCCTGGTTCTCATGGGTGACTTTAATCACCCCGATATCTGCTGGGAGAGCAATACAGCGGTCCACAGACAATCCAGGAAGTTTTTGGAAAGTGTAGGGGACAATTTCCTGGTGCAATTGCTGGAGGAACCAACTAGGGGAAAAGCTCTTCTTGACCTGCTGCTCACAAACAGGGAAGAAATAGTAGAGGAAGCAATAGTGGATGGGAACCTGGGAGGCAGTGACCATGAGATGGTGGAGTTCAGGATCCTGACACAAGGAAGAAAGGAAAGCAGTAGAACAGAGCCTGGACTTCAGAAAAGCAGACTTTGACTCCCTCAGGGAACTGATGGGCAAGGTCCCCTGGGAGAATAACGTGAGGGGGAAAGGAGTCGAGGAAAGCTGGCTGTATTTTAAAGAATCCTTATTGAGGTTGCAGGAACAAACCATCCCGATGTGTAGAAAGAAAAGTAAATATGGCAGGCGACCAGCTTGGCTTAACAGTGAAATCCTTGCTCGTCTTAAACACAAAAAAGCAGCTTACAAGAAGTGGAAGATTGGACAAATGACCAGGGAGGAGTATATAAATATTGTTCAGGCATGCAGGAGTGAAATTAGGAAGGCCAAATCACACTTGGAGCTGCAGCTAGCCGGAGATGTTAGGAGTAACAAGAAGGGTTTCTTCAGGTATGTGAGCAACAAGAAGAAAGTCAAGGAAAGTGTGGGCCCCTTGCTGAATGAGGGAGGGAACCTAGTGACAGAGGATGTGGAGAAAGCTAGTGTACTCAATGCTTTTTTGCCTCTGTCTTCACAGACAAGGTCAGCTCCCAGGCGGCTGCACTCCGCAGCACGGTATGGGGAGGAGGTGACCAGCCCTCTGTGGAGAAAGAAGTAGTTCGGGACTATTTAGAAAAGCTGGACGAGCACAAGTCCATGGGGCCGGATGCACTGCATCCGAGGGTGCTAAAGGAGTTGGCCGATATGATTGCAGAGGCATTGGCCATTATCTTTGACAAATCATGGCAATCGGGGGAGGTCCCGGATGACTGGAAAAAAGCTAATGTAGTGCCCATCTTTTAAAAAAGGGAAGAAGGAAGATCCGGGGAACTACAGGCCAGTCAGTCTCACCTCAGTCCCTGGAAAAATCATGGAACAGGTCCTCAAGGAATCAATTCTGAACCACTTAAAGGAGGGGAAAGTGATCAGGAACAGTCAGCATGGATTCACCAAGGGCAAGTCATGCCTGACTAACCTAATTGCCTTCTATGATGAGATAACTGGCTCTGTGGATGAGGGGAAAGCAGTGGATGTGCTATTTCTTGACTTTAGCAAAGCTTTTGATACAGTCTCCCACAGTGTCCTTGCCAGCATGTTAAAGAAGTATGGGCTGGATGAATGGACTGTAAGGTGGATAGAAAACTGGCTGGATGGTCGCGCTCAACGGGTAGTGATCAATGGCTCCATGTCTAGTTGGCAGCCGGTATCAAGTGGAGTGCCCCAAGGGTCGGTGCTGGGGCCGGTTTTGTTCAATATCTTCATCAACGATCTGGAGGATGGTGTGGACTGCACCCTTAGCAAGTTTGCAGATGACACTAAACTGGGAGAAGTGGTTGATACACTGGAGTGTAGGGACAGGATACAGAGGGACCTAGACAAATTAGAGGATTGGGCCAAAAGAAATCTGATGAGGTTCAACAAGGACAAGTGCAGAGTCCTGCACTTAGGACGGAAGAATCCCATGCACTGCTACAGACTAGGGACCGAATGGCTGGGCAGCAGTTCTGCAGAAAAGGACCTAGGGGTTACGGTGGACGAAAAGCTGAATATGAGTCAACAGTGTGCCCTTGTTGCCAAGAAGGCTAACGGGATTTTGGGCTGTATAAGTAGGGGAATTTCCAGCAGATCGAAGGACGTGATTATTCCCCTCTATTCGGCACTGGTGAGGCCTCATTTGGAGTACTGTGTCCAGTTTTGGGCCCCACACTACAAGAAGGATGTGGATAAATTGGAAAGACTCCAGAGGAGGGCAACAAAAATGATTAGGGGGCTGGAGCACATGACTTATGAGGAGAGGCTGAGGGAACTGGGATTGTTTAGCCTGCAGAAGAGAAGAGTGAGGGGGGATTTGATAGCTGCTTTCAACTACCTAAAAGGGGGTTCCAAAGAGGATGGATCTAGACTGTTCTCAGTGGTAGAAGATGACAGAACAAGGAGTAATGGTCTCAAGTTGCAGAGGGGGAGGTTTAAGTTGGATATTAGGAAACACTATTTCACTAGTAGGGTGGTGAAGCACTGGAATGGGTTACCTAGGGAGGTAGTGGAATTTCCTTCCTTAGAGGTTTTTAAGGTCAGGCTTGACAAAGCCCTGGCTGGGATGATCTAGTTGGGGTTGGTCCTGCTTTGAGCAGGGGGTTGGACTAGATGACCTCCTGAGGTCCCTTCCAACCCTGAGATTCTATGATTCTATGATAAGCTCTTTTAGCTTTTTTATCCAATTTGGCTACTCTCTTCATGTCTGGTCCCTTTAGAAATAGGTTTTCCCCCAACATTGGAACAGTAGTTCTGAGTTGTCTTCCGTTCAGGAGTTGTGATGGACTATATCCAGTGGCCGCTCTTGGTGTTTGACCCGTAACTCAGAGCAAGGAATAGATCTTCCTGCTGTAGGATTTTCTTGGCTGTCTGGACAGCTCTCAGCCTCTCTATTCGCTTGTGGGTAACGTGGGATGCTAGTAATATGATCAAAATCATATTTAGTTTAGAATGACTTAAATTCTGGTGCAGTGAATTGTGGCCTGTTGTCTGTCACTAGTTGTCCTGGAATACCGAAATGAGCAAAAATGCATGTCAGTTTCTTGATAATACTGTGACATGTTATGTCTTTCAAGTACATTACTTCTGAATACCTATAAAAATAGGCCACAATAGCCAGGTAATGATGTCATCTTAATTAGTGTACATTTGCAGCTGGTCTCTTCCAAGGTGTCTCTGATAAGGGTGTTTGTACAATGTATGGTTCAGCATTCCTTTTAATTTGATTTGGAATAGATCGTCTTTCAAAAGTTCAATATCATCAAATCCTCTGTCGAGTTCCTCCACCTTTCTCACTAGGCACATCATGGTTGCCACACTGTGGTTGAGAAGGCCGTTGGTCTGTAATCCTTTGATCACATGCACTGTGAATGCAAAGCTTTTGTCTTTTGTAAATTGTTTCCATGGTGAACTGACCCATGTAGTTCAGAATCCATGCAGGGCTAGTCAGAGTTGTGTCAGGTGACTTCAGCTCTGGGAAGGGTTGAAGATGATTGTAAGTCCCTTATGAGAGGACTGTGACATCTGCTCCTGAGTCCATTTTAAAGTAAATATTTGCCATGAATATTCAATTTCACTCTCCAGGCAAGCTCTGTCATCACAAATACTCGATCCGAGAAATAGTGGCTCTTGATTGTCTGTATTATGAGTCAACACCATGACAGCTTTGGTATGGCAAACAGCAGCAGAATGTCCACATTTCATGCATTTATTACACCATGTGCTTCTGGATGAAGATGCATCATCTCTTGGGATATGACTTTTTCCACACCTTGTGCATGTTGGCTGGAATTTGGCCCTCTTGGCCTGGGAGGTTTCTCTCCTTGCATCAGGGATTTTATGATAATTACTTTTAATCCTCAAGTGTCTGTTTATATCTTCTCAACTAGTTTCTGTTTTTTTCAAATTAATCTTGCCTTGCTTTCTGTATAGCTGTGGCTATACACACTAATCTGGCTAATTTGTTTTCAATTGTAGCTGCTGTGAAAGCTTTTTATCTGTTAACCCAATAACCAGCCTGTTTCTGATATTTTCTTGCTTTGCATCCTGAAAAATCACAGTTTTCAACCAATGTATTTAGAGCTCTTATACAATATTCAAAATTTTCCTCTGGTTCCTGAATTCTCCGCTGAAAACATCCTCTTTCATAAAGCATATTTCTCTGGAATATAAAATATGTAGCAAACATAGCTAGCACCCCTTCATAGTCATCTTTGTGACTGTCTTCAGTAAAGTCAAAGGATTTAAAGATATGCTCTGCCATAGCATAAATTAAAGAAAATACCGGAATGTCTCCAGTTTCCTTGTGGAGCTTGTTCGCAATGAGCAATCTTGCAAACTAAGTACTGCATCTAGTCAACTTTGACAAACCTTCCCAGTGGGTAGAAGTTCTCTGGGGCATTGAAAAGTGGCACGTTGATGAGATCCTGCAGCCTTTGTTCCTTCTGTCTCTGTTCTCCTTTGCCACTAATCCTACTGCCAACTCCACGTCATGTTCCTTAAGAGATATGGACTGGCTACAGAGCTTCCTTCTGAGCTTGCTACACACCCAGTGTGTTCCTCATCAGGTCCTTTAATGCTCTGCTAGGTACAACTGAGGGTAGTTTAACTAAGGTAGTTTACAAACAGTATCACTTAACAGCAGAACAGTCTAGTATAGTTTAGCATTCCATTACAGTCTCCAGATCATTCTTCTGCTAGCATGGGTTTTTCTTAACAGACAGATCATAACTTAAGCTCTGATCAGTTCTATTCCTGATTGACTATTAGAACCAGTTTAACGGTCCCCTAATCCTATTTCCTTAAGTCCACATAACTATTGTAGCTTATCTGAATGGAGCTCACAATTTATTGTTTTCAATTAACTGTTTTTAATTGAAAGGATCATTTTTTGCACCAGGAGCTGCAGGAATAAAATATGGTGGTTTGAATCCATTTCCCCTTTTCTCTTAATGGTTTGTATTGTCTCATTCTGTGCAGCCTCGGGATTAGGAACAGCCCAGTGAGCCCCAGGAACACTTGATTTATTTTTATACCAGCATGAAGATGCATTCAGCTTCGTGCTAAGCTCGCTATTGTTGTCTGCATTGCTGCAACATTTAGGAAAACCAAAGGAGCAACTCCCCTTTCAGCTTGCTTCTTTGCTTAATGTTCAAAGGCAGGCTATGAATCTTAGTGTTTAAACAGAGCTCCAGACTCCATGCTTAGGAAGGAAAATAAACATATATGGAGACGGAGTTTGTTTGATTCAACATGCAGCTTTTGGGAGAGCTGCTGCTGTCTGAAGATTTTTGAAAAACAGGTCATGTTTCTTTAGCCTGAGTCCCAAGACAGACACATGCACCTGCTCCACTTTCTGTCCCCAGCTCAATCCTACCTTTTACCCGTTCCCGTTTTCTCTTTGTACGTTCCTTCTTTCACACCCCTTGTCTGCTTCCCTCTGTTTTAGTCTGAAATGCAGAAAGGAAGTGCAGCCTTGCTCTGCCAGTCTCTGGTGTGCTGAGATTCTGCTTTCAGGGTTCTGCCCCATTGCAGTGGGTGGGATCTTCACCAGTGACTTCACTAAGTGCTAAGGAGCCTGTCTGCTGCACAGGCAGTGGCCATTTTGTTTTTCATGTCAGCTGCAGAATTTCACAGAGCGAGTTCATAGTTCACTCTCTCCTGAAGGCTTTACAAGTGTTCTTTCTTCCTCTTCCCTTTAATCTGGAGTAAAGTCATGTGGAAAGACAAATGCACGCTCAGCTCTTTCACATTTCCCCCCATCCACAGCTACAATTTCCTCCTTCATTTGTTCTCCTTTTCGTCCATTTCCATCTCTTCCTCTTCCCCGTTTCCCCATGACTTTGAGATTCTGTTACTGCCATTGTCACTGACTCCACCGAGGCAGGCAGCTCATTTCCTGAGTAACTGGCCCTTCCTCCTCTTGTGGGCTGGCTCAGCAGAGCAGGGAAATGGCTAGCACACGAGGAGTGGGAATGGCAATTGCAGAACAAGAACTTAATAAAGCAAAAGCACAAGGCTTCTGAAATCACAGGAACTGTTCATTATCAACCTCCCCCTGCACTTGGGACAAGGGGCTGCCATTCAGGACTGTGCAACTCTCAGCAACTGTTCAGATATCCATGAGGCAAAAGTTTTGTTAACACTGTTGAACTGTAATGCTCTAATTGGGAGCAGAAGTCAGCTAGCGGGGTTAAACGTGGGGCCCTTGTCCAGGGCCGTGTCCAGGCACCAGCCGACCAAGCATGTGCTTGGGGCGGCACATGGAGGGGGGGTGGCGCTGAGGGTTGTTTTTTTTTTTAAATTAATTTAACAACAACAGAAAAACACTCTTCCCGGCCCCCAGTTCGGGGAGCGGGGAGGCGGGCATGCCGCCCTCCCCGCCGGCGCCCTGGCCGGGAGAGGTGGGGGCGACCGTGCTGCGCTCCCTGCCTGAGAAAGCGGGGCCGCTGGAGAGCCGCGCTCCCCGCTGGGGCCCCGGCCGAGCCGCGCTCCCCACCGGCGCCCCGGCCGGGGCAGCGAGGGACGGCCGTGCTGCGCTCCCCGCTGGTGCCCTGGCTGGGGGAGCAGTGGGCCGGGGGAGGGGGGCGGCCGGCGGCTTTTTTGCCTGGGGTGGCAAAAAAGCCAGAGCCGGCCCTGCCCTTGTCCATTTTATATCCCTTTTTTGGTGTTAAGATGAGTAGCTATCGAGTGAGCAGATGCCTCCTGCAGCCAGACTTTTTAGGAGAGATGAGTCTCTGCTGTCTTGTCAGACCAGTCCCACCACTGCTTCAGCCTCCCTCACCCTACCTGGAAACTCTCACTGGCTGGGATCAGGGAGCCACCACAGAGATGACTATTTTGTCTGGAAAACTGTAAATATCCTTGATGAAAACTAGTTCGCTCGTGTGGCTGTCTGCCCCCTCCCTGTTTCCATTGTGCCAGAGTCAGTGAAGAGCATGCAGAGTCCTTAGGCAGGAAGGGCCGAGTACCTGGAATTCCACGTCACTGGAATGTAACTTCATACAGCACAAGTGTTGTTATGCCCTGTAATACACCTAATTATACCCTTTGAAATGAATGACCACGCAGGAAGGCAAATCTGTGTATTTGTTTTACAAAAGTAGCTAACTGCTATAAGCATCTCTCTGGAGTATGTTTTCCTGAAGTCATAAGAAAGAAGCTCGAACACAGTGCATTTCACAGTGAATGTAACTGCACAGATGTAAGGTAAAAGCTAAGAGATCCCCTCCCCAGGAAAAATGCAGTGGGCTCCATCCAGCACCAACTGTGGTAGCACGAGGCTGCCATCCACAGGCCAGTCTGGAACAATGTAGCCTAGTCATTTTGGCATATTTGTCACTGGTTTTGGTATGATCATCAAATGTCCCAGATTCTTGAGGGTCATCCTGATTTGCTTTAATCTAAGAACAAAAGTGTCATTCTCTGTAACCATAGACTCCATTAGAGAAAGTGCATATACTGTACATTCAACCTTCAGACAGGAACACCTGCTGTTTCTAGGACTCTTAAAAATGAACTGTGAACATGGGGAATAACTAACTTTTACCATTTAACTACTCCTTTAACCTCTGCAGTGCTCTATGGAAGTTCAGTCCACACTGGGTTAGAATTTCAACAAGCCCCCATAATTGCACCTGCAGTGGGTCACAGAAGCTACTGAACTTAAATGTGAGACTGTCCAGACTGGGAAGTGCTGGAAGAGTGTGGAATCACATTGCAGGGGTTTTGTATGAAAAGTCCAACTGTATAGAGCTATGGTGCAGCCCACAGTGCTGTATGGCATAGAAGGATGGGTGATAGACAGCAGGTACAACATCAACACGTATTTGAGATGAGATCCTCATGCCATAAGAGGCAGGGCCCTGCTTTAGGAGGTGCGGGGCCCAATTCGAACACCTGCTTGTACTCACCCGGCAGCGCTCCGGGTCTTCGGCAGCGGGTCCTTCACTCACTCCGGGTCTTCGGCGGCACTGAAGGATCTGCTGCTGAAGTCCCGCAGCGCCGCCGGGTGAGTAAAAGTTAAAAAGGCGTCGCCGTGGGGCCCTCTTAGGCGCAGGACCCAATTCCCCTGAATCATGAGAATCGGCCTAAAGCCAGTCCTGATAAGAGGAGTTACACAAAGAAATAGATTTCAAAAGGAAAGTATCAGGATGGACATCAAAGTCCTTGATGTGGTTGACAAAATCCAGGAAACTTCACTTTGCACGTGTCTAAACCAGGAGAGGATGAATGAAGGGAATGAGGTGAAGGTAGCATGTCAAAAGAGGGTGGTAGGAAAGAGACTCTGAGGAAAGCTGTGGAAGTGATGTCTGGATTACATCGAAGAAGATAAGCAGGTGGACTTTATTATTGCCTCGGACAGACGAAGATGGTGAAAGCTTGCACAAAGATTAGACACCAGTTGCTGGAACAGGTAGAAGTGGTTTACCGAACCCGGACCATCTAAACCACCTCCCTGTCCACTGAACAACCAGCATGTATGGATGAATGTGGCAATCTGGGATGTCAGGCCTATGGAGCTCTTACGCCTGAAATTTATATAGGCTCCTCCGGGGTGCAGCTAATCTCCTCTAAGACTTAGAAGGCCTGAAAACTTGCAGTGTGCCAAGGCCATGAACTCAGCCGGGGTCACCAAGCAGTTCACACCTTCTGCATCCTCCTGTCTTTGTAAACACAGATGTTGGTGTGTGCAGAATGGAGACATACAAATGTTAATCCTGAACTGTCTGTGCACTAATCTATTTCATGGTAATGTGCCAGGTTTTGAGTCAGAGAGAGGAAACATGCTGAAACTTTGGATTTGGGAGATTCGGTTTCAGTTCCCCAGCTGTGCCACTGGCTCCCTGCATGACCTTGAGAAAGTCACTTCATCTCTTAATTCCCCATCTGTAAAATGAAAGTAATAATGAATCCTTCTCTTCTCCCATGCTTTGGACCCTGCCCCAAGGAGTTCCCAATCTGTGTGTATCTGTGCCGTGCCTAGCACAGTGGGACCGCAGATTTGCTTGGGGTCTCTAGGTGCACATGTGTAAACCAATAACAGTAATGAGGTGCATGTAAATATTTGGGGCACATTTAATGGAGTCCATTGAAAAACTGACCCTGTTCAGTACACTGAAAAAGAGCAAAGGTGCACAGCTGTCTTTACAGCATGGTCTTGGCAATTCTTGTGCTTTATACAAATGAATAGTGCTGTGTCCAAAGGGCACAGTGACTTCTGCATGCCCACAAACTTCAGAGCTTGAGGGAATTCGGTAACAGTACCAGCCGTCATCGGCTGGCCTGCGTGAAATGAAGTTTTGACCTTTAATTTTAGTGGTGAGATTACACGAAGCTCTCTCTCACTTGGCACAAATCAGCAGACTCTGCAGAGAGGGCAGGTTGGAATGCGTTTGACCCCCGTCTGAATCCAAGAACTGGCTCTGAGTGGAGTGTGAGGCCCGGTGGTGGGAAGGGCTGGTAATCTGTTGTCATTATCTGTCACACCTGGGTTTTGGATAAGGAAAGGGCTTCAGTCTCCTAAGCTGCCCTTTTTACAAGTGCTACATTGATTTTAAAGAATACGACCTGTCTGCAGTCTGTCTGTGGGCCGTCGCAAACAGCCCGGGTCTGTTCCCACTGAATCGGTGTGCTGATGGGGGAGGCTTGTACTACTCGCACAGGCCAACCTCAGGATTTATAGAAGCCGTTAGACTAAATTTTAAAATGGCCACTTAATTTATGCATATTTCTAAAGCACTTTGAGATCTTTGGCTATGGGTGCTATGGAAGTGCAGAATAGTAATGCTGGATGATCTGCCAGCCATGCATTCTGTATGTGCAGCATTGGATTTCTCAGCAGCATTCAGCTCATGACATGCTGTTAGAGCCAGCAGAGACCAAGTAGGTTCTGTATATGTATACATATGTATACATACATACAAAAAAAGTTTTACCAATTATATTTTATCACTTTATCCTGTTTGTCCCATCCTTCCTCATAGGGTTGAGATGCTAATCTAATAGAGGCAGCAAGTCATTCCATTTCTCTTAATTCTTCTGGCCTTGTCAGCCACACGTCTTCAACTGGCAGTTGTTCTGCAACTTTCACCTACAGAAAAAACTTGGGAATTTTCTACATAGTGAGCAATTGTAAGAGAATCCAAAGTTTCAAAGAGCATATGTCAAACCTTTACATTTCTAAGAAACAAACAAAAAAAAAGAAAGAAAAAAAAAGAATGAGGAGTACTGGTGGCACCTTACTCCTTAATATCTCTCCTTAATATTTTAGAAAAACAAATAAATTGTACTGTCAACTATTGTCTCCTAAAAGTATCACCAATGAAAAACTGAAGCATTTCTTTATATTGATGTAGTTGGGGTTGGTCCTGCTTTGAGCAGAGGGTTGGACTAGATGACCCCCTGAGGTTTCTTTCAACCCTGAGATTCTATGATTCTATGATATTCAACAAACTTTTTTGAAGTATTTCTGGTGCGGTTCTGCAGGAATCGGTTCCCAGCTCTAGGCTATTTAACATGATCAGTGACCTGGAAGAAAACATAAAATCATCACTAGTAAAGTTTGCAGAGGAGACACAAACAGGGGAGTGGTAAATAATGAAGAGGACGGGTCACTGATACAGAGCGAGCTGAGTTGCCGGACAAGCTGGGTACCAACAAACAATATGTGTTTTAATATGACTAAATGTAAATATATTCTCTAGGGAAAAGGATATTGGCCATACTTACACAATGGGAGACTCTATCCTGGGAAGCAGTGACTCTGAAAAAGATTTGGGGGGGCTATAGTAGATAATCAGCTGAACATGAGCTCCCAGTGCGACGCTGTGGCCAAAAAGACTAATGTGATCCTGGGATGCATAAACAGGGATCTTGAGTAGGAGCAGAGGGGTTATTTTACCTCTGTATTTGGCTCTGGAATGGCTGCCGCTGGAATCCTGTGTCCAGTTCTGGTGCCCACAATTCAAGAGGGATGTTGATTAACTGAAGAGACTGCAGAGAAGAGCCATGAAAATGATGAAAGGATTAGAAAACCTGCCTGATAGGAATAGATTCAAGGAGCTCACTCTGTTTTGGCTGGAAGTTGAAGCTAGACGTATTCAGAGTGGAAATAAGGCGTACATTTTTAACAGTGAGAGTAATTATCAGTTGGAACAACTGACCAAGCATCGTGGTGGATTCTCCATCACTGACCATTTTAAAATCAACATTGGAAGTTTTTCTAGAAGATCTTTCTCTGGGAATTACTTTGGGGCAGGTCTCTGGCCTGTGTTATCCAGAAGATCAGACTAGATAATCACAATGGTCCCTTCTGGCCTTGAAATCTATGACTATAATGTTCTTCAAAGAAAAAGAATGGAAATTACAGCAAATTTTGCATCCCAAAATGACTTTGTAATAGTTCGTATTAATTCATGTCACATTATCATGACACTGTTGGGACTTCAGAAATTTTGTAGAACTCAGAAAGACCTAGTTACTAACTCCCACGTGTAAACCCTAACACTGAGAATCATATTAGCTTAAACTTCTATGGCTGGCAGGGTAGTGCTGTAACCCTTTTGTTAGGAAACATGACACATAGGGTGACGAGACATCCCGATAAAATCAGGACTGTCCCGATTTTTCCTTCTTTGTCCCGCGTCCTGACCAATGCATGGTCGGGACGCCTTTTGTCCCGATATCGGGGCTTCAGGTTTTTGGTTTTGTTTCCCCCCCGCCCCCTCGGAGAACTCCGGCAGGTTTTGTTTTCTTTTCTCGGAGATCTCCGGCGGGGCTCAGAGAACTCTGGCGGGGGAGGGTGGGTTGTTTTTTTCTCGGAGATCGTTTAACGAGCTGCTTCCAGTCTCGGGTGAGAGCCTGTCGGCAGGAACTGCCCCACCTGCCTGGGGGAGCTCATGGGG
This sequence comes from Macrochelys suwanniensis, assembly GCA_033296515.1. NCBI lineage: Eukaryota > Metazoa > Chordata > Testudines > Chelydridae > Macrochelys > Macrochelys suwanniensis. The sequence continues at coordinate 342,767 of CM065781.1, read as the reverse complement.
CATGGCTGGGCTGGAGAAGACGCACAGGGAACTCTGGGTGCTTCCAGGGCCCTGTCCCCCAGCCCAGCAGCCAGCCAAGGAGTGGGATGGGGGCTCTGGTGACAGAGCAGAGCCCTGGGAATGTGGCTCTGGCGAGAGGCTGCAGCCCCTGGCTTAGGTGCAGGGACCCTCCAGCCATAGAACAGCTGCAGCCAGGGAAGCCACGTTGTCAACAGGACTCTGCCTTGTGGCCTCCCTTGAGCCCTTAGCCTCTCTCCTAGGACCCAGAGCTAAGCCCAGCCAGCTCGTGCCACAGAGCCCACTGAGCCAGCAGGTTTCCAGAAATGAAGCACAGCACAGAGCTTGGAAAAGTCCGGTGAGAGGTGGTTTGTTTTTTTTCCTTGACAAGTCTGGCGGGAGGGTTTTTTTTGTTTTTTTTTTTTTTGCTTGTCCCGATTTTTGGGTCCTTGCATCTGGTCACCCTAATGATACATGACAATGTTGCACATTATTGTCTGACAATAAACACTTCCACTCTTGGCAGAGGATAACAGTACTATACATTGACCTGCATAAAGGGATATTGTTATCAGAAGACAGTGTGTTGTAGTGCTATAATACATGGTGTTTGTTTCTGATCCAGAGGTTCCCACTACAGTCTCAAACAAGACATCAAATTCAATGATCAGAAATGCACATGAAGCTCCCATGAAGTCAGTGGTTCATGATACTCAAGGAGCTAATAGAGGAAGTATCTGAGCCTCTAGCTATTATCTTTGGTAAATCATGGGAGACAGGAGAGATTCCAGAAGACTGGAAAAGGGCAAATCTAGTGCCCATCTATAAAAAGGGAAATAAAAACAACCCAGGAAACTACAGACCAGTTAGTTTAACTTCTGTGCCAGGGAAAATAATGGAGCAAGTAATTAAGGAAATCATCTGCAAACACTTGGAAGGTGGTAAGGTGATAGGGAATAACCAGCATGGATTTGTAAAGAACAAATCATGTCAAACCAATCTGATAGCTTTCTTTGATAGGATAACGAGTCTTGTAGATAAGGGAGAAGCGGTGGATGTGGTATACCTAGACTTTAGTAAGGCATTTGATACGGTCTCACATGATATTCTTATCAATAAACTAGGGAAATACAACTTAGATGGGGCTACTATAAGGTGGGTGCGCAACTGGCTGGATAACCGTACTCAGAGAGTAGTTATTAATGGTTCCCAATCCTGCTGGAAAGGTATAACGAGTGGGGTTCCGCAAGGGTCTGTTTTGGGACCAGCTCTGTTCAATATCTTCATCAACGACTTGGATATTGGCATAGAAAGTACGCTTATTAAGTTTGCAGATGATACCAAACTGGGAGGGATTGCAACTGCTTTGGAGGATAAGGTCATAATTCAAAATGATCTGGACAAATTGCAGAAATGGTCAGAGGTAAACAGGATGAAGTTTAATAAGGACAAATGCAAAGTGCTCCACTTAGGTAGGAACAATCAGTTTCACACATAGAGAATGGGAGGAGACTGTCTAGGAAGGAGTACGGCAGAAAGGGATCTAGGGGTTATAGTGGACCACAAGCTAAATGAGTCAACAATGTGATGCTGTTGCAAAAAAAGCAAACTTGATTTTGGGCTGCATTAACAGGTGTGTGGTGAGCAAGACACGAGAAGTCATTCTTCCGCTCTACTCTGCGCTGGTTAGGCCTCAACTGGAGTATTGTGTCCAGTTCTGGGCACCGCATTTCAAGAAAGATGTGGAGAAATTGGAGAGGGTCCAGAGAAGAGCAAGAATGATTAAGGGTCTAGAGGACATGACCTATGAAGGAAGGCTGAAGGAATTGGGTTTGTTTAGTTTGGAAAAGAGAAGACTGAGAGGGGACATGATAGTGGTCTTCAGGTATCTAAAAGGGTGTCATAAGGAGGAGGGAGAAAACTTGTTCATCTTAGCATCTGAGGATAGAACAAGAAGCAATGGGCTTAAACTGCAGCAAGGGAGGTTTAGGTTGGACATTAGGAAAACGTTCCTAACTGTCAGGGTGGTTAAACACTGGAATAAACTGCCCAGGGAGGTTGTGGAATCTCCATCTCTGGAGATATTTAAGAGTAGGTTAGATAAATGTCTATCTGGGATGGTCTAGACAGTGATTGGTCCTGCCATGAGGGCAGGGGGCTGGACTTGAGGACCTCTCGAGGTCCCTTCCAGCCCTAGAATCTATGAATCTATGATGGCAGCCTATACAGGAATTAGTATTTATCTGCCACATGGATTTGTACCTTCTGAAATTCATTGCTTTGTACTAGTGATTTTGACACAATTCATAAAGGCTTTCATAGCACAGCCAGGTGTGTTTGCCAATGGGTACACTTGACGATCACTAAGTCTGTCATGTGTAGCCACTAGTCTATCAACATGGATATAGCTTATTGGCCATACCCACTGAGGGCAGAATATATAGATAGATACAGGCTCCCATTTACCTGCCATTGAATTTAGAGATCATGGATCTATTTGGAGATCTTGTACTGACCATCCCATTGATCAGACAGGAATACCTGGTACCAAGGACCTGAAGGCATGGCCTCTGTGGAGCCAATCGGACCCTTCCTCCTCTCTTCTCCTTCCTGGGAGCCCAGCTCAGAAAGGTATTTGGAGGTGAAGAGGAGCTGTGGGTGTGAGTCCTGGGGCCGGGGATTGGAGGAACATTTCCATCTGGCTTCTCCTGCTGTTGATTATGATGAACTTTTTCTAAAGCAATGCCTGTGCTAAAGAGCTAAACGCTGTCGGTCAGATGGTTTTGTTCTTACATTCATTTTAGAGAGATGTCCTATATTATAAAAGACTTAAACCATCGCTCTAAACATGGCATCCCATCAATACAGCGCTGCGTTACAAGCCAGATCTCTGTATATTGTACATTCGTAAGTTGCGTGTGCAAGCGCCCAATAGCTATATCAGCTACTGACCGTGGATGTAGCCAGGGAGGTGCACAACAGGCCTTATGGGCACGCAAATACGTGATTTGCCTGCAGACAGCTTATTTCCATCAGGTTCATGCAAACCTAGATATACAATAGCACAGGCCTAACTTTGAAAACCTAGCTTTAATTGTTGCAGGTGTTAGTTATTATTAGCTATTATTTGTATTAGAATAATGCCTCTGAGCCCTAGACATGGACCAGAATCTCAGGGTGATAGGTGGGTCCCTACCATAAGGAGCTCACAGTCTAAGTACAAGATAAGAAATACCAGATGGAGAGTAAAGGGAGACAATATTGTTGGTAGCCTGTTGTCGCAGCACATCAGCAGTGTAACTGTTGTTGAGTTTATTGTAGGCATCACAGCAGAGGAGAATTTTAAGGAGGGATCTGGAGGCAGATAATGAGATAGCTTTGCAGATGTTTTCAGGGAGCACCTCCCACGCATGAGCAGCATGAGGAACAGCTGGTTTTTTAGCTGATACTGTGGATACGTAAACAAAAGGAATTTCAGGGAATGCATAAGGGTTGTTGGCTTCAATGGGAGTTTTGCCTGAGTAAGGGGAGCAGGAGCTTCCAGGCAATAAGAGCTGGTCTGATATGCAGTGTGAATAGGAGGAGGTTCCATTTTTAAATCTGTCCCCCTTGGTATTTCTCAGGAGCAGTGGTGTACATTGCTCATCTGAACAGCCCACCTCAACACACTTGTGTGCTCTTCCAGAGGGAGCATGCTGCACAGCGCTCTTCGGTGAGGGTGCTTGCTGAGATAGCAATCTGGCAGCATTATGCTGCTACCACTTCCTGGCATGGGCTATAGGTGGAGCAAATGCCATCTCAGGCTCAGCAACGTGTGTAGGAAATGGAGACTGAAGCTCTCTTACAGTGGTTCCCCAGCACCTCTGCGCAGTTCAAGTGTCCCAGCCATTTTTTTGTGGTCAGTGGATAGCTATTTCGAGACTTATTTCAGAGTCTGTGGTTTGCTATTTCTTGTTGGGAGTTCTCGAGCAAACATGTCTGGCAGTTTGGGCTTTTTCCTGCCATGACTCAGTTCTGAAAACATACAGCGTCAGAGAGGGTCCTAGACGGAGGTCACAGCAGGGCCCTGCTCACCCAGCTGAGTCTGTTTCCACACCTGGCCATTTTGGTCTGGAACTCCTGCAGATCATAGAATCATAGAATCTCAGGGTTGGAAGGGACCTCAGGAGGTCATCTAGTCCAATCCCCTGCTCAAAGCAGTACCTACCCCAACTAGATCATCCCAGCCAGGGCTTTGTCAAGCCTGACCTTAAAAACCTCTAAGAAAGGAGATTCCACCACCTCCCTAGGTAACCCATTCCAGTGCTTCACCACCCTACTAGTGAGAGAGTTTTTTTCCTAATATCCAACCTAAACCTCCCCCTCTGCAACTTGAGACCATTACTCCTTGTTCTGTCATCTTCTACCACTGAGAAGAGTCTAGATCCATCCTCTTTGGAACCCCCTTTTAGGTGGTTGAAAGCAGCTATCAAATCCCCCCTCACTCTTCTCTTCTGCAGGCTAAACAATCCCAGTTCCCTCAGCCTCTCCTCATAAGTCATGTGCTCCAGCCCCCTAATCATTTTTCTTGCCCTCCGTTGGACTCTTTCCAATTTATCCACATCCTTCTTGTAGTGTGGGGCCCAAAACTGGACACAGTACTCCAAGTGAGGCCTCACCAGTGCCGAATAGAGGGGAATAATCACGTCCCTCGATCTGCTGGAAATGCCCCTACTTATACAGCCCAAAATGCCGTTAGCCTTCTTGGCAACAAGGGCACACTGTTGACTCATATTCAGCTTTTCGTCCACTGTAACCCCTAGGTCTTTTTCTGCAGAACTGCTGCCCAGCCATTCGGTCCCTAGTCTGTAGCAGTGCATGGGATTCTTCCGTCCTAAGTGCAGGACTCTGCACTTGTCCTTGTTGAACCTCATCAGATTTCTTTTGGCCCAATCCTCTAATTTGTCTAGGTCCCTCTGTATCCTGTCCCTACCCTCCAGTGTATCAACCACTCCTCCCAGTTTAGTGTCATCTGCAAACTTGCTAAGGGTGCAGTCCACACCATCCTCCAGATCGTTGATGAAGATATTGAACAAAACCGGCCCCAGCACCGACCCTTGGGGCACTCCACTTGATACTGGCTGCCAACTAGACATGGAGCCATTGATCACTACCCGTTGAGCACGACCATCCAGCCAGTTTTCTATCCACCTTACCGTCCATTCATCCAGCCCATACTTCTTTAACTTGCTGGCAAGAACACTGTGGGAGACTGTATCAAAAGCTTTGCTAAAGTCAAGAAATAGCACATCCACTGCTTTCCCCTCATCCACAGAGCCAGTTATCTCATCATAGAAGGCAATTAGGTTAGTCAGGCATGACTTGCCCTTGGTGAATCCATGCTGACTGTTCCTGATCACTTTCCCCTCCTTTAAGTGGTTCAGAATTGATTCCTTGAGGAGCTGTTCCATAATTTTTCCAGGGACTGAGGTGAGACTGACTGGCCTGTAGTTCCTCGGATCTTCCTTCTTCCCTTTTTTAAAGATGGGCACTACATTAGCTTTTTTCCAGTCTTCCGGGACCTCCCCCGATTGCCATGATTTGTCAAAGATAATGGCCAATGGCTCTGCAATCACATCGGCCAACTCCTTTAGCACCCTCGGATGCAGTGCATCCGGCCCCATGGACTTGTGTTCGTCCAGCTTTTCTAAATAGTCCCAAACTACTTCTTTCTCCACAGAGGGCTGGTCACCTCCTCCCCATACCGTGCTGCAGAGTGCAGCCGCCTGGGAGCTGACCTTGTCTGTGAAGACAGAGGCATAAAAAAGCATTGAGTACACTAGCTTTCTCCACATCCTCTGTCACTAGGTTCCCTCCCTCATTCAGCAAGGGGCCCACACTTTCCTTGACTTTCTTCTTGTTGCTCACATACCTGAAGAAACCCTTCTTGTTACTCCTAACATCTCCGGCTAGCTGCAACTCCAAGTGTGATTTGGCCTTCCTAATTTCATTCCTGCATGCCTGAACAATATTTTTATACTCCTCCCTGGTCATTTGTCCAATCTTCCACTTCTTGTAAGCTGCTTTTTTGTGTTTAATACGAGCAAGGATTTCACTGTTAAGCCAAGCTGGTCGCCTGCCATATTTACTTTTCTTTCTACACATCGGGATGGTTTGTTCCTGCAACCTCAATAAGGATTCTTTAAAATACAGCCAGCTTTCCTCGACTCCTTTCCCCCTCATGTTATTCTCCCAGGGGACCTTGCCCATCAGTTCCCTGAGGGAGTCAAAGTCTGCTTTTCGGAAGTCCAGGCTCTGTATTCTACTGCTCTCCTTTCTTCCTTGTGTCAGGATCCTGAACTCTACCATCTCATGGTCACTGCCTCCCAGGTTCCCATCCACTATTGCTTCCTCTACTATTTCTTCCCTGTTTGTGAGCAGCAGGTCAAGAAGAGCTTTTCCCCTAGTTGGTTCCTCCAGCAATTGCACCAGGAAATTGTCCCCTACACTTTCCAAAAACTTCCTGGATTGTCTGTGGACCGCTGTATTGCTCTCCCAGCAGATATCGGGGTGATTAAAGTCACCCATGAGAACCAGAGCCTGTGATCTAGTAACTTCTGTTAGTTGCTGGAAGAAAGCCTCATCCACCTCATCCCCCTGGTCTGGTGGTCTGTAGCAGACTCCCACCACGACATTACCCTTGTTGCTCCCACTTCTAAATTTAATCCAGAGACTCTCAGGTTTTTCTGCAGTTTCATACTGGAGCTCTGAGCAGTCATACTGCTCTCTTACATACAACGCAACTCCCCACCCCCCTTTTCTGCCCTGCCTATCCTTCCTGAACAGTTTATATCCATCCATGACAGTACTCCAATCATGTGAGTTATCCCACCAAGTGTCTCTTATTCCAATTACATCATAATTCCTTGACTGTGCCAGGACTTCCAGTTCTCCCTGGTTGTTCCCCAGGCTTCTTGCATTTGTGTATAGGCATTTAAGATAACTCACCGATCGTCCTGCTGTCCCAGTATGGGGCAGGAGCCCTCCCCTCTTGCACTCACCTACTTGTGCTTCCTCCCAGTATACCACTTCCCCACTTACCTCGGGGCTTTGGTCTCCTTCCCCCGGTGAACCTAGTTTAAAGCCCTCCTCACTAGGTTAGCCAGCCTTCTTCCAAAGATGCTCTTCCCTCTCTTCGTCAGGTGGAGCCCATCTCTGCCTAGCACTCCTTCTTCTTGGAACACCATCCCATGGTCAAAGAATCCAAACCCTTCTCTCCGACACCATCTGCGTCGCCATTCGTTGACTTCCACGATTCGACGGTCTCTACCCCGGCCTTCTCCTGCCACAGGGAGAATGGACGAGAACACCACTTGTGCCTCAAACTCCTTTATCCTTCTTCCCAGAGCCACGTAGTCTGCAGTAATACGCTCAAGGTCATTCTTGGCAGTATCATTGGTGCCCACGTGGAGAAGCAGGAAGGGGTAGCGATCCGAGGGCTTGATGAGTCTCGGCAATCTCTCTGTCACATCATGAATCCTAGCCCCTGGCAAGCAGCACACCTCTCGGTTTTCCCGGTCACGGCGGCAGATAGATGACTCAGCCCCCCTGAGGAGAGAGTCCCTGACCACCACCACCCTCCTCCTCCTCTTGGGAGTGGTGGTCGTGGAACCCCCATCCCTAGGACTGTGCATCTCATGCCTTCCAATCGGTGGAGTCTCCTTCTGCTCTGTTCCCTCAGAGGTATCATTCACTCCACTCTCTGCACTAGTACCTGTGGAGAGAACATGAAAACGGTTGCTCATCTGAATATGCGTTTCTGGTACATGGACTTGTCTCATACTCTTTCCTCTTCTGGAGGTCACATGCCACCAATTATCCTCACTGGCCTTCTGTCCCCGCTGCGTAGCCTGCTCTGAATCCTCAGAACACTGTGCCCGCTGAAGCCTATCCTGACATCTATCCAGGAACTCCTCATTTTCTTTTATGGAACGCAGGGTTGATACTCGTTTCTCCAGACCTTGAATCTTGTCCTCCAATATGGAGATCAGCTTGCAGTAACAGAGTCCTAGGATGAGCTGCAGTAACAGAGTCCTAGGAGAACATAATGAGGAATTGCTGTTTGAGTCCTCAGAGCAGAACAATATCAGCTTGTGACTGTTCCCCAGAACCTTTCGGGATTTCTGTCCTTCTCAATCTACGAGAGCCTCTTGGAGAGCATCGGAGTAGCCTGCAGCCCAGATAATGTCATGGAATGCATCTAGGATTTGTCCTGGGGGAAACGGTGGCTGATAACCAGGATTATGAGGAGGATTCAGAACGTCTCTGGTTCATGAAATTGCTGGATCCTAATGACCAACACCCCTCCCAAAGAGTTTGATCCAGAAGATTGGCCTTCACCTAACACTGATGCTGAGACCCACATATAGGCCAATGCAACAGTCTCTTGCTTTCTGTACTCTGGTTGCAGAGTTTAAAGATCAGTGATCCACCACCACAGGGTCTCCACTCCAGTGACATTAAACTGAGACATCAGAGGCATTTGAGCATGTACAGCACAGTGGCACATTGCTAAAGAGCCTGCATGTAGAGGATTAACCCATTTGACAATAGTGTGATGGATTTCCTCACTTTAAAAGTGCTTCTCATTGGAATGGTAATTTTCGCATTGCCATGGGGAAACTTCAGCCTGCAAAATCTGTGCACAGCTTTGGCTAGATACTTTCACAGGAACTCCAGGGCACTGTCACTCTTTATCTCACTCATTATATTCCACAATATCTTAAAATGAAGGGCTTGCATAACAAGTTACAGGACTGATTACATGTTGAATGTTGATTGTCTCAGCTGGTGCACCGTGCACATGGGACTAGCTGCTATCCGTCCTTGTCATGTTCCTGTTCTCCAAGTGATTCAAAATGCCTTCAGTGGGACTGTATTCATGTACAAGAAACAATGCATAAAATGTGGTGTTTGTCACATCTCTCGCTGAGATGTAGCCATCCCTAGAGTAGAACATGGCAGCTACTTAACAGTGAAAAATGGAGTAAATAATAAATCTCTCTTGTCATGCTTCTATCCAGAAGGATCCCAAAGTACTTTACAACCTTAAGAATCTGATCTGAAGGGATCATTGCCTGCGACACTGGACTGAAAGCCAGCTAATGTTTCACAGCCCAGAACACTACATAAAAATGTAAGCCAGGAAGTGAAGAATGCCACAGTAGCCAGCTGAAGCTGTAGGGGAATTTTGTGTAGTGTTTGTCACTGCTGGACTTGGGTCTTGCTTGAAGATTTTCCATCAAAGGTACTGATTCTGCCCAGTTCTGGTGAGTGTGTGTGGGATTACTGCACAAAGTGTTATAGGCACAGCCTACCCAATTACAACTCCAGAGGACATGTAAGTAGCAATCTCAGGGTACGTCTATACTACAGAATTAGGTCGAATTTATAGAAGTCGATATTTTAAAACCCGAATTTATGGAATCGATTGTGTGTGTCCCCACACAAAGAGCGTTAAGACCATGAGGTCGATTGACTGTGTCCACAGTAGCGGGGCTAGCATCGACTTTCGGAGCATTGCATTGCGGGTAGCTATCCCACAGTTCCCGCAGTCTCCGCCGCCCATTGGAATTCTGGGTTGCGATCCCAAAGCCTGATGGGGCAGAAAACATTGTCGCTGGTGGTTCTGGGTACATGTCATCCTTCCCTCCCTCCCTCCCTCCGTGAAAGCAATATTTTTCGCGCCTTTTTTCCGGGGTTTCCGTGTTTGCTACGGAAGCCTGCTCAGCTCACAATTACCGTACATCTCCAGCGTACGCCTGGACATTAGGTCTAGTGGGGATTCAGTCACACTATAATACGGGCAGAGGGATAGCTCAGCGTTCTGAGCGTTGGCCCGCTAAACCTGGGGTTGCGAGTTCAATCCTTGAGGGGGCCATTCCGCCTGAGGCTGGTAGTCGCGGGACTACACTGCAGAAGCTCCTTGCCTTCTAGCTGCAGATGGTGCAATATGCCATAAATGGTCGTGATCGCGGGACCACACAGCAGAAGCTCCTTGCCTTCTCGCAGCAGATTGTACAATATGATTGGTATTTGTGTGCTCCTGGCCGGCGGCCTATGGTGTGGCTGGCCGGGGGCGCTTGGACATAAATGGGAGTGACCAGAGTGACTCTGGTCATTCTCTTTTTTACGTTTTGTTTAAGGGAGATTCAGTACTGCCTGGAACACGGGCGGAGGGATAGCTCAGCGGTCTGAGCGTTGGCCCGCTAAACCCGGGGTTGCGAGTTCAATCCTTGAGGGGGCCAGGAGATGATGATGGATATCAAGCATATTGTACCATCTGCTGCTAGAAGGGAAGGCGCCTCCTTGCTCACCGCATATTGTACCATCTGCAGCTAGAAGGAAATGAGCCTAACCCTTGCTCCCCCCTCCCTCCGTGAAAGCAACTGAGGGGGGAGCAAAAAATCCTTTCGCGCCTTTTTTCATATGGGCGCCATATTGCTGACTCCATTGTTATCCACCCCCCGCTTCTGCTGCCACTCTGCTGTCCTGCAAACAGCATACCAGGGAAAGCATGGAGCACGATCAGATCACCGCGGCTGTTCTCGCCGTTATGAACACCACGCACATTGTCCAGGAGTATATGGAGAACGAGAACCAGGAGCTGCTAGAGCTACAGCAGGCGAGGAGGCGACAGCAGCGCCCTGAGGACAGTGATGAGGACATGGACACAGACCTCTCTCAAAAAAGCCCCCCCCCCCCCCCGCAAGGTGGACATCATGGTGTTAATGGGGCTTGTTGATACAGTGGAACGCCGATTCTGGGCCCGGGAAACAAGCACAGACTGGTGGGACCACATAGTGCTGCAGGTCTGGGATGAATCCCAGTGGCTGCGAAACTTTCGCATGCGTAAGGGCACTTTCATGGAACTTTGTGAGTTGCTTTCCCCTGCCCTGAAGCGCCAGAACACCAAGATGAGAGCAGCCCTCACAGTACAGAAGCGACTGGCGATAGCCCTGTGGAAGCTTGCAACGCCAGACAGCTACCGGTCAGTCGCGAATCAATTCGGAGTGGGAAAATCTACAGTGGGGGCTGTTGTGATGGAAGTAGCCAGGGTGATCACCAAGCTGCTGGTACCAAGGGTTGTGAGTCTGGGAAATGTGCAGCTCATACTGGATGGCTTTGCAGCAATGGGGTTCCCGAACTGCGGTGGGGTGATAGACGGAACCCATATCCCTATCTTGGCACCGGACCACCAAGCCAGCGAGTACATAAACTGAAAGGGTTACTTTTCAATAGTGCTGCAAGCACTGGTGGATCACAAGGGACGTTTCACCAACATCAGCGTGGGATGGCCGGGAAAGGTACATGACGCTCGCATCTTCAGGAACTCTGGTCTGTTTCAGCTGCTGCAGCAAGGGACTTTCTTCCCAGACCAGAAAATAACCGTTGGGGATGTTGAGATGCCTATAGTTATCCTTGGGGACCCAGCCTACCCCTTAATGCCATGGCTCATGAAGCCATACACAGGTAGCCTGGACAGTAGTCAGGACCTTTTCAACTATAGGCTGAGCAAGTGCAGAATGGTGGTGGAATGTGCATTTGGTCGTTTAAAAGCTCGCTGGCGAAGTTTATTGACTAGGTTAGATCTCAGCGAAAACAATATTCCCATTATTATTACTGCTTGCTGTGCGCTCCACAATATCTGTGAGAGTAAGGGGGAGACGTTTATGGCGGGGTGGGAGGTTGAGGCAAATCGCCTGGCCACTGGTTATGCGCAGCCAGACACCAGGGCTATTACAAGAGTACAGCAGGGTGCGTTGCGCATCAGGGAAGCTTTGAAAACCAGTTTCATGAATGGCCAGGATGCTGTGTGAAAGTTCTGTTTTTCCCCTGTAATGAAAAGCCCCGCCCCTTCATTCACTCTACTTCCCTTTACCCAAACCGCCCTGCCCTCCCTCCCTCGATCACCGCTCGCAGAGGAAATAAAGTCATTGTTGCTTAAAAATCATGCATTCTTTATTAATTCGTAAAACAAAGAGGGGGAACTATGGGGCTAACTGCCACAGTCTCCCGGGATAGCTGGTGGAGGAAGGGAAGCACCAGGATGGGTGGTGGAGGAGGGGATGAGGGAAGGACAAGGACACACAGCACTTTAAAACTTATTGAATGCCAGCCCTTTCTTGCTTGGACTGTTCTCTTGACTTGAGTGGTTGGGTGCACGGAGGCCGCCCAAACGCGTTCTTGGGCGTCTCGGGGATGAGGTTATGGGACTCGGGAAGGAGGGCTGTTGGTTGCACAGGGGCTGTAGCGGCGGTCTGGGCTCAGGCGGCCTTTCCTGAACCCTACGCCTTTCCTCAGCCATAAGCCGGAGGATTTCCGTTTGATCCTCCAGTAGCCTCAGAATTGCATCCTGCCTTCTCTCTGCACGCTGACGCCACCTACTCTCTTCATCCCGCCAGTCATTCTCTTCAGCATGCCACCTGTCCGCACGATCAAATTCTGCCTTCCTGGACTCCGACAGTGTCTGCCTCCACGCATTCTGCTGGGCAGCTTCAGTGTGGGAGGATTCCATGAGTTCTGAGAACATATCGTCTCGATTCCTTTTTTTTTTACTTCTAATCTTCGCTAGCCTCTGGGACGGTGATGAAAGGGGTGGCGTTGAAACATTTGCAGCTGCGGGAGGAAACAAACGGGAGAGGAGTAGTTTAAAAGACACATATTAGAGAACAATGCTCCAAACATTACATATCACATATGCATTTGGTCCAAGGTTGCACTTTGCCTGTTATATTGAGGGTCTGCCGGTTTGGTGTGAGAGATCACACAAGCAGGTCCGGCGGGCAACAGAATTCGGCTTGCAGGCAGCCATGGTAAGCCACAGTCTATAGGCTTCTTTAACCTTCATAACATGTGGGAATGTTTTCAAACAGCAACCCCCTCATTTCCCATAACAAACAGCCTTTGGGCTGGCAATTTAAAACTGGTTGGCAATTGAAAAGGGAGGGGCGGCGGTTTTCGGGTTAACGTGCAGCGCGAACCTAATCGACACCCCCCCACACACACACACACACACACACAGAGACACATCCAAGATGTTCGCTGTTCCCCCTCCCCCCACCGCGTGGGTCACAGCGGGGAAGATTTCCGTTCAGCCACAGGCAAACAGCCCAGCAGGGACGGAGCCCCTCTGAATACCCCCTTAATAAAATTCCCCTATTTCAACCAGGTGACCATGAATGATATCACTCTTCTGAGGATAACACAGACAGATAAAGAACGGATGTTGCTTGAATGCCAGCAAACACCGGGACCATACGCCGCCATGCTTTGCAAAGCAATGATTCCAGACTACGTGCTACTGGCCTGGCGTGGTAGAGTGTGTTACCACGGAGCACAGGATAAGGCTGCCCTCCCCAGAAACCTTTTGCACAGGCTTTGGGAGTACATCCAGGAGATCTTTCTGGAGATGTCCCCGGAGGATTTCTGCTCCATCCCCGAACATGTTAACAGACTTTTCCAGTAGCTGTAGCTGTACTGGCCGCGAATTGATCATTAAACACGCTTGCTTATAAAACATGTATTAATTAACAGAGGTACACTCACCAGAGGTCCCTTCTCCTGCATCGAGCACGCCTTGGGTGGGTTCGTAGGGTACTGGCTCCAGGGTGACAAAGAGTTCCTGGCTGTCGGGGAAAAGGGCTTCTCCACTTCCTTGCTCTGTCTGGGCGCTATTTTCAGCATCATTATCATCATCATGCTCCTCTGTGGTTTCTGATGATCCACATACGGAGTCATACCACATGGGTGGGTCAGTGCTGGCTGCACCTCCTAGAATGGCATGCAGCTCATCATAGAAGCGGCATGTCTGGGGCTCTGACCCAGAGCGTTTGTTTGCATCTCTGGTTTTTTGGTAGGCTTGCCTGAGCTCCTTAATTTTCACGCGGCACTGTTGCGCGTCCCTGTTGTAGCCTCTGTCCTGCATGCCCTTGGAGACTTTGGCATATGTATTGGCGTTTCTTCTTTTGGACCGTAGCTCTGCTAGCACGGTTTCGTCTCCCCATACAGCGATCAGATCGCGTACTTCAACATCGGTCCATGCTGGAGCTCGTCTTCGGTTCTGGGACTCCATCATGGTCACCTCTGCTGATGAGATCTGCGCTCACCTGCAGCTCACCACGCTGGCCAAACAGGAAATGAAATTCAAAAGTTCGCGGGGCTTTTCCTGTCTACCTGGGCGGAGCATTGGAGCTCAGACTGCTGTCCAGAGCGGTCAAATGTTGCACTGTGGGATAGATCCAGGAGGCCAATACCGTCGAATTGCGTCCTCACTAAGCCTACATCGATTCGGCAATATCGATTTAAGCGCTAATCCCCTCGTTGGGGGTGGAGTGGCGAGATCGATTTTAAGAGCCCTAGAAGTCGATGTTAAGGGCTTCGTCGTGTGGACGGGTGCACGGATCAATCGAAATAACGCTAATAAATTCGACCTAAACTCGTAGTGTAGACCAGGGCATAGTCAATGTAACAGACTTGGAATGATGGTCCATACAGTACTTTACAGACTAGGTACATCTGCTGATAACTGGTATAGTATTCATAGAAAATGGTCAAGGACACCTCATTTTTGCTAGAGGAGGTCCTGTGGCATTCACCCTTCTCTAACAGTGCACACAGACTAAATGTTATTTCTTAAGGAGTCTTGACCCCCACAACCAAATCCAAGTATACACATGTATACATCATCTACATGCCAGTTTCCTGAGAACACTAGCGATCCTCTCCTTTCTTACTGTATTTCCTTAAACTGTAAAATCACTAACCTGCTGTGAATAGCAGTAGTGACTACCTGGCACGAGCACAGTGGCAGGAAATTGTGTGGACTCCGTACTCATTAGCCTGCTCCATGCCAAGGAGCAACTCATTCAGAACGTCAGCCCCAGTTCCATGAGTAGCACAGACAGGCCCATGCCCAGCATGAGGGGGAAGGTCTGGCCCTTGTTGTTCTGCTCTTGCCATCAGCACAGCCCATCGAGCTCTCAGGTCACCGTAGCCCTTAGCTCAAGGAGCACTCAGGGGAGCCTGGTCTGCTTTGTACCAGGCCAGCTAAGAACAACTCAGTTCAGGGCCGGATGAAGGAAATCTGGAGCCTTGGGCCCAACACAACACTGGTACCCCTTCATGGCTCTGCCTCTGGGCTGGCCTGGTCCCCCCCCCCCCAACCCAGACACATGTGGAGCAGTAGGGGGCTCCCAGAGAGGCAGGATGTTGCAGGGATCACAACCTTCCCCACCTGCCACCCAGAGCTCTCCTCTGGGGTGGTGGTAGTGTCAGGCTCCCACAGCAGTAGCCCCTGGAGGTAACACTGTGGTGTGATGCGTGATGATGACACCCCTTTTGGAACTATTGTTTCAGGCACTCTGCAGACTCAGGTAGAGGTCACTGCACTGGCTACACTTGGGGCACATTTTTAAACGTTGCTTCGCTACCCTGAGGTCTAGAAATGTATTCAAAGCTCAGCTTCTGCTGTAAAACCCTGGTTCCAGAGGCCAGGACTCTCAGCGTGCGCCTGGAGTGCCTGGGCCTCAACCCAGCCTTGTCAGCAATGAAAACCACCATCTACTCCAGTGGCTCCTGACCACAAGCACATGCATGCTGCTGCACTGTTACGCCAGCCTTCGGGTGCACAGATCTGCCTCTGTGGTGGGTCTATATGCTGACCCCAGTGTGCTGGCCCTGGCTGCACCATTCAGTTGTGCGTATTGTAACCCCAGCCAGCTTCGGCTGCTCCAAACCCCAGTCTCACACTGAATTGAGACTTTCAGCTGTGCAAGGAGGGTGGTGTGAGTTCGGCTTTCTCAGGACACCTCTATGGGCGCCGGCTTAGGGAAGTTAAGCACTGGAATAAATTGCCTAGGAAGGTTGTGGAATCTCCATCATTGGGGATTTTTAAGAGCAGGTTGGACAAACACCCGTCAGGGATGGTCTAGACAATACTTAGTCCTACCATGAGTGCAGGGGACTGGACTAGATGACCTCTCGAGGTCCCTTCCAGTCCTACGATTCTATGGTTCTGGAGGTGTGGCTGCATTAGATGTGACTTTCCATAGTTCTGAATGTTGGGTTTTTCTCTCTCATGTATATTTAGGCTTGACTTTGACCTGCCGGGGTTTGCGGGGTTGAATGATAACATTACAGAAAGAAACATTCCCAAACCACAGTGACAGTGCAGCCTAGGGCGCGCTGGACAGATATTCATGATGTCTCACTGATTTCCATACCCAGTTTGTGCACAGGCTGTTTCTAGCTGCCAGCCCTGCAAAAGCTCTGGGCCCAAACAGTCAAGCAGGGTACGAGCTGCTGCTGACCACACGTATGCAGCCCCATTCCCAGCAGTGGAGAGACAGGTGTCAGCGAGGGCAGAATCAGAAGTCAGTCAGGCTGCACAGGATGGTTTAGCTTCCAGAGCCTCTGTTCAGGAGACAGGAATGTAGCGTTACCGGTTCTTTACCAGAACGCCTGGTCAAAAAGGGATCCTGGCGGCTCAGTTAAAAGTCCGGTCGGCAGCACAGTGGGGCTCAGGCAGGTGTTGTCAGATGGCTACCGGTGTGGTGCTGTGCTCTGTTCAATGTTGATCTCAGTCGGCTGCGTGCGTGTTCCCTCTGTGTGCTGCCCCAGATATGCGCAAATAGCTGATACAGCAGACCCGAGAGAACCCCCAATGACCACAGATTCTAGTAAGGTACGAAGGCACCCGGCCAGGTTTATTGTCAAACGAAGCACAGTAATAGTTTCCCGTAGACTCTACCAGACATACTATGAAATATGTGCCCCCTGGCAATGGACCGGCTCAGTCAGTGGTGGGACTTTCCACTGCCCCCTAGGCCAGACAAAGACACCGCCCCAGGGACACATTCTTATACACAGGTACAAACAAGTTACACATCACTCCTGACGTATTGTGGTGCAACCCCTCTACGTAACCAGGTACAACCCCTTCTACGTAGTAAGGTGCCGCCTCCCACCTTGTACATGTTGGTTCGAACAAAACAACTCTATCCATCATATTACCCTTTTGCCCCTGTCTTTAGGATCGGCCAGCCTGTTCCTTGTTATCTGTGTGGAATGTACAAGTGTTCTGGTACCTTTTAGGTTTGTGTACTTTTGCAACATCAGCCCTTTTCTTGCCAACTTCTGTGAGCAGGGCCTGCCTTTGGCGTACAGCTTAATTTTGCTTTATGTTAGCAAAGTCTTGACCATTGCTTTAGCTCAGGCCTTAGGCCTCTAATACAAGGGTTTATGTTTCAGGGCCTCACCTTACTATAGCAGGCTCCCTGCCTGCCCCGGCTCCGCATGGATCCCGGAAGCGGACGGCATTTCCCTTCGGCTCCTAAGCGGAGGCATGGCCACAGGGACTCCGTACACTTCCCCTGCCCTGAGTGCCGGCTCCTCAGCTCCCATTGGTCAGGAACTGAAAGCAATGGGAGCTGCGGGGTAGCACCTATGGATGGGGGCAGTGCACAGAGCCGCTGGGCCATGCCTCTACCTAGGAGCCGGAGGGAAATGCCGGCTGCTTCCGGCATCCACCTGAGGTAAGTGCGCCCAGAGCCCGCACTCCTCCCAAACCCCTTGCACCTGCACTGATCCCCCTCCCAGACCCTGAAACCCACACCCCCTCCTGGACCCCAACCCCCTGCCTCAGCCCTGATCACCCTCCCACACCCAAACTCCCTCCTGCACCCTAGCCCCGTCCCCCAGCCCTGAGCCCCCTCCCGGACCCTGAAACCCACACCCCCTCCTGCACCCTAACCCCGTACCCCAGCCCTGAGCCCCCTCCCAGACCCTGAAACCCACACCCCTTCCTGGACCCTAACCCCCTGCCTCAGCCCTGAGCCCACACCCCTAGTCCTGCACCCAAACTCCCTCCCAGAGCCCACCCCCCCCCCACACACTCCGAACCCCTCAGCCCCACCCCAGAGCCTGCACCCCAGCCCAGAGCTTGTCAGCCCTCCCACACCCCAACCCCCTGCCCAGCCTGCTGAAAATTAGTGATTGAGCAAGAGTGGGGAAGAGCGAGTGGCGGAGGGACGGGATGGAGTGAGTGGGGCGGGGCCTCGGGAAGCGGCATGGAAAGGGTGTTCAGTAGTTGGCAACTGTATAGTAACAGTCAAACCTCACTGTGCTTGCAGGGTCCGTAGTTAGAAGAAACCTCTCTCTAGCTGCAAACGGATCACGTTAGCTGCCACCGTCTGTGAGATGCAGTGAATGCAGAAGGCCAAGAGCCATTCCTGCGAGGTCACCTTTAAGGCAGAGCCACACTTTAACCTACTTATTGAAAAGATGTGTCATTTTCGATGTCTTGTTGCACACGGCCTGAGGTAGGTGTGCAGCTGTACCTTACTGGGTTTGAGTGGCCTGTGCCCTTACTTTCAAAGCACTGCTGAGGAGATGCAACAGTTGCATATGGAGGCAGCTGAAGGAAACCCTTGTGATTGTTCTGAGCTGGAGCTCTGAGCTTTTCAGATATTTCCCCAAACCCGCTGAGTCTTTGCTATTTCCCCTTTTTCTCCCAGTGAAGAAATGACTTAACACAGCACATTCCCTGATTTAGCCACTGACTTACCAATGAGTTTAAGCCTCTGTGGACTTGCAAAGATAAATGATGGGTTTGTTATCAAGCTCTCATTTTATGGCAGCACAAGATTCTGTGTTCTTGAGTCCCCTAGTCCAGCCAATCAATAGAACAGCAAATATTGAGGGAATTAGATGACTTTCAAGTGTAATGAATTTCAGTAACTTGAATCTTGCACTCTGAAAAATAAATTGCCTTGTAGGTAATGTGGCCTAGCGGACAGAGCATAGGACTGGGATTCAGGAGACCTGAGTTCTATTCTTGGCTCTGCCAATGGCCTGTTGGGTGACCTTGGCCATGTCACGTTACCTCTTTGTGTTTCAGTTTCTTCTCTTTAAAAGAGGGATAATGAATCATACCTTTGGTAAAACACTCTGAAATCTACTGATGAAAAATGCTGTACAAGAGTTAGGCATTTATTTATTTATTATTAAATCCAGCTGACAAAAATATGCTGAAGCAGGAAAGCTTTGAAATGGTTCCCTAATTAACTGGGCAACAATGCAACCTACTCTCCACTACTGCCGTATTTGTGAGAACTGTGCTGGACATTCGTAGTCAATGAGTATCTTCTTCTGACTGAAAGATGTGATCATCTATCACCTTTCTTCACACCTGCAATGCTTTGCAAGAACTGCTCTTGTAGGTTTTATGACACTCCCCTATCCGCTGTTCCTTAGTAAGGACACAGAAAGGCCAGTGGTGGGTTTAATGGCATGGTGCTCTGCTAATGCATAAAAAATGTCACAAGTAAAGAGATGTGAGGGTAGCAATTTTCCTTTATACACTAGTATATTAGACTTATGTGTATTAAGTGATAATTTTAAATCACTTTTCTTGTCAAAGGTGTTAAAAGTTTCCATCTTTGAAACAGTCACAGAGGCACTTGGAGGAATGTGCTAATTATCTGGTAAGACAGTTTCAAAAGACATTTATCCAGCTTGAATACCTAACAGTTGCACCGGTGATCATATCATAGCACTGAAGAGACAAGGCACTGAACAGAAAGTGCTTTCAGTACAGCAGGGCCATACGATGGCCTGGCTGGAGTCTCGGGGTCTGGCTTCCCCAGCCCATGCCAGCACTGAGCTGTTAAGAGGCTCCTGGAGCAGAGCTGCAGAGGGGCTGGCTTCACGCCTGCTCAGCTGCAGCTAGCCATGCGCTCTAGTCTAGGCTGCAGCCAGCTTCACTGGAAAATCGGAAGAGCACCATAAACGTTTTCAGAGATCTGTAGGCTTTAAGGCCAGAAAGACCATGATTAGATCATCTGATCAGACCTGCTAACACAGGCCAGAAAAACTCACCCAGGGATTCCTGACCAAGGCCAGCAATTGTTGGTAGGATTAGAGAAGCGCCATTGTCCAAATCTCTGTATGTATCGCTGTGTAGCTAGGGCTTTAGCTGGGAGGCTAGAGGGAGTCAGAAATGTTAGACAATTTGCACCAACTTTATAAAGAGCGATTTTAAGCCTGTAAATGTCAAAGTGCCTACACAGTTGACCTGGGACTGCCAGTGCTTGTGCTACTTGCTAATAAAATGTAACCATGTAGCACCATAAGGGATATATACAATATATATAGACAGACAGATAGATAGATAGGTCTCAGATGCAGCCTTACCCAGGCAGAGGCTATTAACACTCCATCAGAGTTGCCAGACCAAATCAGTCAAGAACAGATGAATGAATGCCTTAGACCAAGTATCTGCCATCTGGCTTTATTTTGGTAAGAAGAAAATGTATGTTTTGTAAAAGAAGTGCAGTATTTTGAGGGCATTAGCAGGCTCCATTACGAGACACACCAACCTGTTAGCATGAAAACTTGATCGTGATGCTTTACTTGGGAGACCGTAACGCTTGTGTTGCTCTGTACACTAATTCTGCTAAATGAATTCAATATATGTATGATGAAAGTGATGAAGGCTCAAAGTACAGTGCTCTGATAATGCATATTTGCAGAAAAGCATATGCATGTAGGGAGAGGGGTTTTGTCCTACTCAGAATTATTGTGGCACTGCTCCTGCAAACATGCTATATGTGAGCACAGGGGTTCACCTCTGTGGCTCTCACTGCAGGGTCCTGGCCTAAATTTGCAACTGAACTAAGTACGAATTACTGATGTTCCCTAATTACTGATGTCAGTTCATATTAATGGAGTGGGGACGGTTTAAATGGAAAACTTTTATAATACTTACGACATTTTGTAGATGAGTTAAATGTAAGGCACCTGATAACTATTTTTTTTTTAAAAAAACTACCACAAAAAGGCCTGACTTTCTCAGGGCTTTGTGGGATTTTCTGCCTTGTTTTAGTATGGTACCTGCATCTGATTGGTTTGCATGCTCAATAACAGTAACTGTACTGACGATTTGCATATGGCTTCTTGGCTTCTGATGGCTTGAAAATCAAGTCCTGAAACTGGGTCTCGTAACCCTTGAGTATAGGAAAAAAGTGACTCAAAACTACTGGTGGATCAAAATCACTCTCTCGTGAAATCCAGTTTTAGTAAAAAAGAAACTAGGAAAACACAGGGCCTGCTCAGTATGATCCTGGAGGTTGCATTTAACTTCTCGTTTTGAGTTTTCATGAATTACAGAGGCTGACCAAGCTCCTTATTGCTAATATGCTAAAAAGGAGGCCGTGTTGGGCTCCAGTGCCTCATGATGTTGTTCATGTATTTCTAAGTAGATGAACGTGACATGCTACTAGATAAAACCAGCTAATATTTCCAAATGTGACTTGGCTGCCACCTACTGCCAATCCAGTGGCCTCCCTCCTACACTGTCTCCTTTTCCAGACTTATCGTCTCAGGAAATGAGCTCTTAGGCTCCCATCCTATAACCAATAGTGTGTTGGTGCAGCCGCTCACCTGCTTGCTGTCATTTGCAGTGCTGGGGCCTTGGCAGAAGCTGGCTTAGGATTCTGAAAGCAGAAATCTACATGTAATGCAAAGGGAAAGCTCCCCTCCTGTAGCCAGTGATAGATGGTATAGGTCGCTTTGGCCAAACGTGATTTTTTTGGACAAAACCTTTTTTTACCAGAAAGGTATTTTTGTCTCAACTAAAACATTTTTTGAATGGGTCTCAAATTCAAAACATTGTTTTGTCAGAAAAACAGAGAAAAAATCCATTAAAGTTTAAATGTTTTGTTCGACATTTGAAATGGAACATTCGATAATTTTTTTAAAAAATTTGCTTCGGTTTTATGTTTTGAAAAAAAGATTTTAAAAATTCGTCAAATGAAATAAAAAGGATTTGCATGACTCTGGATAAAGCGATTCTTCTTGGGAATCTATTCCCTTACTCCTGGCCTTCAAAAATTAGAAAAGCTCTCCACCTCTGTTTATCCCAGAATAGGATCCACCTAGGAAGTTAAGACAAAATAAGAAAGTGGTTCATGTCATGTGAGACACTTTGTCTAAGGACCCACAGATCAGCCAAGGTTGGGTGTTCCACTCACTAAAGCTTTGTCTACACTAGCACTTTTGTCGGTAAAACTTTTGTTAGTCAGCGGTGTGAAAAAACACACCCCGACTGACAAAAGTACCCGTGTGGACAGTGCTATGTGTTTGGGAGACACTCTCCCACTGACATAGCTACAGCCACTCATTGGGGGTGGTTTAATTATGCCAGTGGGAGCGCTCTCTCCCACCGGCACAGAGCAGCTACACGGGAGACCTTACAGCTGCGCAACTGCTGTTCCGCTGTAAGGTCTGTAGTGTAGACATAACCTAAGAATAGAAACTAAAATGGCTAAATGAGATTGTTCATCGCCTAGGCAAGAATCTCTCATAATTTCCATACAGATACAACCTCTTTCTCAATCTCAACCTAGCTAAAAAGAATGCCCAGCAGTTTCCAAGCAGTGTAACATTCTGCCCTCCTATGCAAAGTGGCCTGTTGTGCACTGTGTAAGTGGGTCAAGAAGTGGATGGGAAAGCTGTGAGTTAACCAAATTAGAAGTAACTTGCTGTGAGATTGAAGGCCAAATAGGGCGAACTGCCTGTTACCCAAAGAAACCCAAACCATGTGTTTTCACCCAAAAATATACACTTGTTTGCCTTGTAAATCAAATATCAAAGAATAAGTCATGTCAAACCAGCCTAATAGCGTTCTTTGATAGGGTAACAAGCCTTGTGGATGGGGGGAAGTGGTAGATGTGTTATACCTTTACTTTGATGAGGCTTTTTCATAGTGTCTCACATGACTGTCTCATAAACCAACTAGGGAAACCTAGATGGGGCTACTATAACGTGGGTGCATAACTGGTTGGAAAACCATTTCCAGAGTGTAGTTATTAGTGGTTCACAATCAAGCTGGAAGGGTATATCAAGTGGGGTCCCACAGGGATAAGTTATGGGTCTGGTTCTGTTGAATATCTTCATCAATTATTTAGATAATGGCATAGAGAGTACTGTGGTGTTCCCCTCAGTTGTTATCTAGACCGGTGATCTGCTAGGTCACTCCAATCCATGACTCTGGGAGCCAGCCTTTCCCTGCTCTGCTGTGAGAACCCCCGCTCCTGGGCTGTTCACACACAGCCTCTGGCATGTAAGCTGCTCCCAGCTACTTGCAACTGAATGACACTAGCCAATATCTCCGGTCCCAGACACAACCCTAGGAACCTCCATCTTGCAGTGTCCAGTTATGTCCACTGGACGCTACAAGCTCATATGAGTTTGTCAATTTAACAAAGAAATTGATATGTACCAGGCTTGTTCTCCCAAGGAAAGTCTCTGACACGCTTCAAACCAAATCCACTACTTCAGGTAGAATAAACAAACAGATGTATTAACTATAAAGGTAGATTTTACGTGATTCTAAGTCAAAGCATAACAAGTCAGAGTGGGTAACAAAATAAAATAAAATATAAGCATGCAGTCTAAACTCTCAACCCTATTAGACTGGGCAGCAACTAGATTAAGCAGTTTTTCTCCCCCCACTGGATGTTGCAGTCTTTAATATACAGGCTTGTTCCTTAAACCTGGACCAATCTCCTGTGTTGGAGTCTTGTCTTCTTCTCAGTGTCTTGGTTGCTTGAAGCATAGGTGGGGCAGGAGAAAGGCCCAGTATGTGTCCACTCTGTCTGTTTTAAACCCTCAGTCCATGTGCTTGGGGAGCAAAAGTCTAGGCATGTCTAGGGGGCATTGCTGAGTTTCTCCAGGCCAGGTTGAGCATTTCCCCTGGTGGGGCCTCATGCAGGTGAGTCTTTGCATTGTAGCTCCCTTGCTGGACAATGGCTGTTTGACACTCCGCCCGTGTGTTGGTTACTTTCCTTGCTGTTGCCTCTGGGGAGCTAATATCTGGGTCATTCGCCAATTTAAGGCATGCTTTAGTGACCACCATACAACACAGTTCTCATAACTTCATATGCATTAATGATACACATCTATGAATAGAGAAATGACTTTCAGCAGATCCTAAACTTTCCCCTGATACCTTACAAGGCATGCTTTATATGTGAGATCACGATTATATGAAAACGAGGGATATGGGGGTTACAGTACACTCCCCCAAGGTATAGAATGTCACAAGTACACTCAAAGTTTGGTCACGATACAAAGATCAGAGGGATTGCAAGTGCCTTGGAGGATAGGATTAAAATTCAAAATGATCTGGACAAACTGGAGAAATGGTCTGAAGTAAGTAGAATGAAATTCAGTAAGGACAAATGCAAAGTACTCCGCTTAAGAAGGAACAATCATTTTCACACATACAAAATGGGAAATGACTGCCTAGGAAGGAGGACTGCAGAAAGGGATCTGGGGGTCATAGTACGTCACAAACTAAATATGAGTCTTGTAGCACTTGCAAAAATAGCAAACATCATGTGTTAGCAGGAGTGTTGTAAGCAAGACACGAGAGGTAAATCTTCTGCTTTACTCCATGCTGATTAGGCCTAATTGGAGTCTTGTGTCCACTTTTGGGAGCCACATTTCTCCAATTTGTCCACAACTTTCCTGAAAGTCCAGAGATGAGCAACAAAAATGATTAAAGGTCTAGAAAACATGCCCTATGAGGGAAGATTGAAAAAATTGGGTTTGTTTAGTCTGGAGAAGAGCAGACTGAGAAGAGACATAACAGGTTTCAAGGATATAAAAGGTTGTTACAAGGGAGAAAATTGTTCTTAACCGCTGAGGACAGGACAAGAAGCAATGGGCTTAAATTGCAGGAAGGACGGTTTAGGTTGGACATTAGGAAAAACTTCATAACTGTCAGTGTGGTTAAGCACTGGAATAAATTGCCTAGGGAGGTTGTGGACTCTCCATCATTGGAGATTTTTAAGAGCAGGTTGGAGAAACACCTGTCAGGGATGGTCTAGATAATATTTAGTGCTGCCATGAGTGCTGGGGACTGGACTAGGTGACCGCTCAAGGTGCAATGTCTCTTGTTCTGTTGCAAACTCTAAACACAAAAACCTTATGTATCAGGAAAGACTGTATGAAATATGTCCATCAAATTTGGTAGATTATAAGGGATTTTGTTGGTTTTCATTTTAAATAATTGTGGCACTCTAGACTTAAAATGAATTGCATGGGACCAGAAAGAAGGAATGCTCCTAGATCTAAATCAGGGTATAATTTTGACTATTAAAAAAAAGAATTGCTAAAAAGGGGCAAATTCCAATTAACAATGTGGGCTAATATTGAAATGAAATCCTTGAGATAAATCCAACATAAAAAACCTCTGACAAGAAAAGGATAAAGAATTTTTATACAACATCGTCATCTACTGGATATCAATGGAAGCAGTAGATAGAGAGCTGCAATCTGAACGCTCATTTGACACCCATCCAGTACACATCAGAGGGTGCCCCCTCCAATGAGCCCTGACATTGGGTTTTATGCAAAACTGATGTCGCCATGTGGGACCCCAGAGTTGACTGAAACCATAAAGAAGATGTAGAATCCCAAGTGCAAAGACACCTGGACCAGCCAGGTGGAAAGGATTCTCCTCACGTCCCAGAGTTAAGAGGATAACAAGAAGTGGTGAGATTTCATTTCAAAGATTGCATTTCCCCTTCTGTTCTTTAACATAAATAACTGAAGTTTCTCTTGATTAAGTCTACACTCTCTGAGACATCAAATGACCATATATTCGATTTGAATGAAGGCATGCTTTCATGTATAAGTCCAAGCAAATTGACCTCAGGGAGATTTAAAACTGTAACTTTAAGAAATTGCTTTTCATACTCTAAACTTGCCCCTAGTGGACCAATCCACTAAAAAACAGGAGTGTCTCAGAGACAAGTACATCCTTGTATCTTGGAGAAGTACAAGAAGAGTGATAAATGTGCAAGGTATGAAAGAATTGATGGTCATAAGTAAATATAAGAAGACATTTTGGTGGTTTAGATTGTCTCTTGATGTAACCACTGAGCCTCAACCCTATTTTTTGACAGTTGCTTGCAAGACTTTATTAGTGTGTGTAGTACATACCTAGAACATCAGCTGGGAGTGCACTTGATTGGTGAACTATTGATGTGGTTCTTGTTGAATTAATAAATTGCTGATTGATTAAGAATAACCAAGTGTCCTGTTTTAAGAACTACTATTCAAGTTAAAAGTTGACCCAAAAAGAACCTCATGTTAACTTTAGTAAGCTCATGGACTCAGTAAAAAGGGGCTATTCAGTACGTTTCTATTTAGATCTAAATATTGGTGATAATGATCATCTAGTTTTAGATTTCAGCTTTAAAATCTACCTGGCACCTTGGCAAATTTGTAAAGCTAACTCCCTTCCATGCTTACAGAGTTTGAAGGATTTCTGATAACTGTGAATCCAAACTCAATTGATAGTGAAAGAAGTAGACAGGAATGTGTACTGTCAGAGTAAATAGCAGAGCTCAGCGATAGCCCTCTGGGGCACCTGGCATTGGCCACTGTTGGAAGACAGGATACTGGGCTAGATGGACCTTTGGTCTGACCCAGTCTGGCCATTCTTATGTTCTTATGTATAACAAAATCATTCAGCAATGGTCTGTGGCTAGGGTATTGGACTGACCCTTGGGAGAGCTCAGGTCATTTCCCAACTTGGACATAATTTCCCTGTGTGACCTTCGGCCAGTAGCTCTCTGTGTCTCAGTTCCCACCTGTGCCATGGGGATAGTACTTCCTTTGCTCACAGGGCTGGGCTGAGGATACAGTCATTAATGGTAGTGAGGCTTGCCTTGCATTTGGGAGATATGTGAACCATGGAAAAGCCTATAATAATTGCAATAAAAATGAAGTAAGTGCATTTGCATGGAGCACAGTCAAAAAGCTCTGCTAAAGGAGGGCTGAGCCACCCCTTAGACATGCTGAACTGAGCAGTTACTTCATCTTCCTCCAGTGGGAGAATGGAACATGCTTTCCATCATTCTGGTGGCTCTTCTCTGACCCCTCTCCAGTTTATCAACATCCTTCTTGAATTGTGGGCACTGGAACTGGACTCAGTATTCCAGCAGTGGTCACACCAGTGCCAAAAATGGAGGTAAAATAAATTCTCTGCTCCTACTCACGACCCCTTTGTTTATGCATCCCAGGATCACATTAGCGCTTCTGGCCACAGTGTCACATTGGGAGTTCATATTATCCACCTCAAACCCCAAATATTTTTCAGAGCCACTGATTCCAAAGGTAGAGTTCCCTGCTGTGGGAGTATAGTCTTCATTCTTTGTTCCTATATGTATACATTCACATTGAGTTATAATAAAACAAAAATTGTTTGCTTGCACCCTGTTGGCCAAGCAATATTAATCGTTCTTCATCAGTGACCTATCTTCTTCATTATTTACCAGTCCCCCAATTTTTGTACCATCTGAAAACTTTCTCAGTAATGATTTTATGTTTTCTTCCAGGTCATTATTAAAAAATTTAAGTAGCATAGGGTCCACAGCCAAATCCTGCAGAAACCCACTCAAAACACACCCGTTCAATGATTATTCCCCATTTACAATTACATTTTGAGACCTGTCAGGTAGCCAAATTTTAATACATTTAACATGTCTCATTGTAATTTTATACTTTTCTTGTTTTTAATCAAAATGTCATGTGACACCAAATCAAACTCCTTACAAAAATCTAAGTATATTACATCAACATTACTACCTTTATCAACCAAACTTGTAATCTCATCAAAAAAGATATCAAGTTAGTTTGACAGGTTCTATTTTCCAAAAACCCATGATGATTGGCATTAATGACATTAATCGAATCCAGTATCAGCCACTCCACTATCTTACTTGTGATCTTTTTCAGACTGACAGGCCTAGAATTACCCATGTCCCCCTATTTACCCTTTCTAAATATATGCTTAGGTCAAGGGCACTGTTCCCTCTACGCTGTGTGCGTGCACACAGATCCTAAACCCTGCGCACATGGCAAAACATCGCGGGCACAAAAATTTGCATAGATGCACAACAATTTGCATAGAAGAATCTTTTTGCGCACGCAGCCTGTCAAAAATTTGCACAGAAGAAATTTTTTGCGCACACGGCCTGTCAAAAATTAGAGGGAACATTGGAAGGGAAGGCCTACCATCAAGGTTTCATGGATGAATGAAGCCAGCACCGCACAGTATTCGTTACGACATGGGGCCTGTATGAACAGGTTAGAATCCTATTCAATTAAACAAATGCACAGGTAAAATGTGTACTTCATTTGTGGGTGATGTCCTTGTGTGTAGCTGCACCTTGAACACATGGAGAATGTCAGGAGATTATTGCAACAGTTACAGAAATATGGAATTAAACTGAACGTTTCTAAATGTGACCTTTTGAGAGAGAGCAAGCCCTTACCTGGGAATGTGGTGCTGCTGGAGTCTGTAAGAAGGAACTAGCAGACACTTTGTCTGTCCATGCTCTTGCAAAGAGCATGATAGGAGAACTTGGGAAGCTGCCACACCTTGCTATAAAAGGTACATTCAAGACTTCTCTCGAATAGCAAAGCCATCGTATGACTTGTTGACTCTGTCACACAACAGTATCAAAAGTAGACTCAAAAAAAGAGGAAAACCAAGAGACAGGGTCTGGACAGATCCCTCCAAACAGTCCATTACTTGGACTGAGCAACACCAAAATGTTTTAAACCAGCTAATTGCCTCCTGGTACAGGCATTAATAATAGCCTAACCTCATTCTGCCTTACCCTTTATTCTACATGTACATGTTTCTAATAAGGGATTAGGTGCCATCTCATACCAACATCCGCAAGGTAAACCAAGAGTCCTCAGTTAGGGGTTAAGAACACAGACTGCAGCAGAGAAGAATTGAAGAATTATCAGCTTCATTCAGGAAAGATGGAATTTCTAGCTTTGAAATAGGCTATAACTGATGCATTTCGTGATTACTTTGTGGGGCTCTGCACATATTATATCCTGAATATGGCCCTGTTCCAGCTACAGGAAGGATCCTTGTCTCGTTCTCCAGATGGAAGAGCTGAGACGCAGGGAAAGAGCATGTCCTTTCTGTCCAGGCTGCAGCTGTCTAGTGATTTGCGGGTAGGAGACCCAGGTTCCAGCCCTGAGTGACTAGGATTCTGAGTCCTTGTTTCCATCTCTTCAGAACAACTTTATCTTTACTCCACATCCTCCTCTTTCCTTAAGGAGTGAATTCCAACGGGACTCAGTGAACTCCAAATGCATTCCAAATTGGAACTCATAGCTATGTGACTCTACAGGCAGAGCAGTCTGTTTCCTGTTGCATCTGGAACCTGCATGTAGGAGACAAAGTGGGCTCTGTGTACAGCTAGTATGGCTGAATAATGGTCATTTGTTATCGGATTCATCTACCAGCTACCTGGGGCTCACTATAACACAGGAAACATTCCTCAGAAGGGGCAACTCTGACTTCAGCTAACAGCAAAACAAGACAGCTCAGCAGAGTTTCCCAAGGTGGTTTGTTAATCATGCCAAAGATAAGAAGAAGCGAACAGGCAGAAGATTACCATAGGCTGGAAAAGCCCAAGGCATTCTAGTTCTGCTGGTTGCCAGAATCAATCAAATGTTGTCAGTCTGTGAGAACCAAAGGCCAGACTCCCTGCCAATAATGGAGAGTGTTGTACTTGTTATGAGTGTGTGTTTGAAAGTGATAGAAGAGCCACTCTGCTTCTACTGCCCCTTGTGGGCCTGATTCTCCTCTCCCAGCCTCCCAGTGTAACACTAGGGTCATTCTCGGGCTCCAGAGGCTGATCCTGACCTCTGCCAGTGGACATACTGCTGGATCTGGCCACCCATTCCCCTGTCCCATCTTAGAAGGTTAAAAAACCTGACCTTTATATATGATGAAAACAAAGAAATGAGGAATGACTTAATTTGCTTGCTCATGGAACCATTTAATATTTCACTCCTATTGCCACCTGAAGAGTCAATGAAAGTACAGTGTATATTTATACCGTACACAGTACTAAACAAGGCTAAGGAAGAGACTTGCAATTAAATTGGGGTTCTTAAGCTTTCCAATACATTTGAAAAAGTCACAATTATTGGGAAATATTCTAAACACATTCCCTCAGTTAATAACTAGGGCAGAGTCATAGCATCCGTCACTAAAAAAGGCCCCACTGCTGCCGTTTCTGTGTTTGACTAGTTCCACCATAAGTTTGGCATCAAAGCCATAGGGTGCATCTATCGTGCAATAAAAGACCCACACCATGGCCACAGCTGGCCCGGGTTAGCTGACTTGGGCTTGGACTATGGGGCTAAAAATTGCAGTGTAGATGTTTGGGCTCAGGCTGGAGCTCAGGCTCTGAAACCCTATTAAGGGAGTGGGTCTCAAGGGCCCCGGCTCCAGCCCGAGCGTGAATGACACTGAATGAATGTCAGTTCATGTAACTGAATGAATGACAGTTAATGTAACTGAACACCCAAGTACCAGTGACTGCGCTCACAAAGCAAATACTCAGGTGTTTAAATGACATTCATTGCTTTAGTTAACCCAAGTTATTGGGCTCAATACAGGGATAACTGGGTTAAATGTAATGGCCTGTGTTATACCAAAGGTCAGAGTAGATGTTCTAACAGCTCCTTGTGGCCTTAAAGTCTATGAAACTGCACTGAATCAACACTTTAAATTGCTAACTTTTCCTGTAAGACAGGGTTATAAACGGGGCCAGCCCTAAACCAAATGGTGCCCCAAGCAAGGAGCATCTTCTGTGCATCCCCCCTCCATTTGTTAAACTTTTGAATACCGTATTTTTTTTATTATATTCGTAGCCCATTTCATGACTCTGATGCATGATTTATCCCTGTCATATAAGACTGACTGATGATGCCCCGCCCTGCCCGTTATATACCCACCAGAGCATGTCTGACAACATTCTAGGAAGCTCAAGGAAAATGTAGCTCTCAGAAAGTCTGGAAGGTTCCACAAGATTCTATAATGGTAGAGAACATTCTAGGAGGTCAGTGACAAATGAATCCACACACAGAATACCTGAAACATTTTACTTCAAACATTCCATTTTCCCTTTTGTCGCTAACAACAAAAACGGCACCCCAAGCAGTCGCCTGGGTCACCTGTCCCTAAATCCCATCATCCTTATAAACCTTATCCCCATTGTCTGAGTCTTCATTCTGTAGCAGGCTGGGTGGAATCCCCCTGATATCTTCTCTGCTGTTCATCATCCATATGCATGTATCACACTAGACCTCTTGGGGGAATAGGATGATAGCTATTGAAAGCATGTTAGTTAGAAATGACTGGAAAGCCAGAGATTGCATTTTACGTTGTCAAAGAAGACAGTAGTGTATATTGATTCTGCATTATGATAAGTGGGCATAGAGGCCACTAGAGAGCTGGGATTTCATCTGCATTAATCCAGCCTCTTCCTTTTATTTTATGGTAATGAAGTATTTCTCTTGTTGTTTTTTTCTCCTGTTTTCTTTGGAGGATAAGTTAATACTCATGTAGACAAACAGCATGATATTTACATATATCATTTAAAAGTAATTGCACAGTCAGTGTTAATAGATTTGATATCCTGCATGTAAATAATGTGCTTATATCTCAATAAATAATTTATAAATGCCCATAGTTTTCCTTGGCAAAAACCAAGGCGTTTGTCTATGACTATTCACACAATATTGATAATAGCCTTGCTTAACCATTATTCTCTGAATGTTAATGGTACACTTGAACGATTTAATTTGTAAGGTCTCTATAAATGTGGTATTGAGCTTGAGATTTCATTTTAACCCACAGTTCTTGATCTGATAATGCCTATTTTTATTTACACAGCAGGAAATTGTGATTAGCTCATAACCAATATTATAAGGGTTTCCAGTGATTTTATTAGCATTTACTAGAACAGGGCTTAAAATATAGTTGCAATTAATTAAATGCTGACTATCTATCTGCCTAATTTGCAAATAGAATATTACCAAGATAAAGTTACTATACCATGTTGTTCATTGTAATTTTTTGTATTTTCAGCATTAATCAGCATTATTTAGATTAGTTTTCTTTGACCATTTGTCATCATTATTTGTGAAGAACAAAACATGTTAACTTTGCCTCATTTTTTACTCTGCTTACAATGGGGGTAACCCTACCATATTGCCAACAGAGCGAGCTGGTATCAGGGTGTGCTGTGTCTGGAGCTGGTCAGCAAGTCATCACCTACATTGTTTGGCAGCTCATCAAAACTGAGACTCTTTACGGGTGTGTACCTCTTTTGATGAAAGGTTCTGAAGTCTGGGATAGTGAGTGGGGAAAGGAGGGAGAGGGCTTGAAGTTTCCTAGGCTGGCACCTCACCTGGGGGATAAATCATGAGAGTTGCTGGATCTTTGGAAATTGTGCCCAAAAGGGACTGGGCTAGAGGGGTTCATGGGGCTGGACATCTCAAAGGCCTGTGGACTCAGCTTAATCTTCCTAGCTGGATCCTTGTGTGGAGGGAGCATGTCAGATGTTCCTGCCCCAGGAAGTCCTGTCCACTTTGCATTGGAATGGTTACTGTTAGGGTAGAAATGTGTTAAATGGCCTCTTCCTGTATGTGGGGCGGTCCCGTAACCTGACTGGTGCTTATTTGGATACTTTGCTTCTCTTCTGGAAAACCAGGAAACACATGCACGGTTTGGTAATAAGGCTTTTATTCCACACAATAAGCTTTTATTTTTCAAGTGAGATTTTACTTAATTGATAAATCTTTTAAAAGATTTATCAAACACTGATTTTTGCTGTTGAGGGCACTGAAAGGTCAGCATGTGACCACATGTAATTATACATATTGCACCATGTTATAGTTTGCAGAAAATGCTTTCACTTTTCTTTTTTGGTCCCTTTTTTTTTACCACCCCCTCCCCCAGGAGGTTGTTAAACTGAAGCTGTTAAAGTTAGACACTTTGGAGTCAGCAGGTCCAGATAACTTGCATTCAAGAGTTTTAAAAGAGCTAGCTGAGGAGCTTACTGGACCGTTAACGAGGATTTTCAGTAAGGCTTGGACAACTGGGGAAGTTTTAAAAAATTGGAAGAAAGTTAATGGTGGTGTGCCGATATTTGAAAAGGGTAAATGGGATGACCTGGATACTTATAGGACTGATAGTCTGACATCAATCCTAGGCACAATAATTTAGCACTTAATACAGGATCTGGTTAATGAATAATTAAAGGAGGGTAATGTAAATAATGCAAATCAACATGAGTTTATGTAAAATAGATCCTGACAAAATCACTTGGCATCTTTTCGTATAAGATTACAAGCTTGGCTGATAAAGGTAATAATGTTGATGTAATATACTTAAACTTCTGTAAGGCATTTGACATGGTACCACATGGCATTTTGATTGAAAAACTAGAAGGATGTAAAATTAACATGGCACATAAAATGGATTAAAAGCTGGCTAAACAATAAGATTCAAAATATAATTGTAAATGGGGAATCATCATCGAACAGGTGTATTTCTAGTTGGGTCCCACAGGGATCCGTTCCTGGACCTATGCTATTTAACTTTTTATCAATGACCTAAAAGACAACATAAAATCATCACTGATAAAATTTGCAGATGATACAAAATTTGGGGGAGTGGCAAATAATGAAGAGGAGAAGTTATTGACACAGAGCGATCTGGATTGCCTGGTAAACTGGGATCAAGCAAACAATGTGTTTTAATACGGCCAGATGTAATCAGGAACAAAGAATACAGGCCATTCTTACAGGATTGGGGACTCTATACTGGGAAGCAGTGCTCTGAAAAAGATTTGGATGTCATGATGGATAATCAGCTGAACATGAGCTCCTAATGTGACATTGTAACCAAAGGGGCTAATCTGATCCTGGGATGCATAGACAGGGGACTCGCGAGTAGGAGTAGAGAGATTATTTTCCCTTTCTTTTTTGGTACCTTGCGACTGCTGCTGGAATACTGTCTAGTTCTGGTGTCCACAGTTCAGTAACAATGTTGATAAAGTGGAGAGGTTCAGAGAAGAACCATGAGAATAATTAAAGGATTAAAAAACATGCCTTATGGTAATAGACTTAAGGAGCTCAGTCTTTTTATTTTAACAAAGTGAAGATTAGAGGGTGATTTGATACAGGCTGTAGGGACTTACATGGGGAATGAGTATTTGATAATGGGTTCTTCAATCTAGCAAAGGTATAACATGATCCAATGGCTGAAAGTTGAAGCTAGACAAATTCAAACTGGAAATAAGGCACACATTTTTAATTTGGAGAGTAATTAACCACTGGAACAATTTACCAAGGGTCCAGTAGCGTAGCTGGGGGGGAGCAGAGGGAGTGGCTGCTCCCCCTGTGGCTGAAGCGGTACCTTAAAAAGCGCCGCCCGAGCTCCCCTGCGGAGCTGGGCTCGGGCGGCACTTTAAAAGGCCCACGGCTCCTGCCACTGCGGGGAGCCGTGGGCCTTTTAAAGCGCCGCCCGAGCCCCGCTGCTGGAGCTCCAGTGGTGCTTTAAAGGGCTCAGGGCTCACCGCAGCGGCTGGAGCCCTGGGCCCTTTAAATCATCGCCGGGGAAGCCGGTACGGTCTGGCATGGCGTACTGGCTCTTGCCGGTATGCCGTACTGGACCGGGCCAGCGAGGACCCGCCGCTGAAGACCCGGAGGCACCTCCGGGTTGACTACAGGGGGAGCCTTGGGAGGTGCCTTTTTATAGCGCGGCTCCCCCTGTGCTCCAGACCTGGCTGTGCTACTGCCAGGGTCATGGTGGATTCTCCATCACTGACCATTTTTCTTTAAATCGAGATCGGATTTTTTTCTAAAAGATCTGCTCTGGGAATTATTTTGGGAAGGTCTGTGGCCTGTGCTTGTCCCTTCTGGCCTTGATATCTGTGAATCATTAATCTTTGAACTCTGAATACCAGGATATGAAGACGTTTGAGTGTAGCTGAACTCAACATCCTGGAAGAATATAAGGCACAACTGAGCAAGCTTAACTCTGCATAACCAAGTTTGGGGATATTTAATAGACATTATTGACAGAGTCCAGGCCTCCATCATAGATTGGGCCTATAAACAAAGAAGTGTTCTAGGAAGTCTGTTCCTGCTCCATGCTCTGCTTCTCTCCCAGATGCATTGTTGCAACACATCAGGTTTTGTTTTCTTGTTTTATATTGTGAGTGTTGTTTGAATGACAAGCCCAAGCACCTGAGGGCCTTTCAGAAGGGACTTCGCTCTGTGTAGTCTCTAGAATAAATAACCAGGCCCCATTCCCAAAATCTCGACTATTTCTTGTGTTCCAAATGGGCCTCCTGTCTGTGGCAAAACTTTGAAATGGGTCTGTCTCTAAACGCCTTAACGATGCTCAAGCAGATGCCCCTGTACTCCTCAGCATTCTCCTGCCTGCATGTAGAAACATACCCAATCACTAATGCATTTAGAGCAGATACATTTTACAATATTTTAAGGACTCTTCTGTCAAAACAAGAGACCTTTTGTGCACTGAAATCTGCAGCATGATTGTCTGCCAATGCTCTGAGTGCAATCAGTTTACAGGACAGAATGGAAAACAAGTTGTTTTTTTAAAAAGAAATTCATTGCACACATTTCTTGGTCTTTAACTTTCACATCCATAAGTAAGTGTATGGAAAAGAGCAGCCACAGGTTTTTAAAATACTTTCTATTGGTGTTTCATTTCAATTGATCAAAAAAATGCATAAAGATTTTCATATGAACATTCCTTATTTACATAAGTATCTTAACTAAAGGTGCTATTTCAATATTATTATTCACACTTAATGTTTATAACACCCTTGAGCTTGCATATGAAGTTTCTCCATATTTAAAAGCACATTGAACACCTGTTGCTTAGCCTCAATGACAGATTGACTGATAGAATATGATTCACTTTGGTCAGAGTTTATTTGCTTCACCACATAAAAAGGAAATAGACATGTTAATGGTGTAGACAGTGTGGGGGAGAGAGGAACAGTGTTACAGGGAGTTTACTTCAGTGTTTCCCTTATAATATGTGCCACTACAAGGAATCTCAGTGACTGTCTTCTAAAGAATTTTCCCTGATTTGTGGGCCAACTCGTGACTATAATTTTGTTCAGCCTCAGAGAAATGCTACTACTTGGCTGGGATAATGAAAGGACCATCAATATAGCCCTCTGGGGAAATTATTTTGGAATTCAAAGTGATAGAGGGCTGAATTTTCAAAATATTGAATGAAAGAACAGGTTAAGGACTATTTAGAAAAGCTAGACATGCACAAGTCCAGATCTAATGCATCCGAGGGTGCTGAGGTAGTTGGCTGATGTGATTGCAGAGCCATTGGCCATTATCTTTGAAAATTTGTGGCGATCAGGGGAGGTCCCGGACAATTGGAAAAAGGCAAATATACTGCCCATATTTAAAAAGGGGAAAAAATAGAACCCGGGGAATTACAGACCGGTCAGCCTCACCTCAATCCCTGGAAAAATCATAGAGAAGGTCCCCAAGGAATCCATTTTGAAGCACTTGGAGGAGAGGATGGTGATCAGGAACAGTCAACATGGATTCACTAAGGACAAGTCATGCCTGACCAACCTGATTGCCTTCTATGACGAGATAACTGGCTCTGTGGATATGGGGAAAGCTGTGGATGTGATATATCTTGACGTTAGCAAAGCTTTTGATACAGTCTCCCACAGTGTTCTTGCTAGCAAATTAAAGAATTGTGGATTGGGTGAATGGACTATAAGGTGGATAGAAAACTGGCTAGATTGTTGGGCTCAACAGATAGTGATCAATGGCTCGATGTCTAGTTGGCAGCCGGTATCAAGCGGAGTGCCCCAGGGATCAGTCCTGGGGCCAGTTTTGTTCATCTTTATTAATTATCTGAATGATGGGATGAATTGCACCCTCAGCAAGTTTGCAGATGACACTAAGCTGAGGGGAGAGGTAGATATGCTGGAGGGTAGGGATAGGATCCAGAGTGACCTAGACAAATTGGAGGATTGGGCCAAAAGAAATCTGATGAGGTTCAACAAGGACAAGTGCAGAATCCTGCACTTAGGATGGAAGAATCCCATGCAGCGCTACAGGCTGGGGACCGACTGGCTAAGCAGCAGTTCTGCAGAAAAGGACTTGAGGATTACAGTGGATGAGAAGCTGGATATGAGTCAGCAGTGTGCCCTTGTTGCCGAGAAGGCTAACAGCATATTGGGCTGTATTAGTAGGAGCATTGCCAGCAGATCGAGGGAAGTGATTATTCCCCTCTATTGAGCACTGGTGAGGCCACACCTGGAGTATTGTATCTTTTAGCTTTGTCCCCTTTCCCCCCACCCCCCACAGAAGGGATGTGGACAAATTGGCGGAGGGCAACAAAAATGATTAGGGGGCTGGAGCACATGATTTATGAGGAGAGGCTGAGGGAACTGGGTTTATTTAGTCTGCAGAAGAGAAGAGTGAAGGGGGATTTAATAAATAAATAAATGGAGATATGCCAATCTCTGAGAACTGGAAGGACCTTGAAAGGTCATTGAGTCCAGTCCCCTGCCTTCACTAGCAGGACCAAGTACTGTCCCCTGACAGATTTTTGTCCCAGATCCCTAAATGGCCCCCTCAAGGATTGAACTCACAACTCTGGGTTTAGTAGGCCAATGCTCAAACCACTGAGCTATCTCTCCCCCCGTTTTTGATATCAGCCTTCAACTACCTGAAGGGGGTTCCAAAGAGGATGGAGCTCGACTGTTCTCAATGGTGGCAGATGACAGAACATGAAGCAATGGCCTCAAGCTGCAGTGGGGTAGGTCTAGGTTAGATATTAAGAAACACTATTTCACTAGGAGGGTGGTAAAGCACTGGAATGGGTTACCTAGGGAGGTGGTGGAATCTCTATTCTTAGGGTAGGTCTACACTTACCCACTGCATCGGAGGCGTCCAATCGATCTTCTGGGTTCGATTTATCGCGTCTTGTCTAGACGCGATAAATCGAACCAGGAAGTGCTCGCCGTCGACGTCGGTAATCCTGCTCTGCGAACGGAGCAGGCGGAGTCGATGGGGGAGCCTGCGCGCCGCCTGTGGACCAGCGGTAAGTACTTTTAAGTTTGTCATAAATATAAAGGGAAGGGGGAGAGGGTCTGATGCGGATAAAATCTTCTTACCAGTAAAGGGTTAAGAAATGCAGGTAACCAGACCGACACCTGACCTGGCCGGCATCTGACCAATAAGGGGACAAGATACTTTCAAATCTTGGGAGGGGGAAAGCTTTGTGTGTGGGTCTTTGTCAGACTCAGAGTGATCTTGGAGTCAGAAGGAACCAGTCATCTCTTCATCAAATCCTCACTTTTCTAAAGTAAGTTTAGATAGCATAGCAAGTAGATTTCTGTTTATTTTTCCTTGGTACGTTCCCTGTGTGAGAGGGAGGGGTTATTCCTTTTTTTCTGTAACTTTAAGGGTTTGTCCAGAGGGGGAATCCCTCTGAGTTTGGAAATTGAGTACCCTGTAAAATAGTTACCATCCTGATTTTACAGAGCTGATTTTACCTTCTTTGTTTTAATAAAATCCTTCTTTTAAGAAGCTGACTATTTTCTATGGTGTTAAAAACCCCGGGGTGGGTTTTTTTAGATCACTGTGTAACCAATTGGTTAGGAGATTATTCTCAAGCTTCCCAGGAAAGGGGGGTACGGGCTTGAGAGGGTATTTTTTGGGGAAAGAGAAACTTCAAGTGGTTTCCTTTCCTGGATTCCTGTTTAAACACACTTGATGGTGGCAGTGAGAAGCATTTCTCAGGGTGCAGGGAATTTTGTACCTTGGGGGTTTTAACCTAAGCTGGTAGAAATAAGCTTAGGAGCTCTTCATGCGGGTCCCCACATCTTTACCCTAGAGTTTAGAGTGGGGAGGGAACCCTGACAAAGTTCAAAATACGATACTTCGACTTCAGCTAAGTTATTCACGTAGTTGAAGTCACGTATCTTAGTTCGAACTTGGAGGGTAGTGTGGACCAGCCCTTAGAGGTTTTTAAGGCCCAGCTTGACAAAGCCCTGGTTGGGATGATTTAGCTGGTGTTGGTCCTGCTTTGAGCAGGGGATTGGACTAGATGACCTCCTGAGGTCTCTTCCAACCCTGAGAGTCTATGATTCTATGAAGTTGCATGCACAAAATGTAATTAGCCATACATGTGATTTTTCTATAGTGCTATAGACACACCTTTCCTACAGTGTTACATTTCATTACCACTCAGTATTGCATGTAGAGAAAGTGTCTTCTGTGGGTTTTTGAAGATTCAGCAACAGTTAGGAAAGGAAGGAAAAGAAGGAAGCATTGAGAAACAAGGTGCCTTCATTTGTTGCTGTCTCACATGTTCCCATCAGTTTGTAACAAACGAAACATGCTGAGGGAGATTTCACCACTTTCACTGAACTCTGCAATTAGGGCTAACACAAACCAGAGTCATTTCCAGCAGCCTTTCAGAATGTTGAAATTGAATAAAGGATGATGAACAAGTGTGTACACAGGATACAATTTAAACAATTACATTCCATCTGCCTAGGAAAGTGGAGAATAATTACATAGCTGTATATAACAATCTCAATACATATGGATGCGGAGCAAAATAGTCAGTACTCACAGATCGCACAAGACAACAGCTGCTACTTGTAACCACCATGAAGAATAAGAGGAATAGCAAGAATCTTGTTCCTGTGCACGGTCTGAGAGCACCATTTAATACGGTGAAGCTGAGCCAAGTGTTTGTGATATTATGAAATCTGCTTGTGTAGAAAGAAACACAAGCAAAGCTGGGAAAGTGATTGACAATGATCTTCACCTTACCACAAAGAAATGGGAGGATTACAAGGAGCAAGCACTTATTTCCTAGGATTCAACAGAGCGCCTGCCATTTATCTCCACCAAAGACCCAACACTGGAAAATCAGGAAAGAGAAAAAATTATATTTTGCTGCATTTTTCACCTTCATGCTGGTGGGGTTGAGGTGGAGTTGCACTAAAGAGGTCCCTCTACTCCACAAGTGGGAGAAGGATAAATTTTCTTGGTTGCATAGGGTTCTGGTTCCAGTGGTGGTGGTTGTGAGCTCAAATCTCTCTGCTTCCTTAGTGGAGAGAGTAAAAGTGGCTGTACCTGTACATTTCCTAGTGTGACAAAGTTCCTCCTCTACCTCGGTGGCTCCTGCACTTATTGGCGGATTCTGCTTGCCTCAGAGATCTTCCCCTCTGGTAGAATCCACAGTCCAGGGTAACTCCTCCTGTGTCTGATCAGGAGTTGGGAGTTTTAGGGGGAACCCGGGCCCGCCCTCTACTCCGGGTTCCAGCCCACGGCCCTGTGGACTGCAGCTGTTTAGAGTGCCTCCTGGAACAACTGCATGACAGCTACAACTCCCTGGGCTACTTCCCCATGGACTCCTCCCAACACCTTCTTTATCCTCACCACAGGATCTTCCAGTAGTACGCCCTCTTACTCTCAGCTCCTAGTGCCTCTTGCTCCCAGCTCCTTGCACGCAACCTCCTTCCACAGCTCCTGACATGCGCACCTCACTGACTCACTGGGAGGCTTTTGACTAGTTTCAGCCAGCCCCTGATTGGCTGCAGGTGTCTCAATCAACCTCCCTGCCTTCTGGAAAGTTCTTAATTGGCCCCAGCTGTCTTGATTAACCTGGAGCAACTGCCATAAGGTATCAGGGATTTGTTTAGCCTGGGGCTAACATACTGGTTCCTTACCACTTTCCTATAGCCCTCTGGCCTTGCCCCGTCACACTAGCTGAGTGCTTAAGGCATTGGGCTCGAAATCCACTGGGGTTTCCCTGTGCAGGTTTGAATCCTGTCTGCAGTTTGGGGAGTCGTTTAGCCTGCATAACACAGGAGGTCAGATTAAATGATCACAGTGTTTCCTTCTGGCCTTGGAACCTGGGACACTCTTCAGCACTGTGTTGTTGGCTTCCCTTTCTGTTGTAGAATAAGACCGCTCTACCTTCACAGCAGGCATCCCTGGCCTGATTGATCTCTCATGCACGTGTCCGGGCTAGGCTAGATTGCAACAACATTAAGGTGCCTAGGAAAGAACAGTCAATAAAGCACAGTAGTGTTACTGCAGCTGTCCTTTCCTGAGGCACTCTAACCGCGTGACTAGGCACTCTCTCTCTTTTTTCTTTTTTAAACCCTGCTGCTTCTACCCCTTCCTGCCCAGATTCAGGAGAGAACTTGAATATCTGATGAGGGCCATCTCTAATCAGCAAAAGCATTTATGCATGTGCTGAGCCTTCACTGACTTCAGTAGGATGCAGGCATTGCTTTCCTAAATCAGGCTCTTGGTCCCCTCCTTTTTCCTTTCCTCTGTGATTTGGCATGGCTTTGTAAGCTCTCACTGGCAGAAAGTGCAGCCTGTGGGAGAGTCGCCTTGCGAAGCAGGAGCTAGGGGACCATCCGGTGATCAGCATAGGTCCCTCCTGGCAACCCATGTGTCTGTTTCTCATCTAGTACACACCTCTGACTCTACAGGTTCCTTTATAGGTAACTAAGAACCACATCATCCACTGTCCTGCTTTGCTCAGAATGACTTTCCACGATGAAACTCCTATTTTGTGTGTGCCGGTTGTTCCATCTCCCTTTCTAACCACTTTTTCACAAGGTGAGACACCAGAAATGTCCGGAAATAAGAAGTGCTTGTGTGTCTTAGATATGCCTCTTGCTCATTCAATTTAAGCTACTGGAAAGAGGAAGAATTGCTACTGAAGAAGCAATAACTTAACTATTTGAAACTGTTTTTAAAATGATCTGCTGGAGGGTGAGAAGGGACTTGCCAAGACAGAAAATGTGGATACAAATGGAAAGAGGAGGGAGGGAAAAGAGGACAGGAAAATGTTGACTGCACTGATATTTTTGAACAATATGTCTGAGCCATGTATCCAAATAGACCAGAAGGTTCAAAACTACCTCATCACCATCATTCTCTCTGTGATATAGATATGCAGGGCTACATTCTCATCTGGCATAAATCAGTGTACCTCCATTGACTTACACCAGCTGAGATTTGGCCCTAAGTGTATAGAAACAAAATCTGGAGGTGGTTTTGGCTTTGCAAAATCAAAACCAAGGGCTAACTCAGATCCCAGCCCCATTTTATCCTGAGGTTTCAGAGTTCAGATAAGTGGCTCTTGTTAATCTCTGCTCTAAAGAGATGGGAAAGTGGGAGGGTTTGGGCCTGGTAAATGAGAAACTTTGGATGTTCTGATCTGGCTTCCATGTTCCCCAGCCCCTAAAGTTTTAGCCTTCTCTAGTCACAGCAGAATCCTATTCAACAGTGGTAAATGTCTGATGGGATCCAGGTGTGCTGAGCACATGGCAAGTGAAAGCTACCAGTGAAGCTCCAAAACTACACAATTCCTCTGTGGAAATAGGACTGCGAAGATTCAGGCAGGACTTTGGCTACATCCACACTACCCGCCCGATTCGGCGGGTAGCGATCGATGTTCTGGGATCGATTTATCGCGTCTCGTCTAGACGCAATAAATCGATCCCAGAACCGCTCCCCGTCGACACCGGAACTCCAGCTCCGCGCGAGGAGTAAGTGGAGTCGACGGGGGAGCCTGCCTGCTGTGGTGTGGACCAGCGGTAAGTACTTTTGAAATCGATCTAAGATATTCGACTTCAGCTACGTTATTCACGTAGCTGAAGTTGCATATCTTAGATCGATTCCCCCCCCCCAGTGTGGACCAGCCCTTAGAGTCAGTGCCATAGAAGAAAAGGGCAACGGGAACAGCACTTGCATGGGAGCATAATGTTGCTAGGCCCTGTCTTTAGTGTGCTCAGCATTGCCACAAAGTCTTCTGCCCACGGCTGCTCCCCCAGGGCAACTCACCCTGCATCCTCCTCAACCCTGTGAACTCAAGGAATCGGTGAGCTTATGCAAATGGTACTCCACCTCCCCAAGAGGGGGCAGCTATTTTGATGGGAGAAAGCCTCCCATTGACATAGAGCTGTCTACACCGGGGGGCAGTTGATATAACTGTGGATTCACCCCTGAGCGGTGTAATTACACAGACATATGTTTGTCAGCAAGGTTGAAACTCATCTGTATGGAATGGGGTTACAGGATACAAATTGAAAAGCAACTAGGAAAAACCATGCCTGAGACAGGAGAGAGATGGCATGGCA
Organism: Macrochelys suwanniensis; assembly: GCA_033296515.1. Taxonomy (NCBI): domain Eukaryota; kingdom Metazoa; phylum Chordata; order Testudines; family Chelydridae; genus Macrochelys; species Macrochelys suwanniensis. The sequence goes on along the minus strand of CM065781.1, from coordinate 299,637 downwards.
TGTCACCCGGTCCAGAATCCATAGGGTTGATAAAGGGCCCTAAGGGAACAACCCCCAAAGGCAATGTCTGACCTGTCCTGGGTTGGTCACACAGGCTTCTGGCAGATGACTGAGGTGTCTGGCTTTTTCCTACGCTTTGGCAACACTGGTAGAATTCATTCAATTGACTGCAGAGACAATTGGCTGTACCTCCCTTGGAGGAGTTAAGGAGCTGCCCAGGCAGGACACCAGCAGGGGTACTTGACCCCGGCTCCTGGTGCAGACTGAGCAGGGCTGTGAAGGGAGCAGGAACAGGAGAGCCCTGAGGAAGCCCCGTTACACAGGAATATTTCCCCCATGGTCACTCCCACCCCTGTGGAAAAGCCCGGAGTGCTGTATCCACCTAGGTGCCGATAGCTACTTCAGTTTGTGTTGGAGTTTGTTCCTAGGTAGCTCCTGTAGCCTTGACTCCATGAACTACAAGTCCCAGGATGCACTGGGGAGAGAGGAGGAGAGAGAATAGAAGGAAAGGAAGATGTGAGCTCTGCAAAAGAATGAGGGGAATAACTGTACCTCTGCTGTTATCACACTTCCCAAGCCTCCCTCCAAGGGGTGCAGGTACAACACTGAGGCCATGAGGAAGCCTTGCCACACAAGTGTATCACCGCACGTGCGCACGCACACACACACACTTACTTTCCTGGTCTTTTCCAACCCCTGTATCCGGGGGGAAGCTGTGAGGCCACATGGAAGGCCTGCTATACAGGGGTGTCTCCTGGAGGGGGTGCCCTGTCCCTCACATTGCTGCAGCAACACCGGGGGCTGTAACTGGGCCATGGCACGGGGAGTCGGTGCCAGGGCATGTGCATCAGCCAGACCAGCCTAGGCTGACTAGTTGGTCTCTGCGGGGCCTGCCTGGCTGGTAACTGGGTGTAATTTGCATTATCAGCAGGTCCCTAGCTAACATCAGACTAAATGGGTTTCTGGTTTGAATGCTCAGCTCTTTCTGTGAAGCATAAGCAGTTTTTGTTCAGTGTTAGAGGATTATTTAGGGTTAAGCTGGTATTTGGTTACTTAAAGCTCTTATCTTTGGGTTTCAATACATTACCAGGCACAACGGGGAGAGAGCGTGAATATATATGCTACATTTTATGAAAACATTTTTTATATTTACCAAGTGACACATCTAGAGTTCTTGCACTTTATCGGGTTTTTCCCCCTGTATTGATATTTTTAGACAAATCTCCCGTGTTACATGCAGGATTCGAGTCATGCAGGAGTCTCCCACTGTCCTACATTTTCCTTGTAGCTCCAGTTCTCAAAGTTAAGGTTCATATTTCAAAGTGCTTAAAAACCTTCCTAGATCAAATACTGTGTGTCCAGCAATGTCCAGCTACGTTCTGCTCTCTCTTATCAGAGAGCTGTGCAGCATGTGGGTGCAGTCTCTGCATACTTAGCCGTGGTCCTTTAACTCTAAATAGTATGTCCAAGTCTATATCAACAAGTTAGTTCACTTTGATGATCGCCAGGAAAAGAGAAATAACTGAATATGAGCCACCCTTGTTTTTAATTAATTTCCCTCACTTTTTAATACATAGTCCAACAGCAAAAGACGTTACTATCAGTGTTGTGTCATGTTTTCTTTGATCTACCAAAGCAGTGCTTTACAATGTGGGTGTTCTATCTCTTGTAATTAATTGTGAGAAGGAACACTAATGTGGAGAGGATATTTCTCTGCAAGAAATACTGAAGAGATCACAGGTGAACATCCCTGTGTAACACACTGGCTTTCTGTAGTGGTAGTGATCAGTTAGTGTCTGTCCAAAACGAGGATAATAGCCTGCTACTTATGATACCTTCCAGAGTCCCTCCTTTGCCTCATTGAGTAGTGGCACCAGCTGGCCTGGGTTTCAGGACTGCTGGTGTCTGGCTGTGTGTGTGGCCCATGTTCATTATGTCAGCTACTTTAATCATGAAGTGCACCTTGACTCATGACTAATTTAACCAGGAAGACAAGCCTACGTTTTGGAGAATAGAAAAAGTAATCATTTTCCAGTATTATTTATTATAGCTAAGTGGTTAATAGCCCAAACTGGCAAATTTAAATGTAAATTCTCTGTCAGCAGTCCCTTTTGTAATGAAGGCAAATGGTGTGTCCTTTTCAAAGCCCCATGCCTGGATGACTTCTGGGAATGTTACCCCAGGCCATACCTGACAAGGTGTGTCTGGCCTCGCCTTTCCCCAGGGAGCCTTCTGATTCGAAAAACCAACAGTTTCTGCCTAACATGATGATGCACCTAATGTAATGTGGGTACAAATCTACAGAAAACATCATTTCCTCCAATGGGATGGGTACAATTATTTGTTGCAGTCAAAATAGGAGGAGGATGTTGATGAAGGGTTATGAAATCCCTGTATCTGCGTTGATTACAGAAGAGACTAAGACTGTCAAATTGTCTCAAGGGATTGATACATTTTGGATGAAATTCTAGCCCCCCAGCCAATCACAGATCTGCACTTCTCTCATCAGACATTTTGTAGGCTTCATGGCAGAAGTGAGTTTTAAAGGGAGTTTTGAAGAAGGTCAGTGCAGTGTCTTTGCTCACTTCAGTTAGCAACTTCCCATCTGTCCGCAACCAGGACGTGGACAGTCAGCCCTAATAGAACAGTGGTGGTCAGAGCTAGGGTCAAGCGGCAGCCAGCACATCCCTCGGCCCATGCCATTTCCTGCAGCCCCCATTGGCCAGGAATGGCGAACTGCGGCCAGTGGGAGCTGTGATCGGCCGAGCCTGCAGACGCTGCAGGTAAACAAACCGGCCCATCCTGCCAGCAGATTTCCCTGACGGGCCACAGGCCAAAGGTTGCCAATCCCTGAACTAGAGCATGTGTTTTACAAACCATCCCATCTTGATTTAAAAATTTCCAGTGATGGAGACACCATCTCTCCCCTTGGTAATTTGTGCCAGTGACTAATTACCCTCAATGTTAAAACTGTCTTGTTTCAATTCCGAATTTATTTTCCTCCAGTGTCCAGCTGTTGGATCATGTTATACCTTTATGTGCTACACTGAAGAACCCTCTATTTGCACATTTCTGCTCCCTGTGTAGGCACTTATAGATTGTGATGACCACGTTACTGCTTAAGCTTCTCTTTGATTGAACTCCTTGAGTCTATCACTGTAAGGCATGTTTACAAATCCTTTAGTCATTCTCGTGGATCTGAATCAGCTTCAGTTTTTCAGCCTCCCTCTGCAAGTTTGGCCATCAGAACTGGGTTTGGTATTCCAGTAGCATTTGCACCAGTGCCAAATGCAGAGACAAAATAAACTCTCTACCGTACTCAATATTTCTCAGTTTATACACCCAAGGATTGCATTAGCCCTTTAACCACATTATAATACTGGGAGCTCATTATATACCATGACTCCTAACTCTTTTTCAGAGTCACTGCTTCCCAAGGTAGGGTCCCCCATCCTGTAAGTATGGCCTATGCGCTTTGTTCCTAGATGTGTACGTGTACATCTGGCTATATTAAAATACATCTTGTTTCCTGCACCCGGTTTACCAAGCAATCCGGATTGCTCATTAAGAGTTTCCTGTCTTCTTACCTACCACTCCCCAAGTCTGTGTCATCTGCAAACTTTATCAGTAGTGATTGTTTTCTTTCAGGTCACTGAGCACTTTGCAGGAGGATTAGAATTCAAAATGACCTTGAAAAAAATTAGAATTGGTCTGAAATCAACAAGATGAAATTCAGTAAAGACAAATGCAAAGTAGTGCACTCGGGAAGAAAAAATCAAATGCACAAGTACAAAATTGGGAATAAGTGGCTAGGGAGTAGTACTTCTGAAAAGGATCTTGGGGTAATAGCAGAATATAAGTCAACAGTGTGATGCAATTGCTAAAATGCCAATATCATTCTGGGGTGTATTAACAGGAATATTGTATGTAGAACACAGGAGATAACTGTCCCCCTGTATTCGGCCCAGCCTGAGTATTGTATCCGGTTCTGGGCACGACACTTTTGAAAGATGTTGACAAATTGGAGACAGTCCAGAAGATAGCAACAAAACTGATAAAAGGTTCAAAAACCTGAGCTATGAGGAAAGGTTAAAAGACTGAGGGGGAACCTGACATTCTTCAGATATGTTAAGGGCTGTTATAAAGAGAATGGAGATCAAGTTTTCTCCATGTCCACTGAAGACAGGACAAGAAGCAATGGGCTTAATCTGCAGCAAAGGAGATTTAGGTTAGATATTACCCCCAAAAAATATATCTAAAGGATAGCTAAGTACTGGATAGGTTACCCAGGGAGGTTGTGGAGTCCCCATCATTGGATGTTTGTAAAAAAGAACAGGTTAGATAAACACCGGTCAGGGGTGATCTAGGTATATTTGGTCCTGCCTCTGGGGTCTGGACTAGAACTAGATGACGTCTCAAGAATCCCTTGAGCTCTACATTTCTACAGAGTATCTGACTGATAGTGTAGGGCCACAGCTGGCCCCTACAGGGCCCCACTAGAAACACACCCACTCGATGATGATTCCCCATTTACAATTACATTTTGAGACCTATCGGTTAGCTGGTTTTTAATCGATTTAATAGGTGCCATATTGATTTTGTATCATTCTAGTTTCTTAACCAAAATGCCACATCGTACCCAGGCAAATGTTAGGGGTCTTTTTATTTGCTTATGTTTAAAGATCTGTTCTAGTTCCAAAGGAATTCTATGGCCTGTGTTACACAGGAGGTCAGACTGGATGATCACATTGGTCCCTTCTGGCCTTGGAATCCATGGGGTGGGAAAACCCTTATTTTACATCAACACTATGACTTTTATCAACCAAACCCATAGTTTCATTGAGAAAAGAGATCCCGTTAGTTTAACGAGTGAATGTCCACTGTGGAGTGCGGCCATTATTACAGTGCCTAGCACAATGGGGTCTAGTCTGGTTGTGGCATTGAGGTGATATCACGATCAAAATGTTAAATAACAATTGTGAAATTGCCAATGTGCTTTATGTTGGTTAATACTCTCCAGTATGCGAGTGATCTAGAAAGGAAGGTGCCATGTGGAAATGCACTCTGCACAGGCCCACATTCTGCTTTCACTTCACTTCTCAACTCCTTTTCCCATTTACACAGGCTCAGAGGTGCCCATGATTCTTCGCCGCCCCTTCCGGTCCATGGCACGGGTTCGTAGACTTTGGAGTTCCAGTCCTTTTCTCTTCAACCTTCTTTTGACAGAATCTTTCCATCAGAGGGATAAATACCAGGGGTTAGAGGAGTTATTTAAATTAAGCAACAATGTGGAGACAAGAACAAATGGATATAAACTGGTCATCAACAAGTTTAGGCTTGAAATTAGGCAAAGATTTCTAACTATCAGAGGAGTGAAAGTGAGGTTCAGGAACAGCCTCCCAAATGGAGCGGAGGGTGGAGGCGGGGGGGAAAGCCCAACTGGCTTGAAGACTGTGCTTGATAAGTTTATGGAGGGGATGGTATGACAGGACTGCCTACAATGGCATATAACCTATTGGTGACTGCCAGTAGTGAAATACACAATGGCTGTAGATGGGACACAAGGTGGGGAGGGTTCTGAGTTACTACAGATAATTCTTTCCCAGGTATATGCCTGGTGGGTCTTGCCCATATTCTCAGGGTCTAACTGATCATCATATTTGAGGTCAGGAAGGAATTTTCTCCCAGGTCAGATTGGCAGAGACCCTGGGGGGATTCGCCTTCCTCTGCAGCACGGGGCACAGTTCACTTGTAGGTTTAAATTAGTGTAAATGGTGAATTCTCTGTAACTTGACATCTTTGCACCATGATGAGGTTTTGTGGCCTGCAATGTGCAGGAGGTCAGATTAGATGTTTGCAATGATCCCTTCTGACCTTAAAATCGATGAGCCTATATCCTTGATCTTCCACATTCTTTCTTACTGTCCTCTTCCTCCCGTGCTTTCTTTGCTGGTCATTCTTCTCCTTTATTTATCACATATCCAGCCCACGTCAGCAGTGCGCTTTCCAGCCCCTTTATCACTTAGAGTCCCAAATTCATCTCCTCCCTAATATCTTCCATGCACTTTTTGTCCAACCCATGCTTGTCTGCCATTCTCCTCAGTATATTATTTTCTACTACCAGTTTCTTCGTTTCTTCCATTTCTGTAAGACCCACCTATTCCAAGTCATAGAGCAGGCAGGAACAAACACACACAGCAAACACTTTCCCTTTAGGTTTGTTACTTAATTGCAAGTCCCACCGTGCTCTTGCCACCTTTTTCACTGCTGCCCATGCACATTGGGTTCAGTTCCCCAGGTCTTTCTCCGATGGACTTCCCAAGTACACAAACTCTTTGTTCTGATTCAGCTTCTCTCCTGAAACTTTAATCAACAACAATTCTTCCACCGTCCCTATTTCCTTAACTTCTGTTTTCTTTCTGTTTAACTTCAAACCATTATCTTCAAACACAAATCCCACTCTGATATCCAATTTACCAATTTCTCTTTGCTGTCAGCCAAAAGGGCCAGGTCATCAGTACAAAGAGTTTTCTCTGTGTCTCCACAGGCTTGGTTCTCTTAGTAACTAACTACATACTAGTTACTCCATACTCCAAAATTCCATGCATTGTTATCAGCTTAGCTCTTGACCCTTGATACAGCTCCTGTATTATTTCCACTTTCTCAAGTCTTCCTGCCACCCATCTCAATCCTCCAAACACCAGCTCCTGCAGAACCAAGTCAGATGCTTTCTCCAGGTCAACAGGTACTAAATAGAAGTGATGCCCCCCGTTTACCAGTCTTTCAAACATCTGTCTCATTGCAAATCTTTTTCATAGTACCCTTCCCTTTCTAAGCCAGGTTGCTCTTCTCCTAAATTTTCCTCCACTTGGCACCTCAACCTGGCCTCAAAAACTCTCTCAAGGACTTTAAGAGGGAGATTTAACAGGGTGATGCCCTGATGCGTGTTTATATCATTTGCATCACCCTTAGCCTTCCAAATCATCACTTGAGCCCTCAAACATAAGCCACTTTACTCTAGTTTCTCCAACTTGCCTTGATTGTACCAACAGTTATCTCATGTTCACCAGCTGCTTTACCTGCTTCATCTTATGCTATGCTACTTCCACCTCCTCTATAGAGGTCAATACCTTTTCAGGCTTCCATATAATTGTCGGCGACACTTGCACTCATCTTATTTAATAGGCTTTGGAAATATTTTCCCTACCTCTACCTCCTCTGTATGGTGAATCACCCACACAGTTCCCATCCTACACACACAAAGGTTTCTTCATAATTTGTGGTTCTTTGTTCCTTTTTTTTAATCAACCCAAAAAACAATTTCCTTCCACTCATTTTCCTCCAGTTTTCTGTATAATTCCTTCATTCTTCAGCCTTCATTCTTTCCTTAGCAACTGCTTTGTTAGACTCCTTCTTTTGCCGATTAGTATGCATTTCTGATTGTTTCATTAGCACAACCTGCTTTCTCAAATTCTGAATAATTTTCTTTCTTTTTAATCTCTCTTGTACATCCAGCTTCCACCCCCAGCTTGTGCTCTGAAAACACCCATTTTACCACTCGTCCTGCCACATGTTACCTCCACAGCCTTAATGAAACAATCCTTAACCTTCTTCCATTCTTCCTCTTCTGGCTTCATTGTCACTGGCAAAGCACGAAGGCCCTGCTTTACATTTGGGCAGAACTCTTCCTTTCACCCACTCTTCCTTACATAGCCACCAACCCAATCTAGGTTGGGAGGTGGATCAGTTACTGCTGCTCCTTTGCTCTGGCTTCCCTCCTTGCTGGCTGCCGTGTGGGGCTTGGCTGATGCCCCCCTCCACAAGTCAGGCCTGATTCCAAAAGAGCCCAGAATCAGCTGTTAATCCACCTGTGATTCATTTAAAGCTAACTGGCAATCTTGTGTCCAATGCAATTTACAAGGGTCATGGTGGATTCTACATCCCTGGCAATTTTTCAAAAAGAATTATTTTGGAGAAAATATCTGGCCTGTGCTATACAGGGCATCAGACTAGATGATCACAATGGTCCCTTCTGGCCCTGGACTCTTTGAATTTTAGGAAGTTGAAACCATAGATTCATAGATGTAAAGGCCAGAAAGGACCACTATGATCATCTAATCTGACCTACACAACCAGAGAATTTCACCCGAGGATTTCTGCATTAATCCCATAACTTCTGGGTGAGCCACAGTGTTCTAGTTCCAGTCGTCTAGTTCCAATGGTTAATTAACCTCATTGTTGAAAAGTTTTCTTATTCCTATCTGAATTTGTCTAGCCTCTTTGTTGTGCCCCAGCTCAGGTGTCTGAATGGTTTTACGGCATATCCTCAAGCAGAGCACGCTGCTGTGTGGCATGGATGACAGTCACAAGGCTGGTATCCAAAAGGAACAGTTGCATCTTCCTGGATGAATGTCCATGTGAAATTTGCTGACCTGGTCATGCTCCTCTAGCAGCCGGGGGGGAGACTTGCCTAACCAATAAATGGCAGTCACATCCTCTGACATGAAGGGGCTAATGTTACTATTGCCATCTCCTCTGGTTGCTTCCCCTGCTGTATTAGGCTGTTTGTATAATTGAAAATAGGTGAAAAAGAACAGGGACCAACTCATGGTGGGTTAAATAGAATAGGAACCAACTTACTTGCATAACAATTTTTTTGTGAATTTCATTATTTTATGCTTTTCAACCTGTGGAACTCTTTGCCAGAGGATGTTGTGAAGGCCAAGACTGTAACAGGGTGCGAAAAAGAACTAGATAATTTCATGGAGGATAGGTCAATCAATGGCTTTTAGCCAGGATGGGCAGGGATGGTGTCCCCAGCCTCTGTTTGCCAGAAGCTGGGAATGGGTGACAGGGTATGGATCACTTGATTGCCTGTTTCATTCATACCCTCTGGGGCACCTGGCATTGGCTGCTGTCAGAAGACAGGATACTGGGCTAGATGGACATTTGGTCTGACCCAGTATGGCCGTTCTTATGTTCTTGTGTTTTTTAGTTCCTGACCCTAACTAGTCTAAAGTCAATGTGAGTTAAGCTCTCTGAGCACCTTCCAAAATAGTCTCAGCTTTACTGAAGGGTTCTCTATAGTTAGATTGGAATTTCAGTTTCAAATGCCTCTTCCTGAATCTCATTTACAGTATCACAGGTGAGATGCTTCTGGCTTCCCATCCAGTTCAAATAAACTTATTTTAAAATATATAATTTGCTTTGCACTAGTGTTTTCAAAGGCTCTGTTTAGCTCAAGTTCTTTCAGTTCTGATCTGAAGGGTGAGCCTGCTTCAGAATGTATGTAATTCTTTCTTTCTTTTAAGAATTAGTAAAAGTCATCAGTAATAAATAATGAAGATGCTGAATAGACGTATGCAGGCTCATATCCCTGGACATTACTTCAAAGCAAATCTACATCTTATTTCATTAGGTTGCCATGAGATTCTTCACATGCTGCTAGGTTTTTTATCTTAAAATCTTAATGACACTCTCCACAGGCCTTTTTTCTCATATTTAATGCAATCAAAAATGCTGCATGTACTGGGGATACTTTGTAGTCAGAAATGTGCTTTCTAAAAGAACAAAGGCCAATGAAGGGAAATGTGACTACTGGGTCCCTACTGGAGCAGACCAAGTTCTCTTTAGTGCTTCCACTCGCTCTTTCTTCACTCATCTATTTTATTCCAAAAGTCTCTCTTCCTGCTATTTTTTTAAATTGATATACTATATGATCATATTGGATCACCTGACCTTTTGCTCTTGTCTCTGAATTCAGTTCTACCTTTCACATCTACAGGAGCTACTCGCAGGGTGTGGTCAGGTGATGCTCAGGATTGTAATTGTCTGCAAATATTTTATAATAGTTGTGTATGGGAAATTATGTCTAATAATTGCACTGGATTAGGATACTCTACTTCATAATGGTTCCTTTCATGTTTCTATATTTTTGGCATAAATTTATGCTGAAAATAAGATTTTTGTCATTTCTGAAAGGTTAACGGAAGGGTCTTCATGCGCATGGTACACGCCCACACAAGAAAACATCTAGCACTCTGGCATTCAGCGGTGCGGGTGGGGCAACCCCAGCCAGTGTAAATGTAAGCTGGTTAAGTTTCATTTAGTTATTACTGAAGCACCCCTTACTGACTTAAAGTGCTGGTAACACTTTAAATCTGTCCTGTTTTTCTAAGTTAAGTAAAGGTGCATTAACACGAATATAAGAGTACATTGTTTGTTGCTAAAGGGTTTAGATTGGGTATTTTTAGGGTTAGACCCATTGCATAGATTAGCTAAGGTTTATTCCTGGAGGTTCCCAAGGCAGGCCAGGGAGTGTGTTCAGGGCCCAGCCAGGAGGAAATGCTGCCAGGATTAATTTCCTTTACAAGTAACGGGGCTGCAGCAGATGGGTAGATGAAGATTCCCACCTATGCAACATCACCCCTGGGATAGTCAGTTTCCTTTACCATCAATAGCATCAGGCACCTGGGCACACAGAGCAGTGTCGCCTGCTCCCGCGTAAAACCAGGAAGGAATGGGGATTACAATTGTTGAAGTAAAAAATAATTCCTGATGATTTGCTGCAAATAAACTTTCTGAAGATCTCGCTAATTACGATTAATAAAGCACAAGCCATCCCAGCATTGGCAACACAAGCCTCAACTATTCACAGGTCACTCTTTTGCAACACTGGTAACTTCCTCATTAGGAATAACATTAACAAGGAATTTATTCAGAAGACTAGGTCAAGGAGTTTTAGCTTCATTTTTCATTCTATTTTGCTAGCTGCAAATGTATACAATATCAGTACAGGATGTTTTATGTAAATAAGCCTGATTATCAGGGCTCTGTGCATGCTCTAATCCTGTTAAAATGATCTTTTTCTATTATTTTAAACACACACATTTTTCAAAGGCTTACAGGAAATATTTTGTGAAAATGACTGTTGAAGCAAGCACTAATATTTAATGATGCTGTTGAATATGGTATTACCCAGTGGAAAGCATTCTCTCTGCCTGGATTACTCTACAGAATCAGTAGCCAGCTATTTAATTAGTCATTGTTGAGTTGTTACCTAACAATTTTCACAGACATTGATATTGTGCTTGTTCTGCTGAAATTATTATGCAAATCTTCTTGGTATTTGTTTTTTTTTTTAAGTAAAATTAGTGCAGGCAGTAAAACAGACTAGCAGCTGGGAGCTATAGCATGACTGAAGGAGGCCACTTATTCCATAGGTGCATGTGTGATTCAGATTCAGACTCTCTTGAATCACTTTGTCTCACGATGTGAACGTTTCACGTGACCTGCAAACAAAAGTGAAGCTACCACCTGGATAACAGCATATAAAGAATGTTAGGCATGAGCCCATGTGAATGTAAGCAGGTTCTGAATGAGCTCCCCCTGATGTCTAGTGATGAGCTGGGGGAAAAGACTGCAGGAGCAGACTGTATTTGCATAGACACGCCTATTCTGCCTAGGTATTCAGCAGATGGAGCTGCTGTGCTAGCGTGATCCATTTTGGATAGTTTTTGGTTACAAATCATGTTAGTATTGAATGCAGGAGTAATTAAATGTTGTAATCTTATTGTACAAGTAGAGCGCTGTAGAGGGGGGTCACCCTAAACTGAAACTCTCTTGCTTAGCACAGGGGAGGGATGCCAAATGAGATGGTGTGGGTGTAGTTGTTCCTATCTGGTGGTGCGGATGCTGCTAGAGGCCAATTCCTCCCACCTCCCCCCCCCCCCCCCCCAGCATTTAAAGACCGATCTGATTAGGCTTAATGGAGTTTAAGTTCAGTGTTTCTGTTCAGTGATTATTGGTGCTGACATGACTGATGAGCAGGTCTAGGGCCTGAACCTTAGACCTAATGTGGTAGGTTGACCAGAGAGCAAGTGTGAAAAATTGGGACAGAGGGTGGGGGGTAATAGGAGCCTATATAAGAAAAAGCCCCAAATATTGGGACTGTCCCTATAAAATCGGGACATCTGGTCACCCTATAATGTGGGGACAGTGTTGCAGTGAAAGCCAGCACAGAGACTGCACCAGCAGTGAGGTTTCCTGCTGTTGGGTGAACTCACTGAGAGCTGGGTTAGGTGGCGGAAATGCAGACTGGGACGTTGCAGAAGGGACAGTGAGCAGCAGCCATAGGCGCCGACTCCATGGCTGCTCCGGGGCTGGAGCACCCACGGGGAAAAATTGGTGGGTGCAGAGCACCCACCGGCAGCTCCCCACCAACCCCGGGGCCCGCGCCCAGCTCCCCGCCAGCCCCGGGACCCACCGCAAACTCACCTCAGCACTGGGAGATGTTGCGGGGCCCCGCCCCCAATGCTGGGCGACGTTGCGTCGGCGGCGGGGCCCCGCGGCGTCACCGGAAGTCGGCGCCTCTGGCAGCAGCAGTGATAAGGGTAAAGGAGATGGCAGTTGAGTGTCATCAGTAGCTGCGAAAGCAGCAGCAGCAGCCATGAGCTAGTTGCAGAGGCTGCAGCAGCGACATTGCTCAATGCCCTCCCCTTCAGGGATGGGAGGTGAAGCCACGTGAACGTGTAATGGCGACAGACCCCAGTTATCGGCAGGCAGGATGAAACCGGGAACCTCTGGAGCTTAGTGCACGAGCCTCTACCGGATGAGCTAAAAGCCAACTCGCTGTTAGCGAAGGCTATTGAGCAGACTCATTTTATCTCTCTCTCTACATGGTCTCAGTGCCACTAGATGGGACAGATCACCACACCCAGAAGGTGTTTGGGTTACACATGCACCTCTGAGCTCTGGGGCTTTGCTGGCCAAGGACAGCAGCTGTCAGTGGGGTGGTGCTGACAGAGAGGGGAGTGGCGTGTTAAAGAAACATTTTTTTGTTGGACTTTCATAGTGCAAGTTGGGAAACTGAGGCAAAGGACACTGCTCGACATGCTGTGGGGGGTGTTTGCTGACATTCACATGCTTTTGGCTCATGCTTGTGGTGTTTTCCCAGATTAAAGCTGGGTTCCCTCTCCCTGCTAATAAACGTTTTCCTTTGTTATACACAGACTCTGTGCTCCTGAGAGGGGAAGTATTGCCTCCTAGACGCACCCAGAGTTAGCTTTGGGCTTTGTATTGCTAAGACGAACAGAAATCCATGAAGAACTGTCCTCTTTCAAAATGGCTACCATCACTGGAAACCATGGCAGTGATGTCAAGCTGGCCTCAGTTAATATGGTGAGCCCTGACACCCTAGGAAGCAACCATCTTTTCTGAAAACTCTGCTCTTCACTCTGATTTTGAACAATAGAAGGAAGTAGGCATTTTGAAAGAGGGTGCCTTTGCAAAGCAGCGGCTTTCTGTGCCATTGAGAACAATGGAAGAATGTAACACCATGAGGGGGGAAATGATCAAACCTAATGTGCCTTTAAAAATCAGTTTACTTTAAAATAGAATTTCCAATTACAAACACTATTCTGCAGTACTCATAATTAACAACTGCACCTTTCACTGATGGTCCTTATCATAATTAACCATAATGTCGGGCTATTGCATGACATCATTGTGGGGCAGAGTTAAGGTTGTTTAGGTACCTTAATGGTGCATTTCCATACATTAACATATTTGGATTTCTCTTACATTTAGCTGTAATTCTGAATTTTCTGGATTTTTAATCCTAATTTTAGGGATAATTACAACTTCCCTATGACGTTTTTACCCTTAAATTACTGTTATATACTCTCAACCTTATATCCCATTTAAATCCCCAGATAAAAACTAAGTTATAAAGACTTTTACAGTTCCCTCTGCACCCTGTGCAGTTGGGATTGGGTGATAACTAAGGTACCTGGATTTACAGGTGGCACAATACAAAACAAATTCCAAATGCATTTTTAGATACATAAACACTCCTACACTGTCTTGTCTGGAATGTATGTGGCTTATATGACGTACATGGTGATAGAGGGTGCTATAAAGAGATCAGCATGAGTCTGGGATTGGTACACTATGCATAGTAACAAAAAAAGTTCTAATAAAATCACATTACCACATCATGTTATACCATCTTGTAGCCATACATGCCACATATATTACAAAAAACTATTTTAGGATTGTTTTAGCAAGAGATTTTAAAATTGCCCTGGGACTGTTTCATATCCCTCCAAATGTAAGGCTCCTTGGGATGAAAGGTACTGTTTATAAATGTATTATTTTATTACTTTTATAATAATGCAGAATTGCAGTGAACTGTAGAGAATACACATATCAAATCACGGCTTTAAATCGGAATAGTTTCTTACTACTGTGTCTATCCTGGCTACTTTCTGCTTTCAAAATACTATTTGCTTTTTTCCCTAAGAATATCAGAAGATTATTTTATTTTTCACAGACTGAAAGTAGTTCTGCTTAGATCTATTTTATAATGTTTTTTTTCAAACCAACAAGGACAGAACTTGACTTTACTTTGCTATACAAGTTGCAACTAAGGGACTATCAGTGCAAGATGTTGTTAATTATTAAATAATTTACATGAAAACTTAATGAAACATTAGGTTTGCAAGCAACTGGCTCATCTATGGCAAACTGCTCAACTGGCAATGTCACAGAGTGCAGAAATATGAAATGATTTTTTTCTGAAATTAGGCCTAAATTCCATTGCACATTAAATGAAATATTTCCCCCTGCTTGCCAAAGGCCACATCCAATTGAAATGAGGAGGAGTGGGCCCTTTACATACATTTGAATAGGCTAACAATTAGCTCTCTGCTTGTTACTGCTCCCTGCCTGTACTGCAGGCCTGCACAACTCGTAAAGCGGTGAGGGCCATATTACTCCGAAGAAAACAGCCGAGGGCCGAAACTCTTCTCCCGCCCCAAAAGTTGTTGAGAAAAAAAAATATATATATATATTTTTGCTCTACCCCCGCCCCTGCGGGCCGCACAGTGAGCCTCCGCGGGCCGCATGTGGCCCGCGGGCCATATGTTGTGCAGGACTGCTGTACTGGCTCCGTGCGACACTCGGAAGCAGCCAGTATATACCTGCGGCTCCTCGGTGAAGGGGTGATCAGGGAAGCTCCAAGCGCTGCCCCCGCCCCTCTGAGTGCCAACTCCGCAGCTCCCATTGGCTAGGAACCACAGCCAATGAGAGCTATGGGGGTGGCACCTGCAGGTGTGAGCAGCGCACACTGTGCAGAACCACCTGTCTGCCCCTGCGCCTAGGAGCCGAGGGTCATGTCGCTGCTTCTGGAGAACCCCCCGAGGTAAGCGCCTCCCGCAACCTCTCCCATATCCCAACCCCCTGCCCCAGCCCAGAGCCACCTCCCGCACCCAAACTCCCTTCTGGAACATGCACCCCCTGCTGTACCCCCACCCCAGCCCTGACCCCCCTTCAACACCCAAAGTCCCTTCCAGAGCCTGCACCCTAATGCTCAGTCCCATCCCAGAGCCCCTTCCTGCACCCCAAAACCCTCATCTCCAGTCCCCACACCCCCATCCAGAGTCCTCACCTCCTCCTGCACCCAACCCCCTGCCCCAGCCCAGAATCCCCTCCTGCACCCCTCATTTCTGACCCCACCATGGAACCTGCACCCCCAGCTGGAGCTCTCACCCCCTCCCACATCCCAACCCCTGCCTCAGCCTGGTGAAAGTGAGTGAGACTGAGGGGGAGCGAGCAATGAGGGAAGGGGATGTAGTGAGTGAGGGTGGGGCCTTGGAGATGGATGGGGGCAGGGTGGGCCTCAGGGAAGGGGTGGGGCAGGGGCAGGGCAAGGGTGTTGGGTTTTGTGCGATTAGATAGTTGGCAACCCTAAGTGGAGAAGGTGAGCTGGTAATGGAAGATGATAGGAAGACAGAGCAGCTCAGTGCCTACTTTGCTTCACTCTTCTCACACCCATGAGGGCCCAACCATTCCCTCTCCAGTGGCGGGGAGGAGACACGTCGGCCACTCTCACCATGCACAGGGTTGATTTCTGCCCAAAGATTCATTGTTCTGGAAATGTGGGTAAAAGCTGCTTCAATTGTTTCATATGTACAAGGAGATGGGGGTAGAAATAATTTTCACTGCTATAAAATAATTTTCACTGCTATAAAATAAGTCTTGCTAGCTGTTTAAAACAAGTACCCTGCTGTAAGATCCCAAAGGGAGCATAAAGGTGAACTAGGACAGGAAATGCATCCCCGTTGATGAGACGTGTCCTC
Organism: Macrochelys suwanniensis; assembly: GCA_033296515.1. Taxonomy (NCBI): domain Eukaryota; kingdom Metazoa; phylum Chordata; order Testudines; family Chelydridae; genus Macrochelys; species Macrochelys suwanniensis. Next base: position 283,498 of record CM065781.1, on the reverse strand, counting down.
ACGTGTTCCAATATATTTGGTCTAGTGTGACTGGATCTTAGCTTTCCAAACACATGCTGACTTGAGCAGTGCATTTTGCATGGAGCATTTTGCAAGTTGATAATGTGTGTCACGAGGGAGGACTGCCATGCATGACTAATCCGCTTGTGTAGTGAAACTTGGACTGAAGGTGTGGTTGGCCTGTGGCGTTGGCCTGAAGGAGGCATCAGCTCAGTTGCTCCTGGCCTTAAAAGGTGGTGGGGGAAGCCACGACGCGCTTTGTAAGGTGAACAGGAGCAAAGGTCTCCTTGCGGTCACTTGACTGTGGCGTGTTCAGGAGTGTGGGGTGAGTCCCTCGTGGTTCCCCATCATGCTGAGCACGCAGCAGGCAAAGTTCCATCCCTCTGTGCAGCTCCCAAAGCCCATCAGAGAGGCGCTACTTCCGGCAGACCTCCAAATGTGCCTACCACAGGCTGCCCACCTACCCCAGGGTTACTCCAGCAATTGCCAATGTGCTGCCCCCAGTCCTGCAGAGGGAAGCCCCTTGCCTCAGGGTTTCTTTCTCCAGTGTTTTTAACCTACAGAATGACACAGGATCCCTGGCTACATCCCCCGGTGGCCAGGCACGGTAACATGCAGCTCTCTTGGTGAAGAAGTCCCCACCCTGCCTTAAACCTTGTCAGCTGTAGAGCTCCTAACCCTTTGGAAGCATGCTACAGCTCTCCCAAACGCTTAGCACCTCCCTTCATTTCCGAAGCTGATTGGTTCAGGGCTTGGAAAGGATTCCTCCCCATCCTTCCCTGTCACTTGTATCAGCACATAGCACAACCTGACAATAGATGCTGCTGAAATCGTACATTACATTGAAAATGTAACCATGCTACATGAACAAGCTTTTGTCACTCGATAAAAAATTAATTCAGGGATAGGGATAGACCACAAGTTACTGATACCCAGGACAGACTCTCAAAGTGACTGTTTTAAAAAGTAGAATCTAGTGCTGATGCTAAATGCATAAGGAAGCCAACTCTGTGTCACAGGAAGAGAAATGAACACTGAATGAAGAGAAACAATCTCTTAGTGCAATCAAGTATCATAGAATCCTACGCCTGGAAGAGACCTTGAGAGGTGACCTAGTCCTGTCCCCGGATATGTGTGGTAATGTGTATTTATTTTTTAAAAATCAATCAATAGGTGCTTGGAAATGTTCTCTGCTCTTTGAGGCAAGATAGTTGTCAGTGAAGAAACAGTCTGACTTTCAGTTTATTCACATATCAGTTTGCTGCATCAGTCTGCCTGCCAGACACCCATTCTCAGTGGCAATAGCATACTTGTCAGGGTTTCCTCCCGACTCTGAACTCTGGGGTATAGATGTGGGGACCCGCATGAAAGACCCTCTAAGCTTATATTCCACCAGCTTAGGTTAAAAACTTCCCCAAGGCACAAATTTCTTCCCTTGTCCTTGGACGGTATTGCTGCCACCACCAAATGATTTAAACAAAAATTCAGGGAGGGGCCACTTGGAGCCTATCCCCCCCCCCAAATATCCCCCCAAGTCCTTTCACTCCCTTTCCTGGGAGACTTGAGAATAATATATCAACCAATAGGTTAACAAAGCGAGCACAGACCAAACCCTTTGATTTTTAGGACACTAAAAATCAATCAGGTTCTGAAAAGAAGAACTTTTATTAAAAAAAAAAAGTAAAAGAATCACACCTGCAAAATCAGGATGGAAGGTAACTTTACAGGCTAATAAAAGATTTAAAACACAGAGGACTCCCCTCTGGACTTAACTTCGCAGTTACAAAAAACAGGAATGAAACTACCGCTTAGCACAGGGAAAATTCACAAGCTAAAACAAAAGATACTCTTACACATTTCCTTGCCTTTACTTACAATTTTTGTAAACTTAGATGCTCATTTCAGGTAGGTTTTTAGATTTTTTCCCTGCCTGGTCCCTCTCTCCTCTGAGAGGGAGCAAACAAAGAGAGCACAAACAAAACCTCCCCCCACACCCCGATTTGAAAGTAGCTTCTTTCCTTATCGGTCCTTTTGGTCAGGTGCTAACCAGGTTATTTGAGCTTCTTAACCCCTTACAGGTAAAGGAGGGATTTTATGCTACCCTTAGCTGTATGTTTATGACAATAATGTATGGAGATATTTCTTCCATTAAGTTATTATGGGCTCAGTGATCTTAGATGACTTACATCTGCATTGATTTACCAGCTATCTCTTTATTCCATTAGCAAACATATTTTGCTTTTAATACAACTGACTCTAAATATTTCAGTAGCTCACAGTCCATTAAATACAATTAGTATGAAATCTCTGGATGACAGAATGAGAAATTAAGTTATTAGTACATCAGTCAAAGAACAGTGCAAATATAGCAGAAGTGAATGTTAATTAATCCTCGGTATAAAATGTGTTTTAAAATGTCATCTGTCATTCAGATCAATACCTCTCTTCTATTTTCCACTGTCACTCCAGCCTTGCCTGGATTTAACGTGAGCCAGCTGCTCCTCATCCAGGTGGCGATTTCCTGTGGGTGCTCTGACATCCTCGTAGTGGCACGGTTTCATTCACTGAGAATGAGTTACAGACCTGGGTATCTTCTGTACAGTGCGGGCAGCTGAACCCGGGGCATTTCACTCTCTTGCCTAGTGGCTTGATGCAGGTATTGACGAGAATGATTGGAGCCACTCTAATGCTGGGCCCATTTACTGCTACATCTTGTGGGCAGGTTAGCAATACCTTGTAGCCAACTGTGTCAAAGGCAGCAGAGAGGCCCAGCAGTGTGAGCATGGAGATCTCACCTGCATCCATGACCATGAGGACATCATGTTAGAGCCACTAGAGCTGACTCTGTGCTGTGCCCTGGTTTGAACCCTGATGTGAGGCATCCAGGATACTGCCCAGTGTCACATGGTGTTGGAGGCTGGTGGGTGCTACTGCACAGCCAAGGGAGGTTGAAGATGGGATGGTAGCTGAAGAGATTTTTCAGGGCTGAGGGTTGGTTTCTGGAGGATTGGGCGAGCTGTTACATTTTTCAAGGAGTTTGGTAGCTGTGCTTCTCAGAAGGAGACATTGTCTATTGCCATTAGCAGTGGGCATAGTTGTTCTTTAGTGGCTTTCACCAGCCGGGAGGGGCATGGAGCCATTTCACAGGGTTGTGGCACTAATACTTTTCCAAGTTTCTTGAGCCTTTGCAAGTGCAATTGGGCCACACTCAGTCAGGGGTGGTGGGGCGGATAATATGATCTGGTTAGGATGCATCTCTAGTTGTTAAGCACATGCTCAAGGTCTCTGCTGAATCAGAGTTTAAACAAGATAAATACTCAGCAGTTCATGCATTCATCAGGTGAGATACACCAGGTATTAAAATAAATTCTGATATGCTAACAAAATCATAGACTGAATAATTGTATGGGAGGATTTATACCACTTGTGAGCATGTTAATAACGTTGTAAGCATAATAATTGCAGCCCTGGAATACACAGAAATTTGGTATTTGTTAGATGCTTGCAGGTTTGTTTAGTAATCTAGTTCTATTGCTAGTAATCTACTGCTGCTATTGTCCCAGTGATTTCAGATGATTTCATTCAATTTCCATTACAAAAACCAGAGTTGCACAGCACCACCACACATGTGTGTTTTCTTCTCCTCGTTTGTGGGAACTCTACAGTGGATTGCGGGATGGGTACCTAAGCTGCACTCTTGTCCTCTGGGACCAGCTGGGGAGCAGGTCTCACAAATGCAGGCAAGCAGGGCACCCGGTGCAAGGAAGTTTCGCGCCCTAGGCGTGTAACATTTTAAATTGACAGCAGCATTTACATCTAAGCAATGCTGGCTATTTATTGCCAGGTGCAGTGCCATTGGTATAATTGTCTCCTGAGGTCACAGCTTGTTTTGAAAAATCTGAGTCTTAAAATATTCCATTTGATTTTCTGCTAGGTTAAGATTCTCCAGTGCAAATGTCGGGGAATTGTTTTGAGCTTGCCTTGTTGAACATAAACATATGGTAACGTGAGTGTGAGATTTTAAAAAAAGGTCGAAAGACGACACTCCATTACACTGAGGAGAGGGTGAGAGAACAAACACTGTGTGACAGATGTTGGTCATGCACAACTGGAAGGTGCTCAGAGAATGCCGTGATGAGTGCAGCATCACTTTCACTGTCAGCATTTAAGTGACCATCTTTACCACACTTTCTCCCATAGGAACATGTGACCAAACTCCAAAAAAGGTAAAAGGAAACACATGCGCACACACACACACATGCACGCGCACACACAGAGCCAACTGCAAACACATCAATAATCTGGCTGTAGCCGAGAGGCTGTTGCCACCTTCCGTCAAAAATCTACAACCCCCTTTCATCAAAGTAGTGTGAAGCCTCCACCTCCTGTTTGACTCCTCACTACACTTGGATGACCATGTAGCATCGGTGTGTAAAAATGGCTTCTTTTATCTCCATCTTGCTAAAACTTTGTCCCCTCCCCCTGGATGAGGAACTGTCCCGTGACCTGTGCAGCCATCACCTCCAGGCTGTGTTCCTGCAACTCACTCCACCTGGTGCTGAATGCCGGGCACAGCTGCCTATCCTCCTCCACAGCTCAGGCGGCCATGAGGACGTTGGGCTGATACTCGAGGCCTTCCACTGGCTCCCAGTAAATTCGGATGCCAGCTTGAGGCCTTGATCCTAATTTTCAAAGTGATGAATAGATCAAATTCGTGCTACTCCAGAGACCATGTGCCTGTCTCTGAGCTGCCAAGACAGCGCTGCTCCTCTGGGACAACGCGGATCACAAAGTGCCTGAGAGCTGGGACAAAACCTTCTCAGCTGAGGGCATTTGGCTCGGGAACAGCCTTTCCGAGGAGATCAGAGGAATTCAGATCTGACCAGTTTTAGGAAATGCTGAAAATCTTCCTCTTCAAAGAGGTCTTTCCTTTATGAGAATGACACTCCCAGACACCCCCTTCTACCCTAAGCCCTGCCCACTGACCAACAAAAAAGGGGGGAATTAAGAAAATAAAAAAATTACAACCAGTAACCCTACCCCAAGGAGAGTTTTATCCTCCAAACAGGGAAAATGCCAGGGACGCAGTGAAGTCCCCTGGGGACCTCACTGTTGCTACTGATTCTATATGGAAGGCGTTCATATACTACGATGGGCAGCAATATAAAACCCTAAGATAGATAACTCTTAAAGAATCACTTGTTGATAGCTCAGGCCCAAAACAGTAGGATACAGCACTGAATTGATATTTATTTGAGAAATACTGAATTATTTAAAATAAAAATCAGTTATAATAACTATAATAACTATATATTCAGTTATGAATCACAAAATAGCATTGCAGAAACAAAATCTCCCATACCATCTTGCTTTAAAAAGAACAGGATTACTTGTGGCACCTTAGCGACAAACACATTTATTTCAGCATATGCTTTTGTGCGCTACAGCTCACTTAATCAGAAGTGAGCTGTAGCCCACGAAAGCTTATGCTGAAATAAATGTGTTTGTCGCTAAGGTGCCACAAGTAACCCTGTTCTTTTTGCTGACACAGACTAACACGGCTGCTACTCTGAAACACATCTTACTTTAGTTCATATAACTATATTTATGGCAACATTTATTTTAATTTCCATGCAATTAGAACATAAATTTGTTTCCTTTTGGAAATGCTATACAGTTCATAATGTAAGCAAAAATGGTAAAGGACAGAGTTCAATGGAGTGAGACCTTGGACTGACATTGCGTTCTTTCATTCTTTCGTTCTTCTGTTGCATTATTCCCTATACAAACAAGCTTTTCTTTAAACACCTGGACTGATTTTTAAAAGGGCAAATTCATTGTCTGACAAATTCCAGTATGGAAGTGTATAAAACAACAAAATATCATGTATTCTACGCACATTCATTAGAAACCAGAATGCATTGTGGGAGTGGTTCACACCTAGGGACGTACAGAGTGATTCCAAGAGGAGAGAGAATTATAGGAGGAAGGCATTCAGAAATGAGTTTCATATCTGTAGCTAGGGGACAGAGCTCTATGGAAACAGCACATTGAGACTGCTTGTTTATTTTATTGCTACAGCTTTTGTACCTACTGTCTGTTTTCCCTTCAATGTATACTATTAGTTCCATGGAAACTGAGTCTCAGATAAGGGAGAGTTAGCTTTCTGTCGAGGTGGTGTCAGATTTTTAGGCGGAATGCATTTCTTTCTTTCTTTTTTCCTTGCCGTGTAAAAATACAAAATGAATAATGTTGATGTCCCCTCAGAGGAATAGCAGAGGAATTACTGTGCACAAATGGACATACCTCTGAGTGGCTACTGTGTGTGTGTGCATGCAACAGAAGTGTTTAGAAAGAAAAAGCTAGGTACTGGTCGTTGACAGATGTTTGGCTGTGTGGGTTTCCTCCGTATGCTGTCCCAGCTCTGCACAGACAGCTGGCATAGCAGACCTCGAGCGAACCGCCCAATGACCACAGGATCCATTAAGGTGTGAAGGCACTTGGTCAGGTTTATTGTCAATGAAGCATGGCCCTCTAGCTCCCCGGATCAATGTCTACAGTTATACAGCACATGTATACCCATGACAATGGACACAGTTCGGTGAGTGGTGGGACTTTCCACTTCCCCCTCAGCTGGCCAAAGACAGTCCCTCTAAGATACCTCTTTAAACATTGATGCAAACAAGTTACGTACTGCCCCTCTGATATATCTGGGTGCCCCCCATTGCCTTGTACCTGTTGGCTTGATCAAAACATCTCTATCCATCATGCTGTTATCCTGACCTTATCTTTAGGATGGGTCAGCATGTTCCTGTTATCTTTAGTGAATGTGTTTGATATCGAGGTGTTGTGATACCACCCTTCTGGAATGTGTTTACGTGAGTGCCTAGCACTACTTAGGAATCTGTGTTTCTGCAATATCAGCCCTGTTCTTGCCAGGTTCTGTGAGCAGGGCCTGCCTCTTGCTCACAACTTAACTTTGCTTTATATCAGCAAAGCTTTTACCACTACTTTAGCCCAGGCCTCATGTCTCATTCCAGGCCTCTGATACAAGGGCTTATGTCTCAGGCTCTTTTCCTACTACACTGGTGGTTTCTTCCAGTCTCCTGCTATGCCAACTTAGGCAACATCTTCCACTGCCTGACTCTATACAAGGCCATTTAAAAACAATCCAAACACATACAAGTGAAATAAAAAGTAAGATTTTACAGCAGGATGCTCTGCAAACGAATGACTCTTCAGTTAGGGATCCTGCTTCATCCCCTGGGATTACTTGGAAAAGGAATCTCCATTTGCACATTTTCATTAGTGCAACATATCACCAGAAGTATCAAGGGAACTTTTAAAATGCTGTGAAATAAATTGACTGTAATTTCTTCTTTTTTCAATTCTCCTAGGCCAGATGCCAATGGATACATCATCTGCTGCTCTTTCTAATTTGAGATGGAGAAGCTGATCTCCAAAAATTGAAAATATCCAGTTCTGCAGCCTTGGCTCTGTTCCATATGAGAAGCATGTGGATAGGGTACAGAAGTCTCTGGCAACAACTTCAAAGAAAGGTGAGCAAAGAAATGTAGAAAATGTATGGAACTGAATGGGAAAACACTGGCAGGATTCTCTCATTCCTGTTCAAGAAAACAAGGCATTATCACACCCACTTGGCATGTTGTAAAATACATTTTAACCAATTTATTTTCAGCCACTAAAGTTGCTAATCTCTTTGGCTGAAATTCATCCTTATGTAGAGGACCAGCATAAGGCATATGCAACACTGGTATCTCCTTTGAATTCTCAGGGACTTGTGATGGCTCTCTGCACAGGGGCGAACTTCACCCAAAGGGATTAGCTTGTCTTCACTGTGCTAAAAGAGGATGATCTGCTGCAATAACCTGATGATTGAATTTTAATTTATTTTGATGTTTCCATGAGGCTTCTCATGAAGATATCTATGGTCGCTCTGCATTCAAGAGGAACACTCTGTGTGCATGTAACACCCCAGGTAAACTTATGCAGAAGAATTGAAAGATCCCGTCTACTTTTTTGCTACTTAACAGTGGCAAGTTAAGTAGGGGATGATTCCTTTCTTCTTGCCATGTTCCGTACTTATTCTCTAAAAGGCTTCTCTGGTCCAACTGAGAATGGACATTTTAAATTTGCATTGTATTAAATACTACAGGAAAATCAACTGCAATTCCAGTTTTTGTTAAAACAGAATGTAAGACAAATGGAGACACTATCCTACAATCTTTTGTATGTTTCTGAATGCCTTTTGATGAATTCTGATTTATGAATTTCAACAACAAATGTGGTTGCTCTTGAAATTTAGGAAGCAAAAGTAATTCTTTGTGCTTAGCTTTCCTTTTAATCAGAGCATGTCATTGTTGACATAGCAGGCTTTTAGCCAGATTAGCTAAGTACAATTTTTGGGGGGGCATATGAGTAGCAATGTGATTGGAACGGGCAAAGGAGCTTCTAGACATCAATCAGGGGAAGGGTTGGGCACTGAACTAGGAGTCACCTGACCTGGATTCTATTCTCTCTCTGCCACTTACCTGCTGGGACACTTGGTCAAGCTATTTGCCTCAGTTTCCACATCTGTAAAGGCAGACGCTGACACTCCACTTGCCTTGAGAAGGGCTTGGAGAGCTCCCTAGAAGCCATGAAAAGAACAGCTAGGTACTCTCATTTTCAATAAGGAGTGCCCAGATTCTGTCCTTGTCCCTTACGTATCCCACAAATTCAAAGTCTGAAAACATTCCATCTGAATTGGTCCTAGACTTATTCTGTTGTTCTCTGAGAATACAAACATATTACATTTAATTCAATCTTTACCCTCAGCAGATGAATCAGGGTGGATACAAATTGATTTAAAAAAATTTAAAAAACATTTTTAAAATTTCATTTAGATTTTTATGTTATTTAAATAATGTTTTTCTTTTTTAAAGTAAACATGCTTAAAATGAAATATGAATTTAATACAAAATATGTTAAGGCCTATATTTACAGTCTCATAAACATATAAATAACAAATAAATATGCTGAATCCACGAGCCTCTATCAAAAAAAAATTGAATTAAAGGCTGCTTTTCTATATAAAGAAAGAACCAGGGGGAAACCATCTACCTTTTGAGATCAAGCTTTATAAATATGGAGGCATAGATCATATACTGTACTAAGGGCTTGATTCCATGGGGAATCTTAGGACTCTGCTACTGGGTGCAAAATCTGGAAAAGTCATCACACGCGTTAGGAACTGGCCTCTGACTCCACATCCTCATGTATCTCATCAGGATCATCCATTGAGCACAACACGATGGTCTCAGACCTATTTTATAGCTTCTGCCTACTTGAGCTCTGATTGGCTAAATTCTCAAATTATATGACTTCACCCATCTTGGAAATTTACTCTCCAGCTCATAGAAAAACACTGATCTGCCCAGTAACTACCAGCCCTTGCTTCTGGGTGATTCAGGGCATTTCAAGCAAATGACCTTGCTCTGTCCCCTTGCACATGTACACAGACAGACAGAGACAAACACAAATCCATTTGTTCCTCAACTGCCTCCCTCTCTGTGCCTAGACAAATACAACACTGCAGTGCACAAGGCGTGTGTGTTACACACGCAGAAGTCTTGAATTGTGGTTAGTTCTTTTGTTTTTCTGGTGGTGGGAGAAGGGATGGGGTGGGGTGAGGAATTTATGTAACAAGGGAGATGGAGCAGAATATGCAACCAGAAAGGAGCCAACACTGGTGTCAAAGCAGGACGCTGTGGGAAGAAGGGACAACATTTGACAGAGTGCAGCCTCTAGAGTTGATTTCAACACCTGGGAGCTGGAAAAAAAAACGGCCATGGCTGCAGGTCACAGAGAAAAACCCTACTTGGGAATATTTTCAAGAAATTTCTGTACCTCTGTGGGGGAAAGGAACATGCCGAATGTAAACAGTGCAACAAATAAATGCAAAGTCTTGTTATAAGAATGACAATGTGCAAAAAAAACATTGATGGGAAATGGGCTAATCAGAGTCTTGATGGGTAAAGCAATGTACACAATGATCCAGTAATATGTTCTTCTTCCAAAGACCATAGTATGCTCACATCTTGAATCTGCATGCAGATGTGGTAGCCCCATCTCAGAAAAGACTCCTATACAGCTTCTTGTCCACTGTAATCCCCAGGTCCCTTTCTGCAGAACTGCCGCTTAGCCAGCTGGTCCCCAGCCTGTAGCAGTGCATGGGATTCTTCCGTTCTAAGGGCAGGACTCTGCACTTGTCCTTGTTGAACCTCATCAGATTTATTTTGGCCCAATCCTCCAATTTGTCTAGGTCACTCTAGACCCTACCCCTACCCTGCAATGTATCTACCTCTCCCCCCGCAACTTAGTGTCATCCGTGAACTTGCTGAGGGTGCAATCCATCCCATCATCCGGATCATTAATGAAGATATTGAATAAAACCAGCCCTAGGACAGATTCCTGGGGCACTCTGCTTGATACCAGCTGCCAACTAGACATCGAGCCATTAATCGCTACCTGTTGAGCCCAATGATCTACCCAACTTTCTATCCACCTTATAGTCCATTCATGCAATCCATACTTTTTTAACTTGCTGACAAGAATACTGAGGGAGACCGTATCAAAAGCTTTGCTAAAGTCAAGATATATCACGTCCATCGCTTTCCCCATATCCACAGAGCCAGTTATCTCACCATAGAAGGCAATCAGGTTGGTCAGGCATGACTTGCCCTTGGTGAATCCATGTTGACTGTTCCTGATCACCTTCCTCTCCTCCAAGTACTTCAAAATGGATTCCTTGGGGACCTGCTCTATGATTTTTCCAGGGATTGAGGTGAGGCTCACCAATCTGTAGTTCCCCAGGTTCTCCTTCTTCCCATTTTTAAAGATGGGCACTATATTTTCCTTTTTCCAGTTGTCTGGGCCCTCCCCCAATCACCACGAGTTTTCAAAGATAATGGCCAATGGCTCTGCAATCACATCAGCCAACTCCCTCAGCACCTTCGGATGCAGTGCATCCACCCCCATGGACTTGTGCATTTCCAGTGTTTCTAAATAGTCCTTAACCTGTTATTTCACCACTGAGGGCTGTTCACCTCCTTGCCATACTGTGCTGCCTAGTGCAGCAGTCTGGGAGCTGACCTTGTCTGGGAAGACCAAGGCAAAAAAAGCATTGAGTACTTCAGCTTTTTCCACATCATCTGTCACTAGGTTGTCCTGATTACACCTCTGCATGCTCAAGCAATATTTTTATACTCCTCCCTAGTCATCTGTCCCAGTTTCCACTTCTTGTAAGTGGTTCACTTCTTGTAAAAGGTTCAGTAAAGGGCAACAAAAATTATTAGCGGTATGGAACAGCTTCCATCTGAGGAGAGATTAATAAGACTGGGACTTTTGAGCTTGGAAAAGAGACGATTAAGGGGGGATATGATAGAGGTCTATAAAATCATTACTGGTTTGCAGAAAGTATATAAGGAAGTGCTATTTACTCTTACTCATAACACAAGAACTAGGGGGTCACCAAATGAAATTAATAGTCAGCAGGTTTAAAACAAAAGGAAGTATTTTTTCACACATCACACATTCAACCCATGGAACTCCTTGCCAGAGGATGTTGTGAATGCCAAGTCTATAACAGTGTTCAAAAAAGAACTATATAAATTCATGGAGGATAGGTCCATCAATGACTATTAGCCAGGGTGGACAGGGAAGGTGTCCCTATCCTCTTTTTGCCAGAAGCTGGGAAAAAGCGATGGGGGATGGGTCATTTGATGATTACCTGTTCTGTTCATTCCCCTCTGGGGAAGTTGGCATTGGTCACTGTTGGAAGACAGGATGTTGGGCTAGATGGACCTTTGGACTGACCCAGCATGGCCATTCGTATGTTCTTATGTTATGTTCTTGTGTGACAATAGAAAATGGCATTGTTTATCTTGCAGAAACAGTGGCTACATCAGAAAAGGCCCATACAGCAGCATACTTACAAGAAGTAGCAGTAAAAACTGTAACAAACGGTGAACAAAAATTCAAGGGTCAAGTGCATACCTATGTTACAGGCAATGCTGCAGTGTAGCATAGATGAGAAAAAATCTAGAAGAAGATAATGAACGGAACCTGATACTTAAAACATATGGGTGCAGTGCTCACTTGATGCACCGTTTAGCCAAAACCTAAGTACAACTCCAGGTTCTGTAACAACTGCTTGCTTCTGCTTCACTGAAGAGAGCAAGATGATCCAAACTAATTCTCCCCAAGATGTCTGATGGAATTCAGTGGCTGGCTGTTTTGAGCTGTACAGTAAGAACTGGCCTAGTCTGATAACAATTTATGAAGACAATTATGATGAAATAGACGGAAGCATCACAGCCAAAGTCATCAACGTTGGACTTTAGAGAAATGTTCATGATACGTTGAATATACTGAAACCTAGTCTGTAGCCTTGGCCCAACTGCAGGAAGATTGCTGCCTCTGGCTCGTGCTGTTGAAATTCCCAACAACAATGTTTGATAGCAGGCAGTAGAGAAGCGAATGGATCCAACATTGCTCCACCTCATTCTCTTGCCAATATTCTGAACCTAAAATACCAGGGCAGAAGCCTTGTTGCTGAAGAAGAAGATGCTGCTATGACATGGGCATCTAATACTTACCCGTTACTCATGCCAACCATAATACATTTCACGGCTGGAGGTGAACAATTCAAGCAGTACATGTTTGCTGATAATGTTTGAAAGAAAGTCACACCACTGAACCGGTGGAAGTCATTAGCTAAGAACCTGGAACCAGAGTTTCTTGATGTTTTAAATCCTCTTTTGACAGCAGTAACCTCTTGTAGCCTTTATTGGTTTTGATATTGAATAATATTGATAACACCTTTTAAATTCTAGTATTAGATAAAAGTCTGATCTCCATGGCTACTCCGATATTTAAAACATTAGAGCTAACACCTCCATGTGGGCTAGCATCACTGCTGGAGACTAGAGGAGCATGCAAGAAACAATGATCACATTTAATTAGATTTACCTTTATTAAAAGTCTTATAAAATAGAAAACCCCAAATAATATAATGTCACATAAATTGTGATGGTTAGAAAAACCCAAGTGTCCAGCCCCAGTATTTCCAATTCTTTCATACTCGCATCTCCATGTGGAATCCTGAATCAGGGTGGGAGTAGCCAGTTCCTGTGGAGTGTCAGGAAGCAATCACCTCCAGGAAACAAGCAATCTGGTATGGATACTGATAGGTAAGCTGGAGAGATGCGGGCTTGGTAGAACTACCATCTAGTACATACATAAGTGATTAAACAACTGTAAACACAGAGTAGCTATTAATGGAATGATGTCAGATTGGAAGGAGGTCTCAAGTGGAGTTCCACAAAGATCAGTTTTGGGTCTGGTGTTTTTAACATCTTTATTAATGACCTGGATGTAGGAATAGAGAGCAGACTGACCAAATTTTCAGATGACACAAACATGGGAGGAGGGAGTTTGCAAACACTTCTTAGAATAGAGTTAAAATTCAGGAGGATCTTGATAAATTGGAGAACTGGGGTATAGACAACAAATGAAATTCAATAAAGACAAATGTGAGGTGCTACACTTAGGGAAGAAAAACAAAATGCACAAATACAGGATAGGGGATAACTGGCTTGGAAGCAGCATTGCTGAGAAGGATCTGGGAGTTGTGGTGGATCACAACCTCAATGGGGAGCACGGATCAGTGTGCATGTCTTGCTTCCTCATCAGTACCCAACCCGGGCCGGGAACGCTAATGATCCAACCAGTGGACCAAATTCGGTGGTGAATCCTGGGCATGTGCCACCTGAAGCACATTGTGCATACTCTAAGAAGACACCCTCAACATGAGTCAAAAATGTGATGCTGTTGCAAAAAATACCCAAATGCAGATTTGGGTTGCATTAACAGAAGCATAGCATGCAAGTCATGGGAGGTAATTGTATCAGTCTACTCGGTGCTGGTTAGGCCTCAGCTGTAGTAGTGTAACCAATTTTGGTCACCAGTGTATAGAAAGGATGTAGAGAAACTGGAAAGGATCCATAGGAGAGCAACAAAGATGATCAAAGGGATGGAAGGCAAGCCATAGGAGCAAAGGCTGAAGGAACTGAGTATGTTTAGTTTAGAAAAGAGTAGATGGGGGACATGATAGTGGACTTCAAATACTTGAAGCCTGCAATAAAAAAGATGGAGAAAAGTTGTTCTCTCATTCCACAGCGGGCAGGACAAGAGTCAATGGGTTCAAACTACAACATAGCAGATTTAGATTAAATCTGAGGAAAAACTTCCTAACTGTAAGAACAGTAGGACAATGGAACAGACGCCTAGGGCGATTGTGAAAGCTTTTTCACTGGAGGTTTTCAAAAGGAGGCTGGATAGCCACCTGTCTTGAATGGTTTAGAGATAACAAATCCCCTTGGCAAGAGTTAGACTAGATGACCCTTGTGGTCCCATCTAACACTATGGTTCTATGATTCTATTCTATGATCTCCAACCATGTGTGAGGCCCTATTTATACTAAACTATTCATATGCCCACCAAAGCTCATTAATATGCAGGAGGGTTGAACCCCACATGCCAATCTTTGGGAGTGTCACCCTAATAGTACTGGGGGACTTTTCAGCCAATAGGCCACTGGGAAAGTTCTTTTAACTTATTAACATTTACTTCACCTTACCACCACAGTAATAGTTACCTTAAGGAAGTCTCTAACATTTCACCCCAGCTACCCATGAACATCTCGTGTGTCTACTCATCGCTGATATTATCCATTATTATCCAAACTCAGCAGTTATTTTTTTAAAACATCAGCATACAAACATAGATGCAAGCTCAGCAAATTTATTATTAATTTACTTATACAAACTTATCTTTATAATATGGCCAATTTAACCTAAATTCTAAGGCCTTATTTGGCCTAAACCTGTAGGTTTCGTGCATTTAACCCTAAAGGTTTTACCTATTACCTATCAGGTATTAATCTCTTATATCTAGCTCTTATAATAGATTATTTTATTAGTTACAAGCTATCTCTTCTACAGGCAAAGAACATTTTCTTTATTTGGACTGATGAATTCAAAGTTGAGAAATCATTTGGGAGTTGAAAAAGCAGGAAAACGTGGCTTTCTCTTCCAGGGTATGAATAAAAACAAGGAGGGAGTGGTTGAGATCTACTAGTTTTAAAAGTTTGAAGGACAGCGTAAGTAATTTTGGAGACTGTTGTCTCACTTTCAAGAGACTTAGGTGAGTAGGAACTTAAGCTCCAGTCACTTTCACTTAGGCATATTTGAAAATTTTTGAAGGCTGACCTGAAATAATCAGTTTAATTAACTGACTATAGTTAATTCCTGTGCTCCTTTAAATAAATCACTTAGTTATAAATGTGAAACATATTTTGATGAGAGAAGTTCATGTGTCCAAATTATTTAAGAATGTTTTGTTTCATAAAAATAAATGGTATATGCTGTGTTGTGTGTTTAATTAAATACCAGTCACCATCCAGCTTGATACAAACCGTAAGCAGAAAATTAATTATCTAGTAAATAAGCAATATCTCATTTTCTAACATACTAAAAATGTACCATGGATGATAATCTGAAAATATTAAGCTATATAATTCCTTAAATAAATGTATAAATTTATAGTGTACCGTCTTTAGTAGCAAATAGATGTACCAATTAGCATTTTTATTGGTTATACCAACCAATGAGAATGCACCTTTCTTTAGAAAATAACTGAAGTACAAATGAAAAAGTTGATTAAAATCGAGGCTTTCCACTTGGTGATTTAAATTGCTTTGATTTGAAATCAGTCCACCCTGAGGTGAATGATATGATCAAGGTGCTACCTGCAGGAAGAGCTTTTGCTTCCATAATAGTGAAGCATATGCTTAATAAATTTATTCATGACATGTTCACAGGTGCCATTCCAGCTCATTCATTAAATACAAAGCTATTTTGCTAGTATAATAAATTCCCAGAAATATGTACATCCTATAAAAATTTCAGCTGTTCTGTCAATCACACTAAACTACAACGGCCAAATGAGCAGAGTCAATTTTGATTAAAAAATCCTAGAATTTATACCAGTCTATTAAGTATTTGCTTAGTCGGATTGCCCATATACTTGTCTTTCCTCCTGTCATGTTTTATTTCAGTTGATGGAGAAATAGCATGCATCAGGGGAACTAGCTGATTTTCTGCAAACCCCAAACAAGATTATTTGAGAGGATTTCATGTGCTGGGTGGAATTTCAGTATTGTGCAGGCACTGATGTTCTGGATGGCATGTAATTTTCATTCAGCTAGATTTTCATGGATAACTGGTGGCATCTGATGTGAGTCACACAAAGTAATAGTGTACTGCGCTCGTCTCTAAGCTCACTAGACACAGTGAGGGGGGAATCAAGGCATTGCAACTACTGGGTATTGCACAGAGCAAAACTTCGCATAGTAGCTGCTATGTCAGCCTGGGTTTACCCTGTCATGTTTTCCCTGTAATTTTCAGGTATGCCATACAGTTGCAAAGTGTCAGCTGCTGGCAGTGTCAGTATAAAAGGCATTTGTCACAGTTCTGAACAGGTGCTCTACAGCATTTTATTGTGATCTTTATCAACCTGACACCAGCAGAAATGCTGAAATGGTTATAGCAACGACAACTTTCTAATTAGGTGGGCAAAATGACTTATGACTGAGTGGAACATCAGCCAGATCCATAGGGCTGAATATGAGTGGCCATTGTAGGTGACAACACATACCGATGTGTGGGTGCCAATTCCTCATGATCTTAAAGGACCTATTCCCGTTCCTATTGAAGTCAATGGCAAAAGTCCCATTGACTTCACTGGGGAAGATCAGGCTCCATATACATTTGGCAGTTCCAGGAAGGTCTAAATAGGCCCCCATTTTAAATCCGATTGCCTGTACCTAAAGGAATGTGCCAGTGCTTGTCCATTACTTGGATCGATTACAAACCAAACCTGGATACCTATTTCTGCAGTCCTGTACGTAGTGTAGTCTGTGTAATCAATCCCAGTGGTGTTCTGGCTTTGGAGAGGCAGATCAATGGCACTCTGTCTCACTTTTATCTTAGGAGATACAGATGGAAATAAATGAATAACTTTCATTCACACTTTTCTTTAGTGGTGAGGATGGCTGAATGCAAAACCACTTCCAAAGCCTTCAGCAAATGGACAGACACATAAATGCAGCAGATTTTAACATGGGAATACCTGTCTTCCTGCAGGAATGCATTATAAAAAAGGAAACATCCTGTACATTTTAACCTTAGACACTCTATAGTCACTACACATACTCCACTGAATAGTGTGAGACTTACATTGACATGGACACCTTTATTTACTATTAAAAATACTTCGCATTCACGCGTCTTTAGGAGGTGGCTGTGCATAATTGGCAGGAAATGTAAAAAAAACTGAAGAAACTCAGAGACATCTGCCTAACCACTTTACTGAACATTTGAGCATTTCTGAGGCAACTATACTCCTATCACCTGTGGCAGAACAGATGGGACCACAGTGTGCAGAATATCTTACTGATATTAAGGCAACAGAACATATTCTACAAAAACATAGAAAAATGGGCATTTTAAACCTACAAAAGGAAATTCTTTGAATGAGCCTCCAAAGAATCCAAATATTCCATATTTATTACATCCCCATAGGCTATTTCAGAGAAAAAAAGACGATGTGCATGTAGCATAGACAGATCCCCAGCTGAGCAAGCATTTTATATTGCAAGATTTTCAAGCACATTCTTGGATTTGTCCTCTAAAGGTTTTTGTGTGTGTCATAGTGCTGAGCAGTGAGCGGAGATTGTTCCTCTTGGGAGAGAAATGACTGGAAAGCAAACACATGACTATTGAATCCCCGAGTGGGGGCGTTATCCCACACAGATGGTGGAAAGTTTAATGTGGGCCTGAGAGGTTGGCCAAACCTAATTAACGATGAAAGTCAGCTGGGGAGGGGCTAGATGGTGCTGTAAGAGAGGAAGGTTGGTAGTAGGGAGTGAAGAGAGCTGCAGGGAAAGGAAGGTTCTTGTAAGGGGAGGAAGAAGGCCAGAGGCAGCAGCAGCAAGGAATCTGGTGGAGTGACCCTGGACTGCCTGTCCTAGGGTCCCTGCACTGGAGCCCAGTGTAGAGGGCAAGCCAGTGCTCCCCTACCAGCCCCTGGGAAGGTGACATGAAACCCCTGTGAAGGGGATATGACTGTCCGGAAGCCCTGAGAAAAGGTGTATGAACCTCTGGGGCCACAATCAAGGCCAACAGGCTGGATGGAGGGATCAGACTTTTTTTGGACTTTGTTATTCCGGAAGGGGTGGCACGAAACATGATGTGGCCGGGGGGCTGATTCATGAGAAGAGGCAGGCCAGGATGGAGCAGCCATCAGCAGGAAGGTAGAGGAGAAGAGCCTGCTACTACTTTGCCAGGCCCAGCTAGGAGGGGGCTCTCCAGCGGTGACTTGACTCTCCCACAATGCATAGCAGAGATGCGTTAGGAAAAGAACTGGAATAATTCTGAACAGAAGGCAGGAAAGATGCAATTGTTGATGTTAACTCGGCTTCATTCACAGGGAGTTGTGCCTCAGTAATCTGTCTGTTCTCTGCTGATATTGTCACTGAATAGACAAGTGGTGATGCAGAAAACATTACAAAATAGCCTCCATTCACTGCATTAGAATTAGGCCACTGGAGGTAAATGGTACATAGGAATCACCCACCCTAAATTAGATCAATGCTCAGTCCATTATCTAGCAGTGGCCAGTCCTCACGAGAGAGGCAAGAAAAGCAGGGCATGGGGGGAGAAGAGAGAAATGCATCTGGCCAGTTATATAAAATGGAAGGAAAAGATTCCTTCCCAACCCTGAGCGATCAAGACAGGATCAGGTTTGCCTGCACCTAGAACAATGCCTTAGCTTGCAGAGTGCAGATGCTGATTGGCAGGAAGTTATCTACCTGTATTTGGAGAAGCGTCTGACCCAGCAGTACGTCAATCTCAGGTGAGCTTCTCCCTGGAGTGTAATGGAAGTCTGAGTCTGGATGCAGGCTCAGTGCTCAAGCTCTCCTGTGCCCGTGAAGTCTGTAGGCTGACTGTCTCTGATGCAATGCACTAACATGTGTTTTCTGTGTTGGAATTTCTGCAGTTGTCTCTTTGTTGTGCCATTATGGAGAGGGGCACTGGAGCTGTACAAAACTGACCAATTAAAAGTTCACAAAAAATCATGTGAGGCTTTTCCCCTATTTCCTGTCGTGTGGTTTTATTTCACCCTCACAACTGTAACTGTTCATTAAACGTTCCCTTTGAAACACATTGCAACAGGGTGGCCTGCCCCTTTAAGAGCCAGAGTCCTGGGGCCAGCCAGCCCTGATAAATCATCAGACCCAGCTGGAAAGGGAGTAAGTGATATAAAAGCTAGCAAATGGCTTATGTGAGGGGATCCGAGGACAGGCAAAGAGAGGGAGTTTGCGGGGAGTTCCCCCAGAGTGGTTTTCCCCCCTTTTCAGGCCTCTGTGTACAGTAAATACAACATCTGAAGAGACTCTTAGAAGGAAGACTATGGATAGTGAGCGATCAGCTGTTGTGACCTGCACGGGATGTGCCATGTTTGTTTTTCTCCCAGAGGATAGAAGCGACTTTGTCTGTACAAAGTGCAACTGGTCTCCATATTGGAAGAGAAGGATAAAGGACTAGAGACCCAAGTATCAACCCTGCATTGCATCAGAGAAGATGAAGACTTTCTGGATAGAAGTCAGCTTTTGGTACTGCAGGCACAGCAGTAGAAGAAGAATCAGAGAGGCCAGTGCAGAATGGGGAAGAAAATTGGCAGCATGTGACCTGCAGAAGAAGGAAGAGGAGAACCCACGTACCCCTAATGCTGATCGAGGTAAGAAACTGTTTTCAGGCTCTCTGCACAGGTACTGTGGCGGAGAATGGTTTGGAAGAGTCATCTGAGGGAAGCGATCAGAGGGAGACCCCATCAACCAGAAGGCCTAGGATGCATTGTCCTAGGGATGGCAGTGATATTCATCTGCTTTCCTCCCAAGTCTTTGTTAAGGGCCCCAAACAGGAAGTGGGTGGAATAATCCATCTTATTATTTTGACCACCTGTTAGACCTAATTTCTAACATGCAATTTTAGTTCCTTGATTTCTGCTCCTCTTGTTTACCAGCCATCATCTTAACAATGTCCTTGAGTGGTGGCAGCAGACATTTGGTTTAAATTAATTCAGTGTGTCTTCTACATCTTTGCTTACATGGTTTCATATAACACATCACTGTGAGAGCGCATGAGCCTTTCCCTCATTGATCTCATAGCTAGGGCACATGCGTAGGCCCAATTACCACAACACAGCACCCTCTGTGAATTATGTCCATTTTAGAGATGGGGAAACTGAGGCCCAGAGATTCAGTGACTTACTGATTTTTACACAAATCATTAACACAACAAGGAATTGAGAGCTCAGTTCTAAGCCTTGTCCCAGGCTTGCACCGTTAGACAAATCACAAACATCCAGCTAACAGAAATAATCTGTGCAAAGTGTTTTCCGCAAGGCAATGAGACAGCATCCACTGCACTGTGTAAAATTAAACCTGATACATAACAAGAACATAAGAGAGGCCATACTGGGTCAGACCAAAGGTCCATCTAGCCCAGTATCCTGTCCACCAACAGTGGCCAGTGACAGGTGCCCTGGAGTGAGTGGACCTAACAGTAATGATCAAGTGATCTCTCTCCTGCCATCCATCACCCGCCTCTGACAAACAGAGGCTAAGGACACCATTCCTTACCCATCCTGGTTAATAGCCATTAATGGACTTCTTCTCCATGAATGTATCCAGTTCTCTTTTAAACCCTTTTATAGTCCCAGCCTTCACAGCCTCCTCAGGCAAGGGGTTCCACAGGTTGACTGTGAGCTGTGTGAAGAAGAACTTCCTTTTATTTGCTTTAAACCTGCTGCCCACTAATTTCATTGGGTGGCCCCTAGTTCTTCTATTATGGGAACAAGTGCATAACTTTTTTCCTTACTCACTTCCTCCACACCACTCATAATTTTATGTACCTCTATCATATCCCCCCTTAGTCTCCTCTTTTCCAAGCTAAAAAGTCCTAACCTCTTTAATCTCTCCTCATATGGGACCCGTTCCAGACCCCTAATCATTTTAGTTGCCCTTCTCTGAACCTTTTCTAATGCCAGTATATCCTTTTTGAGATGAGGAGATCACATCTGTACGCAGTATTCAAGATGTGGGCACAACATGGATTTGTATAAGGGCAATAAGATATTCTCCGTCTTATTCTCTATCCCTTTTTTAATGATTCCTAACATCCTGTTTGCTTTTTTGACTGCTGCTGCACACTGCATGGACATCTTCAGAGAACTATCCACGATGACTCCAAGATCTTTTTCCTGATTAGTTGTAGCTAAGTTAGCCACCATCATATTGTATGTATAGTTGGGGTTATTTTTCCAATGTGCATTACTTTACATTTATCCACATTAAATTTCATTTGCCATTTTGTTGCCCAATCATTTAGTTTTGTAAGATCTTTTTGAAGTTCTTCGCAGGCTGCTTTGGTCTTAACTATCTTGAGCAGTTTAGTATCATCTGCGAACTTTGCCACCTCACTGTTTACCCCTTCTTCCAAATCATTTATGAATAAGTTGAATAGGATTGGTCCTAGGACTGACCCTTGGGGAACACCACAATGTATAATATAAGGATGGGGAGGAAGAATAGTGAAATATTACAATGATATTACTTGCACTTGTTGGAATTTTTTGAAAGTTAGGAAGTTCCTATTAAAAATGGAAAAAAGCCCACAGATTTTTCACATTGTTCAATCAATTCTAGCCTGCCCGGCTCTGCAGTATTTCTGTGCTTTTGCTCGAAATGATAAAACCTCAGGAAATGATCTTCATAAAGAATCTTCAGTTTGACAAGAAGCAGGAAATACCAGAAATCTTGGAACAAAGGCTGACCTTCTGAGGCTGTTTGGGGAAGTTTGAATAAACACCTAGGGGTTATTAGTATGCAGCAAGGTGAGATATAAATCTACTTCCCCGAGACTGCTGAACACTAAATGTCTGTGTGGACCCTGTGGCTGTGCACTAAAAGTTCCAAAGTGACCTTTGGTCTCTATTTCTCTTTCAAAGCAGACTAGATCAAAGCACTCTACAGAACTTTGAGTGTGTTGTAGCAGTTAATGCATGGCACGCTAGTACACTGTGGCTTTACACCCCAGTTTGTTGTGAACTAAGTGCCCACCTAGACAAGCCTCTAGACTTCTGGGTGCTTATCCCAAAGTCAAATTTCAGTGTAAGCTGCAAATACTTTAAAGTTCACTCATGACTGGGAATGATCCAGATCTAATTTTCCAAATTACTACAATTTCTAATGAATAACTGGTTTGATTTTTGCCTTTTGTTCTGTTTGTAGATAATATGTAAAGAAATCATATTTGTGTCAGTTTAGTTCATAACTTCTGTGAATAATTCCTGGTCTAGTGATTCATTCAGAATCTCTTTTGCAAAAAATAAATAAATAAAAGTAGTTCAATATACAGGAGGTTTTGCAGGTCTGAAGATTTCAAGCTTGAAACCCATTAGCACAATATTACAAACTTTATCAGTATTCACACACTCTAGCATGAAAGCCCGATGTCCTGAAATCCAACAGTGAATCACTGTCCAAATCCAGAAGTATCAGAAACTAAATAAATAGCTTAATTTAGATTGTTCCCTGATTAATTTTGTCTCCTATTCCTGGTAACAACTCTCTACTTAAAGATTAAAGTTTAGACATTGCAGTGACATCTCAGATCAATACGTGTGTTAATGCACTTGTCCATAACAGAATAGCTTAAATAATCTGCTCCTCTCTACATGCATAAAAATAAATAGCACATAAACATATGATTGGCCTCTTCATTTTCAGTTGTATGTATCACCAGCATTTTTCACTCTAGAGGCAAATAAGCTTTAAATTATATACTTACCTATTTTGATTTGCCTCTGTAACTGGGTTTACAAGAAGGATGTGTAAGAATAAGATCTAGGTTCAGTCAGCCACAATTCCTTCTACATTAACTAGTCTTTTCCTACACCTATTTCAAACGTATAGCTAATATTACTTATCTGCTGTTGACTGCAAATATCTCTGTAGTTTTGGAGCAGGGCGGTTACCCCGCTCTGGTTTAGAAGGGGTTAAAAACAGCCCTGGGAAAGTGCTGCCCTGGGGAGCCAATCATGAGCGGGCTTAAGGCAGCCAATCAGGACCCAGCTGGGCCAGTATAAGAAGGGCCCCTGGGGAGAAGGAAGTCAGTCTTGCTCCAGCAGTGGAGCAAGAAGGACCTAGCTGCCTGGTAGAGACAGGGGTACTTTGGACAGAGCAGTACTGGGGAAGGGCAGGCAGAGCTGGGGGAGCTCTGGCCTGGTGACCTCCCAGGCTGAGCCCTTGTGGCAAAGGCCTGAGGAGGTACCAGGGCTGCAGGGAGGCAGCCAGGGCAAGAAAAGGTAGCAGGTCCAACCCCCTTGCCAGTGATGAGTGACCATTTCAGACTGCAGTTTGCTCCTAAGAGAAGGGGCTAGATGATGACTGGCAGTAGCCACTGAGGCAAGGTGGGTATAGGGGGGTTGGGATTCCCCTCGTAGGGGAAACCCAGAGTGTGGGGGTACTGCTGTGGAGCAGCACCCCAAGGTAAGGAGCACCAGGGTCCAGGAGGGACACGGGGCCAGAGGTGGTGGAGACAACAGGGCAGGTAACTGAGGTAACCTGGCCCGAGGAGGGCACTCCTGAGTTGGATGAGCTAATTCCCGGACTGACGAGCAGGAGGCACTGCGCTGGTGAGTCAGTGCACTGCTACAAGTTTATCTTGCAAATTGGCCTTTATGTAATGTTCCTTAAGCAACTCTGGTAGATAAATCACTACTTCTCTAGGGATGAAGAGCAAGAATATTAGTTCGAATTCAAAATTGGTTGAGATCTATGCTGAGATTTTGCACAAACTGGATCAAAACAGCGGGTATAGATGGAACAAATGAAACACACTGTAGGTTGTAGCCAGCCATTTTCACATTCTATACCTGCTATGTTCAACCTACCAGATTAAAACTGTATGTGAAACTAGAGATGACGATTTCCTTTCTATAACCTTCAGATTCACACTCTGCCATGCACAGTATTCTCCTGTAAGAAAAGCTAGTGTAGAAGTTGTTGGGATATATGTAGATATATCAATATACATTGTGATTCATATATCCATGTGATATGTTACAGGTCATTGAAGCCTGGTATGAATGATGCGTGCTTGACATGAATATGTGCATTGCAAGTTGGCAACCAAAGCAAGAACTTAAGATCAAGGACTATTAGAACTGTTTCTGCAAAAACAACCTTATGTTCTGAGAAAAAAATGGAAAATCAGCAGAAAAGGAAAAAACACCAGCTGGACTGATATAAAATTGTATTAGAATTGAAGGAAATGGCATGCCTTGGATCATGGTGGCCCGCCCAGGATTGTCTCTTTGGAATTGTGTGGGTAGAAGGCCTAGTAAACAAAGGCAAAGAAATGATGACGAGATGGAATGGATTATAAATGCCTATAACTTCTGCAAATCAGAGTCGTTTATTGATCCAAAGTCCTGTGTGGATATAGATGTGGTTTTCACCAGCTCCCCGCATCTTGCGATCTAATGATCGGAAGGAATCTCGACTGGCCATCGGAACCATTCTGACCTCTGCACTGTGGTATAGTATGTTTGGGGTGCGAATGTGGAGTGAGGTAAGGTTTGTTTTGTAATCAATAAAGAGCATTTAAAGTATTATATCCCAACACTGTGTCCGGTATTTGCCTGCTCCCCATCCCATAGGGAGACCTCTATTGTCGGTTTAACAAAATGAGCTGCGAGGAGCAAAGGGCCCTACAATAAAGGGATCTGCATAGGGAGACCTTAATCCCACATGCATCTGTGCAGGTACTGACATGGTCCATCACCTTAGTATCTGAGTGTGTCTGGGTATCTGGCATCACTGAGCTGCCTCCACAAGGACATAGAGGAATCTCCCCATCACAACAAATAATGTGCCCCGGGGCAGATAAGGTGTGACTGAGCCACATGTTAATAAAGCCATTCTAAGCATGTCATTTCAACTGTGTAACGATATGACATGAAATCCTTAATGTGAGGAAAAGCAGATAACTCCCTGTCACTAAAGAACCACTCAGGGGCACAGGCGCCAACTTCCAGTGCCGGTGAGTGCTAGCCATTCATGGTCATAGGATTCATAGGACTAAACAAAGACTATGAATGGCTAGCTAACTACAAAAGCAGTATCTCCTCCCTTGGTGTTCACACCTCAACTGCTAGAAGAGGTCCTCATCCTCCCTGATTGAACTAACCTCATTATCTCTAACCTGACTCTTCCCTGCATATTTATACCTGCCCCTGGACATTTCCACTGCATGCATCTGAAGAAGTGGGTATTCGCCCATGAAAGCTTATGCTCCAATATGTCTGTTAGTCTATAAGGTGCCTCAGGACTCTTTGTCACTTCTACAGATCCAGACTAACACGGCTACCCCTCTGATACTTTCACTCAAGTTGCCTTCCACTTTAAAATTCCCAGCCAGTTCCTCCCTGTTTGTCAAAATCAAATCTAGAACAGCCTCCCCCCTAGTAACTTTCCCCACCTTCTGAAATATAAAATTGTCTCCAATATATTCCAAGAACTTGTTGGATAATCTGTGCCCTGCTGTGTTATTTTCCCAACAGATATCTCAGGAGTTGAAGTCCCCCATCACCACCAAGTCCTGTGCTTTGGATGATTTTGTTAGTTGTTTTTAAAAAAGGAAGCAGCAGAGACAGAGCAGTCAGTTGCTGCTTGGAACTTGAAGAGGGAGGACCACGTGGCTGGCTAGAAGAGCAGCAGCACTTTGAACAGCTCACGGCAGGCAGGACTGAGCCCAGGGAAGGCTGCCAAAGACCGGGTGCCTGGCTTGCTGGAAAACCAGCAGCACTGTGGAGAGCTGACGGCAGGCAAGACTGAGCCCAGCAAAGGCTGCAGAAGACAGGATGCATATCTGGCTGGAAGGGCAGCAGGACCATGGACAGGTCAGTGCGGGCAGGCTGAGCCCAGGGGACTGAGCCCAGAACCTAGACAGACCAGGTGATGGTACCGCGTTGTGTCCCACTGAGCTGGTTGAAGACTGAGCCCAGGCTGGGGCTGCTAAAAGCATGCCAGCCGAGGGTACCATGTTGGGCACCTGTTAGGCAGTGCCTCTGGGAAGGAATCTTTGCTGCTATGGCTCCATACCAGGGCTGTGAGAAAGAACTAGAGACTGTATACCCTGGAAGGGGGGGACAGAGTGTGTGACTCGGCCGGAGGGCTGAGTCACTGAAGACTCGCCTAACAACTATCGGCCAGGGAGGTGCTCACAAGAGGTGGGTGCCACCCCATTGTAAGAACAGAAAGAAAAGCAGGCTCACACCCGACCAGAAAGGGGCTGCCCGCAAGAGGTGGGTGCTGCCCCATTCAAAACTGAGGGATTGCAGGCATGTATTGGCCAGATAGGGGGTGCTTGCATGAGGCAGGTGCTGACTGACACCGTTACAACCCAATTGTGCCACCCTAAAAAAATCAGTCTCCTTCCTTGGATTCCAATCAACCCATCATGGAGTATCACTGCAAGAAGTTAGTACTTCTACAGATGTCATTATATGGCCAGAAATACTTTTCCCTGAATTAATTTCCTAAGTGCAAGTTCTGCCTTCTGAGTTGGCCTCACAGACAGGGTTGCCCCCTGTATCAGTTCAGATGAGCAGCCAATGTCTTATTTTAACCTTATCTGGGGCCATGCTGTGGACCAGATTGCTGGCTGGTGTAAACTGGCATAACTCCATTGACTACAATGGGTTTACACGGCTGAGCATCTGGGCTGGAAATCTCTTTAGAAACAGGCTGTCTTGTCAGAGTTCTGCTGCTTCAGCTTCTTGCTGGGAAACACCGTGAGAACCACTTCTCCTAAGACCTGACTCCAGTTGGAAAAGTAATGAGGAAAGGAGATTCAGACTCTTAACCTCACGTTTTGTTTGAGGTTTGCTTCGAGCAAAAGTTTGGGGAATAACTGTCTTATCTGAGCCAGTTCATCCACCCCAAGCTTAACGTTCCAGGGACAGGCCCAGATCCTCAGCTGGTGCACGCTGCCAGAGTCCCTCCTGCTTCAGGGGTGCTGTGGCAATTGACCCGCGTGGAAGATGGGGGTCCAGGGGGGTTATTTTTATTTAAAGTTTTGCATTTTAATTGTTCCATTATGCAACAAATTGCTTCCTGAGCGAGGATTTGACAGCATGTCTTCTTAAGAGATGCTGTTTCTTTCCACTTGAGTATTGCTCACAGTACAGAGCAATTGGCAGTGCTCAGTAAATGGTACTATAACATCCTGAGAATATCGTCATTAGGCATGAAGTGAAATATAGATGAAAAAAGTGTTCTCATTAAATAACTTAATACCTTCCCAAATATCTTGAAAGTCACGTTAAAATCCATTTTCTTACCTTTGGTGTTTGTTCCACCTCCATAGACATAATCGGCTCATAAAAATTACCATTCTGAGCCTTTTTTCATAATCTATTTTCATTAAACATTAATGTAATTGCAAAGGAAATGAACCAAAACAAATCTTTCACAGAAAAGTACTTTCCTTTAAAGCTTTGAGCTTGCATTTCAATGGGTTTTAAAGTCAGATGAAAATCTGTTCGCTTTTTCACGTAGCTGGCAGAGCTAAGGGGTACACGTTATATTTCTACCAACCATTTACAAAAGAGCCACTAAAATGAGGGGGGAAATAATTCATTTTTGTTTTGTGGCGGGATGCTGACAAAAAGCCTAAAAGCTTGAATTACTCAAGGATTTTTCAAAAATTTACATTTTTTGGGACAGGGGAGCCATTTTAAATTTAAAGGTGATTTAAAATTTAGGGTGTGCGCCTAACCACCAGGGTTCATTGCCCAAAACACACCAAACACAAATGGAAACTGTAGTGAGACTTTCAAATAACTGAGTTGATTTTAGTTTTATTATTTTTCATTCTTGCAGCTGAAGGCTCACTCTATAGCCAGGAACAGATTTAGAGATACAGAACTTCTAACCCAGGGGCTAATCTCATGTGAGGTGCTTCCTAATTTTGCATAATTGAGAGGTTCAGAGAACACTCAGACAAACATCAGCATTTTGGGAGCTTATCTAAATCAAACTCCAGAACACTACTCAGCACAGTGCCAGCATGACGGCAAAGGCTGGCTAAGCAGTGGGGAAAGTATTAATCAGATACATTATTTGAACAAAAAAGGGGAAATTTGTTAAATAATTAATCTGAAAAATATCCAGTGCTGTCTAATCAGAAAAATTGCTTTGAAATGGGGGCACAAAAAACAAAAATAAAATGAATCTTCATACAGTTCTGGCCTTCTAAAAGTACTATTTGGACTGCAAGATGAATTCCATTGAATAACACTGGTTTCCTCTAAAGGCTGCAGGAGAGAGGAACTTTTATAGGCTCTTGAGCTGCTGTCTCTTGGGGAATTTTCTCCTCCTGTTAGAAATAACTAAGGATTCTTGGGGATGAGTCATGGACCTTCACTAAAAGAGGAAACAAAAGCCTGTCTCGCTGGAGGGGACTGAGCATGGCACAGAGTTTGAAAAGCCACTTTCAAAGAATAATCCACACTCAAACATTTCATTTACAATCGTTTAAGCTGAACCCAAAGAGGAATGCCAAAGGTGCCTTGGCAGCTGGCATGCGCTGTTTTGCCAGGGTACAGGAGAGGCAAAGACAGCTTCAGCCCAGCCCTACCAATGTGTCTGAGCCTTGACGGGGCAGGACTGCTCAAAGGTTAAGCATCTGCTTCAGCCCCTGTTCCCCGGGCTCACCACCACCTCATCCCCTTCCACGCTGTGTTGATGGGGGTTGCAATGGGACTTCTCTAATTGGCTGACAGTTCTTTTCTAAGGTCCAGATCTAGCAAAGCACTTAAGTACATGCTTAACTTTAAGCACCTGAGCATTCCCACAGACTCCAGTGGGGCTGTTTAAGTGCTTTGCTGCATGAGCACCAATACTCCCCTTTAACCTATTTTTCCAGTTCAAATGTACTTTTTTCTTCATGTGTTATTTTGAGTGAGTGGCCTCTTTTGGCTTCTGCACATCAGCCCCACCGCTCCTCCGTGAGCACCGGGCCAGAATGCCCAAACCCCATTCCCATATCCCAGTACTAAATCCAAGTGCCCTAAGGGGCTTTGCTTAGCTTCTTCATGAGTTCTGCACTAGCAGGATGTCAGCACCTAGGCAAGTGCATGAGTCCCCCAACGGCACCACTGAGGGAATGCACCTATATAGAATAACAGGCAGGGAAGTTAAACTACACCCTCCCCACACACATGCACAGGTTGGCAGCGGGGGCACTGGACAAGCAAAGCCTGGGCTATCACCACACCTTCAGCTCATTTGGGGATAAAGGCCATCTGTCCGTCCCCAGGGGATAACGTCCGTCTGTCTGTCAGCCCAAAGGGATGTCAAGCCAGAGCCTCCCGCTAGCACTAGATTTACTGCGACAAACGCGTCCAGCACACCTGGGTTCATCCGAGTCTCGGCATCAGGGTCCTAGTGCAAGGTAAAAAATGATAAATAGCAATAGCATGGGATGGACACAGGGCATCAATAAACCCTGTAATGAGGCCATTTGCTTTCAGGAGATAGATAAGGATTTGCTACCATTTATCACTTCTATTCTATGCTATCCGGGTTGTTATGCTGTGCTCGTTCCTGTCCTATCTGAATGCCCTCCAGCAGTGCATTAAGCATGTGACAGATGTTAGTCATGTTGTTGGTTGTTCTCTCATCCTCTCCCCAGTGGGATGAGTGCCTGCAGTAGTGTGTCTCGGTAGCTGTTTGTTTGTTTTTGTAAATAAACATGTGGTGTGTGTGTGTTAGAGAAGGCAAAGTCAAGGAAATGCAGCTTGCAGTTGGAGTGTAAAGTGGTGAGGTTTGGGATGAACCGACATTCCAGGGGCAGTTCATTCCGCTCTCGAACTTCCCCTGGCAAAGGTTCTTCTCCTGCACAGATGAGCTTCATCCTAATTGTTGAGCGTCCCACAGTGCCAACGTTGTCAAGTACAGTTTTCAGAGCTTTAAATGGTCTTTTAGGTAACCAGTGCCCAGGCCATGGAGTGATTTGACAATAATTACTTGATTTGAAATTCTATGGTTTGACAGTATAGAGATTGGAGGACAAATCTGCTGAGCTCGCAGTAGCTTGTGTTGCTGAGAAGATACACTGTGGGGTACTGTACTATTTGGGATTTCCTAAGTGCTGAAGTCTTCAAAGCCAGGTGTATTGCATTGCTGGAGTCCAGCTGGTTTGGCATTGGATTTTTTCCAATGTCTTTACAAAGGAGATAATCATAGTTGTACCCAGACTATATAGTAAAACTTGAGTTCTGCTTAGCTATACCTTAACCAATCATTCTACTGAAATTTAACTAACCAATCCTAACATATTGTAACATGATTATTTAACCAATTATGTCGCACCATCTTAATTAGTTTACACCCAGCAAAATTAATTATACAGCGGACAGAAACAATCACAGAACCAGACAGAGATTATACAGACAAACAATAGGGAACTGGGGACTACAGTGATAGAACAACAAAGAAATGAGGATTTCACATCCCAGCTTTTGATAAGTGAGTTCTCACCAGACAGGATGCTATCCAACAAAGTTTTCTTTAAATCTTTTAGGCTCTTCCCTTTCTCTGGAGGTGATTGATGGGATCACCTTTCGAACAGCCCCAGATTGCCTTATTTCAATGTGGCTGGTTTGGGATGTGAGGATGTGACCGTTCGCTTCCAGCTTACGGCTGCCTCTGCTGCTTAGCCAAAGGCCTTTTGTCTAAGAACAGGGCCTCAGACTGTCACAGTAAGAGAAGGCCCATAAACAGGCAGACTGTGAGTTTGATTCTTTCTTTTAGACCTCTATAACTAGCTAAGTGATAAACCTACATTCTTAAAGTACAGGCCTTTGCAGACAGGCCTGAATACCTTGCTCCCACAAATTTCCCTTCCCGTGCACCAGAATGCAGACCAGCTCCTAGAGCTGATAAAGGAGCTTACAGCCTTTTTGGACACTGTTGTCTAACTAAGAAGCATTGGCTTTTACATCTGCTGACCTAGGATAAGTTAGACCAGCCAAAAGCAGAAAGTCCCTGACTGAACTAATTTGATTTTCTCCAAGGAAGGAATGATAATGAGACGCCTTAAATTAGCATCAGCCCCAAAATTAAAGGATGTATTTTCTTTCTTCACTCGTTTTATGTATCCAAAAGCAAACAATGTACAAGGAACCTCTCAGAGTCCAGGCACTGGAGAAAAGTATTTCTACATAATTATAGTTGTTTGCACTAACTTGTACTTTATTGCTGAGATAAATATAGATATAGGAGTGCATCAGCTTTATAATGAGCCAACAAACAGATCAGAGTGAACATGCCCTTTTTACAACAAACAATCTTTCACCAAGCTAAGTAACTGTCCAGAAGTTAATTTGGATTTAGCTCCATTGCCCTCTCCCCTGCATGTACTGTTCTTTCCTGCAGCTGCTGGCCACAAAGTTTACCAAGCAGAACAGTACAAGAAATCATTCACCCATTACTCAGGAGTAAAAGACAATAATGTGATTCCAGTTACACACCATGAGCTCTGGGGTCCAGAAATGATGGGGCATCACTATGGGACCCACCCATGTAGGATTTGGAGGAGGACAATGTGGTCACTTTGCAGGTGTTATGGGGACCTTCTTTCATGCATGAGGGGCAGCACAGGAGAAAACATAAAAGTGCTTGTTTGAAAAGGTAACAAGTGGACAATGGAAGCGCTGGGGTCATGGGCTGATTGAAGGTGGGATCCAGCGTCTTGATAGCGGATGAGAGGTGTAGCTAGGTTGGGGATAGGTCATGATGGGCCTTGAAAGTGAAGACAAGCAGCTTATGTTTGATGAAATGGAGAAGAGAGAGCCAGTGGAGGGATGCAAGGAGAGGGGTGAGGTGGTCCAAGCGATGGGCTAGGAAAAGGATCTTTGCATTCAAGTTCTGAATGATGTGAGCTGAGCAAGGTCATGGCCAGAGAGAAGAAAGTGTTAGTAATGAAGCTGTGAGATGAGGTGATGAAATAAGCAGTGCTTTCTACCTGCAATTGATGGGAAAGATTGTCCCTTCATTCATTCTCACACTCTATCCCAGGGCCCTACCTGCTTTGTGCTTGACCATGAGATAAACAATGGGCCAATCTGTTGCATGGCAAGGACTTCTGCTAAATCTCACCTCTCCCACCAGCCAGCTCTTACAGTAACCGGACACTGTACCATAAAGGCTGAGAGAATATGTCCCAAACTCTGGCAGGTAAGTACTGCCTCTCTCAGCATGCTGGGCCAGCTGTAGAGTTCTCTCGTGAGATCCTCAACACCAGGCAAGTGCTGTATCACTTCCCTAAACCCCTCCTTCCTTCCTGCCATGGTCAGCTCAAGCTGCCTTCACCTCTGCTCACTGAACCCAGCCAGGGGACATCTCTGGTCATATTAAGATGGTGCTAGGAAACAGATGACTGAGGTCACATTTAACCTGAATTGCGAGTTCATCCTGGCTCTCGATAGCTAAGCTGTGTATTACCTGACGGTGATCTCTCAAGAACTATGGTAAGTGCAGGCCTTCCTCCGTGGAGGCCAGTACAGGATCGGCTGGTGCTATGGCCAAAGCCCAGCTGGGCTCCAAACTTTCCCCGGTGCTGTGGCCGTTCATTCTCCCATCAGCACTGGCAAACATTGCAGAGAAGCTGTATCCTAGAAATGCTGTGGAGGTGCCTACTCACCCTTGCATAGGAAATACGCAGGTGGTGAGAGTGATGCCCTTGTCCATTACTGCTCTGACTTGCAACCTGTTCCGAATCCAGCCTCCCTGGGTTGGCATAGTGACATCCCCCTTCCTGGGGAACCGGGAGTTAATTCCTTAGGGATTGGACAAAGCACGGAGCCCGATACAGTATGTTCATTTCTGCAGAACCTGATTGCATCCAAAGCCAGCCCAATCAACCTTGGAAGGCTTCAGGGAGATGACAGCACCCCCATTAACTCACTGAAAATCCCAAACCCAACATTTCAAGTCCTCAGGAAGCCTGGACTTCGATGTTTTACTCCCCTGTTTCCCAAGAACAGCTTTGAGTTAACAGGATTGAGGTCACTGTGGAGAAAGTGAATAGCAATTACTCATAAAGACGAGGTTTAGTATGTTTGGTTACTGTATATGAAACAAAGCTAAAGGAGTATTAACATGAGAAATGCCCAATACAATTACCAACTTATTGATGCTTTCAAGACTCATAATTGTAGCTCTGGAAAATGTCAGCAGTGAGTAGATGAAATAACCCTGTTATTCACACATCAGGGTTTGTGTGCCAATGAAAACAAACATTGCTTTCCGTGGCTGTGGTTAGACTCTAATAAATATTCCAGTGATACTGAATTATTGTAGAAAAGAAACAAAAGGACGATGTATTGTTTAATGTACTTTCCTTACCATTATAGTTTGCTTAACATATCATGGCTTGTTTATCACAGTGATTTCACAATTCAATACGTGGAACAAAATCCCCAATGTTTAATAGTTTTGTAGGGATGCCATTTAAAGTTATTAATTAAATCTGAACAAACAATTACCCTATGCAAATGTCTATGGAAGAAAAGGATATCTTGATTGCTCAGTATTTTTTTTGCATGGAAGGCAGCTGAGGGTTCAGTAATAACAATTGCAGAAATGTTTCACTGCTATACTAATTCGTTTCTCTCTATTGTTCTGTACACTCTAATACACATTTCCTGAAAGGGAGATGGATGGGAAAGGAAGATGGATGGGAAATCTCAGAGCCCCTCCCCTCTGAGCCATTGTTTGTATTGTGGACTCCCATTGGTCAGGTAAAACTTGCAGACTTCCAGACCAGTAGACAGGTAGGTGGCATGGTTCCCCAGTGCTTCCATCTTTGCTTTGTGAAAGCCCATTGAAGTCAAAGGAGTGACCCCAGCAATTAATTTGACTTCTTGTTACCACTTCTTCCCCCTGAAATTCAGCTTTGTCCCTTAGAGCTGTAGATTCACAGAGTTTAAGGCTAATACAGATCATTAGACCATCTAGTCTGACCACCTGTATAATGCAGGACAGAATTTCGCCCTTTTCCCTTCAGTGTTGAGGGCAGTCACTTGGGTTTGACTACAGGATGTCTTCTGGAAAGGCATACCATCTTGATCTGAAGACATCAAGAGATGGAGAATCCACCACTTTCCTTGGTAGTTTGTTCTAATTATTAATCACCATCACTGTTAAACTGGAAATTTTTTTAACATAAGTACTTTTTAAAAACTTTTTACCATACAGACTTTTTAATATAAGGACTTTTAAAAACTTTTTTTTAACATAAGGACACAAGAACGGCCAGACTGGGTCAGACCAATGGTCCATCTAGCCCAGTATCCTGTCTTCCGACAGTGGCTAATGCCAGGTGCTTCAGAGGGAATGAACAGAACAGGCAATTGTGTGATCCATCCCCTGTCATCTCATCCCAGCGTCTAGCAATCAAAGGCTAGGGACACTCAGAGCAGGGGTCACATCCCTGACCATCTTGGCTAATAGCCATTGATGGACTTATCCTCCATGAACTTTTCTAGTTCTTTTTTGAACCCCATTATAATGTTGGCCTTCACAAGCTCCCCTGGCAATGAGGTCCACCGGTTGACTGTGCATTGTGTGAAGAAATACTTCTTTTTGTTTTGTTTTAAACCTCCTTCCTATTAATTTCATTGGGTAAAACAAGGATCACGGGTCACATGAAGGGTTAAATAACACTTCCTTATTCAATTTCTCTACACCATTCAGGATTTTATAGAACTCTATCATATCCCCCCTTAGTAGTTGTCTCTTGTCTAAGCTGAACAGGTCCCAATCTCTTTAATCTTTTTTTCATATGGAAGCTGTTCCATATCCTTCATTTTTGTTACCCTTCTCTGTGCTTTTTCAATTCTAATATATTTTTTTGAGATTGGGAAACCAGAACTTCACACCATATTCATGATGTTCTTACCATGGATTTATATAGTGACATTATTATGTTTTCTGCCTTAATATCTATCCCTTTCCTAATGGTTCCTAACGTTCTGTTAGCTTTGTTGACTGCTGTTGCACATTTTAATTTTAATTTGTCTACAAAGCTGTAGTGGACAAAGCTATAACAACATAGCCTGTACTAAACATATGTAGATACAGAGAAATAGCGGCTTGTCCTCTGGGACAACCAGCACCCTGCATA
The DNA here is from genome assembly GCA_033296515.1 of Macrochelys suwanniensis. Classification (NCBI taxonomy): domain Eukaryota; kingdom Metazoa; phylum Chordata; order Testudines; family Chelydridae; genus Macrochelys; species Macrochelys suwanniensis. The sequence continues at coordinate 248,054 of CM065781.1, read as the reverse complement.
AGCACTGAGCTCACCTAGAGAAGAGATACGCTTCAGTGTGAGGTGCTCCTAGGAACCCCCCGACAGGGGCATTTCTGGACATGGTTATAAACCAGCAGTTTGCCAAAGATAGATTCATAGACTTCAAGGACAGAAGGAACCATCATGATCATCTAGTCTTGTGAATTTTGCATGCCCCAGTACCCCATCTAACAGACTCTTAACCTCTAGCTGAGTGACTAGAGTTCTCAAATCATGTCAATTCAAGTTACAGATAATTCACCATTTACACTAGTTTAAACCTGCAAGTGACCCATGCTTCAGAGGAAGGCAATAAAATCTGCCACTCTGACCCGGGGGGAAATTCCTTCCCAACCCCAAATATGGCTGTTAGTTGGACCCCATCTAGCATTTCAGCATTGGCCATTGGGGATATTTGCTACTAGCAGTTGCAGATCAGCTACATGCCATTTTAGGCAGTCTCATCATACCATCCTCTCCATAAACTTTTCAAGCTTAGTCTTGGGACAAATTAGTTTTTTTTACCCCCTCTGTTCCCCTTGGAAGACTGTTCCAGAACTTCACTTCTCTGATAGTTAGAAACCTTCAGCTAATTTCAAGTCAAAACTTGTTGATGGCCAGTTTATATCCATTTGTTCTTATGCCCACATTAGCACTTAACTTAAATAATTCCTCTCCCTCTCTGCTTTTTCTCCCTTCGATCTATTTACAGTGAGCAATCACGTCTTCCCTCAGCCTTCTATTGGTGACGCTAAACAAGCCAAGTTCTTTGCGTCTCCTCTCATAAGGTACGTTTTCCATTTCTCGGATCATCCTAGTTGGCCTTCTCTGCAGTATTCCAATTTGAATCTTTCTTAAACATGAGAGACCAGAATTGGACACATTGTTCCAGATGACATCTCTGCAGTGATATAATGGTACAGGGAGTCTTTGGACTTACGACACAATTCGTTCCTCAGAATTGCGTTGTAAGTCATAGAATCTCAGGGTTGGAAGGGACCTCAGGAGGTCATCTAGTCCAACCCCCTGCTCAAAGCAGGACCAACCCCAACTAAATCATCCCAGCCAGGGCTTTGTCAAGCCTGACCTTAAAAACCTCTAAGGAAGGAGATTCCACCACCTCCCTAGGTAACCCATTCCAGTGCTTCACCACCCTACTAGTGAAAAAGTTTTTCCTAATATCCAACCTAAACCTCCCCCTCTGCAACTTGAGACCATTACTCCTTGTTCTGTCATCTTCTACCACTGAGAACAGTCTAGATAACTCTAGGATAACATGGGATAACTCACATGATTGGAGTACTGTCATGGATGGATATAAACTGTTCAGGAAGGATAGGCAGGGCAGAAAAGGTGGGGGAGTTGCGTTGTATGTAAGAGAGCAGTATGACTGCTCAGAGCTCCAGTATGAAACTGCAGAAAAACCTGAGAGTCTCTGGATTAAATTTAGAAGTGGGAGCAACAAGGGTAATGTCGTGGTGGGAGTCTGCTACAGACCACCAGACCAGGGGGATGAGGTGGACGAGGCTTTCTTCCAGCAACTAACAGAAGTTACTAGATCACAGGCCCTGGTTCTCATGGGTGACTTTAATCACCCCGATATCTGCTGGGAGAGCAATACAGCGGTCCACAGACAATCCAGGAAGTTTTTGGAAAGTGTAGGGGACAATTTCCTGGTGCAAGTGCTGGAGGAACCAACTAGGGGAAAAGCTCTTCTTGACCTGCTGCTCACAAACAGGGAAGAAATAGTAGAGGAAGCAATAGTGGATGGGAACCTGGGAGGCAGTGACCATGAGATGGTTGAGTTCAGGATCCTGATGCAAGGAAGAAAGGAGAGCAGTAGAACAGAGACCCTGGACTTCAGAAAAGCAGACTTTGACTCCCTCAGGGAACTGATGGTCAAGGTCCCCTGGGAGAATAACATGAGGGGGAAAGGAGTCGAGGAAAGCTGGCTGTATTTTAAAGAATCCTTATTGAGGTTGCAGGAACAAACCATCCCGATGTGTAGAAAGAAAAGTAAATATGGCAGGTGACCAGCTTGGCTTAACAGTGAAATCCTTGCTCGTCTTAAACACAAAAAAGCGGCTTACAAGAAGTGGAAGATTGGACAAATGACCAGGGAGGAGTATATAAATATTGTTCAGGCATGCAGGAGTGAAATTAGGAAGGCCAAATCACACTTGGAGTTGCAGCTAGCCGGAGATGTTAGGAGTAACAAGAAGGGTTTCTTCAGGTATGTGAGCAACAAGAAGAAAGTCAAGGAAAGTGTGGGCCCCTTGCTGAATGAGGGAGGGAACCTAGTGACAGAGGATGTGGAGAAAGCTAGTGTACTCAATACTTTTTTTGCCTCTGTCTTCACAGACAAGGTCAGCTCCCAGGTGGCTGCACTCCGCAGCACGGTATAGGGAGGAGGTGACCAGCCCTCTGTGGAGAAAGAAGTAGTTTGGGACTATTTAGAAAAGCTGGACGAACACAAGTCCATGGGGCCGGATGCACTGCATCCGAGGGTGCTAAAGGAGTTGGCCGATGTGATTGCAGAGCCATTGGCCATTATCTTTGACAAATCATGGCAATCGGGGGAGGTCCCGGATGACTGGAAAAAAGCGAATGTAGTGCCCATCTTTAAAAAAGGGAAGAAGGAAGATCCGGGGAACTACAGGCCAGTCAGTCTCACCTCAGTCCCTGGAAAAATCATGGAACAGGTCCTCAAGGAATCAATTCTGAACCACTTAAAGGAGGGGAAAGTGATCAGGAACAGTCAGCATGGATTCACCAAGGGCAAGTCATGCCTGACTAACCTAATTGCCTTCTATGATGAGATAACTGGCTCTGTGGATGAGGGGAAAGCAGTGGATGTGCTATTTCTTGACTTTAGCAAAGCTTTTGATACAGTCTCCCACAGTGTTCTTGCCAGCAAGTTAAGGAAGTATGGGCTGGATGAATGGACGGTAAGGTGGATAGAAAACTGGCTGGATGGTCGTGCTCAACGGGTAGTGATCAATGGCTCCATGTCTAGTTGGCAGCCGGTATCAAGTGGAGTGCCCCAAGGGTCGGTGCTGGGGCCGGTTTTGTTCAATATCTTCATCAACGATCTGGAGGATGGTGTGGACTGCACCCTTAGCAAGTTTGCAGATGACACTAAACTGGGAGGAGTGGTTGATACGCTGGAGGGTAGGGACAGGATACAGAGGGACCTAGACAAATTAGAGGATTGGGCCAAAAGAAATCTGATGAGGTTCAACAAGGACAAGTGCAGAGTCCTGCACTTAGGACGGAAGAATCCCATGCACTGCTATAGACTAGGGACCGAATGGCTGGGCAGCAGTTCTGCAGAAAAGGACCTAGGGGTTACGGTGGACGAAAAGCTGAATATGAGTCAACAGTGTGCCCTTGTTGCCAAGAAGGCTAACGGCATTTTGGGCTGTATAAGTAGGGGCATTTCCAGCAGATCGAGGGACGTGATTATTCCCCTCTATTCGGCACTGGTGAGGCCTCATTTGGAGTACTGTGTCCAGTTTTGGGCCCCACGCTACAAGAAGGATGTGGATAAATTGGAAAGAGTCCAACGGAGGGCAAGAAAAATGATTAGGGGGCTGGAGCACATGACTTATGAGGAGAGGCTGAGGGAACTGGGATTGTTTAGCCTGCAGAAGAGAAGAATGAGGGGGGATTTGATAGCTGCTTTTAACTACCTGAAAGGGGGTTCCAAAGAGGATGGATCTAGACTGTTCTCAGTGGTAGAAGATGACATAACAAGGAGTAATGGTCTCAAGTTGCAGAGGGGGAGGTTTAGGTTGGATATTAGGAAAACCTTTTTCACTAGTAGGGTGGTGAAGCACTGGAATGGGTTCCCTAGGGAGGTGGTGGAATCTCCTTCCTTAGAGGTTTTTAAGGTCAGGCTTGACAAAGCCCTGGCTGGGATGATCTAATTGGGTTTGGTCCTGCTTTGAGCAGGGGGTTGGACTAGATGACCTCCTGAGGTCCCTTCCAACCCTGAGATTCTATGATTCTAGATCCATCCTCTTTGGAACCCCCTTTCAGGTAGTTGAAAGCAGCTATCAAATCCCGCCTCATTCTTCTCTTCTGCAGGCTAAACAATCCCAGTTCCCTCAGCCTCTCCTCATAAGTCATGTGCTCCAGCCCCCTAATCATTTTTGTTGCCCTCAGCTGGACTCTTTCCAATTTATCCACATCCTTCTTGTAGTGTGGGGCCCAAAACTGGACACAGTACTCCAAATGAGGCCTCACCAGTGCCGAATAGAGGGGAATGATCACATCCCTCGATCTGCTGGAAATGCCCCTACTTATACAGCCCAAAATGCCATTAGCCTTCTTGGCAACAAGGGCACACTGTTGACTCATATTCAGCTTTTCGTCCACTGTAACCAGTAGGTCCTTTTCTGCAGAACTGCTGCCCAGCCATTTGGTCCCTAGTCTATAGCAGTGCATGGGATTCTTCCGTCCTAAGTGCAGGACTCTGCACTTGTCCTTGTTGAACCTCATCAGATTTCTTTTGGCCCAATCTTCTAATTTGTCTAGGTCCCTCTGTATCCTATCCCTACCCTCCAGCGTATCAACCATTCCTCCCAGTTTAGTGTCATCTGCAAAGTTGCTAAGGGTGCAGTCCACACCATCCTCCAGATCGTTGATGAAGATATTGAACAAAACCGGCCCCAGCACCAACCCTTGGGGCACTCCACTTGATACCGGCTGCCAACTAGACATGGAACCATTGATTACTACCCGTTGAGCACGACCATCCAGCCAGTTTTCTATCCACCTTACTGTCCATTCATCCAGCCCATACTTCTTTAACTTGCTGGCAAGAACACTGTGGGAGACTGTATCAAAAGCTTTGCTAAAGTCAAGAAATAGCACATCCACTGCTTTCCCCTCATCCACAGAGCCGGTTATCTCATCATAGAAGGCAATTAGGTTAGTCAGGCATGACTTGCCCTTGGTGAATCCATGCTGACTGTTCCTGATCACTTTCCCCTCCTTTAAGTGGTTCAGAATTGATTCCTTGAGGACCTGTTCCATGATTTTTCCAGGGACTGAGGTGAGACTGACTGGCCTGTAGTTCCCCGGATCTTCCTTCTTCCCTTTTTTAAAGATGGGCACTACATTCGCTTTTTTCCAGTCATCCGGGATCTCCCCCGATTGCCATGATTTATCAAAGATAATGGCCAATGGCTCTGCAATCACATCGGCCAACTCCTTTAGCACCCTCGGATGCAGTGCATCTGTCCCCATAGACTTGTGCTCGTCCAGCTTTTCTAAATAGTCCCGAACTACTACTTTCTCCACAGAGGGCTGGTCACCTCCTCCCCATACCGTGCAGCGGAGTGCAGCCGCCTTGGAGCTGACCTTGTCTGTGAAGACAGAGGCAAAAAAAGCATTGAGTACACTAGCTTTCTCAAAACGTTGTAAGTCGAAATCGCTTTTCCCATAGAAATTAATGGTATAAAGGGGGGATTGGTTCCTGAACCAAGGCTTGATACACTGTTTTCACCACAATAACCCAGATTTTTGTACTAAATGAATTCTAGATGACTAATGTAGTAACATCAATGTATTTATTTGGTAAACAGCATTTAAATAAACATATAAAATCACATATGCTTTGACTTTCCAGAACTTTTTGAAGGGCTCTTGGCTGGGGGCTTCTCTGGAGTTTTCTCTGAAGTCTTCTCTGCCATCTTAAAGAAAGTATCCAAGGATGTTTGGACATATGTTCTCCTCTTCTCCTTATAAATTTCTCTGTAGCAGCTGTACATATTGGATATGCCCCTATTCACAGATGCACTGCGTTCAATGTTAGGGTTGTGTTCACAGGCGCCAACTTCCATCGGCACCGGTGGGGGCTGACGCCCGGCGTTGGGGGTGGGGCCCCGCAACGTCTCCCGGTGGTGAGGTGAGCTGGGCGCGGGCCCCGGGGCTGGCGGGGAGCTGCTGGTGGGTGCTGAGCACACACCAATTTTTTCCCCGTGGGTGCTCCAGCCCCGGAGCACCCACGGAGTCAGCGCCTATGGTTGTGTTCCTCAAACAGGGACATGGCAGCTTCCAAATGTCGAAATGCCTCAGCCAACACTTTTGTTGTCAAGATTTTACAGGCAGGAGTCTCAGCAGTGGGTGCATCTTCTTCCTATGTCATCTTCTACTTTTCCAATTCAATGAGGTCCTCATTTAGTTAATTTCTCACAATGTGATGCCAGCAACTCATCAACATCCTCTGGTGCAACATCTAAGTTGAGTTCTTTGACCATCTCAACAGCTACTTGGGTCACTTCTTCAACAGTGTCTGTGAATCCTTGGAAATCAGACACAAAGTCAGGACAAATTTTTTTCCAAACACCATTCATATTGGATTGTTTCACCTCATTCCATGCCTCACCAATGTTCTGAACTGCAAGGTAAATGTTGAAGCCCTTACAGAATTCCTTCAGAGTTGGTCCACCTTGCCCCTCAGTTGCCCTGATGGCCTAGGCAAATGTGCTCCTGAGATAGTAGGCCTTGAAGGATGTGATTACCCCCTGGTCCATGGGTTGCAACAATGAGGTGCTGTTGGGGGGCAGAACCACCACTTTCATGTCAGGATGCATGTCATCAAGGATGGTTGGATGACCAGGAGCATCGTCAAGGATTACCAGCGCTTTAAAGGGCGGATAGTTGTTGCTGTAACAGCTCCTGACACTTGGCGCAAAATGATGATTAAACCAATCCTCAAAAATGTTCAGTGAGCTTAAACTCAAAAAAGGAAGCTTACAAGAAGTGGAAATTTGGACAGATGACTAGGGAGGAGTATAAAAATATTGCTCAAGCATGCAGGGTTGTAATCAGGAAGGCCAAGGCACAATTGGAGTTTCACATCCCTTGCTAGCTGCAAGGTAACAAGAAGGGTTTCTACAGGTATGTTAGCAACAAGAAGAAGGTCAGGGAAAGTGTGGGACCCTTACTGAATGGGAGAAGCAACATTGGGACAGATGATGTGGAAAAAGCTCAAGTACTCAATGCTTTTTTTGCCTCAGTCTTCACAGACAAGGGCAGCTCCCACACTGCTGTCCTGGGCAGCACAGTATGGGGAGGAGGTGAGCATCCCTCAGTGGTGAAAGAAGAGGTTAAGGACTATTTAGAAAAGCTGGACATGGAAAAGTCCATAGGTCCAGATCTAATGCATCCAAGGGTGCTGAGGGAGTTGGGTGATGTGATTGCAGAGCCATTGGCCACTATTTTTTAAAACTTGTGGTGATTGTGGGGAGGTCCCAGATGATTGGAAAAAGGCAAATATAGTGCCCATATTTTAAAAAGGAAAGAGAGAGAACCTGGGGAACTACAGACCTGTCAGCCTCACTTCAGTCCCTGGAAAAATCATGGAACAGATCCTCAAGGAATCCATTTTGAAGCACTTGGAGGAGAGGAAGGTGATCAGGAACAGTCAACATGGATTCACCAAGGGTAAGTCATGCCTGACCAACCTGATTGCCTTCTATGATGAGATAACTGGCTCTGTGGATGAGGGGGAAGCAGTGGATGTGATATATCTTGACTTTAGTAAAGCTTGTGATATGGTCTCCCACAGTATTCTTGCCAGCAAGTTAAAGAAGTGTGGATTGGATGAATGGACTATAAGGTGGATAGAAAGCTGGCTAGATTGTCGGGATCAATGGGTAGTGATGTTCGCAGATGACACTAAGGTGGGGGGAAAAGTAGATACACTGGAGGATAGGGATAGGGTACAGAGTGACTGACCTAGACAAATTAGAGGATTGGGCCAAAAGAAATCTGATGAGGTTCAACAAGGACAAGTGCAGAGTCTTGCACTTAGGATGGAAGAATCCAATGCACTGCTACAGGCTGGGCACCAACTGGCTAAGCAGCAGTTCTGCAGAAAAGGACCTGCAGATTACAGTGGATGAGAAGCTGGATATGAGTCAGTAGTGTGCCCTTGTTGCCAAGAAGGCCAACGGCATATTGGGCTGTATTAGTAGGAGTATTGCCAGCAGATCAAGGGAAGAGTGGCAGGGGGCAGGGATTTGATAGCAACCTTCAACTACCTGAAGGGGGATTCCAAAGAGGATGGAGATAGGCTGTTCTCAGTGGTGGCAGATGGCAGAACAAGAAGCAATTGTCTCAAGCTGCAGAGTGGGGGTCTAGGTTGGATATTAGGAAACACTATTTTACTAGGAGGGTGGTGAAGCACTTGAATGGGTTACCTATGGAATCTCCATCCTTACAGGTTTTTAAGGCCCAGCTTGACAAAGCCCTGGCTGGGCTGATTTAGTTGGTGTTGGGCCTGCTTTGAGCAAGGGGTTGGACTAGATGACCTCCTGAGGTCTTGTTCCACCCTAATCATCTTCTATGATTCTAAGCCCAGGGAGGGACTTCTGTAGGTTTGGCATTTTCAGTTGCTTTTCACCCTAGAGGGAAGAGGCTCTGTTGCTATACCTCAGACAGAAGCGTTTTTGTTTCACACTAAACTGGCACATGTTAGCTCAGGCCTGGTGCGACTACACTGCAACACCCTTTCTCTCCCCCCCCCCTCCATCTGATCAGAGGCCTTACGGGGGCTACTCTCCCCGTCTCCTGGGGAGAATGTGAAAGAAAAAAGTTGCTGCCTTTTCACACCACAAAAATCTGGGGAAAGCTTTGCAAGTGAAGCTGTGTGGTGTTTCCCTCTGCTTCCCAGGGGCATCCAGCAGAATCAGGCAATGCAGCTGGAGAGCAGCAGGTTCAATATCCCTTGTGATATTCACAGGCAATAACTAGTCTGTCTTTGCCATGCCTGTAAAATTAACATCTACACAGCCCCTAGCACTGCAGTGGACACTAGGAGACAGCTCCTCGGCAGCTTTAGCAATGGGGTGCGTTCTCATTCATCCCCCGCTGTGCCCTGGCCCTGGCACATTGAGCGAGGTTTGTGCTTCTAGACTCACAATGGGAACTGGAGCTTCACTCCAGATGTCCCTGGCGAGTCACTGACTTTTCTGGTAGAAAGTCACTAAACCAAAATGGACTTCTCCTAAGAGCGTGAGTCTAAAGTTCACCCTGTGATGTGGCTGTGAAAAAGGCGATATGATCCTGGAGTGTATCAGGAGAGACGTTTCCAGTGACAATAGAGAAGTGTTAATCCCATTGTACGAGGCACTAGTAAGACCTCATTTGGAATACTGGGTACAATTTTGGTCACCCGTGTTCAAGAAGATGAATTTAAACTGGAACAGATGCAGAGAAGAGTTACTAGAATGATCAAGGGACAGGAGGACCGATTTTATAGAAGACACTAAACGAGCTTAGCTTGATTAGTCTAGCAAAAGGAAGGCTGAGGATATATGATAGGTCTCTATAAACACATTAGGAGGTAAGTACCGGTGAGGGTGAAGAGGTATTGTAGCTAAAGGACAGTATTGGCACGAGATCAAATGGGGATAAACTGGCCATGAACAAATTCAGGCTAGAAATTAGAAGAAGGTTTCTAACCATCAAAGGGGTGAGGTTCTGGACTCAATAAGAGGTGTGGGGGCAAATAATTTAACTTGTTTTAAGGGAGAAATGGGCAAATTTAAGAGTGTGATTGTATGACTAGGCTGTTTGTGATTGTACAGGGCAGAGCCCAGCAGCCCTGGGGCTCACTTCAGGTTTCTTTTATGTTCCAAAGATATCATGCTTCAGGGTTTCAGCTGGGTTCCGTCAGGGCTCAGGAAGGGATTCCCCCCTCCCCATGTATTCTGGGATTTTTTGTTTTGTTTTATCTCCTTCCTCAGAGCATCAGGGATGGCCATGGCTGGAGCTGGGACATTGAACGGGGTGAGCCAGGGCTCTGAGATGGCACCGAGCATCCTCTCTCACTGGTGCTTGCTGACATGCTCAGGGTCTAACTGATTGCCGTGGGTGGGGACAGGAAGGAATTTTCCCCCAGGTCAGTTTGGCAATGACTTTAATGGAGTTTCTCCTTCCTCTGCAGTGTGGGGTGCGGGTCACTTGCCAGGATGGTCTGGGGGTATCTCACTTCACCACAGCAGGAGCTAACTGTATATGTGAGTCACATGAACTGTGATAAAGGGAATGTGAAACATTGTGTATGTCAAATTCCATATACACAACTGCTCAGCCCTGGGAAAGTCCCAACTGTAAAAGAAAATGGTCCAAAATATGTGTTAGCTAAACAGGGAGAATATAAGCATCGTGGGACTGATGGAACTGGAGCTGCTGTGTCACCATTGCTGCTGGATGTGGACAAAGAAACCTTTGTAACATTCTGACCCCGTGTACTAGACGCAGTAGGGAATGCATCTTGGAAACAGCTGCTTCCACCAAGAGATTTCAGTGTGGCTTACAGAGGAAGGTAAGCGGTGTTATCCCCACTGACAGATAAGAAAACAGACACACTGACAAATTAAGGGCTGTACCCTGAACAACATAGGTCAGTAGAAGAGCCAGGAACAGAACCCCGGTGTCCTATTCCAGTGGACCTCACTACCTCTCTTTCCCAGCGCCCTGTGGCACAGCTCAGATCCCTAGGAGTTAATCCAGAGCCATTCTCCAGCCTGTGTCATGCATGAGGTCAGAGGAGATCCCTACAATGGTCCCTTTTGGCCTTTCAATCTATTTGTATGTACTCAGGTGATACCCAGACTAGTTTTAAGTTGCCCAAGCCTTGCGATTTCCATCTTTGCATTGGCAGGTGGCTACTGGATCTCACTGCCGAGAAGTGTTGATTCCTGAGATACAGCCTACATTTTCCATGTGTCAGTTTCCTCCCCTTAGTGCTAGTTATTCTGATTGAGCAAAATAATTCCTGTCTCTTGCTGCGGTTTAGACACTTCAGACTTTGGGCCCATCCCTAATTCTCACCAGGGAAGCTCTATTGTAGCTCATGGGAGCTCTGTTTGCCGAGTAATTGCTGGATCTGCCCTTGGAGGTCAGACCCTAGAATTACTCTAGAGCATGAATTAATCTAGCCAAATAAGACCACACTGTCTGATGATTATTCTGTTTCTAGAGCTATACTTTCTGAATGAGACACTTGGGTACATTTGGTTTCCTTCATTCTTTTTTGAAACCACTGTGATCCATAATATTTAAGGTAAAAGGTTTCTTAGAGATTTTTGCATGACTCTTTCACACAGGGATTGCTATAGTTTAATTCAGGTTTCTTTAGTGTGTCAACTCAAGGTATATCATTAGCAGGTACCCATTTGAACAGTCTTACTGCTGTCAGATTGCCTTTTCTATCAAGGACGATCACAAAAAAGATGATTCAAAAAGCAATGAAGCAATGCTCTCAGAGGGCATCTTTGATGGAGCATTTCTCAATTTGTGGAGATAAGATTGCCTTTCCTGGCAGCAGAATATAAGGTGATTGACACTCATGGCCTCAGGGCTGGTAAAGGAACTGTATCTCATGGTCAATGAATGCAAATGTAAGGATAACTATTAAATGAACTCTAAAAATCCATTTCTTAGCTGCTTATCTGGCATGAGTGCTCATTCATTTAAATGAGTGAATATTTATTTCCAGGATTCCTTTGCTTATTCCAGGCTGGCTAGAGCTGTATGGATTCAACTGATAATTTAAATAGTGCAAGTGTTTTAAAATGTTCAAAAATTGAAAAGGAGTTTCCCATTAATGTTGCACTGTATTTGTGTCTATGGTCCCTTCTCTAAACTCCTTACTCACTAACAGGGCTGGCTCCAGGCACCAGACGAGAAAGCACTTGCCTGGGGTGGCTCCTTGTAAGGGGCGGCATTCCGGGGGTTCTTGGGGCGGCACATTCCTGCCGCCCTGCCATGATTCTTTTATTATTATTTTTTTTGCTTCGGTAATCCGGCTGCCTTTTTTTTTTTTTTTTTTTTTTTTTGCTTGGGGCGGCCAAAAAGCAGAGCTGGCCCTGCTCACTAAACTAACTTTGCAACATGGCACACAGATAGCATGCCCCAAGTCCTCCCCATGATCCTGCCCGGCACAGAGGAGCCACAATGGATCAAAGGAGGAAAATGTGCCAGCCCCAGATTGAGAGCTTTATGGCTGCTACTTCAGCCTAAAAACTGGAGTTACCAGTGTGGTTTTTGGCCTCCCTCTGCCCTGCTACACTTGAGGGAACAGCTGTGGCAGATCCCCAATTGCCACTTGATGCAATTGTACCAAGCACCATGCAGAGCTGTGCTTCATGGCTGACCCCTATTCAATCTGTGATCCCCTATAATCCCCCGCTGGTTTTCAGCAGTATGACTGCCTTGCCAGCTGTGCCCCAGTTCGTAGCCGTGTATTTGATTTTCCCTTCCTAAGTGTTGTACTTTGCACTTGTCTTTACTGAATTTCATCATGTTGATTTCGGACCAATTCTCCATTTGCCAAGGCCATTGTGAATTCTAATCCCACCCTGCACAGTGTCTGCAGCCCCTCCCAGCTGGGTGTCATCCACCGATATTATAAGCGTCCTCTCTACTCCATTATCCAAGTGATTAAATCATACCAGACCCAGGACTGATCCCATATGACCCCTCTAGATACACCCTCCCAGTCTGACAGTAAACCATTGATAACTACTGTTTGAGTATGGTCTTCCAACCAGTTTTGCACCCACTTTATAGTAATTTCACTCAGACCCCATTTCCCTTCGACTCTGTCAGACACCTTATTAAAATCAAGACATATCACATCTACCTCTTCACTCACCCCCGTCCACTAGGCCAGTAACCCTGTCAAAGAAGGAAATTAGGTTGGTTTGGCATGATTTGTTATTGGCAAGTCCATGCTGGCTGTTATTTATCACCCTATTATCCTCTAGGTGCTTCCAGACTGGTTGTTTAATAATTTTTTCCAGTATCTTTTCAGGTATTGAAATCAGGCTAACTGGTCTATATGTCCCTGGATCCTCTTTGTTCTTCCTTTGTAAGATAGGTACTATATTTTCCTTTCTTCAGTCATCTGGGACCTCACCCATCCTCCACGAGTTCTCAAAGATAATTTTAAATGGTTGTGAGATTGCTTCAGCTAGTGCTAAAGAAGCACTCAAGGATGATAAGGTCACTGCAGAGAAGATGACTGATGCAAAAAATTCATTTTTCACTGCAGAAGATGTGAGAGAGATTCCCACACGAGCCATTCTTTTTAGGTGACAAATCGGATGAACTGCCTCAGCCTGAGGTGTCATTAGAGGAGGTTTTGGAACAAATTGATAAATTAAGCAGGAAGTCACTAGGACCAGATGGTATTCACTCAAGAGTTCTGAAGGAATTCAAATATGAAATGGCAGAGCTACTAACTGTGGTATGGAAACCGTCACTTAAATCAGCCTCTGTGCCAGATGACTGGAGGATAGCTAATGTAACACCGATTTTTAAAAAAGGCTTCAGAGGTGATCATATCAATTAGAAGCCAGTCAGCCTAACGTCACTACCAAGCAATGTGGTTGAAACTATAACAAAGAACAGAGTTATCAGATACATAGAAGAACATGATATGTTGCAGGAAGTGCCAACTCGGCTTTTGTAAAGGGAAATCATGCCTCACCAATTTTTAGACATTTTTTATGAAGTCTTCCAGCATGCGGAAAAGGGGGATCCACTGGACATAGTGTACTTCCATTTTCAGGAAGTCTTTGACAAGGTCCCTTACCAAAGGCTCTTAAGGAAAGTCATGGAATGAGAGGGAAGGTCCTCTCATGGATCAGTAAAAGGTTAAAAAATAGGAAACAAAGGATAACAATAAATGGTTGGATAAACAAAGGATAAACAATAAATAGCATGGTCCCCCCAGGGATCAGTACTGATATAGAAAAGGGGGTAAATGCTGAGAGAGCGAAATTTGCAGCCAAAAGAAAATTATTCAAGATTCTTCAATGCAAAGCTGACAGCAAAGAGTTACACAGGGATCTCACTAAACTGGATGCCTGGACAACATGTCTGATGAAAATCAATGCTGATGAGTGTGAAGTAATGAACACTGGAAAAAATAATCTCAACTACAAGTCTATGATTATGGGTTCTAAATTAGCTGTTACCATTCAAGAAAGAGACCTTGGAGACTCAGTGGATAGTTCTCTGAAAACTTCAGCTCAATGCACAGCAGCAGTGAAAAAAGTTAACAGAATGTTGTGAACTATTAGGAAAGGGATAGATAATAAAACAGAAAATAACATAATGCCACTATATAAATCCATGGTACATCCACACCTTGAATAATGCATACAGTTCTGGTCATCCCAGAAAAAAAGAGATATTAGAATTGGAAAAGAAGAGAAGGGCAACAAAAAAGATTAGAGGTTTGGAACAGCTTCCTTACAAGAAGAGATTAGAAAGACTGGGACTGTTCATCTTAGAAAAGAATATGGAGAGGTCTAAGGAGAATATGATTGAGGTCTATAAAATCATGACTGGTGTGGAGAAAGTGAATAAGGAAGTAGTATTTACCCCATCACATAACACCAGAACTAGGGGTCTCCCAATGAAATTAATAGGTAGCAGGTTTAAAACAAACAAAAGGAAGTATTTCTTCACACAACACACAATTCTAGATTAGGGTTGGAAGAGACCTCAGGAGGTCATCTAGTCCAACCCCCTGCTCAAAGCAGGACCAACCCCAACTAAATCACCCCAGCCAGGGTTTTGTCAAGCCAGGCCTTAAAAACCTCTAAGGATGGAGATTCCACCACCTCCCTAGGTAACCCACTCCAGTGCTTCACCACCCTCCTAGTGAATGATGGATAATTAGCTGAACATGAGCTCCCTGTGTGTTGCTGTGGCCAAAAGGGCTAATGTGATCCTTGGATGCATAAACAGGAGAATACCTGTGTATTTGGCACTGCTGCGACTGCTGCTGGAATCCTGTGTCCAGTTCTGATGCTGATGTTGATAAATTGGAGAGGGGTCAGAGAAGAGCCACCAGAATGATAAAAGGATTAGAAACCCTGCCTTATAGTGACAGGCTCAAGGAGCTCAATGTATTTATCTTAACAAAGAGAAGGTTCAGGGGTGACTTGATCCCAGGCTATAAGCGCTGTAAGATGAGCACTTCTGAGAATCAGGCTGTTACTCCCAGTTGGCCCAAAGGAATTCAGGGAGAGAACAGGTGTTCTGAGGTTGGGATTATTGCACAATAGATTATTGTATTTGTAATTGCATTGTCTGGTCCCAGTTCACTTTGGGTCATTGAACACATCATCATTAGAGCAGGCACAAACCCATCCCCAGGTAACAGCGGGAGGCTATAGAGGAGCAATTGCATGGTGTTCACAGGAGAGTCGTAGGCTTTTATTTTCAGTCACTGCAGTAGAAGTTCAGATTAGATTTTAGGATACTTTAAATAGACTGTAGGAAAGAGGGACTCTCTCAGAAATGAATATATATCAAACTGTGAGGCAATGTTGATTGTGGGCCCTCAGGGTCACTGGTGGAACCCTTCCTCTTTCTAATCCATATAAATGACCCAGGCTGTGAAACAATCTATAAACCTGTTACATCTGCTGATGGGACAGAACTGGGAAAGTGCTCAAGCAGCAAACAAGAAGGGGAACTGTCTTTTAGCCCTGCTGAATAATGAGGCCCAGGGACATTTAATACAGACTTGCATGGAGTTACATGCTGAATGTCAAGGATGATGATAACGCAAGTAGGTTAAAGCCGAATCCAGAAGTTTCTCTAGAACTCTTGTAGATTGTATTATCCACCTTTCTTTAAGTGTCTCGGTAATTGGAAGACACAAGTGATCTTAATAAAATGCTGGCATGACTTATGCTGTAACAAAATAAAAATCAAAGGAACTGCTGTCAGTCGGGAGTCTGGTCTTTGCTCAGCCGAGAGGCTAAAAACGCCAGATTTTGAAGAGTTGATGTCTTGGGTCAGACTAGGGTTAATTTTGCCCTGTGTTCTGTCTCTGACAGTGGCCCAGACCAGAGCTACAGGGAAAGCTCCCAGACTGCTGCACTGTGCAACACAGCATGGGGAGTAGGTGAGCAGCCCTCAGTGGTAAAAGAACAGGTTAAGGTCTATTTAGAAAAGCTGAACATGCACAAGTGCATGGGTCCAGATCTAATGCATCCAAGGGTGCGGAGGGAGTTGGCTGATGTGATTGCAGAGCCATTAGCCATTATCTCTGAAAATTCATGGTAATTGGGGGAGGTCCAGGACAATTGGAAAAAGGCAAATATAGTGCCCATATTTTTAAAAGGGAAAAAAGAGAACCCGGGGAACTACAAACCAGTTAGCTTCACTTCAGTCCCCAGCAAAACCATGGAGCAGGTCCTCAAGGAATCCATTTTGAAGCACCTGGAGGCGAGGAAGGTGATCAGGAACAGTGAACGTGGATTCACCAAGGGCAAGTCATGCCTGACCAACCTGATTGCCTTCTATGATGAGATAACTGGCTCTGTGGATATGGGGAAAGCGGTGGATGTGATATATCTTGACTTTAGCAAAGCTTTTGATACTGTCTCCCGCAGTATTCTTGCCAGCAAGTTAAAGAAGTATGGATTGGATGAATGGACTCTAAGGTGGCTAGACAGCTGGCTAGATCATTGGGCTCAACGGGTAGTGATCAACGGCTCAATGTCTAATTGTCAGCCAGTATCAAGCGGAGTGCCCCAAGGGGTTGGTCCTGGGGCCAGTTTTCTTCAACATCTTTAAGGGACAAACCTGTACATTAAGGACTGCAATATCCTGTGGGGTGAGAAAAACTGCTTAATCTAGATGTTGCCCAGTCTAATAGGGTTGAAGTTTAGACTGCATGCTTATGTTTTATTTTTATTTTTTTGGTAACTAACTGACTTTTTCCCTATCACTTATAATTACTCAAAATCTATCTTTTGTAGTCAATAAATTTGTTTAACTGTTTATCTTTACCAGTGAGTTTGCCTGAAGTATGTGGCAAATCTTCTCAGGTTTTCAAAGGCTGGTGTATGTCCTTTTGTGCTGGGAGCTGGGGGGATTCGACTGGTGCCTCTCTCTGTATGATTCATGAGTGGCTCTGGGAGCATTCATGCCATCTAGCTGGGTGAGGGGCTCCACATCACTCCAGGTGCTGAGTGATCACAGAACCTGAAGGGGTTGCTGCTGGTCACTAGCAAATCACCGTGAGATACAGCCCAGGCTGGAAAGAGTTAAAGGGAACACAGCAGTCCCACAGTCCCAGGCTGCACCCCGGGGATCACGTTAGCCGTTTTGCCCTGGAACTGCACTGACAGCTCATTTTGAGGTAATTATCTATTATTGTCACTGCTTTCCAAGAGAGAATTTCCCATTGTGTAGGTGTAGCCACAGGTTGTTTGTGCGTTGTGTGAAGAAATATTTCCTTTTGTTTGTTTTAAACCTACTGCCTATTAATTTCATTTGGTGACCCCTAGTTCTTGTGTTATGAGAAGGAGTAAATAACATTTCCTTATTTACTTTCTCCACACCAGTCATGATTTTGTAGACCTTAATCATATCCCCCCTTGCTCATCTCTTTTCCAAGCTGAAAAGTCAGTTTTATTAATCTCTTCTGATACAGCAGCCATTCCATACCCCTAATCATTTTTGCTGCCCTATTCTGAACCTTTTCTAATTCCAATATATCTTTTCTGAGATGGGGTGACCACAGCTGCACTCATTATTCAAGATGTGGGCGTACCATGGATTTATATAGAGGCAATATGATATTTTCTGTCTTATTACCTATCCCTTTCTTAATGATTCCCAAGATTCTGTTCCCTTTTTTGACTGCCACTGCACATTGAGTGGATGTTTTCAGAGAACTATCCACAATGACTTCAAGATCTCTTTCTTGAGTAGTAACAGCAAATTTAGACCCATCATTTTATATGTATAGTTGAGATTGTTTTCCAATTTGCATTACTTTGCATTTATCAACACTGAATTTTATCTACCATTTTGTTGCCCAGTTACCCAGTTCTGAGAGATCCTTTTGTAGCTCTTCACAGTCTGCCTGGGACTTAACTATCTTGAGTAGTTTTGTATCATCTGCAAATTTTGCCACCTCACTGTTTACCCCTTTTTCCAGATCATTTATGAATATGTTGAATAGGACTGGTCCCAGTACAGACCCTGGGGGACACCACTATTTACCTCTCCCCTTTCTGAAAACTGACCATTTATTCTTACCCTTTGTTTCCTATCTTTTAACCAGTTACCAGTCCATGAGAGGACCTTCCCTCTTATCCCATGACAGCTTACTTTACTTAAGAGCCTTTGGTGAAGGACCTTGTCAAAGGATTTCTGAAAATCTAATTACACTATATCCACTGGATCCCTCTTGTCCACATGCTTGTTGATTCCCTCAAAGCATTCCTGCAGATTGGTGAGGCATGATTTCCCTTTACAAAAACCATGTTGACTCTTCCCCAACAAATTATGTTCATCTATGTGTCTGACAATTTTGTTCTTGACTATAGTTTCAACCAGTTTGCCCCATACTGAAGTAAGGCTTACCAGCCTGCAATTGCTGGGATCACCTCTGGAGCCCTTTTAAAAAATTGGCATCACATTAGCTATCCTCCAGTCATTTGGTACAGAAGTTGATTTAAATGATATGTTACAAACTACAGTTAGTAGTTCTGCAATTTCATATCTGAGTTCCTTCAGAACCCTTGGGTGAATACGATCTGGTCCTGGTGATTATTACTGTTTAGTTTATCAGTTTGTTCCAAAACCTCCTCTAATGACACCTCAATCTGGGACAGTTCCTCAGATTTGTCATCTAAAAAGAATGGCTCGGGTTTCGGAATCTCCTTCACAACCTCAGCTGTGAAAAGCGATGCAAAGAATTCATTTAGTTTCTCCGCAATAGCCTTAACGTCCTTGAGTGCTCCTTTAGCATCTCAATTGTCCAGTGGCCCCACTGGTTGTTTAGCAGGCTTCCTGCTTCTGATGTACTTAGCAATTTTTTTTGGTATTACTTTTTTGAGTCTTTGGCTAGCTGTTCTTCAAATTCTTTTTTGGCCTTCCCAATTATATTTTTACACGTCATTTGCCAGAGTTTATGCTCCTTTCTATTTTCCTCAATAGGATTTAACTTCCACTTTTTAAAGGATGCCTTTTTGCCTCTCACTGCTTCTCTTACTTTGTTGTTTAGCCACAGTGGCACTTTTTTGCTTCTCTTACTATGTTTTTAAATTTGGGGTATACATTTAAGTTGAGTCCTCTATTATGGTGTCTTTAAAAAGTTTCCATGGAGCTTGCAGGGATTTCACTTTTGGCACTGTCCCTTTTAATTTGTTTCAGTAACCTCCTCATTTTTGTGTAGATCCCCTTTCTGAAATTAAATGCTACAGTGTTGGGTAGCTGTGGTGTTTTCCCCACAGGGATGTGAAATTTTATCATGTTATGGTCACTATTACCAAGCAGTCCAGCTATATTCACCTCTTGGACCAGACCCTGTACTGTACTTAGGACTAAAATAAGAATTGCCTCTCCTCTTGTGGGTTCCAGGACTAGCTGCTCCAAGAAGCAGTCATTTAAGGTGTCAGGAAACTTTACCTCTGCATCCCGTCCTGAGGTGATATGTACCCAGTCAATATGGGGATAGTTGAAATCCCCCATTATTATTATTGAGCTTTTTATTTTAATAGACTCTCTAATCTTCCTGAGCATTTCACAGTCATTATCACCATCCTGGTCAGGTGGTCAGTAATATATCCCTACTGCTATATTTTTATTATTGGAGGATGGAATTTCTATCCATAGAGATTCTATGGTACAGTTTGGTTCATTTAAGATTTTTACTTCATTTGATTCTACGCTTTCTTTCACATACAGTGCCACGCCCCCAGCAGCACGACCTGTTCTGACCTTCCAATATATTTTGTACCCTGGAATTACTGTGTCCCACTGATTATCTTCATTCCACCAACTTTCTGTGATGCCTATTATATCAATAGCCTCTTTTAATTCAATGCACTCTAGTTCACCCATCTTATTATTTAGACTTCTAGCATCGGTAAAAAAGCACTTTAAAAACTTGTCACTTTTTAGCTGTCTGCCATTACATGATGTAATTGAATGGGACTTTTTTTCATTTAACTCTTTCTCATCAGATCCTACCTGTATTTTATCATCTTCCATCCTCTTCTCCTTACTAGGACATACAGAATCACCATTAATCGATCCTACCCTAAGGGATGTCTCTGTCCGGACCACGTGCTCCTCTGTAGGCTTTCCCCCAGCCCATAATTTAAAAACTGCTCTACGACCTTTTTAATTTTAAGTGCCAGCAATCTGGTTCCAATTTGGTTTAGGTGGAGCCTGTCATTCCTGTTTAGGCTCTCCCTTTCCCAAAAGTTTCTCTAGTTCCTAATAAATCTAAACCCCTCCTCCCTACACCATCATCTCATCCACGCATTAAGACCCTGCAGTTCTGCCTGTCTAGCTGGCCCTGTGCATGGAAATGGAAGAATTTCATAGAATGCTGCCATGGAGGTCCTGGACTTCAATCTCTTACCTAGCAGCCTAAATGTGGCCTCCAGGACCTCTCTCCTATCCCTATGTCATTGGTACCTACATGTACCACAACCACCGGCTCCTCCCCAGCACTACACATAAGTCGATCTAGATGCTTCAAGAGATTCACAACCTTCGCACTAGGCAGGCAAGTCAGCATGTGGTTCTCCCGGTCATCGCAAACCCAGCTATCTATGTTTCGAATGATCGAATCACCAATTACTAACACCTGTCTCTTCCTAGTAACCGGAGTTCCCTTCCCCCAGAGAGTTATCCTCAGTGCGAGAGGATACCACAACATCATCTGGAAGGAGGGTCCCAAGTATGGGACCATTTCCCTCTGCTCCAGTTGGATGTTCTCCTTCCCTGAGACTTTCATCTTCCTCAACAGCACAGGATTGTTTTAAGAGCTTATAGGAAAACTCTCATTTTCTATTAAATTCTATGGGAATATCATATATGACTACTGTGGCAATTTTCCCTCTCCTGTTGATGTAATACCCGCATATCCACTGATGCTATATTCAAACATGTTCCCTTGAAATTCTGCTTTTAAAAGTTCCATAACTCAGTGAGTGACAGACTATACCAACGAGCCACCTTTTCTAAGAATTATAACACAATTCCTTTGTGTACCATGTTCATCAGTAATACACCAAGAATGACAGCAAGAGATTTAGTTTGTCACCATATGGGTAATTTAAAAGAAATCTATAGAGCTGGTCAGGAATTTGTCAATTAAACCTTTGTTTTGTTTGGCCAGAAAATGTTGATCCATTGCAACTGAAATTTTTTGCAGGAATGGGTTTTCAACTAATTTCTTGACCATTTTTTTTTTGCAGAAAAATATTTTGAAATCATCAAATAATTTTTGTCTACATTTTCAAAATATAAAATTCCAGTTTTCTGCTTCAAAATGACTTTTTATTTCAACATTTAAACTAATTATAGTAATTTTTTTTAAATGGTCAGTACTGAAATGTTTTTAAATTATCAAAACAAAACATTTCAGTTGAACTGAACCAACTTTTTTTTCCAGATTATCATTTTGTGAAATTTGTCGAGATTTTGACTTTGTGTAGGGAAACAAATTTGAAATAGATGTAAGCAGAGTCAGGATGAGCCCCACCCTGACATCTGGTTGTGAGTCATGGCAAAGAACTTCAGGGGCTGATCTCATTTGCATAGGCACACCTACCCCACCTAGCATGAGCCTATAATAGCCCAAATGGTCACTTTGGGCTGCTGTAGGATCCCCAATTTTTATGCACTGGGGCAGGAATTTCTGTTACTGGGGCAGGAAGAATAAACTGTTGTTATACTGATTATGTGAATCAAAGACAGTGGAACTGTACTTGGCCTTTTGTCATGATGGAGGGGAAATCGCCATCAACTAAGCAGCACTCGCTAGGCAAGGGACATGGGTTCCAAAACCCAGTGAATTGAGAGAGAGGCCGGGGACAGGTATTAGTACCTGGTGGTGTGGGCCTGAGACACCAATTGCACCCTCGCCACTGTGGAATATCAGAGCTAATGTTGAGTTCATTAGGAGTTTTGTTACAGGCTGCTGAGTTGAAATCACTCTGGGCTAATGGTGCAAATGAGCACTAAGGCCCCCCCTTACTACAAGCTGAAATCACTAAAGAACTAAAATTATGATGTGCTGAAATCACTGAGCACTGTGTTAAGTAGTGAGGGAGCCTGAAGATGTATTCCTGAGCGGCTGGCGGAGCAGTTGGTGGGACAGCTGGTGGAGCAGAGCTGCTAGCGGAGTGGAGCAGTTGGCGGGACAGCTGGAGCAGCTTGCGAGACAGCTGGAGGAGCGGAGCGAAGCCCCACAGAGGGGCGGGGCAGTCAGCTTTGAGCCACGTAAGGTGCTCCTTACCTTTCCCCTCCCCATTTCTGCCCAGTCTGGGGGGGGGGAGGGTGTAGCACTCTGCAGATCTCTGCAGATGAACTTTTGAACTGGGGACTGGGGCTGGACTTTTGGGTTCTTGCACTTTTGGGACTTTGGGTGATTTTTGGGTTGCTGGACTCAAGAACCAAAGGGAAAGGACATGGCCCAATTTCTGGGGTGGGTCTTTGCTCACAGTTTGGTTTATGAATCCTAGTTGCTGTGTTTTCCCAGTTTGATGCTGATGTCATTTACCTTCTGTTATTAAAGATTTTCTGTAACACCGAGGCTCTGTGCTTGCGAGAGGGGAAGTATTGCCTCTTTGAGGTGCCCGGGAGTGTGTGTAAGATTTTCCCAGGTTACTGGGTGGGGGATAGAGCCGGTTTTGCATTGCTTTGTTGAGAAGGGCACCCCTATGTACTGAACCCAGGCCTTGCTGCTATCAACCCGTCCTGGCAGAAGGGTTACATAGAGAAAATGCTCAGCAAATGGGAAAAGTGTTCCCATGCAGCTCTAGAAAGCTACCAAAATGCACCCCCTGTTCACATTTCTGGTGGGTAGCTGCATATTTGGAGATTCATTAGCTGGCTGCGCCAGCATGCAAACCATATGGCTTGCTGAGAGTCATTGTTAATCCCAGCCTGGAGTTTGGGACCGTACTGAGCCCCTATTTTAAAACAAGGTTCTTTCACTAGTCATAGAAGGCTGTCAGGAAGAAAAATACCTGACATTGTTCCAGACACAAGGTGAGTAACAGCCCTCCTGGCTAACATTAGTGCTCTAAAGCATTTCAAATACAGCTAAAATGGCACAGAGATAAATTTCAAAGCTGTAAATATGGTACTGCTAAGTGCACAATAGTTACTCCTCTGGGATCCACTTGTCTGTGCAGTAATAAAATCCAGTGGTATTAGTCGGCGTCAACAGTGTGCTGGCCTGTCTGACATGGTTAGTGTTTACCTGCAGTGGTGCAGGTACCTGTGCGTAATGGGTGAAACCCACTTTACCCACAGGAAATCAGAAGAATCTGTCTCTTGAGGGTGACTCAGGAAGCTGCAACCTGTTGTTACCAGGGACGGGAGCTACAGACCTTCCATTGGGGCCCACTGGCTGTCCCCCTTCTGAGATATCTGAAAAGTGCCCAGCATGTCCTGAGTGCAACCCCGAATTAGTGCCATGGATTGCACTGGGCTGCTAATAGTCCGCTGCAGTGTTTGTGGGTCGAGGCTGAAATCAGACAAACTCCTGTCAGTAGAAGTCACTTTTCACGTGTGGAATGTTGCAGCACTGTTGCTGGTGAGAGAGCAGCACAGTGCTGTTTACACTGGCCTCACAGCCAGAAGGGATCATTCTGAGCAGCCAGTCTTCCCTGTGCAGGCCAGAGACCCTCACCCAGGGATTCCTCCTCCACGCCCGGCAACTTGTGGTTTCAAGGGCCTGTCTTATAGATGGACGTCATCTTGAATCTTGGCACAGAGGACACCAGCGAAACAGCAATGTTAGCGTAGGCTGTGAGGCTCTATTTTAAATCTGTCGCCTACAGGCAAGTCCTGCAAGGACACTGGTGGTTGTGAATGCCATGGAGCCACTGCAATTGTGTTGCACTAGAAGGGATTTGGCACCAGCATGGAGCACACATCCCCATGCACTATGGAGCACAGCTCTGCAAGGCTCCTTTGGATTCATGTGAGGAAGGCCAGATTGTGACCAATGGCGCATAACTACAGGAATCCACCAGCCAAAATTTCCTGGGGATGAGCCCAGCAGCTGTTGGGAGTCTGCAGCCCTCCATCTGCCGTAGTGGCTGGAGGATGCCTCCATGCCGAGGAGGGATAGCTCAGTGGTTTGAGCATTGGCCTGCTAAACCCAGGGTTGTGAGTTCAATCCTTGAGGAGGCCATTTAGGGATCTGGGGCAAAAATCTGTCGGGACAGTACTTGGTCCTGCTAGTGAAGGCAGGGGACTAGACTCGATGACCTTTCAAGGTCGTTCTAGTTCTAGGAGATTGGCATATCTCCATTTATAAAAAAGACGAACATTCTCCCCTCTTCTCCTCTAATTGAGGCAGGCTTCTGCGAAGCATAGTCATTTATTCAGGCTGTGCATTGGAAAGAAGACCTGAGCCTTAGCCAGTAGGCAGTGAGTTAGGGGCATCTGTGCAACACAAGCAATGGATGGTGCCAGACAGACTCTAGCAGGTGTAGGAAAGAATTGCAGAGATAAGGGTCGATTGGAGACTAAAAATCATAGGGATGATTTGTTTGAGCTCACAGCCCTTTAGATCAGGCTATTGCAAGTTAGAAACTTAGGGCTAGCAGGCAGGTGGTGTGGGAACTTCAAGGATACTCCACCTCATCCAAATACACTCCTCTTCATCAGTAGGCATGTGCATGACAGGGCTGGACCTCCCCCCTCCCCACAGGAACTGACTTGGCCTTAAAACTGAAGCAGCATCTTCAAGAACTTGGGCTGGAAGATGTGTCCTACCTTAGCATTAGCGAGACCATTACTGGCTGATGGGCCCAGTACTGGTATCTGTACTTTAAAACGGACACTAACAAATTGAAAAGGGCTCAGGAATGATTTGTAACCCCACTTAGAGTTTGACAGTTCCTGGATAGCCTGACTCAGAGACAAAGGGACTAGTTTTAGTTTCAGGTGAGGACTGGCAGCTGATAGGGAAGCAGAGCAGCTCAGGGAGTCTCAGATTAATTCCCCTCCCCACGAAGGGAGTCTGTGTGTGGCTGTGGCATCTAATGCACAGGTCAGGCTGCTTGAGCCCTGCAGAGACCAGCATCTAGAGGGGCAGAGATCTGGCACCAGCAAGGCCCCACCCAGGGGTGAAGACACAGTGAGGGGCCCCTTTTTGTTTAAGCTCTCCAACATTCACAGCACTGCAGCTCCCGCCTCCGGACTGCTCCCCAGCATATCACCTGCCTGGGAAGGTGCCAGGCAGGGAGCCAGTGTTGGGAAGTGAGGAATTTGTTTATGTGTTTGTACTTATTAGTTACCCTAACCTTCTACTTCCCCAGCTCCATGTTTCTGCTCCCCATAAAGTCCCTTTTGCCATGCTGTTGTTTTGGGGCATGTTATTTCTTTGTTGGTGTTTGCGTTGATGCCCTTTGTTATTTCCTATGTACTGGGGATTATAACTCTGGCCAGCAGGCCTACATGGTTCATTTTCCCAAGGGCAGTGCCTTGTGAGTCCCTGACTCAGTGGGGAGTCATCTGTGTGGAGGCACCAGGTGTCACCAAAAAGGACCCAGCCCATGTGAGAAGGGGGAGAGAAGCCGCTCCAAGTAGCCAGCACCAGGGAGGAGGGTGATTTTCAGATTCAAAGTCTGGAAAACCTGCCTCACAGTGGACCACAAAAGAAACTCAGTCTCACTAGTGTAACAAAGAGGAGGGTAAGAGGTGACTTACTCATGGTCTGTAAGTGATTATGGGGTGATCAGGATGGGCAGAAAAGAGGGCTCTTTAATCTCACATACAAGTCAGAACAGGAGCCAATGGCTGGAAGCTGAAGCCAGACTAATTCAGACAGGCAACAAAGTACAAATTTGGAACAATGAGGGTAATTGACCATTGGAACAGTTTACTACAGAGCTGAAACCATTGCTTGAAATTGTTACATCGCAACTGGGTGTCTTTCTACATCAGAGAAAGTTATGGACTAGATAGAGGATGAACTTGGTAAAATTCCATGTCCTGTGCTAAGCAGGAGGTCAGAGTAGATGGTAATAATGTTCCTGTCCCCCCTTAAAATCTACGGGGGGAAAAATCTCTTCAGACTCCACAGAACAAATAAATCCCCTGCATATCACTGTGTTGAGGTGGACTGGACCCAGAGGCCCCTGCTGGAGGCCTCAGGATCCTGTCACACTCATCCCAGGAAAGGAGCAGTGGGGC
The DNA here is from genome assembly GCA_033296515.1 of Macrochelys suwanniensis. Taxonomy (NCBI): domain Eukaryota; kingdom Metazoa; phylum Chordata; order Testudines; family Chelydridae; genus Macrochelys; species Macrochelys suwanniensis. The sequence continues at coordinate 221,822 of CM065781.1, read as the reverse complement.
AAAGTCCTCCAAGCGGCCTAGAGAGAGACCATGCAGGAAAGTAGAAAATCAGGGAGGCTGAAGGGGCTAGCCAATCAGAGGGCTGCAGGCTAGTGTAAAAGGAGCTGCAGTGCAAACCAGAGTCAGTTCCTTGCTGGAGCGAGAGGAGTGCTGATGGTGCTCCTGGTTGGCCAAAGGGAACTGCAGCACCAGGGACAGTTTAGTGCTGGCAGGGACCTGGGGCAGCAAGGAAGAGGCCCTGTCTGGCTGCTAGGCCTGAACTTAGATGAGCCCTGAGGAAAAGGTGGAGCTTTGGCGAAGGCTGAAGGGAAATGGCCCAGGGAACTGAAGACATGGCACCGTGTTGTTGCTATTCTTCAGGTCATTGGGCTGGGACCCAGAGTAGTGGGCAGGCCTGCCGCCTCCCCATAGGCCACTGGGGCAGTGGTCTACAATTGGACAGTGATAAACCCCCAGAAGGGTATCAGAACTACTTAGTGCCCAGGCAGAGGCTGGGGCCAGAAGGGCCCTCAGAGCGTGAAACAATTTCCTCCAGGGAGGAAGCCCTGAGGGTATGGCCCAATATGAGGGGCGGGACTGTTTAAAGACAGCAGACACACCCGACCAGAGGGGTGCGCTCATGAGAGGTGGGTGTCATACTGTTTCTCTCACCTTGAGAAATAACAAAGCTGCAGACTCACCACATAACACCAGGCAATTGACAGACCTGCCCACTGAAATCCTTCACAGAAATCATCTGTTCACACAACTCCAGCAGCACTCTCACCATTGCTTGATCCTTGTAAGGCCAGCTAGCACAGTGCACTGGACTGTACATCATGTGAAGGCAGCCGCTGAGTCCTCTCTCTGATTATGTGTGTGTTTTACCCAGGCTGGCTGAGCACACCAACTGCTTGCTTTGCCCATTATTAGATCTTTGTTCCTTTGTGATAGTATGTTTGGAATTTTATTCGCTCCTCTGTCAGCTGGCCACCGGCATGGGTGGGTGGGTTGTACAGCACTGAGGATTTCTCTCACTGTACACAGCACAACTGCAGCCTATTGTTTTGTAATGCATTCATAGCCTATATAGGTTTCTCTGCTAAACAGAAATGTGAGCATCATTGATTTGTCAAGGATGTGTAGCTCATAGAAAAATGAAATTGTGACATAAAGGAATAAAAGCTGTAAAGGCTGCAGATATGCAAAGAAGTGAAGGAGCTGGCTAGTTGTTGTTGTGGATTGAGATGCAGCCTGAAACCGCTGAAGCTGCAAATTTAAAAGGAGACAAATAGAACTTAGAGTATTTGGCAACAGAGATAAAACAGTTCATTACCTGGGTAATGTCTGTAATTCTCTTGGTTTAGAACAAGCATAAAATTAGGGTAACAAAGTGACAGTTACTGAAGACAAGCCTCTTTGTGGGAAATTCAGCTTTGAAATAAGAAACCAGAGACTCCTAGAAAGATGAAGTTAGAGTCTTTGAATCAATGGGACAAGTTCAACACTTGGGAGCTAAGTACTCTCCCTGTCTAATGAGCACTCCAATGCACTGAGATGGTGACAGAAGATACAAACCCCTTTACTGTATGTGACACAAGAATTTCTGTGTCAACAGGTTCATGTGGAGATGGAGATGAAAGTAAAATTGTGAAGTAATAAATACAGTGGCTGTTGTTATTCGGCACTGTGAACCCAAGGCTGGTTCGGTCTTAGATTCACCCTCTTCCATCCCATTCCTCACCTAGCCCCAAAAGGACCAATCGGCACTGGCAGGCATTCCTTCTGGTGGTTCCCACAGTCAGTCCCTTATCCCACTGAGACTCTGTCCCCCGCAGCCTCACATGAGGGACCAGAAGTTGGTGTGTCCAGAAAGGACAGCCAAGCTGACTGTGAGCCAGTCACCCTCCCAGGCCAGTCTCAACCCCTGGCAGGCACAGTGTGTTGCTCATGTTCCTTTGACACACATGCTGACTCCACCTGAAGGCCCAAGAGGGTGTAGAGAGAGCCAGGTAGAAGCTGTGGTGGAGTAGCAGCAGGAAAGGCTGACCTGCCAAGCAGCATTGCAGCAAGAGGTGCTGGAGAAAGCATGCTGTACCCAAGGACAGAGCCTAAAAGAAGGCCCACTGAAAAGCCGAGGGCTGTGCTAGTCTCCCTGCAGTGGGGGTTGGGGCCTCAGCAGCGATGCCCATGGAAAGACAGAATAACAAATTCAAGGCTCATTTCTCTGCTCCCTGTTGACTGCGTCTTGCTCACCAGGAGAGTCAATCTGAGTAGCAGCCATGGAGACCAGGGATACCCTATAATAGAACGGACTGTATAGTACTGTATCTGTGTACTGTCTACAAAACAGAGCGACTAGACCTGTTTGATATTTGGGGATATTGGTGATGAACCTCCAAAATCTACATTAAAGGGAACTACATTTTGGGTTGGCTAAACAGATGTTAATTTCAGTCATAGGAAATGCTAGGAGGTGTTAAAATTACAGTTGTGGAAGCACCTGCTTTTCACTTTGCAGAAAAACTGAAAAGTTGTCAAATATTCAATTTCTAGTAGTTCCAAATGCTACCCAATACATTCAACTGTATTGGATTCTCTATTATTTTGCAAATAGCAAGTTATTCTGCAACTGTTCTCTTTAAGCCGTGTAAAAATTATCTTTTGTGTGTTTACAAAACTTGGTTAACATAGTGACAAAAATGCAGGGGGTTTTGTAATGCCTACAGAGAGCTGTTATATGGCCTTCTTGCTTTACAGTGTTTTGAACCTCTTATCCAGTGAGCCCAATTTAGAATACTGTGTTCTGCATTCATAACAATCTTGGTTAGAATGATAATGTGGAAACAGAGAAGATACTAAAAAAGGACAGTCAAAATTATACAGGACCTAACAAAAATCTAGTTACTGAAAAGGGTTGGTCAAACTGCAGCAATTCTGAAGGGAGCAGCTGGAGATGGGACACTGGACAGGGTAGACCAGTGCTCTGAAGCCTCTTTCTAGGTGCCTGGCTGTTGTCTCTTGTTCACTGGCTCAGGGTCTAACTGATCATCAGATTTGGGGTTGGGAAGGAGTTTTCCCTCAGGTCAGGTTGGCAAGGACTTTGGGGGGTTTGTCTTTTTCTCCAGCCTGGAGTGGGGATCCCCTTCCAGGACCATCTGGGCATGTCTCACCTAACGCTTTCCCTGCCATCGCAGGGGCCTCGGGCACTTTTGCACCCCACCCTGCTTTCTGCCTGTGGCACACAACAGTTTACTTTCTCTGAAGCCAGAAAAGATTTCATCTCACTAAAGTCATTGGGCTCAGGAAAGGGGTAGCGGGGTGAAATGTAATGGCCTGTATTATACAAGAGGACATCGGACTGTATTAAAACATTTTTTGTCTGTCTGACTGGCCTGGCCTCATCATTATTCCACTCCAGCAAACTTTGTCAGTTGCAAATTTTATCAGCAGTGGTTTTGTATTACTTACAGACTACTGAGAAAATGTGGAACAGTGTCCAGTCTAGTACTGGTCCCCATTGGAAATAACCCATTTAACGATGATCCTCCTTTAACTACTTTTTGAGATCTGTCAATCAGTTATTAGTCAATTTAACATAGGCTTTATCAATAGTGTTCAGTGCTGCTAATTTGTTAATCAGAATGTTGTGTGGTACTAAGTCAAATGACTTACAAAAATCTAACTTCTGTCATAGAATATCAAAATTGACTATGAAGTGAGCACATTGAAAGGTTTTAGAAATCATATACTCCAAAGTAATTATCTCGCAGTTGTAAGGCAAGAACAGTATGAAAATTATTAACGTTAAGGAGGAATCACTCTTGGTTGAAAATGTATAGTAGATATTTCATTGTTAAAACACAAACTAGGAATCTCTCTTTATTGCAAAGGTCCTGCCCTGATGGATAAAAATTAAATAAAATCTCTTAAAGGCCATTTTACATTTCTGTGAGCAGTTTTAAATTAAAATGAAAATTGCACATAACCTTCATGATAGCTATAGCTATTCGGCATTGCACATTGTAAGATACGACATTTATTGCAGCACATGTTGCCTGGCTCGCAAAAAGTGAAATGACTTTATTAGGGTTGAAGTTTAACACGGTTTGCAGTGTTCGTTAGGAAAACGTGGAGAGAGCCGCTTGACTCCACTAAATCAGTCTCAGAACGCTTTGCAGGCTGACATGCAGGCCCTCACTGTAGCGAATTACTTGTATTCATAGCAAGTTGCTCCATTGCAGCTCCACAAGAACAGGACAGAAAGGTGTGACTCGGGCACTGTGCTTCAGTCAGAATGCCTCAGTGACTAGTGAAATGTTACCTGGGCTCTGACAGGACTGCACGTGCTGCGCCAGGATGGACCTACGTTCTGCAGCAAAGCGTCTAAGTTCTGAGCCGGTCTGATGGGGCACCTTGCAATTGTGGATCAGCATCATTAAATTTAAAAAACGCAGGAGGTCAATGGATAAAGTAGGAGGTGAAGTGTACAGCTACTATGATAGTCATTGTGATATTAAATTCCAGTTATTTGATGCTGCCCCCACATTTTCAGTGTTGAATAAACTGCAGATTTTTATGCTGGCATCTTCGTAGATGTCTGGGGAGTGGGGTTTTGGGTCTTTGAGCACCTGGAGAGGGTGTGGGAAGCAGTATAGGACTGATCACTCACTGTGTTCAGCACTGGTGCCTGAGATACTGTAGCTAATCCCTCTTCTCAGCAAAGGGAGATGCTGCAATCTCTCAGGTCCCAGTGGGTGGTTGCTGTGAGCACTGAGTCTTAAATGGCATGTAGGCTGAAAGTCCAGCCAGAAGTTAGTGCTTAGTCTTTCTGAAGTGGGGCTTGGAAACTAACCACAGAGCTTGTTCTCCAGCTCTCTCTGCAGTTGGCTAGTTTCGCTTTGAACCCCCTGGTCGCTGTGCCTACCACTTGAAGAAGACCCTTGTGAGCATGGTTCCTGAAAAGGGACAGGGAAGGGGGTTTTGGAGGAGGTGGGGCAAGAAGCTTGGTGGTGTAGGCAGTGGGGATGATATACAGCACCACTTCTCTGTTGCTATTGCTCTCCAGTTGTGGGAGAATTATGATAGATGTCCCCCAAAGTGGATCTTGGAATGAGGTGGAGATGGCATCAGTCTTGGTTTGCAGCTTTTGAGCCTCTTATAAAAATACCTCTCGGTTGGGGGGATGAGGTTGGGTAGCTGCGGTTGAAGTGGAAGTTGCAGGTATCTTGGCCTTTGCATTTTCTGCCATTTGTGAGGTGACTCAAAAGAGCACTGGTGATAGAAGATTTGCAGAAAGGCCTCGGTTTGTAGGGCTGTTCATGGCATATTCTCTTCAGGGATTGTGTTGTCGCAGAGTCTTTCAACAAGTGCAAAGACTCCTCGGTTTTTTGTTGAAAAGGGTAGCCTTATTAAAGGGTAACTCCTCAACAGTGTTTTCAACCTCCCTGGGAAAGCCCAATTTCCATCGCATCACAATGGCAGTTGTCATGGATCTTGATGCCATATTGGTCATGCCTGCCTCATCTTGTAATGAGACTCTGGCCACTGGTTTGCCCTCATCAATAAGGGATTGAAACTGAGCCCTGTATTCCTGAGGTAACTTGACTCAAGCATTCAGAAAAATTGAGTAATTCAAGAAATCATATTGGGTGGAAAGGGCCTGTTAATTTAAGATTCTAAACTGAAGGCTGGTCCTTGATGCTGTTGTCTGGATCGTTCCATGGCCCCATGGATCAGCAAGGAGTTCAGGGAAGGATGGGTGAGCAAGAAATCTGTTCTCTTAACTGGGCCAAAGTACCACTTTTCTGCCAACTTGGGGGTAGAGGCACAGGTAGCTGGCCTATGTCATATAACCTTTGCTGGTTCAAGTATGGCTTCATTTACCAGGAGAGTGACCCGGCTGTAGGATATCCAGGAGCTTATGTTGAGAATCCTGGACCTCTTCTCAGCAGATTTGGAGCTCTTCCACCATTCTCTGTAACAGCTGTTGAAATTGTGTCTGATCATTCAGGAGAGACCATGAAGTTGGTGCAACCACCTCATCAGGTGATGAAGATAATACCCCTGTTGGTACCAGCGGATCCATCTTGTTTTCCTCTTCTGTGGGCTTAGGGGGAAGTTCCAGTTGACCCCTTGAAGGAGAGGGGTGGTTAAGATTCTCTGTTGCATTGCACAGATTCTGGGTACTGTGTATAAGGTCCCATGGGCCACAAGAACGCCAGTATGAAGGGTCAAAAGTAGGTTGCCACAGAGCCAAAGGTACTGGGTACCCGTGGTCCCGGGGAGGAGGTCGCTGTTTGTGTGGCCAAGGTGGCTTCAGAGCCAGGGCAGTCAAATCATGGCACCAAGGGCCAGCTTTCACATTCACCCAGCACTAGCAAACCTGGTGAGTGTGGCAGCTGTGGCTCTCTGAAGCTGGATGCAGGCACGATGCACAGCAGACGGACGTGTGATTCCAGTCACACACGCAGGCCGCTCGATTTCAGAAGTTCAAACCCTTTAATGTTGGTTGCTGTCACAAATATAAAGGGAAGGGTAACAACCTTTATGTATGCAGTGACATAAAAGCCCTCCTGGCCAGAGGTACAGAATCACTTTACCTGTAAGGGGTTAAGAAGCTCAAATAACCTGGTTGGCACCTAACCAAAAGGACCAATAAGAACATAAGATACACCCTGCCGCCCCTTGATTTGAAAGTGAGGTTTTGTGTGTGCTCTCTTTGTTGGTTCCCTCTCTGGACAGAGAGAGAGACCAAGCAGGTAAACCATCTCCTGAAAAGATGCCTGAAATAATACATCTAAAATTAGAGAAATTGTAAGTAAAGGCAAGGAAATGAGTTAGGTTATCTTTTGTTTTAGCTTGTGAATTTTCCCTATGCTAAGAGGGAGTTTTATGTCTGTTTTTTGTAACTTTGAAGGTAAGCCTAAAGGAGAATCCTCTGTGTTTTAAATCTTTTTATTTACCCTGTAAAGTTACCTTCCATCCATTTTTTAAAAAAACAAAATTCTTCTTTTAAGCACGTGATTGATTTTTAGTGTCCTAAAACCCAAGAGGTTTGGTCTGTGCTCACATTGTGTCAATTGGTTGGTATATTATTCTCAAGCCTCCCCAGGAAAGGGGGTGAAGGGACTTGGGGGAATATTTTGGGGAAATAGGGACTCAAAGTAGCCCGTTTCCTGAATTCTGGTCTAAATCACTTGGTGGTGGCAGCAGTACCGTCCAAGGACAAGGAAAGGCTTTGTGCCTTGGGGGAGTTTTAACCTAAGCTGGTAGAAATAAGCTCAGGGGGTCTTTCATGCGGATCCCCACATCTGTACCCCAGAGTTCACAGTGTGGAGGGAACCCTGACAGTTACTGTAGAGAGTCTGTTGTTTGCCTTTCTGTGCTGTGGGACATACCTGCTCCCGGGGGCAGCTGGTTTGGTTAGTGATCCACAGGGCAGCACTTACTGATCATGTGGGCCTGAGCCTGTGACAATTGACGTCAGTGTCAAAGTCCCTAGTTAACATCAGCGGGAGCAGGAGCCAGCCCTGGGTGCTCCAAAACTTTGCTTCGAACAATATCTCTTCCTGGTGCAGCTGCCCGTCACATCTTGTGCCAAGCGGAGTCCCTAGAGCCAGGAGAGGAGAAGTTAATGTTGCACTGAGTCTGACACTGCCCTTAATAAACCCACACAGCCGGATCCTGCGCCAAACTCTGCACAGCAAGATCTGTCTGCTGCAGGTGTCCCCTGGCCCTTCGCAGGGGTGGGAGCTGCCTGGGAACAAGGCTGCAGGGAGGGATTAGACAGCTCTCTGTTGGGTGGGGCAGGGCCTGAAGGGCACAGAGAGCCTGTGGAGAGCCCCAGGAATAGTATGCAGCCTGGGGCCGTGCTGCTATCTCTGCCGAGCCCCTGGGACAGCCACAGTCAGGAAGAATACTCTTCAGGGGCACAGATGAGGCATGCACTGAGGATGGCAGGTGGAGCGGTCTATGGGCTGTAGGAACCAAAGATAGCCGAGGAAGCAGCCCAAGCAGAGATGTCAACATGGGACCTGGCTGTGCTTACAAGGCAGAATGGAGGGGTGGGCACAGGGAGAGAATGCACATGGGACACAGGGACAGGCGACCACCTGGGTCCCGGGCTTAGAGGGGTGCCGGGTTCTGAGGGGATGCTGGGCTTTTGGGGGGTGGGTGCCAGACTTCGGGTAAGCACTGTAGCCCAGTGGGCCAGCTTACCTGTATTATATTCATTGCTTTGTTATTCTGCTTTATTATATTTAGTAGTAATGCAAGGAACCTACAGGCTTTTATCTTGTAAGATGTGGCTTTAGTAGATAGTGTGAGGCTTGAGGCCTATAACCTATGGCATAGATAAACTTAAGTAACTCATAAGTTATAGGGAACTGAAAGTGGTATGCCAGAGGGGGAATTTTGTCCAGAATACCGACATCAGCCACCCACAGAACACAGCTGACACCAGCACAGAACATCGCTGACACCAGCATCCAAAAGGTTCCAGACAGAACGTCCAACCACAAAGGTGCCATGACAACAAATTGGCGTGTATGTGTGAAGTTATGAATATAATATAATCTCATTGAAAGGTGACAGGGCCAGAAAGAGTTAATGAACTCACAGACTGACCTGACCCATGGCAGAACTGTAAAGACTGGTTAGGAAGATATGTAAATGAATAGTGCTTTGAAATGCAAGCCTGCATTATTAGAGATAGAGGGGTAGATGTTTGCTCAGCACTTGTGATGTTAAGCAAACAAGTCTGTGTCTATGGCTGTAGCTTTGATTCAAAGATCAAAAAAGGAGTATTAACATTTAGGAAGATATTTGAGTGAAATAGTATTATTGTCTATGACCTGTGTCTGAACTGTGTAATGGATAAATTATCCTGTGCTAATTGCTATGATGTTTGGAAGAAGGACAGTTCAGCCTATTGTTTTCACAGGCCAAATGGCTGCTGAAAATGTATAAGAACCCTGGGACATGATCCTTCTTCATCTCAGATCTGCTTTGGGTTTCAAGAAGGGGAAACCCTAAACCATAAGGATTGAGATCCCCAGTCACTGACTGGAGTCACCCTGAATATGGACATTGGACTATAACCTATGGATGATTTCTAAAAGGACTTTTGGCAACTACAAGCTCATCTCTGCGCTGTATCTGAACCTCAAGAATTGAATTCGAGTCTGTATGTATACTGATCTATTAACCAATACACTCTCTCTTCTTTTTTAATAAATTTTAGTTTAGTTAATAAGAATTGACTGGAAGCGGGTATTTGGGGTAAGATCTATGTTATTATTTGACCTGGATCTGGGGCTGATCCTTTGGGATTGGAAGAACCTGTTCTTGTCTATGATGAATTAAGATTTTCAGTAATCATCATCATATCTGACAGTTTGTGTCTGGATGGAGGCCTGAGGCTGGGTACTTTAAGGGAACTGTGTTGTTTGGACTTCTTAGTAACCAGTGAGGTACTGTAGAAGCTGTTTTGTGCTGGCTTGGTAAATCCTAAGTATTGGAATATCCACCAGTGTTTGGGGTTTGTTTGCCCCATTCTGTTTGCAGTTCACCCTGATTGAGTGACCTCAGCGGGCTCCTACGGGCAGCACCGTCACAGTATGCTAATAGGGTAACATGATACATATACTAACCTATAGAAAACAGATACCTTAAGGGGAAGAAATACAATTAGGGACCTCTATTGACTATGCAATGGACATGGCAGCGGCAGCGTAACCTACTATAAAAATAACATCCCAGGGGCAGCAGAGGATTGGAGAGATGTAGTCCTTGGGAGGGGCCAGAATGATGGCCACCGGGGAAGATAAGGCCAATGACAGTGATGCAAAAGGTAATGGTTCAGTCTGTAAGATAATGGTTAAGTAGGTTAAGAAAGATAAGGGTGTAAGTATGGCCGTCCAAATGTACTTTCTGTATTATCGCTATCTGCCTTGTTACGTTTAAGTGTGTGTATAATGTTGCTAAATTATTAATAAATCAAATATTTATATATATAACGAGTTCCTGTGGTATGAGTGTTGCACCTGTGCACATTGGGGTTCCCAAATTATATGATAATTTTACAATAATCTTACTGGGCCTAATCTTGGGACAAGAACCTGTTAAATCTCAAGTTACAATTATAGTTACCCAACTTTGGGTCAGGCTACAGCACTGAGCTTGGGGGAGGCACCAGGCTTGGCGTAGCTGGCTCGGAGGAGGTGCTGGGCTCGGGGGAGGTGCCAGACTTGGGGGAGCAGGGGGTCAGTGACGATGGAAATGGCGAACCAAGCCCCTTCTTGCCCCACTTCCCTTAGCCCCGTCACACCCCTTGTTCCCTGTGACGGGTTGGTATCACATTTATAAGCATCTCCCCATAAAGTCTTATTGGGTACACCGTCACATTCCCCCACAACAGGAGTCCCTGCTTCACATTGTGATTCTCCAGGCACTCTCTGGAGCATGCAGTGCTCATTGCCACCCCCTGTGCCAAGGATGTGCACATTCCTGGGCTCTCCTCCTCTCCCGCTTCCGGGCAGCGGGCTGCAGCTATGGAGACTGAGAGCCAGCCAGTTATTGCCAATTGCCCTCGTACTGGTTAGCATCACTCATGCTGACTGGCTGTGCTGGCAAGCCACCCGCAGGCTCCTTAGAGCACCCGACTTTATTACCTGGGCACTGAGCTTCATGAGTCCCAGCAGCCCAGGGGCCAGCTGCTGCTCTTGGTGCTTTTTTGTCTAAAGATTTTCAACCTGCTGCCAAAAGTAAACTCTGTCTTTTCATTGTAGTAAAAGGGCTAATTTGGCCTAAACCAATCCAATAGCAAACTGAGTGTGAAAGCAGAGCTACACTTTGGTTCGAAAATAAATTAAAGTGCCCAATTGATTTGCTGCAGCAGATGTCGATACTGAAATCCCAGGAGTCCCATTTTGTGTTTTTATTATTTAAAGCATTCATTTGTGTTTAATGTGCTTGAAGCTGCCCCTGGCAGCCTGGCCAGAGACATCATCTGCTTTCAGCTGCAATGCAAAGGGGCGTGTTAGTCACAGTCCTGGGTATTGCTATTGGCACAGATCCTTGAGGTGGAGAAGGCGGCATTTTGTCTAACCAGATGGTATTGCTGTCTAGAACTGATGGCTCATTACACAGCACAGTACATGCCAGGGAAAGGGCGGGGGTGCACGTGAAAACCCTTTCTGGTCTAGCTTTTACATTCACTTGGCGACTCAAGGGTCCCCCGGGGACTCGGGGCCAGGCACCTCTTTACAGCGGGTAGATCAGGCTAATTTAAAACAGCAGAGCCACTTTCAAAACGTGCTGCATCAACCGTGTGGACCTGGAGCTTTTCTGTCACAATAGAGACCTGGGAACTCTCACAAGAAAATAAAACCAACCAAGCCCAGCTGAGCGCCTGGCGCCTGGCTGAGGCCCAGACCAAAATCGACTGTTAAATTGGAGCCAGAGATTGATTATCCATGCAGCACTGGGTGAGATGGTGATGGCTGAGCCTGCGATACTGTCATGATGGCACAGAAGTCTCAGATTCTGTGACTTTCTGCTACCTCCATGGCTTCTGCAGTGGCTGGTGCAGCTGACCCCAGGACCAGCTGCTCGGACAGTCCTCAGGGCCAGCCACACCAGCTGCTGCTCCGGTGGTCTTGGGCAGCTCCGGGAGCCGCCGAAGCAGCAGCAGGTGCAGCTGGTTCCAGGGACTCCCCGAGAGGCAGTCCAGGGGCCTGTCCTGGAGCCAGCCGCTGCTGCAGTGGCCCTGTGGCCAGCCACTCTCTTGGGGTGAGCTGCACTGCTAGGCTAGGCTTGGCTCTGGGGAGTGCCCAAGCATCAGTTCCGGGGGCGGCCCCAGGAACAGCCACACCATTTGCTGCTGGAGCAGTCCTGGGCAGCTGGCCCCGGAGCTCCCGAGCATCAGTCCCATGGGCACCCTGGGGACAGCCTGAGCAGCAGCGGGCCCAGAGCAGCCCCTGAGGCCCTCCGGAGAGCAGTGGCTGCTGGGGCCATGAAGCCCCAGCACTGGAGCAGGGCCCCTTTGCCGTTATAGCACACCCACCCCCCCGAAGCAGAGATTTAGTCATGGGTATTTATATAAAAGTCATGGCCAGGTCACGAGCTGTGAATGGTTTATTGCCCGTGGCCCGTCTGAGCCTTTTACCAAAAATACCCCTGACTAAATCTTGGCCTTAGTGGCAGGCACAACAGTGACACAGCGAGTGACCGTGTGGGCCGTCACTGACTGACTCTGGGGTGGGGGAGCATAGCACAGGGGCAGGGTAGTGAAATTATAGGGTGGCCTTGCTCAGGGCAAGCTGTACGTCTGACCCCTGACCCGCAGTCAGTTTCTCTGTGAAAACCCTTTCCAAGCGACAGGCTCAGGGTGTAACTCTGCAAGTCACCCACTCCGAGCCTGGTTCCACGGGTCACTCCTGCCTAGCAGGGCCCATTGTGGGATTAGCCCCGGCTGTAGATGCCCCTTTGGCAACTGGGACCAGTAGGAAAATGCAGTGACTCAAGCCAGCGTGTTCACAGAACCGTAACAAAGAGGAAAAGGGTTAATACCAGCAAGACTCTGGAAAGGGTTAACGAGACTGCAAAGGGGCTGGGAATTAGGTGGCCTAAGCACCCCCTGAATGATGATGGCAGTAGTGGGAGTGGGAAGGGGGCTGATGTAAAGCCAGCAGAAAAGGGGTGCAGGGAGGAAGCTAGTGGCCATTCTCAGGATATTAGAGAGGGAAGGCCGGAAACCTAGCGGGAGAAGGTCTAGGAAACATCCTCAGGGAAACAGGAGCGTGGGGTAAGAAGGTGCAGCCCTGGGCCACTGCAGAGTTGGGGGGCGCTGAGCTGGAACATGGTATAGCGAGCAGGTCCAGGGCCCCCCACCAGCCCCTGGAACAATTCGAACTGTGGGACTTTGATACTCCTGGAAGGGGCACACGCATTAACGCCCTCACCAGCAAACCAAGTCCCGAAGAGAGTGCAGCCCCGACTCCCGGCGCGTGAAAGAGAGGCTGTGGGGTGTGCAAATGAGCGATGGATGGGGGAAGGGGCAGGGCTGAGACCTGGCCTGCACTAATCCCCAGAACAGCCAGGAGGCGATGCCCCAGCAGGGAGTGAACCCTGTGATAGGCCTAGCCACAGATTAGCTCACCTAAAAAGAAGCCTTTCTTTGCATCTGCAGGTGCCCTTCTGCCCACCCTTTGTTACCGACACCCCTCACCCCCAAGCCCTGGGGCTAGGCAACAGCCTCTCTTTGTCTGGCTCTCCGGTGTGTCACGCCTTGCAAGCCCAGGCAGGCTTTGATCCCTGGCCTGAGCCCCACGAACCTGCGCGATCCAGTTTATGCATTTGCCGGGCATTCTGAGGGAGGCCAGCAGTGGTGGCTTCACTGTATTGTGCATTGGCAGTTGAATTATAGCCCTTGTCTGCCTGCCTGGGGCTGTGTTAGTGTCACCCACACAGCTCCTGGGGGGGGTGTTCTGTCCCAGCTAGTGGCACCGAGACCACTTACAGAGAGAGAAGATGAGTCTGCGTGACAGCCTTAGCGGTTGTGGCTTTTCACTCATGCTGTAAAGGCTCATGCACTAAGCTCCAGAGGTCCCAGGTTCGATCCCGCCCACGACTGGGGTCTGTGGGTGTTACATTAGCGCTCCCAGGAGTCCGCTAACGCTGCCCGCAGGCACAGCCAGTATGCCAGTGAGGCTACAGCCAGAGGGGCACACACAGACAGCGCCTCAGTTTGTCACACAGGGGGTCCCGCCCGCAGGCACGTGAGCCAGGCCAGGCCATGATTGGTAGTGCTTTACCACAGGCGGCTGTTAGCAGCTGATGGCCACCGGTCCCTAGAAAACAGTTGGCACGCTGGGCCTGCGTCTACAGGTCACAAGGCCCCTCACCCTTGGCACCCCTCACATGGCAGGCTCACTATAGTGGCCATGGTGCGGAACAGGCGGGGGACTGACCCAGCCCTTGTTCTTGCAGAAGACCCTCCTGCCTGGAACAGGCTGGAGCACCCTGCGGGGCAGGGGAAAGACACTCACCCAGCTGCTCCCGGGAGCTGCTTTGGAAGCTACAAGGTCAGGCCCCCTCCGGCGGGTTGCTAACCGCATAGTGACGTGGTGAACGGGAAAAGGAGTGTGATAGAGAGAGAGAGAGAGAGAGAGTGTGTGTGAGAGAGAGAGAGACTGGCGTCTGCGGGCGTTATGGTGAGTGGAGCTGAGACGCTGGGGACAGTGAGGGACTGGGTTTTCAGTGCTCACTTCATGCATTTGACACAGCATGTTGTGTCAAGCCGGAGACACGGGCTGCCCTGGGGCGTCAGTGTCTCCCTCCTGGAAAAGCCCATTGTAACATCAGGAGGGCACAGGAAAAAAACCCTTCGGTATCATCAAGACATTAATAGGTGTGTGGGATGGGCCAGCTAATGGACACTTAGTCCCAAGATTGGTTTTGGGTTTTAAACATTGTCAGTAAAACAGAACAAGTGCATGATTCCACTTTATCCTTCCTCCCGCTGCCCTGCCCTTCGGCCAGCATCACACACACCCCTGCTGGTTAACCCTAACCAGAGCAACCACATCCTGCAAACGTGGCGTCAGGGGTCTGCCTTGGACTGTAAGTACCGCAGGGTCGGTGTGTTTTCATGGGCACCAGGCGATGACAGCTACAGCTGATGTGCTCATTGCAGGATGACAGCACAGAACATGTGCCCATTACAGCAAACGCCTGAGAATAGCCGCTACAAAGAGTAAGGTAAATGCTAAAAGAAAAAAAACCCAAACTGCTGGGGCTAGGAGCCAATCCTTTTGGGTTGAATCCAGCAGAAAGTGTTTGAAATTAAAGCAGTTTCAAAAGAGCAACGCAGAAAATTGGGAGTGTTAGAAAGTGAGCTAGGACCAACATGCGGCTGTTCACAGCAGTCTAGTGAAAGCATGGCCCCCCAGTTAACCCATTGCTTGATCTTGTGAATGGTAACTAGCCCTCATCCACGTAGCAATGTTCAGGACTTGTAAAAATACTAAAATCTAAAGTCAGTATAGAAGTTTTGGGCTGATGCTTCTACTCAAGAAGCAAATATGGCTGGTTTCACTGTGCGTAATGTCATGTATTTGTCTCTGCACCTGTGGGTGTCTTGTCCTATATACATACAGACTGTGAGCGCTCTGGGGCCGAGACTGCCTGTTTGTTATAGATGGGTTGTGACATACTGGGGCACAATCCAGACCAGTTGGGGGCTGTGACATCCCTGCCCTGCAACCCTGGGTTCCTTACAATGCCTACCTGTGAAGCTCCCACCTGGACCACTCACAAACAGCCTCCAGCCTGCAAGCCACACCTTGAGTGTCTGTGTGTAACTGCAATCTGCCAGCTACACCCTGGCTATCACCAGCCTTGGTTAGACTGCAGGGTGACCCCCGCACCACCCACCCTCTCCCAGATCTTCCCCCAGAAATCTATGTCCTGTACTGCCCAGCCCTCTCCTGGCCAGTACAAATATAATGTCTGTTATTCCTTTAAGGAAATAATACACAGGCTTATTACCTTAAATAGTTACCCATACACTTCAGCTTAAACACACCGGATTAGGTAAACTAAGTTTATTAACTACCAAGCACACTGGACCTTGGGCTATGTATATTTTACCAGGACCACACTGACCTTCAAACTATGAGTAGTCAAGTACCACCTTACACGGCACACTTTAGACAGAGATTATTACAATAGTGTGTGGAGTGTGAACACAGGGGTATATTCCGTCACAGCTGTTACAGCGCCCAGTACATTGAGACCCTAATCCATGAACCCACTAAGTACTACCACAACAAAAATAAGTAAGTTTACTAAGCAACAGCCTCCATTAATTAAATCTGTGCCAAAGGCTGATATCACCTGAATGGGGAAAGCCTGAAGAACTGCTCAACTCTGCTTAGCACAACCGCTGCTCTGACACCTGCCGGCAGCTGAGACCTGGTGCATTGACAGCAGTGACCATGAGAGCGCCTGGGATACAGTCCGAGTTCCCTGCTGTGCTCAGTGACACTGGCATAAAAGCCAGAATAACCATGTCTGGTCCCTGGGGACTGAATTTACAAGCTCTGACTGAGCAAGGGCCCCCCCCCCCCCCCAACCTTGAGACAGCTAAGGCAGGGGCATGACTGGGGTAGAGGTGCAGGGACAAAGAACAGGTGCATTAGGTAGCTAATGCCTAGACTCCATGATCCTGTTTGTCACTTTACACAGTTCTGAATTACGTAATATCCCATGCTCAGACCTCATGGGACTACTGCGATTGCTAACCTATGCTCATTATATTACGCTGCCAAAGGGCTGGCGTAAAATAAGTCAGCATCAGAACAAAACAAAGCAGTGACCTGTCTTTGAGCCATGCATTTCAAGAACTCCACTGACTCCTTCCAAAGGAGTGGGCATGATTGGCTTTTATGGGTGTATCAGTCCGTTGCTCTAATTTGCTGCTGTTTGAGTAGTATAAAACAATTAATACAGGCTAATACATGTTATGGCTATAAACAGGGTGAAAGGCCAGCCTGTCATCAAGGTTCTTGCTTGCATTTTTTCCTGCTGCTGGAGCGTGTTTGCGGAAGCAGTCTCCGTGACACTGGATTGTGTGTTATCACCACACTTGTCACTTTGTTACACTAGCTGTGGGGTTTAGCTCTCAAATTACCGATTTAAGTGTAATTTTAAAAAAATATAGAACAAACTGATCATGAATTTCCCAGCAGTGTGAGAAAAAAAAAGTCGGCCACATGACGCTGCTTGTTCAAGTCTACTGCAGCATATCAGCCTGATCTAGGTTTTGCTTAGCAAGGACGTCTTCTCTGTGACTCGCTCAGTCACCTTTCCCTGATCTCATGGCTGTAGCTGATACGCGTGAGCAGGTGTGTCTCATGCTGCGCACACTTCCACCTTGGGCAGCTGTTGTGGTTTATTCCTTAGATCTGGATGAGCCTGAAATGAAATAGATAAAAACCAAATGTGACCAAACTAATTCCAGCCAATTTACCCACTTTTTTAAAAAGTCCATCTCTGGGCTGAGATCAGGGCCCCATACAGGAGACAGCCACCCTCGTGTAGCTGCTGTTCCCAACTGCAGCGATGCCAGGGAGGGGCTGGTAGCTCTGCCCCTCACAAAGGGGCTCAGATCTGGGTTGGCTGGAGCATGACCAGGTCTGCATCCCCCATGCACTCGGTCAGCACTGGGAAAGCACAGGCTGCATTTCTTTTTTAAAGTGCAATAAATGCTGCTTCCAGTAGAGGCTTGCGCCTCTCTGCCTTATGGCCCCTCCCTATCACTTGAGCATTGCACCCTCCAATGAAATGCGGGCGTTACTTTGAGTTTGTATCACCAGTTTCGCTCCCAAAGGGCAACTGACTTGCTCCAAAGCCCCAGCATCTGCTACCATGAGCAGTCATCTTTTAGCATGTGCTTGAGGGATCACCTGCAGCTAAATTTAGACCAGCAGCAATGGACCTTGGGCTGCTTTTTCAGGTGAGCCATCCCATGCCACCGTGTTCCTCTGCTCTTGCGCACTGGCAGGGCCATGGGATGGCCAGGACTCCAGCTCTCCAGAAGGACATGCTCCTACCATGGCAAAGAAGTCCTCTGCCCCAGGTGGCGTGTGATTGGATCCCCACCCAAGATGCTAGCGGTTTACATTTGTTACAGCTGTCATTTTTGAGAGGTGGTACATTTTCTAGGAGCATGATGGCAATTTTAAAATGTTGGTTTTGGGGTTGGTAGATTAAATTTTGGGCATGACAGACTTGACTGTGTCCCTTCAACTGTGCACCCATTCAGAGATCTTATGATCAGTCCTTAGGAAATTCATAAAAACTCCATGAAACTTTTATGAGGCAAAATCCAATTTCCCTTCTCTAATACCAAGACGTTGATACAAAGGTTATTGTAGAAGTATGTCAATGCTTACAAATGCACTTTTGGTTTTGAGCTATACTGAAGTTCTGACAATGAAGAAGAAATAAGCAGAAAACCTAAATTACAGCTGCCCAAATTGGCTTCGTATGAGCTACATAAAAGTCACAATGGGAGTTTAGAATCTCAGGGGAAATGAATTACTGCAAACCTTTCAGTTCCATTCAAGACCATGATCCCTCAGGTGACAGCTCAATCTCCCCCTCAAAAGCTGATTAGCCACTGCAGGTCCTGCATGTGAATTCCTTGGGCTTCCTGTGGCATGTGTCAAGAGAGTATGTAAACCCCAGATAACACTCTCACACTTTATTATGCGTTTGGGACAAGGGAATGGAAGAGGGTTGGAATAATGGCCGAATGCGCAACTGTCTGTCATGGGTCCCCAGAACAGCCAGAGGGGGCCGAGTGCAGCCGCACAGCGCAGGCTGGGCTGGGGTTGGTGTGCATTTCTTGGGGTGACACAGGCAGCGAGGCGCCAGCTCTGTGCTGGTCTTGGGGGTGCCATACAGTGGATGAGGTGTCATTGAGGAGTCCAAACCGCAGCCTCAGCCAAGTGGAGCTGTCGAGGGCTGTGCCCGGGAATGGAATGAGGCGCTAGGGCACCCACTGGCTCACGCTGCCGGGATTGATACCATGGTATCAGCCAGGAGGGGCTGGCCCATGTGTTGTGACAAGGCTACAGTTGAGCCCTGAAGACTTGAGCTGTCAATGAGCATTTCCCTCCCTTTGTGTTTGTCTCACCCCAGGAAAACATCCTGTGCAGTCTCCCTGCTTCCTGCCTGGCTTCTCCTGCTCCTCAACGTGGGCCTTGAGCATGCATGCGTGCTGAGACCCTGTCTCTGTGCATAGGCAGGAATAGTTTCTCCCGCCCATCCCCTCCACCAACCCATTCTTCCTTGACCTGGCTCCTAGAGCCTTTCCCCATGGAGAAGCTAGCCTGCTTGTTCCAGGATGTGTAATGGCCACTGATATGGAAGCGTTAATATCCACAGCAATGTCCCATCTGTCCCTGGAAGCGCCAGAGACGTGATACAACCGACAGGTTTAGTTCAATGCCAAGGCTGCCTTGCGAGCTGTTTTCTCTGAGCAGCACATTCAACATTTACTGACAGCCCACACAAGAGAGCTTCACCAAACACAGATACAGTGGCTCCAATGAGCATCCCAAGAAGGCCCTGTGCAGTAAAAACAAGGGAACCTGCCAGTAAGAACATCAGAAAACCCCAATTCTCCACACATACCCAGCTCCCCAAATCCCTATCAGCAAAACCCCACAAGACCTCCAGCCTCAAACTCAGACAGGCTACCTGTGCACAGGTCTCCTTTCATCCCATTTACTGCTTTAGACTGTTTTTTTATTTAATGGCAACTGAGGTGGATCATAAGGTCGGGGGGGTGGGGGGGTAATACCTGTGGGAGATTATGGTATATTATGCAGCGACTGCTTTTCTTTGCCCAATTAGATAAGAAGAGAGTTTCACACATATTATTGATAGTGTTGTATGTTTAAACATGCTGCTTGTTGCAGGTAAAACTCAAAGCAGTCCTCCCTGTTTTGTGTTTAGTTTTATTCTGTATTGATACTGAGACAGTCTACTGGGAAACCTATTAAAGAGCAGAGACATGTTAAAGACACATGCTGTGACCATGCCTGTGAGTTTAGAACCAGTACAAGGCATGAAGAGTTACACAACACCTGAGGCTCATGGTGCCACATGACTGAGGCGAGTTTCCTTAGCTGCCTACAGGATAATGGCCATTCCAGCTCATTCAACTGGCCTGAACCAAATTCCCAGCTCCAAACACCTCCAAGCCATGGAGACCTATGGATCAAGAGCCAGCCTTTGCAACTGGAGAATGTTAAGCAAAACACTCTTAGATAATACCCTGCAAAACTGCACAAGCTTGGTGCTAGCACCTTAACAATGAGTGTTACAAGAAAGGACAATGGAACAGGAGGCAATTTCAGTGCGTTCACCCTGAGAAGAACTGCAGGGGAGAGGTACAATTTCCCAGCCCAGAGGCACAAGCTGCAAGATCTTGCTCCGATTACAAATGGCTTTGCAGGAAATTAGGAGGGTTTTAAAAAGCCTGCTGCTGGCCAGCTCCATTTTGTATTCGGGAGGCAAGGCAGCACCAAAGTGTAAAGTTGCTGAGTGCTCATGTTCCCCAGCGGGATTGTCAATCAGGTCTCATAGACTCATAGACTCATAGACTTTAAGGTCAGAAGGGACCATTATGATCATCTAGTCTGACCTCCTGCACAATGCAGGCCACAAAATCTCACCCACCCACTCCTGGAATAATCCTCTCACCTATGTCTCAGCTATTGAAGTCCTCAAATCATGGTTTAAAGACTTCAAGATGCAGAGAATCCTCCGGTAAGTGACCCGTGCCCCATGCTGCAGAGGAAGGCAAAAAAACCTCCAGGGCCTCTGCCAATCTACCCTGGAGGAAAATTCCTTCCCGACCCCAAATATGGCGATCAGCTGAACCCCGAGCATGTGGGCAAGACTCACCAGCCAGACACCCAGGAAAAAGTTCTCTGTAGTAACTTCTAACATCCCATCATTGACCATTGGTCCTATTTACCACTGATGGCAATTAATTGACCTTTGACTAAGATCATGTTATCCCATCAAACCATCCCTTCCATAAACGTATCTAGCTTAATCTTGAAGCCAGTTAGGTCTTTTGCCCCCACTGCTTCCCTTGGAAGGCTGTTCCAGAACTTCACTCCTCTGATGGTTAGAAACCTTCGTCTAATTTCAAGTCTAAACTTCCTGATGGCCAGTTTATATCCATTTGTTCTTGTGTCCACATTGGTACTGAGCTGAAATAATTCCTCTCCCTCCCTGGTATTTATCCCTCTGATATATTTAAAGAGAGCAATCATATCTCCCCTCAGCCTTCTTTTGGTTAAGGTAAACAAACCAAGCTCCTTGAGTCTCCTTTCATACGACAGGTTTTCCATTCCTCGGATCATCCTAGTGGCCCTTCTTTGTACCTGTTCCAGTTTGAATTCATCCTTCTTAAACATGGGAGACCAGAACTGCACACAGTATTCCAAATGAGGTCTTACCAATGCCTTGTATAACGGTACTAACACCTCCTTATCTCTCCTAGAAATACCTCGCCTAATGCATCCCAAGACCGCATTAGCTTTTTTCACGGCCACATCACATTGGCGACTCATAGTCATCCTGTGATCAACCAGGACTCCGAGGTCCTTCTCCTCTTCCGTTACTTCCAACTGATGCGTCCCCAGCTTATAACTAAAATTCTTGTTATTAATCCCTAAATGCATAACCTTACACTTCTCACTATTAAATTTCATCCTATTACTATTACTCCAGTTTACAAGGTCATCCAGATCTTCCTGTAGGATATCCCGATCCTTTTCTGAATTGGCAATACCTCCCAACTTTGTGTCATCTGCAAACTTTATTAGCACACTCCCACTTTTGGTGCCGAGGTCAGTAATAAAAAGATTAAATAAAATTGGTCCCAAAACTGAACCTTGAGGAACTCCACTAGTAACCTCCCTCCAACCTGACAGTTCACCTTTCAGTATGACCCGCTGTAGTCTCCCCTTTAACCAGTTCCTTATCCACCTCTCAATTTTCATATTGATCCCCATCTTTTCCAATTTAACCAATAATTCCTCATGTGGTACTGTATCAAATGCCTTACTGAAATCGAGGTAGATTAGATCCACTGCGTTTCCTTTATCTAAAAAATCTGTTACTTTCTCAAAGAAGGAGATCAAGTTGGTTTGGCACGATCTACCTTTTGTAAAACCATGTTGTAATTTGTCCCAATTGCCATTGACCTCAAGGTCCTTAACTACTTTCTCCTTCAAAATTTTTTCCAAGACCTTGCATACTACAGATGTCAAACTAACAGGCCTGTAGTTACCCGGGTCACTTTTTTTCCCTTTCTTAAAAATAGGAACTATATTAGCTATTCTCCAGTCAAACGGTACAACCGCTGAGTTTAGAGATTCATTAAAAATTTTTGCTAATGGGCTTGCAATTTCATGTGCCAGTTCCTTTAATATTCTTGGATGAAGATTATCTGGGCCGCCTGATTTACTCTCATTAAGCTGTTCAAGTTTGGCTTCTACCTCGGATATGGTAATATCTACCCCCACATCCTTATTCCCATTTGTCATGCTGCCACTATTCCTAAGCTCCTCATTAGCCTCATTAAAGACTGAGGCAAAGTATTTGTTTAGATATTGAGCCATGCCTAGATTATCCTTAACCTCCACTCCATCCTCAGTGTTTAGCGGTCCCACTTCTTCTTTCTTTGTTTTCTTCCTATTTATATGGCTATAAAACTTTTTACTATTGGTTTTAATTCCCTTTGCAAGGTCCAATTCTACATGCCTTTTAGCCTGTCTCACTTTATCCCTACATGCTCTGACCTCAATAAGGTAGGTTTCTTTGCTGATCCCTCCCATCTTCCACTCCTTGTATGCTTTCTGTTTTTTCTTAATCACCTCTCTGAGATGCTTGCTCATCCAGCTTGGTCTAAAACCCCTGCCTATGAATTGTTTCCCCTTTCTTGGGATACAGGCTTCTGATAGCTTCTGCAACTTTAACTTGAAATAATCCCAGGCCTCCTCCGCCTTTAGGTCCATAAATTCTTTAGTCCAATCCACTTCCCTAACTAATTTCCTTAATTTATTAAAGTTAGCCCTTTTGAAATCAAAAACCCTAGTCTCAGATTTATTTTTGTTTATCCTTCCATTTAGTTTGAACTGAATTAGCTCATGATCACTCGAGCCAAGGTTGTCCCCTACAACCATTTCTTCAATGAGGTCCTCACTACTCACCAAAACCAAATCTAAAATGGCATCCCCCCTTGTTGGTTCAGCAACTACCTGATGAAGGAATTCATCAGCTATCACATCTAGGAAAATCTGAGCCCTATTGTTATTACTAGCACTTGTTCTCCAATCTATATCTGGGAAGTTGAAGTCTCCCATGATCACACAGTTCCCATTAGTATTTACTTCCTTAAAAACATTAAAGAGGTCTCTATCCCTATCCAAATTAGATCCCGGTGGTCTATAGCACACCCCAAGCACTATCCCAGGGGAGGCGCTAGTAGTTTTCTTCCCCAATGTGATTTTTGCCCAGACAGACTCTGTCTTATCCATTCCATCACTTTTTATTTCTTTACAGTCTACCTCATCATTGATATACAATGCTACTCCCCCACCTTTACCTTTATTTCTATCTTTCCTAAACAGCACATACCCTTCAATACCTGTACTCCAGTCATGACTACTATTCCACCATGTTTCGGTTATTCCTATGATATCTGGTTTCACTTCCTGGACCAGTAGCTCTAATTCCTCCATTTTGTTACCTAGGCTCCTCGCATTGGTGTACAAACATCTTAATTTTTGCTGTTTGGCCTCACTCACATTCCTTACCCAATTTGGTATGGACATTGTACTGCCAGTATGACCTATTTGACTAGTATCCACTCTGCCCTTCCTCCTGATGTCCATTCTCCTACCCCCGGCTATATCCTCTCTTACTTGGTTATCTTCCCTCTCAATGTTAAAATCCAGCGTGGAGATTACCTGGACATCTCCCAACCGTCTCCCCCAAATTCCTAGTTTAAAGCTCTCTTGATCAGTTGTGCCAGCCTCCATCCTAGAAGTCTATTTCCTTCCCTACTCAGGTGAAGTCCATCCCGAGAGAACAGTCCTCTGTCCATGAATGCCTCCCAGTGGCCATACATCCCAAAGCCCTCCTTGTAGCACCAATCCCTGAGCCATCTGTTGATCATCATAATCCTGTCACACCTTTGTTGCCCTTCTCTAGGAACAGGCAGAATCCCACTGAAGATTACCTGAGCCTCGATTTCCTTAAGCGTCTTCCCCAGCCTGGCATAGTCCCCCTTGATTCGTTCCAGTGAGAATCTAGCCGTGTCATTTGTTCCTACGTGAAGGATGATCAATGGATTCTTTCCCGCTCCCTTTAGGATCCTCTTCAACCTCAGGTCCACATCCCGTATCTTAGCACCCGGTAGACAGCACACCCTTCTGTTCTCTGGATCAGCTCTGGTTACAGGCCTGTCTATTCGTCTCAGTAAGGAGTCCCCAATCACGTAGACCTGCCTTTTCCTGGTGACAGTGCGATTCTCCAGTCTATCCCCTGTTCCCTCTGGCTGCAAGTCCTTCCCATTCCTATTTTCTCTTGTAATCCTCTTCAACCCATCCTGTATCCTCCTGGGGCTCATGTTTGGTGTTGTCCCCATCGACTCTTCCCCTTCTTCTATGGGACTAACCGCTCTTCTCTTCTTCCTTGCCCTTCCACCTTCAGTGACCACCTGCTGTACCCCTTCTTCATTCTCCAACTCTGCAAACCTGTTCTTGAGCTCTATTTCTCCTTCACTGGCCCGTCTTTTCCTCTGCCTGGTTCTCTTAGTCACATGCTTCCACTGTCCATTTTCTTCACCCGGCAGTCCCCCCTCAGAGGCCTTTGATCCTGCTTCCATCTGCATCTCTGAGCTTTCCCCGTCAGCCACCTCGTGCCTTTCCTCCATCAACTGCTCGAACCCCCGTCTAAACTCAACCAGAGTTTCCACCTGCATCTCCAATCCTCGGATCTTTTCTTCCATCAGCTCTATCAGGCGGCACTTCATGCAGACAAAACTCTTATCAGGTACCCCCTCCAGAATCATATACATACCGCAGGTGCCACATCCAGTCATCCTCATTGTGTCCTCCACTGCTTGGCTCATGACCACTGCTGCCTCTATATCTGCCAGCCTTCTCACCTAAATCCTGTTAGTCCGGAAAACACAAAACAAACCACAACACCACCACCTACAGCAGAACAAACCCCAAACAAATCCCAAAATACAGACTCCCCTTGCAAACTCCCACTCAAACTCCCCTGTTTACAGCTCTGTTTGCTGGCTCCTGTGCCGCTGCAGCTGTCTGTGCCGCTGCCTGACTGGCTGGCTGCCTTTATAGGACCCCTGATCAGCGAAGCCCCGCCCCCTAATTAGGGCTCAGCTGCTCTCCCAGCACACTGCCCCTACAAGCCTCTACACATCCAAACAATACAATGGAATCTACTTCCGTAGCTGGGTGTGAAATGCCTGAGGGGCTCACGAGGCCGCTATCACCCTCGCCACAAACGAAGCCCCTGTAGGGAGCCTGCCTGCTAGTGCACTGGCCACCAATCCCAGACTGATGCCCTGCCAAGTGACAGCAGCCACTGGGCACACATTGCTCCAGAGCTCTGCTCCCGATGCTGGCTTCCTAGAGGACACTGGCTGGGCTTCCGCATATTGGTGCTCACGGCCTCCCTGAAATTGAGAAACCTGCCTGAAAGGGGCCTCCATGCACTCCAGGATCACAGCTTCCTGCGACGGCTACAGTCCATGGCGGTCGCACGTGTGGCAGTGCGAACACAGCTGCTTCAGCCACTGGCCTAAGGGGATGGGGCAGGAACGCTCACAGATCCCAGCCCTTCAGAGCTAACCTTAGCCAGCTCTCCTCCTGCCATCAGCTACTGCCCCAAAGGAAAAGGAGAAGAGTGGAGGGAGAAGTCCAGCCTCTCTCTCTCACATACACACAATTTTCCAGCTGTCTGTGCAGTAATGAGCCGTCTAGCTGCATTTGGGGTGTTCAGAGACTACACTCGTGGGGAGCAGCTAAGTACAGAGAGAGCTGGGAGGCTCTCAGTTAGTGTGCTGAAGTGCCTGACTGCACTAGCTGAATGACAGGCAATGCCCGTTTCTATGTCCATGCGACGCAGCACTGCTCTGCACTGTGCACTGATTTACAGGGGTGGGGTGGCATGTAGGAAAGCCCCCTGGCCTCTCATCAGGGTGAAACAATGGAACTAATGGCCCCATCTCCTCAGCCCAGAGGCATTCAGAACATTTCTAACCTGGGAAAGAAAAACACAGAATTTGCATGCCATTGTTTGTTTATTGTTCAGTGTAGTCACCATTGACATTAATGCACAGCTGCAGCTGGTCTGTTCCTGTCTCATGGAAGCCCTTGTCCTGCACACCCAGAAACCCCCCCAGTTGCTGCAATTGCCTCATCATCGTAATTGAAACTCTTCCCACAAAAATCTTCCTTCAACTTGGGGATCAGGGAAGTCTGAGGGAGCCAATTTGATGACTAGACTGGATGAGGAATCCATGTCACATCATCAGTCACAATCCTGTTCATTAATTTCTGTGTGTTTGCTTGAAACTGCCCCCAAAAGGTCCTTGGAAATAGCAAGTCTTGTTTACAATTGCAATACTCCTGCTAATACATCCCAGAATTATGTTTGCTTTTTTTGCAACAGCGTTACACTGTCGCACTCTCGTCTGGTCAGAACTCACCAGTCTTGACACCCATCTTGGTGACACCTTCTGCATGCTCAAGTCTTCACTGAGGATGGTGTGAAGATCCAGTGCTGATGCTGAGTTATGTGCCTGACTGTTGATCTTCTGTCATTCATCACTATCTTGTGGACTGTGTCAACTTCCTCTGGTGTGGTGGCCTCTCGGAGGCATCCTGACCTTGGCTCAGCCTCGGTGCTGATTTGCTCACATTTAAATTCAGTAGCCCAGTTTTGGCCATGGCATATGAAGTGGGACTCATGGATCTCCTTTGGGGGGTTGAGCCTTTCTTATGGAGGTACTTGATCACTGGTCTGATTTCAATTCTCTCCATTTTTCAAATCCCCAGTCACTGAGTCATTTCCACAAGTTCTACAAGGATGGCAAAATAGCTACTAACAACAAAACACAACAAAATGTCAGTCCTTTGCTCTGTGAAAGCTGTTGGGCCCTAGCATATCATTAACTAGGCCAGGTTAGACACTTTCTGAATGACCTCTGTATTCCCCATTAAGGGGGTTCAGCTGGTGCCGCTGTTACCATTCAGCCTCACCGCATATTTTCAGACCTGTTGTTTCCCTTATCAACATATTGTTTTATTGGACAATCTCATTTCTAGCACGTAGGAAAAGGGCATTTAGTTTCAAATCACTATACGTCTCTTTGCCCCTTTCATGCCAACATGCTTTACTAGCTCTCTCTCTTTGGGCTTCTCCAGGGAATGCACTAGCCAAGCTACAAAAATTTGTTTTCTGTGTCATTTACATATTATCTCAATGACCATAATTATTTTTAAACATTGTAAGTGGGATTAGTGTCAGAAATGTTAGCTAATAGACCAAATAAGTCCTCTTTAGCATTTATGCAAAACACAATCCTTTGGATTCAATGAGAAGTATTCACACTTTGTTTTACAGCATTTGGGATGTTTGTGGATTTGAAAGCACTTTCCTTCCAGCAAGATGCTCAGACCTATCTCTAATTTTAACAAGGCTCTGCTCCTCCAAGGCAGTTTATACTGTAGGTTGCAGCATGTTGAATCACAGCCCAGCAGCCGCCACACCTATTCTATATCATCCAGTTTAAAACTGCACTTCATATCTGCCACAGATCTTATTTTAGTATCAAAACATTATACTTGTTAATCAGCTAAACACATGTGTGGCAGGGAGGTCACCCTGCAGGCACCCCACCCTCCATTCCCTCCTGGGTCTCTCAGTGACTTTCCACCATCAAAAGCATTTAAAATAAGAATCCCTTTCTGCGGTCTCATTGTTTGGGTCTTGTCAGTTTCCAGTGGCTTTCCCGGTCCAAACCCTCTTTACATGAAACTGGGATACCTTTTGTGCAAAAAAGAAAGATCGTGGTAAGAAAAGACGACAAAGCTTGTAACTCTGGCAAAGAAAGGAAGCTGTAGCTCACCAATAAGTGGAGTGGGTAAAACTTTACAGGATAAACTCAAGACGCCATTCTGGACTAACCTGGATCAACTGATATGAGCTGGTGGCCACTGCTCTGCTCACCTGGGCTCTGATCTTCTCACCTCTCCCACATTGTGCACAGTTGAACCTGGTCAATAAGGGCATTGGACCCTGTCACCTGGTGGTGACTCAGGAGGTGTTGCTCTTCCCACAGCATCAGTGCTGGGGTCATTTCCAGGTGGTGGTGGGGATGCAGTAATACTGCACAGCTGGAAGTGACACTTTTGAGCACTGATTGAGTATCACACTAAATACAAAGCTTAGTTTTCCTTTGGTGTTACTAGTAGTCTTTGTAGCCACACTACACATAGCAATGTGTGGGCAACAGGCTTTCATGCTCACCCAACCCCATGGGGCTGAGCATGGGTGGCTGGCCTGAGTCTCTCCTGGAGCCTCAGCATCCACACTGCAATTCTTAGTGCGCTAGCATGCATTCTGTCTGCCCACAGAATGGTGTCCTGAGAGGTTATTGGCAGGACAAGATGGCTTATCAAATCCTCAGTTGTAGCAAGAAATGGGA
Source organism: Macrochelys suwanniensis (assembly GCA_033296515.1). Classification (NCBI taxonomy): domain Eukaryota; kingdom Metazoa; phylum Chordata; order Testudines; family Chelydridae; genus Macrochelys; species Macrochelys suwanniensis. Next base: position 193,504 of record CM065781.1, on the reverse strand, counting down.
TAGTCAGACTGCATCTGTCAAGACACGCAGCAGTCGGGACTTCCAGTTCCACAGCATTGTCTGGTGACCCCATAAGGCCCCTGTTAGACATCTATGGGTGATCCCAGTTTGGAATGGGATGCCAGAAGAATTCTTTTCTGGTTCGCTCCATAGATCTTTAATGAGTATGAAATGTCAAATCATCTGTGAGCAAATGTGCTTAATTGGAGGGGTGCCTTGAAAACAAATATTTAAAAGCCAGGTGGCTGCAGTATGAATTAGTGAAATGTCAAAATATTCACATTATCCACAGGTCATTAAACACTCCTGTAGATGTAAACATTCCCGGTCTGACCCAGGGTGTAATATTGGGAAGGACATAGATGTAATCTTGGCAATGGGATGCATTACACTGCTGATCTGCTGTCTAATATTGACATTGAGGGATGCATTACATACACCAATCTCCACCTTAATATTATGGTGTCAGACATTGTGCGCTCTGAGCCATAGGTTAATATTGATGGTGTCAGGCATTGAGCTCTCTGGCCGATGGGTTAATATTGATGGTGCCGTGTTATTGGAGATTTTTAAGAGCAGGTTAGAGAAATACCTGTCAAGGAGGGTCTAGAGAGTATTTAGTCCTGCTGTGAGTGCAGGGGACTGGACTAGATGATCTCTCGAGGTCTCTTCAAGTCCTATGATTCTAACCCTATGGGTCCATGATTCTATACGTTGGGAACTTCCCTGGGCCTTCCATGGTCACTGCAGTGTGGTATGTGTGTGTGGGGGATCCATATGGGCCCCCTCCTCCAGCCTCTACAACAGACCAAGTAATTCTTCCTCCTATGCTCCATTGCCAAGGCCAGCGCACTGCCGGGGATGCTGCAGGGGTGGGTTCTTTGCCCTGTCCCCTCAGTGGCTGGGTGAGATGGGGCCATGGAGAGGCTGTGGCTGCTGTTCAGATGATATTCATACTTAAGACTCTGAATATCATCTAGATATAATGAATACCAGTTCCACCCAAGCCTCTCCGCCCTCGCTCCGTTGAATCCGTAGCTGCCTGCCAGGTCCCAGAGCAGAATAGCACTCTGTAATATTTATGAATAGTACTTCTACCATTTACTTGAAAAGGTTTTCATCATTTTCTTACATTTTGAACTGAGAGACAAGACCAGAAATACCAAAAGGGAAATTGCAACCCCAGCCCTGGAGTGTTACTTGCCTGAACTACCCACTTTTGCTATCATTGGGAGACAAATGTATTTGCTTCTTAGGGATTTGCAAGTTTTTAATCAGCCTTAAACACAAAACTGCACTTCATCTGCGGAGCCAGTAATTGCAGATTTAGGACTTATGAAGTCTCTAAATTGTTTGCTCTTAAGCTGCTTATTGAAGATGGATTTTTCTCTATCTTGCAATGTGTGACAAAGGTATCATTTGGCTTTGGAAACTATATACTAAGCTCAAATGGCATTTAAAAAATAAAGCTTACTGAAAAACTTCCAGCTTTCATTGGAGTTCAAGTAAATTCTGTGGCTTTCACCGTAACAATAAAAAGAGTTTGAGCACTAAGAACAGAGACAGAAACTGTTTATCTGTCTCAGGTAAGTCCGAAAAAAGTCACCTGTGTATGTATGTGTGTAGTGCAACACGGCACCATCATTTTTAAAGCTCTCAGTTTTCTTGTTAGCCTGTGAGTATCCTGCAGATGGCAGTGAGCTACCCAGCAAGGCTTTTAAGTAGGTGGACATCTGGCCATTCTCTTATGATGAAATGCGCCTCCTGTGCCTATCAGGAGTGCTGAGTGGAAACAGGCAGCCCTACGCAATGAACTGTTAAAGGACAGCAATTGAATCATGTTGCTCCCTGAGCAGCAGGAGGCAAAGTAGACACAGAGAACCATCAGCCAGTCATGTTCTGGTCCATAGTGAGCCGAGTTATTCAGTGGGGTTTCTGCTTGAGTTTATAAGACCAGAAGGTCACAGGGGCCTCAACCTGGCCTGTGACTGTCTATGTGCCATCCGTATGTGTTACAGATGTGCATGGGAAAATGCACAGCAGCTGGCATTGGGGATCAGGCCATGGTGCCTGGACTCCCTCTGTACCCTCTGCCTCATCAGGGCCCTCCATGCAGGGGAGTGTGATGAGCACTGCTAGAGCACTGTGACTTTGCACGGGGCTTTCCAGAGATGAAAAGTTCACATGGCCCTTGTCCTAAGAGGTTTTCAGTTTGGAGTATGAAGCCAGACAATGGGGGGGGGGGGGGAGGAATGAGAGGGGAGGACTCAAAACATTAAACCCACTACTAATAGCCTTTTTTCCTAATAAACTGATCGTATAAATAGGGAGGGGTGAGGTCAGAAAAGAAAGGACGAGCAGGCAGAGTGGGTGAGAAGTTGGCAGTGGAAAGCAAAACATGGATGTTTGCTGTGGAGGAGGGATTAGAAAGGAAGCAAAAAAGAATTCTGTGTGCAGGAAAAGAGCAGCACAGAATCAGAAGCAGCACAGAATCAGATTATGAAGCCAAAAGGGACTAATGTCATCATCCAGTCTGACCTCCTGTATTCATTTCTGGTTGAATTAGAGCAGATCTTCTAGGAAAAAACATCAATCTTGATTTAACTAGTTCCAGCTTTGGGGAACCCACCATAAACCTAGATAAACTGCTCCAATAGTTAATTGCCCTCTCTCTTACATTTTGCACCTTATTTCAAGTCTGAATTTGTCTAGCTTCAGCTTCGAACTATTGGATCTTGTGATACCTTTCTCTGCTAGATGGAAGAACTATCTAACAACAAATTTTTGTTCCCCATGTCAGTACTTACAGCATGTGATCATATCACCCTCCTAGCATTCTCTTTGTTAAATTAAACACATTGAGCTCCTTGAATCTACCACTACAAGGCATGTCTTCTAAACTTTCATTATTCTCGTGGGTCTTCTCTGGACTCCCTCCAATATTTCACCTCCTTTTTCATTTGTGGGCACCAGATCCGGACACAGTATTCCAGCGCCAAATGCAGAGAATCACCCAACTCCTGCTGAGAAACCCATGTATTCACCTGCTTCTCATTACTGACCCTGATCCTCTGACTACCAGGAGCTGAGAGTGGAAGACAGGTGGATCACTCCATGATTTCCCTGTTCTGTTCATTCCCTCTGAAGTGTCTGGTACTGGCCACTGTCGGAAGACAGGCTACTGAGCTAGATGGACCATTGGTCTTTGGCCAGGCTTATGTAAAGACATGGGAGCTTCGCATAATTCCAGACAAGACTGGTAGCACCGCCTGCTAGTAAGGGTTTCTGACACTTCCCATTAGAAGACACAAATTCAGTTGCTTATAAATCTGTGACATATTAACTATTTGGATTGAGATTGTTCATGCCAGCTGTCTGCCTCAGGCCAAATTATCGTGGGAAACTTTCAGTCAAAACAGTTCAGCCGTTTCTAAGACTAAGGTCGTGCCCTTCAGACTTTTTCTCTGAAATGCTTTAGCATCCCATGCTTTGGAGGAGATACACGAAATTTGTCATGGTTGGGGTAGCCTTTTTGGAACACTCCTTTTGCCATCCCTGCGATGACGTGCCCAAACTTGGCCAAATTGTAAGCCTTTGGAAAATCTGTTCACACATGCTCAGTAGAAACCTCTTTCATTGTAACAGATAAATCTTCCAAAGATTCCATCCTCACAGAACATGCTCCATCACAGCTCCTCCTGCTCACCAGACTGCATGTGAACAACCCCCACAGAGCGACTCCAGCCCACAGTCCAGAGGTGAAGTCCCTCTAATGGTTGCTCCAGTCTGGGGTGGGACTGGGCACCAGAACTGAGAGCTGGGGGCCTGTCTCTCCTTTGCTGTCAGAAACCCCTTTGCCAGCATCAAGACAGCACAGAGAAGGAAGGTGTCTGATTTGGATGCAGAGGGGACAACTTAGGAATGCTGCAATATTTCCAATGGCAGAACATCTCAGTAATGTTATTGCTTCTGCATTTTCATGCGAGGATCTAGGAGACACCACCATCTAGTTTAATGCAGCTTGTTGACTCTAGCTTTCTAAAGCTATTTATTGACAGCCCTTTTTGCCAGTACTACTACCAGGTTCACTATTTGAAGGGAAATACACATCAAGCTTGCTTTACATAAGCATTATTCGGTGCTAGCTTTAATTTGTCGCTGTTTTTACAGTGTAAATCCACATAAAAATCCCTCTTTGCTTGTGTTACTGTTGACTTCCGCTGGCATCACTTTGAGCAGAATTTACTTCTTGCTGAAGAGTCTCCGGAAGGGGAGCAATATAGTGGTTCAGGAGAAGCATGGCAGTACTCGGACTGCCGCCCCAAGCACCAGCTTGGAAAGCTGGTGCTTGGAGCCGGCCCTGATCAAAGTCCCACGGCGGCAATTCGGCAGCAGGTCCGCTCTTCCCGCCGCCGAACTGCCACCGCGACACTCGGATTGCTGCCCCATTCTCGCCCGCCGCAGCAGCAATGGGGCGGCAGGTCCGTTGCTGTCCCCTTGCCGCCGCGGACTGGGACTGCCTGCGTCGGGGGCGGGGCCCCGCCCCCGACGCAGGCAGACGTGGCGGGGCCCCGCCCCCGACGCAGGCAGACGTGGCGGGGCCCCGCCCCCGACGCAGGCAGACGTGGCGGGGCCCCGCCCCCGACGCAGGCAGACGTGGCGGGGCCCCGCCCCCGACGCAGGCAGACGTGGCCGGGCCCCGCCCCCGACGCAGGCAGACGTGGCGGGGCCCCGCCCCCGACGCAGGCAGACGTGGCGGGGCCCCGCCCCCGACGCAGGCAGACGTGGCGGGGCCCCGCCCCCGACGCAGGCAGACGTAGCCGGGCCCCGCCCCCGACGCAGGCAGACGTGGCCGGGCCCCGCCCCCGACGCAGGCAGGGGTTGGGGGTGGGGCCCCGCTTCATCTGCTTGCGTCAGGGGCGGGGCCGCCGCCCCTGCTTGGGGCGGCAAAATTGTTATAGCCACCCCTGACTCTGATACTTCACCATTCAAGCAAAGGATTTCAATTTGCTGTATAAAGTATGTGAAGACCTGTTTACTTAATGCTATTTGAATCATTAGAGGTATAGTTAAAAACTGCATTTCTCCTCGATGTAAGTGAAACCAAATGGAAAGGTCGTTCCAAGTGGGTCACTTTTTCTCATTACCTGAGCTTCCACACATGTAAAGACCTTTCCCATGTATGTTCTTGATTATTCAGCACAAAGCTCTTCTTTCCATTTGCTTCATTCTCCTGTCTAATTACAAGATAAATTTGAAGGCATTTACAATATACACTGTGAGACTATTATGAGGTGTCTGTAACTAACTGTATGTATTTTACTCCAGGCTACATTTGTTTACTACGTGACTAATTACTGCTGTAAAATTGCTTGTCTCTGGTAACTAAAGCCCAGAATTTTAAAGGCATTTAGGCATTGCTCTGTAACTTAGATGGCTAAGGCCCATTTTCAAAAGCGATGTAGGCACTTAGGGCTAGAGCCACAAAGGGATTTAGGCGCCTAACTCCCACTTTAGGCCCATGAATCCAAAATTTAGAAACACAAATCCCCCACTCAGGTGCCACCTGACCCCGCAGGCCCCTAGATTCATGAGGTGCCTACGTTTCTGCTGGCAAAGCGCTCTGCTCGTGGGCAGGCACACAGCCGGCTGTGTCCTGACACCTGTGCCTATTACATGCCTAAGCGCCCTTGGGATTCACGAACTAGGTGTTCCCGCCAGCTCACCCTGTAACTGTGCTCTGATGCTACCTGAAAGCTGCCTGCTGGCCCTGGCCCTGCACAAACAGTAATGATAACGGTGCTGCTGCCTACCCCTTCACCCAATAGTCCAGTGGTGAGTGCACACACCCAGGAGGGGAGAGACCCAGCTTCAAAACCCACCTCTGCCTGATGTGCAGCAAAGACTTGAGCACAGCTCTCCCATATCCCAGGAGAGCAGCCTAACTCTTGGACTCCAATGCAGGACTCTCAGTCTGTTCTGCTGAAGCTCTTCTACGCTGCATGAAATAATTAAATACTCACCGACGCAGGGATTGGAAGCTGCTGGGTGAATGCGCTAGGTACCAGGCTATAGGGTCATTCTCTCTCGCTGGTCCGATGACTCCTCTGCAGGCCAGACAGGCGGGTGGCACAGTGCAAGAATCCCACCAGGACTTAGGCACTGAAATAAGGTGCCTTTGCACATGGCCACTGGGAGATATTCAGGTGCCTAGCATACTTTACCAGTGAATGCTTAGGCACCTGTCAGGGTTCCCTCCCCACTCTGAACTCTGGGGTACAGCTGTGGGGACCCACAGGAGAGACCCCCTAAGTGTATTTCTACCAGCTTAGGTTAAAACTTCCCCACGGCACAAATCCTTTCCTTGTCCTTGGACGGTATTGCTGCCCCCCTCCCCAAGTGATTTCGACAAAAATCCAGGGAAAAGGGCCACTTTGAGTCCCTGCTCCCCCAAAATATTCCCCCAAGTCCTTTCACCCCCTTTCCTGGGGAGGCTTGAGAATAATATACTAACCAATTGGTTACAAGTGAGCACAGATCAAACCCTCGGGTTTTTAGGATCCTAAAAATCAATCAGGTTCTTTTTTTTTTTTTTTTAAGGTAAAAGAATTACACCTGCAAAATCAGGATGGAAGGTAACGTTACGGGGTAAATTAAAAGATTTAAAACACAGAGGATTCCCCTCTAGGCTCAGCTTCAAAATTACAAAAAACAGGAATAAAACTCCCTTTTAGCATAGGAAAAATTCACAAGCTAAAAGATAATCTAACGCATTTCCTTGCCTTTACTTACAATTTCTGTAATTTTAGATGCATCATTTCAGGTATCTTTTCAAGAGACGGTTTACATGCTTGGTCTCTCTCTCTCTCTATCCAGAGAGGGAACAACAAATAGAGCACAAACAAAACCTCTCCCCTCCCACCCTCCACAGATTTGAAAGTAGCTTCTTTCCTTATTGGTCCATTTGGTCAGGTGCCAACCAGGTTATTTGAGCTTCTTAACCCCTTACAGGTAAAGGGATTCTGTACCTTTGGCCAGGAGGTTGTTACCCTTCCCTTTATAGTTATGACAGCACCTCAGGAAGTTGAGAGGCCTACAGGGTCATGCAGCAGCTGAGTGAGAAGTTTTGAGGGTTACCCTGGCATTAGGGGTGTGCGTTTTTGCCCAGGTCTGGCCAAGTTATAATGCTTTGAAAAAATCTGTTTGCACATGCTCAGTAGAGTCTTGTTAGGATTTGGCAGCTAAATTCTCATAAGCGTCCATCTGTACTCGGCATGCTCCATCTCCTCTGAGCTCCTATGTGCCAGCTGGACTGTGCACGTGCCATCCTGGGCAGCACGGGCTGAGCAGGGCTTTCCCCAGTCCTGGACATAGCCAGGAGCAGCATATGTATCCAGCAGTTACCTTCTCTTAGTGAAGACACACTGCTCTGACCATCCCTAAAGTGCCTATACTACTTCCTAACAGCTCAGACCCTGGTTCCTTGCTTCTAAGCTCTCCAGACCTTATTCAGCAGAACTTACACTGAAGTCAATCACAGTTTTGCTAAGCAATTCCTGAGTAAATGATGAAGAGTCCACTTTTCCCCTATGCTCACAGCAGAAGAGAACATCTTACTTCCGCCCCTCCCTCGGCACACCTGTGAGGACAACACCTGCTGCACTTTTCACAGTTTCCATCCCAGGGGCCTTTTTAGAGGCGGGCAGCAGCCAGCTGATGTGGTTCCAGCAGGAGTCAGCAGGGCAGCCCTGTCCTGCCTTGGACCCTTTTCCTGTAAGATGTGTATCTGTTGAGAAACCTCTGTCTCTGCACCTGCCGCCTCTACAAAATACTGCACACGTTTTCAACTCTTTGTTTTGCTCCTGCCAGAGAATCCCTTTAAGTCTCCCTCTTCTCCTAGGCCAGGTCTACACTGAATAGTTACGTTAACCCAGCTACAGCACTCAGGGGTTTGAAAACTCCACCCCACAAGTGATGTAGTTAAGCTGACCCAACCCCTAGTGTAGACAGCACTAGGCTGATGGAAGAATTCTTCTGTCAACTTCGCTATGGCCTCTCGAGGAGGTGGATTAACTATGCCAATGGGAGAATCCCTGCTGTTGGCATAGGCAGTGTCTATAGGCCACTGTAGCATTTCTAGTGTAGACAAGCCCTTAGTGTCTTGACTACCCGATCTTATACAATCTCATCTATTTACTGGGGATGTTCAGATGGGGAAACTGAATGAAGGATTCCTGGTGGGGACCTTAGTAGTTCTGGGTTGGGCTCATCTAGTGTTGACATTGGGTTCATGGAATTAGTTCTTGGGGATTGGTGTCTGGGTGTCTTTTTCTTAAAAAGTGATGTGCTGCCTGCACCTAGCACATTTTACAAGTCTAACTAGGTAAGTAAATAAGATCTACAGAATACACTGAAATGGAACGATCATGGAGCAATACAGCCTAAGCAATCCCTGGGTGCAAACACTTCAGTTCTGATGCTGGACTGGGGTGCTAGTGCATTGTGAGAGTGCGGAGTGAGACCCCACCTACGTGCAGGGGCACTGTGCCAGCACATCCCAAAGCAGGAGGGCAGCCTCCAACAGGTGATTTACAACTTCAGCTCTGGATCTAGGGACTGGGACTTAGGATGTGCAGGAGATCCGCACACCTGAGCCACTCCAATATGAAATTACAGAACTAACAACTCTGATATGTAATCTGCCATTTAAATCAGCCTCTGCACCAGGTGAGTGGACATTTAGCTAATGTGATGCTAAAATTTGTTTAAAGGCTCCAGAGGTGATCCAGGCAAACTTATTCACCCTCTCCCCACCAGTCACGGTTTTATAGACCTCTATCACATCCCCCTTAGTCGTCTCTTTTCCAAGCTGAACAGTCCCAGTCTTTTTGATCTCTCCTCATATGGAAGCTGTTCCATACCCCTAATCATTTGTGTTTCCCTTGTCTGTACCTTTTCGAATTCCAATATATCTTTTTGAGATAGGGAGACCAGAACTGTACCCAGTATTCAAGGTGTTGGCGTACCATGGATTTATATGGAGGCATTATGATATTTACTGCCTTAGTATCTATCCCTTTCCTAAGGATTCCCAACATTCTGTTCATTTTTTTGACTGCCGCTGCACATTGAGTGGATGTTTTCAGACAACTATCCACACTGACTCCAAGATCTTTCTTGAGTGGTAACAGCTAATGTAGACTCCAGCATTTTATATGTATAGTTGGGATTATGTTTTCCAATGCGCATTACTTTACATTTATCAACATTGAATTTCACCTGCCATTTTGATGCCCAGTCATCTAGTTTTGTGAGATCTTTTTGTAGCTCTTCACAGTCCTCTTTTGGACTTCACTATCTTGAGTAGTTTTGTATCATTTGCAGATTTTGCCACTTCACTGTTTACCCCTTTTTCCAGATCATTTATGGATATGTTGAATAGGACTGGGCCCAGTACAGATTCCTGAGCAACACCACTATTTAAGTGGCTTCATTCTGAAAACTGATAATTGTTTCCTGTTTTTTAACCTGCTACTGAACCACTTGGGGAAGTTATTCTGGAATGGCTAAATTATAGCAGAATAGTTATCCCAGAGTAACTATGCTGTCCATTTCTCCTGTGTGGACAAGGGCTGATTCTCAGGGGCTCACATACAGCAGCTGTGCAGTATGAGCACAACTCCCTGCTAGATCAGAATGGTAGGGCTGGACACGGACTTTGCACTCACTCTACCCACACTGACAGAGAGCCTGTGGCGCAGGGCATGGGATGTAACACTGCTACTCCCTTCAGCTTCTCTCTCCTGGGTCCTACAGCTTCAACCACACACATGTGAGGTCTGATGTAGTCAAACTCTCCCTTCCCACATTCAGCACTGAGCTCTCTCCCACTGAAGGCATCATTCCCACTGTCCCCAAATGCAAGAGGGCTTTCACCAGCTTTTGATGTTTGCTCACTAGGGAGCTGGAAATAGATTCCACTTTCACGTTTCTCTTTGCATGGGTGAGAGGTGACCATGTATATATTCTCACTGTGGTACAAGAAGTTTGGCTCCAGATGCATTTGGCCATTCAGGGTAAATTAGTGGGAAAGTTCCTATTTCAGCTCCCATTACGCTCCACAGAGAAGAAAAGTCTCTCTCTCAGTATAGTTCTGAATCCATCTCTTGTTCCAGTAGCTCTGTTCTTCCCAGCCTACCCTCTAAGCCAGGGATCTCAAACTCAAATCACCACAAGGGCCACATGAGAACTAGTAAATTGGCCCGAGGGCCGCATCACTGAAAACTTTTCATACAATGATACAAAAGTATAGTCAAAAATGAAAAAAAATGAAGAGTAATATAGTATTCTATTAAAAGTCAATGTATTAACTTTTTAAAAACTGTAATGCAAAGAGGGGTTTTAATAAAATATAAACACTCAGTAATGTTTGGAGCTTGGCTGCCAGTGGAGTTGACGCCTATGACGGGCCGCAGGAAATAACTCCGCGGGCCGCACGTGGCCCGCGGGCCGCGTGTTTGAGACCCCTGCTCTAAGCCATCACAAGGAACAATTTTCATGTTTCAGCTTGCTATAGCAAATTGCCGCCTTGAACATGTTGAAGTGCTCATAATTGTGGCTTGTGTATCCTTGTTGATACTGGAGAGGAATGATATAATTAACTGGCATTTAAAGAGGCTCTCATGCAGTCTCTCCAGTCCCACCCAAGGTTTGCATCCTCAATGCTCTCCTAATGAGTAGAAGAAGCAGTCTAGCTTCCAGTGAGCTCTGTTTTCAGGGGGACAGTTACTGAGAGTGCCTGAGGCAGTGCTAAAGTCAGATAATTTTAGAATCTTATAGTCCATTTAAAGATTGCCTTTTGAGATGAAACCCATTATTCCTCCCACGGATTCTGAAAGAAATGGATTCACCCATGCTTAGATGCTTCAGAGATTCTGTTGTTTCACCCTTTCTTTCTTCCTCATGTAGATGAAAACTGCCCTCCTGGCTCAGGAAATTGGGAAACAATTGGTTCTGGAGCAAGGCACGCTGTCTTGCTCCAGAACCAATTGTTTCCCAATTTCCTGAGGTCAGGAAAATTTCTTGAGGTCACCCTGGTTTAGCAGAGAAAGCCACTCAGAACAAAGTGAGGGGCCCTTGCCCTGCTGACCTGAGGTCAGAGGGATTCAAAACAGTCTAATCACCACCTTGTGCTTCCCCCATCTGTTCAGATTTCTGTTCAAAAGTAGAAGGCACAGCAGGCCGATGCTCCAGGCACCTCTGCCAGAACTTAAAAAAACAGACAAAACTGTAGCCAGCTGCTGTCTCTCATCTCAGTGTGATGAGATGGGCTGGGCTGGAGCGTGGGCTCTGAAACCCACTGCCTGCCCCAGGCTTCCCAGTCAGAGTTCCAGCATCAGCCCGAACATCAAAGCAACACCTACACAGCTATTTTGAGCATTCTAGCGCAAGTCTGTCAACTCAGGCTTGGAGACTCCCTCCCATCAGCTGTGTAGACATACCCAAAGATGCTACCACAATACCGGCAGCCCAGTTGCACTCTGGCATAATGGCTACTGCTACTCCTGGGTAGGGATGCGTCTCCTCTCAGGGAACATGTCTTCAGCCACAAATCAGGGAGAAGGAATCCTGCAGCCTCTCATGCTGCCACAGCCAACTGTTTTCTGGCAGGAAGTCAAGTAAGCTTAATTCTGGAAGGCAAACAGCATTTTGCACTGGTACACGCTATTTCTGTTTGAAATGAAAATGAATCCCACTAGAGAGGAAAATGCCAAAAATGAAAAACTCGAGTTTTAATTTACATACTACAAAAGTTCAATCCTTTTTGTACTATGTCCTGGTTATTAGAGTTTGACGCCCTCCAGGGAATCAGTGACTCTGAAAAAGATTTAGGGTTATGGTGGACAATCAGCTGAACATGAGCTTCCGTGCAACACTGTGGCCAAAAAAGCTAATGAGATCCTGGGATGCATAAACAGGGTAATATAGAGTAAAAGTAAAGAAGTTCTTTTACCTCAGGATTTGCTACTGGTGCAACTGCTGCTGGAATCCTGTGCCCACAATTCAAGGGGGAAGTTGATAAATTGGAGAGGGGTCAGAGAAAAATCATGAAAGTGGTTCATCTAACAAGAACAAAATTCTTTATTACATCTTGCCCCAACAGATAAAGAGAAAGTGATCACAGAAATAAAAAATAATGGTAGCTTAGGTACAAATAATCATGGTTTGATCAGTTTATCATGTGCAAGCAAAATAAAGGCCAAATCAGTAATTGTTATGCTTGGTGTAGAAATAGGGCCAATTTCACAAAGCTGAAAACAGTTATGAACCAAATCAGATGGGAGGAAGAATCTGATCCAAAAATGTGCATGATATTCTAGAATAATTTAAAAACACCTTACTAGATGCCTCAAAAGCCTCAATCCCACAACTGAGGGAAAAGGCTGTGCAGGTTAAAAAAAATCTAACTGTGTTTAGAGGGGAAGTGAAGGCAGCTATAAAAATTTAAAAATAATATGTAACAAATGGAAGAAAGGGGAAGTTGATAGTAATGAATATAAATCAGATGTTAGGAAATGTAGAATATTGATAAGAGAAGTAAAGAGACAAGGAAAAAAATCTATGGTTACAGTTAAGGACAATAAGGAGTTTTTAAAATATATTGGAAACAAAAAGAATTCTGACAATAGTATTGGTCTGTTACTAGAAGTAAATGGTAGAATTATCAACAACAATGCAGAAAAGACAGAAGTGCTCAATATACATTTTTGTTCTCTATTTGGTAGAAAAACAGATGATATACTCATCATATGGTGATAACTATCTTTCCATTCCACTAATATCTCAGGAAGATGTTAAACAGAAGCTATTAAAGTTAGACATTTTTAAATCAGCAGGTCCAGATAACTTGCATCCATGAGTTTAAAAGAACTATCTGTGGAGCTTGCTGGACAATTAATATTGGTTTTCTATAAGTATTGGAGCACTGGGGATGTTCCAGAAGCCTGGAAGAAAGCTAATGTGCTGATTTAAAAAAAAAAACAAAACAGGATGAACTGGGTACTTATGGGTCTGGCAGACTGATATCAATCCCATGAAAATAATGGAGCAGGTGATATGGGATTTAATGGATAATGTAATTAATGCAAATCAGCATAAGTTTATGGAAGATATCAAGTTAGTTTGACAGGATATATCTTCTTTTTAATGAGATTACAAGTTTGGTTAATAAAAGTAACAGTGTTGATGTATTTTACTTAGATTTCTGTAAAGCATTTGACTTGGTACAGCAAGACATTTTGATTAGTGCTAGTATCCACAAGTCAAGAAAGAGATTAAAAAATTGGAGAAGGTTCAGAGAAGATCCACAAGAATGATTCAAGGATTTGAAAACTATGAAAAAACGGAGGCTACCCTGCTTCCCAACCCCATGCTCATTCCTCCAGCATTCATTAAGTGTATAGGGCAGAGTAGTAAATCTGTGCTAGCTCAGGCCTAAAATTTTCAGGCACTGTCATCTTTAGCCACGGGAAAATCCATTTAAAGTAGACAAATGGGTTTTTTTTCAACACTTAGTCTATTGAACTTTGTGGATCAATGACTGTTTAATGTCTATACATCAGTGAAACTTCCTCTTCTAAACTGAAAATTCAAGACTGCCTGAATGCTGAAAATTTTTGTAGTGCACAGAAAAACCACTTCAAACTCATCAGGCTTGTCACTGGAAGTGAATAATCACTGTTGTGAGTCTATGCCAAGAGATTCTCTCTAAACTTCTATGGTGAAATAAAGAAATAATCAGATGACAGCTTTGAAATCATATTTGATTATCGCCCAGAGCATCAGCTGTGATCCTGAATGGTTTCAAACATTAAATATACTTAAGACAAAATCATGAAACATTCTGAGAAATTATCTGGGAATGTAATGCTGCTGAACAGTTTCTTTCATTTTCTGCCCAAAGAGCAGTTAACAGATTTGGACCTTAACAGGACAGGATATAGTGACAATAAAATCGACTCCATTTCTAGGTACAGTAGTGGGCACTGGGCTGGAGGTTAGAAGGCCTCTCCAAAGCTCACAAGAGCAGGTCAGCCAATCAGTGACTGGATTTGTACTCTTGGCCTTGTGACCTGTGTGGCCATTTTGGGGTCACTCCTGCTAGTGACACTGCTGGGCTGTCTTATTTATAAACTCTCTGGGCCTGACTCAAATCTCACTTGTATCAGCATAAATCAGGAGTTACGCCACTGAACAAGGGATCATAGAATCATAGAAGATTAGGGTTGGAAGAGACCTCAGGAGGTCATCTAGGCCAACCCCCTGCTCAAAGCCGGACCAACCCCAACCGGGGCTTTGTCAAGCCAGGCCTTAAAAACCTCTAAGGATGGAGATTCCACCACTTCCCTAGGTAACCCATTCCAGTGCTTCACCACCCTCTTAGTGAAATAGTTCTTCCTAATATCCAACCTAGACCTCCCCCAACTGCAACTTGAGACCATTGCTTCTTGTTCTGTCAATGCTGGATGAGTTTCCCCAGTGTAAAACCAGTTGGCTGGCAGTGTTTCCCTAAACCCACCACCACCACCCTACTAGGAGATGCTGAACTTGTTCAGAAAGGGTTAAGTCGGTGGTCCCCAAACTGTGGGGCACATCCTTTTATGGGGGTGTGGAGGAATGTTTGGGGAGTGAATGGCAGGCAGGGGGGGCTGGAACAATTTGTATAGTGGAGGTGCTGGGAGTCATTGAACCAAACTGTAAACTCCTGTATACAATGGAAAAAAGTTAAAGCCAGGTGGGGCGGCACCCCCCTGCATCCCTAGGTTCCAGCACTATGGTGGTGAGGCCCGGGCCAGCCCCCATGGGAGGTGGGGCCTGGGAGAGCCCCCATGGGGGTTAAGGAGGAGAGCCACCTAGACCCGGTCTGCCCCCAGACCAGCTCCGCCCACTGCCTCAACTCCACTCCACTCCCTGCTCCACCCCCAGACCAGCTCTGTCTCTAGCCCCAGCTCCTCCCCCATTCCTAGTTCTGCCCCCAGCTCCACCTTCAGACCTAGCTCCTCTGCTGAGGAAGCCTTGGCTGTGCAGTAATTGGGGTGGGGGGGCACAGACAGATTCCATTGCTGGTAACGGGGCGGGGGGAGTGACAGGAAAAGTTTGGGCTCCACTGGGTTAAGTGGATTGTGCTGACTCACGAAGGCAATTTGCTCATCACCCCATCTAGATCTAAGGGAGGTGAGTGTCTCTCTCTAGAGATGATCTAGAGTACAGGCAGAGCGATCCGGAGGGAGGATCCCTAGAAGCAGCCAACCTGGACTTTGTTCTCTTATTGCTGGTTGGTTGCTAATAAAGCCAAACTTCAGAAAAAGGATAAATTTGGACTTTACATAGTGCAGAGTGGACTGGGGCTCACCTGCTCATACACAGAGTGCTGTCTTGTGGGCCAGACTCACCCAAACATGGTAGGAAAGCGTCATTCACATTTGGGAGGCAAGGTGGGTGAGGTCATATCTTTTACTGGACCAACGTCTGTTGGTGAGAGAAAGAGAGAGACACGCTTTCGAGCCGCACAGACGGGGTGGCTGCGGAAACAATTTTTATAGTAGGGGTGCTGATGATGGACATCAGGGCACTCCCCAAATGGGATTGGTGAGGGGATGCAATGAACCAGTGCAGCCTCCAGCTGCAAAGGGCATGAGCTGCCCACTCCAGGAGCCTACTTGGCCCATGACACCCCCACAGAAGGCATGCAGTAACCCCTTCCAGCTGAATGCTCTACACATGCCCAGTCTAAACATGTTTCTAGATCTTCAGGCTAAAGGAAGCACTATGGCTCCTGTAACTATGCAGCGTTTATCTAAGACCCTTATTATCACGTGTGCATTTTACTCTTGTCATTTGCAAGGGGAGAAGGAGAGGTTGTTACAATAGTAGCATTTTACTTGTTGCCTTCACTGAGACTGCGATATCAGACAAAACCCCATGAACAGCCTACAAGGTGGAGCTGATGAAGTGTTGCAAGATCCCCTTAAGCATGAGATATTCCCATTGATATGGCCACAAATCCGAAGTTCCTTTACAAATAATCCTTCTCTCCACATTCTGTGATGGTGAAATGGCCAGCAATAAAAACTAGCTAGATCTAAAATGTAGAGCCTGTAGGCACAAAACAATTTGACTACAACTCATTTAAGACCAACAGTCAAAGCTTCTGCACATTTGTTTTGTGACTGCTCATGATAAAAGTAATAATCTAATGCTAATTGTTCCACAGACTCTATGGCCAATCATAAGTGGAACTATAATTCAGAGAGAGAGAGAGAGAGAGAGAGAGAGAGACTCACATTTCCTAGACTCTACTGGGAAGCACCAGATCTTTTACAAAAGTCAAGTTTCAGACATTTGTATTTTTCAGATGTTCCTGGTCTGGAAACCAGGTGTTTTCATGTGGTCCCTGGAGTTAGCTTTCCTAAATTAATTTCCTGTTATTTAATCTAGGTTCCTTTTTCTTATATCCAAATCCATCGCATCTTTGCATAGCTCATGTACTTTTCACACTGAAATAAAGACAAATGCAGCTGGCATTTAAGGAGACTGATGATATTAATCAATTATTCGTAATACTTTTCCTCTGAAGAAAGAGAACTTTAACCAAGGCACAAATGAGTAATCTTCAGAACACACACCAATAGGGATTACCAGTCTGGATCAGAACTGAGCTCCACTCAATCCAGTATCCTGGCTGAGACAGTGGCCAGCACCAGATGCTGCAGAGGGCGATGTAAGAAATCCACAGTTAGCAGCAGTGGGATAATTTACCCCCTAAAATAGGTTTTATCCTGGTCTCCAATAGTTAGCATTTGGCTTAAGTCCTGAAGTATAATGTTTAATATCCGTTCCAAAATGTTATTAACTATTGTAACTGAATAGTCTTGGTATTCATATAAATAGCTGATCCTTTTGTGAAATCTTGCTAACTCCTTGTGCGCAACAACTTCCTAGGGCAGTGAATTCCACATTCTAGTTGTGTGTGCTGTGATAAAGTATGTCCGTTTATCAGTTATGAATTTGCCACCTTTTAATTTCATGGAATGTTTCCTTATATTGCAGCGGTCAGGACTCATTGTTATGTGTGTTTGCACATTGCATAGTAGAAACAGACGGCCCCTGTCTGACAAGCTCAAAATTGAAGTATATGATGAGATGTAACAAGTAGCTACAGCAAACACAGAGGGATAACAAAGTAACAATTAAACAATTATAATCTATGTAATAAGCAGTGGCCACAGAACACCAACTGTCTAGTCATCGTCAAGTGTTATGTAGGCATCACAAAAGAGGTGGGTTTTAAGGAAATAGTCAAAGGAGAATAATGTAGTTACCTTATAGATTTCTTCACAGAGCTCTTCCCAGATTGATTTAATTTCCTATACGTATATTTTACCCTCTATATTTACCCTCTATATTTCACAAAAGGATCAGCCATTTATATGAATACCAAGACTATTTATCTATGGACTCTATTTATCTATGAAATTATGCAGCTGACTGGGTGGTACATGAAGTCCATGTAAGAAGTGTGCGTACAGTGCGACATGTTCCTCAAGCAGGCTCACTACGTACACCGAGTAGAACCTTTGACTCAGTCATTGGAATAAGTCAGGACTTTGAACAGTTAGGCTGCTATTTAAACAAACTGATGTGCAGGAATCAAAATGAGCTGCCTTATTTCCTAATATCCAACCTAAACCTCCCCCACTGCAACTTGAGACCATTACTCCTTGTTCTGTCATCTGCCACCACTGAGAACAGTCTAGAATCATCCTCTTTGGAACCCCCCTTCAGGTAGTTGAAAGCAGCTATAAAATCCCCCCTCATTCTTCTCTTCTGCAGGCTAAACAATCCCAGTTCCCTCAGCCTCTCCTCATATGTCGTGTGCTCCAGGCCCCTAATCATTTTTGTTGCCCTCCGCTGGACTCTTTCCTTCAGGTGCATCCTCAGGCTTCTAGGGATCTGGGGCAAAAATTGGGGATTGGTCCTGCTTTGAGCAGGGGGTTGGACTAGATGATCTCCTGAGGTCCCTTCCAGCCCTGGTATTCTATGATTCTATGATTCTTGGCCTCTTCATCTTGCATCTCTAAGGGTTCTGGGACTGTTTGTGAAGGGGACCGTGTTGTTCTGGATCTCGGTGGGTTGGAGGGGCCTGAGATTCTGGGCCCTCTACATGGCCCACAGAACCCAATATGGCCAATTGGGTGGGAAGGTCATAGAAGGCAGTACCCATGGCTGAGCCTGCCACGGGAGGAGTGGCGAGAGGTGTATATCCCTGCCTCATCCTCTTCTTCCTCATCACTGGAGAGGGGAGGGGCTGAGCCACAGGGAGTGGTCACCAGGCTTGGTCCCGGTCTCACCGGGGTACCAAATAGGGGAGTCCCAGGCATTGAGGCAACTATCAGGTCCGCCTGTCTCATGAATTGCTGCGGAATGAGGCTTGGTGCCGGGGTTGGCAGCATGCACTGACTAGGAATCAGGGTCAGAGCTGTCAGTTCTGATTACTCACTGTGTTATATAGGTACAGCAGGTGCCACCATTGGACTACTCAGTGCCGAGGTTTTCTCTCCATAGGTGCAGAGCTGGGAGGTTTGGCTTTAGCGCACATACCTCCACGAGAGCTTGCCCGCATAGGGTCTTTAGCTCCTTGGGAAGTTTCGGTATTGGATGTTCCTGGTGCCTCATGGTCCGGTGCTCTCGGTGCCATCGGTACCAGGGCAGATTTTTCACTCAGAGATCGTTTTCTTTTAGGCGAATCCCGTCGTGGGGATAAGGGAGATGACTTTTCGGCAGCCTTTTTGGGAGAAGGCTCCTTAGCATACCTTTTTGAAGTAGAGCCCCTGTCAGGGGCTGCCGCTGGTGAACATTGGCCAGGAGGGGTCCTGGTCGCTGGGTCGGAGGCTGGTCTGATGGAGAAGTTTCAATTGGAGATCCCTAGCCTTCCTTGTCCTAGCAGTCAATTTTTTGCAATGTGGACACTTTGGGGCGATGTGTCTCTCGCCAAGGCAGTGGAGACACTGCGTGGTCGTCAGAGACCGGTATCAAAAGTCTGCAAGTCAGGCAGCGTTTAAAGCCAGGAGAGCTGGGCATGCCTGAGGGGGTACTTGCTTTGGAGAAAGAAGAGGGATATGCCGTTTTTGTTTCTCTCTCCTTATTTTTCAAAGCCGGGTACCCAGTGGAGAGGTGGGGTGAAAGGGAAAAACTATTTAAAAAAATTTAAGAAAAAAAGTAAGTAAAATATAAAATATAGGCTATAAAGAATGAAATGATAGGCTAACAATACCAGGACTAACAAAAAAAAGCTATTGTGCTACCTGAGGTAAGAGAGGGCGCTGCTGTCGCTCTGACTCAAGTCAAAGATGTTAGAGAAGAAACTGGGGGGTGGTTGGCGCATGCTAGGTAACCACTCGGAGCAGTGTGGGACGGCTGCCACGTGTGCGCAGCCAACTGGGCACTGCTACTAAAGATCTCCAATTACAAGCACAGGACGCCAAGACACCTAAGATGAAGCACCCGCAGGGACACTCCTTGAATAATTTTTTGTTCCTAATATACTTAAAAACTCATCCCTATTGCCCTCCACTCTGGTGGCCTTTATTGATTTTCTGCAATTCCTAGCTTCTGATTTATATTCATTATTATCAACTGCCCCTATCTTCTATTTGTAATGTATTATTTTTCATTTTTTATATCTGCCTTCACTTCCCGTCTAAACCAGTTGGGTTTTTTAACCAGTACAGACTTCCTTTTCAGTTGTGGGTTGTGGCTTTCTGGGCATCTAGTCAAGTGTTCTTAAATGATTCCCAAATATCATTCACATTTTTCTGATTACATTCTTCCTCCCACCCGATATCGCTCATAACTGTTTTCAGCTTTGTGAAATTGGTCCTGTCGAAACACCAGATACATATATCAGTGGTCTGGGCTATAGTCTGCTTCCACATTATAAATGTGATCAAGTCATGATAACTTGTACCTAAACTACCATTAATTTTTAGTTCTGTGATCAGTTTCTCTTTACCTCTTAGGAACAAGCTCTAATACAGAATTCCCCGTGTGGGCTGCAACAATTTTTCAATTAAGAAATTGCTATCTATAATATTTAGACATTTCAAGGGTGTTTCAGTACTGTCAGCATGAGACCTCCAGCGTACGTCAGTCAAACTGAGGTCCCTGTCACCATGCAGGTTTTCTCCCTTACACATTATGGATTTCCACACACAAAGGAAGGATTATACAAATCACTCATTAAGAACATAGAATCATAGACTCTCAGGGTTGGAAGGGACCTCAGGAGGTCATCTAGTCCAAACCCCTGCTCAAAGAAGGACCAACCCCAACTAAATCATCCCAGCCAGGGCTTTGTCAAGCCTGACCTTAAAAACCTCTAAGGAAGGAGATTCCACCACCTCCCTAGGTAACCCATTCCAGTGCTTCACCACCCTACTAGTGAAAAAGTTTTTCCTAATATCCAACCTAAACCTCCCCCTCTGCAACTTGAGACCATTACTCCTTGTTCTGTCATCTTCTACCACTGAGAACAGTCTAGATCCATCCTCTTTGGAACCCCCTTTCAGGTAGTTAAAAGCAGCTATCAAATCCCCCCTCATTCTTCTCTTCTGCAGGCTAAACAATCCCAGTTCCCTCAGCCTCTCCTCATAAGTCATGTGCTCCAGCCCCCTAATCATTTTTGTTGCCCTCCGCTGGACTCTTTCCAATTTATCCACATCCTTCTTGTAGTGTGGGGCCCAAAACTGGACACAGTACTCCAAATGAGGCCTCACCAGTGCCGAATAGAGGGGAATAATCACGTCCCTCGATCTGCTGGAAATGCCCCTACTTATACAGCCCAAAATCCCGTTAGCCTTCTTGGCAACAAGGGCACACTGTTGACTCATATTCAGCTTTTCATCCACTGTAACCCCTAGGTCCTTTTCTGCAGAACTGCTGCCCAGCCATTTGGTCCCTAGTCTGTAGCAGTGCATGGGATTCTTCTGTCCTAAGTGCAGGACTCTGCACTTGTCCTTGTTGAACCTCATCATATTTCTTTTGGCCCAATCCTCTAATTTGTCTAGGTCCCTCTGCATCCTATCCCTACCCTCCAGAGTATCAACCACTCCTCCCAGTTTAGTGTCATCTGCATAATTTAGTAAACAAAGTAAACATAATTTACTTCAATGGAGTTATGTTGATTTATAGCAAATTAGGATCTGCCTCCCTTTTTTGCCTAACCAGGGAGTCTTTTTGAGTATTTTTCTTATTTGACCTGGGCCAGACCATCCTATCCTTACTGTGCACATGTGCCACTTTCATTGCCTTCATTGCGAATTCCATGCATGAAAGCAAATGATATCCGCACTCCAGGTATTAAAATATTAAGGCTGTAAAGAATAGAAATGAATATAACACACCCTCCCCATCCCATCCACCTGCACATAATGCTATCATTTTGAGGACAGATCCCCAGGTACCTATTGTTTCTGACAGCAGAGATTATATTACATACAAAAAAACACCTGTTAAAATAAAGTTTTTTAGGTTGCAAAGTCAAATGTCTGAAAGTTTAGAAATGCCACATTTACAGTTACCCATGGAACTTTAATTCTCCTCCCTTGTGCATCCAACCTGTGTGCTAAATGAGACAGAGTGCCGTGAAAAAAACCAGTATGTGATCATGTAATTAAAGATCATATAACATGTGAGCACAAGGGTGATGTTTAATAGTTTATAACTCAGCTGAGCTTAAATGGAATTTTATGGGACAAAGAAAAGACACTTCCCTAGCCTGAGGGCTTTCTCCCAGCCAAGTATCTAGGGCCTGCTGCAAGTAACCGAGGCATTAGGCTGTCTCAAAAAAGGTCATACATGTATCTTTTATACTCAAAAGTGTTAGACAACCCGGACAGAAGCTGCCACCAGCTCCCCTTCTATTACTCAGTATTTTAGAGAGAACCCTGTGTACAATGTTTCTAAAGGAGCGAATCGGGAAATGAATAAATATAGGACACGGAGGCCAGCCCCATCCAGTGATCCAGACTGCTGAACCTGCTGTGATCCACTAATATTGGAAGCAACTCTAGGGAAGCCAATGAAACTTACATTGGAGCGGGGCTCAAAGCGACACTGATCTCCTTGATAGTACTCAAGCTGCTGATAAGAATGAGGAAGCTGCATTGTTCCCAGAGAACATAAATGAGCCAAATAATGACACGGGTGAAACAGGAAAATATAAACACTGCTGAAAGCATAACAATTAGCTCGCCTAAGTCTGCTGCAGGGAACAACGCGAATGAGACACTCATAGGGACAGCACATAAACACACAAATGCAGTGGGGGGGAAGAGATGCAAGATGCACAATGTTCCATCCACAGAGGAATCTTGCATACTCCTAACAATCATAGACCCATAGTGCTGGAAGGGACCGCCTGGGTCAGCTAGTCTAACCCCTGTCAAGATGCAGGATGTGTTGTGTCTAAACAATACAAGCAGGTGGCTATCCAGCCTCCTTTGGAAAGTCTCCAGTGAAGGAGCTTCCATGACCTCCTGTGGCAGTATGTCCCATTGTCCTACAGGGTTTTAAAGAAGACACTTGACAGCTATAGAAAACCTCTGACCTGTAGAACTGTGAAAGCAAGAGAAAAGGGAATCATAGAAGATTAGGGTTGGAAGAGACCTCAGGAGGTCATCTAGTCCAACCCCCTGCTCAAAGCAGGACCAACATCAACTAAATCAGACCAGCCAGGGCTTTGTCAAGCAGGGCCTTAAAAACTTCGAAGGATGGAGATCCCACCACCTCCCCAGATAACCTATTCCAGTGCTTCACCACCCTCTTAGTGAAATAGTGTTTCCTAATATCCAACCTAGACCTCCCCCACTGCAACTTGAGACCATTTCTCCTTGTTCTCTGCCACCACTTAGAACAGCCTAGTTCCATCCTCTTTGGAACTCCCCTTCAGGTAGTTGAAGGCTGCTATCAAATCCCCCCCCTCGCTCTTCATTTCTGCATACTAAATAACCCCAGTTCCCTCAGCCTCTCCTCATAAGTCATGTGTCCCAGCCACCTAATCATTTCCGTTGCCCTCTGCTGGACTCTCTCCAATTTGTCCACATCCTTTCTATAGAGGGGGGCCCAAAACTGGACGCAGTACTCCAGATGTGGCCTCACCAGCGCTGAATAGAGGGGAATAATCACGTCCCTCAATCTGCTGGCAATGCTCCTACTAATACAGCCCAAAATGCAGTTAGCCTTCTTGGCAACAAGGGCACACTGCTGACTCATATCCAGCTTCTCGTCCACTGTAATCCTCAGGTCCTTTTCTGCAGAACTGCTGCTTAGCCAGTCGGTCCCCAGTCTGTAGCGGTGCATGGGATTCTTCCTTCCTAAGTGCAGGACTCTGCACTTGTCTTTGTTGAACCTCATCAGATTTCTCTTGGCCCAATCCTCTAATTCGTCTAGGTCACGCTGGACCCTATCCCTACCCTCCAGCGTATCTACCTCTTCCCCCAGCTAGTGTCATCTGTGAACCTGCTGAGGGTGCAATTAATCCCATCATCCAGATCATTGATGAAGATGTTGAACAAAACCAACCCCAGGACCGACCCCTGGGGCACTCCGCTTGATACCTGCTGCCAACTAGACATGGAGCCGTTGATCACTACCCGTTGAGCCCAACAATCTAGCCAGCTTTCTATCCGCCGTATAGTCCATTCATCCAACCCATACTTATTTAACTTGCTGGCAGGAATACCGTGGGAGACAAAAGTTTTTCTAAAGTCAAGCTATATCACGCCCACCGCAATGAGTGGTGTCTTTTGATACCTTTTCTGAAACGTGAGATGTTTACAGAGAGTTAAGATTGAAAGGAGGCATCAGAGACCAGCCACCTTTACACACCCTACAGAGCCCCCAGAGTACAGTTACCCTAGAGAGCAAAGCTCCCTTCCATTCAAGAGCCTCCAGGTGGCCGTGCAAACGGTGGAGCTTCCAGAGTGTAGAGAAGGGACGTAGGTCCCTTGCCACATGGTGGCATCCACAGCTTTGCGTTTGGTGCCCAGGCTCCTTGTAGCATGCCTGGGGAGAGCCAGACACCTCAGAATGGGATTCACAAAGCTGAGCAGGGGAGCCTCCGAAACTAGCCAATTGGAAATGCCAAGTATAGGGGTGTGGCCGAATCCCCACTCCCCAAAGGGAGTTAGACACCTAGGTTCAGAGCAGAGGGAAGAGTCTAATTCCCACTTGCAAATCCCCTCCAGGAGTTAGGCACCAGAGCTCGCTCACGGCTGGAGGAGGTGACAATGGTGCATCCCCTGTAACTAGTAGCCCAGTGCTTAGAACACTCCCCCAGGGTGCGAGAGAGACAGGCTCAGATCCCTCTTCTGCCTAAAGCTGAGCCTGGGTGCCTGAGCTGCAGGGCTATGGGGTATTCTCAATTTCTCAAGCTGGAGCTGTTCTACTCCGTATATATAATTAAATATCAATTGGGCCAGAGAGTGACTGAGAATGACCAGATAGCCCCCTGGGTAGGACACTCACCTGGGAGGTGGGAGACCTCAGCTCCAGTCCCTCCATGCCAATCACTACTGGATTATTCACACCAGTGGGATAGAGCTTGTCAGAGCCCTGCCCCGGAACACCCCTTGCCCAGCACTCTCCTGACAAGTAGAGCCTCCAGTTCAAATTGCTGCTCCGCATCAGGCAGAGGTGGAATTGAACCAGGGTCTCCACATCCTAGGCAAGTGCTCTACCCTCTGGGATAATAGTTGGGTGTGGGGGCACCAGCACCTTTGGCTCAATCTGTGAGGAGTACTCCGAAACGCCCCGCAGATGCTATAGGCTGAGCAAGGCCTAGTTTGAGGATCCCACTGGGTCTTAGATGTGAGATAGGTACCTGGGCACCAGGCTGAGGCAGCTGTGCCCATATCAACAGGCAGATTTTTAGGCAACACTGACTTTAATGGCAGAAAATTTAGTGCCTAGGGACTTTAGGTGCTTATAGGGTTAGGCAGCTGCTGAGCAGGGGTTTTGAGAAACTCAGTGACACCTAAATGCTGGATTTAGGGGCCTCAGGTGGCAGTTACATGCTTATGTCCTTGTATGGATCTAACCAACATGCCCAGCAGGCCTTCTGGTGTGTCACCATCTAACAGGAAGAAGGAAATATTTACAGCATCATGTAGAACTAAACAATTCTTTAAGAAATGCACAGGACCTGAGAATTAAAGAAATTGTTTCTACATTGACCTTTCCATTTTACTCTTTTTCTTTCTACTTTCTCCACTTTATATTAGCTTCACTATATACACTGCTTTTAGATAGTGAAACTATAATTATGCTTGTTTATTTGGGTTTGAAAAGCCTGTTTCTGCTCCGATTAGTACATAAACTCCTCACTTAACGTTGTAGTTATGTTCCTGAAAAATGCGCCTTTAAGCGAAACGATGTTAAGCGAATCCAATTTCCCCATAAGAATTAATGTAAATAGGAGGGGTTAGGTTTCAGGGGAAAACTTTTTTGCCAGACAGAAGGCATTATATACATTTTAAACAATTTTAAACAAGCAATTTAATACAGGTATTAAGCAGACTGGCAGCCCCCATATCAGCTCCCCTATGCCTCCCCAGTGCCTCCTGCCCGCCGGCGGACCAGGCTGGTTTGCGGCATTCAGAAGGCAGAGGAAGGAGGGGGGAGGCTGCGCGCCACATCCTCGCTCCTCCCCCAGCCTCCTGAACGCCGCAAGACAGCTGATTGCCACGGGCAGGAGGCGGGGGGAGCAGGAGGAAGGTGCTGATCCGCGGGGTCTGCCAGCCGGCGGGAGGCATTGGGGGGGGGCATAGGGGACCTGATAGGGAGGTTGCCAGCCGTGGACAAAGCAGGCGGCCAAACAACGTTATAGTGGAGCATTGCACAACTTTAAATGAGCATGTTCTGTAATGGAGCAGGGACGTAACATCGAAACAACGTTAAGCGAGAGGATGTTAAGTGGGGAGTTACTGTATATGTATAACGTGCAATATGGAAACGTTCTGGAAGATGTAACATGCCAGACATATCCCACATACCACAGAAAGGTGATCTGACAATGTGACACCAGTTATACCTAGGCATCTAAACCACTTTTTTGAGATGCAAAATGTCTTTGCATTGTATAACAGGCTCAGCATTGGAGCATCATTAAACTGGAAGAACGATGGAGTTTGGGGATCTGAAATAGGCATAGCTAGTGCATATCCATCCACTGATGCCTGCAGAATATGATCCAGGAGAGTTTACACTCTCTCCAATTACAATGTAGATGCCTGACATTTACAGAGTAAAGCCGTTATGCTTTACCAAATGCTAGTTTCCTTAGGTTTGATCCATTCCAACTATTCACGGAGAATCCCTACATACCCCTGGCTACTGCAGAATCCCAGAGAAGCCTGGATTCCGCAAACGTATATGTACCTGCTCACTTTTACACACTGAAGTAGCGAACTGAGTACAATAGGATTATGCACCCAAGTAAAGTGAAGCACATGTCCAGGTGTTTGCACGTCTGGGGCCCAAGTTTGTTCGGTTTCGGTATCATTTCAGTGGAATGCAGTGACCCTGGAGAAAGATTTAGGGGTCATGGTAGATAACCCTCTAAACATCAGCTCATGGTGCAATACAGTAGCTAGGAGCATGAACACAATCCTTGGATGGATGAGCAGGGGAATATCAAGTGGGAAGAGGGTGGAATTACCTTTATACATGGCCTTATTGATAGGATTACTGTATACTGTGTCCAATGCTGGGGTCCACACTTCACAAACGATGTGGAAAAACTATAAAGGGCTCAGAAAAGCGCTACAAGAATGAGGTTTTTTTAAGTCTCAAAAATCAATCAATCTGTTTAGTTTATTCAAGAGGAGCGCTTAAGAGGAGACTTGATCAGTCTACAAGTACCAACATGGGGAAGAGATTTTGCACAGTAAATTGATCTTTGGTCTTGCAGAAAAAGGTAGAATGAAATCCTATGACTGGAAGGTGAGGCTAGGCAAATTCAGACTAGAAATAAGGCACAATTCTTTTAAAGCAATGAATAAATAATTACTGGAACAATTAATCTAGTGACATTGTGGATTCTCCGTCACTTGAAGTCTTTAAATCAAAACTGAATGTCTCTCTAAAAGATACGCTGTAGCTCAACCAGAAGTTGTGGGCATAATGCAGAAATTACTGGGTGACAATCTGTAGCCTGTGTTATGCACAAAGCCAAGCTAGGTGATCATGAAGGTCCCCTCTAGCCTTAAAATACATGAATTTCAGATTACAGCCATGCATGACTGCCAGAGCATCGGGCATGGCAGGCATGGGAGTGTGTGTGGCTGAAGCACACTGCACTCCAGTGACCCCAGGCTGCAGAATGTCCTCGGGGGGTATTCCAGCTGGAACAGGTCACAGCAGCCCTGAGGATGATCCAAGATGGTGGTCCATTGTCTCTCTGATTGGAAGGTCACTGAAAAGTCATCTATTCACTCCCCCTCCCCACATCAGGCATGCTAAGCTGGTCCATAATATGCACGAGTGTCTGTGCGATGTATTCACGCACACTCTCCTGCGTGACTGGGCTGCAGTGATTATTGCTTTTGCACTTTTCTTTTGTAGTTCTCATTACAATCATTGCCTCTGGTTTTCTACTAACCCACGGTGTAGCTGGGAGATGGAATTTATAACTGGCTGACTGGAAGACTCCACTATCCCCATTAATCACCCATCAAAGAATGGAAAGATGAGCATATGCTTCCATGGCCAGACAGAGCAAAAGGGTGTGGAATGCAAGAGCCAGCGAAGCCCAGCTGGCAGTTTGACCCCAGAGTAGAAGAAAAGGCAGCAGGAGCAGTCATCCTGCAGGGACGTTTCCAAAGGGGTTCTTACTGACAGGAGATACTGAGAATGACAAACCCTCTCCACAGAGGAGACTAATGAAGTGCAGCATCCAAGTGCTAGAGGACACGTTCACTCCCCACAGTGACAAAGACAGCTTCCTATGAGAGACAGAGTCAGTCTCTGGCTGGCTGTCTCTCAGACACACACATGGAGGGGATTCATTACAATGAAGACATGTTCTTCATACATTTAGCATGCACCTCACCCCCACGCAGCTCCCAACAGCCCCATTTTTTATAAATCAATGTGCCAAAGTTTCCTCCGCCACTGCCCAAACATAGAATTTCCCCTCTGAACTGCTCCTGCCCAATGGCCTGGATGGGCAGGAGTCAGTCTGGCACCAGTCAGTGTTTTCCTACGGATGCCTGTAAAGCCCATCACCCTGTGTTCTGGCAATGCTAGAACCAGCAGGAGCTACACTCCACAGTGGCCTAATAGCACCACCACTTCTTGTTGCCTGCAGAGGCCTTTTGGACTAGCCCTGTGATCCAATGTGTTCTCTAGCCAGCAGCCTGCCCAGAAGGGCGCTGACTTGCAGCACAACATGGAAGTTGCCTTGCATGGAATCCTTGGTGTCTCTAGGGCTAGGATAACAAGTTGTCATCAATACTGCTAGTTACAAATTTTCACAGTTTTTCTTTTAAGAAGTTTGTTTGGGAACATATTTTTTTTTATTTGACCAGCTCTTCAGATGGCTAAGTCAGGACTGCATAACATGCGGCCCGCGTGGGCTCACTGTGCAGCCCGTGGGGGGGTGAGTAGGTGGGCTCACTGTGCGGCAAAAATGCGTAATGCAGAGATTTATCTACAACTGCATTGATTGACTGTTGTGTGCAGTAATACAGTGACCCATGGGGGGATGAAGAGGGGAAGGAGGGGTTGTTTCCACGGGGCAGGCGGCGCAGGGGGGCGGGGGAAGTGTTTCCGTGGGGCTGGGGGGTTTTGGCCCTCAGCTGTTTTCTTTGGAGTAATATGGCCCTCGCCGCTTTACGAGTTGTGCGGGCCTGGGCTAAGTGATACTTTGGGAACAAGGGGGTTTGACTAGGAATGCTTGTATTACATACAATTTTCACAATCACACCTCCCTCTTATAATAAACCTAGTCTTTACAGCTATGAACTTGATTATAAAATGGCATTTATTTGAAATACCCTTTCACACTATTATGTCCTCCAGCAACTAACAATTCTACTGATAATTCTCTTGATTATCTGATTACATCCAATTTCTCCAGGCCATTCAGCTAATCCAGATTTCACAGTGTGGGCTTCACTTATCCCAGCCTTTGCTCACACACATTGAATCCTCTGGCTTTGCCTAGATGAGGCACAGCAACTGTTCTTCTTCCCTTGACAGTGAAGATGACCTAGGGACAACAGACCACAACTGCTACAAATTCCAAATGGGTAGCCAGCAGGTTAATCCCACTAGCCATGTTCACACAGCATGGCAGCCAGGGATGCCAGGAGTATATGGTTCAATAGTACTCACCATGTATTTTGACAGGTTTCCTTGCCCCATTTAGGGTTTCTGTCCTGCCCTCCATTCCCATTTCCAGTTGCGCACAGGTTTGGCACCATTGGCCATTTTGAAAAAAAAAAATGTTTGGACAGGTGCATGTTGTGTGCTTGTGTTTTGACATGTTTGGCTGATTTTTTAGAAAAAAAAAGGGTTAGTTTGAAAGAATGGAAAGAGGACTTAAAGAAAAGGAGTTTTTTAAAAAAATAAAGATTGTTTAGTTAGGTTTAGTAAGGAGAGACGTTGGTTATTAAAGAAAAGAGATTATGGTTAGGTTTATTAAGAAGAGAGGGGTTTAAGAGAAAGTTTGAAAGAAAAGCGTAACAAGTGTAGCCCTAAGGATTAATCTGCTTGCTTGCATAAGATAAACTTTCTCAGAAAAGATCTAAGTATTTGATGTTTTGTAATAGATTTATATTAGATTTAGTTTGGCTGTAACGCAAGAGGGCCTACTGATCAAAATTCTGTATGATGATTCTATGCAAGATTGTATCTAAGACCTTTCACCCAGAAAGTTAACCTTCATCTTGTTACCCAAATAGATAGAAACACCCACACCTCTGTCTACGGCCTTTACCTAGACCAATAGACATAAAGGTTGGCATAAGGGGCTTTTTCCAAAGCCGGACACACAAATGTAACACGTACACCACAAATGCATATACAGGTGTCATCCCTACGCACAGACATATCAGCCAATGGGCTAAGTGAACCCCAATATTTCTGTGGGGGAGCAATGAAATTTGGGCATAAGAGGGAGGATTTCCGGTAACAAAAACGGTATAAAAGAAGCGAACCCCCCTCGTTCGAAAGATCCTTGTTTGTTAGTGAGCAGAATACATGGCTAGTGAGAGGGGTAAAGTATAGAAAGCAGCAGCAACAAGAGCCAAGCAGCAAGCTTACCTGGTGGCTGTCCCTAGGGAAATGATAACTATTCTGGGGGCTGCGAGCCTTGGGAGCAAACCCCTGTGGACCAATCAGAAGCTGTTCTACAGCCTCCTCCTTCCTCTCTCCCTTCCCTTTTCCTCCCCAAGCCCTGCATGAAGCATATTTCCACAGGCTTTTTTATTTACTTATAAGTATTTCTGAAAATTGACTTTAAATGTAAGTTTTGTAAAGGTATAAACACTTAAAAACCAAGGCTACATGAAGAAACATTCCCCACCATCTTTCCTTCATTTAGCACTTTTACATATATGTTTCAATAAAAAAAAATTAGAATGCAGAAACACCCACAGGTTAAAACCACAGACCCTCGATTATTTGTAGTGAGGACAATTTGAAGCTGCAGCAAAAGCATAATTACCAAAAGCAACTTTTGTAAGAGATAAGATGATGTTAGATGCCCAGAACATAATATGAAACCCTTAGGCTTGCTGTTAATAGATTTCCTAAAGGAAAAACTTTGTATAATTTTTTTTTTAAAGCATAGGTTAACTTAAAAGACTTAACCCTTTTTACCAGAGATAAAAATGTTGTTTTCTTTAGATTTGTAAGGCTGAATGTTATTTGAAATACAAATTAAAAGGAGTAAGATAAATATATCCCTTATTTTGTAAACCAGTAGATGAGAGAGAAGTTTGTTTTTTTCCACTTTTATAACTTTTTAAAGGCATTAGTTTTGCCTAAAGCCTTTAGATTTATACAAAGCACACACAGGCTGACTTAAAATTCTTATCTCTGGTAAAAAGGGTTATTTTCTTTAGCATTGTAAAGGGTGAATATTATTTACAATAACAAAATATTTCTATTAGACATAATGCTATGTAAAATACAAAAGATTTGTATAGTTGCTTTACATATTATTTTAATTAACTGCAGGGCATGCTAACACGACTTTAGATTTATAAAAAAAAACACACAAGAAAACCAGCTTATGTGAAAAAGTTGAGATAAGGAGTCTGTTTTTTCCCACCACAAATTTTTACTTTTTAATGTTTTTTTCAAATGTAAACCGAGGACAAACAAACTTGCTTTAGGAATGTCATATAAGCATAAAACAGTGAGATAAACATCATTCCTAACCCTAAGGTTGGTTTATAAAAATGATTATTAAAAAAAAAAAAAAAAAAGGTTTTCCCCTACATTTTTGCTAACATTGGTCACTTTTTAGTAAGAACAAATTGAAGTTGCAGCAAAAGCAGTTACCAAAAGCAGTTTTTGTTACATCCACAACCCCATCCCAATTTCTAACTTTTTCACAAATACAAGTGAAAGTTATATTAAGTTTTCATTTACTTCGGGATTTTAGTATACATTTTTTGTTGCATTATCAGAAGTTAGAGCAAATGTTTGCAGCCCATGTGCTGAGACACAGGTTCTAGCTCCTGTATTTGTTTTGAGGTTAGAAATTTTATTAAAATGATACATCACAGGCTGGGGCTGGGGCTCTCTCTACATTTTAAAAACAGATAAGACTAATTAGACTAGCCAGGGACCCAGGCATGGGTGCTGTGTAAAATACAAAAGACTAGTATGGTTGCTTTACATATTACTTTGATTAAAGGAAACAAACGGGTTTTAAAACCCACAGCAGCATGCTTTTTAAAGTGCTGCCTAGAGAGACATCTTTTCTAATTTATTAACAATGTAAAATAAGTGGAAAAAAGCATCCTAGGGTTAAAACCACAGGCCCTTAGTAGAAAATCTACATTGGTCATTTGTGAATGAGGCCTGTTTGAACCAGCAAGCTTCTTTTAAAATTCTGTTTAGTTACCATTAAACAAAAGCCATGGTCATGAA
Source organism: Macrochelys suwanniensis (assembly GCA_033296515.1). Lineage (NCBI taxonomy): Eukaryota > Metazoa > Chordata > Testudines > Chelydridae > Macrochelys > Macrochelys suwanniensis. The sequence continues at coordinate 161,281 of CM065781.1, read as the reverse complement.
GTTAAAGGGAACTGGGGTGTAGATTTCAAAGCCTTCGAACTACAAAAACGTTATGATAAAAAACAATATTACCATTTACAAAGTTTTTTAACTGTTTAAACAGACTTAATATAAAACTGTTTTACAATTTTATGCTAAGAAAGAGAAAGGCTTTTTTATTTGTAAAAACTCTGACATAAAAATGCGTCAGCTATACTAGCCTATCCTTTTAAAAATAATGTTTTTAAGATATCAAAACAACAACTGAGTAAAATATGAAAACTGTCACTAAAAAATTAGCTGTAAGCCTAAAGGGCTGCCAAGTTTTACTAAACACACAAAGATTTTTATTTAGTAAGATTGACCCGTTTACAGACATGTCAATTGTGACTCCCTTTTGTAACCTTATTCTTAGCTTCTGAAATTCCACCCCCCACACACCCCTGAATCCCAAAAGGATTTATTAAGCTTGCTTTCTGAAACCTATTCACTCTAAACTGCATAATTATGTTACTGTGAGCTTTACAGTAATTTTTCTATACAGGGTGCTAGAATTTATATTCCTCCATGACAGAAACTGTCAGTAAGTGAAAAGGTTTACTCAATTTACCTAAAAGTTATTAGTATTTAACTAACATCACAAGATCACTACTTGCGGAAGCACTGAACAGCAATACAAAAAGAGGATTCTCTTCTAAAAGGAGACAAAAAAGCAGCAAGCCAATTGAACTTCTCTCTCATATACACAAGGGTGACCTGAGTTACTTACTTTCTTGCTTGGTTTGCAATGTGTTTTGTCCATAACAATATTGATTACGTTTCTTTATTCAGTGGATACACAGGGTCTTATTTTCCATCCCCAGATAGGTGTGCATATGCACACACACTTGACAGCATGAGCTTTCACTTTTAACACTGCCTTGAATGCATCAGGCTTGTGAGCCTTAAATATCAGGCCCATAGTTCGTAAAGAAGAAGAATATGGCCCAGCACAACCATGATTAAGCCAATGCCAAGGATTGAGCAATATTCTGAAACGTTAACCCTAAACTGTTGCCTAGAGTATCGTGCGGCTATCATATAACAGAGGATGAGCCATTTAAACAGGCCTGCTGATTAAAGATTGCAGCACCTAGAAGGCCTTGGCCAACATCAACAGTCAAGCCACTCATGAAGAGGCATTATATGGGCAACATTGTGGGACCTGAAGAAACAAACACATCGTTGACACAAACAGTGTTTGAGACAGGTCATGGCAGCAGGGAAACAGGGATAGCTGACTATGACTGTGACTGCAAAAACAACGCAGAGGAGAAACACGAGGCTGGACCACTGAGCCAAGATTTGTTTGAGACTTTGGATCCCAGCCGGTAGAACCTAAATGATTCAAAGGGAGGTATGGAGACAAAGCACAGGAACGTTGTATGGAAGAATGTTCAAAGGGATTGGCGGGGGAACTGGTCACTGGTGCTCAGTTGGCTAGAGCCTTTTGGATCAAGCCTGCCCAGAGACATATTGCTTTCATTGGGTTTTTTTTTAAGTGGCATGCTGAAGGGGTCTCTTGACACACAGTGTAAAAGGTTTTAAAATCACATTATGAAAAAGTACAAAGATACCTTACATGAATTTCTTAATGTAACTTTTTCAGAAGCTGAGCAATGATTCTTCAGAGGACTTGGAGATTCTGGACACCGGCAGCTCCGAAGTGGAAAATGGATTGGGCCTGATTGTTTTTTCCCAGGCCCAAAACCCGATGCTCAACAAGATACCAAAAGACACACAAAAGCTTATTCTATAGGCCTGTGCAATCTAAAGTGAAGGGAGAAATTTGGTATTGACCCTGTACGAGTTCATAACTGTAAAACAGTTATGCATGCAATTGTCCGAGTTGCTATGCATGGAATCATCAAGCACTGCCTGAGAGAAACACAACTTGAGGATTGCCCTCCGTGCGTGATAGGTGCCCAAGGTCAGAGGTGTCACGACTGCGTAAACTGGAATGTAGATGATGTGAACTGTAAAATTAAATAAATTAGTGGTAGCTTGTGTATGGTCTGTGTGTTAAATGTCATCATTACATTGGGATATGCGCTGCAATGCCTCTGTCTAACCCAGGAACATTTAGGTCTGGGACAGAGCTGGTGGACAAAGTAATGAAGGCCGAAGACCCAAATAGTGTTTTAGATGAAATAATCAAACTGACGGATAAATGTTTAATGCAGAATGTCGAATGTCTTCTTTGTTCAGCAAATTACAAAATCCTTCTAAGAAAAAACACTAAAAGTTAGAGCATCTTTTGGGAAAAATCAGGGCATGTTGTAAAATAAAATAAAGATGCGTGTTTTAAATAAAACGTCAGTTGAAAATAACTCTGCAAAGCGTGTTTTTATGAAGCTCAATGGGGTGCTGGGGGTTATCAAAAGGGAAGTCAGTTGCCCCATAGTATACTTGTAGTTAGGTTACGATTTGTCAAAAACAAGGGGTCTATGGGTGGCCTGTTCCTCTAACAAGGGCTGCCCCGGGTGCTTGTGCATGAGGGATGTAGGCTCTTGGGCCCTCTAGACCATTGCAAAGTAGCCCCAGAACCCCTTGTGACGGTGTACCCCATAAAACTTTATGGGGAGATGCTTATAAATGTATACATGATGTAACTGGACTATGTTTTATGCTACATGTGCCATGTAACATATCTCTGTGAAAGTTATGACCTACTGAATTTATTCCTCCCGTTTATATGCATGTATCATTGTTGTAGTTGAAGTTATGAATATTGGTTGTATTTCTTGAGAAAGGAATGTGCAGGTTAAGTGCCCAATCAAGAAGCACTTAACAGACAATAGAACTTGCAGACACCAATCCACATCTGAGCTTTGCCAGGAATGTGGCTGGTCTGAGAAGGAACTGAGTTGTGCATGGACAGGTGACTTGTCCATGTGACCCCAACTCCATTTGGTAACTGGATGCTACACAGGGAGAGGGAGGGGTGTCCACCCAGAGGAGAAAATCTATTTAAACCCTAGGAAACCCCTCCATTTTGTCTTCAGCTGGCTAAAGAAAGAAGCTCTCCACCCCCAAGGACATACCTGAGAGAGACTGAACAAAGGACAGAGACAATGGGGGTGTGAGTGACTGCTGGACCCAGGCTAGAAGCTTTACAGCCTGTGAAAGAAAGAAAGCTGGAGCCGGTGAGGTTTTGATATCTGTGTGAAGTTTGATTAGACATAGACCTGCGTGTTTTATTTTATTTTACTTAGTAATTCAATTTGTTCTGTCTGTCACTACTTGGAATCACTTAAATCCTACTTTCTGTACTTATTAAAATCACTTTTTACTCATTAAGTTTCCTGGTGTACAAGTTGGTACCTGGGGTGGGGCGGGGAAACAGCTGTGCATATCTTTCTATCTTTGAAATAGAAGGCGAACTATTTATGAGTTTGCCCTGTATAAGCTTTATACAGGGTAAAACGGATTTATTAAGGGTTTGAACCTCCTTGGGAGTTGGACACCTGGGTGTCAAAGGCAAGAGCGCTTCCAGGAGCCTTACAGTTGTGAGTGGACCTGGTTCGGACCTGGGTCTGTGTTTGCAGCAGATCAGTGGAATCTGGCTCAAAACAGACAGGATTCGGGAGTCCCAAGCTGGAAAAGGCCTGGAAGCAGGGGCAGAAGTAGCCTTGGCACACCAGGTGGCAGCACCAAGCAGGTCTCTGTGACCCCAACCCATCACACCCCTCTTAAATCGTACCATCTTCCGCTTCAGCTGGACTCTTTCGTTTCCCAGGCCCTCTGCAGTAGGACTTAATCAGGACACCTCGGATTTCAACAATGTCTCCGGTCTCTTGTCTACTGATTCATATTTTTTAAATGTGTGCAACATCTGGGTGACAGTTTGCACAAATGTGTTTTATAAAAACAAAACAAATCTCTAGGGGCTTAGACAAGATAATGAAAAACAAAATTGTAATTGTTGCTTTGCAGGCCCTGCTACAAAGCATCTTCACATATATTTTTGTTAATATTATTTCTTTTAGTCCATTGGATGGGGGAGATAATACATGATAAAGTGGGAAAGTGATTCTGAATGGCAAATGCTTGCCCATGCTAAAACATAAACAAAAAATGGCTGCCTACAAAACTATTAACTAAGTAAGTTATCAATATTCCCCCTAAAACCAGGACAGCTATCTTATACCAATGTCCTGTTCTCTATGGCTGTGACTTTTGCCTTTTTGATTTTTTTTTATTGTAAAATCTATCACATGTGGTGTAGTTTTAACTGCACCCTAGACTTTTAAAGCTTTCTTTACAATTTACAGGTAGAGTGGTTTTGTTTGGTTATCTTTTTGTATTCTGGGCAATTCACATGCTGCTTCAAATAGGCCTCACTGCATGCTAATTTTTATTAAAATAACTAAGGAGGATTAAATGTTGAGGATTTGTATATTATACACAGGCCTTCGTCACAGTTTATAACAGTTTAAAGCAGTTGTTGTTAAAAGGGGGGCCTCTTTATTTCACTACAAAACAATTACCGGTAAGTCCATTTAAACAGTTTTTAAAAGTGCTAAATCTACTGTGAATAGTAATACTGCTATTTCTTTACCATTAATGTTCCTGAAACAAGTGTTGATCTTACAAATTGAAATCTTTGTGTGTTCAGTAAAATTTGGCAGCTCTTTAGGTTTACATTAATTTTAATCCTCTGCTTTTGATGCAAAAAAAATTTAAAAGCAGAAGGGCCTGCTTCAAATAGGTCTAATTTTCTATTAAAATTACATTTGATAGTGTTAAACTTAAAAAATAACTTTATTTGATATGATTAAACACTGTACGTGTAGCAAGTGTTAAATGGCGGGAGGAAAGGGGCAGGGGAATCTTCCAAAATTGCAGGCAGGCAGTCTGATCACTGTGTGCTAGAAAACAAGTTTAGCTAGTCAGAGGGCTGTTTCTTGTCTCCATCTGCTACCAGTAGATATAACACCTTATGGCAGGTCTGAGATAGTGAAGATGATAGGAACTTGTTGAGTGATATTTGGGTCCGGTCCCAAGGATAGGCCTGGTCTCTCTCTTCCCCTGCTATGGGGGTAAGTTAAACCATCTGCTACTGAAAGGGACAGGATGCTCACAGATAAGGGGCAGGATGTTCTTGTTCTAAGAATGGGGTCCCCATGCGCCCCCCTTCATGAGAATGTTTTCCAGAAAGTGCCTGTTGATTTATCATTTCCTTGTGAGTGTTCTTTTTTCAGTAAGGGGGACCACCCCTGTTTAAAGTGTATAAATACTCAGCTTCTGTCATAATAAAGCTGCCATACACCCTTACAGCTACCTAAGGCTGAGGGGTGGGGGGGTATGAGCCCTTTGATCAAAGAACCTCTTGTACGCGTAATTTCTTTCGGTGGTCTCTGACAGCTTGAGAGTTCCAATCCAACTCCGCCCTACCTGGGCAGTGAGGGGGGTAAGTAGGTAAAAATAGGCTTGTCCTAACAATTTTGGGGGCTCGTCCGGGATCCTGCTGGTGCGGCTCCTCTGTCTAGCGGTTGGCTCACTCTCTCTCAGACTGGCAGGTGCCACGGGAGATTTCTCCCAGTCACTCTGAGATCGAGGGAGGGGACCGCCGGACGGTAGGATAAGTGTCAGTTGGAGAACTCCTGTCAGACGCCATGGGTCAGAGACTAGTGTCCCTGCTCAAAGCCCTTTGGGCATTATGAATAAGATGTGAAATGAAGGGAAACTTCCAGTTCAAGTAAGCATGACAAAAAAAAGATCATGTATACTTTGTGTGTGACAAGTTGGACTGGATACACTGCAGTGTTGGCCGACCCAGAGGAGAGGTGGCCAAGGTATGGTTCTTTCGAGCAGGCTGCCTTAAGAGGAGTAAGGGGCCAGATCGAAATCAACCATCCCAGACAATTGGATTACTGGTATTGTTGGGAATCCGCAGCAAGAGTGAGGAAATCGCTGAAATTAATGACAGTCTGTAATTCCACCGAGGAGGATTTTCCTCCCCCTTTTTATTTTAATGATGATGATAAGCCCCGGCGAGTCCTTGACCGCCGTTTGGTGCCTTCTGCCCCAGGTCTCCCTCAGCCTGCGGGTCTCCCTACACCCTCCCCTTTGAGGAGAGGGTCCGATGATGAGTCAGGGGGACGGAGAGGGGGGGCTCTTCACAGAACAGACTGTCATAACCCTTACCCCCCCGGTCCGTCCCCTGGACGGAGGGTTATTAGACTTCAGAGTGGGCAGCAGATCAACCCACCTGAGGTTTTGCAGCTGCCCCTTCAGGTGCATGATCAGCCTTTTGTTAATCATGAGGGTGACTTGCAGCATGCAAACATTGTTGAGTACAAAGGCTGGTTAGAATGGGATTTGAAGGAGTGGGGACGGTTGTCAGGGACTTTTGGAGAAAAACCGCAAAAGATTTTAGAATTATTAGAGAGGTTGTTTGCGAGTCACAACCCCACTTATGTGGATGTTGAGCACTTGTTAGGACGTGTGTTGACTGGTGAGGAGAGAGGTCAATTATGGACGGCGGAGCGGACTTGGGGAGACGGGGTTCAGGGAAATGTGACTTGGATGACTAGACGAGATGAGGCAGCCCTGTGGGGCCCTGAGGATTGGAATGTAGGCAGACAGGCTCAATTGAGAACTGATAGAGAGAGGCTGTTAGGACGGCTGAGAGATATGGCTCACCGCTCCCCCAACCAGGCTAAATTCTTGCAAATCCGACAGGACCCTGACGAGCCGCCCAGACAATTCTGGTCACGACTCCTTGAGGGGGCCCGTTTGTTTACCCAATTAGACCCAGAGAGGGCAGAGGACCATCCCACCCTCATTTCAAATTTTGTAACTCAGTCCTTGCTGCCCGTGCGAGACTATTTCTTGAATTTCCGTCCTGGCTTGGGGGGGGGGGGGGAGTCAGTCATTTCAGTTTTAGATGTGGCCGATTTTGCTTGGGAAAAGGAAAAGGAACAAAGGAAAAAGAAGGATAAGAAGGACGAATATAAGTTGATGGCATTAGCACTCCACGGCGGCCACGGTAGAGCTCGTGGCCGGGGACGTGGTTACCCCCGTGGCTTTCAAAATGCCTGCGGGAGGGGATCATGGCAGCCTCAGGTACCAGCCGGTCTTCAGGGTCTAAGTTGCTTTCAGTGCGGACAGCTGGGTCATTTTCAGCGCAATTTCCCCTGGGGACGCCCAGGGGGCCAGGGACTGAATTATGACTACTGAGCAGACGATCAGCAAGCCCTTCCATCTCCACCTCCCGCGCAGCCAATTCCCCAGACTTGGGTCGACTACGGCGCCCAATGGCAGCTTCCCAAGTGACGGTGCCCCAGGGATGAAGACAGGTCCGCTACAGGTTTCATTTCTCTAATGGCTCTAGCCGGCTCTCTTCTCTCTCTTTCCCCTGCAGCCGAGCCCCGGCTGGATCTCCTGGTAGAGGGGACTCCTTTTTCCTTTCTGGTAGACACCGGGGCCACCTTTTCACTGTTAAATGCTGCCCCTGCCTCTTGGCTATCCTCGGAAGCCAGGACAGCCACTGGGGTGGAGGGAAGCCCTCAATCTTTGACTGTAACTGTGCCTTTAAATGTTAACTTTAAGGATAAGTGTTTTTTTCATGGTTTTTTATTTTCTTCTGCCTGCCCCATCCCTTTGATGGGATGGGACCTGTTGTGTAAACTTGAGGCCACCTTAACCTGTACTCCTAAGGGGGTGGGTTTACTGATGAGTTTGTTAGAAGGAAGGGACTCTGCCCCCAAAGAAAAGCATGTTCCTTCCTCCCTAGCCCCAGATTTGGGAGACCTGCCGCCGTCCCTGTGGGGAACCTCAGACACTGATGTGGGACTGCTCCTCTCTGTGGAGCCCGTCCGCATCCAGGTCAAGCCCTCCTTGCCTCCCCAATCTGTTCCCCAGTACCCCTTATCTTTAGAAGCGAGGGAAGGTATACGCCCCATTGTAGAAGGGTTCATAAGGAAGGGCCTTGTTAGGGCTCAGCGCACCCCATGCAACACCCCTATTCTTCCGGTCAAAAAGCCACCCAAGAAGGAGGGAGACCCCGTGAAGTGGCGTTTTGTTCAGGACTTGCGGTTGGTAAATAGGTATGTCGTTCCCCTCCATGCAGTGGTGCCGGATCCTGCCACCATTGTCAGCCAGATCCCTTGGGATGCTCGATGGTTTACTGTTATTGATTTAAAATCAGCTTTTTTTAGCATTCCTGTTCACCCTGACTCTCAGTACCTCTTCGGATTTACCTGGGAGGGCCAATCCTATGTGTGGACGCGCCTGCCTCAGGGATTTCGCGACAGCCCGACTATATTCAGCCAATGCCTCCGCCGCGACCTGGAGGGATTCTCCAGTCCCCACGGATCAACTTTGGTCCTTTACGTGGACGACATTCTGGTGGGCCATTCTGATCAGGAAGCCCTTCATCAGGACGGTAAGGCCCTTTTGCTTTACTTACACTCCCGGGGGCATAAGGTGGACCCTTCGAAGGTACAGTGGGTTTCACAAGGGGTGCGCTATTTGGGATTCATCCTGACCCCTGCGGGCCGGCAGATGGATCCTGCATGCATTCAGGCCATTCAGCGGTGTCCATTACCTTCCACAAAAAAGCAACTGCGGGGCTTTCTCGGACTTATTGGCTTCTGCCGCCCCTGGCTGCCATCCTGTGGGGAGTTGAGTAAGCCCCTCCATGCACTCACTTCTAACTCTGCCCCGGAGCCTCTGCAGTGGTCTCCAGAGACCGTTCAAGCCTTCACTTTACTTAAAGACAGTGTTGCCACTTCCATGTCCCTCAGACCCCCCAACTACACCAAGACTTTCCACCTGTTTGTACATGAGAGGGGGGGGTGGCCAGCGGAGTCCTCACCCAGATGAGCGGATCCCACCACTTCCCAGTGGCTTTTTATTCACAGCAAATTGACCCGGTAGCCCAGGGAACACCCTCCTGCACTCGCACATTGGCGGTAGCCGCTCTGCTCCTGACCAAGGCTAAAAGCCTCACCCTGCACCACACCACTGTGTGGACATCTCATGCACTGTCTGCCCTCCTACGAAAGGGGACCACACAGGTTTTCCCCGCTCACCGGCAGCAGCAACTGGAGGCCGAACTCCTCGAGGACCCCAACCTGACATTCACGTGGTGCAGCCCACTCAACCCGGCCACCTTACTTCCTGACCTCCCCGTACCACCCGATTCTCACGACTGTGTGGAAGTCGTTTCCAGCATCCTCCGCGTAAGAGAAGACCTCTTTGACGTGCCCCTCGCTAATCTGGACCTCATCCTCTTCACAGACGGGAGCTCCTTCTACTCCGAGGGACAGCGTTTCACCGGCCATGCAGTGACCTCTCAGTGGGACGTCATCGAGGCAGCCTCCCTGCCAGGCAACTGGGAAGCCCAAGCAGCTGAACTTTATGCCCTGGCCCGAGCATGCCAGCTGGCGACAGGTAAAACCATTTCCATTTATACGGACAGCCATTACGCCTTTGGGGTCATTCACTGCCACATTCATCTCTGGAAGTTCCGTGGCTTCCAGACTGCCACAGGAAGGCCCATCCAGCACCTCGCGCTGGTGTACCGCCTTTTAGATGCTCTGCAGGCACCACGCGCGGTCGCCATCGTTCACTGTAGGGCCCACACCCGGGAAAGCATGCCTGTCACCCGGGGAAACGCCCTGGCTGATCAAGCTGCAAAAGCCGCTGCCATCCAGCCCCTCGCCTTGCCTACCTTGGCCCTGGCCTCGTCACCTTTCCTCCCACTCCAGCAAGGCCTGACTGTCCCCTCACTGGAACTTAAACGCTGGCAGGATTTAGGGGCAACCTGGGAAAAGGGGGCCTGGCAAATGCCAGACGGCCACCTCGGCCTCCCCCGAGCAGCTTATCCGATCGCTGCACGCTGGTACCACAACAAGGGGGGCCACTACGGCACTCATGCCTTGGTGGAAACCATCACCCGCCTTTGGTTTGCCCCAGGCATTCAGACTGTGTGCAGTGCAATAGTGAAATCGTGCAACACGTGCCAACGCAATGAACCTGCCCCTCCTCACCGGCACCCCCTGGGGGGGCGGCCCTTGCCTGCTGCTCCATTCCAACACCTCCAAATTGATTTCGCCGACTTGCCCAAGGCATTTGGGAAAAAGCATCTCCTGGTCCTTGTCTGTTCTCTTACCTCCTGGGTAGAGGCTTTCCCTACTGCGAACTGTACCGCCTCCACCATTGCCAAAGTCCTCCTTCGGGACATCATTCCTTGTTTTGGGGTTCCGGCCAGCATTGACTCAGAGGCGCACATTTCACCAGCCGTGTTCTTAAGCAGCTCGAGGAGGGATTGGGAATCAGTCACTCGTTCCATACCCCGTATCACCCTCAGTCTAGCAGGAAGGTGGAGAGAATGAATAGGGAGCTAAAGACAACTTTGTCTAAATACTGCCAGAAGACCGGGTTAAAATGGCCACAGGTACTTCCGATTGTTTTATTCCACCTTTGTACGCGCCCAACTCAGGCGCTGGGCCTTTCCCCCTTTGAATTGCTTTATGGGCATCCGCCCGCTAAAGGTGGCTCGTTGCTCCGTGTTGACATTTCACTAGTGGGGGGGGGGGGGGGGGGATCACATAACTGCCTCTCAGTTTCTTTCCTTACAGGCTCGCCTTCGTGTTCTCTGGAAAGCTTCGCAGCTCTCCCAGACCGTGCCTCGGGAGGATCAAGTACACCCGTTCCAGCCCGGTGACTTTTGTGTGGGCCAAAAAGTTTGTTCGCGGTGACACCCTCCAGCCGAGGTTTACTGGACCCCACCAAGTACTCTTGACAACTCAAACCGCTGTCTTTTTGGAAGGACGGAAGTCCTGGATTCATCACTCCCACATTAAGCCAGCTGTAGTGGATCTCAGCAACAGACCAGCACTCCCTGTCGCTCCCGAGGGTTCCACGGCCGACCGGTGTATCTGCCAGCCCCTCTCAGGCATAAAACTGAAATTATCAAAGCAGACTTTCTCCACATGAATGACACTGTTTCTCCTTGGACTGTACCCTCTAACTATTGGAACCTTGACACCGGACCGGGACTCAATTTTTATGCTGCTTTTGTTTCCTCTTGTAATATTTCTTTTTGTATGGTATACTCCAGGATGCCGACTCAGGTGGGGGTCGCCTTTGTGTTCCTACTTTTATCCTCGGGTTCAGTATGGGGATGGACGGATAACAGTTTTTTAAACCTTACTCATGCCATTGTCCAGGGGGTAAATAAGACACAATGTTGGGTCTGCGTCCATACCCCCACCCATCTTGGCCAAGGGATCCCTCTAGTAGGGATTCCTCTCCCGCTCCCCTCTTTCATAGGCTCTCACCTTTGGGCAAATACTACATTCCCACTACTCGCTCCACGCTTAATATGGTCCGTTGATATGGTGGCTCAAGGCAATTATGCTTCTTGTATATCCTGTAGATGGGCATCTACTTTTAATGGCACAAAACCCGTGTTTGTGGGAAATTTCTCGCGATGTAATCACACCACCTGCTTTGCTTCAGGCTTGGTCTATCCCTATATTTCGGCCCCCTGGCCGGTCCCTGCAGGCTCTGGCTGGTACTGGTTATGTAACCACACTGCTTATAAAAGCCTCCCTGCTGGATGGTTCGGTACCTGTACCTTGGGCACCGTTGCCCCCGCCGTCACCGTCCACCAAACCCTTACCCACGGGGACATCTGGAATTTTGGGTGGAAACCGCGTCGGAAATGACGCGATGTCCCTTTAAATCCCCTCATTGAACACCCTACGGGCTTTCATTCTTTTGCCCGTTAGTTTCTGCCCTGGTTGGGAGTCAGTGAGTTGGAAAAAGCCCTAGTCAATATTTCTGCCAGCCTTGAGCTCATGGCTAATGCCACTGCAGATGCCCTTTCTGCTCTCCAAACTGAGGTAACTCAGTTGTCTACCATCACCTTACAGAATCGCTTGGCCTTAGATTATCTCCTTGCTAACCAGGGTGGAGTCTGTGCTCTTGTTAACTCCAGCTGCTGTGTTTTTGTTAATCAAAATTGCAGGATAGTCACAGACATTTATACCCTCTGACAACAGTCTGCTTTATTCCACCACGTCTCCACTGATGACACTAGTACTGGGGTCCAGGAGGCCTGGAATTGGCTGACCTCCTGGCTCCCGGATTTAGGGGCCTGGGGTCGGCGCATTTCCCTCCTCCTGGCCCAAGGCCTTGCCGTTCTTCTCGGCTGTTGTATTTGCTTGCAGTGTTGTTCTGCCCTTATTGCCCGGTTCTCGCAACCCCGCTTTGCCCCTGTTTAAGTGGCGCCTGTCTGGCCTACGCCATCGGGCGCCAGAGGGGGGAAATTGTTGAGTGATATTTGGGCCAGGTCCCAAGGCTAGGCCTGGTCTCTCTCTTCCCCTGCTATGGGGGTAAGTTAAACCATCTGCTACTGAAAGGGACAGGATGCTCACAGATAAGGGGCAGGATGTTCTTGTTCTAAGAATGGGGTCCCCATGTGCCCCCCTTCATGAAAATGTTTTCCAGAAAGCGCCTGTTGATTTATCATTTCCTTGTGAGTGTTCTTTTTTCAGTAAGGGGGACCACCCTTATCTGTTTAAAGGGTATAAATACTCAGCTTCTGTCATAATAAAGCTGCCATACACCCTTACAGCTACCTAAGGCTGAGGGGGGGGGGGTATGAGCCCTTTGATCAAAGAACCTCTTGTACACGTAATTTCTTTCGGTGGTCTCTGACAGCTTGAGAGTTCCAATCCAACTCCGCCCTACCTGGGCAGTGAGGGGGGTAAGTAGGACAAGCTTATTTTTACCTAAGAAACTCTAGATTATACTGAATCCCAAGCAAACGGCTTTAGTCTGCTGTTGCAGTAGCTCGAGCCCTTGCCTTTAATAGTTCAAAAAAACACTTATATGTGAAACTACAGCGATGCACAAAGAACAATATTGCTCAATCCTTGACATCGGCTTCATCATGGCTGTGCTGGGTCATATTCTTCTTTACAAACTATGGGCCCAATTTTTAAGTCGCACAAGCCTGATGGGTTTAAGGCAGTGTTAAAAGTGGAAGCACATCCTGTCAAGCATGCATGCATATGCACACCTATCTGGGGGTGGAAAATCAGACCGTGTGTATACACTGAATAAAGAAACATAATCAATATGGTTGTTGCCAAAACACATTGCAAACTAGTCAAGAAAGAAAGTACATCTCTACAAACAGCTGCTTTTTCTCTCTGGAGCAAGCTCCTGGCCAGCTCTCACTATTACCGCCATACAATAACAAAAAGACCAATATAATTAAGAGGTCCTGCTTCTATTCAGTCTTAATGACTCTAATCTGATCTACAATCATTTTCAATGGTGCTGTCCATTATTTTTACATTCTATCTTTAAATTATCTTAATTCACATGGTTTCTAGTCTTCAAACTAAGCGCTATTAGTTTTGCTTGGAATGAATACACAAAGCTCACTGCCCTGAGCATCTGTAATGACATAATGAACATTATCATGAAGCCCTCATTTTTACTGGCATTCAGCTGAAGAAAGAAAAAACCCTTTCCCAAATGAGAGGTGTCAGTTCTCACAGAAGGGAAAAGGCAGAAAGCACTAGAAACCAGAGATCCAAAAGGTCTTAATTCAGATTCTATCTAGTTCCCTCTCTTTCAACTCTATCTTGCTGCCCCAAAATAGGCATAACAATTGCCCTAGAAGCTGTGACATGTTGGATATAAAAGGATTTCTAATCAGTGAACAGTAATATTTGAACTCATCCTGCCTACTTTTGGAATCTTTCTGCAGGATAAAAATTCTAGCTACTGGCAGATTATTTAAAAGTTCTAGGAAGGAGGATCAGACCAGCCATGGGAGAACAACATATGAAGAAATGGTTGTAGGGGACAACCTTGGCTCGAGTGATCATGAGCTAATTCAGTTCAAACTAAATGGAAGGATAAACAAAAATAAATCTGAGACTAGGGTTTTTGATTTCAAAAGGGCTAACTTTAATAAATTAAGGAAATTAGTTAGGGAAGTGGATTGGACTAAAGAATTTATGGACCTAAAGGCGGAGGAGGCCTGGGATTATTTCAAGTTAAAGTTGCAGAAGCTATCAGAAGCCTGTATCCCAAGAAAGGGGAAACAATTCATAGGCAGGGGTTTTAGACCAAGCTGGATGAGCAAGCATCTCAGAGAGGTGATTAAGAAAAAACAGAAAGCATACAAGGAGTGGAAGATGGGAGGGATCAGCAAAGAAACCTACCTTATTGAGGTCAGAGCATGTAGGGATAAAGTGAGACAGGCTAAAAGGCATGTAGAATTGGACCTTGCAAAGGGAATTAAAACCAATAGTAAAAAGTTTTATAGCCATATAAATAGGAAGAAAACAAAGAAAGAAGAAGTGGGACCGCTAAACACTGAGGATGGAGTGGAGGTTAAGGATAATCTAGGCATGGCTCAATATCTAAACAAATACTTTGCCTCAGTCTTTAATGAGGCTAATGAGGAGCTTAGGAATAGTGGCAGCATGACAAATGGGAATAAGGATGTGGGGGTAGATATTACCATATCCGAGGTAGAAGCCAAACTTGAACAGCTTAATGAGAGTAAATCAGGCGGCCCAGATAATCTTCATCCAAGAATATTAAAGGAACTGGCACATGAAATTGCAAGCCCATTAGCAAAAATTTTTAATGAATCTCTAAACTCAGCGGTTGTACCGTTTGACTGGAGAATAGCTAATATAGTTCCTATTTTTAAGAAAGGGAAAAAAAGTGACCCGGGTAACTACAGGCCTGTTAGTTTGACATCTGTAGTATGCAAGGTCTTGGAAAAAATTTTGAAGGAGAAAGTAGTTAAGGACCTTGAGGTCAATGGCAATTGGGACAAATTACAACATGGTTTTACAAAAGGTAGATCGTGCCAAACCAACTTGATCTCCTTCTTTGAGAAAGTAACAGATTTTTTAGATAAAGGAAACGCAGTGGATCTAATCTACCTCGATTTCAGTAAGGCATTTGATACAGTACCACATGAGGAATTATTGGTTAAATTGGAAAAGATGGGGATCAATATGAAAATTGAGAGGTGGATAAGGAACTGGTTAAAGGGGAGACTACAGCGGGTCATACTGAAAGGTGAACTGTCAGGTTGGAGGGAGGTTACTAGTGGAGTTCCTCAAGGTTCAGTTTTGGGACCAATTTTATTTAATCTTTTTATTACTGACCTCGGCACCAAAAGTGGGAGTGTGCTAATAAAGTTTGCAGATGACACAAAGTTGGGAGGTATTGCCAATTCAGAAAAGGATCGGGATATCCTACAGGAAGATCTGGATGACCTTGTAAACTGGAGTAATAGTAATAGGATGAAATTTAATAGTGAGAAGTGTAAGGTTATGCATTTAGGGATTAATAACAAGAATTTTAGTTATAAGCTGGGGACGCATCAGTTGGAAGTAACGGAAGAGGAGAAGGACCTCGGAGTCCTGGTTGATCACAGGATGACTATGAGTCGCCAATGTGATGTGGCCGTGAAAAAAGCTAATGCGGTCTTGGGATGCATTAGGCGAGGTATTTCTAGGAGAGATAAGGAGGTGTTAGTACCGTTATACAAGGCATTGGTAAGACCTCATTTGGAATACTGTGTGCAGTTCTGGTCTCCCATGTTTAAGAAGGATGAATTCAAACTGGAACAGGTACAAAGAAGGGCCACTAGGATGATCCGAGGAATGGAAAACCTGTCGTATGAAAGGAGACTCAAGGAGCTTGGTTTGTTTACCTTAACCAAAAGAAGGCTGAGGGGAGATATGATTGCTCTCTTTAAATATATCAGAGGGATAAATACCAGGGAGGGAGAGGAATTATTTCAGCTCAGTACCAATGTGGACACAAGAACAAATGGATATAAACTGGCCATCAGGAAGTTTAGACTTGAAATTAGACGAAGGTTTCTAACCATCAGAGGAGTGAAGTTCTGGAACAGCCTTCCAAGGGAAGCAGTGGGGGCAAAAGACCTAACTGGCTTCAAGATTAAGCTAGATACGTTTATGGAAGGGATGGTTTGATGGGATAACATGATCTTAGTCAAAGGTCAATTAATTGCCATCACTGGTAAATAGGACCAATGGTCAATGATGGGATGTTAGAAGTTACTACAGAGAACTTTTTCCTGGGTGTCTGGCTGGTGAGTCTTGCCCACATGCTCGGGGTTCAGCTGATCGCCATATTTGGGGTCGGGAAGGAATTTTCCTCCAGGGTAGATTGGCAGAGGCCCTGGAGGTTTTTTTGCCTTCCTCTGCAGCATGGGGCACGGGTCACTTACCGGAGGATTCTCTGCATCTTGAAGTCTTTAAACCATGATTTGAGGACTTCAATAGCTGAGACATAGGTGAGAGGATTATTCCAGGAGTGGGTGGGTGAGATTTTGTGGCCTGCATTGTGCAGGAGGTCAGACTAGATGATCATAATGGTCCCTTCTGACCTTAAAGTCTATGAGTCTATGAAGAAAGTGCTTTAATTTTTCCAAAGAATGAATAAAATAAACTCCTCTGATACCTACCAAACGTCCTGAAAGTCTCTCTTAAAGTTGCAAGGACTATTCCATTTGCTCCCTGGCCTGACTTTGAAGACAGGTGTCGCTTTCTGCAGAGATTTGATCTCCTTTCGGATGGCATTTAGAAGAACAGCGTACCAAGCACTCCATGCTAAGAGGGTGCTGCTGCCATTCTTACACCTCCCACTGCCCCACTCCTATGATGAGCTGGTCCTTTGCTCGGACAGTGAGATATTAAGCAAATTAGAGGTGTCAATGCGCTTTGTGGCTGGCAAAATTATGGGATGCAAAGCTGGCTAACTGGTCATTCAGTGGAATAAGCCTGGGGGATGTAAAGGCTGCTACAGTGATTCTCTCTTGAACCCGTGAGTTATTCATGCTGCCCTTACAGTGACTCCGGGCTAGTCTCTCTGGGGCCTGGAAGCCAAGACTCTGGGTCCAGCCATTTACAAGGGGATCCCAGACTAATTTGTGGCTGTGAAGAGGGTGCCCCTTGGGAGTTCACTGCTTGAGGAAGGTAAGGAGTTGTTTTCAGATTTGGCTACCTGTGTATTCCTGCAGTTTTTTAAACAACTGTTCTCAAATTCCTGTCCTTGGCCATGGTGCATCTCTGAAGGAAATCCAAAGTTCATTGCAAAGTCATTGATGATTTCAGTTTTACCAAACTTAATTTGTTGTAGTGTATACTTAGGCAAATTATATGAAATGATCCCCAATCATCAGAATTTATTCAGACCCTTCTTTACTCCTCTTCAAATGAAGGGAATGCAAATCCTTTCAAAGGGTGTCTGTAGAGACGACACTTTGCATAGGTGCTCGCCAGTTACATTAAGCAATTTTTTGCTTCACATATCTACAAACTCTTGTGATAGAATATTCTAACTCCTGTCTCATCCTAGGCCAAAAGAACCTGTCCCTAACTAGGTTCACTACTCATTCTGTTCCCAAGTGAGCCATTTCTTCATGCAATTGTTTATAGACTAGCTCACTATATTGTCTTGGCAGCACAGGTTGGGTCCTACAGGTTATCCTGCATCTCAAAATATCACTGGAGTCCATAAGAAGCCTGGTCCAATATGAAGCCTTTTGAACTTCATATAATCCCTTTTTCTTTCCTTCAGACCAATTTGTAGTTGCTTTTCTTTAGCTCTATAATTCTTTGAATTGTAGAATCACTTGCTTGAGTGGATTTCAGCTCATCAGGACATATTTTTTCCACCATGGGTTCAATATGTTGTATTAATGTTCTTGTAAAGTATAGAATTGCTGAAATCTATTTCACATGACCCTCATTTGTGGTTTTCCCAGCTTGAACAAATGCTCTCAGGATTATATTCTTGTATGCATTCTCCCACATCATATGTAAAGATTCCTTGTACAAATACTTGGCATCAACGTTCATTTTTCCAGGATGGTATTTTATGGTGATTTGAAATCTGAAAGCTCTGAAACCCATCTATGGACAAGCATTTAATTTAGCCTATATCCCCACCTACATTAGTGAGTTATCACTGCAGACTGTGTATGAAGGTGCATAGAAGAGGTAATCGCTGAACCTTTCTGTTATAGCCCACTTCAGAGCTAGAAACTCCAGTGTCCCAGAATGGAAGTGGTAGTTCTTCTCTGTAGGTGCTAGAATTCCAGATCCAGAGGCAATCACCACGAGTTTTCCCTCTTGATGCTGGTACGGTACAGGACTGCCCCCAAGGCCCTCATTGAGGCATCACTATGCAAGGTGAATGGTTTCTGGAAATCTGGGTAGGCCATGATTGAAGGATCAGACTCAGTTGTTCTAAAACTCTTTGATGTAGTTCTGTCCATCATGCTGCCTCTGTCCCCCTCAGAAGGGAGCCCCCAAACACCAGCATCCCGTTTATTCTGGGAATTCAAACCTTTTGCTTTAGAAGCTTTCCAGAAAGAGAGACCTGCTCAGTGCCCAGCAGCAGCACATGTCTGATCACTCTCTAGCCCCGGCAGTGGTTCACCCACTGGACCCCCACCCTATTCTTAAATGAGCACTGCCATTTCTCTTACATAAATGTATATCACCATTAACTAAAATATATACAACAAATATTCAAAATTATTAAATATAAACAAACAATGTAAATCTATTTCTAAAACTAAGTAAACCTATTTCTAAGAAACTCACAAATACAACCAAAAATCCACTTAAGAGTTATCATCCTCCAGAAATGACTAGAGAAAATTCTCATTTGAACTATATTTTATCAATACAATATTCCAGATAGTAAAACTATTTATTTTTGACCACAGGAAGAGAAATAGGGAGATGTAATGCATCTGAAAAATTAAATAAACCAAGTGCAAATTAACTAAGAAAATGTAAATTTACTTTGGATATTATTCATTACTGTTTTACACCTAATTTACATTATAAGTTCGGTTTTCATGCATACCAACTCAAATGTAAGAGACAGTTTAATTCCATATGCCAGACTAATTTGGATATACTGGGCTGCATTATTTGCGAGAAATGGAGCAACTAATGAGCTAATTAGCTGGCAGACCTTCCCTCTCAAACTGGCATATCTTTTTCTATTAAAAATGGCCATGACAAGGCAAGAATAAATCACATTTGTCACCTGTCCACCACAACTCTTAGGAAAGAATCTTGCTAAAGACATCTTCACAAGTGTTACAGTCCTAGGCATTTTTCTGCAAAGTGTTAGAGATTATCTGCTGGATATTATTTGCTGGTGGTACAATAATCACATCCCTACTCGGATACTACACTGATAAGCACCAGCATAAGGACAGCAATAATAATTCTACAAATAAAGTGGTTTTAAAATGTGATGCAGACAATATAGAAACAGCAACTGCACAGTGGCAAGCAGATGGGTCTGATAGCTGCAGGATACGTTCATCTCTTCCCTATATGGCTTTCAGTTGAAGCAACAAATTCCTGGTGATGAGTGCAAACCACTAACTCTAGCATAAGTTTCTCTCACTTCCTTTGGGGAAATCCTGTTCACTCACCCTAGGAACAGCAAGTTCACAAAGCACCACTGGGAACCCTACAATGCTGCTGTACAGTACTAGGGAGAATGAGTAACTGTACAGTAACTGACTATTTTAAAGAAGCCTTATTGAGGCACAGGAACAAGCCATCCCGATGTGCAGAAAGAATAGAAAATATGGCAGGCAACCAGCTTGGCTTAACTGAGAAATCTTCGGGGAGCTTAAACACAAAAAGGAAGTGTACAAGAAGTGGAAACTTGGACAGATGACTGGAGAGGAGTATAAAAATATTACTCGAGCATGCAGGGGTGTAATCAGGAAGGCCAAAGCACAATTGGAGTTGCAGTTAGCAAGGGATGTGACGAGTAACAAGAAGAGTTTCTACAAGTATGTTAGCAACAAGAGGAAGGTCAGGGAAAGTGTGGGACCTTTACTGAATGGGGGAGGCAACCTAGTGACAGATAATGTGGAAAAAGCTGAAGTACTCAATGCTTTTTTTGCCATGGTCTTCACAGATAAGGTCAGCTCCCAGACTGCTGCATTGGGCAGCACAGTAGGGGGAGGAGGTCAACAGCCCTCAGTGGTGAAAGAACAAATTAAGGACTATTTAGAAAAGCTGGATATGCACAAGTCCATGGGTCCGGATGCAATGCATCCATGGGTGCTGAGGGAGTTGACTGATGTGATTGCAGAGACATTGGCCATTATCTCTGAAAACTAGTGACGATCGGCGGAGGTCCCGGACAATTGGAAAAATGAAAATATAGTGCCCATCTTTAAAAAAGGGAAGAAGGAAAATCCGGGGAACTACAGACCGGTCAGCCTCACCTCAGTCCCTGGAAAAATCATGGAGCAGATCCTCAAGGAATCCATTTTGAAGGACTTGGAGGAGAAGGTGATCAGGAACAGTCAACATGTATTCACCAAGGACAAGTCATGCCTGAACAACCTGATTGCCTTCTATGATGAGATAACTGGCTCTGTGGATATGGGGAAAGCGGTGAACGTGATATATCTTGACTTTAGCAAAGCTTTTCATACAGTCTCCCACAGTATTCTTACCAGCAAGTTAAAAAACTATCGATTGGATGAATGGACTATAAAGTGGATAGAAAGCTGGCTAGATCGTCAGGCTAAACGGCTAGTGATCAACGGCTTGATGTCTAGCCCAGAGCCGGTATCAAGCGGAGTGCCCCAGAGGTCAGTCCTGGGGCCAGTTTTGTTCAACATCTTCATTAATGATCTGGATGATGGGATGAATTGCACCCTCAGCAAGTTCACGGATGACACTAAGCTGGGGGGAGAGGTAGATATGCTGGTGGGTAAGGATAGGATCCAGAGTGACCTAGACAAATTGGAGGATTGGGCCAAAATAAATCTGATAAGGTTCAACAAGGACAAGTGCAGAGTCCTGCACTTAGGAAGGAAGAATCCCATGCACCGCTACAAGCTGGGGACCGACTGGCTAAGCGGCAGTTCTGCAGAAAAGGACCTAGGGATTTCAGTGGACGAGAAGCTGGATGAGAGTCAACAGTGTGCCTTTGTTGCCAAGAAGATTAACGGCATATTGGGCTGCATTGGTAGGAGCATTGCCAGCAGATCGAGTGAAGTGATTATTCCTCACTATTCGGCACTGGTGAGGCCACATCTGGAGTATTATGTCCAGTTCTAGGCCCCCCACTACAGAAAGGATGTGGACAAGTTGGATAGAGTCCCGTGAAGGGCAACAAAAATGATTAGTGGTCTGGGAAATTCAACACTGATAAGATTTTTTTTTCCACAATGTGTAATTAGGCAGTGGAACTCATTGCCACAGAAAGTTGTTTAAGTCAAGCATTTAACACAATTCAAAAAAGGGATTGGCTCTTTGTATGGATAACACTACAGCATTAACAATTAATGACAACAAAACTTTTTGAAGGGATATTAAACTTTAAACCAATCTCTAATAGAGAATGTGATAGGACCTATGTGAGCAGGGCAGATCACCCCACATCATCATACAGCACGGTTCTTACACCTTCCTCTGAAGCATCTGGTACTGGCCACTGTCGGAGATAAGATACT
This sequence comes from Macrochelys suwanniensis, assembly GCA_033296515.1. Classification (NCBI taxonomy): domain Eukaryota; kingdom Metazoa; phylum Chordata; order Testudines; family Chelydridae; genus Macrochelys; species Macrochelys suwanniensis. Next base: position 139,722 of record CM065781.1, on the reverse strand, counting down.
GGTCTAGACAGACCCTGGATTGGACAATTCCTATGTTCCTAGAAACAATTCCATTTCCTGTAGTCCAATCTATCTGACCTCAAGCATTTATTTAATTAACAAACATTCTCATCTCTCTTTTGAAGATGAAATTTAACATTTCATAAATAAAAAGCAATAAATGCATAAGTACAAACATACGGTCATGGTCCAAACAAATGAATTACACATATAATTTGGAGTCTCATTAATGTATTAATTCAGTTTCACATTAATTTAGGAGGGCTATAATCCACTATCAATGAAAACTGAGAAGTACGCCAGCCATGTGATTATGCACTAAGTAACTGTTTCATTCTCCTGCACCAATTCAACACATTAAGACTAATTAGATAAGAATCCCGATTACATTTCATGCTTGAGAAACAACCAGATTAAGCATACGTTTTATTCTCCCAGAGCAGAAATGAGTTCTACAAGGGGAAGTGAGTCTCTGTTGATGGCACATTAAAGAGGGCTTGATCCTACATTCCTTAGTCAACCAAATCTTTCACCAAAATAAATGAAAGTTCCAGAAATTAAAAGAAGGAATTCTTCACTGACCTCCCTGCACTGTTTCAGGGAGAGCAGCTGATTCGTTTTGTAGACCCACTAGTGGTTCGATCGCCAGAGTAGCATTTAGCACATTGGAACCAAAGGCGGCTCACACACCTTTCCGGCCTCAGCACCGTTCGAGCAGTGCCAGGTGTGCATTGACTTGCACCAGCTGATAGCAGTTTCCACACAGCTGCTCAGCCACCAGCATCACAAAGCACGTCACACTCTGGCTCTGCACCACTTCATCACTGACTAGGAGCGGGAGCAAAAGCCGGCTGTCGATTCCCCTACTCAAAAGTTGCAGTACCAGGACAGGGCTCTCAAACTCAAATGACCATGAGGGCCACATGAGGACTAGTGCACTGGTCCGAGGGTAGCATCACTGACCCCCCACCTTGCTGCCCCTGGCCCCGCCCCACCCCTTCCATGAGGCCCCACCCCTGCCCCACCTCTTCCCACCCATTCCCTGCCCCATTTCAAACCCTTCCCCTAAGTCCCCACCCAAACTCCACCCCTTCCCTGCCCCCACGGGGAGCAGGGTACGGCAGGGGCTCAGGGCAGGGAGTTGGGGTGTGGGGTGCAGGAGAGGTGCAGCAGGGGGTTGGGGTGCAGGGTGTGGCAGGGGTTCAGGGCAGGGAGTTGGGGTGTGGGGTGCAGGAGGGGTGCAGCAGGGGGTCAGGGTGTGGCAGGGGCTCAGGGCAGGGAGTTCGGGTGTGGGGTGCAGGAGAGGTGCAGCAGGGGGTCAGGGTGCAAGGTGTGGCAGGGGGCTCGGGGCAGGGAGTTGGGGTGTGGGGTGCAGAAAGGGTGCAGCAGGGAGTCGGGGAGCAGAGAGCAGCAGGGGGCTCAGGGCAGGGAGTTGGGGTGTGGGGTGCAGGAGGGGTACAGCAGTGGGTCAGGGTGCAGCAGGGGGCTCAGGTCAGGGAGTTGGGGTGCAGGAGGGGTGCAGCAGGGGGCTCAGGTCAGGGAGTTGGGGTGCAGGGGTACAGCAGGGGCTCAGGGCAAGGAGTTGGGGTGTGGGGTGCAGGAGGGGTGAGGGGTGCGATAGGGTCAGGGTGTGCCAGGGGGCTCAGAGCAAGGGGGTGAGGTGCAGGGTGTGGCAGGGGGCTCAGGGAAGGGTGTGGGGTGCAGGAGGGGTACAGCAGGGGGTCAGGGTGCGGCAGGGGGCTCAGGGCAGGGAGTTGGGGTGTGGGGTGCGGGAGGGGTGCAGCAGGGGCTTGGGGTGTGGGGTGCAGAAGGGGTGCAGCAGGGGGTCGGGGAGCAGAGTGCAGCAGGGGGCTCAGGGCAGGGAGTTGGGGTGTGGGGTGCAGGAGGGGTACAGCAGGGGGTCAGGGTGCAGCAGTGGGCTCAGGGCAGGGAGTTGGGGTGTGGGGTGCAGGAGGGGTACAGCAGGGGGTCAGGGTGCAGCAGGGGGCTCAGGGCAGGGAGTTGGGGTGCAGGGTGCAGGAGGGGTGAGGGGTGCAACAGGGTCAGGGTGTGCCAGGGGGCTGAGCATGGGGGTGAGGTGCAGGAGGGGGTTGGGGTGCAAGGTGCGGCAGGGGGCTCAGGGCAGGGAGTTGGGGTGTGGGGTGCAGGAGGGGTACAGCAGGGGGTCAGGGTGTGGCAGGGGCTCAGGGCAGGGAGTTGGGGGGTGGGGTGCAGGAGGGGTGAGGGTTGCGATAGGGTCAGGGTGTGCCAGGGGGCTCAGAGCATGGGGGTGAGGTGCAGGAGGGGGTTGGGGTGCAGGGTGCAGCAGGGGGCTCAGGGCAGGGTGTGGGGTGCAGGAGGGGTACAGCAGGGGGTCAGGGTGTGGCAGGGGGCTCAGAGCATGGGGGTGAGGTGCAGGAGGGGTGCGGTGCAGGAGGGGTGCGGGCTCTGGGGTGGCAGTCGCACGCACTGGGGCCAGGGTAGGCTCCCTGCCTGCCCTGGCCCTGCGCTGCTCCAGGAAGCAGCCGGAACCATGTCCCTGTGGGAGTGGGTGGGGGGGAGCCCCACACAGGGCTCCATGCGCTGCACTTGTGGCTCCTTCAGGTGCCTCCCCCGACGCTCCCAGTGGCCGCGGTTCCCCATTCCCGGCCAATGGGAGCTGTGGGGGTGGTGCCTGGAAGCGAAGGCAACATATGGAGCCCTCTGCCTCCCTCCAGGGACATGGTGCTGGCTGCTTCAGGGAGCGGCGCGGGGCTCACGGCACCATGGGGGGCAAATCTGCGGGGCAGATCTGGCCCGTGGGCTGTAGTGTGCCCACCCCTGGCCTGGAGGTAGGCGGGGGGGGGGGGGGGTTGGTGGGCTGCACAAAAGAACCCAGGCCACGTGTTTGAGACCCCTGCTTTAAAACAACGTTCAGTCCCATGTGCTGCAGCAGCAAAGGACACGCACAGGGTGAAGCGCTGTCCATCAGTGAATAATCGTAAGGGAAATGGGGAGCTGGGAAATTTGACCAGCATATTTTAAAAGCCCATGAAAACCAATTTGAACCACACCTCCTCCAGGGATCTTTGGATGCCCACCCTGTAATGCCACAATACGCATCTAACAGCCCCTACAGAACCAACCGTGAAAGTCGGCCCTAATGCAGTGATTGAATCTGTGCAGAATGAACTACTTCTGTTCTACCAGATTCCTCTGTAGTGCAAAGCAAGCACTGCAGTACCAGGACTGTGAATGCAGGCTCATTTAATAGGCTGGTATTATTTAGTTCGGTAATTAAGACTATAATTTGCACATGTTCCAAACACTAGAAATCAAACCTGTGACTTAAGGGAATCGATTCTGCTCTTTTCCCATTTACTATTGTGGATTTTTTCTGAATACACAGTTTCCCAAGATTAATTTATCTTTTTACATACCCTGCTGCCACTTCATCACTTACACTGTGAGGGCTTATCTTGCACCAACACTACTTGGAACAGCTAGCTGGTTACCAGGTGTCTGTGTTTTCAGAAGAGAAGCCTGAAGCCCGAGGAGATATTGGGCAGGGATTTATTGCCTGAGGATGCTGGGTGATACTGCCATCCTTTAATTTGTCACAAAACTCATTGGAAGGGAAATTGTGTTTCATCTTGCAGTTTCCTGTAAACGTTGGGTTTAGCCTATAATATGGCTGTCAGGGTTCCCTCTCCACTCTGAACTCTAGGGTACAGATGTGAGGACCCGCATAAAAGATCCCCTAAGCTTAATTCTAGCAGCTTAGGTTAAAACCCCCAAGGTACAAAATTCCCAGCACCCTGAGAAATGCTTCTCTCGCTGCCAACATCAAGTGTTTTAAACAGGAACCTGAGAAAGGAACCACTTGAAGTTTCCCTTCCCCCCAAAATACCCTCTCAAACCCATACACCCCCCTTTCCTGGGGATCTTGAGTATAATCTCCTAACCAACTGGTTACACAGTGATCCAAAAAACCCACCCCTGGGGTCTTAGAACCATAGAAAACAGTCAGCTTCTTAAAAGAAGAATTTTATTAAAACAAAAGGGTAAAAATCATCTCTGTAAAATCAGGATGGTAACTATTTTACAGGGCACTCAATTTCCAAACTCAGAGGGATTCCCCCTCTGGACAAACCCTTAATGTTACAGAAAAACAGGAATAACCCCTCCCTCTAACAGAGAAAGCTCAAGATACAGAAAACAGAAATGAACCTCCCTTTTTACATGGGGAAAGCTCCACAAGCAAAAACAAACAAAACCTATTTGCAATGCTGACTAACTTACTTTAGAACAGGGAGGTTTGGTGAGGCTGGTTTTGGAGGAGACTGATTTTCTGCAGGTCCTTTGTGTCCCCCGAGATAACACTGACTCAGACAAAGAGGCACACACAAAACCTTCCCCCCTCCCAAGATTTGAAAGTATCTTGTCCCCTTACTGGTCAGATGCCTGCCATGTTACCCGAGTCTTAACCATTTACTAATAAGAGGATTTTATAGTATTGTATCAGCTCCTTAACCCTTTCCCCTTTATATTTATGGCAATGGCCCTGGTTTGGTGCAGGTAAAAAGTGTGTAATATTTAATTTCTAAAAATGGAGCGTGAAGGTGATTAAATCAGCATCAAGGGCTAATTTGATCTGTGAGTGTTGAACATCCTGAATAGCTGGCCTTTCACTAGCTGCATAGTTACAACCAAAGGACTGTAGTTTCCATCTGTAGCAAAGCCATGACTCACCTGTGTGACACCTCCTGCTGGTCATCTGGGAAATAGCTCTTTTCCAGCGTATGGAGCGCCCTCTGCAGGCTGGTGTCTGGCTTGCTGCTGGCCCCGTGTCCCTCCCGAACCCCGGTACCCTTTACCTCAGGGTTCTGCCCCAGCAGCACCCCCTCACTCGGGGGTTCCCCTGGGAACAGAGACCCAAATCCTCTAAACCCACCTTGCCTCAGGGGCTACTGCCAGTCACCATCTAGCCCCCTTTCACTGGGGCAGACTGCAGTCTGTCATGGCCACTCATCACTAGCAAGGGGGTTAGGACCTGCTGCCTTTGCCTATCCCCAGGCTGCCCCTCTGTAGCCCCAGTACCTCTGTAGGCCTTCACCAAGACCTGCAGCCTGGGGAGTTGCCAGGCTGGAGCTCCCCAGCTCCCTTGCCCTCTTCCCCAGCACTGCTTCGCCTCAGGTACCTTGCTCCCAGGCAGCTAGGCCCTTCCCACTCCAGGGCTAGAGTGAGACTCCTCCAGCTTCTGGCCCACAGCCCTCTTATCAGGGCCAGCTGGGCCCTAATTGAGCTGGCCACAGCTGTAACTGCTTCTCCTGGGTGTTCTCACTCCTCTTATTTCAGGAGCGGGGTAACCACCCCACTACACCATCCAAAGGGCCAGATCCCACCTCAGCGGAGGTGCTACTGACACACAAGTGCCACATAACAGTTAAATATAAACTTGCATTTTAATTAGACATTCTTTGCAGCTGGTTCTGCTTTTTACTTGCTTCCCCGCTGGAGACAGACACTCTGGCATAATTACCGATGAGAGCAGAACTTTATCCCAGTCCCTGTAGGAATGCCATTCCTCAGATTACTTTGAAATATTTTCTTGTTTCCAAAGGCTCAGGCCTCATATATGCGAATTCATGCTTGGCAAAGCCAGGGGGAAATGACTGAACAACCTCTTTCTGCCTCTCCATATTATGGGGCTTCTCACACTGGTCCCCATGCAAAACAGGGCTGCTCTACCACATTAAAAGGGCCCAATTACCCTAGTATCTCAGCACATCACAATCTTTAATGCACAACAGCTTGTGAGGTAGAGAATGCTATGTATCCCCATTTCATAGATGGGGAACTGCGGCTCAGAGAGGCTACAGACAGATATTTAAAGGAACTTAGGAGCCTAATGCCCACTGAAATCCTGGCTGAAATTATTTTTTTTTAAATCTTCAAAAAAATATTACATTTCCAATAGGGAAATTTTGAATCCACAGAAACTGCATCTTTCATCCAAAAATCATTGTGAAACTTCCCAACCAGTTCCATGCTCAGGAGTTCCCCTGAGTTACACAGTCCCGTCTGCCTTCTGTAGAGTGGGGCACACAGATCCTGTCTGGTGAGAGCAGACAGGAGAGGCAATGGTCCCAGCATTGCTCTTTCCAAGGTCTCCATGATGCCTTTCACCCACCTGCTCCTGCTCATTCCTTTGGCATGCAGAGACTTTGCTGACCGCATCCCTGTGCACATCACATCACCTCATAGATCCGGAGGTGTTCAAGCCAGAAAAGACCATTACGCATAGGTCTGAGCCTCAGAGAATGGCAGCTAGTGATCCCTGCAGTACTGATGATGGCCCCTTAACCTTTCTGAAATTATGTTCAGCCTTCTCTCTTAAGAATGTTGGACCCATGTTGGGTGTAGCATCATGAAGAATAAACTGGAGAGCCCACATGGTCACCTGGGAACGAGTGGCAGCTGGCAGAGAGGGGGAACCACAGTTAGATGTTTGTTCTGAGATTCTCCTCTTTCCCCTCCCCTGGGCTGTCCTGGTGGGCTGTGGTGGGGAGGGGAGCTCTCACTGGCTAGGCTACCCTCTGGATTTCAACAGAGCCAGTTAAGCTCCGATCCTGCTCTCCCTGGGGCTCCTACAGCCCAGCAGGGGAGTAGGCAATGGAGAGCCGGCAATGGAGAGCTGGGGCAATTCTCCCCATCTTGATAGCCACTTTCCAAACTGCAAGAGACAGTCAATTCCCATGGCAAAATAGTTTAAAACATGAATCTATTGTTACTAGCATGTTCTCCAAGAATCCTCTGATCATAGAAGACTAGGGTTGTGTCAGGGTTCCCTCCCCACTGTGAACTCTAGGGTACAGATGTGGGGCCCCGCATGAAAGCCCCCAAGCTTATTTCTACCAGCTTAGGTTAAAAACTTCCCCAAGGCACAAATCCTTTGACCTTGGACGGTACGCTGCCACCACCAAGTGATTTAACTAAGAACCAGGGAAAAAGGTCCTCTTCCCCCAAAATATCTCCCCAAGCCCTTATACCCCCCCTTTGCTGGGGAGGCTTGAGAATAATATCCTAACCAATTGGTTACAAAGTGATCAAAGACCCAAACCCCTGGGTCTTAGAACAATGGACAAAATCAGTCAGGTTCTTAAAAGAAGGATTTTATTTAAAAAAAGAAAGGTAAAAATCATCTCTGTAAAATCAGGATGGAAAATAACTTTACAGGGTAATCAGATTCAGAAACACACAGGATTCCCCTCTAGGCAAAACTTTAAAGTTACAGAAAACAGGAATAAACCTCCCTCTTAGGCCTTGGCTACACTTACGAGTTACAGCACAATAAAACTGCCTGCAGCGCTGTAACTCACTAACTGGCTACACTTGCAAGGCACGTGCAGTGCTGTATCTCCTCAGATACAGCGCTGCTTGTACTCCACCTCCCCGAGAGGAATAACATTTGTTGCGTAGTGGGTGGAACGCTGCTGCTTCAATGTAGCCAGGGAATTCGCAGTAACTGACCTCCGGAAGCTCCCTTTGTTTTGAAACAGCACTTCTGGGTTGGAGTTCAGAGCTCCGTTCTGGAGCTGCTTTACAAACAGCTACTGTTTGCAGGCGGGGGGGGGGGGGAGGGGGCTCCGTTAGGAATGCCGGCAGCAAAGTTGCCTTGGACAGAGACGGCCGGGGGGGGGGGGGGGGGCGGGGGGCGGGAAGAGAAGAACGGTGGGGGGGAGGGGGAGGGCTCCGTTTCCCCAAGTTCTCTTTTATCTGCTCTTTAAAAACAAACAAAGCCCCTGCTGTTTGCTTTCAGTGATTGAGAGAGAGGCAGGGGATGTGGAGGTGTGTAAACTTAGGAGATAATGAGCTGACACTCTGGAGAGTCCAAAAACCCACTCTCTCTCCCAACACACTCCCTGTCAAAGTCCCCCTCACCCCCCCATTTGAAAAGCACGTTGCAGCCACTTGAATGCCCATAATGCACCGCTCCCAATACAGCTGAAAATGCCTCAAATGTAGCCACCTTACTGCGCTGGCAGCTGCCAGTGTGGACAGGCTGCAGCGCTTTCCCTACTCAGCTGTACGAAGATGGGTTTAACTCACAGCGCTGTACATCTGCAAGTGTAGCCAAGGGCTTAGCACTGGGAAAATTCACAAGCAAAACAAAAGAACCTAATACGCCTTGCCTGGTTTACCTATACTTGTTACAATATTGGAGACTTGGTTTAGGATAGTTTGGAGGAGATGGATTTCTGTCTGGCCCCTCTCAGTCCCAAGAGAGACCAACCCACACAAACAAAGAGCACAAACAAAGCCTTTTCCCCACTCCCAGATTTGAAAGCATCTTCTTTTCACATTGGTCCTTTTGGTTAGGTTCCAGCCAAGTTATTTGAACTTCTTAACCCCTTACAGGTAAGAAGGAATTCTAGGCTACCCTTAGCTGTATGGTTATGACAGGCTGGAAGAGACCTCAGGAGGTCATCTAGTTCAACCCCCTGCTCAAAGCAGGACCAATCCCCAACTAAATCGTCCCAGCCAAGGCTTTGTCAAGCTGGGCTTTAAACACCTCTAGGGATGGAGATTCTACCACCTCCTTAAGGAACTCATTCCAGTGCTTCACCACCCTCCTAGTGAAATAGTTTCCTAATATCCAACCTAGACCTCCCCCACTGCAACTTGAGACCATTGCTCCTTGTTCTGTCATCTGCCACCACTGAGAACAGCCGAGCTCCATCCTCTTTGGAACCCCCCCTTCAGGTAGTTGAAAGCCGCTATCAAATCCCCCCTCACTCTTCTCTTCTGCAGACTAAACAAGCCCAGTTCCCTCAGCCTCACCTCATAAGTCATGTGCCCCAGCCCGCTAATCATTTTCGTTTCCCTCTGCTGGACTCTCTCCAATTTGTCCACATCCTTTCTGTAGTGGGGGGCCGAAGACTGGACACAGTACTCCAGATGTGGCCTCACCAGTGCCGAATAGAGGGGAATAATCACTTCCCTCGATCTGCTGGCAGTGCTCCTACTAATGCAGCCAACTATGCGGTCACAGCAAATAAAGGAGACTGGCACGTGTTCAGCAACCTTCTTTTATTTCTGAAATGCATGACATCTTCACGGGTCAATCCACTTCAGCTTGTAGAGATTTCTTAGCACTGGTCAAGAACCAGCCTCCTAATCTGTTGAATTGCTGATACTTCTGCCACTTCTCCCTCATCTCTTGCATATTTCCTTCATGGTCATCGAAGACTGTTAGCTAATGGCTTCTGATCTCAGTGATGCTGGCTGGAAAATCTGAGTTTCCAGAAACTCAGCCTTTGCTAGTAAGACAGACAGACTTGTACTGAAGCTCAATGGGATTGGGATGGTTCTGTTTTGAGGAGTTTGAGAATTTTTCCAGTTAAGATAAATTGTCAGTGTTTCATAATTTGTCATTCCTTATGGGTTTTAGCATCTCAGTCAATGGATATGTTGGCCCTGCCCAGTGTCCCTGCTCGCCAAGCGTGGAGCTGCTGAGGCCTGTCTCAGGTTCTCTTCACTCAGCACCCCTTAAACAGTCCACACAACCCAGCTGTTCTAAACCCTTCTCCTTCTGGGGTCCAATTTATTAAGTTCAGCACAAAGTCTTTCAAAATAGAAGTCAAACCTACAAAGGCTTCAGCCCAGTTTCAGCTGAGTCCAGCCTAGGGTTGCCAACTTTCTATTTGCAGAAAACCGAACACCCTTGCCCTGCCCCTGTCCTGCCCCTTACCAAAGCCCTGACCCCTGCTCACTCCATCCCCCCTTCCTCCATTGCTCGCTCTCCCCCACCCTCATTCTCTCATGCCATTTGACTGGGTTGGGGTGGAGGAGGAGTTGCAGGGTGGAGGAGGAGTTGCAGGGTGCAAGTTCCAAGCGGCTGAGCTGGTTCTGGGGGTTGGGGTGCAGGAGAAGGTGAGGGCTCCAGAGTGGGGCCAGATATGAGGGGTTCAGGGTGTATGGGGGAGCTCTGGGCTAGGGCAGGGGTGTGGGAGGGGGAAAGGGCTCCAGCTGGGGGTGGGGGTTTGAGGTGAGGCTGGAGATGAGGGGCTTGGGTGCAGGAGTGGGCTCCGGGCTGGGGCCAAGGGGTTCAAAGTGTGTGAGGGGGCTCTAGGCTGGGGCTTGGGGTGTGTGAGGGGGTGAGGGCTCCAGTTGGGGAGGTGCAGGTTCCAGGGTGGGCCAGAAATGAGGGGTTCAGGAGGAGGCTCTGGGATGGGGCAGGGGATTAGGGTGCAGGGGGTGAACGCTCTGGGGTGGGGCTACAGGCAGGGACAAGGGGTTGAGGGATGGTCTCCAGGAGGGAGTTTGGGTGCAGGAGGGGGCTCAGGAATGGGGTGCAGGAGAGGATGTGGGCTTCGGGTGGTGCTTACCTCAGGCGCCTGCCAGGAAGCGGTGACATGTCCCTGCGATTCCTCGGTGCAGGGATGGACTGGGAGGCTCCACATGCTGCCCCCTGAGCACCAGCTCCGCAGCTCCCATTGGCTTCGAACCACAGCCAATGGGAGACGTGGGGGTGGAGCTGGTGCTTGGGGGCAGCACGCTGAGCCTCCCTGGCCACCCCTGCCCTACATGCCAAAAGGATATATCGCTGCTTCCCAGGAGGCACCTTAGGTGAATGCAGACAGGAGCCCACACCCTGAACCCCCTCTCCCGCGCCCCAGCCTGCCTGGGGCCATCTGGAATTTTAACAGGTCAGCAGCCCCTCCTCCCTGACGGTCTGTCTCTCAGCTCTGCCAGCACGGAGTCTCAGTGTCGCAAAGAAACTTTTAATGAAAGGAGGGAAGTCATGCAACATTAGTTAGTGAAAATGCCACGAGCAGGATTCATAATCATAAAACTGTGAGCAGGAAACGCACCCCAGAGCATGCGGGGCATACATCTGTGTGAATTCACCTCCCACCCAAGGAAGAAGGCACCTGGCTTGCTCCGCCATCGGAGCGCTTGCTCTGGCTGTCCACCCCACCAGCCGCAGTTCCTCTCTGGTGGCCACCCTGCCACCTGCGGTTCCTCTCCGCTAGATGCCTCACCAGCCACTGTTCCACGCGCTGGTCACCTTCTATCACCTGTTTCTCTTCTCTGACCTCTGCAGGTCAGTCTCTTGAGTTTCCACCCAGCTCTTAGTGATTGTCAGCTCTGAGGCTGGGCAGAGATACTGTCCCACCACAAGTGATTGTCAGGTCTTTTAAGCATTTAAAATAACAAAAGCCTCCTAATGGGGACTATTTAGCTATGTCCTTGAACAGTGGAGCAACAGGTTAAACCAGCCCAGGGACCCTTCGGGAGAGTCCTGACAGAGATACCTTTTTGCACCCCTCTCTGTTCTCACAGGAGTCTGGCATTTGAGCCCCTGGCTTAACAAGGTCCTTTCAGCCTGGTTTGGGTTAGCAGGGCTCACGCTAGAGCTCTATAAATAGCAGTGTAGAGTAGACAGTGCTTTAATGTTGCAACTTGGGCTAGCTCTAGGGCTCTGAATCCCAGACCTATTCCTAGGCTTTCGAGCACGAATTCCAGCCTGGGCCACAACTTCAAAGCGCTGTCTACACAGCTACTTTTAGAACTCTACAGTGAGAGCATGAGACCAGGACTTTGCTAGGACAGCGCTCATTTGTTAGGTACTGCATCTAAGAGAATGACCAGGATCCCTATCGCACATTAGATAGTTCAGAGTTCATATTACGGTTTTTTTAGGTAAAAATCTAAACATGGCAAATATTCCAGCAGGTATTTGGCAAAAAGTGGTAGTCTGGAAAATGATGCGTTTCCTTCTGAATTTCCTAAACCAGACTGGTTAGCAGAGCTGCTCTCTCATCAGAATCAGCAGAGGCCTTCACAGAATCTAAGGCACATATTTCTATTATTTATTATGGCAGTTACGAAGTCCATCAAAGGTTTCTCTGTGTTTCAACACCCAAAAATAAAATACAGAAATAAATAATAAAAAGTCTGTGAGAAACCAATAGTGACACCTGCAGTCATTGTAGCTATATTGGTGGAATTTCAGTGTAAGATAAGTCACTCTGTATACTTTTCAAAAGCAAAGGCACGTGACAGCTAGCAACGATTGGAGCAGAGAAGTAAGGGTTTTACTTTTGCTTTTGTTGGAGGCTCAGAAAGATGCTAGAGAAGGGAACATGCATATTCCATTGATTTGTATTTCTTGTTCTCCCTGTTTTATTCCACAGGCCTGACACCGCAAATGTTACCGTATTTAGTAATTACAACCAAGAATAGTCCCAGTAGTACACATTTACAGGACTAGACCTTTAATTTATACATTTACTGCCAGTGCATTAGATTACTGTCTCATGTACGGTGGTGTAAGATTACAGCGGATATATAAAAGAAGAGTGTTTGCTAGACTGGGAGTGAGGAGAGCCAGGTTCTGAACCCAGCTCTGGCATTAAACGGGATCTTTCAACACTGTCCAAACTTTTTGGGGTGGGGGAAGGGTGTTCCTCCAAAACAATATACTGGTTCACAAAGCATTTCAATTTTGACGGAAAGCTCCAGTACTCAGCACAGTTAATACTCATTGCGAGACGAGCTCCCTGCCCTGAAGAGTTTAAAATCCAAGAGCCTTTCCACATGATAATCATAAAAGTGTAGGGTTGGAAGGGACTTGATGACTTCTCAAGTCCAGCCTCCTGTGCTGTGACAGGACCAAGTAAACCAAGACCATCCCTTTGGAACCCCCCTTCAGATAGTTGAAGGCTTTTATCAAATCCCCCCTCACTCATCTCTTCTGCAGACTAAATAAATCCAGTTCTCTCAGCCTCTCCTCATAAGTCATGTGCCCCAGCCCCCTAATCATTTTTATTGCCCTCCACTGGACGCTTTCCAATTTGTCCACATCCTTTCTGTAGTGGGGGGCCCAAAACTGGACACAATACTCCAGGTGTGGCCTTACCAGTGCCGAATAGAGGGGAATAATCACTTCCCTCGATCTGCTGGCAATACTCCTACCAATGCAGCCCAATATGGGCCTTCTCAGCAACAAGGTCACACTGCTGACTCATATCCAGCTTCTTGTCCACTGTAATCCCCAGGTCCTTTTCTGCAGAACTGCTGCTTAGCCAGCTGGTCCCCAGCCTGTAGCAGTGCATGGGATTCTTCTGTCCAAAGTGCAGGACTCTGCACTTGTCCTTGTTGAACCTCATAAGATTTCTCTTGGCCCAATCCTCTAATTTGTTTTGGTCACTCTGGACCCTATCCCTACGCTCCAGCATCTCTCTCCCCCCACAGTTTAGTGTCATCCATGAACTTGCTGAGCGTGCAACCCATCCCATCATCTAGATCATTAATGAAGTTGTTGGGGAAAAAAACAGCCAGATCAGTAGGCAGATCAGACAGTCAACTGCCTCCTGATAAGGAATGCAGAGGATTTTTCCACTGCTGGTCACTCATAAGATCTCTTCTGTAGCACAGATCTCCATTCATCCTCACTGGGGTTGGCTGAACTAACTTGGAGATGAGGGGAGGAGTTAAAAATCAGTCTCTTCTCACCAAGCACTCACTGGTGAACAGGATGACCTGCCCACCATAGAAGGGGAAGGCAGAGATTGAGCAGTTCATAAAACACACAGGGGTTTTTATTCACCAGCAGACTCACCCAGCTGCATTCAGTCCCGTTTCCCCTATAAGTTCTGGTGATCAGAGTGGTGGCAATCCCCAAGTCTAGCATTTTCTCTCCCTAATATTTCTCCTCTTAATGCAACTTCCTCTGGCAGGGCTTCCAGCACATCCTTCCCCAGTGCTGCCTCTCACACTGACTGGTTAGAAGATCCTTTGCAGTATTTCTGTAGCTGTCCCAGGATATTAGAGAGACAAGGTGGGTGAGGTAATATCTTTTATTGGACAAACTTCTTATTGGTCAAAGCGACAAGCTTTCGAGTCACACACAGCTCTTCTTTGGGTCTGTATTTTGTATTTAAAAGGAGCCAGACTCCTCACACTTCCAGCATGCTTTGCCAATAGGATATTGGGAGCAGGGGGCCCCTCCTCTACTCGATCAGTGGATGAAACCAGTTGAACTAGGCCCTAGACTTAATTTGGAGTTAAGCACAAACTTTCTAAAGCCCGCTTCCTAGTAAGCCTAGCTTCTCAAAGAGCTTGAGTTTCCTTCCTCTCCTCACCCCAACGAAGCAGCTCAGAACAGTGACAGAGTTGGGTTTTTCCCAGCAAATAACCCCCCAGGCACACACATTTTCAGAGTGCCTCCTACCTTGCAGGCAGCTGTTCTCAGACTATGATCGATCCTAGACATTTCTCCATCGTGGGTTGGCCAACAGCTGCTTGACTATCTCTTTGCCTTTTGCAGTCTCCAGGGTCACTGCATGTCCAACTGGCCGCCACATTGTTCTGACTTTAACTTCTTATGGGTTCTGAATTTTCTAAAGGCATCTCTTTGAGCAATGGATGTATGAGATATACGGCCCAAGGGACATTAAAGTTGATCCTAGCTTCAGTAATCAATAATACCTGTCATTCTCAGCTCTGTGGAACAAAGGTTCAGTAAAAATGTTCTAGTGACCTATTAGCCATGGATCAGTACCATGGCTCATGAATGGTTCATGTCTATCATGTTAATCATTCACAGAAAGGCTTAAATTGGTGGAGCCCTCTACTCGTTTCTCAGCATACTAAACAGCCTTGTATTATACAAGGATTCCTCTCCCAGCCAAACAGAATCTTTTCTGGCCCAGTTATGATCACTGAGGACAGTTGACTCCTGTCTCCTGCCCACCTGCTGGGGCCTAGTGTAATTTGTAAATTCACAGAGGTGTATTTAAGGTTCACTGTACATGGGCTTGCAAGGATTAGATTTTTGTCAGTAAATAATGCATGTCGATTTCACACAGACACAAACCAACAACAACAAAAATCTACGGACACGCGAAAAAAGTAAAATGCTGCTTGAGAACATATTGGATTTTAGGATATTTACTTTGACAGTGATGTTGACAATTGTATTTTAATTGTTATAAAGCTTTAACATTTTGCGTCTCAGCATCTACTGCCATTAAACAATTATTCTCTGACCCCCATTGTCTGCCCTCCCAATTTTGTGCAATCGTGAAGATTTAAATCAGTACAATTGAAAATAAATGATTATTAATAAGCATCAATATTATCCACTGAAATTATAACAAAAGGAAATTGGATTTCTGCCAAGACAAACTGTATAGCTGCTGCCCTCAATAGATGATTGCAGGCTAGCTAGCCCAGCTCCATGTTGTAACATCTGCAATCAATATACATGGATTGTATTTTCAGAGAGACACCGATACTTGTTTCTTTTACTTAAAAACAAGGCAAATCCCATCACCAGCCTTTCCCAGGTGCCACGTGGTTGTCATGCATCCCATTCTCTCTCCCTTCACAGACACAACCATCTGGGAACATGGCAACAGCTTTCACACCACAGTGCAGAACAATTCCTTCACATTTCCTCGGTCTCATCTTCTGGTGGTTGGATTAACTTCCCCTGCTGCTCTTGAATGGGATGTCCCTTCCCACTCAGTGCCTGCCAACACACAGCCAGTACCCCATAGGATAGAAATTGGTGAAGCTTCTTCAGTTACCCATAACCCTTCCGCTCCTGTGTCTCATGAGCAACTCCTGTGCCTTACTCACATTTCTGTCACTTTGTAACAGCCTTGTAGCTTGTGTTTCATTTAGAAGCAGCTAGAAAATACAAGGGACTGATTCACAGCTGAGATACAGCTACTTTATCCTTCCCTAGCAGCTCGAAAGGGCTGTGAGCTGCATTTCCCATCAGTGGCTGGGGAAGAGGAATAGCCACTGTCCTCTTCCTATGCTCTCCTGGGGCCATGGGCAGCCAAGTGCATTGTAATGTGGCACTGAGGCTGCTCTAACTTGTGCGGGGGGCTGACCATGCCTCCAGATGGCCCCAGAACACAAGAAAAGCAAACTGATTTGCTTAGAGCTCAGTCAGATGCAAGGATCAGCACTTATTCTCCAAAATGGTTATAATTTTGCTAGCTAAAGAGAGGGGTTTGTTTTTTCCCTTTAGTGATTGTGTGATTGCAAAACTGTGGTTCACCTTGCAGGGTCAGACCTCTGTTGGTGCCCAGGTTCCACCCCCACTGCTAAAGCATGGTCCACGCTCTCCATTCTCCCCCTGGGTTTGGCATTTCTTTACTGGCTGTCAGGGTGAGACTGCCTGCAACTGGCAGCCAAACTGGCATTAGTCAAGCTTCAGTTTCAAACACTTTATTTTACCAGCACTCCCCCCCCCCCCCCCCCCCCCCACATGCACGCACACACCCCTATCATAGGTTGCATTCTGGTTTGGATTTTGGACAGTCCCGTTGCCCAACAGAACTCTCTCCCATCCAGCCCTGTGCATGGCTATTGTACAGCTGTACTGAATACTTTAGAGGCAGGGTGTATTCTGTGCCACACAGCAGCCTCAGCCAAAGAAGGCATGAAAAGGACAGCACTTGGAGCAGTGCTCATCTGGAAGTATGTGCTAAAAACATCAGCTTTTAAACCATTTTGATCCTGACAATCTTACTGCTACTGCTAACACGGCTACTGCGCTGAAACCTCTCATTTTATGGTTTGTCCAGAAATTTAGGCACTATGTGGAATTTGTCGAGAGCATTAGCTGGCAAATACTTCCCTACAACAGAGTAGTTCATTTGCAGACACTTTGAAGACCTTTGATTTTTAATGATTTATACCTTGCTCTTCGTTCATGTAATGGAGTTACAATTGTTCAGAGGAGAGCAGTCTGTCTCAGCATGAGGCGATAGCACAGCTCTGTGCCCACCTACTGGGAAATGCGGGGAGAGAAGAGATCAAGGCAGGGGAGTTCTTATTGTTCCTTTGGCTTGACAGATGAAAGATATTTAACAATCAGATACACAGAATTAATGAAGACACCAAGTGATCCCTTGTTTTTAGAATTGGGATCAGAAACATATAATAAAAGTTGAGATTTAGTCCCCCTTTCCCCCCACCCCATGATGGGCAGAGCTGATCTGAACAGTTGGACTCCCCCGCCTCACGACTTTGCTCTTTTTAGAGTGTTTCTGAGTTAAGATTTGTTTCATATGCAGGGTTTAGAAATAATTTGGAAAAAAGGCTTTTCTCCAAGGAGGTGCAAGTAGTCCAGATAAGCAGCCAAACTTCTGGATACTTATCTGAACGTTGTGAGGTTCACCCAGAACTTCCATTGCATCTCAGGAGTAACAGAAGATAAGAAGACAAACTGTCTACTGTTTAAAGCAATCTCTTTGGACAAAGACAAACACCATGCCTTAGTACTTGAAGCCCAGGTAGGAAGAAGGAGGGTCACTCACTCATTGCAAGATCCCAGGGAAGAGAACTGGCCATTATTCTGTAAAGGACCTGAGCAGTCCTGGTGAAGTCAATGGGAGCACTCATATGCTCAAAGCCAGGCACATGCTAAGTACTGTGCTAGCCTGGGGCCTCGATGATCCTGATTCACAGTCAGGGAAGCTGTACAACTGAGCAAAAAGCAAGACACTCAGTTACAGGGGATGTGCGTCAAAGGGTTACCATTTTGAAAGCACTTCCCAACATGTATAGAAGGGGAATGCCTCTGGGGCTGGTGAAATGTACCTGCTGAATCCCACTCACTGCTTTGCTCCATTCTGAAGTGGGGTTATTGAAGTGTTAAATATTCTCAGACGCATGGATGCCAAGGCCAGAAGGAACCATTGTGATCATCTAGTCTAACCTCCTGTACAGCACGGGCCAGAGAACTACCCCAAAGTCTGTGATGGGTCCACCGCACACAAGAACTGAGCAGGTTAATGGGGCCAGAAGGGGTCAATGCTGCACCTGGAGGGGAACCAGGGGCTGATAAAGCCTAGTGGCAGATGAAGCCCAGCTGAGGGGAGCTGGGCTAAGGGCTATACGCCAGGAAATGAGAGCAGGAAGAGGTGGCAGGGAGGAATGGTGCAGTCACTCTCTGGGAACAAAGAGGTGGTGAGCAGGAAACTCAGGGGGAAGAACAAGCCCTAGGATCCTAACCCTGAAAGAAGGCTCTGCCTGGAGAAGTTACAGGAAAGAAAGCCTGAGAAGATGGGGTAAGAAACAGCCCAGGGCTACAGCAGCAAACAGTGGGACTGTGCAGTCATTTGCTGTTATTGGGTTCCTGTGCTGGCGCCCAGTGCAAAGGGAGGGCCAGACAATGGGGAAGTGGCATAGCACCTGGATACTTGGGATGGAGACCATCGGATATAGTCACACTGGACAGGCTGTCCATATGCTATTACCCCAGAAGCAGCAAGGGAAGGCTATATTGTGACTTAGTCAAAGTGACAAATCGCAGAGAGAGAGAGAGGGTGCCACAGTGCAAGCAACCAAGGCAAGGGGGCACCAGATGGGGCAAGAGCTAATTCCCAGACCTAGCCACAAGGAGGTATACCTGCAGCAATGGAACCCCCTTCACAAAGTCTTACAGCAGAGCTTCTAGAAACTCATCCAATCTTGATTCACATAAGAACAGCCATACTGGGTCAGATCAAAGGTCCATCTTGCCCAGTATCCTGTCTTCCAACAGTGGCCAATGCCAGGTGCCCCAGAGGGAATGAACAGAACAGGTAATCATCAAGTGATCCACCCCGTTGCCCATTCCCAGCTTCTGGAGAACAGAGGCTAGGGACACCATCCCTGCTCATCCTGGATAATAGCCATTGATGGACCTATCCTCAATTAATGTATATAGTTCTTTTTTGAACCATGTTATAGTCTTGGCCTTCACTACCTCCTCTGCCAAAGAGTTCCACAGGTTGACTGAATTGTGTGAAGAAATACTTCCTTTTGTTTGTTTTAAACCTGCAGCCTATTAATTTCATTGGGTGACTCCCGGTTCTTCTGTTATGAGGAGTAAATAACACTTCCTTATTTACTTTCTCCACACCAGTCATGATTTTATAGACCTCTATCATATCCCCCTTAGTCGTCTCTTTTCCAAGATGAAAAGTCCCAGTCTTACTAATATTGCCATTCCATACCCCTAGACATTTGTTGCCCTTTTCTGAACCTTTTCCAATTCTAATATATCTTTTTTGAGATGGGGCAACAACATCTGAACACAGTATTTAAGATGTTGGTGTACCATGGATTTATATAGAGGTGATATGATATTTTCTGTCTTTTTCTCTATCCTTTTCTTAAGGATTCCCAAAATTCTGTTAACTTTTTTGACTGCCGTGGCACATTCAATGGATGTTTTCAGAGAATGATCCATAATGATTCCAAGTTCTTTTTTGGTAACAGCAAATGTAGACCCCATCATTTTATATGTATAAATTGGGATTATGTTTTCAAAGGTGCATCACTTTGCATTTATCAACATTGAATTTCATCTGCCATTTTGTTCAACAGTCACCCAGTTTTCATAGAATCATAGAATCTCAGGGTTGGAAGGGACCTCAGGAGGTCATCTAGTCCAACCCCCTGCTCAAAGAAGGACCAACCCCAACTAAATCATCCCAGCCAGGGCTTTGTCAAGCCTGACCTTAAAAACCTCTAAGGAAGGAGATTCCACCACTTCCCTAGGTAACCCATTCCAGTTCTTCACCACCCTACTAGTGAAAACGTTTTTCCTAATATCCAACCTAAACCTCCCCCTCTGCAACTTGAGACTATTACTCCTTGTTCTGTCATCTTCTACCACTGAGAACAGTCTAGATCCATCCTCTTTGGAACCCCCTTTTAGGTAGTTGAAAGCAGCTATCAAATCTCCCCTCACTCTTCTCTTCTGCGGGCTAAACAATCCCAGTTCCCTCAGCCTCTCCTCATAAGTCATGTGCTCCAGCCCCCTAATCATTTTTGTTGCCCTCCGCTGGACTCTTTCCAGTTTATCCACATCCTTCTTGTAGTGTGGGGCCCAAAACTGGACACAGTACTCCAAATGAGGCCTCACCAGTGCCGAATAGAGGGGAATAATCACGTCCCTCAATCTGCTGGAAATGCCCATACTTATACAACCCAAAATGCCATTAGCCTTCTTGGCAACAAGGGCACACTGTTGACTCATATTCAGCTTTTCATCCACTGTAACCCCTAGGTCCTTTTCTGCAGAACTGCTGCCCAGCCATTCGGTCCCTAGTCTGTACCAGTGCATGGGATTCTTCCGTCCTAAGTGCAGGACCCTACACTTGTCCTTCCTGAACCTCATCAGATTTCTTTTGGCCCAATCCTCTAATTTATCTAGGTCCCTCTGCATCCTATCCCTACCCTCCAGCGTATCAACCACTCCTCCCAGTTTAGTGTCATCTGTAAACTTGCTAAGGGTGCAGTCCACACCATCCTCCAGATTGTTAATGAAGATATTGAACAAAACCGGCCCCAGCACCGACCCTTGGGGCACTCCACTTGATACCGGCTGCCAACTAGACATGGAACCATTGATCACTACCCGTTGAGCTTGACCATCTAGCCAGTTTTCTATCCACCTTACCGTCCATTCATCCAGCCCATACTACTTTAACTTGCTGGCAAGAATACTGTGGGAGACTGTATCAAAAGCTTTGCTAAAGTCAAGAAATAGCACATCCACTGCTTTCCCCTCATCCACAGAGCCAGTTATCTCATCATAGAAGGCAATTAGGTTAGTCAGGCATGACTTGCCCTTGGTGAATCCATGCTGACTGTTCCTGATCACTTTCCTCTCCTTTAAGTGGTTCAGAATTGATTCCTTGAGGACCTGTTCCATGACTTTTCCAGGGACTGAGGTGAGACTGACTGGCCTGTAGTTCCCCGGATCTTCCTTCTTCCCTTTTTTAAAGATGGGCACTACACTGGCTTTTTTCCAGTCATCCAGGATCTCCCCCGATTGTTAGATCTTTTTCTGCTAGATTGAAGAGCCCATTATTAAATATTTTCTCCCCCTGTAGATAGTTATAGACTGTGATAAAGTCATTCCTTAATGTTCTCTTTGTTAATCTAAGTAGATTGAGCTCCTTGAGTCTATCGCCATAAGGCAGGTTCTCTCATCCTTTATTCATTCTCAAGGCTCTTCTCTGAACCCTCTCCAATTTATCAGCATCCTTCTTGAATTATGGACACCAGAACTGGGCACAAGATTTCAGCAGTAGTTGTACCAGTGCCAAATACAGAAGAAAAAAACCTCTCCGCTCCTTTTTGAGATTCCCATTTATACATCCCAGAATCGCATTATCCCTTTTGTCCCCAGCATTGCCCTGAGAGTTTATGTTCGGCTGATTATCCACCAAGACCCCAAAATCTTTTTTTGCGGAGTCACTGCTTCCCAGATAGAGTACCCGTCCAGTAAGTATGGCCTACACTCTTTGTTCCTAGATATATACACACACATACAACATACACACACATTTTGCTGTATTAAAACATATTGTTTGCATGCACCCAGTTTACCAAGAGATCCAGATCACTCTGTATTAATGACCTGTTAGGATTATTAGTGTCAATGTAGGATCCAGGTCTTTGACTTTTGCTTGCCTGTTTGATTTACACACACACACACACACACACACACACACACCCCTACCAAAATGTGTGAAAAAAGGTATTCTTACTAAGGACAAAGACAGACACCGTAAATGTTCCTTTGCCTAAGACAGATGGGTTTGTTAGTATAATGGGAACAGATGAGAGAAGCTAAAGTGTTACTAGGCACGGTGGGAATGTAATATATGAGCGCACACTTGAGGACTGACTTAACTCCTTATCTTAAGGCAAGGTCAAGCAACCAGTCAGGAGGGGAAAGGGGGAGATGGGGGGGGGGGGGGGATAAAACTAAAAGACCAGAGAAATGCCTGCCCCCGACTGGAGCACAACCTCACTCCTTACCCCTTCCATGGGGTACAAAAGGGGTAGGAATGAAGACCACAGCCCTACAACCCCCACAAATGGAACATGACCATAAGTTGTAAGGAGTGGAACTGTGGGCATGTATTTAAGTTATAATTATGCCTGCAGAGGAGAGGGGAGGAGAAATACTGGGAAACAAGGCTCTGAGGCGTCAAAGTTATGGGACACATTTGCTGGAAACTAACCCCAATAAACATAGAAGCGACAAAGAGTTCTGTGGCACCTTATAGACTAACAGACGTATTGGAGCATAAGCTTTCGTGGGTGAATACCCACTTCTTCGGATGCGGATTCTTCTTCGGAAGTGGGTATTCACCCACGAAAGCTTATGCTCCAATACGACTGTTAGTCTATAAGGTGCCACAGAACTCTTTGTCGCTTCTACAGATCCAGACTAACACGGCTACCCCTCTGATACCCAATAAACATTGCATTGACAGCACCTCGGACTTCAGGTATTCTGCTTTCTGTCGGCATGACAAGAACCAGGGTAGAGGGTGAAGGGAAATCCCTCTAACCTCTTGGTGCCATGACTCAGATGCATCACGTTGGACAGGTGAGTAGCATACAGGTAAGTCTCCCTCTCCAACAATCTGCGCAGCTGCTTGGAGGGGGTATGGCAGGCTCTCATGATGGTAGTTGCGGGTTCCGGCAAGCCAGGTTAACAGATTTTTTAAATAAATGGATATGGAAGAATCAGGACCCATACCAGGTGCAGGGGTCAACCTAGGATGAGATTGAAAAGGACATGGGAGAGGTTTTGGGAGAACTCAAAAAAAAAATTGAAAAAAAGGAATGGTACTACAAGGTCTGTGTGCTGGGGTGGTGCACTTAATTAAACGGGAAGCTGATCTCCTCCAACATTTTAAGGCTTTGGAGGGGATAGTGGACCAATGATGGATTTTAATGAAAAAATCTGTGCTAGCAGTGCAGGTAGTGGATTTAAAGACACAGGATGCTGCCAGGGCAGAGGAGTCCTGTGAGGCAATTCGGCAGGAGAGGGATGACCTGGTGGGGAGGGTGGCAGGTTTAGAGGATGAGTGTATTGGTGTAAGCAGGAAAGTAATGGACTGGGGGTCCCAAATCATCTGCCCTGCCGATGGCATAAAAGGAGGCACCCCCTCCCCCTTACCTTGAGAGCACATGGTGCCCATGACTGCCAGTGAATGTCATAAGCCAGCAATCCACAGTCAGAATCCCTGCAAGAAAGGCTACCCTGCAGGAGCTCCAGCAGGTGACTATAATAGCCCCCCAAACACCATCAGGGGAGGAACAGGCCCCCAAAATAGTAGTTCAGGTGAAAATTCACCCCTTGTCGATTCCCATATCAACCACTTCATTATCTTGCCCAGGATCAACATCAGCCTGAAAAAGGCCTACAATTAACTGGGTCATCCCATTTACTCTTTATATTTTGGTATACCATAAGCTTTCTTCCAGTCTTCTAGCACTACCCTAGTGCTCTAAGACTACTGAAAATCAACATTTACAGTTCAGCAAGCTCCTCGGGCAGCTCTTCTAAAACTCTTGGATGCATCTTATCTGGACCTGCTGATTTAAAAATGTCTAATTTTAATAGTTGTTTAGCATCCTCCAGAGATACTCATGGAATAGAAAGTGTTATGCATTATGACATCTAGTTTTTCCCAAGTACAGAACAGAAATATTATTGAACACTCTGCCTTTTTTGCATTATTATTGATCATTTCACCATTTCCATCTAGTAATGGACCAATACCATTGTCAGGATTATTTTTGTTCCAAGTGTACTTAAAATATTGATATGGAGCCATGATCTCTATCCACCAACCAAGGATAACCTCTTATTATCTATCTGTACTCTGGTGCTAGGCATTATCCAGACACAGTCCTGGCCTCAGAGTTTACATGCTACAACAGAACCATCCAATACAAAGATACACAAAGAAAGGAAGAGATGAAGATTAAAGCCAATGCAGATTTACATAAGCCCTCCCAAACATAGGCGCCGCCTTTTGTTGGCGCCGCTGAGTGCTCCGCCCTGGCCCTGCCCCAACTCCACCCCCAGCCCCGCCCCAACTCCACTCCCGGCCCCATCCCGTCCCCAAATCCCCACCCCCCCTCCGCCCCGGGAAAAATTGGTGGGTGCTGAGCACCCACCGGCAGCTCCCTGCCCGCCCAACTCAGTCACCTTCCGGGTTCCCTGCGCGTCCAGAGGCGGCTCCGGCTGCGCAGGGAACCCGGAAGGTGACTGAGTTGGGCGGGCAGGTGCACACGGGGCTGGTGGGGAGCTGCCGGTGGGTGCTCGGCACCCACCAATTTTTCCCCATGGGTGCTCCAGCACCCATGGAGTCGGCGCCTATGCTCCCAAATGTGCTCTGCAGACAGAGACTAAGAAGGCCCTGCCCCAAAGAGCTGATACTCTGCAGCTAGACAACAGGGAGGTTTTAGGAGGACTCTGAGATGCCCAGGAAGAAGGATGTTCAATACCTGGGGCAAGTGTGAACAATATACATACAGGAGAGAGCGAGGAGGGAATAAAGGGAGCAGCACACCATGAAGAGGGTTCTTTGTTTTTTGTGAAACTGTTTCTTGTCCCTGGAATAACTGTCAACCTGGTTCCAGAGTTCTCTGTCACCCCACACTTGGACCTTACACATGCATTGGTTGTGTGACGAAGCATCAAATGATTTCCTGGCACCCCTTCTTTAATCAAAGCAGTTGTGCAGGTTTGTTCTATGTGCACTTCAGGCCTGATTCTCCACGCTTAAACCCATCTGCAATTGTGCAATGCTCTTCCTTTCACTGGGGTTAAACTGGTGTTGTGCACTGGAGAGCCACGCTTGGCATCATTCACTAATTACACATTTCTCAGTGTGTTACTATTCACTCTCAGTGTTTTTTCAACATAAACAAAGGAATTGAGCTTGTGAACATTGCATTTTCTCAAAGCCAAAGCATCTTTTACTAGGGAAAATTGTCTTTGATTTCATCACAAACACTGACTGCACTGCACTGACTGGAAATTATTCTTTTTTCCAAAAACTGAACCTCACATTTTCTGCTTCCCCTTTGTGTGTAAAATATTACGCACAGTTTATTTGCCTATGTCACTTGATGAGCAAATGTCAGCCTCCCATGGCTTAACTCCTGGATTTCAGTGGAATTACATCAGGACTAAATTTGGCCTGGGAAACTTACAAGCAGTTTTTCAACAGCTCCACAAACATAGCACTTCCCTTATTTTAGTGTGTTTCACTCTTTGCCTGGCTAGGTAACATTTCCTATCACTAGCACTCTGGTCTTTTTACATGATTTTCTTTTTATTGGCTCAGTTATTTCACAGCCCAGTTGTTTGTCTGTGGTCAGGAGGCCTATAACTTTTATTCTCTGAAAAATTTCTGTCGCCCAACTAAATGACAGGACAGTCTAGCTAAACGGTTGCAACAAATATCTAAACCAGCAGGGACATGGGTTAAACTCCATCTTTGGTCACTTACTTACTGTGAGACTTTGGAGACACATGTATTGAGAAGCATATTTGGCCTCAGTCAACCCAGCTGTCAAACCGGATGGAAGGACCACACTAAATACTAGGTGCTGCATCTGAGTTAATTCTCTCAAGGGATCAATCTACTCCTCCTTCCCACCCCGCCCCCCACCATTTCCCTCTCAGTGACTGACAACCCCATTTTAACAAATTACTCTGCACTTGCTTCTTTACTGTCTACTTCTTCCTAAAAAGAGCCTAATATTTTGCTAATTTCTTCTATAGCCACAAAAGAACTATTAGCAGCATCTCGGCAGAGCAATGTGACATGGTCTTTTGTCTGTATGAAAATTCAGCAGAGTCAAGTTTTTGCTTTGGCATTTTGTTCATCGGTCAAGTCATTTGGCATGTCCACAAATACAAGAATTACAAAGAGAAGGTGTTCGTCTACATTAGTTGTTAATCATTCTAGACCAACAGAAAAACTCTTCATACAAAAGGTGAAAGAACTGGTTTATTTACAACGAAATTTCATCCTGTCCTTTCTAAAACACACCTCTGAAATGGTCTCTTTCCCGCTAAGTCCTATTATCTCAAGTTGCCATCTCCTCATTAGAAGCTTTGGAACATTCTGTTTCGGGCTGATTTTCATGCCCTCTATCATGTTATTTTATCTTCCTTTTTACAGGCCATCTGCTCTTTGGTTCATTATGAGGCCACTTTAACAATCCCAAATCACATGATCACTTCTGCTGGATCATTCCTTTGTGTTCTGCTCAGTGGGCATATTAATGGTTTAGCAGCAGCAATTATTTTGGGAAGTTTGGTTTTTGTTTTACGCTCTATGCATTACTATTTGAATGAGGACTGTCATGTTTGGAGTGGCCTGGCCTTCATGCTCCCTTCCCAAGGAATCCTCTCTCCTTCCACTCACCTCACTTGTGATAGCGGGAGCAGCAGACACGAGGGGGGCTAGTGGAAGAGTTTTTGGAAAAATTGAATATATTCCTGGCTTCTCTGGCAACGCTGGGAGCAGAAACTGATCCGCACAACCACCAGCCAACTCCATAGCTCATGCTATTGCTGGTCTGTGACACATCTACAATCCCCTCTAGCATTCTTCCTCACTCCCAGAGAACCCTCTCAAAGGCTATACACACTCCTGCAAGAATGCTACCCTGAACTCAAAGTGATACCCCCGCAAGGTTTGTTTGCAGGACCGTGTGCTGTGGCTGGCAGTTGGAAGCTGTGAGTTTCTACACCAGGGGGCGGGGCTAATCAATCAGGCAGGCCAGGGCTTTATAAAGCAGTGAGCAAGCGACCAGGGAGCTTTGCGAACAGGGCTGCAAACAGGGGAGTTTGAGAGGGAGTTGGGAAGGGGAGTGTGAAGGGGGCAAGGTACTCTTGCCATTCCTAACTCCTTTACCCCAAACTAAAGGCAGAGCTACCAAGGGGCTGCGAGTATCTGTTGTGGGGACAGATTGGCAGTTTGACCGTGTTTGATTTCCTGTTTGAATAGTGTGATTTGGGAGTGCTTTGTTCCACGCTCTTCTAAGAAGACAGTCAGTCAGCTGTGAACCAGCTGAGTGAGGAAACTCTTCAAAGGAAGGGACTATGGATGCTGAGCGATCCGCTGTCGTGACCTGCACAGGATGTGCCATGTTTGTCTTTCTTCCACAGGATAGAAGCGACTTTGTCTGTACAAAGTGCAAGCTGATCTCCATATTGGAAGAGAAGATTCAAGGTCTGGAGAAACGAGTATCAACCCTGCGTTCCATAAAAGAAAATGAGGAGTTCCTGGATAGACGTCAGGATCGGCTTCAGCGGGCACAGTGTTCTGAGGATTCAGAGCAGGCTATGCAGCGGGGACAGAAGGCCAGTGAGGACCACTGGCGGCATGTGACCTCCAGAAGAGGAAAGAGTATGAGACAAGTCCATGTACCAGAAACGCATATTCAGATGAGCAACCGTTTTCATGTTCTCTCCACAGGTACTAGTGCAGAGAGTGGAGTGAATGATACATCTGAGGGAACAGAGCAGAAGGAGACTCCACTGACTGGAAGGCATGAGATGCACAGTCCTAGAGATGGGGGTTCCACGACCACCACTCCCAAGAGGAGGAGGAGGGTGGTGGTGGTCGGGGACTCTCTCCTCAGGGGGACTGAGTCATCTATCTGCCGCCCTGACCAAGAACACCGAGAGGTGTGCTGCTTGCCAGGGGCTAGGATTCGTGATGTGACGGAGAGACTGCCGAGACTCATCAAGCCCTCAGATCGCTACCCCTTCCTGCTTCTCCACGTGGGCACCAAGAATGACCTTGAGCGTATTACTGCAGACTACGTGGCTCTGGGAAGAAGGATAAAGGAGTTTGAGGCGCAAGTGGTGTTCTCGTCCATTCTCCCTGTGGAAGGAAAAGGCCGGGGTAGAGACCGTCGAATCGTGGAAGTCAACGAATGGCTACGCAGATGGTGTCGGAGAGAAGGGTTCGGATTCTTTGACCATGGGATGGTGTTCCAAGAAGGAGTGCTAGGCAGAGATGGGCTCCACCTGACGAAGAGAGGGAAGAGCATCTTTGGAAGCAGGCTGGCTAACCTAGTGAGGAGGGCTTTAAACTAGGTTCACCGGGGGAAGGAGACCAAAGCCCCGAGGTAAGTGGGAAAGTGGGATACCGGGAGGAAGCACAAGTAGGTGAGTGCAAGAGGGGAGGGCTCCTGCCCCACACTGGGACAGCAGGACGATCGGTGAGTTATCTTAAATGCCTATACACAAATGCAAGAAGCCTGGGGAACAAGCAGGGAGAACTGGAAGTCCTGGCACAGTCAAGGAATTATGATGTAATTGGAATAACAGAGACTTGGTGGGATAACTCACATGATTGGAGTACTGTCATGGATGGATATAAACTGTTCAGGAAGGAGAGGCAGGGCAGAAAAGGTGGGGGAGTTTCATTGTATGTAAGAGAGCAGTATGACTGCTCAGAGCTCCAGTATGAAACTGCAGAAAAACCTGAGAGTCTCTGGATTCAATTTAGAAGTGGGAGCAACATGGGTAATGTCGTGGTGGGAGTCTGCTACAGACCACCAGACCAGGGGGATGAGGTGGACGAGGCTTTCTTCCAGCAACTAACAGAAATTACTAGATCACAGGCCCTGGTTCTCATGGGTGACTTTAATCACCCCGATATCTGCTGGGAGAGCAATACAGCGGTCCACAGACAATCCAGGAAGTTTCTGGAAAATGTAGGGGACAATTTCCTGGTGCAAGTGCTGGAGGAACCAACTAGGGGAAAAGCTCTTCTTGACCTGCTGCTCACAAACAGGGAGGAAATAGTAGAGGAAGCAATAGTGGATGGGAACCTGGGAGGCAGTGACCATGAGATGGTTGAGTTCAGGATCCTGACACAAGGAAGAAAGGAGAGCAGTAGAACAGAGACCCTGGACTTCAGAAAAGCAGACTTTGACTCCCTCAGGGAACTGATGGGCAAGGTCCCCTGGGAGAATAACATGAGGGGGAAAGGAGTCGAGGAAAGCTGGCTGTATTTTAAAGACTCCTTATTGAGGTTGCAGGAACAAACCATCCCGAGGTGTAGAAAGAAAAGTAAATATGGCAGGCGACCAGCTTGGCTTAACAGTGAAATCCTTGCTCGTCTTAAACACAAAAAAGCAGCTTACAAGAAGTGGAAGATTGGACAAATGACCAGGGAGGAGTATATAAATATTGTTCAGGCATGCAGGAGTGAAATTAGGAAGGCCAAATCACACTTGGAGTCGCAGCTAGCCGGAGATGTTAGGAGTAACAAGAAGGGTTTCTTCAGGTATGTGAGCAACAAGAAGAAAGTCAAGGAAAGTGTGGGCTCCTTGCTGAATGAGGGAGGGAACCTAGTGACAGAGGATGTGGAGAAAGCTAGTGTACTCAATGCTTTTTTTGCCTCTGTCTTCACAGACAAGGTCAGCTCCCAGGCGGCTGCACTCCGCAGCACGGTATGGGGAGGAGGTGACCAGCCCTCTGTGGAGAAAGAAGTAGTTCGGGACTATTTAGAAAAGCTGGACGAACACAAGTCCATGGGGCCGGATGCACTGCATCCGAGGGTGCTAAAGGAGTTGGCCGATGTGATTGCAGAGCCATTGGCCATTATCTTTGACAAATCATGGCAATCGGGGGAGGTCCCGGATGACTGGAAAAAAGCTAATGTAGTGCCCATCTTTAAAAAAGGGAAGAAGGAAGAACCGGGGAACTACAGGCCAGTCAGTCTCACCTCAGTCCCTGGAAGAATCATGGAACAGGTCCTCAAGGAATCAATTCTGAACCACTTAAAGGAGTGGAAAGTGATCAGGAACAGTCAGCATGGATTCACCAAGGGCAAGTCATGCCTGACTAACCTAATTGCCTTCTATGATGAGATAACCGGCTCTGTGGATGAGGGGAAAGCAGTGGATGTGCTATTTCTTGACTTTAGCAAAGCTTTTGATACAGTCTCCCACAGTGTTCTTGCCAGAAAGTTAAGGAAGTATGGGCTGGATGAATGGACGGTAAGGTGGATAGAAAACTGGCTGGATGGTCGTGCTCAACGGGTAGTGATCAATGGCTCCATGTCTAGTTGGCAGCCGGTATCAAGTGGAGTGCCCCAAGGGTCGGTGCTGGGGCCGGTTTTGTTCAATATCTTCATCAACGATCTGGAGGATGGTGTGGACTGCACCCTTAGCAAGTTTGCAGATGACACTAAACTGGGAGGAGTGGTTGATACGCTGGAGGGTAGGGACAGGATACAGAGGGACCTAGACAAATTAGAGGATTGGGCCAAAAGAAATCTGATGAGGTTCAACAAGGACAAGTGCAGAGTCCTGCACTTAGGACGGAAGAATCCCATGCACTGCTACAGACTAGGGACCGAATGGCTGGGCAGCAGTTCTGCAGAAAAGGACCTAGGGGTTACGGTGGACGAAAAGCTGAATATGAGTCAACAGTGTGCCCTTGTTGCCAAGAAGGCTAACGGCATTTTGGGCTGTATAAGTAGGGGCATTTCCAGCAGATCGAGGGACGTGATTATTCCCCTCTATTCGGCACTGGTGAGGCCTCATTTGGAGTACTGTGTCCAGTTTTGGGCCCCACGCTACAAGAAGGATGTGGATAAATTGGAAAGAGTCCAACGGAGGGCAACAAAAATGATTAGGGGGCTGGAGCACATGACTTATGAGGAGAGGCTGAGGGAACTGGGATTGTTTAGCCTGCAGAAGAGAAGAATGAGGGGGGATTTGATAGCTGCTTTCAACTACCTGAAAGGGGGTTCCAAAGAGGATGGATCTAGACTGTTCTCAGTGGTAGAAGATGACAGAACAAGGAGTAATGGTCTCAAGTTGCAGAGGGGGAGGTTTAGGTTGGATATTAGGAAAAACTTTTTCACTAGTAGGGTGGTGAAGCACTGGAATGGGTTACCTAGGGAGGTGGTGGAATCTCCTTCCTTAGATGTTTTTAAGGTCAGGCTTGACAAAGCCCTGGCTGGGATGATCTAATTGGGTTTGGTCCTGCTTTGAGCAGGGGGTTGGACTAGATGACCTCCTGAGGTCCCTTCCAACCCTGAGATTCTATGATTCTATGAAGGTTTGTGACCTTACTGACACTAGGGTTTGGCTTCACTGGACAGAGTCTGTCGTGGTCAGGGCCCAGGCCTCCATGTGAAAGTCCACAGGGCTGTTCGTTTTTATGGATGGGAATTTAGGCATATCAGAGCAGATTGCGATAATATAGATCCCATTCTTAAATGTCTCAGATGTCCTGAATCATTGTAGAGGGAATGTATTTACATCTTCTTCCGAACCTTTCACCTTGTCCTAGTTGCATTACTGCATCAACAGTAGTAAGACAGCAGACAATTACCATGATCTATCTGTGAAAGAACAGTTGTGAATATAATCCTCAGAAAATGTATCAGTCTACAGCAAGGGACTTCTAAACTACAAATATCATAAAATAAAGAACAAAATGTGCCCATTCTGTTTATGGCAGTGCAACCCTTCCCAGATGCTGTGACTGGTATGTATACTGTATCTTCAAAAAAAGGAACCGATTCAAACCAGGCTGCTCAAGAATGTGCACTGAAATAGAGGATGCAAAGACTCCCAAAAGAGCAAGCCTTAAAAAAGGATGAAAGATAATAAAATAAACTGTATGCTGTATAAAATTATATATATGAGAAAGGGTATACACACACACACACAAAAAAAAACCTTTGCTGTGAAACAGTTAATGTTGCTAAATGCATAACATGCATTTCTATTTGTGTCAATCAAGGCACAAAAAGAACATACTCGGCCCCTGTAAAGGGGTGCCAGCTTCTCAGCACACCTTTCCCCAAGGAAGGGTGGGTGTCTCTACAGAGCTGAGAGACAGGATAACCTCTGCAGATGGGGAGAGTCTAGTCTGTAGAAGAGGTGGTGGTAGCAAGTTTGGGGAAGGTGGTTCTGGAAGGCTGGCATCCCTACTGGAAAGAGTTAAGGGATGCCAGCAATTGTCAGTTGTGTATGGTGGGTTGCGTGGTAAGGTGTGTGTCTTTGGGGGAAGGTGTGTTGTACTGTTAGATATCTTAAAACGGTGGCTGTCTGTTATTAGTACCAACCTTAACTGATACAAATGTAGTGGTTTTGCGTATTTACATATACTCGCCCTCAAATAAGAGATCTTAAATTAATATTGCAGCTGTATTTGTCATTTTTAAATTGCTTTATTCATTTATTATCTTTTAATAGGAGCTGTCCTCCTGGCAGACTTTTGTTAATGCACGTGCTGTAATATCAATGCCAAATGCTACCTGAAGCGGTCTTGCTCTACTTTTGGCATTGAAGACATTCAGACAGCTAGTCAAAGTAAAACAGCAGTAGAGGGTCATGTGGAATCCAGCAGCTATTATCTGCACCACATCACAGAGAAGCCTTAAAAAAAGTGTCATTAAATTGATATTTCTAAACTTGGTGACCACAAAGTTTGTGGAATTGGCTCCACGTCACCTCTTCCTCAATAGCATTTTCCATAGATAAGCCCAGAATACAGGTACGTTGCATCTTACACGCATTTAACATGCACGGATTCAGCTTTGCGTGGTCAGCAAAAAAAGAAAAAAAAAGAACAACAATTTTAAAACTGTATCTGTAGTGCGGACGATTCCGCCCGCCATTCAACTCAATGAGCATTTGACTATATGCGGTTTTCGCTTTACACGCTGACTGCGGAACGTAACCCCAGCATAAGATGAGACTTGCCTGTAGACCATTATAACCTAGTTTGCTCTTCTTTATAACACTTGGCTGTAGAACCTGACCTAGTCATTTCCACACTAAGCACAAAACTTCTGCCTGAGCTATAGTATGTTTTCTAGAAAGATATCTAGTCTGGATTTAAAGACTTTAATTGAGGGAGAATCCAGCACATCTCTAGAATTTTTTTCCCAATGGTTAATTACCCTCCCTGTTAAAAGTTTGCACCTTATTTCTAATCTGAATGTGTCTAGTTTCAGCATTCAATCACTGGATCTTGTTATGGCTTTTTCTGCTAGATTAAAGAGTTTTCCTAATCAGAAACCTCCTTCCCATATAGGTGCTTTTACACCATGATCAATCCACCTCTTGACCTTCTTTGGGATGAACTAAATAGATTGAACTTCTCTAGTATCTCACTAAAAAGCCAGTTTTCCAGACCTAAAATTATTCTTGTAGCTCTTTTCTGAACTTCTTCCAATGTGTCAATTCCCTTTTAACGTGTGGATAACAAAACTGGACACAGCATCCAATAATAACCTCACAAATGCCTAATACAGCAGCAGTACCACCACCCTAGACCTACATGATATTCCCTTGCTAATATATCCAAGGATCACCTTTGCCCTCTTAGCTACAGTATCACATGAGGAGCTCATGTTCAGCTGCTTGTTTACCTTGATCCCCAATTTCTTTTCAGAATTACTATTTCCAAGATTATCTCCCATCTTGTAACGGACTACATTCTTTCTTCCTAAATGTCTGACCTTTCATCTGCCTTTGTTCAATCACATGGTAAGGTGGGCTCACTTGAACAAAGTTAACCAGATCAGTCTATTTAACTGACCAGTTCTCATCATTATTTACCATTCTACCAATGTGTGTGTCATTTTATATTTTCTTCCAGATCATTGATAAAAACATTGAATTGATTGGGCCCAAACCAGATCCTGGTCCTAAGTCAAATACACATTTTTAGGGGAGCTTCCTGGCAACACTGTAGAATAGGATGCTACATTGTAGAAAGACTGCTGCAAAAGACAGGCTTGGACTCAGCCCAATCATAGTATTTCAGAACTAGGGTGGTGGAATAGAGAAAGATCATTAATAGTTGATAAATGCAAAGTAATGCACATTGGAAAGCATAATCCCAACTATACATATAAAATGATGGGGTATAAATTAGCTGTTACCACTCAAGAAAGAGATCTTGGAGTCATTGTGAAGAGTTCTCTGAAAACATCCACTCAATGTGCAGCGGCAGTCAAAAAAGCTAACAGAATGCTGGGAATAATTAAGAAAGGGATAGATAATAAGACAGAAAATATCATGTTGCATCTATATAAATCCATGGTATACCCACCTCCTGAATACTGTGTACAGATGTGGTTGCCCCATCTCAAAAGAGATATATTGGAATTGGAAAAGGTTCAGAAAAGGGCAACAAAAATGATATGGGGTATGGAACGGCTTCCGTATGAGGAGAGATTAATAAAACTGGGACTTTTCAGCTTGGAAAAGAGACAACTAAGGGGGGGATATGATAGAGGTCTATAAAATCATCAAGTGTTGTTTACTCCTTCTCATAACACAAGAACTAGGGGTCACCAAATGAAATTAATAGGCAGCAGGTTTAAAACAAATAAAAGGAAATATTTCTTCACACAATGCACAGTCAACTTGTGGAACTCCTTGCCAAGGGATCTGTGAAAGCCAAGACCATAACAGGGTTCAAAAAAGAACTAGATAAATTCATGGAGGATCAGTCCATCAATGGCTATTAGCCAGGATAGACAGGAATGGTGCCCCTAGGCTCTGTTTGCCAGAAGCTGGGAATGAGCAACAAGGGATGGATAATTTGATGATTACCTGTTCTGTTCATTCCCTCTGGGGCACCTAGCACTGGTCACTGTCAGAAGACAGGATACTGGGCTAGATGGTCTAATCCAGTAGGGCCATTCTTGTGTCATTTATAAACAAGCATTTAAATATGCATGGTACATTTTAGAAATGAATTCCTAATTGGCAACGCCTCTTATGAGATTTCCAAAGTAATGTTCTGAGTTCACCAACTTGGACAGTTCAGGAAAGGACAATGGATAAGAATGTTTGGTGCTTATCTGAACCAAACTGCTCAGCAGTCTGGGCCACAACTATCTGTAGGGAGAGCATTCTGGAACTTTTCTTACCAAACTACCAATGGTATCAGACTTCACTAGCAGAGCTGTTCAAAACTTTTCTGACAGAATGTTTCCCCCCACCCATCAGAAAATGCCAATTCTACAAAATTTAGATATTCCACAGTAACGTCAATTTCAGCAAAATTTCATTAAAAAAAATCAAAATGAAACATTTTGATAAGGTCAAGACACAACATTTCCATTTTTTATTTTGAAGTTTAATTTCTACTGTATTACATTTCATATTTTATTATACCAGTTACCAAATCAACCACCAATTAGAACACCACATATAAATGAGCAAACCAAATACCAATTAAGAAAACAAATGCAATGCTATTTACCAATTAGAATACCAATGTCTAAACCACTTACTGAACCAATTATCAATTTTATATTACTTTATTTTATATTTAAAGAATACTAATCCTTAATGTTAATATGTAAAAATAAAAAGTAATAATTGAAACAAAAATGTTTTGATTGGCCTAAAATTATTTTTTCTGAAATTTGTTTCATGGGAGCTTTTAAATTTGTTCCACTTTGGAATTCTGAGTTTCAACCAGCTCTAGTCAGAAGTAATATTTTGTTATAGTATATGTAGTATTTTTAACAGTTTATATTCATATTACAAACAGAAGTATAAATATTATCCCAAATATTCAACTGAATCTTTATACTGTACTTGCTGTTTTGCCAGGTTGTTTACCTCTATTTATATAGATTGTCTTAGGAGATAAAATGTAGATGCATTCACTTACTCTTAAATCTGATATTTAATGCTAAATATTAGGTATAATTAAATTAATACTAAACAAAGACCAAATCTTGCAGTCCTTACTCAGATAAAACTTCAATAAGTAATGACATTCTAGGTGTTTCATGAAAAGTTAGTTCCATAAATAGTTACACTTATTTTTAAGTTAAAATGGACAGTTTCACACAATTGTAGTAAAGATTGTAATGCTGAGGTTCTACTGTACTAACACGAGAGTTATGAACTGACCAGTCAACCACACACCTCATATGAAACTGGAAGTACGCAATCAGGCAGCAGAGATTTAAAAAACCAAATACCGTACAGTACAGTGTTAAATGTAAACTACTACCAAAATTAAGGGAAAGTTTAAATTTTTTTTGACAAGATAAGGAAACTGTTTCTGTGCTTGTTTCGTTTAAATTAAGATGATTAAAAGCAGCATTTTATTCTGCATAGTAAAGGTTCAAAGCTGTATTAAGTTAATGTTCAGTTGTAAACTTTTGAAAGAACCATAACGTTTTGTTCAGAGTTACGAACTTCCATTCCCGAGGTGTTCGTATCTGAGGTTCTACAGTAAATACTTTCCCACATGTTGTGCGATTGAATTGTGGATCTCATTGCCACAAGAAGTTAGTGGCTAACAAGTTAAGATTCAAAAAGGGACTGGACATTTATATAGATTCATATATTGACCGATACTGAGGCCAGAAGGGACCATTGTGATCTTCTAGTCTGACCTCCAGTCTAGCACAGGTGTGATGTTTTGGGGTTCACCCAGGCCAGTAAGGGGTTCAGTTGCTGTTTTCCTTGCAATCCTGGGTGTCTTGTGGCTGTGCAGCTTTTGGTCCAGAGCTCTGACCCAAGCAGCCTGCCAGCAGCCCACAAGCCTCACCCTGGCTTTGCCCAGCCAAATTAACCCAGGCAGGCCGACCTCAGTACCCTTCCAGCCTGGAATTAGCCCCAAATTGTCCTCCAGCAGGGACCAATACCTCTGACTGGGCCCTCACAGAGAAGGTGTGACATTCCCTGCTTCTATAGGAACAGTCAAACACTCCAACCTGCCAACTTTCTAGAAGCCCACACTTCCCTGAACTTACCCAGCACTGATTTATAATGAAACAAAATGAGTGTATTAACAAAAGAGCCTGGAGTAAGTGATCCCAAGTAACAGGGATAAAGGCAGAGCTTGTTACAAGCAAATAAAAGTAGAAATGCATTGAAAAGTCTTAAACTTAATCTAGAAAGATACCATCTTTGTTGAAGATGGTTTTGCTCACCCAGTCTCCTTTCCAGCCTTTATTGGCCAGACTGGCCTAGACCCATCACAGAGATCCAATAACTTGCTTTCATTGTCTCCTAAGGTGAAGGTTAAAGATGGAGTCGCCCTCTCTGTTCCTTATATCCCCAATAGGATTGCCTTTGTCTTACTATATGTATCTTTTGAATAGCAGTAATGCAATTGTAACGCTGATTATTTTACCATTTAATTACTATTTCATTGATTTTAATAAAAAGTCTTTACGGCTATATCGGTTTCAGTGTGAGCTTCCTGTCATACCCCCAAGGGTCCTTTATAAATTCGGTGGAGCCTGATTCGGGACAAGAACTTTTATCCTCTGATCAAATAGATTGGTGAGCCTAAAACCCATATTATCCAACTTAATATTAACACCCTAAATCAGGCAACAGCGCAAGCTCTTATAGCATAGCCCAGCCCTGTCCCTGCTCTCTGGGAGAACAACCACAGACTGACAAAAGGGGAGACTTGTTTCAATTTTTAAAACGTCTAGCCTTCCCATCAGCTCTTTGGTCAGGTGCTCACTCACTTCCTTTTACCTACCTATAGCACTGAGACTTTTTAACCCTTTACAGGTAAAGCAAGTAGAGAACAGCTACCAAGAGGGATTTTATAGCTAACTGGCTGTCCATAAAAGGGAGCTGCTCCCCACAACCCTTCATTTATCACACCATCCCTCACTAGGATACGTGTCTGCTATTGGCCTAGTTTCCCCACCACTAAAATTCACACTGAGGAAACAGGGGCTCATTTCCATGACTTTTAACTAATACCTACATTAATGTAAACACTATTTTAGTTCTTCTTATGCCACTTTGCAGCTCCTCATTTCCACATAGTCCATTAGAGAGATTTGGTCAGCTTTTCAATAGCTCTGTAACTAATAGTAGAACTACGTGTGCGTGTGCGTAAAATGGGTGCATAATTGCACCTTGTGATGAATACACTATCACACTTTTTTTTCCAAAATCACTTATACACTTCAAGAGTCAGGCATATGGGCAACAAATTCTTTTTTGGAGAAAATCTCCTACACATTCTGGAGATTAAATCCATTCCATCGATTTGGCTGTGCTCTGCAGAATACAAGCATCTACATAAAACAAAAAAGTTCATATGGTTTCAAAGATAGCCTTTGGTCTGTGAAGTAATGTATTTCTGTGCAATGCCAGCCAGCCAAAGTGAAAAAACAGAGCATACTTTAAGAGGTAGATATGCTAATGGAGTTTTAATTCGAATTTCTGTTGTATCACCTCTCTGTCTTATTGTAGATGGGCTTGCTGGTCAGATAATGAGATATGTAGGGACTTGCCATCTGTCAATGTGTAAGATTGCTAGGGCATTATTGTGATGACTATAGCCAGAGATGCAGACTAAAATAAACCCAGGTTGGGGACCCAAACCCTAGCCTGTGGCCCAGACAAAAACTGGGTTCAGCAAACAGGGAGTTTAAAAAAATCATACATAGAAGATTCACTTTCATTTGCACACTACAACAGATATGTGAATTCACTGAAGCAATAGAAGAATCTTATACAGTCTATCAACTTTGCCAAATATGTAGCAAGTACATTCTGCATACACTCTACCAGATTGTGTTACTTTACTTGTTCTTCCAAATCTACTATATCTAGAATCTGTAAGGACTGTGCATCTGATACAAATGTGTATGAATTATTGCAGTTCTTCTGAAATAGATACACTTGTGATGGATTCCTAGCTTCAGAATAATGAATTGCAGATGTATGCCAACCATAGAAATACAATACATATACATTAAACTAAATTATCTGCCTATCCTACCCCTCCGCTTGCCAGGACAGCAAGGTGCAGTATCCAGGGTTGCCTTGAGCAAATGAAAACATGGATCTAATGTAAACCTCACATAATTAAACAATAATTTAAAAAAAATAAATCCTTTTGAAATTCCAGTGATGTTTGTTCTGTATGAAAACGTCTGAACTGAATTCTTTATTCCTTTAAGTATGAATTTGAAATGACCTTCTCAATATTTCATCTAACTATGAAAAATATTCATTATGCTTCTTGAAAGCACAAAGTATCATAACAACTCCCCACCCACCCATTATCACAAATAGTGGGAAATCTGCTAGTAACACAATGCTACAAAAAACGTACAGGACTGACGATCCTGAGAGGTGCTTTTTTATTAAAATTTTGTCCTTTAAGATTGCACATAAGGCGGCAAAAGACTTCACATTATGCAGCCTGGAGATAACCTATAAGCTCTTTTGTACAGCACTTGGGGCCGCTCCTGCTACAGATTTAACTACCAGCTGGCATCTGCTCTCTCTGTTCTGCAAAAATATGTAAAGTGGCAGTAGAAGTGGAGAAATAGGGTGATTAAAGCACAGCTTCAAGGTACTTCCTTTGTGAAGGCATTTTGAAAAAATGTTACACTTAAACTTTGAATACAAATAGGGCTGCCACTGCCTTATTGGAATGGTAACATTCATCTTAAGTCTCTACAGTAGAACCTCAGAGTTACAAACACATCAGGAATGGAGGTTGTTCATAACTCTGAACAAAACATTATGTTTGTTCCTTCAAGAGTTTACGACTGAACGCTGACTTAATACAGCTTTGAAACTTTACTATGCAGAAGAAAAATGCTGCTTTAAACCATCTTAATTTAAATGAAACAAGCACAGAAACCATTTCCTTACCTCGTCAAATCGTTGTTTTTTTTAAACTTTCCTTTTATTGTTAAATGTAAGCTACTCCAAAACAGTACCGTACTTGCTCCCCTCCCCCCTGCCCCCGCCCCGCTCTCTCTCTGCTGCTGCCTGACTGCGTACCTCCGGTTCCAAATGAGGTGTGTGGTTGCCCGGTCAGTTTGTAACTCTGGTGCTCATAACTGTGAAGTTCTACCGTAGTTCACAGTGTAGCAGTGCTGAAATGTGGTTTCTAACTCTCCCTTAGGGTTGTGCCATGCTTACTTAGGGTGGGTCGGTGCACGATTACCTTAACTCTACTTGTCTGCAGTAGCTAATAAGGGAAGTTTAAGCTTAAAATGCTGCATCAGTGCACCTGCCTTGCTGTAGCACTTTAGTGAAGACACTCACCCTGATGGGTGAGACCTAGGGTAACCATATTTCCCAGAGAGAAAATGGGACACAGCAGGGGGCTAGCTTGAGCCACTCATCTGAGCCTCCCCCATCCATGCAGGGCTGGCCCGAGCCCTGTGCCTCTACCCCATGCAGGGCTGGCATTGCTGCTTGCCTGAACCCTCCCTGCTCCCCTACGCAGGGCTGGCATCTTCACTTGCCCCCCTAAATTCTTCCACACCCCACTTTTGTGTAAAAATAAGAATGGGCATTTGTCCCATTTGCTCTTGCCAATTGAACAATCCCTTACCCAAACTGTTTCTCCCTTTCTAGTTGTCCTACCATTGTTTTGCCTGAGGAACAAACATAACTCTCCTTAGGATCACATCATCGATTTATTTTCTGCTCTCTAATAGTTCCTATTTGCCTTTTGGGACATTGGCTATGCGCTAAAGGCTTGGCAGCAATCATTCAACGTATCCACTCAATGATTTCTATCTACAGAGTGGAAGTCTGTTGCTAGAGCAAATCATTTCCCCTCCAGCCCATTAATGGCAGACAGATATTTCACTGCCTGCATGTATTTAGTATTAGATTGACCCTGAATTGAATATTACTACCTTAATACTATACACAGAATGAAGCTAACACATTTGGCCAGTGCAAATAAATGGGTCATGTTCTGTGGAGGTCTGCATGGCATAGGTGAGGACAGAGAGAAAGGCCACAAAGAGTTGGTATCGTCTGCTGCAGCTGCTTCATGGATCCACAAGACCCATCTCAGTCTTTGCCCCAAAGGCACCTTCTCCAGAAGCAGCCCTCAAGGAGCTGTCAGGAACCATGAGGTTCTCTCTCCTAGTTTTGCCATGTTAACACAACCCAAACTGTAACTACTTATTGAATTCATAAGGGAATCCTGTTTATTAAATTAATAAATTAATGAACAATAGACAAAACATGCTGTTTAGTTGTAAATCCCTCAATTAGCAGGTGAAATATTTTAGAACTGTAGAAATTGGAAATTACAAAAATCCTATTAGTTCATCCAATCCATCACCTCATAATGCAGGATTATTTACTCCTCTGTGCTTGCCTGTCAGACTCGGACAAAGAATGGATGGCACAATGAAACAAGTCTAACCCTAAATATGTTAACAATATTGAGATGCCCATTTCAGGACATTTTAATCCCTCTCTGCTTTCTGAGTTATAGTAAAGGTGAATGTCAGATCACAATACTTTAGAACCACATATAAAGTCTTCTCTATAAAGGTCAGTTTGATGTCAGACATTTTTAGAGCTGTATGAATATTTGAACTGTAGCCCATAAAGCTATCTTAGCATTCTTTTTATTTAGCAGTAACCCAAGGAACCTTCAGGCTTGTACCCTGTAATACATTGGTTTAAGCAGGTTAGCATAAATGAAGCATAGGCCTATGACCCTTAGCATAGATAAAATGGCCCAACAGTTACCCTAGCTTTTGGGCAACTGGGAATAGCTTATGTAACCCACACACCTCCTGGGTGTGGTGTTCTGTCCCATCTAGTGGCACCAAGACAGAGAGAGATTGAGAGAGAGAGAGATTAATGAGTTTGCTCTACAGCAGAGGTTCTCAAACAGTGGTCCATTCAGGTGGTCTGCGGATAGTTCCCTCTAAGCTGCATGCCTGGGTGGCCGTACACAAGAGAATGAAGGGCCACCCACCTAATTAGTGGAACCGCGCAGGCATGGCTCCACTAATTAAGTTCCTGGAGAAGATGCACATGTAAAGTGAGGTGGCAGTCTTGGGGACAATAGGAGGTAGATGGGAGGGTGCAGTGGCGTGAGAAGAGGGGATGTGGGGAATTTGGGACATGCAGTGCTGTGGCAGCCAGAGAAAGAGGCGACTTTCCCCAGCTCCAGGGTTGTGGCTGCCGGGGAGAGATGGCCCTCCCTCCCAGCCTCAGCTCTGTGGCTGCTGTGCTGGGGGAGAGAGGGAGAGACCCCTCCTCCTTTCCAGCCCCAGCTCAGGGGGTGCCGTGGCAGGGGAGAGAGGGCACATCCATCACATTAGAAAGGCAAGACTACTGATATTAAAATATGAGTTGTGTGCTTTTATTTGTAGAACAAAAAAAACGTTAATTATTATTAAGGTGCTTTTATCCAAAGTGCTTTACAATAGTTAGCTAATGGTACAAACAACATTTAGAAAGATCATTAAGTGGTCCCCTGAGACCCTCAGCAATTTTCAAGTAGTCCGTGAAAAAAAAAACAAAAAACAAAAAAAAACAAAAAAAAAAAACTTGAGAACCACTGCTCTACAGCCTTAGCTAACAGTCAGTTGGCTTTTAGCTCATATAGTAGAGGCTCATGCACTGAGGTCCCAGGTTCAATCCTGCCCGCTGACAACCGGGATCTGTCGGTGTTACAAGTGGGGGCTCGGCCAAGATTTCAACTGGGAAGTCTCTGAAGCTCGGGACATGCTTCCTCAACTAGGGGAAGTATGTAACCCACACACCTTCTGGGTGTAGTATTCTGTCCCATCTAGTGGCACCAAGACAGAGGGAAGGAGGGAGAGAGAGATTTGCTCTACAGTCTTAGCTAATAGCCAGCTGGCTTTTAGCTCATGCACTAAGCTCCAGAGGTCCCAGGTTTGATCTCGCCTGCCGACGACCCGGGTCTGTTAGCGTTACACTTGCTTAAGAGGGAAATTGGTACATAAGATTAGGCAACCACAGGAATAATGAATTGATACTAGGCTTGGATATTTTAGGATAACATTGTTGGCAGATGTTTAATACAAACTTGCTTTACCATATATGTCAACTGTTGCTAATGAGTTACAAGGCATTCATATGTTAACCTAGATGATAAAGGCACCCTAATATTATGAGAGTGAGAAAGTTAGATATGCATATGGGAGGCTGGGCCTCTGAATGAATGTTCATCATAGTCCCCCGGCCTTATAATAGACCAGGCCACAATGGGGGGGGGGGGGGGTGTGGAAGGAGAAAGAGGGCGAGCATTCCACCATTGACCCTTTAGTTCTCCATCATTATCATCCGTCACTGACCTTCGGGCACTGGGGTCTGGATCATTGGAATCATTTGGCATGCTAGGGTCAGGGCTGGTCCTTCACCAGATCCCCAGGGAAGGGTGAGAGTATACAAGTATATGAGCATATGCAAGGAATTATACCAAAGGTATCCCCAGTACTGTATTACTGCTGTTTCTTTCTGTGGTTTGGCGCTTTCCTGTCTTTACTGATTGTGTTAATAAAAGTGGCCACGGTTCTGCTTTGCCCTCACTGTGAGTGTCTTTGCCATACACCTGCGATTTCCAAGAAGATATGAAATTGGTTAGTTTAATTCTGCTGTGTCTGATTCTGGGACTAGAATCACATTACTCCAAGTCATTAGTATTAATTGGCAACCAATACAATTATTGACCATTATAGAATCAGGCTACAGAACTAACATTTTTTTCCTTTTTAGTTAAACAAATCAGTTCATACTCCAGCATGCACCTTGCAGTCTTCTGTTGTGAGTTAACGCCAAGGGAAACACCATTGGACTAGACTGACCAGCTGGTTTTCAGAAGACCTTGCTCAGAGTTTGTTTAGTTTCTCTGTAATAACAATAGCTAGGGATTTCCCCCCATGCTTAGACTAGCCTCTGTATAAAACCTCCAAAGGAGGTCAGTTCATTCTGCAAATCCATAATAACCTTATCCACTAAAGGTCCTGTGGCACCTTATAGACTAACAGAGGTATTGGAGCATAAGCTTTAGTGGGTGAATACCCACTTCGTCAGATGCAAGGAGCGCATCCGACGAAGAGGGCATTCACCCACAAAAGCTTATGCTCCAATACCTCTGTTAGTCTATAAGGTGCCACAGGACCCTTTGTTGCTTCTACAGATCCAGACTAACACGGCTACCCCTCTGATACTTATCCACTGAAACACCATCAGTTCAGCATGGCTCCAATCAATACATAAATGTCTAGATGACTGGCGAGAGACTGATGGGAAATAATGAAACAGTGAAAGAAGAAAAATGCCCGAAACAAAG
This sequence comes from Macrochelys suwanniensis, assembly GCA_033296515.1. Taxonomy (NCBI): domain Eukaryota; kingdom Metazoa; phylum Chordata; order Testudines; family Chelydridae; genus Macrochelys; species Macrochelys suwanniensis. The sequence goes on along the minus strand of CM065781.1, from coordinate 95,819 downwards.
TCCTTTTAAAAGCTCAGTCTTTAAAGCTCAAAACCCATTATGGGCAACAAACCTACGTGGCATCTGTTTTCCAGAGCAACTTTTGACATTCATAGTAGATGAAGAAACATGACTTAGTGATCTAAGACAAGAACTACATGTACTTGCCTCAGGTCAGACGTACTGGCAGGTAAGACTTGACATGTCCCAACAGCTCTCAAATATTACAAGTCTGCCTGGGGGGTGGGAGACAAACTTATTTTCCAAACAAAATACACTATGGGCTTGATCCAGAGCCCAATGACGTGAACAGGAGGCTTTCTAATAACTTCACTGGGCTCTGGATCAGGACCTAGAAGAGAGACCTCTCAAAGAAATCAGAAGAAGCTAGCCCCCTCATTATTTTCTGCAGAGATTTATAACTTGTTCTGCACTTCTTGGGTGGTGCACTTACACATCTATACAGGGTTCAAGAGGCTGCCACCTTGCAATAGGAAAACAGACATCCAACTTCTGTGGTATAATTAAGAGAGGTCATGGTCAAAGATCTAAACAGTTTGTTAGGATACCTGCCCCCATGGTCAGCAGGGACATCTTTTCAAGCTTATTATAAAAGATATTAGGAGAAAGCTGAGTTCATCTAGAGTTTAAAGGCAGTGATTTACATTCATGTGATTCTGAACTGTGAATAAAATCTGAGGCCAAACACACAAATGTTTCTGTTTATGCTTCCCTGTGTGCTCTGTCACTTGCATCAATTTATAGAACAGTACAGGTGATTCAACAATTAAGTGAATCAAATGCTAAATGCAGCAAATTATCAATGGTTTAGCTTCTAAAAATAAGTAATGTTGCTGTTCAAACAGAGCAGTCAGGGTTCAATTCACATGTTCCTTTTAAGTGAGGATGCTGTCCTATCCTAGAGAGTGCCATCTCTTTAAAAAGATATGTAAAGTTAAGTATTTTTGGCCAAGTGAGATAAGGCAATCAAATTAATGGGGGCGGGGGGGGGGGAGAGATAGCTCAGTGGTTTGAGCATTGGCCTGCTAAACCCAGGGTTGTGAGTTCAGTTCTTGAGGGGGCCATTTAGGGATCTGGGGCAAAAATCTGTCAGGGGACAGTACTTGGTCCTGCTAGTGAAGGCAGGGGACTGGACTCAATGACCTTGAAAGGTCCTTCCAGTTCTAGGAGATTAGCATATCTCCATTTATTTATTTATTTTAATTAGCAGAAGCAGCTCTTTTCAGACCAGACAGACTAGGGGAGGGGTGGAAAACAAAATTATGCCGATTCCTCCCTTCCCCTTGATATTTTAACACAGATAGACTGTCTTCATTTGTAACTTGCATCATTCACGTACAGTCCATAGCTTTCAGCATCTGAGGCTAAAAATGTAAAATATGCTAAGGAAACACAAACAGACCATAAGAAATCATGAAATGATGGGAGATTTGTTCGCTTAACCTGTGTGAAGCTTCCTATAAGCTCAGATTCAAGGATGAATATTTCCAGCAATGAAACTTTACTAACAAATAGCAAAATGCAGGCACTAGCTGCTTGTGGAGTCATGGAGGTAACCTGGGCTACACTGAGTGGTGCACATCCTCTCTTTACCAAGAAGGGAAGGGTGGTAAGAGATCACTTAATTCACCTTTCTCCTCTCCTTCACTACAAACAGTAACCCCACATCTACTGAACAAGCAGCATTAAACTCAGAAGTCTCTGGTTTTAAACACTTCCCCCCTGCAAACACCCCCCCCCCCCGCCCCCAGTATAGGAGTTCCTGCCAGCTGAAAGGAGAGCCCTGGTCTGCAAGAAGAGCTGGTAATCTCAGAGGACAGATACAATCAGCTACAAATGGTGATGTCAAGGAGCAGCTGACAAGAGAGTCACATTAAAGTCCCTGAAGTACAGTATGAGGGAGCCTATTAAAGGGCAGCCCATCTGCTGGAGACATGGCTGACTGGCAACCTCCCAACTACAGCCATTGCGCTCAGTCAGTTACACAGGAGGGTTTGCCCAAGTAAGGGCTGAATAAACAATGCAGGAGGTGAGCTGGATTTAGCCCTTTACATTTTAAAAAATAAATGTGAAGTAGAAAGGGCCATTTTACAAGCTGTTCAAAGTCCTCCATCCAGACACATCACAAAAGGGCTTTTTAAACATACACTGGGGGACTTGAGACTTTTGGTTTGAAACGTTTCTTACCAAAGGCTGCTAAGTACCAAGCAGATATAAATTCCAGCTGTCTGTTTCCTCACAGCAGGTCTAGCATTTCATAGCAGGATTATGACTTATTCCTTTGCTTCGAAGGGCTGGACAACAAAACACTGCAAAACCACAGTTGGGCATTAGGTAAAAGATAGTTTCACTGGAAGGGCCAAAACACTCCTGCCGTCGTTCTCATGCCCTTTACATTTGTAAATGTTTTGAGAGGTGGAAGGCATCAGGCTGACATCACAGGAAACTGAACTCCTCTGTTTGCCCCCAGAATGCCCTCTTAGTGAGGGAGGACCTTTGACAGGTCAGCAGGGAATGAGAGAAGTCCAAAACACATGTATGGTGGGGAGCACACAAACTCACCCCACCTTGGTTCTCTGCTTGGTCATTGACTGGGCAAAGGGGAATGGGGCCAGTTGATTGGCTGTTGTGTGCCCCCCACCCCATCTATTTAAATTAAGCCTGGGCTTTTCAGAAGCCCCTTACCCTCTAGCTGGCTATTCCAGTCCAACATGGAGATAAAAGGGCACCAGAAAAGGCAGACAAACCCCACATTCAACATGGAGTCTGCAATCTGATTCAGACACCCAGAAAGAGCACCCAATATCAAAAGCAGGATTCATAAACTGTACATATTATATATCTATCTATCTCAGAGGGGTAGCCGTGTTAGTCTGGATCTGTAGAAGCGACAAAGGGTCCTGTGGCACCTTATAGACTAACAGAGGTATTGGAGCATAAGCTTTCGTGGGTGAATACCCACTTCATCGGATGCAAGCAGTGGAAATGTCCAGGGGCAGATATAAGTATGCAGGGAAGAGTCAGGCTAGAGATAACTAGCTTAGTTCAATCAGGGAGGATGAGGCCCTCTTCTAGCAGTTGAGGGGTGAACACCAAGGGAGAAGAAACTGCTTTTGTAGTTGGTTAGCCATTCATAATCTTTGTTTAATCCTGAGCTGATGGTGTCAAATTTGCAAATGAACTGAAGCTCAGTTTCTCTTTGGAGTCTGGTCCTGAAGTTTTTTTGCTGCAGGATGGCTACCTTTAAGTCTGCTATTGTGTGTCCACGGAGATTGAAGTGTTCTCCTACAGGCTTTTGTATATTCCCCGAACAGTCATATATAGATTCCCCGAACAGTCACATCTATACTACATGTTCCATTTAAACACAGTAACTGGGATTGGAGGGAACTGGTTTACTAAAAATACATCTCCCCTTCTCTAGGCCATACATTTTGCAGTAATTCTCCTATTTGCAATCATATTGTTTCAGCTAGAAAACAAGACACTACACGAACTGACAGCACAGCAGCAACTCTAACTGAAAAGCTTACTGACCACTTTAGAGGCTCATGAAGATTGCACGGCTTTGTTGTTTTAGCACATCATTTTCATCAAAAAAGGTGACTTCTCGCTGAACATTTTCAGGACCTGATTCTGTTCCCATTCACTTCAATGAAGCAGGAGCTACCAGTGGCGTAGCCAGGTTTAGAGCACAGGGAGAGTGGAGCTAAAAAAAGGCGCCGGGAGCAAAAGGCGTCGGGAGCAAAAAAAGTCACTGGGAGCAAAAAGAAATGCTCCGCTCTGGCTGCAGCGTAGGAGCAAAAGGCATCGAAGCACAAAAAAGGCGCCGCTTCTGCTCAGTGCGGGAGCAGCCGCTCCCCCTGCTCCCCCCCGGCTACGCTACTGGGAGCTACATTAAACTGTAAAGGCTTCTTTTAGCCAGCAAAACTGTGCCTCAGCTGAAGCAGCCTTGCAGGTTGTAATAAACCACAGCATGCTCACAGTGGGTAAACATTCTCCCAATATAATGAACCAATGTTCCCTCTAAATTTTCTTACATCCCTGTGTGGAATTAATTTTGTTATGTGCACCAATATGGAGGTGATGTGTTGTGTGGGTGGGGCCAAGGAGTTCAGAGTGTAGGAGGGGGCTCAGGGCTAGGGCAGAGGGTTGGGGGTGTGTGGGGGGGGTGAGGGCTCCAGCTGGGGGTGCAGGCTCTGGGGTGGGGCTGGAGATGAGGCGTTTGGGGTGCAGGCTGCCCTAGGGCTGTGGTGAGGAGAGAGGACTCCCCTCTAGCCCTCTCTCACCACAGCAGTATGGGGCTGGAGGACACACGCCTCTCCATGGTTGCGGCAACTCCGGAGTTGGGCTGGGGCACCTCTCCCTGCCTTGATAGCCTTGGGGCCCTTGATAGCCTGCTGCACAGCCACACCGCTTAGAGGGAACTTAGTAATGAACCAAACCCAAATCTGAACACTGCTCACTTTGTCTCTCTCAATTCTGACATCAAGGAGAGTGTAAGCAGAACTCTTATTTATGGTGGCTTTTTTTAAATGGAAGATTTAAAAACCCTATGTAATTGGGGCTGCTTTCAGTATCTTAGACCAAGATATTTGCAAATGCATCATGCTTCATACACTGTTAATGAAATGCTGTCACCAGGATATTTATATTGATTTTAGCAATGCCTCCAAAAAAACCAGTCAATTACACTCATGAGAGGGATTCTGCAAAGATTATTTATGTAACAATGCCCTCTCCTGGAACTAGCAGTAGGGTGACCAGATGTCCCGATTTTATAGGGACAGTCCTGATTTTTGGGTCTTTTTCTTATATAGGCTCCTATTATCCCCCCACCCCCCGTCCCAATTTTTCACACTTGCTGTCTGGTCACCCTAACTAGCAGAAATATTTGACTGCCAATTAATGTCAATAAAAATGTGAAAAGGATATTTAATTTGTAACTTTAATTACTCTTGAAAAATAATATCCAACATCATTCTGAGTTTAATTCATAGATTCCAAGGCTAGAAGGGACCTTCAAGATCAAGTCTGACCTCCTGCATAATACAGGCTATGAAACTTTCCCAAAATAATTCCTAGAGAAGACCTTTTAGAATCCAGTCTTGACATAAAAATGGTAAGTGATGGGAAATCCACCATAACCCTGGTAAATTGTTCCATCTCACTGTTAAAAATCTATGCCTTATTTCTGGTCTGAATTTGATTAGCTTCAACTTCCAGCCACTGTATTTGTTATACCTTTCTCTGCAATATTGAAGAGACCATTATTAAATATTTACTCCCCATTTAGGTACTTATAGACTGTAATCATCCCTTAATCTTATCTTTGTTAAGATCAATCAGTGGTGCTCCTTGACTCTATCACTATCAGGCAGGTTGTCTAATCCTTTAATAGGTCTTTGGGTTCTTCTCTGAACCCTCTCCATTTTATCAACATCCTTCTTGAGTTGTGGACACCAGAACTGGACACAGGATTCCAGCAGCAACTGCACCAGGACCAAATGCAGAAGTAAAATAACCTCTCTACTCCTATTTGAGATTCCCTTTGTGACACTGCACCCCATATTCTTTATAGTGATATTATGATAAGCATCATAATTATGCTATAATCATGATGCATTTTATGCAAGACAGGTCATGTGAGGTGTCATTGGAAAAAGTTATGATTTGCTGAATATGATTATCCTATTTGTATGCATGTATCATTTTTGTATCTGAAGTTATGAATAAGGCTACCTTTGTGTCATGGAGGTCATGGAATCTGACTTCCAGAGACCTCTGTGATGTTCTCTGCTTCAGCCCCAGGGGCTGCAGGACTTTGGAGCTGACAGCCAGTGGGGACCTGGCAGGGTTCCAGCAACAGCAGCAACAAGGGGGCCCCTGAAAAGTTCCGGTGACAGACTCCTGAGGGGGCCCTCCTCAGGGTTCCAGCGATGGGTAACAGCCTTGCGCAGGGGGAGGGGGATGCCTGGGGCAAGCGGCTGGGGTGTCCCATTTTCTCCCAACTGCCGTGGGCAGAGGGGGAACATCACAGCTCCCAGCCACCACAGGGGTGGGGGAAACCATGAAGCCACAGAAGAAAAAGTAAGACAGGTCACGGATTCTGTGAATTTTTGTTTATTGCCCATGACCTGTCCATAATTTTACTAAAAATAACCATGACAAAATCTTAGCCTTAGTTATGAATATTGACTATGTATCTGCATTTCACATGTAGTTGCACCTGGGTGATGCCCACTAGGCAAGATGCTTTCAGTCTAGATAGCTGGTGGGGAAGGGCCTAACCAGGGCGATAAGACTTTAGGGAAAACAATAGTCTTAGGAGAAGCATATCCATCACCTGGTGAGCCTGCCTGAGAATGCTCCAGACAGACTGTGTAATGGCTGCTATGACTCCACAAGGTCATGTGACCAGGCCACATGACTCTGGACTCCATCTTGGGAGATCAATGTTTTTCCACAAACTGAGTTTGGGACAAAGAGCCATATGCTAAAGCTCTATAAGGCAGGGAGTGACATCAGTTGTTCTTCATCCCCCACACGAGAAGACTCCTGAAAACAGCTGAGGAACAAAAACTGAACTGGGGGAAAGTGCTGGACTCAGGCTAAAGGGATTTCTAGTCTGTATGAAAAACCTGGGGATTCCAAGCTGCAAAGCAAGTGTAGCTTGTCCCTTAAGAGTCTGCAAGCCTACTTGTATTATCAGTCCGGGTGAGAGATTGTTAATTCAAATCCTACTTTTCTAGTATGTTAATGTTAATTTTTGTTTATTTGCTAAGTAATCTGCTTTGATCTGTTTGCTATCACTTATAATCTATCTTTTTGTAGTTAAACTTGTTTTATGTTTTAATTTAAACCCAGGATGCCTTTATGTGAAGTGTCTGGGGAAAAACCTCAGATTGATTTAGTAAGGGCTGTTGCATTTCCTCTCCGTACGGAAGGGCAGGCAAACTGGATAATAAATTCATACTGGTCAGGGTTTTGACCATGGCAGGATGGTACAGCTCTGGGGTCCTAGACTGGGAAGCTGGTGTTTATTTTGCCTGTAGCCTCTATTGTTGGTTCACATGCAGTGGCTAGTCAGAGAGCTTGCATGTAATTGCAGCTGGGTGTGTCCCTACCTGTGAATGCTGGAGGAAGTGTAGGACCAGGAGTGGGTCTGCAGCTTGTCACAGCAGCACAGTGTGAGAGGGAGATCAGGCTGGTGGATCAGAGGGCTCCATGGTACTCCAGTTCCAGGTGGCACCCCAGGGGAAACCAGTCACCCTTGTTTACACATCCCAGGATCACATTAGGTCTTTTGGCCACAGAGTCACACCAAGAGCCCCTATTCAGTTGATTATCCCTCCTGACACCCAATTCTTTGTCAGAGTCACTGCTTCAAAGGATAGAGTTCCCTGTCCTGTAGGAATGGCCTGCATTCTTTATTCCTAGATGTACACATTTACATGTAGCCACCACTGGCGTAGCCAGGTTTAGAGCACAGGGGAGCGGAGCTAAAAAAAGGCGCCAGGAGCAAAAGAAAAAAGCTCCGCTCTGGCTGCAGCGTAGGAGCAAAAGGTGTCGGAGCACAAAAAAGGTGCCGCTTCTGCTCAGTGGGGGAGCGGCCGCTCCCCCTGCTCCCCGCCGGCTACACTACTGGTAGCCATATTAAAACACATATTGGCTGCTTGTGTCCAGCTTAATTAAAATCTCCTGGGTTCCCTTTAGAAATGATTAGCTGATTGTAATGATGTTATTACATTTAAAGATATATAAAAAATTAGGAAACATTCAGGGGGAAAAACTGAGCTGTTGTCACTCAGGATGCTTCATTGCAATGTATCAATCCTACCCCAGGCAAATCGAGAAGGCATAATTCACTACACACCTGGTTAAAAATAAAATCTGTTCCAAGGCGTAACTGTACAATTCTTTTTTCTGCTGACCCACAAGGCCACCTGCAGGTCACTGAAATGCCTCAGCAACCATGAGAGCATGTCGGTAGCCACTCATCTTGCCTTTACATTAATCAGCATGAACTAACAATCCACATCATTTCTTCTGTCTGTAACATGAGCCCAGTCCTATTGGTCTCAGGCCATTGTACCCTCCCTTCATGGCCAAGTGCTGTTGTACATCCTACCTTATGTAAACGGGGGAACGGTCCTGCTATTGTGGGGAACTTTTCTGGTTTATACACTGCCCTGGTGAAGTGGGATAGTGAAAGGATCTGAGTCTTCGCTCCAACTTCCTTTACCCAGAGCCTTGTCTGACCTACAGGACTCCCCTTTCACTCTCCCATGTGGCAGAGTCCTCATAACCCCAACAAGGCTGGGCCCAGGATTCCTCGGGAGCTCGACCCCCAACCTTGTTGTGGTCACTTAGGTCAGGGACTAGGGTGTCCCCACTCCAGGGTGCTCTCTTTGCACTAGATGCTTCCCTGACCCACTGATCGTTACATACAGTTCAAAGCAGAAGTTAATATGCGGCTCCTTGTATAGGCACCAACTCAGGGGCTGGAGCTACAGGCACCAACTTTCCAATGTGCCCGGGAGGCCGCTCACTGCTCAACCCCTGGCTCTGCCACAGGTCCTGCCCCCACTCCACCCCTTCCCGCCCCCTCCCCTGAGCCTGCTGTGCCATCACTCCTCCTCCTCACACCACGAAACAGCTGATCAGGAGGTGCAGGGAGGGAAAGGAGGTGGTGATCGATGGGGCTGCTAGTGGGTGGGGGGGCACTGGGAGCAGGGTCCCCAGCTACTACATTCCAGCCCATCCTCCATGGGGCGGGCGGACACACGCACACACACAACTGTCCATTAAAACCAATCACCTGGAATCTTTACCCCGAAACAATGCTGAGCCTGCACATAGGGCAAGTTTGTCCTCAAGGTTGCCTGGCTCAGAATAAAATTCTGGTTAGAAATGTCAGTATTTGGGAAAGAGACATATTCAAGTGGAACTGGTCCTGCAAACTGTCTAAAGCAGGCCTGCACAACATGCGGCCCGCGTGGACTCACTGTGTGGCCCGCGGGGGGGGGATGAGTAGGCAAGCGGCTGGCCGGCCGGCGGGTGGGCAGGCTGGTGAAGAGGCCAGTGGCAGGCTGGGGAGTGAGGATGAGCCAGCGGCAGGGGGCGGGGGCAGCAGCAGAAGGTAAGAGGCCAGCAGCGGGCAGGCAGGTGAGCTGGCGGCAAATCTCCCAGATTCAAAATCTGGGACTGTGTCCGTTGGTCCTTTTTGCTGCTTGTCTCTGGGCTGGGGGTTGTCCCAATGCTGCAAAGAGGGTGTTCCCAAAGGAAGGTGCTTGCTTCTAACCCCGAGGCCGTCAGTATGTCTGCTCTTCTCTAGTCAGCCCACTTGACAAGTTTGATTGTCCTTGGTCTGGTTCCCATCCCCTCTCTAAGGGTTGCAGCTGTCTGGAGGTGCCTGCCTTCCACGCCTTCCTCATTCACACCTCATTCATTCAACAGGGCAATTGAATACAAAGTGGGTGGACGATCTTATTCTACTTCTAGCAAAAAGACATTTTTCTTTTACCTTAATTGTACTACCTTAGGGGCCCGCTATAACATATTACCAAGGTTCAATACAAAGTCATATAAAAGTTATACAAAAATGCATACTGCAGAGATTTATCTACACCTGCATTGATTGACTGTTGTGTGTAGTAATATAGTGACCTCTGGGAGGTGTGAAGAGGGGTGTGATGGTGGGGCTGAGTGGGGAGGGGGCGGGACCTATTTTACTGCTGTGATCTGGTCACCCTACGTCCGCTGTTTCTTCCCCCCCTCTACAGGCTTCCACACCCCAGGGCTGGGGAAGGAGGGGTTGTTTCCGCGGGGTGGGTGGCGCTGGGGTGGGGGTTTCGGCCCTCAGCTGTTTTCTTTGGAGTAATGATTGGCGGAGATGAATCTAGCAAGACTGGAAAGTATCAAAGGCCTGTGGGAGACAGAAAAGTGATTTTCAAAACTGCCTCAGACCATCTTCATAATGAGTAGCCCCAGCAGTAATGTGTGTACAATCTTCAAATGCTTATTGGCTACCCAAGTGACACTAAGTGATGCCAGTCTTAAGATGTTATCGCTCCCTGATCAGCAATTAGATTTCTCAGACTTGTCAAGTATTGAACAGAAATTAAAGTACAGTTGTTTTCATTTATATGACTCAACTCGGTTCCTTTAAATTTAAGCCAAAGGGGCTTTTCTCACTACAGTCCACATTTCTCAAATTAGTATGAAGAATTTAAGATCTAGGTCATAAGGTTCACTGAAAACAAAAAACACACATGGAGAATTCCATCTGTTTAACCCACTTCAACAGAACTGCTCAAAACCAGCACAAAACAGATGGGTGAATAATGGAAAATTATTAGGCAAATATTACATTTGACTAGAATGGTAAAATTCATGAGATAAATGATTGATTGACTGAATATATTCATGGAATTATTTTATTAGCTCTCAAGTAGGTGAACAATAAAATATTAGTTAGATCATTTATTGGAAAGATATTTGAAAATGTGTCAGATTTATGATTATTTAACCAATTCTACTACAGACTCCCGTTACTATGCTATCGCTGCCAGAAAGAGATAAAATAATGCTTGAAGCAAATATTAACAGGGAGGAGAAAAAGATGATATTAAGGAGCATGACATGATAGTGGTTAGTAAGGGTGTTTTTAATTAGCTGAATTATTTTTTCCTCTGTAAAGCTGGATAGTGTAGCACAGACTTGCTGCTAATTTCATTAGGGATCTATTAAAATCACAGGACTTTAAAATGCAAATAGAATAATTATGTCAGTCAACAGGAGGAAGACAATTTAACAGAGAAACAGAGTCTTCCAATAGCATAATTAAATCTTTTTTTCCTGGGAAGACAATAGTATTCAATGTGTTACTACAAGTTTAAATTGACCATAATTTGATGTTTTTATAGAAGTCTAGATTGATCTTAACAGTAAAGGGTAACTGTGTCTGTACTGGCAGCCATGGGGATGCTGCCATGGTGCCCCACGGTGAGCACTCTGAAAGAACGTTATCTTAGGAGGCATAACCTCTCCCTCGGTCACCTTCGGGGTGTGCTTTCCGTGCCCTCCATTAGGAGAGCACAAATTGCTCCCCATGGTTTGCCAGCCAAGCTCCATACTGGAGAAGGTGATTAAGAAAGTCAGGGCACTAATTGCTCAATCTGAGTGCAAACTCAGGACCTTTAAGTTCTCATCCACACAGGGGAGTTACACCGCTCACTGTGGTGTGCATGGTTATTCACACCACCTTAGTCCAAATTGTGGGCTACATAGACATGTCCTTAGCTTCTTTGCCATGAGGTCCTAAGAGGTTGGTTCCCATGTCAAGTGCCTGCCCTAGTCTAGACTTTGCTCACCCAGCAGCTCCATCCCCCTGTCCAGAGCCCCCAGCACCAGCCACATTAAAGGTCTGAAAATCTCCATGCTATTCTAACCAGGATCTCAGCCACCCCTCATCATCATAGTATCTGAGCAGCTGAAGAATCTTGCCCTTTCAATCTGTATCCTCACGTGCAAGCATATTCAAATGCAATGTTTCAAGATTATGAAGCCCGAGGCTGGGGTTCTCCAAGACTGCACCCAAGGTAATTAACATAGATTGCTCTGAAGATGCCCAATGGCAACCTCCCCCCGCCTTTTGTTCTCTGCATGGCCCGAGCTCTGATTTTGCTGTTTGATGGGGAAGAGGACAGAGGTGGTGTGCTATGTTGTATGTGCTGCGGCACAGGTGCTCCGTCCAAGTACGAGGAACGAAGGAGAGAAAAATCAAAAGGAGCAGCTGCCTGATCCAGAGAGGTGAGGGTGCCGCTGTGGCTGCCTCCCATAGGACAGACCACCTAAGCCCCCACACATCACCTATGTCCTTTTCCTCACACAGCTGAAATGACCTAAAGCACAAAAGCAACCTGCATCCTATTACTGTTACAGTTTGAGACTTCCCAGGTTAAACTGGAAAGTATTCAGATAGTGACAAAGCTGGTTACAACAACAGATGATCGGACCTTGACATCACATTTTTCTGAATCTCATAACAGACAGGGTTCAAAAAAAGAACTAGATAAATTCATGGAGGATAGGTCCATCAATGCTATTAGCTGTGATGGGTAGGTATGGTGTCCCTAGCCTCTGTTTGCCAGAAATTGGAAATGGGCGACAGGGTATGGATCACTTGATGATTGCCTGTTCTGTTCATTCCCTCTGGGGCACCTGGCATTGGCCACTGTCAGAAGACAGGATACTGGGCTAGATGAACCTTTGGTCTGTCCCAGTATGACTGTTCTTATCCACATTCACTTGTTAATTTGATATCACCTCTTATAAGGTAACAGACATTGCATTTAATGCCATCTGTATTCCCCCCTCAAGTTGTTCTGAATCCTTTTTCTTAACTAAAGCCAGAGATGTATTGTTGAATTACACTATCCCAGAATCTATTTTTTTTATTTAATTACAATACTAAAGTAATTAAAGCTTCAAAGGATTGCATTTTTGGTTTACCTGCTAACATGCTGCTAACTTCTTAGGCACTCTATTTCTCAAAACGGGATCATTATGAGACCACCTTCCTTTGGCTTTCAAAACAGACTAAGTAAACAGCACATTTGATATTACCATCAATGAGTAAGTACCCTTGATTCCTTTGAGAAATCTGACTAAACAGAATTCCCTAAACTTGCAATTTACATTACATTGGACTATTTAAAATGGTGTTATGGTTAGATAATGCAGATGATCATGGCCAGCGTTAGGGGTTGCAAGCAGGGCAATTGCCCCGGGGCCCCACACTAGAGGGAGCCCCACAACCTAACTTACATTATATCTGCAGAGTCACCGTGGGTCTCTAAAAGTGGAAATAAATCACACTAAAGCAGAGCTTTTCAAACTGTGGGGCATGCCCCCTAAGGGGGTGCAAAGGAATGTTCAGGGGGCAAGTGGTGACCCCAGGCAGTTCAGGCTTTGGCTTCAGCCCTGGGTGGCTAAGGCACTGACTTCCTCTCTGCCTAGGGGTTGCTCAACCCCCCCGCCCCCCGCCGCTCTACCCCAGGTCCACTCCCACATCCTCCAAGCCCCCATCCCTGCCCTGGCTCTTCCCCCTCCACTCCACCTCCTCCCCCCGCCACCACCAAGTGCGCCCTGTCCACACTCCTTCCCCTCCCTCCCAGTGCCTCCTGCATGCCTTGGAACAGCTGTTCCCCCTCCAATGAGAGAGAGGGGGAGGAGTTGATCAGCAGGGCCACCGGCAGATGCTGGAAGGGAGGGAGGGGCCCTTGGCTGCCAGTGGGTGCTAAGCACTCGCTAATTTTTTTTTATACTTGCTCCAGCCCTGGAGCACCCACGGAGTCCGCGCCTATGCTGGATGGCAGGGCTAGGGCTTCAGCTTCAAAGGTGGTGGGGTGGGAGCCCACTCTTAAGTTTCTGCCCTGGGCCCCAGCAAATCTAACACTGGCCCTACAGATGATCTCAATCACAGAGTCATAGAAACGTAGGACTGGAAGGGACCTCGAGAGGTTAAGAACAACAATTTATCACCCTCCTCATTATAGCAATCTTTTATGTACTTGAAAACTTATGTCCCCCACACACCCACCAGTCGTCTCTTCCCCAGACTAAACATAATTGTTTCAACCTTCCCTCACAGGTCATGTTTTCAAGACCTTTCTTGTTGCTCTCCTCTAGACTTTCTCCAGTTTGCTCACATCTTTCCTGAAGTGTTGAGCCAGAACTGGACACAGTACTCCAGATGAGGCCTTATCAGTTCTGAGTGGAAGAATTACTTTGCATGTCTTGCTTACAACACTCCTGCTACTACATCACAGAATGATTGTAACGGGGCCTTTGCTCGCCCTCACAACAAATCAGCCAGAGACCTCTTCTGAGTGCAATCACCCATGCTTTTTATTTTCAGTGTCAGCTCCCACCACCTTCTATTTACAGAGTGCTCCAAATCAGCAACCTGTGGGACAGCTAGCTTCTCCAAGCAGGCGCCTTTAGCTCCTCCCACTCCTGTCTCTTCTTCCCCTTTCACTTCCTGCCTGCCAGCTTTATATAGCCCCCTGGCTAACAAGGCCCACAGGTGCCTCTCTTCTAGCCATTAGGCATGGCATACTCAGCCAGCCCCAATTAATACTTTTTAATTGGAGCTGGGCTAACAGGGGCCTGGTCCAGGACCTCCTGGCCAGTACTCTGTTACAATGATGTTTGCTTTTTTTTTGCAATAGTATTATATTGCTAATACATATTTAGTTTCTGATCCACTATAACCCCCAGATCCATTTCTGCCATATTCCTACCTATGCAGTCATTTCTCATTTTTGTATTTGTGCAATTGATTATTCCTTCCTAAGTGTAGTACTTTTGCATTTGTCTTTATTGAACTTCCACTTATTTAATTCGAATCCTGTCCCTAAAGTGCTTGCAACCCCTCCCAGCTTGGTATCATTCACAAACATAAGTATACTCGCTATTCTCTTATACAAATTTATGAAAATACTGAACAGAACTGGACCCAGGACAGATCCCTGCGGGACCCCACTCAATGTGCCCTTCCAGCTTCACTGTGAACCACTGATAGACAAGCTTACTCAGAGAATAGTTAACCAGTTGTGCACGCACCTTATATTAGGTTCATCTTGCATATATTTCTCTAATTTGCTTATGAAAAGATCATATGACACTATCAAAAGCCTTATTAAAGTCAGGATATGACTTCTACTGCTTCCCCTTAGCCACAAGTCTTGTTACTCTGTCAAAGGAGAATATTAGGTTGGTTTGACATAATTTAGTCTTGACAAATCCATATTGACTGTTACTTATCACCTTACTTTCTTCTAGGTGGTTATAAATTAATTGTTTGATTATTTGCTCCATCATCTTTGCAGGTATTGAAGTTAAACTGATTGGTCTATAACTCCCTGGGTTGTCCTTATTTCCTTTTTATAGATAGGTACTATAGTTGCCCTTTTCCAGTCCTCTGGGATCTCTCCTGCCCTCCGTGACTTCTCAAAGATCATCACTAATGGCTCAGAGATCTCTTGAGCCAGTTGCTTTAGCATTGTAGAATGTACTTCATCAGGCCCTGCCAACTTGATCTAACTCAAAGTAATTTTAACTTGTTCTTTTCCTGTTTTAGCCTCACATGAATTTACACTGATGTTCACTATGTTGGTCGTCCAATCACTGCTAACTTTTTTGGTGAAAATTGGCATTGTTGCCTTTTCTGTTATTGTCTCTCTCTCTACATTTTCTGTTATTTTCCCCTCCTCCCCGTTATTGAGTAATGGGTCTACCTTGTCCTTGGTCTTCCTATTGCTTCTAATACATTTGTAAAATGTTCTCTTGTTACCCTTTATGTCCCTAGTTAGTTTAACCTTTCTTGTGTGTTGGCCTTTCTATTTTTTCCCCTACCTGCTTGTGCCATATTTTATAGTCATCCTTCAGAATCTGACCTAGTTTCCACTTTTTGTAGAACACTTTAAGTTTCAGGTTATTGAAGATCTCCTGGTTGGTCTCTTACCATACTTCCTATCTTTTCTATGCATTGGGATAGTTTGCTCTTGTTCCCTTAATAATGTCTCTTAAAAATTGCCAAATCTCCTGAACTTTTTTCCATTAGACTTGCTTCTAAGAGATCTTACCTACAAATTCTCCGAGTATGCTAAAAAGTCCTCTTCTTGAAATCCATTATCATTATTCGGGGGGAGGGATAACTCAGTGGTTTGAGCATTGGCCTGCTAAACCCAGGGTTGTGAGTTCAATCCTTGAGGGGGCCAGTTGGGGATCTGGGGCTTGGACTAGATGACCTCCTAAGATCCCCTCCAACCCTGATATTCTATTATTCTTTCTGCTCTTTTCCTTCCTACAATTCCTTAGAATCATGAACGCTATAATTTCATGATCACTTTCACCCAAGCTGCCTTGCACCTTCTCCACCACTTCCTTCTTGTTTGTCAGAATCATATCTAGAACAGCCTCTCCCCTAGTCACTTTCTCCACCTTCTGTAATAAAAAGTTGTCTCCAATTAATTCCAAAAACTTAGCTAATCTGTGCATTGTTGCATTATTTTCCCAACAGATGTCTGGGTACTTGAAGTCCCCCATTCACCACCAAGTCCTGTGCTTTGGATGATTGTGTTATTTTAAAAAGAAGCCTCATCCACCTCTTCTTCCTGGTTTGGTCTATAGTAGATCCCTACCTTGATATCACCCTTGTTTTTCCCCTTTTATCCTTATTCAGAGACTTTCCAGAGGTCTGCCTCTCTCTTCTATCTCAACCTCAGTGCAAGTGTGTACATCTTTGCCATACAAGGCAACAGTTGGTCAGGTCAGCATATGGAAGCCTCCATCTCCCCTAGCAAGGAGTCAATGACTATCACCACCCTTTGTTTCCTCTGAGTAGTGGCAATGGATGTGCCTACCTTGATGGTACATGGCTTCTTCTCCTCTGCTTTTGGGGGAGAGTCCTCATCCCTCATTAGCAGGGCAACCTACTGGGTTTTTATCTTTATGGACGGTGGATTGGGAGCAGGGGTGGAGAACTGCCAGAAGTAACCAGCAGCCACCTCCCTCCCATGAAGGAGCAGCTTCCTCCTCCCCTGGTTGTGCTATTGTAGTCCTCTCCAGCTAGATGGCTTCCTCAGCCTTGGAGGTCTCCATATGCATGTTTTTCATGAAGTCCATGGATTCTCCTCAGCCTAGCCACATCGTCCTGTAGCTCTCCCACCTGCCTTCTGAGCGATTCTACTACTAGGCACCACTCACACTGGATGGTCCCCCATGCCTGGATTTCTGAGGGAAAATGGAGGTCACAGTCTCCGCAAACTCACACCAGGACTCAGGCAGAGGCATCCATGATTCTCTGTCTGGACACAGGTGCAGGTGGAGGAGCCAGGAGCAGTGTTGGCGGTGGCAACATGGCCTCTCAGAATAAAATCTCTGTGGTTCATTCTCCCACCTACAAACTCTATTGTTTGCTGCCCCCCGTTCACTAGCTCCCCTTGGTCGCTTAGCGTCTGACTTTTATACCTGTCTCCCCTAGGTCAGCCCTGCCCCCTCATTAATGCACAGGGAAAGGTATTTGCAAGGGTGATCAGGGATGAATGGACAGGAGCCTAGAGCCTTGCTAGCACCTACTCAGATAGCAGGCCTCTGACCCCCCACTCCCACACAGCCCCCAAACACACAGTTCACACTGTAAACTTTCAGCAAGCCAAAGAAAAACCAGCAGACAAGCTCTCCTACTCACCCCAAGAATAAGCACTCACCTCCTTATTCAGCAGGGAATCTCCCACTCAAACTCCTGTTTGCTGCCCCCTGTTTGATAGACATCATGCCCAGGGTTTGTCTCTAATGCAAAGTTAACTATATTATGCAGTAATATATACAGCTGGGTTTGGAACCTTTTTGCCTTAATTAGGGGGGGGGCAAATAAATTGTTGTTTTCTCTTTCAGCAGATTGCACTGCACCAGATTCTTACAATGAGGTAAATATGAAGCAACACAAGCAGAATCAGTGAACTTACTCCAGTGTTATTCTTGTGTAGCAGAGGCAGAATCCGAGCCACAACATTGTACAAGGATCTGGAGTGATATCCTCACCCCAGTGAAGCCAATGAGAGTTCTGTCACTAACTTCAATGGGGACAAGATTTCACCCCTGGTATCTAGCACTTTCCTAAGATACAGAACACTCCTTGCCTCCAGAAGCTTGCTGAGATATAAATGGGAGAACAGGGACGTCTCAAAATATTAAATCAAACAGCCTGGAGCGCAACTTCTCATTCACATCCTGTGAAAATTCCAGTTGTGGGGGGTTGAGTGTGAATAACCAAGTCATTGTGGTTTGTCAAAACGTAGACTGGAGTGATGGGGCAGAGACGGTCTTGGTTTCTTATGGGTACAGGGCCCTGATTGTAGTCCTTTGATTTTGCGGTGTTAGAAATGTTAAGTAATAGTAAGCAGCCCACACTCCACTAGGAAGCTAGTACTGTACCCACACTGCACCTGGAAAACAATGAGGGAACTAGCAAACAGGGACTTCTAGAGGAATAATTAATAATACTGTGTGTTTTATTTACCAAACAAAATTACCAACTGTGGGCCTAATCCCGAGGCCTTTATTAGAGTCATTAGGGGAAAAAAGGCACAAATGTGCGTTTCCCTTTTTTGTCAACATTTTATTCCAGGCAAAATTTTCCAACCATGTCTACAGCTGGTCAGAAAATGGAATAATAATTCCATGAACATTTAGGGGGGGGGGGAACATTCTTTCCTTTTTTCCTTTGAAATTTAATTTTCATAGAAATATCTGGTCAGAAAATATCAATCATTTCTCATGTGGACTCCCAGTTACCACAGCACAGCTCCATTGAAATGCAGCCAATGGACACCTGACATAGCACAAGAATGACGGATGGGAAATCTTGGCCAGAAATACCATGGTCAAACTCCAGCTTTTACGTGCTACTTTAACGTCCATGCGAAGCAGACTGGACTTCAAACACTGAAGTCTCACTGAAAAGACAGTTACACACACAGTGAGCTACGTGGGAACAAATGCAGTGTTTCCGCCACAGCAGAAGGAAGGGCTATCATTTGACTCTGCTGGAACTGGAAACAAGTAATTCAGCTATATCAAACCTGGTCCATCAGAAAATACATCACACTGCTTCGGCTAAACCCGGTAACAAGTCACCCCTTGGCTTCAGTGGACAGTGAATCGACCATTATCGTCCCTTCCCATGCGGTTTAAAAATCAAGTTACTTCAAAACACAGGGTTGATATAATTTATCGATATTTTCCAAAATCCCAAACTCTCTTTTCTGAATGTCCATAGCTTTCTAATGTGCCAAGGGCTGGGCCTGGCATGGGATATGCCTTTCAGACCTAGTTTGGGTGTGTTTTGTTTTGGGGACGTGGGGGATGATCATCAGCATTCAGAAGAAAGATTTGTGTACATTTTCATAGAAGTTTATGTGCTGCTATTTAGAAAATGCCCTGACTGCTGAACTACTGGAGCTGGCTGGGAATTTTCTTCACAAATGATTTTCCAAAGGAAGATGCATTTTCCATTAAATAAAAATATTTTGCAGAAAAATCTCAATTTTGTTGATTAGGTTTAATCTGATTCAGAATGTTTTGTTCTGTTGAACAGTCCTAAAAGTGTTCCATTTTTAATCACTTCAATAAAATATTACACTGCATTTCCCTGTCAGTGTATTGACTTACGGGAGTAGAATTTCATGCCCCCATTCTCTCCTATGGGCCAAACTCACTGGAGGACTATATTGCCCATAATGAAATGCAAGTTTCCCTCTGACCAAGTTCTGCATGGTGCATCATGGGAGTCACATGACTCGGGGTGCATCATGGAGACTTAGTCCAGCCAGCAGTTTATACGTGAGAAAAGGAGCAACAGCTTCCTGAACTACAATGCCCATGTAGCAACGTGTTACAATGGCAAAGTGCAATCTAATGTTGAAATGACTTGAAACAAAGTGTTATGGATCATTTCAACAAACCAAAATGATTCTGGGGTATGCGGAACAGTTTAGTTTTGACTGAAATTGAAATGTTTCAACATTTCCAAATGGAGATTTGTATGGAATTTCCAACTCTGCTCCCTAGAAACATGAATCATAGCGAACAAACAAAATGTTGGAGGGTCATAGTAAAAACAGTTGAAAGCTATAGTAAACAATCCCCATGATAGGATTTTTTTTAAAAAAGAAAATACATACATTTTCATTTTGTTAACAAATCATAAGTCTATTTATTGGTTTGTGAACTTCAAGCCAAAAATCCTATGATTCTACTGAAACGATTTATTGTAGAATTGCTTCTTACAAACCTCAGGAGATGTGAACGACTATATTTCTAGAACGGCCTCTGATGCAGCTCAATACACTGCCTCCTGTCCTGACCACAGGTTGAGAGTAAGCCCAGATGCATCTTTCAAGCTTGTGGACAGTCAGGACTAGACTCCTCCTTAGGCTGTGTAAAGGTTAGCAGATTAATTGTAAAATTTATTTTAACTTTGACATTTACAAATAAAGGAAAAACAAAAAACAGCAAATTTCTGGTTTTGACCCAGGCCTAACACAGAAATCGCCATACCATTTTTTCAAGCGGAGGGATTTGTTCCTAGGCTGCAATTTGGCTGCTGAGTTGAAGCCATTATGAATGTCTCATGGACAAATTATGAGCTGCTAAAACGGACGACCAAATCCTCAGCCAGTGTAAATAAACCAGTCTAACACCAGTCTTCAATAGTGCTGTGTCCGTTTACACCATCTGGCTCCACAATTTACAACACAAGTGCTAGCCTTCAGTATACCAAGACAATTGTCACTGTTACGGTGTAATGGAAATATATCGACAGACAAGTCCTTGTTTAGCTACCAACCACCTCAAATAGTGAAAGATAATAAACAAATTGAGTACACAGATGAAACACATCTGTCTCAGTTAGCCTTGAGTTTGATGCTTCTATTAAGTAGGCTTTCAAAGCAAGGGCATGTTTTCTGACAATTACATTGGTGTTCAAGAGAATTTCTACAGCATTTTTCAACACACTTCTGCAAAACAGTGCAGCTTCTTTGCATACATTTATTTCAGTTGCTGTACAACTAACAGGGTTTCTGTGTTCAATAATCTGTACTGACACATTAGAGAGGGGCCCAAAGAAATCTGAACTCTGAGACTCAGGCCCATTTCTCTTCCTCACCTCAGGCTTTTAAAGCTCTTGTAAAGAAAATTGTTTTGCTTAGAAGGACAGTTCTGCAGCAGAACTGTATCTTAGTAACAATACAGTCACCTCAGGCTTTAGGAGTCTGAGAGCAAACAGCTGCTCCATCTTACACGTCACCGTGAAGCGTCATCTCATTCTCCCTAGTTTGCATCCTGTGACAGGGCTGATATGGGGCCAAACCCTGCCCTAAGATATGCTCATACGACTTCCACTGACTAAATCTAAGCATGTAACCAAGGGAAAAACTGGGTAGTTAGGTGTTAGGTTGCCATACCTTGTATCCACTACACAGGAATCCTGAGCATGTTTGGTAGCGTTATGACCACTGCTGAGGCATTCAGCACATGCAGGTCTGGAGAGCAGCACATACAGAATGTCCGCCGCCTCCTGACTACGGGATGTGACCTTACAGAGACATGCCTGTTAAGGTAAGTGTCCAGGGGGGCTGGAGCAGTGTGTACAGTGGGGCTGCTGACAGCCAGTCAACCAAAGTGCAAACTCTGCATCTGATGGAATCCATTTCAAGCCAGGGCGTGCGGCAGCACCCCCAGCACCATTGGTTCCAGCAGCTCCAAAAGTGTCAGTTTGAAAACACAAACAGCAGCTCTCCACCTAGAGCACAGCAGCTGTAGCTGCCACCATGTTTGCTTTGTCGAATAAAAAGGTAACAAGATGTTCCAGTATAAAGGGACAGGCACCACAAGACGCCAGGACAAACCTCATGAAATAGACACCCCCTGCCAAACCAGTTAGTTCCCGGCCAATGGGAGCTTTGGGGAAGGTACCCACAGGCAAGGGCAGTGCGCGAAGCCTTCTGCCCCCCCTCCCCTAGGGGCTGCAGGGACATCATGCCGGCCGCTTCCCGGAGCGGCACGGGGCCCACAGCACCACGGTGGTGGCAATCCCGCAGGCCGAATCCAAAGCCCCGAGGGGCCGGATCCAGCCCATGGGCCATAGTTTGCCCACCCCTGCACCAGAGCCTAAGGGTATGTACCCGACATGGCTCTCTTCATGTGCAAACAGTGCCTCCCATGTCCACACTGCTAAAAATTGCATCCCACTGCCTCCCCATTGCTGGAGTCTTTCCCTGCCACAGGGAAAGGCTCTGGCAGTGGGCAGAGACTCTTGTGGGGGAGGCAGCAGGGAAAGGCTCTGGCAGATCCCTGCTGCCAGAGCCTTTCCCCTCTGCCTCCCCCGGCCAGAGATTTTCACTGCCATGTTACCTACACACCACAATGTGGATGCAGCCTGCTTTTCACTGTGGCACATGGCTACAAATAAGTGAGTGTGCACTGTAGACATACGTTTAGGTGCAAAGTGATTTATGGTGAATAAATAGCAACTCAATTAGATAATCCAGCTCCTGCCCCCTTGGGTGCTGGGACTCTCAGAGTTTTGCAAGGGGGGTGGAGGGAGCAAGGCATGTGGAAAGGGAAGAGGGCCAGATGATCTTCTGCTGCAGGGATCCTTCCTTCCCCTCCACAGCAAGGGGCCACACAAGGACCTATGGAACCTGCTCCAGCCTTTGGCTCCACTCAGCACAAAGCAGTTTTGCTGAGCAATTCTACCCTGCAGAAATGTACACAAATTACACTTGCCATTTGCCTTTCCAATACACTGGTGTGTACAGTCATATCATCCAGGAGACAAAATGAGAAAATAATAACCATAAAGGATGAACTATAACCTAGGAGATTCTGTTTCCCTGCCAAGAAAATAATATTAACTCCCTTAACTCTTCCCTCAGGTGTAAGATCTGGAGACTAATTGTCCTTTGATTATCCTGCACAGAAGCCTGCCTTAATTAACAATATCCTCCCTTTACAATAGTAGCCAATGTAAATGTGGGATTTGTCTAGCACTAGAGATTTATGGGCATCATTCTTTCTTTATGGGAAGATAAAACATTAAGCTGCACAATTCTGTGACTGTAAAGATAAAGTAGACAACACCCACGCTGAGTAGCCAAAGGATGCTGATGCCTCTTCACTGAAGTTAAAATCTCAACCATGTTTAAACTAAACACCAGATACAAATATCTCAGGTTTAAAAAGTCTGTCTGGAGACAGACAGGCAAGTGTGCCTTAAAAACATTGCCTCTTCTACATCTTACTGCTGATATGGCAACAGCCATTCAAGCAATATGAGCAGTTTACTCTTGGGGACAAAACGTGAAGCAAGAAGTGAATTAGAAGTGTGTTCAGCTGAAGAATTATTTTGCACAGCTTCTCCTTCTCCACTGGAGATAAACAGTCTCACAATCCACTATGGGCAAAACTCCTGTTGCATTTGGTGGAGCAGGATCAGCACCTCTCCATTCCCCTTTCATTTTACACTGAACGTACCAGTTAAAATGCAGAAGTTTTCAGATTTTTATTAACATTAAAGAGGCAGATTATATCAGTTACTACCCTCTTCATCAGGATACAATAGTTCCTGATAAAAAGAAGTTGCACCAACCTGTTGTGAACATAAATCATCTCTAAGGGAAGATTTTTATGCAGTTGTTCTGAGATGACACTGTAAATACACCTGTTCATCTGCCTCTGGGTACAAGCTACTTTTAGCGGTTCCCTATTTGGTTCAAGTAGCTACTCTGTTTAAAGCAGCTGCTCAGGAAGCATTTGGCCTACTTCTGCTGTCCCTGATGGACAGCTTGAAATTAATAAAGGATTTCATTCACCCAGAAGCCAGTACAATGGAGATCACAAAGAAATTAAGTCAATAAATTTGACACACAGTACAGTGCACTTATGGTAAATTCCACTTAATAGCAACCCAGATATTAACAATGTCCACTTAACAGCAAAATTTTGCTGAGAATCAATCCCGTCCCATTGACTTTAATGTTAATGGGACTCAGATACTGGCTGCACATGCCACTTATAAACAACAATTTTTGGCAGAAAGGCCCCAGCTGCAGGCAGGTTGGCAGGGCTGCAGCCAGGGAAGGAAGTGCTGCTGTAACCCACATACCTCCTGGGTGCGTGCTCTGTCCCCCTCTCGTGGCACCAAGACCACTTTGAGATTAATGAGTCTTCTACAGCCTTAGCTAAAAGCCATGTGGTTTTTAGCTCATGCAGTAGAGGATCATGCATTTAGTGCCAGATGTCCCAGGTTCAATCCTGCCCGACAACAACCAAGGTCTGTTGGTATTACACTGGGAAACACCTGCGCCCAGTGCTCAGCATGTCTCAGTGCCTCGGTCTGGTGCTGCAGCCTTGCAAACCTGCTTGCACACAAGGATGCCAGAGGAGGAGAGAGGCTCTGGGTAGGGCGTTATTTGGGGGAGGGGGGGAGTGCAGCCTGGATGACAGCGCTGCTCAGTACCTCTCCCTGCACCCTGCCAGGGGCTGCACCCAGGGAAGTAAGCACTGGGACTGCTGAGTCCCAAACCCAAGAGAGCACAGGGAGAGGTACCATGCAGCTCCCTGGGTCACACACAACCCTGCTCCCAATAGAAAGCCTGGGCCTCTGGGCTGCAGCTCCCGTCTGCTGCTGCCCTGTGCATGGAGAAAGGTTCATCCTGACACAGACCCGCAAACCTGCCTTTTGCTTACTAGCAACTGCCAGATAACAGCAACTTTCTGCTGACAACTAGAGACTTGTTGATAAGCAGAATCTCCTGTGTGTCATCGTGATGGGGTTGGACTTACCACCGCTGACACCCCCTGCCGGTTGTGCTGGGAATTAGCTCTTGACCACTGCAGAACGCCCTCGATGCGTGGTGTCTGGCCCATCATCTGCTCTGCTGCCCTGGGACCTGCATTGCTCCCTGCTCGGCGGCGTCCTCTTCAGGACAGTACTTTCTTCTGCTTCAGGACACTGCCCTCCGGCAGTGCCCACTACTCCAGTCTCATCCCCTTCTGGGGGAGGGGGGAGCGGCAGAAGAGTTGTTAACAGCAGTCTTCCTGTTAACCACAACCCTATAATCTAGCCCCTTGTCTCAGGGGCAAGTTGCGGTGTGTTTCAGCCCCTCTCCTTGATGGCCAGGTGCAATGCAAGGTGGGGGACCCAGGCCCACCTGCTACTCTGGGCCCCAACCCAGGGACCCTCTAGCGGCAGCCTCCCTCTGCCCTTCTTCCCTCCCCTCTTGTCTTCCTAGTTTCCCTGGGCCACTTCCCCTTTTGGCCCTATGCACCTTCTTGACCCTTTTTAGCATGGGCCACAGCCTGGCAGGTAAATGGCTGGAGCGCTGCTCCACCAGCACTGCTCTGTCCAAGGTGCTACTCCAGTCAGTCCTTCTCCCTTGGTAGCCAGGGAGCAAATGCCTTCTCCTCCGCTAGGCAGCCTATATATAGGACCTAGCCCAGCCCTGATTGGCTGCCTTTTCCTCTGCCCTGATTGGCTTTCCCCAGGCCTTTACCGATTGGCTGCTGGTCTGTGCAGCCTCTCTGGCCTGGTTCAGCCCTTTTTCTCAGGGGGTGGGGCACCGCCCCACCACAGTCATAAATGGCTATTCCGGGGGTTCCAGTCCTGCCAAGGGATCTCCCAGCTTGAGGTCTGGTCCTTGCAGTGTGATACATTGCAAACATTAAAATGATAGAGATTCTACAGACTAAAAATGAGATCACTTCTTAATGCGGTCTTCATATTCAAATTCTCTCCATTCCTTACTCCATTTAAATACAGTCAAATTGGCAGACTGTGACAAATACATTAATGGCTGCAGTTCCCTTTGAATGCTTCAACCCACATTTTTGTCTAGCAGGACACTGGGAAATCAGAGTTCTCTCTCTCTCTCTCTTTAAATGAGAGCCTTCAATTGTACGCTTTTCAAAGCCACTGCCTTAGCTCCTTCAGTGGAATCCAAAGGGCAACCTATTGGAAATAAAAGTGAAGAGAGTGATAAGGTCAGTCTCTGCATCTCAGGTTGGAAACATTTGCTTACATAGATCTTCTTATACTCTGCTTTCTGCCTGCTTTATGTTACCTGAACACTGCAGAGTCAGGTATCAATTTGTGCTCTCATTGATTACACATTATGATCTCTTACATGCAAGATTGTAAAATATGTATGGTTTTCTAATAAGCAAGATGGGCTACCAGATACACAGCATGATATATTTCACATTCTTTTTTCCTTTTGTACAATATTCAAGTGATAGCTTTTTTAGATTTCAAAGAAATGGAATGGATTTTCCCAATCTAGTTTTCCTTCATGTACCATGAGCATGCATACAGGAGACAGCCTTTGCAATGCCCTCATTAACATCCACTTTAAACTATCGGTGCCATGTTTTTATTGCAGTCCTCTCATTAAAACTCTAATGATCATTAACATACTGATGAGGATAATAAATGCTAACAATTTATAGCCTGATGTGTTTTCCCACTGGAGTGAAATGTATGTTTCTGCCAGCTCTCTGAAGCCTCTATGATACCATCTCCAACAGACCAAGTGCCCATTAGATTTAAGGGCCAGACTCCCTCCAGGGAAAAGAGCCTGTGGGTATCGCCAAGAATAAGATGGAAAGTCCAGCTGGGCCAGGAACACAGTGGTGTAAGCTAGCCAGATACCCCACTGCATCTGCAGAACAGTGACCAGAGCATCCCACAGAGTGGGTATGGCTGGGAAGGGAGGGACAGGGACAAGCACCCAGGAATGTACAAATTCAGTGGATCTCCTGGTCCTAGAGTCCATGGCCAGCTTCCATTGCAAAGCATTATTCTTTATTATCTGTGCTGTGGTAGTGCCTAGAGGTCTCAGCCTCACTGTGCAGGACACTCTCAAAACTACGATACCTGCACGATAAAATAAAGAAACAGATCAACAGAGCCAGACGTGTACCCAGAAGCCTCCTGCTGTGAGACAAGCCCAAGAAAGAAACCAACAGAACTCCACTGGCCATCACTTACAGTCCTCAGCTAAAACCTCTCCAACGCATCATCAGTGATCCACAACACATCCTGGACAATGATCCCTCACTTTCACAGGCCTTGGGAGGCAGGCCAATCCTCGCCCACAGACAACCTGCCAACCTGATGCATATTCTCACCAGCAACTACACACCGCACCATAGTAACTCCAACTCAGGAACCAATCCATGCAACAAACCTCGATGCCAACTCTGCCCACATATCTACACCAGGGACACCATCACAGGACCTAACCAGACCAGCCACACCATCACCGGTTCATTCACCTGCACGTCCACCAATGTAATATACGTCATCATGTGCCAGCAATGCCCCTCTGCTATGTACATCGGCCAAACTGGACAGTCCTTACGTAAAAGGATAAATGAACACAAATCAGATATTAGGAATGGCAATATTAAAAAACCTGTAGGAGAACACTTCAGTCTCCCTGGATACACAATAGCAGATTTAAAGGTAGCCATACTGCAACAAAAAAAGTCAGGACCAGACTTCAAAGAGAAACTGCTGAGCTTCTCTTCATTTGCAAATTTGACACCATCAGCTCAGGATTAAACAAAGACTGTGAATGGCTAGCCAACTACAAAAGCAGTTTCTCCTCCCTGGGTGTTCACACCTCAACTGCTAGAAGAGGGCCTCACCTTCCCTGATTGAACTAACCTCGTTATCTCTAGCCTGACTCTTGCCCACATATTTATACCTGCCTCTGGATATTTCCACTGCATGCATCCGACGAAGTGGGTATTCACCCACGAAAGCTTATGCTCCAATACCTCTGTTAGTCTATAAGGTGCCACAGGACTCTTTGTCACTTCTACAGATCCAGACTAACACGGCTACCCCTCTGATACTGTGCAAGACACTACCCTGTATAACACAGCCAGTCTCTCCCCTGAAGAGCTCACACAGTTTAAGCATCAGAGGAGAGACAACTGGTAGTTACAGACAGATGAGCTTGTCCAAGGTGTTCCTGTGGAGCCCAGGCCAGAGTGGAGGGTAGCAGTGGTATCGCCCCAATCCACCCCACCCTTCCACAGGAGCAAACGCCTACTCTGGCCCCACATCTCTTCCCACACAGAAAACCTCATTACCCTGATCAGGCTGCTTGGGATAAAGGACAACCACGTCATCTCCCAGGATTCTAGGAACCAGACTTCAGCTCCCCCTCCTCCTTCCCCACCACATTTGCAGTCCATGTGGCAACACAACATGGCTAGACTTGTGGCACGAGACACACATACTTTTCTAACATCATCACACTCCTGAATTGCACTTACACCAACATCTCTGGTTCCACATATGTTCACCAAAATGCTGCCCAACCAGAGTTCTAGATATGGATCTTGTTATTAATTATTTCTATGTAGTCCTTTGCCTATGTAATCATCTGTTCAAACGTATTTTTAAGTTTTAAGGAATGGGAAATGTTCCCCACAAGAGACAGTTAATTCATTTACCCATAGAGCAAGCAGAAAGTGGCACTGTATATCACAGAATCACAGGACTGGAAGGGACATCAAGAGGTCGTCTAGTCCAGTCCCCTGCCCTCATGGCAGAACAAAGTATTATCTAGACCAGGGGTGGGCAAACTATGGCCCGTGGGCCACATCCGGCCCACAGGCCCGTCCTGCCTGGCCCCTGAGCTCCCAGCTGGGGAGGCTCCCCTCCCCCCGCTGTCCCACCACCCCCGCAGCCTCAGCATGCAGCACCATCAGCGCTCTGGCCCGCCGCTCCTGGGCAGCGCTGCAGCTGTGGGGCTGTGAGCTCCTGCCACTCTGAGCGGCATGGTAAGGGGGCGGGGCTGCGCGCTCCTGAGGGGCCTCGTGTCTAGCTCTGGCACGCGGCTGTGGTAAGGGGGCCAGGGCTGGGGGGCTGGATAAGGGGCAGGGAGTCTCGGGGGGCAGTCAGGGGACAGGGAGCAGGGGGCAGTTGGATAGGGCGGAGGTTCTGGGGGGTGCGCGGTCAGAGGACGGGAGGGTTGGATAGGTGTGGGAGTCCCAGGGGTCTCTCAGGGGGCAGGGGTGTGGATAGGGATCGGGGCAGTCAGGGGAAGGGGAGCGGGGGGGTTGGGTGGGGTCTTGGGGAGGGAAGTTAGGGTGGGGAGTCTCGGGAGGGGGCGAACAGGGGACAAGGAGCAGTGGGGTTAGATAGGGAATGGGGGCTCCAGGGGGGTCTCTGCAGGGGCCAGTCAGGGGACAAGGAGCAGGGGAGGTTGGATGGGTCGGCGGTTCTCAGGAGGGCAGTCAGGGGGAGGGAAGTGGGTGGGAGACGGATAGTGGGAGGGGCCAGGCTGTTTGGAGAGGCACAGCCTTCCCTACCCAGCCCTCCATACAATTTTGCAACCCCAATGTGGCCCTCGGGCCAAAAAGTTTGCCCGTGCCTGATCTAGACCATTCCTGACAGATGTTTGTCTATCCTGCTCTTACAAATCTCCACTGATGGAGATTCCACAACCTCTCTGGGCAATTTATTTCATTATTTAACCACCCTGACAGTTAGGAAGTTTTTCCTAATGTCCAATCTAAACCGCCTTTGCTGCAATTTAAGCCCATTGCTTCTTATCCTAACCTCAGATGTTGACGAGAACAATGTAACTCCCTCCTTCTTGTAACAACCTTTTATGTACTTGAAAGCATTTATCCTGGCCCCTCTCAGTCTTCTTTTCTCCAAACTAAACAAACCCAATTGTTTCAATCTTCCCTCATAGGTCATGTTTTCTAGACCTTTGATCAGTTTTGTTGCTCTTCTCTGGACTTTCTCCAATTTGTTCAGATCTTTCCTGAAATGTGGCACCCAGAACTGGACACACTACTCCAGTTGAGGTGTAATCAGTGCGGAGCAGAGCGGTATTATTTCCCGCGTCTTGCTTACAAAACTCCTGCTAATACACAGAATGATGTTCCCTTTTTTTGCAACAGTGTTTCAGTTGACTCATATTTAGTTTGTGGTCCACTATGACCCCCCAGATCCCTTTCTGCAGTACCTCCTAGGGAGTCATTTCCCATTTTGTATGTGTGCAACTGATTGTCCCTTCTTTAGTGGAGTACTTTGCATTTGTCGTTATTGAATTTCACCTATTTACTGCAGCTCATTTCTCCAGTTTCTCCAGATCATTTTGAATTTTAATCCTATCCTCCAAAGCACTTGCAACCCCTCCCAACTTGCTGTAGTAAGATGAGGCCCTGAAACATAAGCCTTGTATCAGAGGCCCGGTATAAGGCCTGACGCCCGAACTAAAGTAATGGTCAAGACTTTGCTCACATAAAGCAAAGTTAAGCTGTGGGCCAGAGGCAGGCCCTCCTCACAGAAGTTGGCAATAAGAAGGCTGCCAATTGTACATATACATATATCTAAAGGCGATCAAGCACTAATAGGATAAACATGGGCCAGGATGGCACCAGAACAGTCTGGTACAAACACATTCCACAGAGATAATGAGGAACAGACTGATCCACCCTAAAAGACAGGGTCAAAAGGATAATATGATGTATAGACTTGTTGGTTCAAATCAACATGTACCAGGAGAGAGGCAGCACCCCAACATGCAGAGGGGTTGTACCTCAATACGTCAGGAGTGATGTGTTACTTGTTTGTACCTGTGTATAAGAATGCATCCCTGAGTGGATGTCTTTGTCTGGCCTAGGGAGCAGTGGAGAGTCCCACCACTGACTGAGCCAGTCCATTGTCAGGGGGCACATATTCGTAATATGTCTGGTAGAGTCTGTGGGAAACTATTACTGTGCTTCGTTTGACAATAAACCTGGCCGGGTGCCTTCATACCTTATCGGAGTCTGTGGTCATTGGGGGTTCTCTTGGGGTCTGCTGTGTCAGCTATCTGCACAGAGCCGGGGCAGCACAAAGAGGGAACACACGCATGCAGCCGACTGTTATCAACATTGGATAAAGCAGAGCAGCACACTGGTGTTGTCTCATAACACTTGGTACCGTCTGCAAACTTTATCAGTGTAGTCTCTATGCTATTATCTAAACCATTGATGAAGCTATTAAACAGAACCAGACCAAAACTGATCCCTGTAGGACCCCACTTGATATGCCCTCCCAGCTTGACTGTCAACTACTGATAACTACTCTCTGGGAATGGTTTTCCAACCACTTATGCATCTACCTTATAGTAGCTCCATCTAGGTTGTATTTCCCTAGTTTGTTTATGAGACGGTCATGTGAGACAGTATCAAAAGCTTTACTAAAGTCAAGATTACCACATTTACTGCTTCCCCCCATCAACAAGGTTGTTACCCTGTCAAAGAAAGCTATTAATTTGGTTTGATATGATTTGTTCTTGACAAATCCATGCTGACTATTACTTATCACCTTAATATCTTCTAGGTGTTTGCAAACTGATTACTTAATTATTTGCACCATTATCTTTCTGGGTACTGAGGTTAAGCTGAGTGGTCTATAATTCCCCAGGTTGTCCTTATTTCCCTTTTTATAGATGGGCAAATATTATGCCATTTTCCAGTCCTCTGGAATCTCTCCAGTCTCTGATGCTGTGTAATTGAAATATGACCATGTATGTCACTAATATTGCCACTGTTAGACAATTGCAACAAAACTTGTACAAAGTAGATCATGTAAGGTGTCAATAGAAAAGTTATGATTTGCTAAATAAGATTATCCTGTTTAAATCCATGTATCATCACATGTATCTGAAATTATGAATATTGACTTTATACCTGTATTTCAAATGTGTTTGCTCCTGGGGTAACACCCACAAGGTAGTTTACATCCAGTCTAGCCGGCCAACTCTAACCTTAACCCTAACCTTGCAGACTCTTTCCTTTCAGTCACAGCCATGGCTTTGTACCACTGAGCACCAGTCACCTTTCCTGTTCTTTATTAGCATGGGAAAGGCTACAGTCTCTCCAGGACCGGTGCAAGGAAGTTTCGCACCCTAGGTGAAACTTCCTTGCACCAGCCCTGCGCCACCCCCTCCCCGCCCCCCCCAGCCAGGTATCCCGCCCCTGGAGCTCAGCACCCCCCCCTCCGGCGGGCGCTGAGCATGGAGCTGGGAGGCAGGAGGGCGGCTCACCGCAGCTGCCTCCCGGCTCCAAGCTCAGCAGCTGAGCATGGGGCAGGGGGGCGGGTCGCCGCGGCTACCTCCCGGCTCTGGGAGGCATGGGGGCAGCTTACCGGCTGCCAAATCCTGGCACCCTAGGTGACCGCCTAGGGTTGCCTAGTTATAGCGCCGGCCCTGAGTCTCTCAGCAATGAATGCTGTAATTTTTCTTTTACATTTCTAGTTCCCCCATGACCATGGGCTTCTTAGGGCTCGAAAGCCAACTCTTGTGGGGAACCATATGAGGGAATCCAGGTCTGGGAGGCAACACTAAAATCTAAGGAGGAAAACACTTATCCCATCAATGCTTCCCAGAAATAGCGAGCACGGGATGTCAGTAGCCTGGAAGCCTTCACTTTTACAACTCAGTGTTATACGTGGGTTTTATGCTCTATTAATAACAGTTAGCAATGTTTTTTTGTCCTTGGCTGTAACACTTACAACTTTCAAGTTTCATTAAAGGAGAGCACAAGATGAAGCATTAAAAACTTCTGATTTCAGCTCTTACTTAGAGAGAGCAAAATGTGCTGTCAGCAAGAGCTTCAGGGAGATGAAGTCCAAGGGAGGAGGATAGGCGTCAGAGCCCAAGCCATGACTTCAAAGCTCTGTCTGCACAGCTATTTTAAGTCTGCTGACCCAGGCTAGGAGGCTTGCTCAAAAATGCTGTATGGGCATTCCCTTAGAGTTAATTTCTTCTATAGACACTAGGTTGCAACATGACCCAAAACCCCGTGAAATTCCTTTCATTTAAAACCAAGATGTTTGTCCTAACTTTACTATTATTTCTAAAACACTCTAGCTAACGCTCAGGGTAAAAGTCAATTTTTTTAAACTTAAGCCTCCTTTTGTACTGACAGCCACTCTGAGATTGCTTTGCTTAAAGGTCATCTATAAAAGAGCTATGAAAGATTAATGTGTTTCTAACATGCCAGTGTCAGAAATATTTAATACATTATTTATAATTTTGCAATACATTCTCTAAATGAGAGTTGTACAGGTTCCATATAAAAATGAAATCAGATCATTATACTTATTATGATAAAACTTTTCAATAACCTATTATTTATAAAGGAAAACCAGATATTGTGCATGGGTTCCAGACATGTTCAATATGCCATCCATAATGAAACATGCAAGCCTTTTTAATGTACCAGCCAACTAACATGTCTGTGGCCACATTGGCTAGATAAAAGGTGAGACCTGCTCATATGTACCTGACCTCCACCCTCCAAACCCTAACCCAAAGCACTTGCTCGTGCTCCGCAGAGAAACGGATGTCTTTCAGAGGCTGACTTTTCTCCTTGGCTTTAAGCTACTTCTATAAGCATCCAGGCATTTCATTGCAATGAAGCCAGGAGGAGCCAGCCTAGCTGACTAAACTAGGGGCACTGCTGGATAAGGCAGGGCAGGGAGAGAACAGGAACTGGAGCCCCAGGGGAGCAGGAGCTGCCAGCTATAAAGAAGAGATGAATGTTCATGGGAGAACAGAACAAAGTAGCTGAGTATTATGTCCAGGACAGAAGGGGAAAGAGGATAGTGTGTTGGGTAGCATGACTGGGCAACACAGGAAAAGGAACCAAGTAGAAGGGAAACTTGTGCAAGGGGGAGAGGACCAGGCAAAGGGAAACACAGCTATAGGAGCAACCAGAGAGAGAGAGAACAGTCAGTCACTCATCTTGTGCATAACCCACCAGTCAGCGAGAGACTTCTAGTCCCTAACGTTAATGGAGTACAGCAGGAAACTCGTACTTTGCCCAAGGGAAGGAGAGGAAGGGGGATACACAGGAGGAGAATAGACAGAAATATCAGTAAGTAATCTTTCCTCAAACTAAATCTCTCTCCTGTCCTATCCCATCCAATAACTGTTACTTTCAGTGGAGGCAGCAAGCAGCTAATCATCTCCCCCAGCTGCCAAACCTGGGACAGTTCTTTTGAGCATGGGAAATGCTCTGAGCAGCTGCTCAAAATACATTTGAACGATTCTGCACATCTTGCAAGTGGTCCCTGTGGATGCTGAACCAGGTAAACAGCACATGGATTGACTGTGAACATATTGCATAGTTTTAGTAACAGAGTACTTAACAATGGGTTTAGTGTGTGGGTGGTGTTAATGGGTTGTGATATAAAGGAGGTCTCAGTAGATGATCTGCTGGTCCCTTCTGGCCCTAGACTCTATGATTATAACCCTAGGACCGTTACATTTAAAATTATGGACACAGCTCCCATTTCTCAGCTGACATTGCAATGAGTTATGCACACCATACAAAACATGGGTAGGTGCTGCACTATAGCCTACCATACCAGCCAAGACTATCTTGGCTGAA
The DNA here is from genome assembly GCA_033296515.1 of Macrochelys suwanniensis. Classification (NCBI taxonomy): domain Eukaryota; kingdom Metazoa; phylum Chordata; order Testudines; family Chelydridae; genus Macrochelys; species Macrochelys suwanniensis. Next base: position 61,772 of record CM065781.1, on the reverse strand, counting down.
CACTCTGGAATTCAATTTCTCCAGTGCTTTATTTCTCCCCAAACACACTTGGTTTTTAAAGGAGCTGCAAAAATTATTCAAGTTAGCTGCTCCCATTCTGGATCTTTTCCCAACTAATGACAGAGGCTGTCCGAAATGACATCCCTTCCCAAAGGTCACTGGTAACTTGCGCTTGGCTGCTGCTTGACTCCCTGGTGAGTGCTTTGGCACTGCTTCCCTCCTGCAGCACTCAAGGAGCTGGTGCTAATGAGCTGCACCTTCTGGTAAAATACCACAAATCAGAAGGGGAACCACTAATTTTTTTAATTAACAATTACTGGCAAAATGTGCTGAGTTATAGATAAGCTGAAGGGCCCTCAAGGCACTAAAAGTCTTTTGCTTATAAAAAACTGCCCTACATATAACACACAAAGGGATTTGGGAGAGCATGCATTGTGATATCCAATCAACAGACACCGCATGTTTTCACGTGAAGCAGATTCTGCAAAAGGTATCAACATAGACATTTTGCCAAATTAAGTCCCAGAATAGATTATATGCAAAATGGTTGAGTTGGATAGTTTTAAAATTGTTTGATCATCTGCATTTTTGTCAAATAACTGATCATGCAAGGGTCCCGTGACAAAAGGATTCTATTGTGGTGATAGGGTGACCAGATGTCCCAATTTTATAGGGACAGTCCCAATTTTTGGGTCTTTTTCTTATATAGGCTCCTATTACCCCCCACCCTGTCCCGATTTTTAACAATTTGCTGTCTGGTCACCCTATGTGGTGAAGCTTCACTGCGGTTGGAATGGGAATACTAAGGGAATGTAAAGAAAAGTTTTTCATCTGTGTAAGCTTCTTTACACTGAGTGCATCTTGATTAAGAAGTTGAAGGGAGGTGGCAAACCCATTGAGATCATTGATTAGTCCATAGCACATTCAGTAAAAAACATGGTGTTTATTTTAATTGTTCCTGTAAGAAAATTTATTGGCCTGATAATGTAAATGTCACTCTTTGCATTTTAATGGCTGAAGTGACCTTGTCTTGCAGGGAAGCCAAATGGGACAACTGATAATACAAATTCTAGCTCATGGCGAACACAAAGAGAACCTGTTAAAGGAACAGGCCCATGCAGCTGCACATATTCTGTGAGGTCTCACACCACCCCCTCGTAGGGATTACATCATCTCTCCTTAAGCTGTCAGGTGGCTGAGCCACCTGTAGCATATGGAGATTCATTGAACTAAGACCTGCTTCAGCCCATTCTTTCCCCCTCTACTGCCAACACCCATCCTTAGGAAGCGAAATTAGACTCATGGGGGGAATTTTTTGTTTGTAACTAACCATGGGTTCTGGATGCCCATGTGCATACCTCATGTCCCAGCTGTTTGCTCCAGGGTACTGTTTGGTTTTATACACATAATTGTTTGTGTAACATCCTCAGCTCCACCAGCACACAGGTGAAGTTTCATAACAATAAGTACCGAGTGAGCTGCGAGCAGAGGAGAAGCAAACAGAGGGAGTTCACCTGGTGCGAGTTCCCACAGAGTTTTTGCCTTTCGGGCTTCTGTGAGCAGTAAATACATCTGAAGAGGCTCTTAGAAGGAAGACAATATGGATAGTGAGCGATCAGATGTTGTGACCTGCACAGGATGTGCCATGTTTGTTTTACTTCCAGAGGACAGAAGCGACTTTGTCTGTATGAAGTGCAAGCTGGTCCCCATACTGGAAGAGAAGGTAAAAGGACTAGAGACCCAAATATCAACCATGTGTTGCATCAGAGAAAATGAAGACTTAGCAGACAGGCTTACTAACCTAGTGAGGAGTGCTTTAAACTAGGTTCGCTGGGGGATGGAGACCTAAGCCCTGAGGGAAGTGGGATACCGTGAGGAAACACAAAGGGGATGGTGCAACAGGGGAGACCTCCTGCTTCATACCGAGAAAGTAGGGCAATCGGCTAGTTATCTTAGGTGCCTGTACACGAACGCAAGAAGCCTGGGAAACAAGCAGGAAGAATTGGAAATCCTGGCACATTCGAGGAACTATGATATGATTGGAATAACAAAGACTTGGTGGGGTAACTCACATGACTGGAGCACTGTCATGGATGGGTATGAGCTATTCAGGAAGGACAGGCAGGGCAAAAAAGGTGGACGAGTTGCACTGTATGTAAGAGAGCAGTATGATTGCTCAGAGCTCCAGTATAAAACTGGAGAAAAGCTGGTTGAGAGTCTTTGGGTTAAGTTTAGAGGCAAGAGCAATAAGGGTGATGATGTGGTGGGCTATAGACCACCAGACCAGGGGGATGAGGCTTTATTCAGACAACTAACAGAAGTTTCCAGATCACAGGCCCCAGTTCTCACGGGGGACTTCAATCACCCAGACATCTGTTGGGAGAGCAATACAGCAGTGCACAGACAATCCAGGAAGCTTTTGGAGCATGCTGGGGACAACTTCCTGGTCCAAGTGCTGGAGGAACCAACTAGGGGCCATGCTCCTCTTGACCTGCTGCCCACAAACAGGGAAGAATTGGTACGGGAAGTAGAAGTGGGTGGCAACCTGGGCAGCAGTGAACATGAGATGGTGAAGTTCAGGATCCTGACAAGAAGGAGAAAGGAGAGCAGCAGAATATGGACCCTGGACTTCAGAAAAGCAGACCGACTCCCTCAGGGAACTGATGGGCAGGATCCCTGGGAGGCTAATATGAGGGGGAAAGGAGTCCAGGAGAGCTGGCTGTATTTTAAAAAGGCCTTATTGAGGGCACAGGAACAAACCATCCCAATGTGCAGAAAGAATAGCAAATATGGCAGGCGACCAGCTTGGCTTATCAGAGAAATTTTCGGTGAGCTTAAACACAAGGAAGCTTACAAGAAGTGGAAACTTGGACAGCTGACTAGGGAGGAATATAAAAATATTGCTTGAGAATACAGGGGTGTAATCAGGAAAGCAAAAGTACAATTGGAGTTGCAGCTAGCAAGGGATGTGAAGGGTAACAAGAAGGGTTTCTAAAGGTATGTTAGCAACAAGAAGGTGGCCAGGGAAAGTGTGCAATCCTTACTGAATGGGGGAGGCAACCTAGTGACAGATGATGTGGAAAAAGTTGAAGTACTCAATGCTTTTTTTAAATAATAAATAATAATAATAATATATGGAGATATGCCTATCTCATAAAACTGGAAGGACCTTGAAAGGTCATCGAGTCCAGTCCCCTGCCTTCACTAGCAGGACCAAGTACTGTCCCCTGACAGATTTTTTTGCCCCAGATCCCTAAATGGCCCCCTTAAGGATTGAACTCATAACCTTGGGTTTAGCAGACCAATGCTCAAACCACTGAGCTATCCCTCCCCCCTTTTGCCTCAGTATTCACAGAGAAGGTCAGCTCCTAGACTGCTGCACTGGGCAGCACAATATGGGGAGGAGGTGAGCAGCCCTCAGTGGTGAAAGAATAGTTTAGGGACTATTTAGAAAAGCTGGACATGCACAAGTCCATGGGGCCTGATGCAATGCATCCAAGGGTGCTGAGGGAGTTGGCTGATATGATTGCAGAGCCATTGGCCATTATCTTTGAAATCTTGTGGCGATCGGCAGAGGTCCCAGACCACTGGAAAAAGGCAAATATAGTGCTCATCTTTAAAAAAGGGAAGGAGGAGAATGCAGGGAACTACAGAGCGGTCAGCCTTAACTCAGTGCCTGGAAAAATCATGGAGCAGGTCCTCAAGGAAACCATTTTGAAGCACTTGGAATAGAGGAAGGTGATCACGAACAGTCAATGTGGATTCACCAAGGGCAAGTCATGCCTGACCAACCTGATTGGTTTCTAGGATAGAGCTTGGCTGTTCTCGGTGGTGACAGATGATGGAACAAGGAGCAATTTTCTCAAGTTGCAGTGTGGGAGGTCTAGGTTGGATATTAGGAAACATTATTGTGACGGTGCACCCCATAAGGCTTTATGGAAATATGCTTATGTATGTATATATATGACATAACTGGAATATGTTTTATGCTGCATATACCATGAAACATATCTCTGTAAAGGTTATGATCTACTGAATCTATTCCTCCTATTTGTATGCATGTGTCATTTTTGTGTTAGAAGTTATGAATATTGACTGTGTACTTGCTTGATTTCTAAGTAGCCTTAGTAAAGCATTTGGTCAGCTTCTTGAGAAAGGAATGTGCAAGTTAAGTGCCCAATCAAGAAACACTTAACGGACAATGGATCTTGGAAGGCTCCAATCCACATAAGAAGTCTACTTGAGGACGTTCAAGGCAGCATGTGAACCATGGCTGCTACCTGTAAGTTCTGAGTCATGCATGGACCTGTGACTTGCCCATGTGACTCCAAAACTCCATCTTGGAGCTGAACTTTGCATAGGAGAGAGGAGGGGGTCTCCACCCACAAGAGAAAGTCTATTTAAACCCCTGGGAGATCCCCTCCATTTTGTCTTCAGCTGGCTTAAGAGATAGCCTCTCCATCCCCATGGATACCTGAAAGAAACTGGAACAAAGGACAGTAACTACAGGGGGTGTGAGTGATTGCTGGACCCAGACTAGAAGGAGACTAGTCTGTGAAAGGAAGCTTACTGGAACACCGAGGGTGAGGTTTTATCTGTATTCAGTTTTCTTACTGTATTAGGCTTAGACTTGCGTGTTTTATTTTATTTTACTTGGTAATTCACTTTGTTCTGTCTGCTATTACTTGGAACCACTTAAATCCTACTTTCTGTATGTAATAAAATCACTTTTTACTTATTAGTTAACCCAGAGTATGTACTAATACCGGGGGGAGGAGGGGCAAACAGCTGTACATATCTCTCTATCAGTGTTATAGAGAGAACAATTTATGAGTTTGCCCTGTCTAAGCTTTATACAGGGTAAAAAGGATTTATTTGGGGTTTGGACCCCATTAGAAGTTGGGCATTTGGGGCATCTGAGTGTTAAATACAGGAACACTTCTTAAACTGCTTTCAATTAAGCCTACAGCTGTTAGGGGATGTGGTTCAAGCCTGGGTCTGGGTTTGCAGCAGGCTAGCGGCTCTGGTTCAAACCAGGCAGGGCTCTGGAGTCCCAAGCTGCCAGGTCAGGAAAGCAGGGGCAGAAGTAGTGTTGGCACATCAGTTGGCAGCCCAAAGGGGGCTTCTGTGATCCTGCCCGCCACAACTATTTCATAGGAGGATGGTGAAGCACTAGAATGGGTTACCTAGGGAGGGGAGGCGATCTCCATCCTTAGAGGTTTTTAAGGCCCTGCTTGACAAAGCTCTGGTTGGGCTGATTTAGTTGATGTTGGTCCTGCTTTGAGCAGGGGTTGGACTAGCTGACCTCCTGAGGTCTCTTCTAACCGTACTCTTCTATGATTCTATGAATACACCCCAGTGCTGTTTCCATTTCCTGAGAGCAGGATCAATATTTTATCAGTAAGTTTCCAAAGCACCACACAGTCAAACACAAGCCAGAGTTAGGTTAGACAACCCTCCAGGATTGTCCTGGAGTTTCACGGAATTAAAGACTAATCTTTAATTAAAGATTATGTCATGTGATGAAATCTTCAGGAATTTGTCCAAATAAAGTTGGAAACCCTAGCCAGAGTTAAATCTCAGACCAGTTGTTAGGCCAACTCTGCCCTCCCACAGAAAACCCCACAGGAGGGGCGGGTAGGGGATGGAGAGGAAAATCCTCGGAGGCACCCGTCACAGAGCTTGTTCTGTCAATGGGGATGACTCAAGACCAGGCCTCACCTGGGGAGGAACCACAAGAGTCATTCAATGTGTCCCTGGTATTGGGCCACCCAGTTCATTTACTAGCTGTGTTTTATGTTTAAATCCATACCTGGCCACCAGTTTAGGAGCTGACCCTACCACCCCCCACCCCAGATAAGTACTGAATGGGAAAAGGGGTCAAATCCCAAAATCCTTGGGATCTATTGGAGAGCAGGGCCAGCCACAAGGAGGCCTTTTGCTGTAACAATCACTTTTGGGCCCACCCCTGCTTCTCCCATTACTGTGCTCAGAGGAAGGACTCTGTAGAAACACTAGCAAAGCCAAAGGCTGCCTCCCTCCCAGTGCATTCCCCACTTGTTGTCAAGGGTCCCATGCACACAACATCTTGTCCTTATGCCCCTGCCATGGATTACCAACCCTGAGGTGACCTCACACTCCAGGTAGCTCTGGCTATCTACAGATGGGGAAGGAAGAAGGCCCAAGGAGGCATCATTACTTAGGAAGGAACAATCAGTGGCACTCATACAAAATGGGAAATGACTGCCTAGGAAGGAGTCATGCGGAAAGAGATCTGGGGATCCCAGTGGATCCCAAGCTAAATGAACGTCAACAATATAACACTTGCAAATAAAAAATAATCATCATTCTGGGATGTATTAACAGGAGTGTTGTAAGCAAGACATGAGAAGCAATTATTTTGCTCTACTCTGCACTGATTAGGCCTCAACTGGAGTACTGTGTCTAGTTCTGGGTGCCACATTTCAGGAAAGATGTAGATGAATTGGAGAAAGTCCGGAGAGGAGCAACAAAAATGATTAAAGATCGAGAAAACTGGACCTATAAGGGAAGATTGAAAAAAATGGGTTCATGTAGTCTGGAGAAGAGAAGACAAAGGGGACACGATAACAGTTTTCAAGTACATTTTTGGTTGTTACAAGGAGGAGGGAGAAAAATTGTTCTTCTTAACTTCTGAGGACAGGACAAGAAGTAATGGGCTTAAATTGCAGCAAGGGCAGTTTAGGCTGGACATTAGGAAAAACTTCCTAACTGTCAGGGTGTTTAAGCACTGGAATAAATTGCCCAGGGAAGTTGTGGAATCTCCCTCCTTGGAGATTTTTAAGACCAGGTTACACAAACACTTGAATGACTCCTGGTTTTTGTGTTATGTGAAGGGGTAAATAACACTTCCCTATTCACTTTCTCCACCCCAGTCATGATTTTATAGCCCTCTATCATACCCCCCCTTAGTTGTCTCTTTTCCAAGCTGAACAGTCCCAATCTTTTTAATGCACTGTTTACTCTGGTTTTGTTTATGGTAATATACCAATAAAGAGCAAGCCATTCCTGGCTAAAACAATCTGTACAGCTAGCTACTTCGCACTTCCTGGGAATTCATTTCCAAATGTTCAAATCTGACTCAGTTAAAGGGTGTCGGGACAAAAGGGAAGAAGATGTCTCAAGACATTTCCCTTCTCAAAGCAATAGAGTCACCCAGCCAAGCCAGCCATTCTGCACATCATAAGTGATGCTGACAATTTGCTCTAATTCACCAAGTGATTATTTTTGGAGTGTTGGAAATCAATGCAGGGATGAAGGGAATGAACGAGCTGGGCAAGCAACCTTAACCCTCCTCTGCAGTTTGATCTAACATCTCTTAATAAGCAAGTACTTCATTAGATGTTTACAATACAGTGAAAGCCGGTGCATAATGCAGGCAGCAATCTCTGGCACAACACTGTGTGAGGAAGCTACATTTTAACTTTACACAAACTAAACTTCGATGGAAGCACTAATGTACATGACCAGACCTGGTCATGAAACCACCATGTTTCCCATTAGGCAAGACAGAGTATTGAAATCTTTGAAGCAAGAGTTCTGCCTGGTTTTCTACAAGTATTATTAGCGGGTATCTAGTTCTGCCTCCAAGGGCACCAGCAATTCCCTTGTACTTGCAGATGTGTCAAGTGGTGGCATTAGTCCCAGCATTAATGTTCTTATACTGTGATACATCCAGGACTGGCATTAAAGCACCAGCAAGTAGGTCACTCTTGTGCTATACTTTTCTGTCTCATAGAGATCTAGGTATGAGCATAAAATATATGGCAAAGCCCCAAGGACCAGCCAGGACTTGGATGTCAAAGAACTGCTATCAAGACTCCAGGAGGCTAGGCACTGTCGTTAAGTTTTCAAAAAGGGTGTTTTATATGGTGAACTGAATATCAGTGGGCAGTAGATACAAAATTGACAAACTTATCCTAATTGTGGTGACACATATGGTGGTGACACACAATTGTGTGACACCACATAATTGTGGTGACACAAACTTCTGGTGTTGTGAAAGGAGCCACATCCTTCCTGAAGCTCCCACCAGAAAGGATCAGCAATGCTCACTAAATATTCAGGACAAAGGCTGCTCTGGAAAGAAGGCCCATGCACAGTTTGATCAGCCACTGCCCAGTGGAAATATACTGTTCACACTAGGCATGCTCTGGGACCAGTCATTCCCATACTGTTATTACATCAGCTTATCAGCATAATTACTTCCTCATCAATAGCTTCTGGTTACACTGGCTCTAGGGTTTTCAGTATAAATTAATTGGACCGTTAGTTAAAGCCTGTGTCTGAGAGACAGGAAAGGGCAAGGACCAAGCACACTGGAAACCATGATCACTGACACAATTACCCTAGGAACCTGTTAAAGCAGTCCTGCTGACATACTAACTATCACAAGGATGTAGCACGAGGGGCAGAAACATGGCATAACACTACCCTCTGCCCTCCACTGGTGAACCCAGTTCCTAAGGCCATTGCTGCAAATGTGCCATCTCCTGTAGCAACATGGAACATGACAAGTGCAGCATGCCAGATGTATGAGAGAGAGAGGCAGGAAACAGAGGCCAGCCCCGCAAAATATCCACTTTAGGGCTACAGGTGCTTGATTCTGCCAGGTGTTGAACACCAGCCCCAGAAACACATACAGGGAAAAGTAGGGCCTGTATGAAGACAACCCTGCACTGGGAAGAAAGAGCAAGGACATAAGAGAAGGTGTCCTAGGGAAGGGGCTATGTATGTTGCATGCAACTTATGTGTCATGGGCACCCTTACTATTAAAAATAATTCTGACCCTAGTGTCTCGGTTGCAACACACTGGGCCAATCTGTTTTTCTGGTGGGACTGTCCAGCAATGGAAGGGACATTTCTCTCCATCACAAATAAAAGAAACACTAAAAAAACAAAAAAGAAGTTCTTTACCAGTTTTGACATGATACTGTAAGGAGCTCCTCATTTCTTGAAGACAATCTATTTACACAGACACGAGAGGAGAATGAGCTGCTAAACCTTGTACAACAGCAGCACTAAAGATTATATCAAATTAGATATACAAAAGCAACATAAAAATCATCAAGACCTCTGTGAGCGCTAGCCCCATTTTACTGACATTTTAAGTGGTATTCTCTACAATCCGCTCGGATATAGCTAAAAGACTCTATTTAATTTTCTCAATTACTTATATTTCTATTATCTTCCTGGCTTGCTCAGGAGCATGAACAACCCATTTGGTTCTTGCACCTCACAGTCCACTCCAAATAGCTGTGTAAAGATTTCCAATTTGCATGAATGGCTTGTCCAGCTGTGCAGTGGAGTTATTTGTTGACACTTGAATCCACTAGCTGAAATCAATGGGGCTCAGGAACATCATTAGTAATATCGTTATCAACAAAAATCAATCAATGGATAAGGCCCCTAGAATGATCCTTGCTTTACATTCTCCCTCAGTGCAATGGGGAATTAGCCAGACTTTTCACAGCAAACAACAAAAAAGAAAACAAAGGTGTGTAAAGGGTGTGGGGGAAGGAGTGTGGGTTTCTTCTCTCTAGAGTAACATCTCCAGAGGACACAGCTGATCATTTCTACACTCAGGGCAACTTAATATTTACCAAGTAGTTCTGAGTATGAAGCCAGCAAAGTGAGATGGTCTTTGTTCCAGGAGTTAGCAGGGGCTGCTTTGGGGACAGGTTCTTGGGTGAATGCAGTCGTATGCCCCTGCTCTGTGTGGGGAGCCCCTGAGTGCATTGGTGTTATTAACTTGCATTGTGGTAACACCTAAAGAAAGGGGGCAAGCAGGGAGAGTGGAGGGCAGGGGGAGTCAGATTGAGGGGGCGGGAGTGAAAAGCCAATCAGCACATGGTAGAGAATGTTCAGCATAAAAGCTATCAAATGAGGCAGGTGATGACATCATCACCATTCACTAGTCCTTCCAGCAGCTACCTCTCTCAGCTCCGGCTGGCTGAGAGACTGGGGGGCTCCTGCCAGCTGTTTACCTTTCTTCCCTAAGCCCATATGGCTGGGGCGCGGGGGAGGCTGAAGCCTGCCTCCAGTGCTAGGGAGATCCTTCAGCAGCACAGGGACTCCTTGCCATCCGCACTCTCTGCTGCCAGCAATAGGTGGCGTGGTCAGGACAGGTCTATGAAACACCAGACCATAGCCACTGCCTGGAGCTGTGGACAGCCAGTGTCAGGCAGAGCAGCTCTTCAGCTGTTCTAATTTATGCCTGGAAACTAACCAAGGAGGGCATGGGGTGGGCTGTACGGCACCTGCTCTATCTACTCTAGGCCATAGCCAAGGATTTGACCCCTAGGCAGCAAAGGGGACAGATGGGGAAATGAGGAATGTATATACATGAAAGTGGCAGGGGGAAAAGAGCTGCAGAGAAAGAGGGAAAATCAACAGTACAGAACTTAAAGCTTAGAAGTAAAGGGCCAACCCTGCAACCCTTGTTTGGCTTTTACTTAGTGCTTTCTTAGGGAAAGCTCACATTAATGTCACTGAGCAATGTCAGAATAAAACCTGAGTAAGGATTGGATCCAACACCGGAGATCAATCAATTTTTAAGTAATAAAGGCATCCCTTCCTCCTCGCAAGAACAAAAAAGATGTACAACACATTTGTTTGTGAACTCTGCATAGTGCCATCTCCAGTATGCAGTTACTCACAGCTACCAGCACTGATAGAACTGTAACTCTAGAGTACTGTATTTTCTATTGTATGTGTTCCACAGTTCATGGCAGAATACAGAAGTGCTAGCCAAGTTTATTCAATGTACAATATATAAAACATTCATCTGTTAATAATGATCAGAGTTCATGACCACAATTTCTTTCTTTTCTTGCTTTTCACTGAGGGAAATGCCTGTGCAATTTGCATAGCAGATCTTAACTGCAATATTCACTCACTCCCATAATGCTCAGGGGGAAAAAATCATAGTATTTAAAACACAGAAGCCCTATAAGGCACTGTGATTGGGAACAAGTCTACAACTCCAGTACTGGACTGGATCACCCAGGGTTTGATTATTCTGCCCACCCTTCTCTTGAGATTCTTCATAATGTAGGACTCTGCAAACAGTTTATCCTAAACTCTTCTGGAGGCGTCTCTATTTTTCACAAATCAGAGGATTTCCTTTTAGTTTCAATCTTTAATTATTCAGGCTCAGTGCTTTCTTATTGTGGCCTGCAGAATTAAAAACTGAAGGGGATGGAAAAATAATTAGAGAGAAACAAAAAAGAACCATTCATTCAGAAACTCCCTGCCTGTAATTATTTCCATGCCCAATCCACAGATGTATCTTCCAGCCATTTAAACTCTATTCTTCACAGGTGTTGACATCAATAACCTTAACAATAAATAGGATTTGCTATTTTATATGCTTAAAAATAGGATTAAGAAATTACATATAGACCAGGGGTCTCAAACTCAAATTACCACGAGGGCCGCATGAGGACTAGTGCATTGGCCCGAGGGCCACATCACTGACCCCGCCCCCTCGCTGCCCCTGGCCCCGCCCTGACTCCACCCCTTCCATTAGGCCCCACCCCTTCTCCGCCCCCTCCCCTGTGCGCACGGCTTAGCGCTCCTCCCCCTCCCTCCCAGAAACCGCGAAACTCTTCCCATGCGGCCCGCGGAGCTCTTCCCTGTGGCTCACTGGGCTTCCCGCACCCCACCCCCGCCCCCCCATTTTTTTTTATTTACCCCCAGGCAGTTCCCGCCGCCAGAACAACTGTCTGGCGATGGGAACTGCCTGGGGGTAAAAAAAATAAATAAATCAATATTTTTTTTTAAAGGGGGGGGCGTGTGGGGAGCCCAGCTGGCCTCAGGGAAGAGCTCTGCGGGCCGCGTGTTTGAGACCCCTGATATAGACCATCCTTCAAGTTTCCCAGAAAGAGAACATCAGCAATAGCAAAAGGGAAACTGGGAGAAAACAGAAAAAAGGTGCTTACCAGCTAGGAGAGGGGAGCAGGCACCACACAGCAATCAGGAGCAAAATGGCCACATTAGGTCTGCAGCACTTTGGTTCTACCAAATTTAAAGGGCTGGTCAAAGGAGGGCATGCTGGTAAATTCTACAAGAGGGCATTATGTGCTCCTTGGCAGGGGTCTCTTGTGGTGTTTTGCCTGTCACTACTGTGTCACAGAGACCATTTCAGTTACAGCAGCATTTATAGACAATTGTGGTGAAATTAGTGTTTGGAAAGTTGAAAGGAAAATGCAGGAACAGAAATAGTCAAAAAGCAGAGTCTATATGTCAGATTTGGTATGAAGAGTTAACAATCAAAATATGCAGAAACCTGGACAGGGTCTACAAAGGAGATAGGTCTTTAGCCAGACTTTAAATACCAACCCCTTGTTCTGCATGTGTCAGTTCCTGGTTACCCAACTGGAGACGCTGTGGTTTGAGGAGGGGTGGGGTCCAGTTGAAGGATACTCGCTTCATTGAGCACCTTCATATTCCTGAGTCAAAGACTGCCACTGTCGCACAGAAGCAGTGAGGGTGGGTGCAGCCAGAGTTCCAGTCAGTTTACCTAATGCCCATCCAGCTACTAACATTGGACATTTTAAATTCAGCAGCTCTGGCTAACTTGCATCTCAGGACTAGATCAACAAAGGGATTGAGTTGAGTCCCCATCTTGCCTAGATTTCTGCCAGTGGGCTTGTGCAAATGTTACACAAAGCCACGAGTACGGATGCTGCTGAGCTGCTCAGCCCCTAAACCCTAGCAGGATTCTCAATCTAGGCATTTGCCTGTGGGGCCCAATCTGGTAGACATGCTCAAGAAGCTGCCTGCCAGATAGGGGCCCCATCTAAAACATGGAAGAGGAGCCGCCCTGCCCCTCCCTCCTTTACAATGTGGGAGACCCCAATTCGAATCCCCCTTCTAGCAAAGACTTGAATATTAATCTCCTACCCCGATATCTGCTGGGAGAGCAATACAGCGGTCCACAGACAATCCAGGAAGTTTTTGGAAAGTGTAGGGGACAATTTCCTGGTGCAAGTGCTGGAGGAACCAACTAGGGGAAAAGCTCTTCTTGACCTGCTGCTCACAAACAGGGAAGAAATAGTAGAGGAAGCAATAGTGGATGGGAACCTGGGAGGCAGTGACCATGAGATGGTTGAGTTCAGGATCCTGACACAAGGAAGAAAGGAGAGCAGTAGAACAGAGACCCTGGACTTCAGAAAAGCAGACTTTGACTCCCTCAGGGAACTGATGGGCAAGGTCCCCTGGGAGAATAACATGATGGGGAAAGGAGTCGAGGAAAGCTGGCTGTATTTTAAAGAATCCTTATTGAGGTTGCAGGAACAAACCATCCCGATGTGTAGAAAGAAAAGTAAATATGGCAGGCGACCAGCTTGGCTTAACAGTGAAATCCTTGCTCGTCTTAAACACAAAAAAGCGGCTTACAAGAAGTGGAAGATTGGACAAATGACCAGGGAGGAGTATATAAATATTGTTCAGGCATGCAGGAGTGAAATTAGGAAGGCCAAATCACACTTGGAGTTGCAGCTAGCCGGAGATGTTAGGAGTAACAAGAAGGGTTTCTTCAGGTATGTGAGCAACAAGAAGAAAGTCAAGGAAAGTGTGGGCCCCTTGCTGAATGAGGGAGGGAACCTAGTGACAGAGGATGTGGAGAAAGCTAGTGTACTCAATGCTTTTTTTGCCTCTGTCTTCACAGACAAGGTCAGCTCCCAGGTGGCTGCACTCCGCAGCACGGTATGGGGAGGAGGTGACCAGCCCTCTGTGGAGAAAGAAGTAGTTTGGGACTATTTAGAAAAGCTGGACGAACACAAGTCCATGGGGCCGGATGCACTGCATCCGAGGGTGCTAAAGGAGTTGGCCGATGTGATTGCAGAGCCATTGGCCATTATCTTTGACAAATCATGGCAATCGGGGGAGGTCCCGGATGACTGGAAAAAAGCTAATGTAGTGCCCATCTTTAAAAAAGCAAAGAAGGAAGATCCGGGGAACTACAGGCCAGTCAGTCTCACCTCAGTCCCTGGAAGAATCATGGAACAGGTCCTCAAGGAATCAATTCTGAACCACTTAAAGGAGTGGAAAGTGATCAGGAACAGTCAGCATGGATTCACCAAGGGCAAGTCATGCCTGACTAACCTAATTGCCTTCTATGATGAGATAACTGGCTCTGTGGATGAGGGGAAAGCAGTGGATGTGCTATTTCTTGACTTTAGCAAAGCTTTTGATACAGTCTCCCACAGTGTTCTTCCCAGCAAGTTAAGGAAGTATGGGCTGGATGAATGGACGGTAAGGTGGATAGAAAACTGGCTGGATGGTCGTGCTCAACGGGTAGTGATCAATGGCTCCATGTCTAGTTGGCAGCCGGTATCAAGTGGAGTGCCCCAAGGGTCGGTGCTGGGGCCGGTTTTGTTCAATATCTTCATCAACGATCTGGAGGATGGTGTGGACCGCACCCTTAGCAAGTTTGCAGATGACACTAAACTGGGAGGAGTGGTTGATACGCTGGAGGGTAGGGACAGGATACAGAGGGACCTAGACAAATTAGAGGATTGGGCCAAAAGAAATCTGATGAGGTTCAACAAGGACAAGTGCAGAGTCCTGCACTTAGGACGGAAGAATCCCATGCACTGCTACAGACTAGGGACCGAATGGCTGGGCAGCAGTTCTGCAGAAAAGGACCTAGGGGTTACGGTGGACGAAAAGCTGAATATGAGTCAACAGTGTGCCCTTGTTGCCAAGAAGGCTAACGGGATTTTGGGCTGTATAAGTAGGGGCATTTCCAGCAGATCGAGGGACGTGATTATTCCCCTCTATTCGGCACTGGTGAGGCCTCATTTGGAGTACTGTGTCCAGTTTTGGGCCCCACGCTACAAGAAGGATGTGGATAAATTGGAAAGAGTCCAACGGAGGGCAACAAAAATGATTAGGGGGCTCGAGCACATGACTTATGAGGAGAGGCTGAGGGAACTGGGATTGTTTAGCCTGCAGAAGAGAAGAATGAGGGGGGGATTTGATAGCTGCTTTCAACTACCTGAAAGGGGGTTCCAAAGAGGATGGATCTAGACTGTTCTCAGTGGTAGAAGATGACAGAACAAGGAGTAATGGTCTCAAGTTGCAGAGGGGGAGGTTTAGGTTGGATATTAGGAAAAACTTTTTCACTAGTAGGGTGGTGAAGCACTGGAATGGGTTACCTAGGGAGGTGGTGGAATCTCCTTCCTTAGAGGTTTTTAAGATCAGGCTTGACAAAGCCCTGGCTGGGATGATCTAATTGGGTTTGGTCCTGCTTTGAGCAGGGGGTTGGACTAGATGACCTCCTGAGGTCCCTTCCAACCCTGAGATTCTATGATTCTATGATACCCAGGCCTGTAACTAGAGCGGGGAGGGAGAGGCAGCCGCCCAGGGTGCAGAGCTGGTGGGGGCTCAAAAATGAGACAGTGAAGGATCAGGCTCAGTGATGTCAGCACACATCCCCAGGATTGAGCCCAGCAGTGTCTCCCCACATAGCTTTGGGCCCAGAAAAGTTGGCCAGAATCCTGGGTGTAGTTTGGGGCGGGGGGGCAATGCCCCCCAAATAGGCTTGCCAGGCACCCGGTTTTCGACCAGAACCCCCGGTCGAAGAGGGACCCTAGTGGCTCCAGTCAGCACAGCTAACTGGGCGTTAAAAGTCTGGTCGGCAGCACAGCAAGGGCCCGGGGCTAAGGCAGGCTCCCTGCCTGCCCTAGCTCCATGCGGCTCCCAGAAGCCGCCGCCAGGTCCTTGTGGCCCTCTAGGCGCATGGGTGGCCAGTGAGGCTCCACACGCTGCCCCCATAGCTCCCATTGGTCACGGTTCCCTACCTGCAAACAGAGGCCTGGCTGGAGCGGAGGGGGTGGTCCATTGCTGCTTCTGGCTGCCTCTGCAGCTGGAGGCCACCTCCTGGATCCTAATGCCTGTCAACTTCTCCTTCTGCATGTGATGGGTACTATATGGCCCCCATCCTGTTTTCTGTACAATGGTGAGTATCCACAGGGGGGAGGGAGAGGGCAAGGAGAGTGGGGGAATGCAGGATATGGGGGAAGGGGCGGGGGAAGAGAAGGGGATGTGGGAGTGGGGGAGGGGGATGGGAAGAGAAGGGGATAGCGGGAAAGCATGAGCCTCTCATTCAGTGTCCCCTCAGTAGCAGCATCCCCGTTAAGCCAGCCCATTCTCCCGCCCCCCGCCCCCACACTGGCAGCCCACCTTGAATAGATATGTGGACAGAGTTGGCATCAGGCTTTGTTGCAAGGATAGGTTCCTGGGTTCTTTCACCTGCACACAATACAATACAAAAATACAATGCCTCATCGGACATTCACCTCAAATTAGAATCTGCACATTTGTTTGCCTAGTGAGCCAGATCTATAGCCTTCTATATGTGGAAAATGTCTCTTGTTTTATTGTAAATCCTAAATAACGTGCAATGTTTCTGTATAATCACAGAATATTTGGAGTATGTCCTCCAACTTTAGAAGGTTATAAGGATTTTTTTTGTTTTCATTGTAAATAATTGCTATGCTCTAGAAGTAATAGGAATTGTCTGACACAAGACATGTTAAAAGTTATAAACCAGGGTATAACTGTGGGATATTAAGAGCAATTGCTTAAAAGAGAAGATCCGCACTTAATAGGAGCTAATGATGACATACAGTCCTTGAAATTAATCAAACTTAAAACGCCTCCAATAAGAAACGGATTGAAGAAATGTGTTACACACCATCGCCGTCACAGGATACCCAGAGAAGCAGCAAAGAAACTGAAAGCGTTAAAACCTAAGTATTTACTTGGCATCTGTCCAATAGGAATCTGAGGGTTCCCCCCCCAACAGCCTTGAAACTAGGGTGTGTAAGCTGAAGTCACCGTGTGCTCAAGAGAGTTAACTGAACCCAGCACAAGAAGCTGGAGAACCCAAAGTGCTACCAACATCTGGACCAGCCATGTGGAAAGGATACTCCCCATCCCAGGGTTAAGAGGACAAGAAGTAGTAAGATTTCATTTCAAAGACTGTATTTCCCCTACTATTTTTATATAGAAAACTATAGGTTATATTGCTGAGTCTACACTCTCTAGTGAGACCTCAAGTAATCAAATTCTAGATTTTAACTCCTTTATAAGCCCAAGCAAATTGGCCTGAGAGAGCCTGAAAAAATAGGTTTAAGCAACTGTTTCTAATATTCTAAACCTGTCCCTTTTGGACCAGTCTAGTCCAAGAGAAGCAACCACACTCTTCAAAATGCCCTAAAGGCAAATGTACCCTTGGAAGTGTGACAAATGTGGTAGGAGCTAAAGAATTGATGATCCTAAGTAAATATAAGAAGTAATTTTGGTAATTTGCATTGTTCTTTGATATAGTTGCTGAGCCTCAACTCTAGTCTACGATAATTGCTTGCAAGACTGCAGTGTGCGTGTAGTACACACAATTGGTTGAGTTTATATTTGAGTAGTGAACTGTTGATTATATATCAATGTGGTTCTGGGTGAATTTATAAATTGCTGATTTGCTTATTCTTAGCCAGTGTCCTGATTTGAGAAATACTGTTCAAGTTAAAAGTTGACCTGAAAAGAACCCTGTATTAAACTAGTAAACTAATGCTTCCTGGACTCCATAAAAATGTGTTATACTATTGGCAAACCCAGTTTGCTAGATTTCAGCTTTAAATTCTAACTAGCACCTTAGCAAATTCATGAATTGACCCCCTTTTACACTTACATCCCTGCTACAACCTTGTTGGGGAATAGTCAACATGGTTTTTGTAAAGAGAAATCATGCCTCACCAATCTACTAGAATTCTTTGAGGGAGTCACCAAGCATGTGTACAAGGGGGAATCCAGTGGATATAGTGTGTAACAGGTTCGGTCACAGAGACCCCCTTGGGACTGTCACCTGATGTACTGAAATTACCTCTGAGCCCGTTTTCCCTGCCAGCTTGGGACTCCAGAACCCTGCCTTGTTGAGCCAGACATGCTAGCCTGCTGCAACACAGACTCAGGGTCTGAGCCATGCCCCCAAAGCTGCAGACTTTAACTAAAAACAGCTCAGCAGGTTACCTCTCCAGCACCCAGACACCCACTTCCCAATGGGATCCAAACCCCAAATAAATCCATTTTACTCTGTATAAAGCTTATACAGGGTAAACTCAAATTGTCCGCCCTCTATAACACTGATAGAGAGATATGCACAGCTGTTTGCTCCCCCAGGTATTAACCACTTACTCTGAGTTCATTAATAAACAAAAGTGATTTTATTAAGTAGGATTTAAGTGGTTTCAGTTAATAACAGAACAAAGTAAGTCAACAAGCAAAATAAAGCAAAAACACACAAGATTAAGCCTAATACTTTAAGAAACTGATTACAGGTAATATCTCACCTTCGGAGATGTTCCAATAAGCTTCTTTCACAGACTACAGGCCTTCCTAACCTGGGCCCAATCCTTTCCCCGATACAGTTTTCGTTAGTTCCAGCAGACATCTCAGGTGGTAAGCAGGGGTTTTCTCATGACTGACCTCCCTTTGTCCTGCTCCACTCTCTTTTATAGCTTTGGTACAAGGCGGGAATCCTTTGTCTCACTGGGTCCCCACCCCTCCTTCTAAATGGAAAAGTGCCAGATTTAAGATGGATTTCAGCATCAGGTGACCTGGTCACATGTCCCTGTGAGATCTCATTCTTCATTACCCACACATACACAGGAAGGCTTGCAGGTAAATAAACCCATGTATAGTTCATTGATTCTGAAGCACCCTTAATGGCTTCCACTTAATATGTTTACAACACTAATACAAGTTTATATCTTATTCTCCTAACTCCAAACACAGAAATAATACATGCAAAAAAATAGGATGAACACATTCAGTAGATTACAAGCTTTCTAATGATACCATACAAGGAGTATTTATCGTAAAGCATATTTCAGTTATGACATATTCATAAGCATATTTCCATAAAGCATATGGAATGCAACATCAGCGTACTTATATTTTCAGAAAGCCTTTGACAAGGTCCCTCACCAAAGGCTATTAAACAAAGTAAGCAGTCATGGGATAAGAGGGAAGGTCCTCTCATGGATTAGTAACTGGTTAAAAGATAGGAAACAAAGGGTAGGAATAAATGGTTAGTTTTCAGAATGGAGAGAGGTAAATAGTGGTGTCCCCCAAGGGTCTGTACTGGGCCCAATCCTATTCAACATATTCATAAATGAACTGGAAGAAGGGGTAAACAGTGAGGTGGCAAAATTTGCAGATGATACAAAACTACTCATGATAGTAAAGTCCCAGGCAGACTGTGAAGAGCTACAAAAGGATCGGTCAAAACTGGGTGATTGAATTTCATCTGCCATTTTGTTGCCCAATGTTGATTAATCCAAAGTAATGCACACTGGAAAACATAATCCCAACTATACATATAAATCCCAACTATACATATAACGGCATAGAGAGTACAATTATAAAGTTTGTGCACAATACCACGCTGGGAGGGGTTGCAAATGCTTTGGAGGATAGGAGTAAAATTCAAAATGATCAGGACAAACTGGAGAAATGGTCTGAAGTAAATAGGATGAAATTCAGTAAGGACAAATGCAAAGTACTCCACTTCGGAAGGAACAATCACATGTACACAAAATGGGAAATGACTGCCTATGAAGGAGTACTGCCGAAAGGGATCTAGGGGTCATAGTGGATCACAAACTAAATATGAGTCAACAGTACATGATAACAGTTTTCAAGTTCATAAAAGGTTGTTACAAAGAAGATGGAGAAAAATTATTTTCCTTAACCTCTGAGGATAGGACAAGATGCAATGGGCTTAAATTTCAGCATGGGAGGTTTAGGTTGGACATTACGAAAAACTTCCTAACTCTCTGGATACTTAAGCACTGGAATAAACTGCCTAGGGAGATAGAGATTGCACAATCATTAGAGATTTTTAAGAGCAGGATATACCATCCCTGACAGGTGTTTATCTAGATAATACTTAGTCATAGAATCTCAGGGTTGGAAGGGACCTCAGGAGGTCATCTAGTCCAACCCCCTGCTTGCCCTAATGTCCAACCTAAACCTCCCCCTCTGCAACTTGAGACCATTACTCCTTGTTCTGTCATCTTCTACCACTGAGAACAGTCTAGATCCATCCTCTTTGGAACCCCCTTTCAGGTAGTTGAAAGCAGCTATCAAATCTCCCCTCATTCTTCTCTTCTGCAGGCTAAACTATCCCAGTTCCCTCAGCCTCTCCTCATAAGTCATGTGCTCCAGCCCCCTAATCATTTTTGTTACCCTCCACTGGACTCGTTCCAATTTATCGACATCCTTCTTATAGTGTGGGGCCCAAAACTGGACACAGTACTCCAAATGAGGCCTCACCAGTGCCGAGTAGAGGGGAATAATCACGTCCCTCAATCTGCTGGAAATGCCCCTACTTATACAACCCAAAATGCCATTAGCCTTCTTGGCAACAAGGGCACACTGTTGACTCATATTCAGCTTTTCGTCCACTGTAACCCCTAGGTCCTTTTCTGCAGAACTGCTGCCCAGCCATTCGGTCCCTAGTCTGTAGCAGTGCATTGGATTCTTCCGTCCTAAGTGCAGGACTCTGCACTTGTCCTTGTTGAACCTCATCAGATTTCTTTTGGCCCAATCCTCTAATTTGTCTAGGTCCCTCTGTATCCTCTCCCTACCCTCCAGCATATCAACCACTCCTCCCAGTTTAGTGTCATCTGCAAACTTGCTAAGGGTGCAGTCCACACCATCCTCCAGATTGTTAATGAAGATATTGAACAAAACCGGCCCCAGCACTGACCCTTGGGGCACTCCACTTGATACCGGCTGCCAACTAGACATGGAGCCATTGATCACTACCCGTTGAGCCCGACCATCCAGCCAGTTTTCTATCCACCTTACCGTCCATTCATCCAGCCCTTACTTCTTTAACTTGCTGGCAAGAATACTGTGGGAGACTGTATCAAAAGCTTTGCTAAAGTCAAGAAATAGCACATCCACTGCTTTCCCCTCATCCACAGAGCTGGTTATCTCATCATAGAAGGCAATTAGGTTAGTGAGGCATGACTTGCCCTTGGTGAATCCATGCTGACCGTTCCTGATCACTTTCCCCTCTTTTAAGTGGTTCAGAATTGATTCCTTGAGGACCTGTTCCATGATTTTTCCAGGGACTGAGGTGAGACTGACTGGCCTGTAGTTCCCCGGATCTTCCTTCTTCCCTTTTTTAAAGATGGGCACTACATTAGCTTTTTTCCAGTCATCCAGGACCTCCCCCGATTGCCATGATTTTTCAAAGATAATGGCCAATGGTTCTGCAATCTCATCGGCCAACTCCTTTAGCACCCTCGGATGCAGTGCATCCGGCCCCATGGACTTGTGCTCGTCCAGCTTTTCTAAATAGTCCCGAACTATTTCTTTCTCCACAGAGGGCTGGTCACCTCCTCCCCATACCGTACTGCGGAGTGCAGCTGTCTGGGAGCTGACCTTGTCTGTGAAGACTGAGGCAAAAAAAGCATTGAGTACACTAGCTTTCTCCACATCCTCTGTCACTAGGTTCCCTCCCTCATTCAGCAAGGGGCCCACACTTTCCTTGACTTTCTTCTTGTTGCTAACATACCTGAAGAAACCCTTCTTGTTACTCCTGACATCTTGGCCATGAATACAGGGGACTGGACTAGCTGACCTCCCGAGGTCCCTTCCAGTCCTATGATTCTATGGTAGGGGTCTACCAGACCACCAAATCAGAAAAATAAGGTGGATTAGGCATTTCTAGAACAAACAGAAATCCAAAATGTGAGATCTGGTAGTAATGGGGGACTTTAAACTACCCAG
Source organism: Macrochelys suwanniensis (assembly GCA_033296515.1). NCBI lineage: Eukaryota > Metazoa > Chordata > Testudines > Chelydridae > Macrochelys > Macrochelys suwanniensis. Next base: position 39,923 of record CM065781.1, on the reverse strand, counting down.
ACACCTGTTGGAAAAGTAATATGGCAAAAAACAAAATTTCTTGTATGTTCTTGGAATGTATTGAGGACAACTATTTGTTTCAGAAAGTGGAGGAAGTCGCCTGGGGGACAGCCATTTTAGACTTTATTCTGACCAACAGGGAGAAATTCAGTTCAAATCTGAAGGTAGAAGGCAATCTGGGTGAAAGTGATCATAAAATGATGCTTTCATGAATGTAAAGAAAGGAAGGAGTGAGAGCAGCAGAAGAGGACAATGGATTTTTAAAAAGAAAACTTTAACAAACTCAGAGAACCAATAGGTAAGGTCCCATGGGAAGAAAATCCAAGGGAAAGGAGTTCAGGACAGCTGGCAGCTTCTCAAGGAGACAATATTAAACAAACAACTGCAAACTATGTGAAGGAAAGATAGGACAAATAGTAAGAAGCCAATATGGCTCCATCTGGAGCTCTTTAAATGACCTGAAAATCGAAAAGAAATCCTACAAAAAGTGGAAACCTGGATGAATTCCTAAGGAGGGGTACAAAAGAATTACACAAGCATGTAAATAGAAAATCAGAAAGGCTAAGGCACAAATAAGTTACATCTAACAAGGAACATAAAAAGCAATAATAAAAGGTTCCTTAGATTAAGAGCAAAAGATAGATGAAGGAAAGCATAGGTCCTCTCCTTAGCATGGAAGGAGACTTATAAACTGATGACATCAAGACGTTTGAGGTGTTTAATGCCTACTTTGCTTCAGCCTTCATTAAAAAGGTTAATAGTGATCAGATACTCAAACATGATTAATATTAACAACAAAGGGGAAGGAATGCAAGCCAAAATAGGTAAAGAACAGGTTTAAGAATATTTAGATAAATTGGATGTATTCAAGTCAGCAGGGCCTGATGAAATCCATCTTAGAGTACTTGAGGAACTAGCTGAAGCAATCCCAGAGCAGTTAGCAATTATCTCGGAGAACTTCTGGAGGATGGGTGAGGTCCCAGAAGACTGGAGAAGGACAGACATAGTACCTAGCTTTAAAAAGAGGAACAAAGAGCACCTGGGCGATTATAGACCAGTCAGCCTAACTTCAATACCTGGAATGATACAGGAACCAATTATTAAACAAATCAGTTTGTAACCCAGAGGATAACAGTGTTATAAAGAATAGCCAACATGGATTTGTCAAAAACAAATCATGCCAAACCAACTTAATTTCCTTCTTTGATAGGACTAGCGGATGAGGCTAAGCAGTAGACCTGATACATCTTGATTTTAGTAAGGCATTTGACAAACCCCACATGACAGTTTCATAAGCAACCTAGGGAAATGTGGTCTAGATGAAATTATTATAAGGCAGGTGCACAGCTGGTTAAAAGACTGTACTCAAATATCAAATCAAACAAACACACACACTGCACCACTACTAGCATGGAGAGGTATCATCCAGCATGTGGGGGCTGGGTGAGGGTGACAAAAGAATAAAACACACAGAGCTGTAGTCAGGCACATCCAAACAATAAAAGCTCTTTCAGAACATGTCCTGATTTTTACACCTATGTAGCCTTCATAATATCCATCCCAGAGATTTATATTCGTATAATACGTGTCACTTTGAGTTATAGCTACATTAATAAAACTACACAGCCAGTGATAAGTACAATACATATGAGAAGGGTTTAGGGTAGGATCAGTCAAGCTTCAGGCAGTTTAGGATTTTGGCTTTTTATGGTTTTGGATAGAATCTGTTAATGAGGCAATCAGTGCTTTGTTTCTGCCTCCAGGCAAAGAGATTTCTTGTTTGAGATGATGTTCAGCAGTTAACAGCAGCTATTGAATCTACACCTGCATCTTACTGGGCCACTCCTGTGGGCACCCTTTAATTCATACATGCAGCTCCACCATTGTCAATGGAAACCCCCCCAAAAAGCTGAGCCTCCAAGGACACCCTACTGTAGCAAAACCCATGGCAAGAAGCTCAAGGGAGGGAAATATCCAGGAGCACCTTTGCAGGGGCCAACCAGAGCCTCTCCAGTTCCAAAAAGCTTGCTACCAAGGATACCCTGGCCACTGCAACTGCCTTTGGGGATTCCCAGAAAGGAGAAGGCTCCTCAGAGATGACAAGTCAGCCAGACTATTCTCTTTTCCAGTTAAACCTAGCAGGGATAGTGTGTCCCCCAAAACATATGCATTCCTCTTGCACAGACTCCATATTTGTGGAGCGCTTGCCATACAGTGCAGTCTCCCTCCCAGCACCCACATTAGGGGAGATTTCCCATGAGGAGCGTTCACTCTCCACCCACCTTTACTCAGTTCTTAGTCAGACAAAGCTCCCATTGACTTCAATTGAGCAAAATATATGCAAAGACATTAGTATTTGGCCCAGAAGAGCTTCTGGTGGGATATGAACTACTCCAGTGAGTCAGGATTACAGTGGACGAAAAGCTGAATATGAGTTAACAGTGTGCCCTTGTTGCCAAGAAGGCTAATGGCATTTTGGGTTGTATAAGTAGGGGCATTTCCAGCAGATCGAGGGACATGATCATTCCCCTCTATTCGGCACTGGTGAGGCCTCATTTGGAGTACTGTGTCCAGTTTTGGGCCCCACACTACAAGAAGGATGTGGATAAATTGGAAAGAGTCTAGCGGAGGTCAACAAAAATGATTAGGGGGCTGGAGCACATGACTTATGAGGAGAGGCTGAGGGAACTGGGATTGTTTAGCCTGCAGAGGAGAAGAATGAGGGGGGGATTTGATAGCTGCTTTCAACTACCTGAAAGGGGGATCCAAAGAGGATGGATCTAGACTGTTCTCAGTGGTAGAAGATGACAGAACAAGGAGTAATGGTCTCAAGTTGCAGAGGGGGAGGTTTAGGTTGGATATTAGGAAAAACTTTTTCACTAGTAGGGTGGTGAAGAACTGGAATGGGTTACCTAGGGAGGTGGTGGAATCTCCCTCCTTAGAGGTTTTTAAGGTCAGGCTTGACAAAGCCCTGGCTGGGATGATTTAGTTGGGGTTGGTCCTGCTTTGAGCAGCGGGTTGGACTAGATGACCTCCTGAGGTCCCTTCCAACCCTGAGATTCTATGATTCTATGATTTGCAGGGTCAGCTCCTCAGTACAGGGCACTTACTGGAGAGAATCAGACATTTTGCTCCATCTGCTCCTTTTACACTGTACTAGAATTGTTTGAATGTGACAGCAAAGCAGAACTGGTTCACACAATTTATGTAGACTTTCAAAAAGTCTTTGACATGGTTCCTCCCTCATGAGAGTTTCCTAACAAAACGGTGTTCATGAGAGAAAGCATTGCCAAGAATCAAAAACTGGTTAGTGACAGGAAACAAAGGATTAAATGGTCATCCTGGAAAAAAGTGAACAGTGGTGGCCTCAAGTTTCCATACTAGATCCTGTGTTGTTTTATACATTTATTAATGGTCTGGAAGGAAGTCTGCAGATGACAGTTATTTCAGTTAGTCTGGATCAGAGAAGGGAGAGACTCAGAGGGAACTTGATAAATAAATGGACAATTCAATGGCAGATAAAGTTCAGTGGTGATAAATACAAAGTAATGCACATTGGATGGAAAAAACAAAACTATTCACATGCTCTAAATTAACTGATTCACTCAGTAAAGGGACCTGGCCACCGTAATTTAAGAAGGATGTTGATAAATTGGAGACTGTTCAGAGAAGAGCCATGAAAATGATTAAAGGATTGGAAAGCATGCCTTACAGCGAGAGACTCAAAGAGCTCAATCCACTTAGCTTAACAAAGAGAAGGTTAAGGGGTGACTTGATTACAGTCCATTATTCCCCATGGAGGCACTTATAGCCTCTTCAGTCTAGCAGAGAAGGGTATAACACTACCCAATGGCTGGAAGTTGAAGCTTGACAAATTCAGGCTGGAAATTAGACACACTTTAAGAGGTTTCAGAGTGGTAGCCATGTTAGTCTGTATCAGCAAAAATAACAAGGAATCCTTGTGGCACCTTAGAGACTAACAAATTTATTTGGGCATAAGCTTTCATGGGCTAGAACCCACTCCATCAGATGCATGGAGTGGAAAATACAGGAGCAGGTATAAATACATGAAAAGATGGAAGTTGCCGTACCAAGTGTGAGGTCAGTCTAATGAGACAATTCAATTAACAGCAGGATACCAAGGGAAGAAAAATAACTTTTGTAGTGGTAATGAGAGTGGCCCATTTCAAACAGTTGACAATAAGGTGTGAGTAACACTAAGGGGAATTAGGTTTAGGTTTTGTAATGACCTAACCACTCCCAGTCTTTATTCAGGCCTAATCTGATGATGTCCAGTTTGCAAATTAATTCCAGTTCTGCAGTTTCACATTGGAGTCTGGTTTTGAAGTTTTTTTCTTGAAGAATTGCCACTTTTAGGTCTGTTATTGAGTGACCAGAGAGATTTAAGTGTTCTCCTACTGGTTTTTGAACGTTATAATTCCTGATGTCAGATTTGTGCCCATTTATTCTTTTGCATAGAGACTGTCTGGTTTGGCCAATGTACATGGCAGAGGGGTATTGCTGGCACATGATGGCATATATCACATTGGTAGATGTGCAGGTGAACAAGCCCCTGATGGTGTGGCTGATGTGGTTAGGTCCTATGATGGTGTCCCTTGAATAGATATGTGGACAGAGTTGGCACCAGGGTTTGATTCCTGGGTTGGTGTTTTTGTTGTGTGGTGTGTAGTTGCTGGTGAGTATTTGCTTCACATTGGGGGGCTATCTGTAAGCGAGGACTGGCCTATCTCCCAAGGTCCGTGAGAGCGTGGGATCGTCCTTCAGGACAGGTTGTAGATCCTTGATGATGCGCTGGAGATGTTTTAGTTCGGGGCTGTAGGTGACAGCTAGTGGTGTTCTGTTACTTTCTTTGTTGGGCCTGTCTTGTAGTAGGTGACTTCTGGGTACCCTTCTGGCTCTGTCAATCTATTTCTTCACTTCACCAGGTGGGTAGTGTAGTTTTAAGAATGCTTGATAGACACCCCAACCCAGGAACCAAACCCTGCAACAAACCCCGGTGCCAACTCTGTCCACATATCTATTCAAGGGACACCATCATAGGACCTAACCACATCCGCAAAGGGCTCGAGCCTGTGGCACAGAACAATTTAGTCTCTGGTGGGCGGTCACACTTGGGTCTCATTTCAGTCACTGGGGTTAGTGTGTGGGGGCTGGGTGGGGCTTTGGCCCACAGCATTTCCTAGTGTCTGCTTAGGCAGCTTCCTGCTCAGCATGCTGCATTTTGTGAATCCCATGTTTAGGCTCCTACCTCCCCCGTGTACTGCCTAGGGAGTCTGGGCACCTAACTGCAGGCTGTGAGTTTCATAGGGTGCCTAGGTGCCAACATGTTGGTGCTGCAAAGCTCAGCATTGCAGCATGAAAGTCATCTTTGTGAATACAGTCCCCTCTCCCCCAACAATTGTTCTGTTTTTTAAAAGTTCTCTATAGGATGTCATTAGTCTTATCACCATTAGCAAGAATTTGCACCTTTTAGTTCTTACATCCATCCTGATTAAATGCAGCACAGCACAGCTCCTACTCTCAGGCTTTGTCTACACTGGCAATTGAAAGAAAACTTTTGTTGTTCAGAGGTGTTTTAAAAAAAACCACACCCTTTCCCCCACCCCACCAAAAAAGAGAAATGTTTTGTCGACGACAAGCACTTGTTTGAACAGCGCTTTGTTGGCAGGAGAGCTCACCTGCCAACAAAGTGCTATTCACACAGGCGCTTGTCATCAACAAAACTTGTCTTTTTTTTTTTTTTGCGGGGGGGCGGGGGGCGGTGTTAAACACCTCTGAACGACAAAAGTTTTGTCTTTCAATTGCCAGTGTAGACAAAGCCTGAGCCTCTTTTGGTAATTTGCTCTAGGAAAAGCCTTCTAGTCTCTCCCCCTGTATCTCACCCCAGCCCATTTGCAACTGCAAGACATTCTCTTACCCCTTCCCTACTGCCAAACTCTTCCCTTCCCCAGGGCCAAGGTCCTCAAAGGGAAGCCCCTTCTTCCCAAACGCTCCTGTTCCTCACTCCATAACAAGCCCCACACATTTGGGTTGTGGCATTTGACATTTGGCTATTGCGCCTTTTAAAGCGGACTGCCCATTATCTGTATTGTGGTAGTGTTGTGGTTTCAGGGTAACTGCACCTGTATTCCTGCCCCCTCCAGGGTCCACTCCAGGAGTGCCCAGTCAGGTCTCAGATCTTCTCCAGCCGCCATCTGTCTCTGGGCAGGGACCCTACTCCCATTCCATTCTGACTGGGGGGGGTTAAGGCTGCATAGCTCCATGCCTTACATTGGGATATCTCCAGCAAGCCAAAAAAAAAATAAGAAAGAATACTTGTGGCACCTTAGAGACTAACAAATTTGTTAGTCTCTAAGGGTACGTCTATACTACCCGCCTGATTCGGCAGGTAGTAATCGATCTTCTGGGATCGATTTATCACGTCTTGTCTAGACACGATAAATCGATCCCGGAAGCGCTCGCCGTCGACTGCGGAACTCCTGCTCGCCGAGAAGAGGAAGCGCTGTCGACGGGGGAGCCTGCCTGCTGAGTCTGGACCCGCGGTAAGTGCTTTGAAGTTCGAACTAAGATACTTCGACTTCAGCTACGTTATTCATGTAGCTGAAGTTGCGTATCTTAGATCGATCCCTGCCCCCAGTGTGGACCAGCCCTAAGGTGCCACAAGTATTCCTTTCTTATTTTTTTTGCTAACACAGACTAACACGGCTACTACACTGAATCCAGCAAGCCAGTCTGCCTAACAGCCAGCAGCTATGCACTGCTCACTCCCTATGGGATATGAACAGTACACTGCCAGCAGCAAATCAACCTGTAAACAGCAGCCTGTTAACTAACAACTTGAAAACAGAAAAGAAAGGTTAAATTAATCAGAGAGTTGATTCACAACTCTTACTATATATATTAACCCTGCTCCTGGGTGATCTCCTTCCTGCCAACAGAGGACGTGTTTTGGAAAGCACCACCTGTTACAAGTCAGAAACAGAGAGGAATCTGGGTTGCTTGAGAACAAAGGGATCTGCCTTTCTCAGCATCAATGTCCATCAGCAATGCAAGGTTATGGAGCAATGCAAAATCTGAGAAACATTTTAGCATGCCTGTGGATCTCTCCCCGGGATTCATGTGAGCCGCTTGCCTTGGCTCAGCAAGCCTCAAGCAAATACAAGAATCTGCTCTCCATGCAGCCCTAGTAGGAAGCTCACTTTCAGCCCCAAGGATATGTCTACACTGCAGCTGGGGCCAGTCTCCCAGCCCAGGAAAGCAGGCTCAAGCGAGCATGCTAAAAATAGCAGTGTGGACACTGCGGCTCCAGCAGAGACTCAGGCCAGCCACCTGCGATCAGGTCCAAGCTACTCAAATGTACACATGCTATTTTTAGCCATTAGCTCAAAGAAGCCTAGCTGGACCCGGAAGCTCACACCTCCTGTGATGAGGGACACGCCCCACAAAGACTGAGTTAAATATTTATATTTTTATGCCCCCAAATTTGATAGGCCTCTGTAATGGGATCAGACTCACCACAGCGGCGCCTCCTGCTGGTTGCTTAGGGTATTAACTCTTAGGGTTAGCTCTTTCAGCAGGGCACCTTTGCTAGTGGTGTATCACCCACCATTACTCTCTCGGTCTCCACCATCCTCACAGTCAGACATCACTTCCAGAGAACAGCATCTGCTTCTGGACACTGCCCTCCAGCTGTGCCTGCTCCACTGGCTCTCCCCTCATTCCGGGGGACCAGCAGCTTCTGGTTCCATCACTTGCCTCAGTGGCTCACTGCAGTCCTCAGTCAAGCCCCTTCCTCCAAGTGCAAACTGAAGTCTGACTTAGCCACTCTCATCCCTGGCAAGAGTGGGGGAAAGAAGGGGGAGGGCAGGTCCACCCACTACTCTGGGCCCCAACCCAAGGACCCTCTAGCAGCAGCCACTTACTGCCCTCCTCCAAATCTCCTCTAGTGCCTACTTCCCCGGGCCACTTTCCCGTTGCCTCAGCACCTTCTCTGCCTCTTTGTGTCAGGGCCCCAGTCTGTTGTCAGCCTAGAACTCTCCCAGCCTCTACTGACCCTGCCCAGCACGCTTCGGTCTTAGGTGCTTCTCTAAGAGCCTGTTCTTCTCCCTTTGCCCTCCAGGGAAAGACTGAGCACCTCTCTGCCCTGCAGCCTTCTTATAGGACCCAGCCTGGCCCTGATTGGCTGCTTTCAAGCCTCCACTTGATTGGCTCCCTATAAGCCCTTCCATGATTGGCTGGGGCTCTGCTTTAAGCCTTTCCATGCCAGAGTGAGGCAGCTGCCCTACTACAGCCTCATTCAGTTTAACAAGGATGTTCATTACACACAAACAATGACCATCTTCTCTGTTATGGGATGACATTTATAAAAGCTGAGTTGAGAAAGCAAATATGATTAGGGGTATGGAACTGCTTTCAAATGAGGAGAGATTAATGACTGGGGCTTTTCAGCTTGGAAAAGAGATGACTAAGGGGGTACAGTAACTCCTCACTTAAAGTCATCCCGGTTAACGTTGTTTCATTCTTACGTTGCTGATCAATTAGGGAACATGCTCATTTAAAGTTGTGAAATGCTCCCTTCTAACGTCATTTGCAGGCTATCAATTGCGGCAGTTCGGCTGTTCCTTCCCCCACTGCCATGTGCTGCTCCCAGAGACTCCTGCCTGCTTGCTGTGTGGGGGGGAGGGGAAGAAGAGGGGGCTAATGTCAGGGTGCCTGTTTGCTGTGTAGGGGGGAGAGGAAAAAGAGGGGGGCTAATGTCCCCCTGCTCCTGCACCTTGCTCACCCCATCTTCCATAGAGCAGGGGGTACACACGAGGGAGGGAGCTGCTGCCTTAGGCAGAAGCTGCAGTTGACAGGCTAGCTGATCTAATTAACAAGGCAGTGTACTTCTGACCCCACTCTTGATACTTAAAAAAGAAATGCACATCTCTATCTCTGAAACAAACACAGATGTGTGTCTCTGTCTGCCCTCCCTCCTTTCCTGCTGCCTTGAAGAATGTGAGAGTTAACCCTTGAGGGCTCAGCCAACTGCTAGTTCTTTTAGTAGTAAGTCATTCCCCGGGAAATTCCCACCCTCTGACTCCTCCACCTCAACCAAGCTTCACAATCATCACCACTGTGTACCAGTATTCAATTGTTTGTTTAAAACTTATAGAGATTGTGTGTGTGTGTGTGTGTGTGTGTATTATCTAGTCTTTTGTCTGGTGAAAAAAATTTCCCTGGAACCTAACCCCCTCATTTACATTAATCCTTATGGGGAAATTGGATTTGTTTAACATCGTTTTGCTTAAAGTCGCATTTTTCAGGAACATAACGACAACGTTAAGTGAGGAGTTACTGTATATGATAGAGGTCTATAAAATCATGACTGGTGTGGAGAAAGTAAATAAGGAGGTGTTATTTACTCCTCATGACACAAGAACTAGGGGTCACCAGACAAAATTAATAGGCAGTAGGTTTAAAACAAACAAAAGGAAGTATTTCTTCACACAAGACACCTTCAACCTGTGGAACTCCTTGCCAGAAGATGTTCTGAAGGCCACAACTAGGATTAAAAAAAGAACTAGATGCGCATTGAGCATAGGTTCTTCAATGGCTATTAGCCAGGATGACTAGAGGTGGTGTCCCTAGCCTCAGTTTTGCCAGAAGCTGGGAATGGGTGACAGCAGATGGATCACTTGATAATTACGTGTTCTGTTTGCATTGGCCACTGTCAGAAGACAGGATACTGGTTATATGAACCTTTGGTCTCACCCAGTATGACCGTTCTTATGTTCTTGACCTATAAAATTCCTATTGTAGGAATCTAATTCTCTCAAATTCTTAGGACAGATCCTCTGCTCTACAACAGCAGATATTCTGGCCATAGGGGATGTTTCTGCAGAAAGAACTGCATCATTATTCAATTCTATAGGCTTTCAACGTAACTGCTATTCAGCCTGCCGCTGATGCCCGGAAAGAAACACGGAAAGAAGCCATAAGGTGGTCTTTCCAATGCCACTCCCAATCCACTGGGAGTGAATCCTCAGCCTTCAAGTGGGCTTCCAATCTCCCCCCACCCCCAATAGCTTCTATTATCCTCTGCAAGACAGGCCTGCATCCATTCTTGGGATGATGGAAGGATTCTCTCCTGCTACAGGCAAACGCTGCTAATGGATTTTTTCTGTGCACCAAAATACACTGATACCTGAAGAGGTCTGTGTGTGGGAGTAAAATCCACCTGGATGGGGTTTGTTAGCTCATATGGTTCTGCAACCTAATAGAATGCCTCAGACTCGGATGGCATTTTGCAGAAGTACTGTGACAAGTTAATTGAATGCTGCAAGAATCATTCTATATTATATATTATACACACACACACTCACAAATATAACAATACTGTGATGGTGTACCCCATAAGGCTTTATGGGGAGAGGCTTATAAATATATATATGATGTAACTGGAATATGTTTCATGCTACATGTGCCATGTAACATATCTCTGTAAAAGTTATGATCTACTGAATCTATTCCTCCTGTTTGTATGCATGTATCATTGTTGTAGTTGGAGTTATGAATATTGGTTTTATATTTGCTGGTTTTGTACATAGCCTTTGTAAGAGCCTGGGATCATGTCTTGAGAATGGTCTCTTTACATACACATACCTATCAAGAAACCCTTACACAGACAATAGGAGGTGCAGACCCCAGTCCACATCTGGGCCTGGCCAGGAATGCAACTGGCTGGACTGGTTAGGGTGCATGGACATGTGACTTGCCCATGTGATCCCAAAACTCCAGGGTAAGGTGATGCTACACAGGGAGTGGGGGAAAGGCTATAAAAGCCCTTGGAAGACCCCTCCATGCTGTCTTCAGCTGGCTAAAGAGAGAGGCTCTCCACCCCCCAAGGACATACCTGAGAGAGACTGAACAAAGGACAAAGACACTAGGGCGTGTGAGTGACTGCTGGACCCAGGCTACAAGTTTTATAGCCTGTGAAAGGAAGAAAACTGGAGCTGGTGAGGTTTTTATATCTGTGTTAAGTTTGATTAGACATAGACGTGCGTGTTTTATTTTATTTTACTTAGTAATTCACTTTGTTCTGTCTGTAACTACTTGGAATCACTTAAATCCTATTTTCTGTCCTTATTAAAATCACTTTTTACTTATTAAGTTACCTGGAGTGCGAGTTGGTACCTGGGGAAGGCAAACAGCTGTGCATATCTTTCTATCTTTGAAACAGAAGACGAACTATTTATGAGTTTACCCTGTATAAGCTTTATACAGGGTAAAACGGGTTTATTCAGGGTTTGAACCTCATTGGGAGTTTGGCACCTGGGTGTCAAAGGCAAGCGCACTCTCTGAGCTGCTTCCAGGCAGGCCTGAGGCTGTTAGGGGACCTGGGTCTGTGTTTGCAGCAGATCAGCAGAATCTGGCTCAAAACAGACAGGATTCAGGAGTCCCAAGCTGGAAAGGGCAGGGAAGCAGGGGCAGAAGTAGCCTTGGCACAGCAGGTGGCAGCACCAAGGTGGTTTCTGTGACCCCAACCCGTCACAAATACTATAATCAAAGCCCACTGGCAGCTTAAGTAATTGGGGTTTTGGGGGGAAGTTTAAGCTACCATTGGCCGAGCGTGGCAGAGCCCTACACTCAGCTCACTGGCATTTCTCTGTTTGTCCATCTGCTTGTAGCATGATCAGTTTTGACCACCAGACCCAATCAATTCCAAAACTTCAGGGAATGTTCTAAGCCAGGGATGCCCAGCCTACAGCCTGGAGGCCATACGTGGCCCAACAGAGCATTTCATAAAGCCCTTGGCCTGCTTCAAAACAATTTACTAATGGCTGATCCATTAGCATTTTGTTGTCATGTTTACATTATTTTAGTTTATACAAGTATGTAAACATACAATACTGTGCATAGAAACAACCTATCTAATACATACAAAACAAGCTGAACTTAAAATATAAATCCATACAGGTGACTTAAAATCTTATTAAAATGTGTAGAATCTGTTTGGCCCACACAAGGTTGCGCTTAGGTGTATGTTGCCCTCTTGTGTAATTAGGGTGACCAGATGTTCCAATTTTATAGGGACAGTCCCGATATTTGGGGCTTTGTTTTATATAGGCACCTATTGCCCCCCCACCCCCGTCCCGATTTTTCACACTTGCTATCTGGTCAACCTATGTGTAATAAGGTTGGGCACCACTGTTCTGGGCAACAATGGGCAAATAGTTAATGAAAACTGGAAAAGCTTGATTTCCAGTGGAGTACATAAGAGGAAAGTCAGGCCCCCAGCACCCCCATTTGCACTTTTCCCTGGTACTATTACAAATTGTATTTTTTCCAATTTGATTTTTACCCATACGTCAAGTTCACATACATTTCGTAGGAATAAACTCACCACTATAAGTATTCTACCTTCTACTTGTGGCTTTTCTTTTCGAGTTGCTAGCAGTGTTTTTTTGGCAACGTGATCAAGAGGATTCATCTAGAACCTTTCTAGGGCCAATAAGCTAAAAAATGAAGGTTTAATAATGAATTTACAGTGAAGACATGCTGGTTTCCAGTGTACTAAGTTACTGAGAGCTACCACTTTTCATCTGATACTTGGTATCCATAAATTAATGCACATTCTTGTACAAATAAAGCCTTCCGAAATTTCAGTTCACTGAAGCCTACAACTTTCAGTAATTTTAAATTATAATGTTCTGATGCAAGTATACTTGATAAACCTAGGGATTTTCAACTTTGTTTTAATATAATAAGATATGCAAAACAAAACAAAAAATATTCTCCCACATGTACCCTAACAGCTGAACAGACATCTTCTATGTACTCTGTAAATAAGAGATTATTTAGACTTTGAATATGCAAAATAGAAGTTTGGGGACTAGTTTTGAAGCAAAAGAATTAAACATAAGGTCACCGCACAAGTTTGTGCTATTTCAATATATTCATTTAAGAGGTCCACAAAAAAATTCTTATAGTGAGGAATATTTCTGCTGATTCAGCCAAATGAGTCATATGATAGAGTCACAGATAGTCAATTAAGATTGTGTCAGGATTTTTCCTTTATTGTGACCTTTTCAATCTAGTTCTAATCTGCCTTGGTTTTTTTTAAAGGGTCCTTGAAATTACAAATTTTAGCATGTTTGAATTTTTTGAAGTACAGGCGAGTCGCATCTTAGGCGCATTTAACATGCGTGAATTCAGCTTTGCGCGGTCGGCAAAAACAGAAAAAAAAAGAAAAATAACCATTTTAAAACAGCATCAGTACTGCAGGCAATTCCGTCCGCCATTCAACTCAATGGCGTTTCACTATACGCGGTTTTTCGCTTTACGCGCTAACCGCGGAACGGAACCCCCACGTAAGATGAGACTTGCCTGTACACTTAACGACACATGGTCCATTTCTGTAATAAAACAACCATCCTCAAACAGAATCATCAAGGTCACACTCAGGAAGTCATTTCTCTACCCCAAAGTGGAATGCCATGAAAAATAGACTGTGCACAACTCCTGGATTAAAAACAAATACCAAGTAATATGCATATCAGAGATCAAGTCATCTATACAGTTGATCACCTGTATGAGCCAAGAGTCTCAGTGATATCCAAAAAAATCTACATAATAGTTCACAATACATAGGAAAGCCTACCTGTAACAATTTACAAAGTAACAGTACAGCAATCCATGCACATATTGCTGTTTTTGTAATTACTAAAAGTTACTAGAAGTTGTGAACTGAGTGAGCTGCAAACAGAGGAGAAGCAATCAGAGGGAGTTTGCCTGGGAATTAGTCTGGGGGGAGTTCCCACTGAGTTTTTGCCTTTCAGGCTTCTGTGAGCAGTAAATAAAACATCTGAAGAAGCTTTTAGAAGGAAGACTATGGATAGTGAGCGATCAGCTGTTGTGACCTGCACAGGATGTGCCATGTTTGTCTTTCTCCCAGAGGATAGAAGCGACTTCATCTGTATCAAGTGCAACTGGTCTCCATGCTGGAAGAGAAGGTTAAAGGACTAGAGACCCAAATATCAACCCTGCATTGCATCAGAGAAGATGAAGACTTTCTAGATAGAAGTCAGCATTTGGTACGGTATGCACAGCATGCTGAAGAATCAGAGAGGGCAGTGCAGAATGGGGAAGAAAATTGGCAGAACGTGACTTCCAGAAGAAGAAAGAGGAGAACCCATATACCCCCAATGCAGATGGAGGTAAGAAACCATTTTCAGGCTCTCTGCACAGGTACTACGGTGGAGAATGGTTTGGAAGAGTCATCGGAGGGAAGGGATCAGAAGGAGACTTCATTGACCGGAAGGCCTAGGATGCATTGTCCTAGTGATAGGGGTTCCATTACTCCTAAGAGGAGGAGACAGGGGGGAAGGGGGTGGTCGGGGACTCCCTCCTAAGGGGGATGGAGTCATCCATCTGCCGTCCAGACCGGGAAACTCGAGAATAGTGCTGCTTTCCCAGAGCTAGAATTCAGGATGTGACAGAGTGTCTGCCAAGAGTGATCAAGCCCTCAGAACACTACCCCGTCCTACGTCTCCACATACTGCCAAGAATGACCTTGAGCAGTTCACTGCAGACTTTGTGGCTCTGGGGAGAAGGATAAAGGAGTTTGAGGCCCAAGTCCTGTTCTCATCCATCCTCCCCGTTGAAGGAAAAGGCCCAGGTAGGGACCATTGAATTGTGGAAGTAAATGCATGGTTATGCAGGTGATGTTGGAGAGAGGGCTTTGGATTCTTTGACCAAGGGATTTTGTTCCAGGAAGAAGGATTGCTAGGAAGAGATGGGATCCACCTAATGAAGAGAGGGAAGAGCATCTTTGCATGCAGACTTACTAACCCAGTGAGGAGTGCCCATATTTTAAAAAGGGAAGAAAGAGAACCCGGAGAATTACAGACCGGTCAGCCTCACTTCAGTCCCTGGCAAAATCATGGAGCAGGTCCTCAAGGAATCCATTTTGAAGCACCTGGAGGAGAGGAAGGTGATCAGGAACAGTCAACATGGATTCACCAAGGGCAAGTCATGCCTGACCAACCTGACTGCCTTCTATGATGAGATAACTGGCTCTGTGGATATGGGGAAAGCGGTGGATGTGATATATCTTGACTTTAGCAAAGCTTTTGATACAGTCTCCCTCAGTATTCTTGCCAGCAAGTTAAAAAAGTATGGATTGGATGAATGGACTATAAAGTGGTGTGACAAAGTTCCTCCTCTACCTTGGTGAGTCCTGCGCTTATTGGCGGATTTTGATCGCCTCAGAGATCTTCCCCTCTGGTAGAACCCACAGTCAAATTCCTCCTGTGTCTGATCAGGAGTTGGGAGGTTTGGGGGGAATCCGGGCCTGCCCTCTACTCTGGGTTCCAGCCCAGGGCCCTGTGGATTGCAGTTGTCTATAGGATTTCCTGTAACAGCTGCGTGACAGCTACAACTCCCTGGGCTACTTCCCCACGGCCTCCTCCCAACACCTTCTTTACGCTTACTGCAGGACCTTCCTCCTGATGGTCTGCTGATGCTTGTACTCCTCAGTCCTTCAGCTCTTCTCCCTCTCAACTCCCTGTGTGCCTCTTGCTCCCAGCTCCTCGCACGCAACACCACAAACTGAAAGGAGCTCCTTTTTAAACCCAGGTGCCCTGATTAGCATGCCTGTCTTAATTGATTCTAGCAGGTTCTTCTTAATTGGCTCCAGGAGTCCTAATTAGCCTGCCTTAAATTGGTTCCAGAAAGTTCCTGCTTGTTCTAGTGCAGCCCCTGCTCTGGTCACTCAGGGAACAGAAAACTATTCATCCAATGGCCAGTATATTTGCCTTCTATCAGACTTCTGTCACCCACTTGTCTGGGTCTGTCACAGTGGACAGAAAGCTGGCTAGATTGTCGGGCTCAATGGGTAGTGACCAACGGCTCGATGTCTAGTTGGCAGCCAGTATCAAGCGGAGTGCCCCAGGGGTTGGTCCTGGGGCCGGTTTTGTTCAACAACTTTATTAATGATCTGGATGATGGGATTAATTGCACCCTCAGCAAGTTCGCAGATGACACTAAGCTGGGGGAAGAGATAGATACGCTAGAGGGTAGGGATAGGATCCAGAGTGACCTAGACAAATTGGAGGATTGGGCCAAAAGAAATCTGATGAGGTTCAACAAGGACAACTTCAGAGTCCTGCACTTAGGAAGAATCCCATGCAGCGCTACAAGCTGGGGACCGACTGGCTAAGCAGCAGTTCTGCAGAAAAGGACCCGGGGATTAAAGTGGACGAGAAGCTGGATCTCAGTCAGCAGTGTGCCCTTGTTGCCAAGAAGGCCAATGGCATATTGGGCTGTATAAGTAGGAGCACTGCCAGCAATTAGAGGGAAGTGAAGTGATTATTCCCCTCTATTCAGCACTGGTGAGGCCACACCTGGAGTACTGCATTCAATTTTGGTCCCCCTCACTACAGAAGGGATGTGCACAAATTGAAGAGAGTCCAGCGGAGGGCAACGAAAATGATTAGGGGGCTGGGGCACATGACTTACCAGGAGAGGCTGAGGGAACTGAGGTTATTTAGTCTGCAGAAGAGACGAGTGAGGAGGGATTTGATAGCAGCCTTCAACTACCTGAAGGGAGGTTCCAGAGAGGATGGAGCTCGGCTGTTCTCAGTGGTGGCAGATGACAGAACAAGCAGCAATGGGCTCAAGTTGCAGTGGGGGAGGTCTAGGTTGGATATTAGAAAACCCTATTTCACTAGGAGGGTGGTGAAGCACTGGAATAGGTTACCTAGGGAGGTGGTGGAATCTCCATCCTTAGAGGTTTTTAAGGCCCAGTTTGACAAAGCCCTGGCTGGGATGATTTAGTTTGTGTTGGTCCTGCTTTGAGCAGGGGATTGGACTAGATGACCTCCTGAGGTCCCTTCCAACCCTAATATTCTATGATTCTATGAGGGCTTTAAACTAGATTCGCCAGGGGAGACCTAAGCCCTAGTTAAGTGGGGAAGTGGGATACTGCAAGGAAACACAAAGAGGAGGGTGCAACAGGGAAAGCCTCCTGATTCATACTGAGAAAGCAGGGCAATCGGCTAGTTATCTTAAGTGCCTGTACAGAAATGCAA
Organism: Macrochelys suwanniensis; assembly: GCA_033296515.1. Lineage (NCBI taxonomy): Eukaryota > Metazoa > Chordata > Testudines > Chelydridae > Macrochelys > Macrochelys suwanniensis. The sequence goes on along the minus strand of CM065781.1, from coordinate 22,830 downwards.
GAAGCCTGGGAAACAAGCAGGAAGAATTGGAAATCCTGGCACTGTCAAGGAACTATGATGTGATTGGACTAACAGAGACTTCGTGGGGTAATGCACATGACTGGAGCACTGTCATGGATGGGTATAAAATGTTCAGGAAGGACAGACCGAGGAGAAAAGTTGGAGGAGTAGCACTGTATGTAAGTGACCAGTATGATTGCTCAGAGCTCCAGTATGAAACTGGAAAAAAGCCTGTTAAGAGTCTTTGGGTTAAGTTTAGAGGCAAGAGAAACAAGGGTGATGTTGTGGTGGGCGTCGTCTATAGACCACCAGACCAGGAGGATGAGTCCCATACCATATCCTAAGACAGAGACATTCCCTATTTTGGGATATGCCAGGCATTCAGCCACTGATAACTAGAACTGGACAAACATTTTCTTCAAATTGTTTACTTGACAAAAAATGCAGTTTTGGTTGACCCAACCTATTCACGAATTCATTGAATAGTTTTGACTGAACCAAAAAAAAAAGAAACATTTCAGGTATGTCAAACTGATACATTTAGTTTTAACTCTACTCAAATTTTTTCATTTCAGTTTTGGGCGTTTTGACATAAGTAATGGGGGACTAGATTCACAAAATGTTGGGTGTGGTAGGGAAGAAGAGGACCTTGCTTATACCGTTGGTATGTGGAAGATCCAAGTTCACTTGAGCCTGAGGTGGAAAAGCGATTTGAACTTGGATCTCCCATATTGCAAGAAACAACCTAGCCAGTAGGCTATTCTGGCATGGGATTGTCTCAGGTTTCCCTGTTGAAGCTGTCCACTTTTTATAAACAGTCATTAGAGCAGGGACTTGAACTGGGCATTCCCACATCCTAGGGGAGTGCCCTAACCGCCAGGCTATAGAATCGTTCTTGCTTGCATTTTCTGGACCAATGACTGTTCACTGTCATTCACTATGGCAGATCATAGTCATTCATAATGACAATGAATGATTACGAATTACCACTATGAATGTTCATGGGGGTAGCAGCATGTCAGATGGCATTGCTGAAACTGACCCGGGAATACTGCATCCAGTTCTGAGGGCTGCATTTTAAAAATAAAGTTGAAAAATTGGAGAGTGCATAGAAGAGCTACAAAAATGATCCGAGGGCTTGGAAAACATGCCCTACAGTGAGACACTGAAGATGACTTAATTACAGTGTTTAAGTACCTTCACAAGGAGAAAGTAGCAAGCATTAGCATGTTCTTTAATCCAGTCAAGAAAGACATAGCAAGAAGCAGTGGCTGAAAATTAAAAAGCCACATTTTTAGAAGAGTGATTAACCATTGAAACAAACTGCCAGGGGAAGCAGTAATTGATGTCTGTGCAGGAGTAACTGGGATGGAACAACTGTCACAGGAGGTGGCAAAGCCACCTCCACAAGCAGAGAGATCCCCTGAACAAGGGGAATTCCCTGCTAGCCATCTGCAGCCATTTTAAGTGGAAAGCACATGCATCACAAAGTGACCTTAGCAGATCACAGATTACAGCCATTAGAGTCTCATCTGAAATATGTCATATTTCAATAAAAAATAAAGTTCTTCTGTGGAGTTTAGCTGCCACCTAGAGAGCAAAAAGCTACATCAAGGCTTCAGCTTTGTACAGTTATTGAAGAGTTCTTTCTTAATTAGCTTAAAGACCTTTTCATTTATGAAAAAGGGAGCTATAAAAACTTGATCAAAAGGTCAGATTGAAACAAGCTTCTATTGCATTCCTCAGAGGGATGCATTATATCTATCTCTTCTCTCATTTGTTTTGCTAGGGGAATGATAAATAGCTATTAGAAAGAAAGGATTGGGGACAGAATTAAGCAGAGAAAATCTACAAATTAAGATGACCCATCTATAGCGAATAGCAGCAATAAAAGTCTACTTACAGTGTAGAGACCGCTTACTGTTATCCAAGATTGCGCACAATTATGCTAATTTGTTATTTGGTTCATAGCTATAACCCTGACATTCACATACTATGATGATGTGGCAATTTCAGAACCTAGAATGGTTGGCATTGCATTACCGGATACATTCAATCAAATGCTAGATTTTGAGTGAAAACACCTACAAAAATCTGTATAATTGTTGCAGACCTGCTGTGTCCTCCTGTGTAAACCTTACTCTATTAGGAAAGAACACAACTAGCTTTTTGAAAAACATACCTTTGAAAATTTGGCACCAGGTGTCAAAGAAAAATAAATGGAAACCTTTCCTGAGGGACAGACCTAAGCACTTGACTATTCCATTTGCCCTATTATATCTTACTAGGCTTCAAGTGACATTTCAGATTCTGAGTAATGAAGGAATCCAGATAAGGCCAAGATCTCTGCTGAAGGCAAGAGGAAGGACATTGTCAACAATCTGCAGAACCAGCCATGAGCCACATGGCATGACTCATTGAAGTTAAGTGATTATACATCACTACAGTAATAGAGCAATCAGCAATACTCTGCCTGATTTTCAGAAGTTTACTTTTGTTGATGTCATTTAACCTAGACCATTACAAACAAAAATATAAGTGCAATTTTCAGGGAAATCACCACTTCTAAAGGGTGCAGCCTTTGAACACTGCACAGTACTCCTGCCCCATAGTCATGCTAGATCCTTGGGAACAGAACTCCTGAAGAGTGGCTGGGCAGCTATTCTTACCTCTCATCTGAGCTGTGCGAAGGTCATGGAGGCTTGTTAATGACTCTCAGCAATGCAGGCCTGTTTACACTGTAAGAAGATCTCAGAATTGTTGAGAGACTGCTGAGATCTAGAAAACAGAAGAAAGTTCCTGATATCTTGTGTGTAATTCTGACTTCAATTTATGGGCTGATAGAGTAGAATATGAGACTGTGTGATGCTCTTCTTAATTTTGAGCAGTATGCTAAGATGCCAAAAAGAAGAAAATCCCAGAGAAGTTTCATTTTTCACCTATTAATACCTATTTTCAGGCATGAGGACTTTGCAAAGGCTAATTAGGACAAGATCAGTAAAAGCACAATGTCTTCTAATCACAAGGAAATGTAAAACTACATGAAATGTAATTGGTGTCATTGCAAACTCAGAATTAAAGATTGAACAAGCCTGAAAAATCATTTGAAATTCACAATTTCACTTTTTGATACATAAGTCTAATGAAATGGTGATTTTGGCTGTGTTGAAACTCTAAATGAAATGCAAGGTAAAAGAGAAGCAGCATGCAAGTATTAACATACACATCAATGAAGAAAACATTTCCGCTAATCCTTGTGAAATGAAATTGCTGATCTGAGCTTTTCATAGATTCATAGATTTTGAAGGCCAGAAGGACCACTGTGATCAACACAGGCTGTTTAAATTTCACCAAGTAGTTTCTACATGAATCATAGAATATCAGGGTTGGAAGGGACCTCAGGAGGTCATCTAGTCCAACCCCCTGCTCAAAGCAGGACCAATCCCCAACTAAATCATCCCAGCCAGGGCTTTGTCAAGCCTGACCTTAAAAAACCTCTAAGGATGGAGATTCAACCACCTCCCTAGGTAACCCATTCCAGTGCTTCACCACCCCCCAGTGAAAAAGTTTGTCCTAATATCCAACCTAAACCTCCCCCTCTGCAACTTGAGATCCTTGTTCTGTCATCCAGTACCACTGAGAACAGTCTAGATCCATCCTCTTTGGAACCCCCTTTCAGGTAGTTGAAAGCAGCTATCACATCCCCTTTCATTCTTCTCTTCTGCAGACTAAATAATCCCAGTTCCCTCAGCCTCTCCTCATAAATCATGTGCTTCAGCCCCCTAATCATTTTTGATAGGTTTCAGTGTAGTAGCCGTGTTAGTCTGTGTCAGCAAAACAAAAAGAAGAAAGAAAAACGTGTAGCACCTTAGAGACTAACAAATTTATTTCAGCATAAGCTTTCGTGGGTTAGTACCCACTTCATCGGATGCATGGAATGAAACATACAGTAGACAGATATTTATACATATATTTATACAGTCAGAGAAACATTTTCTCTGACTGTATAAATATCTGTCTACTGTATGTTTCATTCCATGCATCCGATGAAGTGGGTACTAACCCACGAAAGCTTATGCTGAAATAAATTTGTTAGTCTCTAAGGTGCTACAAGTTTTTCTTTCTTATTTTCGTTTTGCTAATCATTTTTGTTGCCCTCCGCTGGACTCTTTCCAATTTATCCACATCCTTCTTGTACCGTGGGGCCCAAAACCGGACACAGTACTCCAAATGAGGCCTCACCAATGCCGAATAGAGGGGAATGATCACGTCCCTCGATCTGCTGACAATGCTCCTACCCTAAATTCTCCAGCTTTATTCCATGCGCAAATAAGGAGGGTACTGTCACCATTTACATTACATTCTAAACCAAATGTTCTATTTCAATATGTAGATGTCCTGTGTTTAGCAACACAGATTAAAAAGGAGCATTTTAAAAAACTTAACGAGCTCCTTCAGATCCTAAAGGAAGCAGGGTTAACATGCAATCTGGTCAAGGCACAGCTAATGGCCAATTGTGTCTCTTTCTTGGGCCTCACCCTGACAAAATTGGGTAAAACCCCAGCGCAACAGAAAGTAGATGCAATCCAAACATTTCCTTTACCACAGAACCCAATGGCTTTAAGATCCTTTTTGGGTTTAACTGGGTACCAAAGGGATTTCATTCCCAATTTTGCTTCCATTGCAGGTCCCTTGTACCAACTATTAAAAATAGGTGTCCGATGGAAATGGTCTGAGCAACACAAGGAAGCAGTATCCCAGCTAAAACAGGCCATTGTCAAGGCTCCAGTGTTGATCACTCCAAATCCTGAAATACCCTATCAGCTGGAGGTAATGGTGAGTGTTCATGCGTTAGCGGCTGTGCCTTCACAAGGAAGGCATGGGAAAATCAGACCTGTGGCCTATGCCTCACATTTAATGTCATCAATTAAACTTAAATATGAAAATTGTGAAAAGTACCTATGGCAACCAGTTGGGCCATACAACACTTTTCTAACTGGCCTCAGCCCAATCATATTACACTCATCACACACTCCCCTTCAGTTTTTACTGTCCAATAGGGAAAAAAATGGGCAAGTCTCAAATGCTTGCCTAGTCCACTGGGCATTACTGATGCAAGGAAAAATATTGCAGTAAAACCTATTAGGACATGATCCTTGTTACCAACTGCCCTACTGTATCAAGGAGAGCCACACATGTGTCCCGATCTTGATCAATTGGATCTAAGAGGGGAGGGGGAAAAAAAGCTTTTCCAACCATTGATCCAGGAGACAGATTCCATTAATAGGTATCATTTCTTTGTTGATGGTTCTAGTTATTGCCATCAAGGGAAACCATATACCGGGTTTGAAATCTATGCAGTTCCTCCAGAGGGGAAAGGAGAGCCTTGGGAGAAGGCATATTCATGCATTCCACATTCAGCTCAATATGCTAAATTAGCAGCAGGGCTTGTGTGTTGGAGTACCGTGTGCAGTTCTCCATCACCACCACATATCAAAGTATCTGTCTGTTTTCAGACTCCGCATGGGTATGCAATTCTCTCACAAAGTTTCTACCATATTGGAAAACAAATGGGTTTACATCTTCCTATGGCACACCTATTACGTATGCATCACTGATAAAATATATCCATTGGTTAGCAGTAATAATTACTGTTCCAGGGAGGCCAATTAAAGTGAAAAAAGTAAAAGCTCACTGAAAATTAAACCCTTATGCTATAAAAAATGGAAAGGCTGCTAATTAGCCCAAAAAGGAGCTCGATCAGGGGAATTCTGGAAAGAAAAGGACCAGAAATATTCTGTTACTACCCCTAGTCCCAGATGCCCTATAGCCACAACTAAGTTTGTACAGGCTGACATACCAAATTTAAAAAATATGCAAAAATTGGATAGGGACATAGTGAGAGTAATCCTGGAGCTTTCCAAAACAAAAAAAGGAAGGGTCACTAACAGTAGACCCTTTGTACAAAAAATATAAGCAGCATTTACAGGTAGTAAGTGAAGTTCTCATGTATACAGGAGGTCCTTTCCCTGTGTGGGTAGTTCCAGCTCATGGAGGGAAATAATGTACAAGGTCCATAACACTCCTACAGGAGGACATCAGGGAGTGGACAAAATTGTCCAACGTCTTGCATCTGTAGGATGGTGGCCACTTCTTAGGATAGATGTGCAACAATATTGTAATAATTGTTTGGCATGTGCCCAAGCTAATCCAAACTCCATCCAAAAAAAATGCACCACTAAAATCTCAAGTGTATGAAGGTCCTTGGATGGTTTTGCAGATTGACTTTGTAGGTCCTTTGCCAAAGACTCAAAGAGGTAACCAATACCTATTAGTAGTTGTCAATCCTCTCTCAAAATGGGTAGAGGCATTTCTTCTTAAAGCCAATACTGCAAAAGCCACCGCTAGGGTCCTAGTAGAGCAAGTCTTCTCTCACTGGGGGATCCCTTCAAAAATTAGAATAGGACCAGAGATCACATTTCACGGGACAGTTCTTTAGGGACTGTCTTAAATTAATGAAAGTCCCGCAAAGACGACACATCCCATACAGACCACAGTCGTCCGGGATGGTGGAAAGAACCAATCGAATTATAAAAGTGATGTTGAGAAAACTGGTTGCTGCCAGTGGACATACTGGGACATTCTCATGCCTCTAATTTTAATGGCATTGAGAGCAACACCAGCTGCACCTACTAATAAAACACCCTTTAAAGTAATAACAGGCCGAACAATGCAATTACCAGAACATTTAATTTGGCACACTAGTGGCACTCAATTAGAGGGAATAAAAATGAATACCTACCTGCAGAATCTGCAAAAACATTTAAATCAGATCCACTTGCAGGTAGTTTCTAAATTGAAAAAACATCTATAGGAAACGCATTAATGCACCTCCCCTGGTGGTCTATCACATGCCAACTCAGACCTGAAAAGTGCCACAGATGGCCTGTTATTCTAAGAAAGGGCCTCAGTATATCTGTAGGTGTAATGTGTTTAAAACAAACACTGTTTTGTGTCAACTACAGAAAAAAAATATACAGAATTCATCATCATCGTGCCTGGTAAGGCTGACCAAGTGGAAAAACTCCAATGGAGAGGGTGACCTATGCTGGAAGTAACCAATTTTGCATGGTTACCAACCAAAAAAAGTACCAATATGGTCCCTTGGAGTGTCCTGTCACAGAACCAAATTTTTGTTTTACTCCAAAGCAACCCACTTTGATAGGAAATCAAGCTAGTTCCCCTATTCCCACTTTTGAAAACATCACCATTATTCAGTCCAATGCAGCCTATCAGAATTTAACTATCCAAAGTACACCCACCTTTCTTGCCTACATTCCCCCACTAGGGTTACAGCTAAAATCATTACTGGCATGTAAGGAGACCCACCTCATACAAATTATTAAAAATATAAACAAAGCCCAACAAGTTATTACCCAATTAATAAACAAGGGTAATAAGCCTGCAACAACTCCTGGGGAAAATTTTGGATTAAAAAATGGGTAATTATCCAAGAAATTGCAATTGAAATTAATTTCTTTATTTTAGGTTGCCTGCAGTATACATCCAACAAACCTAAGCCAAAACCTAAACAGACACCTAGACAGGCATCACATGTTAAGGAACATAAATATGTATATATGGTGACCAGTCCAGATACATACCAAAATCTACCCAGGTATAAAACTGGCGTTGAAACTGTCCCCACAGATACTAAATCCTATCTATTTGATGTGGTTCACTGGGGCAAACCATGCCGTCAAAAGGGCATGTAGCCCAAAGGATTAATCTGCTTGCTAGCATAAATATATATTTTCTTATAAGTTTAAGTATTCAATGTATTGTAATAGGTTTATAGATTTATATTAAAAATAAGTTTGGCTGTAATGCAAGAGACCTACAGGCCAAAAACCTGTATGTTAAGCTAAGGCAAAGTTAACATATCTATATTGGGACCTTTTACCCAGAAAGTAAAGTTGACCTTCATCTTGTTACCTAAATAGATAAGTACCCACACCTATGTGTACGACCTTTTACCTAGACCAATAGACAATGAAGAATGGCATAGGGAGTTTTTCAAAGTTGTATCCACAGACTTAACAGGTACACCACAAGGAAACTTATGTGTGTACGTACATGTCATCAATGCACACATACATACTAGCCTATGCGGTAAGTGTACCCTAACATTTCTGTGGCTGAGGAATAAAATTTGGGCATAAGAGGAAGGATTTCCGGCACTTGTGCCCTATAAAAGAGCTGACCCACCTTGCCATCTTATCTTCATCTTCAACTAACTATCGATGCTACCACGATGGCTCTTAACTATTAATAGGCCATATTTATTTTCTTTTCAACTTTAAACTCCAAGGAAACTAGGCTAAGCTTGGTTTCCCTAAACTTTTATTCTCAGTTTTGTGTATTAGGTTTTAATTTTAAGTTAAGTTAGATAAGTAAACTCTAAGGCAGCTTTGACAGCTCTTCGCATTAGTTTCCTCTGCACACCTCTGCAAGAGGTAAGAAATCGAAACTGCCAAAAGTGAGGTCCTGTGTCTTTCAACAACAGGTTATCACGACAAGATATAAATATATTAATCAAAAAGTTTTGCAGCACATAATATTGTATTACCACTGGTATAGCTTGAATAAGAGTAATACAAGTGTAACTTTGTAACTCTATTTTACTATTAACTTACTATTTCATTAATTTTAATAAAAGTCTTTAAGGCTATATCTGTCTCAGTGTGAGCTTCCTGTCATACCCCCAAGGGTCCTTTGTAAATTCTGTGGAGCCTGATTTGGGACAAGAACTTTTATCCTCTGATCAAACAGATTGGCGAGCCTAAACCCATATTCATTAATATTAATGAATAATTAATTAATATTATTAATTTAATTAATCAATTAAATCAATATTATTAACGCACCCTAAATCAGGCTACAGTATCTGCCTTTCCTATAGAGTTCAAACACACTCCTCTTTCCTTGAGTCAAGGGTCCCCAGCCCTCATTCCCAGAGCTGGGTTCATTTAAGCCTCTCTCTCCTTGTACCTGGAGCCTGCCTTCCCTGAGATGGGTTTGTTACTTTTCTCCCTACAGAAGCCATTCTTGCTCCTTGCAGCACACACCTGCAGCTACTTCCTCATCCCAGCTACAGCTTCTCAGGCATCTGGCCTACCTGGCCCTTCTAGCCCCACTTAGCTGAAGTTAGATTCCTTTCCCTAGGGAATCATAGAATCATAGAATCTCAGGCTTGGAAGGGACCTCAGGAGGTCATCTAGTCCAACCCCCTGCTCAAAGAAGGACCAACCCCAACTAAATCATCCCAGCCAGGGCTTTGTCAAGCCTGACCTTAAAAACCTCTAAGGAAGGAGATTCCACCACTTCCCTAGGTAACCCATTCCAGTTCTTCACCACCCTACTAGTGAAAACGTTTTTCCTAATATCCAACCTAAACCTCCCCCTCCGCAACTTGAGACCACTGCTCCTTGTTCTGTCATCTTCTACCACTGAGAACAGTCTAGATCCATCCTCTTTGGAACGCCCTTTCAGGTAGTTGAAAGCAGCTATCACATCCCCTTTCGTTCTTCTCTTCTGCAGATTAAATAATCCCAGTTCCCTCAGCCTCTCCTCATAAATCATGTGCTCCAGCCCCCTAATCATTTTTGTTGCCCTCCGCTGGACTCTTTCCAATTTATCCACACCCTTCTTGTAGTGTGGGGCTCAAAACTGGACACAGTACTCCAAATGAGGCCTCACCAGTGCCGAATAGAGGGGAATGATCACGTCCCTCGATCTGCTGGAAATGCCCCTACTTATACAACCCAAAATGCCATTAGCCTTCTTGGCAACAAGGGCACACTGTTGACTCATATTCAGCTTTTCGTCCACTGTAACCCCTAGGTCCTTTTCTGCAGAACCACTGCCCAGCCATTTGGTCCCTAGTCTGTAGCACTGCATGGGATTCTTCCGTCCTAAGTGCAGGACTCCGCACTTGTCCTTGTTGAACCTCATCATATTTCTTTTGGCCAATCCTCTAATTTATCTAGGTCCCTCTGTATCCTATCCCTACCCTCCAGCATATCAACCACTCCTCCCAGTTTAGTGTCATCTGCAAACTTGCTAAGGGTGCAGTCCACACCATCCTCCAGATCATTAATGAAGATATTGAACAAAACCGGCCCCAGCACCGACCCTTGGGGAACTCCACTTGATACCGGCTGCCAACTAGACATGGAACCATTGATCACTACCCGTTGAGCCCGACCATCTAGCCAGTTTTCTATCCACCTTACAGTCCATTCATCCAGCCCATACTTCTTTAACTTGCTGGCAAGAACACTGTGGGAGACTGTATCAAAAGCTTTGCTAAAGTCAAGAAATAGCACATCCACTGCTTTCCCCTCATCCACAGAGCTGGTTATCTCATCATAGAAGGCAATTAGGTTAGTCAGGCATGACTTGCCCTTGGTGAATCCATGCTGACTGTTCCTGATCACTTTCCTCTCCTTTAAGTGGTTCAGAATTGATTCCTTGAGGACCTCTTCCATGATTTTTCCAGGGACTGAGGTGAGACTGACTGGCCTGTAGTTCCCCGGATCTTCCTTCTTCCCTTTTTTAAAGATGGGCACTACATTCGCTTTTTTCCAGTCATCCGGGACCTCCCCCGATTGCCATGATTTTTCAAAGATAATGGCCAATGGTTCTGCAATCACATCGGCCAACTCCTTTAGCACCCTCAGATGCAGTGCATCTGGCCCCATGGACTTGTGCTCGTCCAGCTTTTCTAAATAGTCCCGAACTACTTCTTTCTCCACAGAGGGCTGGTCACCTCCTTCCCATACCATGCTGCGGAGTGCAGCCGTCTGGGAGCTGACCTTGTCTGTGAAGACAGAGGCAAAAAAAGCATTGAGTACACTAGCTTTCTCCACATCCTCTGTCACTAGGTTCCCTCCCTCATTCAGCAAGGGGCCCACACTTTCCTTGACTTTCTTCTTGTTGCTCACATACCTGAAGAAACCCTTCTTGTTACTCCTAACATCTCCGGCTAGCTGCAACTCCAAGTGTGATTTGGCCTTCCTAATTTCACTCCTGCATGCCTGAGCAATACTTTTATACTCCTCCCTGGTCATTTGTCCAATCTTCCACTTCTTGTAAGCTGCTTTTTTGTGTTTAGGACGAGCAAGGATTTCACTGTTAAGCCAAGCTGGTCGCCTGCCATATTTACTTTTCTTTCTACACATCAGGATGGTTTGTTCCTGCAACCTCAATAAGGATTCTTTAAAATACAGCCAGCTTTCCTCGACTCCTTTCCCCCTCATGTTATTCTCCCAGGGGACCTTGCCCATCAGTTCCCTGAGGGAGTCAAAGTCTGCTTTTCTGAAGTCCAGGGTCTCTGTTCTACTGCTCTCCTTTCTTCCTTCTGTCAGGATCCTGAACTCGACCATCTCATGGTCACTGCCTCCCAGGTTCCCATCCACTATTGCTTCCTCTACTGTTTCTTCCCTGTTTGTGAGCAGCAGGTCAAGAAGAGCTTTTCCCCTAGTTGGTTCTTCCAGCACTTGCACCAGGAAATTGTCCCCTACACTTTCCAAAAACTTCCTGGATTGTCTGTGCACCACTGTATTGCTCTCCCAGCAGATATCGGGGTGATTAAAGTCACCCATGAGAACCAGGGCCTGTGATCTAGTAATTTCTGTTAGTTGCTGGAAGAAAGCCTCATCCACCTCATCCCCCTGGTTTGGTGGTCTGTAGCAGACTCCCACCACGACATTACCCTTGTTGCTCACACTTCTAAATTTAATCCAGAGACTCTCAGGTTTTTCTGCAGTTTCATACTGGAGCTCTGAGCAGTCATACTGTTCTCTTACATACAATGAAACTCCCCCACCTTTTCTGCCCTGCCTCTCCTTCCTGAACAGTTTATATCCATCCATGACAGTACTCCAATCATGTGAGTTATCCCACCAAGTCTCTGTTATTCCAATTACATCATAATTCCTTGACTGTGCCAGGACTTCCGGTTCTCCCTGCTTGTTCCCCAGGCTTCTTGCATTTGTGTATAGGCATTTAAGATAACTCACTGATCGTCCTGCTGTCCCAGTATGGGGCAGGAGCCCTCCCCTCTTGCACTCACCTACTTGTGCTTCCTCCCGGTATCCCACTTCCCCACTTACCTCGGGCCTTTGGTCTCCTTCCCCCAGTGAACCTAGTTTAAAGTCCTCCTCACTAGGTTAGCCAGCCTGCTTGCAAAGATGCTCTTCCCTCTCTACCTCAGGAACCGGTTCCTTATCTCCTGGGTTCTGGCCTGAGTTAATCACAAGACCTCCTTGATTATTATTCATCCTCCCTACCAGGGGAGGACAGCTAAACTTGTTTCATATGAAGCTAAATTTTTCTAGCTATGGACCTGACCCTACATTTTGGGTTGTATAAGTAGGGGCATTTCTAGCAGATCAAGGGATGTGATCATTCCCCTCTATTTGGCACTGGTGAGGCCTCATTTGGAGTACTGTATCCAGTTTTGGGCCCCACACTAGAAGAAGGATGTGGGAAAATGGAAAGAGTCCAGCGGAGGGGAACAAAAATGATTAGGGGGCTGGAGCACATGACTTATGAGGAGGAGGGTGGTGAAGCACTGGAATGGGTTACCTAGGGAGGTGGTTTTGAAACACCGCCGGGAACGCAGCTTCCCCTGAGCTGCTGCCCCTGCCCCTGCCCCCGCCCCCGGCCGAGGTAAGCTACCGCGGGTGGGGGGCTGGCCGCCATGGGGGGGGCACTGGTGGGGGGGCCGCGGGAGGGCGCGGGGAGCCGAGCCTCGGCCCGGCAGGCGGCGCGGGGAGCCAAGCCCTGCCTGCCGCGGGGGGGGAGTCCAGTCCAGCCTGCCGCGGACCGCGCGGGGGGTAGGGAGCCGAGCCCTGTGCCTGGGCCGGGAGGGGCAGGGGCGGGGAGCCGAGCCCAGCCCCCCCAGCTGTGGGATGTGGGGGGGGCCGGGAGCCGAGCGCTGCACCCGGGCTGGGGGGGGGGGCAGGGAGCCCAGCCCAGCCCCTCCCCTGTCGTGGGGGAGCCTAGCTCAGCCCCCCCACCGGCTGCGGTGGGGGCGTGGAGCCGAGCCCAGCCGCGGCCCGCGGGTGGGTGGGAAGCCTGCCATGGGCTGCGGGGGGCGGTTTGCCGCTGGGGGGGGTATGGCGTTAGCTGGCGGGGGGGGGGGCGCAGGGCCGGTGCAAGGAAGTTCCGGCCCTGCTGGCTGGGGTGATTTAGTTGGGGATTGGTCCTGCTTGAGCAGGGGGTTGGACTAGTTGACCTCCTGAGGTCCCTTCCAACCCTGATATTCTATGTGGTAACAGCGCTTGTATGTATAAGAATTTGCAAGGATGGACCTTCTAGTAACAGTAGTATAAAAGCAATGCTGTTGGACAGACAATAAATGTAGCGCTGACACAACCAGATCCAGTCATCTTCCCAGATAAAAAATGTTTAACCTTGTCTTAGCAAAAAATACTTTATACAGTTACATAATGTTTAGCCAAGCTTTTTCACTCAAATAATATTTTAATTAAAAGCCTCACATTGGCTCTACATTAAATATAGGGTAATTACTAGGGTGACCAGATCGCAAGAGTGAAATATCAGGACACATTGGCCGAGTTGGGGGGGGGGGGGGGGGGGGGGGAAGAGGAGAAGACAACAGACACACGTGCACAACCCCAACCGGAGCCATGAGAGGGGGCACACAGCCCTAGGAAGCTGCAAGAGGGGTTGTACGGTCCCTGCTGCAGCCTGCACCACCTGGCCTGGCCCTGTACTACCAGCATGCCCCTTCCTGTTGGGGGTGGGCACAGCTCCCCTGCCCAGTGCCCCCTGGATCCACTATGCCTTGCACCCCCTGAACCCACTATGCGCAGAGCCCCCCCACAACAAATGCAGTCTTGTGCACACCACCACTGCTACCCAGCGCGCCCCCACCCACAGCCCCACCACAGCTGCCAAGCACCCCACACAGAACACCCCCCCACTCACTAGTTTCCCAATACACAGAGATTTTCCCTCCCTCCCTTCCTCCCTCCCAGTGCCCTTCCCCACAGCCCCAGCACCACAACTACACAATGCCCCACACAGACCCCCCCACTACCCAGTGCCCTGACACACACAGATCTCCCCCACTGCCCAGCACCCTCCAACAGGCCCCCACTGCCTGGCACCCCGAAACACACAAACCTCCCCCACTGCCCAGCGCCCTCCACACCCTCACAGCCCAGCACCTCCACACACACCTCCCAGACACTCACCATCACACCCTACCCCCTTCCCTGGCCACACTCAGCAGCTCTGCTGGGAGGTCTCTGGCTCCTAGGGTCAGAGCTGGGAGAGGAGTCTCCAGACTCTCCACGTGCTGCACCCGCCACAAGCATGAGCTCCGAGGCTCCCATTGACCGGGAAAAGCACCAATGGGAGCTGCCGGGGAGCGGGGCTTGCAGGTACCAGCAGCACGCAGAGAGCACCCCCCTCCCCAAGAACCAGAGGGACCTGGGGGCGAGGTGGGGAATCCCAGCCGACAGTGCTTACCTGGGGCGGCTCCCGCCTGGGAAGCATCTGCAGGCAGGTGTCTCTAGGGTTGTGTAGTTGTGGGTTGGGTTGGGGGGGGGGGCTAGCTGCCTGTTCCCGGTGCCTGCAAGCCCTGACCCTGCAGCACGCGGCGGACGCAGAGACCTCCTGGCCAGCGCTGCCTGCGTGCCTGCTGAGCGGCTGTGGGTGGGGGCGGGGCGGGGGGCAATTTGCCCGCTCCCGGCGGGGGGCACCTGCAAGCCCCGCTGCCCCGCCCCTGCAGGCGCAGCGCGGCAGCCGCGGAGACCTCCTGGCCGGCGCTGCCGCTGCCTCTGTGCCTGCCGGCTGCCCTGCAGGCTCCTGCCAGCGGGCGGGCGCCAGGAGCTGCCCCGGCCAGAGCTGCGGTCCTCTCCAGACGTCCTGATATTGGGACAAAGGGCATCCCGACTGATGCAAGGTCGGGACGTGGGACAAGACCCCTAAAATTGGGATTGTCCCGATAAAATCAGGAAGTCTGGTCACCCTAGTAATTACTGTTTGAAATGTATAAACATGAAGTTTGGTTATTGCTTGAAATATGAAATAAGTTCAATATGAAAGTTATTTTATAAGCAATTTATTAATACTGTGGAGCTTCCCTGGAAGTTGTTATTGGGGAAATGAATAATTACTAATAAAACCCAATGCCTTCACTTACATTTCAAGTGTTACCTTCCACATTATTATTCTGATTCATAAGGATTTTTGGTTGCTTATTTATATATTTACTATGAAATAACTGATTTT